>QXEO01001078.1:2778040-4235612 GCA_007115705.1 Dactylis glomerata | reverse complement strand
CTTGTATCCTTCCTTCTTCCTTCATGATGATGATGTCTTGAAGGTAAACACAAATGTCCACTCAATTATATTCTTCAAGACATATTTGCAATAAGCTCAATTCTCATATGACCATTCTTCCGATATTTCCTTGAATAACACATTGGTCATCACTTAAAGTTCTTCATTTGATCCTTCTTACAACCTTGAAGCCAACATATGGTTCAAGCATTGTCTATGGACATGTCCTACAAATATAACTCAATGCAAACATTAGTCCATAGAGATTGTCATTAATTACCAAAACCACACATGGGGGCTCCATGCTCTTTCAATCTCCCCCATTTTGGTAATTGATGACAATCTCTTTGAGAGGGTTTATATAATGAATTTAAGGAACCAAAATGGTTGCACTAACATCAAATACTACAAAAGTATGTGATGTTAGTAAAACCACCATATATAGAGCAAACTCCCCCACAATCTATGCACGTGTGAATGATCTTGATTTCATTGCATATATTGCCAACCAAGGTTGTTGGTGGAGTTTCCTCTATATACTCAACCATGCAAAGCATGAAAGGCAAATGCTTAAGAACAAAACCAAAGCATAAAACCCAATTCCCTTTAAACCCTCGAAACTTCTCCCCCATTGGCACCAATTGCCGAAATGGGCGGAAAAACTTAGAAGGCCAATATAATGAGAGTTCCTCCATAATGTGTGCATAAACCAAAAGTATAATTGAAAATATATGCACATATCCAAATATGAAAACTCGGAGGAAATCAACCTATATTGAGGATCAAAGATTGCAAATAAAATAAGATCACATGGTGGATAAACTTCAACAAATGAAGAGAGCAATCAATCGATCCAAAGAACAAATTGAATAAAGATATTATGATAAGACCAAAAGGGTGCTCTAAATAATATGAGGAAGCTCCCAAGGTTTGTGCACAAAATATTCTATTTGAATTAAAGTATAAGGTGCACAAACATGGAATCATCACTCCCTCAATATTATTCAAAACAAAATGATACCAAGTGAAGTCAAATACTATGATAACCGCAAAATGGTGCTTTAAATGAAATGAGGAAGCTCCCCAAGGTACGTGCAAAAAATGGAATGTTTGCATTTGAATACAATTTGCACAACATGGAATCCTCACTCCCTCAATAACATTTAAAACGCAACCATTTGCAAGAGATCATAGAGAAGAAATTAAGCTTAACACTTGCATCAAACAAATGGTTGAGCAACAAGCAAGGGACAACATATTAAAAGGCTCAACCAAAGGAATGTGTGATATGAATGACAAAGCATATTATAAGACTAATACAAGGATAAGCATAGAGCATCCACATAGTCTTTAATGAAAGAAATTGCTTAGCATTCCATCCCAACACATAAGGTTCAAATAAGATATCAAATAAGGAGATATCATCTCTCATGTGTATAAGTTTCTAAGTAGACAACATCACAAAGATAATTATCACAAAGAAATATGTACACACAAAATAGATACTAAGAATAGAACATGATATCCAAAATGAAGTCATGCAATATACCAATGAGAATTTTGCTTTTAAAGCACGGCCAAAGGCTCAAATTTTCTTATTGTATATTGATGAACTTCAACCACAAACAAGTCAAAGACATCACAAATATCAACAAGGGAAAGAAGATAGTTGGGATGCTTTGAGAAAAGCAACAAGTATCACAAAGATGAATACCAAAAGAAAGTAATAAATTTACACTTTCAACCATATTGCACATGTGAGAACTTGAGGAATTGATATGCAATAAAATTGCTAAATTGACATATATGGGATAGGAGAATCATGAGCATGATTTTATATGTTCCCAATAATATGCACTCATCTCAAATTACTCACAATTGCAATAAAGAGGTTTCATTAAGACCTTTGCAAGAAGCACAACATTTGCAAATAATGATTTTCCATGCCATGAAACAACCTACACAAGGTTAGATACTAGAAAAGTATGCATGATAAGATACTTGTTACCGAGATATTAAAGGTAGGATGTAGTAGATAGGAGTTCTTCAATAATCCTAGCTTGCCTCAAATTATCATTTAGTCACCACTTCATCCTTATTATTGAGACAAGCACCAATATATCTTCATGTACCTAAAACAAAGTTCAAGTACAAGATGGTCCCCAAACTCATTGGGTCCAAAGTAGTTAGGAACTACAACATATAGGACAAACTCCACATAAATATATGCATATATAAATGAAATTGAATTTCATGCACATCTTAGCCGATTTAGGATTTGATGGAGCTTCTCCTATATATTAGATCAAAGAAAGCAAAAGCATGCCATACAATATACATTTAGTAAATATGCATGCACAAGACTTTCAAGAGCCAAAGGAGATACAATTTGGACAAAACACCAAGAAGGACAAGCGAGCACACAAAATTGTGAAGCTACAAAAGGTTGTCCAAATTATATCAAAGAATCAAATCAACACAAGATTGACTCCAAAGTTCAACTAGTGAACTAAGCAAAAGCCAATGAGCATAAAGGATAACTAAAACACACATGCTCAAAGACATATCTCATTTTAAGAGTGAAAAACAAATTACAAGGAATGAGATAGGCAACTCCCAAAGAGAGCAAGGTTCCAACAACAAACCAAACTCTCCACACTTTTTATGATGGCACACTAAGTACCAAAAAGAAAAGATTTGACTTTCAACAATAATCAAAACCAATTGAAATAAGCACAAGAGTGTGTTATAACAAATATAGGAGAGCTCCCCCAAGATTAGTGCATTATTTATGATTTTGTATTTGAATACAAAATGCACACAAATGGGATCATCACATCTACCTACATAGAAATAACACAAAATAAGTTCAACAAAATCAAATGGAATCACAAGAGTCAAGAAAGACAATGGGAGTTAAAGCAAATACATTTCTTGGCGAGAGATAAGGCAATTAAAAGCAATAGCCAAAGTGAAGATGATCAATATAAAAAAATACCACATGATAGATTACCAATTTTCCAAGGAGAAGAGGTATATGGAGTTATTTCCGGTGGTAGTTTACACATAAATCCAAGATCATCTTCACAACAAATGAGCATATGAAAAGGATAAGAATTAAGCACCATGCCAAACAAAGATATTCTTGATAGACTCAAATAGTTAAACAATCATGCAAAGCAATGATTAGGATAGCTTGAAGCAAATGGTTTTCCAACTTTGATGTAGTATTCCACATTTTAGGAAAACCCTATCAAGAAAGTATCTCACAAACAAGAGCAATAAACAATTTGGCAAATTGGAACTTGTTCGAGAAAACATGCCACATAGAAGCAAGATAATTTACAATATCAACACTATGTGACACAACCTCAAATATACACATTTCATGGATTTGCAATATGCACAAAGCACAATACTCCCCCATAATGTGATAAAACCAATTTTCAAATAAGTTGTTAAAGTCAATTTCCATAGGGCCCGGAAATTCCGAGGGGGACCGGAGTCTCCGGGGTTGAACCACCGGAGTCTCAGGAGTAGAACCACTGGAGTCTCCGGGGTAGAACCACCGGAGTCTCCGGGGTTGAACCACCGGAGTCTCCGGGGTAGAACCAATGGAATCTCCAAACCTAGAAAATTAAACTTTACCAACAAGAGGCAAATAGAATCCAACAAGATGATTAATGGACATTATAGAATTTGAATTTCTCATGAAAATGACATACCACATAGAGACTAGATAATCTTTAAATATCAACACTAAGTGGTATTCCTCATGTACACACATTTTTAGGATTGTGAAGTGCCAAAGCATATCACTCCCCCAAAATGGGATGGTCCATTAATCACTCCCAAGAGCCAAGAAGATAGATCAAGATGCAATAGGCTCAACAGTAACAACCGTACATGGTGTGCAACCAACATGCACATAATTGATTACTCAAAATAAAGAAAGTAGGGAGCACAACATATACAAACACATGCAAGATACAAAACCAAACACATGCAAAGGGGCGAGTAACTTTCAATGTAGATAAGTTGAATACATGTTACCGCAAGGAGGAACAATGGATATATGATAGAAATAAGATAATCCAATTGACTTGACTTGAGATAATATAATTAATGAAGATCCCTTAATTCTTCATGATATAGCCAAGTCTCCAATGCCCTCCATTGAACACCTATTGATCAAGTTTTGGCTTGTTGGTCCCCAACCAAGTTGGGTCCTAAGAGGTTAGACACAATAGGTTTGGCAACCCAAATGGTTCTTTTCTTGACACCACTTTGAGTACCAACAAATTTGGCAAACACATTTCCAACCTTATCCTTACAAAGTGAATAAGCATCATCGATTATGATAGAGTTGGATGAGTTACCAATAGAGCATGTAGAAGAAAGGTGACCCTTCTCACGGCATATGTAGCAAGATCTTATCTTTCCTTTCTTCTCATTTGATTTCTCCACAATGGGAGCATTGGGTTGATTCTTCTTAGGAGGAAGCTTTTCTTCATCTTGAGGAAGGACTTGAGTTTGAGCTTGAGGCCTCTTCCCTTGTTGCTTCTCACTTAGATGCTTATTCTTCAATGGGCAAGACCTAACATGATGCCCTTCAATTTTGCACTTGAAGCAAACAATCTTGGCCGGATTCTTGACTTGCTCTTGGCCCTTCTTCTTCTTGAAGAGTTTGGACTTCTTCTTATTGTTGGAGATAAATCCAAGTCCACTCTTGTCATTGGGGGATTTTTGTGCACTCAACATCTTGTCAAGTTTGGACTTCCCTTCATGACTTTTTACCAAGTCTTTCTTCAACAAAGTGACTTGGGCCTCGAGCTCTTTAATTTCCTCTACATGGTTAGTTACAACACAAGTACTAGAGGAAGAAGCTATAATGTTAGAGCAACAAGGCAAGGAGAGTAATTCATCACAAGATGTAGCAATAGTATGAGTGGATGAATTACAAGGACTAGCACATGGCAATATAGCATTTTGGGAAGTAGTGCTAGTGACCACATGAGGTTCACAAGATGTTACCTTTGTAGACATATCCTCATAAGCTAACTTTAGGCGAGCATGGGAAACTAGAAGATCCTCATTAGAGCTAGATAGCTTTTCATGACTTTCTTCCAATATCCCATACTTGCTAGTTAGCAACTCAAGTTGAGCCCTTAGCTCAACATTCTCCTTCAAGATAGATGCCTCACAAGAAGTAGAGTTAGTAGCACAAGCATCATGATTAACCGAAAGAGGAGAAGGCAACTTGGAACACTCTTTTAAATAAGAAGCTTTTAGTTGCTCATGTGACTCGGTGAGTTTGGTGAGCACACTCTCAATGTCCCTAGAGCCATTTTTGAGGTGCTCAACATCCTCAAGAAGTTTAGCATTAACAAAAACAAGCTTATCATTTTTTAATTTTAAATCATTTGCCACCTCAAGAGCTCTATCATTGGAGCTTTGTTCTTTTAAAAGAGTCTTTTTAAAATCATTGGCAAGACTATGAAGATTCTCAATAGTTTCTTCTTGCTCTTCATCATGAGATTGAAGCTCATCAATAATTTTCTTGCTCTCAATAGCAGCAACCAAAATATCAACAAAGTTAGAGCAAGCAATTTTCTTCTTACCAATAGCATGAAAGACTATTTCTCCCTTCCTTTTTAAAGAGGCAACATAATCATCCTCTTCTTCATGATCACTAGATATAGTGGGTTCCAAAGAAGGAGTTACCTTTGAATCCCTAGCCATAAGACATATGTGGGAACCGAGAGATGATGATGAGGATGAAATACTTGAAGCTCCAATCAAAACTTTGTCTTGGCCAATAGAATCTCCGGTTTCCTCTACATTGTTAGCCACACAAAGACTAGAGGAAATAGAGGCATTTTTATCATGGCCACTAGATAGAGCAAGCATATCATCATGAGATTTATTTAAGCAACTTACACATGATATGCAAGGACTAACACAAGCATATAAAGCATTTATGGTGCTAGAAGTGTTTAAGTCCAAAGATGAAGCATTGCAATGAGATAGAGATGAAGGATCATCAAAAGTAAGCATACTATCACCATTGCAAGTTTCATCACCACTCACCATATCATTACCTTGTGTCTTGCCACACTTTGGTGAAGTGGATGAAAGTTCATCACGGCCGGAAGTGGAAGGAATACAATCATCCCCAATAATCTTGGACAAACCATATTTTTCTTGAAGCTTTGTCCATATCTCATGAGCGCTCCGAAAAGGCGTGAAGGAGAAGGTAACTACATCGCTCAAAGCATTAATAATCACATGAGAAGCTTGAGCATTGAGATACAAGTTTTTCTTATCCTCTAAAGATAGATTTTGAGTATCCTTTGGAGGAGAAAAACCCGCATCTACAATTCGCTCCATAGATGGGTCCATGACCCGAAAATAATTAAGCATGTGAATTTTCCAAGTATCATAATTTGTGCCATCGAATATAAAAGTGTCATTGTGCACTAATCCCCTAGCCGACATCTTTGCTCTCAAGGCGGTGAAGCCTAAAATGAGAGACCTAGCTCTGATACCAATTGAAAGGACACGGATGTCGCCTAGAGGGGGGGGGGTGAATAGGCGATTAAAACTTTTACGAAAGGCTTGAACAAATGCGGAAATAAACTAGCGTTTAATTTGTCAAGCTTACAAAACCTAAATAGACTAGGCTCACCTATGTGCACCAACAACTTATGCTAAGCAAGACAAGTAGCAAGGTGATAGCAAGATATATAACTTCAAGCACGATGGCTATCACAAATGTAAAGTGCATAAGTAGTGGAGCTCGGATAAGAGTTACCGAGGCACGAAGGAGACGAAGATGTATCCCGAAGTTCACTTCCAAGGAAGCTAGTCTCCGTTGGAGAGGTGTGGTGGCTTAATGCACTCCGAACGCCACAAAGGCCTCACCTTGAGATGTGGTAGCACAATGCTCACCAAATGCCACAAAGGCTCACCTCAAGATGCGGAGGCACGCTACGCACCGAACGCCACAAAGGCTCACCTTATTCTCCTCGTGCCCTCGCACAAAGCAAGATGCCACGATCCACTATGGGACACTTGAGGGCGGTCACCGAACCCGTACAAGCTTGGGGCAAACTCCACAACTTAATTGGAGGCTCCCAAGAATCGCCACAAAGGCACCACAAAGGTTGGGGAATCTCCACAACTTAATTGGAGGCCCCAAGTATATGCCACAAAGGCCACTAAGCCGTCTAGGGTTCCAAGAACCCAAGAGTAACAAGCTCACGAACTTTCACTTACCGAATCTCCGAGGAGAACTCAAACCGATGCACCAAATGCAATGGCAAGAGCACACAAAGTGCTCAAATCCTTCTCACTCAAATCCTACCAAAGCAACTAATGCTATGGAGAGATATGAGAGGAAGAACAAAGGAAATCAACAAATGAACTCCAAGATCTAGATCCCAATGGTTCCCCTCACTTAGAGGAGAAATTGATTGGTGGAAATATAGATCTAGATCTCCTCTCTCTTTTCCCTCAAGAAGATGCAAGAATCATTGGAGGGAGAGGGAGAGAGAGCAAAGCTTCAAGGTCAACAATGGAGGAATGAGAGAATAGGAAGCTAACCAGCCCAAGGAGGAAGAAGGGGGCCTTTTATAGGTCCCCCACGAAAACTAGCCGTTGCTGGGCACTAGGGCCGGAGTCTCCGGCCTGGAGGGCCGGAGTCTCCGCCCTAAGTGACTCCAGGGCCGGAGTCTCCACCCCTGGGCCGGAGTCTCCGGTGCCCCGGGGTCATTCGGGGGCCTTAGAATGGACAAAGCAGGTGCCAGGCCGGAGTTGGGCCGGAGACTTTGCGTCTCGGGCCGGAGACTCCGGCCACCCAAAAACTGGCAGCAGCACCAATACAAAAACGACCATAACTTGAGCATCCGGACTCCGTTTTTGATGATCTTGGGCTCGTTGGAATCACAACAACGAGCTCTACAAGTATATGCATAGAAACATCATAGTCCAACAAGGGAGGATAAAACCAAATGATGAGAGGTTTGACCTCTCTTCAAAGACGAACCGGTAAAACCTCCAAACACCAAAAACTCAAAGTGTTTCATGCAAAATCCGTTTTTGATGAGTTAGAGCTTGTCATGGAATTAACCACAAGCTCTAAAACCTCACATGGATAAAATCCAAATAAGAACCAAGAAAGATGATGGCAAATATGCAAAGGTTTGAGCTCTCTTCGAACGATGAGGTTAAGTTACTCACTCGAGAGCCCCTCTTGATAGTACGGCTACCAATCCTATAACCCGGTCTCCAAACTAACACACGAGACCGGTAAGAAAGAAACCCTATCAAGAACATACCTTTTCCTTGCTCATTCCACTTGAGCTAGATTATGACCATCTTGTCTTCCTCAAGTTGGAACACCTTTCTTGATCTTGATTGCTTGGTGAAGTCTTGCGAATTGCTCCCCCATAAATCAATATGGGAAAGACTCTCTTAGGAATATCTTCACATAGACATTACCACCAAATAGAATACATGCTTCAAGCATATAATCTCCTTGAGATGGCACATCTTGAACTTGACTTCACATCCATGAAGACGATCACCACTTAATAATATCCTAGCCCGAGATCACAAGATCCCACTCGATACATTATGTATGCTTTGAGAGTTGATCAACTTGAATCCCATCTTTGCACTTTGACTTGATCAACCTTGTATCCTTCCTTCTTCCTTCATGATGATGATGTCTTGAAGGTAAACACAAATGTCCACTCAATTATATTCTTCAAGACATATTTGCAATAAGCTCAATTCTCATATGACCATTCTTCCGATATTTCCTTGAATAACACATTGGTCATCACTTAAAGTTCTTCATTTGATCCTTCTTACAACCTTGAAGCCAACATATGGTTCAAGCATTGTCTATGGACATGTCCTACAAATATAACTCAATGCAAACATTAGTCCATAGAGATTGTCATTAATTACCAAAACCACACATGGGGGCTCCATGCTCTTTCAACAAGTAACTAGCAAGATACAAGTAAGGGAAAGAAATAACCGAAGAGTGGAGACTGGAGACACAAGGATGTATTCCCGTAGTTCCTTCCTTTTGAGGGGAAGTACGTCTACGTTGGAGAGGTGTGGTGACACGGAGTCTACCAACGCCACAAAGGCTCACCTTGTTCTCCGGTGAGCAAGCCACGGAGGCTAGCTCGTTTCCACTAAGCGGTGGTATTGGGGGAACCACGAATCCCTTACACGGAGCTTGGGGCACAACTCCACAACTCAATTGGAGGCTCCCAAGAATGCCACGGAGGCTAGAAACACCACAGAGATGAGTCAATCAAGCACTTACAATACCTAGGGTTCCAACAAACCCTAGGCTCAAATCCTCCAAGCAAATGGAGGGGGAAATGAAATTCCTTTGGTGAAGATGATGGGCTAGGTCTCCTCCTTCGAATCCCCAAAGGGATTCAAGTTCTATTGGCTAGAGGTGGAGATCTAGAGCTTTGGAGCTTGGCAGCAATGGAGGTGAGAGAGTGTGAGCCGCAGCCTTGACTTGAGGTGGAAGAACCCTTTATATAGTCCAAGACAAGGACTAGCCGTTGCTGCCTTTTTAGGCCGGAGTCTCCGGGGTCCAGAGCCCGGAGTCTCCGGGGTTAGTCGCCAAGGCCGGAGTCTCCAGGCCAGAGATGAGCTCCTACCAAAGCTTCCGGGCAAAGTCTCTGCCCCCATATCTGGGGCGAGCGACACCCGACGAAAAGGGACCCCGGAGTCTTGGGCCGGAGTCTCCGGTCCCTAACCCAAAGTCTCCGGTGTGAAAACACCGGAGTCTCCGGGCAGGAGACCCGGAGTCTCCGGCGCACAAATGGCAGCAACATGAATCTTCAGATTTTCACCTACAATGAAGATTAGACTGAGACAAAAAAGGTTAGACACCTGAGTATTGACAACAAACACCCAAAAGTAGATTTTGCAAGAAAATGCTCTTTCAATCTCCCCCTTTTTGGTGTTTGATGACAATACTAAGGTTCAAGTAAAAGATCAACAAAACATAGGGTGAGCTCCCCCTAGATGTGTGCAACCTACAACAAAAGCTTGATGCAAATGCACACATACTAGACACAAAGCTCCCCCTAAAATAATGAACCAAGATCATGTGCATAATACATAGAGAAAAATATGAAGTAATAAGGCATGACTATTACAATAAAGCACACCACAAGTCTCACACCATATTAAGATAGGTACCACAACGAAGTTCAAATTTTTAAAGAACTAAGTACTAGAAGAGAGCACAAGCATAGGCAAATGAAAGCTCAACAAAAGAAATGCTTGTGCCCGACCCTTGCAAATCCCCGAAAACATACTAATAGAACTCTTCTCCCCCTTTGGCATCGAGACACCAAAAAGGGGAAACGAGCGATGCTACACGTCCCAACAAGTCACTCGTCATCGTCCTCGTCGTTGCCCTCATAGGAAGGATCTTCGTCATCACCCATAGGACCCTTGCCACGACTGGAGGAGGACGGATAGTTGGGCTTGGAGACTTCATCGAAATCTCCCCATTGGAGTGAGCTGCCCATCTCTTTGTTCCAAGCACCATAGCTGAGAGTGTCCTCTGAGTCTGAAGGAGGATGCTCTGGAGGAGGAAGGTTGCGGATAGCACGAAGGTGTTCAACCATCAAGCCTTGGTTGTGAGTGATATGCTTGTTCTGAATGTAGATGTTGTGCTGCTCCTTGCGAATATCCACTCCCATACAAAGCATGGTCCTCTTGAACCAAGAAAGTTTCTTGATCTCCTTATTGACTTCTTCTTTGTTGCGCGAAGGAAAAGGCTGGTTGCTAGCATTCTTGTTTCTCCTCTTTGGTGGAGAAGGAGGAGCAGCCCGAGTTACTTCAATCTCTTCCTCACCCTCTTCTCCTTCCTCATCAACATCATCCTCATCACCTTCCATGTCTTCATCTTCTTCATCTTCACTAGCGGAGGCAAAGGGTTCATTTGTCACACCCGGTGCCGGTTTCTTTTGAGGCTTCACGGATTTGTGCTCAACCAACTTGGAGATGTCAACACAGAGAGTGTAGTTGGGAGACTTCCTCTTGATAAGCTTCATCACATACGGAGCATAGACCGGGGCTTTCTTGGAAAGAATGCACTCATACATTTCCCGGTGAATGAAGTCCATGACATCAATGGGTTCAACTTGAGCTTCTTGGCCTTTGCAAAAGACTTCATGAGAGTAGGCAAGTAGGTTGACCAAGCCACCACGAAGAGCATCCAAATTACCCGCACTTGGGGCAATATTCTCACGGAACAAACGGAGAAGAATGTTGTATCTAGTTCTCAGACCATAGGACTCCCCAACAACAATTTTCTTGCCTTGATCAGCGGCATCTTTTGTGAGCTTACCATAGAGGGGAGCAAGCGCCTTCTTGTTGTAGGCAACTCCGGAGAGATGCATCCTTGCACCACTTGGCGCATGGTTCCCCTTGAATGGGTATCCAAGCTCTTCGGCAAACTCAATGAAGTTGGATTGGACAACATGATCACCGGTCATCCAAGTCATGGGAAGCTCTTCTCCATCTCCAAACACAAGAGTTGCAAAGAATTGATGCACGAGGAGAATGTTATAGTCTTGCTTGAGTTGCATGAGAGGGTGAAGACCAAGCTTTTCGGTGATCCAAAGGGCTTCCTTGAAGTAGTCACTCTTATGAAGATGCTCAAAATCAACCACCTTTTGAGGGCAAACTTTGTGGGTGAGGTTGGCATAGAGCTCGGTGCAAATGAGTTCTTGCTTCCTTCGATGAAAACAGTGATCATTGGTGTTCCTTGGCAAATCATACATCTTCCTCTTCCTCATATCTGCAAACTCGGGAAGTGACATGCCCTTGAGAGTTGGCAAGTGATCAAACTTAGCCTTTTTGGCCCTTTCTTCCTTAGCCAACTGAGCCAAACGAGCTTTCTCTTTTAGAGCATCCCTAGCAACTTCAGCAGCACTTTGCCTTTCCACATAACAATCCTTGGCCGGGTCATAGTCAAAGGTGTGCTTCCTAGGGAGACGCTTGCGACGACCACCTGCACTGCTACCTGTGAAGGGAATGGCACGAAGTAGCAAGGGAAGAGTCAAAAACATGCTCAGATGAAAGGAGAATAGCATCTTGTGGAGTCAAATTGTGAAAAAATTGATCTACACCGGAGTCTCCGGTGTCTAACCCCGGAGTCTCCGGCCTTGAGAGGGCGGAGACTTCAAAGTTTCCGGGGTTTGGACCCCGGAGACTCCGGGCAACACGAGGTCAGACAAGGGAGGCTAGGGTTAGCTCGAGAAATTGCACAAAAATGATTCTACACGATGCTAGATACTCAAATTGCCGAATGTGAGTAACCCCATGGACAAACAACAAGTATTTCTTCCAATCCTTTGAATCTAGAGGAATCTAGATGGGAGGAGGAGGAGAATACCGGATGGCTCCATGGAGAAGCAAGCAAGCCGGAGGGAGAAGCTTCCGGAGGCTTGGAGAGGAGGGAGGCCGGCGGCAATGGCGGATCCGGGGCCGGGGAGGCGCCCGGCGGCGACTTGGGGGAGGCGGCGGCGTCCTGGGGAGAAGAAGAGTAGGGGGTGAATGAGGGTAACCAGCTGGTTGCCCTCACCCCGACCCTTTTTACCCAGGGAGAAACCGCTAGGGCCGGAGTCTCCGGGGTTGGTAACCCGGAGTCTCCGGCCTCCAGACACTGGAGTCTCCGGGGTGCAAACCCCGGAGTCTCCGGCCTGCCTCGACCAGATCACACAGCTGTGAATTTGAGCATGTTTCTTCGAAAGATGGAGCAAGTTTCAGATGAAGGGGATAGGCTTGGGTCAGAAAGAGGTCACTGAGTGGTACTTAGTGTTCATGTTTGCAAAAATGCAAATAAAGCTCAAATAAGACCAAACATGAACACATTCCCATTGAAAAGGCAATAAAATGCAAATAAGGCTCAAATGGGAACAAACCTCCACTTAGGAGGTCGGTGGCCGAAGCCACCATGTTTGAGTATAAAAGTATGGCACCGTGAAGATATATCTTGGGCCCAAAACCAAAACTCATCAATTAAGCTCAAAATTGTCCCAAAAGACAAAAGGAACACATTACTTGCTATTGGCATTATGGGGGGAGGGATAGTCCAATCAATTAGGACCGCACTCCCCCTATATCCATGCCCACACCTAGATGGGAACACACGCTATCATATGGGAATGAGTGCACACGATCAAGCCACATTGCAAGAGTCTAGGATATTCAATTCATGCCTCAACTCTCGGAATCTTGCTTCATCAAGAGGCTTCGTGAAAATGTCGGCGAGTTGGTCTTGTGTACCTACATAAGATAGGTTAATCTCACCTCGGTTGACATGGTCACGGATGAAATGGTGGCGGATCTCGATGTGCTTGGTCTTGTTGTGTTGAACCGGATTATGGGCAATCTTGATGGCACTCTCATTGTCACACAAGAGTGGCACCTTGTCAAAGTGAATACCATAATCCTCCATGGTTTGCCTCATCCAAAGGAGTTGAGCACAACAACTCGCGGCCGCCACATACTCGTCTTCGGCGGTGGAGAGAGACACACAATTTTGCTTCTTGGAAGACCAACAAACCAAGGACCTACCAAGAAATTGGCATGCCCCGGAAGTTGACTTCCTATCCACTTTGTCTCCCGCCCAATCCGAGTCCGAGTACCCAACAAGCTCAAAGCTTGCTCCCTTCGGGTACGAAAGGCCAAAAGTTGGGGTATCAATCAAATATCGAAAGACTCTTTTGACCGCCATTAAATGGCTTTCCTTAGGGGCGGCTTGATATCGTGCACACATTCCCACACTGAGCATGATATCCGGTCTAGATGCACAAAGATAGAGCAAAGACCCAATCATAGAGTGATAAAGTTTTTGATCCACTTATTTACCATTAGGATCGAGATCAAGAGTAACCTTTGTAGGCATGGGAGTCTTGGCTCCCTTCACTCCGGTGTCCATCTTGAACTTCTTGAGTATGTCTTGGGTGTACTTGGCTTGATTGATGAAGGTGCCACCCTTCAATTGCTTTATCTCAAAGCCAAGAAAGAATTTCAACTCCCCCATCATAGACATCTCAAATTTATCTGTCATTAGTCTTGCAAATTCATCATTGAAGGATTTGTTAGAAGAACCAAAAATGATATCATCTACATAAAGTTGGCATATAAAAAGCTCCCCGTTTACTTTCTTAGTAAAAAGAGTGGGATCAATGAGGCCTATCTCAAACCCATGGTCTACAAGAAGCTCTCTAAGATGCTCGTACCACGCATGTGGGGCTTGTTTAAGGCCATAGAGTGCCTTATCGAGCTTGTAGACATGGTTCGGAAAGTTAGGATCCTCAAAACCCGGGGGTTGCTTTACATATACTAACTCATGCAAAGGACCATTCAAGAAAGCACTCTTCACATCCATTTGTTGGAACTTAAAATTATGATGTGATGCATAAGCAAGAAGGATACGGATGGACTCAAGGCGAGCCACGGGTGCAAAAGTCTCTCCATAGTCAATGCCTTCAATTTGAGAGTATCCTTGAGCAACCAAACGAGCCTTGTTCCTCACAACAATTCCATTTGCATCTTGCTTGTTCTTGAAGATCCACTTGGTTCCAATAACATTGCGGCAATCCTTGGGCTTCTCCACTAATGACCAAACTTTGTTGCGCTCGAAGTTATTGAGTTCTTCGTGCATGGCTTCTACCCAATCCGGGTCTTCAAGTGCTTCAAACACCTTTTGAGGTTCCACACAAGAGATATAGGCATGATGACTACTAAAGTTTGCCAATTGCCTCCTTGTGGACACCCCTCTCCTTACACTTCCAATAACACTCTCCAAGGTGTGGCTACCTCTCTGGAGAGTTGATGCTATCTTCATAGCACGTCGAGCTTGAGATTCTTCAAGAGATTCTTGAGGAGCTACTTGATCATCACCACGGTTTTGGTCCTCGCCTTGACCTTCATCATGAGCTTGCTCATCATCTTGAGCTTGATCTTGATCACCATTTGGTGAAGAGTCACCACCATGCACATGGTCTTGATCTTGATCATGCTCACTTGGTTGAGGGTCATGAGTTTGTCTTTGGCTAGCACCAAAAGGACCTTGTGGAGCTTGTAGTATTTGAGAGGATGAAGGCTCCACTTGAGTAGAGCATAGTCCTTCTCCTTCCGCCAAAAGGTGTCCCTCAACGGGTATGAGATGTCCCACACCCATTCTTCTAATGGCAAGAGGAGGTATTTCGTCACCTACATAAAAAACACCACGTTGCTCCACACGGGAGCCGTCATTCTCGTCGAATCTCACGTTAGAAACTTCAACAACTCGAGCGGAGAGTTTGTCAAAGATTCTAAAAGCGTGAGACTCGGCGGCATAGCCAACAAAGGTACCCTCAAGAGCTTTTGAATCAAATTTGGACAAATGGACACCTTTCTTAAGATAGAAGCACTTACAACCGAATACCCGGAAGTACTTGATATTAGGCTTCTTACCAATGAGGATCTCATAAGGAGTCTTGTTCAAGCCCTTGCGGAGATATAGCCGGTTTGATGCATGACATGCGGTATTAATGGCTTCGGCCCAAAAGTTATACGAAGACTTAAATTCTGCTAACATGGTCCTAGCCATATCAATAAGAGTCCGGTTCTTCCGCTCGGCTACACCATTTTGTTGAGGAGTATAGGGAGATGAGTATTGATGATGGATCCCCTCCTCACTGAGAAAATCATTCAAGGTGTAGTTCTTGAACTCGGTGCCATTGTCACTTCGGATCATCAATATGTCTTGACCATATTGGCGTTGCACTTCATTTGTGAAGTCTTTGACGGTTTGTTGAGTCTCACTCTTGTGTGCCAAGAAGAAGACCCAAGTATATCTTGAATAGTCATCGACAATCACCAAGCAATACTTCTTTCCTCCAAGACTTGCATAAGTGGGAGGGCCAAAGAGATCCATATGAAGGAGCTCTAGGACCCTCTTTGATGAAATGATGGTCTTGCTAGGATGAGGAAGTTCATGCATCTTTCCTTCAATGCAAGCTCTACACACACGATCTTTTGAAAAGGTGAGATCGGTTAGTCCTAGGATGTGGTTGCCTTTGTGGAGACTTTGCAAAGTTCTCATATTGACGTGGCCTAGCCGGCGATGCCAAAGCCAACCCACATCAACTTTAGCCATGAGGCACGTCGCGACTTTAGTGACCTCCTTCGAGAAGTCGATCACATATAAGCCATTTTCGACGTGCCCAACATGAGCTACATTAAGAGACTTGCTCCACAAAAGAACTACAATCCCAACATCAAAGAAGGTTGCAAAGCCCATATTAGCAAGTTGAGCAACGGAAAGAAGATTATATGAGAGGGACTCAACAAGCATGACATCTTCCACGGTAACATTGTGAGAGACAACAACCTTGCCGAGACCCAATACCTTTGATCTAGAAGAATCCCCATAGGTGACGTAGCCCGCATGGGATGAACCGGTGCGAAGCTCCTTCCCATTTCTTTGCTCCCGGTCATATGATTGGTAGCACCACTATCAATTATCCATTGACCACCACCGGAAGCAAAGCCCTACAAGAGATCAAGTCTTGACTTTAGGTCCCCATTTCTCAATGGGTCCTTTCTTGTTAGTGACAAGGGTCTTTGGAACCCAAATAGACCATGCAACATATTCATTTGATGAACCAACAAATTTAGCATAAACATGTCCATCACGTGCATGGCAAAGAACATAAGAAGGATTATATTTTCCCGCAAAGTTATTATGGTTAGGCATAGCCTTGTTGGCATTCCCAATAACTTCCCTTACCTCCTCCTCAAACACATTACCATTCTCATCATAGCATATTTCATTTGAAGTATGCTTCTTAGATGGGGGAGGAGGCGCGGGGACACTATTTTTCTTCTTCTTCTTGTTCTTCTTCTTCTTATTATTCTTCTTGGACTTGGAAGCATATCCAAGTCCCGTCTTGTCACCATGTTGCTTTTGAGCATTCAAAAGCTCATCAAGCATCTCATTTTCCTTTAGGGGAACTTTCTCACAAGAGGGGTTAGTGGAGCATGAACTTGCAACAAATGTGCTAGAAAGAGACTTGGTTGCTTCATTAGCAATTATAAGATTTAGTTTCTCATTTTGCAACCTAAGTTCATTAGCAACGGATTGAGCAATATCACGATCACTTTTAAGTTTAGCAATATCCAAATTGTGAGATTCTTCAAGACCCAACATGGATGTCTCAAGTGCCATCCTTTGGTCATGCTCTTCCTCAAGAGATTGAGTAAGAGAAGCAATTTCATCGGCATAGTCACGAGCATGCCCTTCAAGTTCAAAAATGCGTTCATCATTTTTATCATTTAGTTGAATGGCTTCATTACATTGATCTAGGAGAATCTCAAAGCGAGCTTTGGTCTCCCCATGCAAGGTTGACATAAAAATGTCCATTTCATTTAGATCATCATTATCACCAACATATTCAACACAATCCATCAAGGATAGGCTTTTAGGTATGATGGGTATGAGAGGAGGTGATACCTTTGTAGCGTGAGCCATGAGACAAGTCGCATTGTGGTTGGTGCACTTTGATTCATTTGCGGAAGCGAATAGGGATGATGAGGGGGTAGGTTGGGCAATGGCGATGGCGGCCCTTCCTACTTCCTCATAATCACTTGCATCATCCTCGGAGAGGTACTCTTCTTGAGTTATCAAAGCGTGAGTTGGAAGGACTCTCTTCTTGTCGGAGTTTCTTGGGTATGACTTGGACTTCATTTCCTTGCGGACAAGCCTTCCATTGTGATCTTCAACTCTTTCATATGGACACTCGGCAATGAAGTGGTTAGTGTTACCACAATTGTAGCAAGTCCTCACTCTACTTGTGGCCTTTGGCTTGGAGGGGCTAGATGACTTCCACTTCTTCATGAATGCCCTTTGAGCAAGTGCCATGTGCTCGGCATGAGCATACTTCATATCCTCGGGGCTTCCACCCATTACTTCTTCCTCTTCCAACAAGCTTTCTTCTTCATGATAGGTAATTTTGGCCTTCAAAGCAAGGTTGGGAGCACGCACACCACATGCACGAGCTAGAGCATCATCCGCATTCTTCTCGGAGATCGTTCTTGCCATCATCTCTTGCAAGATGTCATGAGCGGTCATCTTTCTGAAGTTTGCATTTCCCTTGATAGAGTTCACGGTTTCCTTGTGGAAGGGCAAGAGAGCTTGAACGAACTTCCTCTTCATCCACCTCCAATCACATTGGGTGGAGCCAAGATCCGTTAGCTTCACTTGGAGTGATGAGAGACGCCTATGGAGATCTTCGGGGGTTTCACCATCAAGCATGGCAAAGTTGTCCGCTTCATTGGAGGCTTCATCAAACTTGGATTCTTGAATGCTTTCATTTCCAATGAAGAGGTTGGTGAGGATGTCCCAAGCTTCCTTGGCGGAGGTAATGTTGCGAACGAAAGCCTTGTCCTTCTCGGTAAGAGACATGTGAATGAGATGCAAGGCGGAGGCATTGAGTTGCTTGTCGATTTGCTCCCAAGGTAGCAAGTTGGTCAAATCCTTGGAAGTTGGATGGAAACCCTGCTCAATGATCCTCCATAGCTCAATAGACACAAAGTTTATGTGAGAGCGCATGTTATATTGCCAATTGGCAAAGCTAGAAGCATCAAGTGGTGGCGGTGGGCCGCAAGAAGCAAGGTGTGGCATTTGAAGGTGTCTTCCAGAGACATAGCTCGTGGGATGTGGAATTCCCGGACTATGCCCCCGAGAGGTGTCATCTTTGTTGGGGGTGTCATCTATGAAAGGACACGGATGTCGCCTAGAGGGGGGGGGGTGAATAGGCGATTTAAAACTTTTACGAGTGGCTTGACAAATGCGGAATAAAACTAACGTTTAATTTGCCAAGCATACAAAACCTAAATAAACTAGGTTCACCTATGTGCACCAACAACTTATGCTAAACAAGATGAGCAACTATGTGATAGCAAGATATATATAACTTCAAGCACGAAGGCTATCACAAAGTAAATTGCATAAGTAAAGGAGCTCGGGTATAGAAATAACCGAGGCACGCGGAGACAACGATGTATCCCGAAGTTCACACCCTTGCGGGTGCTAATCTCCGTTGGAGCGGTGTGGAGGCACAAGGCTCCCCAAACGCCACGGAGGCTCACCGTAATCTCCTCGAGCCCTCCCACCAAGATGGAAGACCCGATCCACTATGGGACCCTTGAGGGCGGTCACCGATCCCACACAAAGCTTGGGGCTACTCCACAACTTAATTGGAGGCGCCCAAATCCACAAAGCCACTAAGATTGGGGCACACTCCACAACTCAATTGGAGGCTCCCAATAATCGCTGATGCTTCAGGTGAATGTGGCAACAGACAGTCCTTGTGCGTGGTGAATGACCAGCCCGTTGGGAACCCCAAGAGGAAGGTATGATGAGTGCAGCGGCTAGTTTTCCCTTAGTTAAGAAACCAAGGTTTAATGTCGATCTTGAAGAAGAGAGACGGTGACGACTGAAGGTGTTTGTGGAACCTGCACACACACAAACAAATACTTTGTCCCCAACTTGCGATGAGGTTGTCAATCTCACCGGTTTGCTTAAAACAAAGGTTATGAGTGTATCGAGTGGAAAACAGTAGTAATATGCGAGTAAAATAAACAGTGCGGGAAAAGTAAACAGGTGATTGCAATATGATTAAAATAGGACCGGGGTCCACAGTTCACTAGTGGTGTCTCTCCATAGATAAATAACATGCTGGGTAAACAAATTACAGTTGGGCAATTGATAGAATAAAGATAACGTGATATGTCAAGAAGATCACGATGAGATTTACTCTGGGCATTACAACAAAATACATAGACCGCCATCCAACTGCATCTATGACTAATAATCCACCCTCGGGGATATCATCCGAACACCCCAAAAGTATTAAGTTGCGAACAACAGATAATTGCATTAAGCAAAGTGTGTAATGTAAACAAAGCATATGCCCTTGAGCATATGAATGTTGTTTTCTCCCTAGTAGCAACAGCACATCTACCACCTTAGAGGTTTCTGTCACTCCCCCAGGTGAAATAGAGGCATGAACCCACTATCGAGCATAAATACCCCCTCTTGGAGTCACTAGCAACTACTCGGCCAAGATAGCTACTAACAACGGAGAGCATGCAAGATCATAAACAACATAGAGATAACAAAAGATATAATTCAGTACAACAACTTAATCATAAACACCAATATTCATCGGATCCCAACAAACCAACATCATAGAATTACATAACGGTGATCTCAATCATGTAGGGCAGCTCATGAGATCTAAACATGAAGCACATGGTGGAGAGGACAACCATCTAGCTACTGCTATGGACCCATAGTCCAAGGTAGACTACTCACTCATCGCTCCGGAGGCAAGCATGGCGATGAAGAAGACCTCCGGTGGCGATTCCCCTCTCCGGCAGGGTGCCGGGAAGAGCTTCTGGACCCTCCCGATCTTCGGGTCGACGGCGGCGGCGGATCGCGATGTATTCTGGAAAACTGATCGGGCCCTTAGGTTTTTCTCGTCAGGGGGTATATATAGGCGAAAGTACGATGTCAGAGGAGGGACCACGGCCCCTCACGCGGGCCCGGCGCGGCCAGGGGGGTGGCCGCGCCGCCCCTGTGTGTGGGGGCCACGTGGCCCCCCTCCGTCAGGTCTTCGGATGTTTGGGAGCTTCCCCGTGAAATATGACTTCAGGAACTTGTTTCGTCCAATTCTGAGAATATTTCCTGTGTATCACTTCTGAAACACAAAAACAGCAGAAAACAGGAAACTGGCACTGTGGCACTTCGTTAATAGGTTAGTTCCGGAAAATGTATAAAAGTACCACTAAGTGTAACGAAACAATATACAAATGGTGTAAAAATAAGCATGGAGCATCAAAAATTATAGATACGTTTGAGACGTATCAAGCATCCCCAAGCTTAACTCCTGCTCGTCCTCGAGTAGGTAAGTGATAACAAAAGAATAATTTTTGAGGTGACATGCACCTACACAATCTTGATCATATATGCAAGCATTGATGAGCTGGGATCAATAGAACTTAAAACATGGGCATGAAAGATATAATCATGACAATAAGAACTTAGCAACCATGTTGTAAACATGCAAATGAACACAAACAAAAGATCATGAAAATGAAACAATGAAAGTCAAACGTGTGTTCAAATCATAAGGAAAAACATACAAATGGTTTTCAGCTTGTCCTTCAAAGAGAGCAAAACATAAATGCATAGGACACCTCAAAGTTTAAGAGGGCGACTAGATACAAATAATTTAAGAACAAGTGAAACCAACAATATGAGTCAATCAATGAACTTTGGGACAATGCATATCACACTAAGAATGACAACTATGCTCTCTTAATGGTGCTTAAAGAAAGAAGGTGGTGACTCAACATAAAAGTAAAAGAAAGGCCCTTCGCAGAGGGAAGCAGTGATTTAAACATGTGCTAGAGCTTTTCATTTGTAAAACAGAGATAAAACTTGATTTTGAGAGGTGGTTGTCTTTGTCAACGACTGGCAATGGGGTTCTTACTATCTTCCATACAAAAATAAAGCAAGTTTTTGAGAGAGAGATTGGCACTTTGTGCTCTTTTTATAAAACTTGGCACTCCTCCCCACCTTTTCCTTTCACATACCATGGCTAACCGATTCCATCGGGTGCCCACCAACATTCACATTCTTTGGAGGAGTGCCTTTTTTTTCTTTCTTTTTTCCTTTTTTTTTTCTTTTTGGAATAAGCAATATGGAAGATAGCAAATCCGACCACTACGTCCCCATGAGCTGAAAACAGTGTCACAAAACGAGAAGTATTTTGAAGGTTTTTGAAAGGTAGCACACGAAAATTTTACTTTGGAATGGCTTACAAATACCATGCATAGGAATTTATAGTGGACACAATGGCAAACTTGGCTTTTAGGAGTTGGATGCACGAGTAGAGCTCATACTCAGTACAAGGCGAGGGCTAGCAAAAGACTGGGAGCGACCAACTAAGAGAGCAATAATGGCCATAATCATGCAAAGCGACAAAGCGACATTAAAAGAAGCATACGATGGCATCAAAAGTCAAAAACTAAATGATCATGAAGGCTAATGGCGACTTTGTAAGAGTCTAACATGTGTGAGCATGCGCCAAGTCAACCCAAATAAAGCATCAAGGAGAAAACCAAAATAATGCTTCCATACAATAAAAACAACGCATGATTTTTTCAAAGGCTCATTAAGCAATCTCAGTTATTTGAGACAAGTCATGCTACAGCAAAACCACTAAGCATACTATCAAAAAGACATCAAGCATGACATGAAAAAGCCTAAGCCGCAGTCTACACAAGCTCCTTCTTGTACCACTATTTTGCACAAAGCTTTTTCTCTTTTCCAACACCATTTGAAATTTTTATAAATACCTCTTTTGATGAAAACCAATAAAGATCAGAGGCAAAAATACACCTTGATGAAAAGATATGACAAGATCTGAACGCATATCAAGGCAAAAACGAAAACCAAAAGCAGTAGCAGAAAAAGTAGAACACTCGATTTTTAATAAGAGGGAAAACTAGAGCATTCTTTGCAAATGAAAACGAGTACATCTCCTCCAAAGGAAATTTGTTGGGGTCCAACCATTTATTGCAGCAAACAAACAAACTAAACCAACTAAGAAAACTAAAACAACTGACGCTCCAAGAAAAACACATAGTGCATGAAGCAATAAAAATATAGTGTTTTGAAAGGTGACCTGATTTTTGCCGATGAAGAAGGGGTGCCTCGGGGGCATCCCCAAGCTTTGACGCTTGTATTTCTTGGATATTTCTTGGGGTGATGCATGGGCATCCCCAAGCTTGAGCTTTTGTCCATTCTTCAACTCATCTCATCATTCTCCAATCCCTACACTTGAAAACTTCCTTCATACAAAACTAAACACAATTCTATTAGCAACATTAGTGTAAGCATAAAATATATTCAACCTCTTTTAGCTTCAGGTTTCAACTCAAAACCACCACATATAAAGTATATACTACTGTAGCAACTTCCACAAGAGTTCCATGGTAAAAAAGAACTCAAAAGAAAGCGATAAAGTGGCAAAAACAAATATTGGCAGAAATCTGTCAAAACTGGACAGCTGATAATGGACGAATTTTTGAGGGATTTTCTGTTGCTCAAATCAAAAAGTGTTCAACTAAGAAAAGTTTGGATATAACCTGGGGCATATGCACAAGAAATCGCAGGTCCAAAAGATATACAGAGAATTTTCACGAATTTTTACGGTGCAGCACCGAAAACAGTTTCAGGACAACAATAACCCCAAATCTTTACCTCACTCAAATTAGAGGCTTCTCTTGGCACAAAAACGAAATAAACAAGATAAAGAGTGGTCATTACAGTAGTAATGACTTCCAAGACTCAAATAAAAGAAAAAGTACTGAAAAGTAAACAATGGGTTATCTCCCAAGAGTGCTTTTCTTTAACGCCTTTGAGCTAGGCGCAGAAAATTGCGAATCAAGTAATATCAATAGATGAAGTGCTAGTTACCTCAGTAGGCTCTTTGAAGGTTCCCGAAGATGATTCAACCTGCAAGTCACCCTTAGTAGAACTAAGAGTCTTACCAATCTTAAGAACATGTTGAGATTTAAGCGCTGAAACCTTGGAAACATACATAAATTTTTGCTCTTTTCCAACAAACACTTTCTCCTTCTTAAATCTAAGAGAGGAGAAGATTAAACTAAGAGTTTCCATAGACTCCTCTAGTTTACCAATCCTCAAGTTTTGATTGTCATGAGTAGTGCTAGCTTCTAAAATGGTAATTCTCTTACCAATATTTTCTATTAATTCACTAACGTGGCTAGCGTTTTCTAGGATACTTGGCAAACTTTTTTCTAAGGAGCTAAGCTTTTCTACCACCTCTTCCAAGGTGGTCTCAGTTTTAGCAACATGAATAGGTGGTACTCCCACTAAACTTTCAATTATAGTGCATGCTTCTCCCGCGGGAGTACCCAGAAAATTACCTCCTGTAAGAGTATCAAGAACATACCTATTCCAGCTAGATATACCAACATAAAAATTCCTAAGGAGGATCGTGGTGGAGTGCTTTTTGGTACACCTATGATGAGCATTGTTAATACGGTACCAAGCATCTTTTAAACTTTCTCCCCCTTGCTGCTTGAAACTACGAACTTCTACTTCAGGATTACTCATTGTAACAAAACTAAAAGCAGATAAGTAAAAACAACTACCAAGGATTCTATTTTTTTTTTGGATTTTTGATAAAAAGCAATGCAGGTAAAATAAAAATAAAGTAAAGTAAAACAAATAACAAAGTAAAGAATGTGTGTGCGAAGAACTCCCCTCGCAGAAGTCTTCTCTCTTCCCCGGCAACGGCGCCAGAAAAGTAGCTGATGCTTCAGGTGAATGTGGCAACAGACAGTCCTTGTGCGTGGTGAATGACCAGCCCGTTGGGAACCCCAAGAGGAAGGTATGATGAGTGCAGCGGCTAGTTTTCCCTCAGTTAAGAAACCAAGGTTTAATGTCGATCTTGAAGAAGAGAGACGGTGACGACTGAAGGTGTTTGTGGAACCTGCACACACAAACAAATACTTTGTCCCCAACTTGCGATGAGGTTGTCAATCTCACCGGTTTGCTTGAAACAAAGGTTATGAGTGTATCGAGTGGAAAACAGTAGTAATATGCGAGTAAAATAAACAGTGCGGGAAAAGTAAACAGGTGATTGCAATATGATTAAAATAGGACCGGGGTCCACAGTTCACTAGTGGTGTCTCTCCATAGATAAATAACATGCTGGGTAAACAAATTACAGTTGGGCAATTGATAGAATAAAGATAACGTGATATGTCAAGAAGATCACTATGAGATTTACTCTGGGCATTACAACAAAATACATAGACCGCCATCCAACTGCATCTATGACTAATAATCCACCCTCGGGGATATCATCCGAACACCCCAAAAGTATTAAGTTGCGAATAACAGATAATTGCATTAAGCAAAGTGTGTAATGTAAACAAAGCATATGCCCTTGAGCATATGAATGTTGTTTTCTCCCTAGTAGCAACAGCACATCTACCACCTTAGAGGTTTCTGTCACTCCCCCAGGTGAAATAGAGGCATGAACCCACTATCGAGCATAAATACCCCCTCTTGGAGTCACTAGCAACTACTCGGCCAAGATAGCTACTAATAACGGAGAGCATGCAAGATCATAAACAACATAGAGATAACAAAAGATATAATTCAGTACAACAACTTAATCATAAACACCAATATTCATCGGATCCCAACAAACCAACATCATAGAATTACATAACGGTGATCTCAATCATGTAGGGCAGCTCATGAGATCTAAACATGAAGCACATGGTGGAGAAGACAACCATCTAGCTACTGCTATGGACCCATAGTCCAAGGTAGACTACTCACTCATCGCTCCGGAGGCAAGCATGGCGATGAAGAAGACCTCCGGTGGCGATTCCCCTCTCCGGCAGGGTGCCGGGAAGAGCTTCTGGACCCTCCCGATCTTCGGGTCGACGGCGGCGGCGGATCGCGATGTATTCTGGAAAACTGATCGGGCCCTTAGGTTTTTCTCGTCAGGGGGTATATATAGGCGAAAGTACGATGTCAGAGGAGGGACCACGGCCCCTCACGCGGGCCCGGCGCGGCCAGGGGGGTGGCCGCGCCGCCCCTGTGTGTGGGGGCCACGTGGCCCCCCTCCGTCAGGTCTTCGGATGTTTGGGAGCTTCCCCGTGAAATATGACTTCAGGAACTTGTTTCGTCCAATTCCGAGAATATTTCCTGTGTATCACTTCTGAAACACAAAAACAGCAGAAAACAGGAAACTGGCACTGTGGCACTTCGTTAATAGGTTAGTTCCGGAAAATGTATAAAAGTACCACTAAGTGTAACGAAACAATATACAAATGGTGTAAAAATAAGCATGGAGCATCAAAAATTATAGATACGTTTGAGACGTATCAAGCATCCCCAAGCTTAACTCCTGCTCGTCCTCGAGTAGGTAAGTGATAACAAAAGAATAATTTTTGAGGTGACATGCACCTACACAATCTTGATCATATATGCAAGCATTGATGAGCTGGGATCAATAGAACTTAAAACATGGGCATGAAAGATATACTCATGACAATAAGAACTTAGCAACCATGTTGTAAGCATGCAAATGAACACAAACAAAAGATCATGAAAATGAAACAATGAAAGTCAAACGTGTGTTCCATACGAAATCCATTTTTGATGAGCTAGAGCTTGTCATGGAAACAACCACAAGCTCTAGAACCTCACATGGATAAAATCCAAATAAGAACCAAGAAAGATAATGCCAAGTATGCAAAGGTTTGAGCTCTCTCCGAACGATACGAATAAGCTACTCACTCGAGAGCCCCTCTTGATAGTACGGCTATCGATCCTAAACCCGGTCTCCCACACTATGAGACCGGTAAGAAACAAACCCTATCAAGAACATACCTTTGCCTTGAGCATTCCACTTGAACTAGATGGTGACGATCTTGATCTTCTCAAGTTGGATTACCTTTCTTGATTGCGCTTGCTCGGTGAAGTCTTGCGGATTGCTCCCCCATACTTCACTATGGGAGAGACACTAGAGAAATATCTTCACATGTCCATTCCCACCAAATGGACACCGAGCTTCAAGCAAATGATATCTTCTAGAAGCCTATCTTGATCTTGCGCTTCGACTTGATCAACATTGCACTTCATCTTCTTCTTTCATAATGATGATGTCTTGAGAATGCACATGAGAGTTCACTCCATCTTATTCCTCAAGACACACTCTATAGGCTCAACTCCATCTTCAAGCAAATGATATCTTTTAGAAGCCTATCTTGATCTTGCGCTTCGACTTGATCAACATTGCACTTCATCTTCTTCTTTCATAATGATGATGTCTTGAGAATGCACATGAGAGTTCACTCCATCTTATTCCTCAAGACACACTCTATAGGCTCAACTCCCTTATGACCAATCTTCGAATCACTCCTTGAATAACACCTTGGTCATCACATACTCTTCTTTATATTCAACTTCTTACAACCTTGAACCCATCATATGGATCAAGCGTTGTCTACGGACAAGTCCTACAAATATAACTCAATGCAAACATTAGTCCATAGGGATTGTCATTAATTACCAAAACCACACATGGGGACACATTCCCTTTCCATCTACCTTGGGGGGTTCCTCTCCGCCCTCATCCCCATCCTCATCCGGATCATCCTCGTTTAAGACGGGCTTACCCGAGGAATCAACCGGGGTCGGTGGAGTGGTACTAGACGTTCCACTAATGAGGGCATCAAGTTGAGATTTTTGGCTTTCCATGGCTGCCATCATAGCATCCATATGTGCCATTATACTATTAAGATCCCCCTTAGTGGCGGGTTCCTCTTCGCCCATAACCTCTTAGGCGGTTAAGCCCAATCAAAGAGCACTAGGCTCTGATACCAATTGAAAGGATCGGTACGGGCGACTAGAGGGGGGGGGGTGAATAGGCGCTAAGTCAATTTTTAATCTTTTTCAATTTTAAGGCTTGACACAAAGTAAATTCACTAGATGTGCAACTAGGTGAATTTCCTAAGAGTGGCAAGCATGCAAGTAAACAAGTAACTAGTAAGATACAAGTAAGGGAAAGAAATAACCGAAGAGTGGAGACCGAAGACACACGGATGTATTCCCGTAGTTCCTTCCTTTTGAGGGGAAGTACGTCTACGTTGGAGAGGTGTGGTGACACGGAGTCTACCAACGCCACAAAGGCTCACCTTGTTCTCCGGTGAGCAAGCCACGGAGGCTAGCTCGTTTCCACTAAGCGGTGGTATTGGGGGAACCACGAATCCCTTACACGGAGCTTGGGGCACAACTCCACAACTCAATTGGAGGCTCCCAAGAATGCCACGGAGGCTAGAAACACCACCGAGATGAGTCAATCAAGCACTTACAATACCTAGGGTTCCAACAAACCCTAGGCTCAAATCCTCCAAGCAAATGGAGGGGGAAATGAAATTCCTTCGGTGAAGATGATGGGCTAGGTCTCCTCCTTCGAATCCCCAAAGGGATTCAAGTTCTATTGGCTAGAGGTGGAGATCTAGAGCTTTGGAGCTTGGCAGCAATGGAGGTGAGAGAGTGTGAGCCGCAGCCTTGACTTGAGGTGGAAGAACCCTTTATATAGTCCAAGACAAGGACTAGCCGTTGCTGCCTTTTTAGGCCGGAGTCTCCGGGGTCCAGAGCCCGGAGTCTCCGGGGTTAGTCGCCAAGGCCGGAGTCTCCGGGCCGGAGACGAGCTCCTGCCAAAGCTTCCGGGCAAAGTCTCCGCCCCCATATCTGGGGCGAGCGACACCCGACGAAAAGGGACCCCGGAGTCTTGGGCCGGAGTCTCCGGTCCCTGACCCAAAGTCTCTGGTGTGAAAACACCAGAGTCTCCGGGCAGGAGACCCGGAGTCTCCGGCGCACAAATGGCTGCAACATGAATCTTCAGATTTTCACCTACAATGAAGATTAGACTGAGACAAAAAAGGTTAGACACCTGAGTATTGACAACAAACACCCAAAAGTAGATTTTGCAAGAAAATGCTCTTTCACATATCCTCCATAACATTTGTTGCTTTGGTAGGATTTGGGAGAGAAGGATTTGAGCACTTCATGTGTTCTTGCCATTGCATTTGGTGCATCGGTTTGAGTTCTCCTCGGAGATTCGGTGGTGAAAGCAAGAAGCTTATTTCCTCTTGGGTTCTTGGAACCCTAGACGACTCAGTGGATTTCTTGGGGACCTCCAATTAAGTTGTGGAGATCTTCCCAAGCTTTGTGGTGCCTCCGTGGCGATTATTGGGAACCTCCAATTGAGTTGTGGAGTGTGCCCCAATCTTAGTTGCTTTGTGGATTTGGGAGCCTCCAATTAAGTTGTGGAGTAGCCCTAAGCTTTGTGCGGGTTCGGTGACCGCCCTCAAGGGTCCCATAGTGGATCGGGTCTTCCATCTTGGTGGGAGGGCTCGAGGAGATTACGGTGAGCCTCCGTGGCATTTGGGGAGCCTTGTGCCGCCACACCGCTCCAACGGAGATTAGCACCCGCAAGGGTGTGGACTTCGGGATACATCGTTGTCTCCGCGTGCCTCGGTTATTTCTATACCCGAGCTCCTTTACTTATGCAATTTATTTTGTGATAGCCTTCGTGCTTGAAGTTATATATATCTTGCTATCACATAGTTGCTTATCTTGTTTAGCATAAGTTGTTGGTGCACATAGGTGAACCTAGTTTGTTTAGATTTTGTATGCTTGGCAAATTAAACGTTAGTTTTATTCCGCATTTGTCAAGCCGCTCGTAAAAGTTTTAAATCACCTATTCATCCCCCTCTAGGCGACATCCGTGTCCTTTCAGTATACAACCCCGACTCTTGAAGAAATCATGTATGATCGAGCCCACAATTGTCCCCAACGAATCGTGTTATATTTTCTAATGATATATTTCTCACTAGAAATATTTCCATCCATATAATATAAATTGTAGAACATAAAAATTGTGCCATTAGAAAAATATGACATATAAAATTTCTAGTGATATATCTTATATAATATATATCTCATATTAATTTGGTCAAATTATCAATTTAGAGAGAGACACAAGACCTATAAACCCGGATGGAGGAATAGATTTGAAGTTTTGAACCAATCTATTGGCGTGCCCTCCGTGGTTGCGTACCCAACCAATTGATAGCAACTACTTCATAGCCAAATTTAGCATGCCAATGAATTTCCAACCAACTACTAGCCATGGTTGCTAAAATCGTAAATGTTGTTTGAGAACATTTATTTGAGACAAACGTTCTTGAAAACAAATCTTGACGGATGAGAGTTTCAACACATGTGCATTGGCAATTGGTACCAGAAACTAGAAGCCTTAGGGCTTCTTTGATTTATAGGATAGGAAAATTATAGGAATAGGAAAGTCATAGGATTGGATTATTATGCAAAGGATTTTTTTCATGAGGTATGATCTAATGGTTTTTTCCTATAAAATTTACACTACTAGATTTCTATAGGATTATTTCTTATAGGATATGTTCCTATGAATCAAACATGTGTGTAGGAAATTTTTCTATAGGATTCAAATCCTACACAATTCCTATACAAATCCTATAAATTAAAGGAGGCCTTAAAAGGCTTAAGCCTCATTGCGGCCCACGGAGCTGGACTCCTCGAGTGTTCCCACCCACCGCGGCCCAGCGACCGCTGTTCCGGAGAGTCCACCATAAACAAGCCCTAGCACGTGCGAGCTCGTCACTCCTTCCTCCTTCGCGTACCTGGCGACGCTCGGCTCGCGGGAGGGTGTCTGTGGAAGCTGCGAAATCTCCCCGAAGGCGCGCGGTGCCGCGACCGCGGCGAGGTCAGTCCCGCCGCCCTTGCTGCATCTCCTCCTCCGCCTCCATATCCGTGGCCCCCAAGGTCCGACCTCCGCCTTGCCCCCCTCCTCCCATCGCCGGCCGGCAGCATCCGGCACCAGCCTTGGGTACCGCCCAACCAAGGCTGCCGTACCGTACCCGTTGGAGCTAGGGAGGGTTGTGGCCTCCGTAATCCCGTCGCGCGCTGGCTCGAGGCCCACGGATTTGCTCCGCTGGGCCGACGCTCTGCGGCCACTCGCCTCCACCACCGGTCTCATTCGTGCCCCCGCCGGCCCGACGCAAGTGCTCTTCCCGCTGACTTACCCGCTATGCGTTCGTGTACATGCGATTATTAAGTGCGAACAGCGAAATACGGGGTTTCGTGTACAGGACGGTGTATTCTGGTTGCTTTTCGAGCTAGTTTTCTTCGATGCGAATTTGTAATAGTTGCAATGTTGGTGCTACTGTAATAGGCAACTTGAAGTATGCTTTGCGTGGAAGTAGGTGGTTTAGAAAGCTTGAGATCTGGATTGTTGAGGGGGAGAACCAGTGAAATGCTTGGAATCTGCCTAATTTGATTAGTTAACTTGGTGAGCAGTGCCAGTGGCGGAGCTAGGATTGACGATAAGTGATGTCAAAAAGTCTAAAATGAGTGTTAAATTAGGCTAGTGAGGTCATTATGTAGTATTTATGGGGTCAAAATGATATATTTATAGCTGATGTAACGGTGTTCTTCAAATTTTTGTGTTGTCAATTGACATCACAAAACACATGCAGCTCCGCCACTGAGCAGTGCTGCATTAGGAGGTATTGGTTTACCTGCCATCTCTAATTAGGTTTTCCCTGTTATACTCGCTGATACGTCATCTATGAACAGTAGCTCCTGAATCCGATGTGTTATTGACGTAAGCTGCACGGTACAAAGAACGAAGTAGAGATCAAGTATGCATTTTTGGTATGTCTTGGATGGTGGCCAAAACTCACCTTACCAAAAAATTTGGGCATGACAAATATTTGGTATTTTGGATAGTTGCCATTTTTTTTGACATGCCAATGTCTTTTAGCGCACTTTAGTTTATTTTCTGCTCAATGTTGGCCAACTCATGGCAACCCAAAACTCAACCAAAATTTCTCCCTTAGGCCCCGCTTGGTTCAGCGTTATTTAGTCAAAACCCCTGTAATAATTGGCAGCGGTAATTAATTCCGGAATGACCGCTTGGTTCACCTTTTTTCCCGCAGGTCCGTTTTCTCTCTCTCCGACGATTTGTGCATGCTGAGCGAGTATATTTTCACGGACGTGGGACGCTCTGCAAAATCCGGCCAGAAATCGGGGGCGCAACAAAACTGGTGGGGAAATATTTCGGGAGAGGAGTATTTGGTAAGGCAAGCTTGGGCTAGAACCTAACATACAAAAAAAAGGAGACGAAACAATCATCACAAGGTAGAAATTTTGGCGAAGCGGGCCACAGATTTGTTGAGTGTGGCCTGAGAAGTACAAGAGATTTTGTCTCTGACACAACCCCCATCACACATATTAGGACTCTTGGATTCTATTGGTAATACAAGAGTATACAGTAGTACCAAAGATCAACCTTGCTTCAGATCATCAAGCGCTTCTAATTGGGTCCACCTTGCTAACAATTGCTTGTGCCATGGCCACACCTCATGGCTTTATATATATAGTCCACACATGCCATCTTACAACACAACCAGAACTGTTTCCTCTCTTTTCTTTTTATCACATTCTCCAAATCCTGACGATATGACACATAAAGGATATGTGTTGCATGGTCCTTTCGTTTGCTCCTGCATTCCCTTGCTCTCTTTCTTGCCTCTTTTGACCAAATAAGTATCCATGACACTTACTGTGAACTATAAGGGGAACAGCATGTTCATTTGAAGCAAGTACTTATAGATACATGTGAAAAATTGGTTTTAACATTTTGCTTATGCTGTTAATAATATATTTTGTTTTTTTTATTGCTGTAGGCCCTGGCACAATTAGCTGGAAAAAGCTTACTTGGTGAAATCTCCTTCTAGAAAGCAGTTGTCCAAGGCTTCCCGAGTCTCCCAGTAGTCCAGGACTGGCCTAGCAGTTTTTACAGAGGAGGTCCTTCTGTGGCTATCGTTTGTATGGATTCAGCTGTTCTTGGTCTTGCTAAGGACGATGACAGAATTCCAAATGATTCAACCTCTGCTCCTAGCAAGGGGAAAAGAGGAAGGGAAGGGTCCCAAGGTATAGAAAGTAAAAGTTATCCCTTGAGATCTGCACATAGTAGTGCCAGGGTGCTTCGGTCTACCTCAAAAAATGAGAGTAAGACACCTAATGAGCCAATCAGTCCCTTGAGATCTGCACATAATAGTGCCAGGGAGCTTCGGTCTACCCCAGAAAACAAGAGGAAGACACCTAAAAAGCCAGCAAAGCCGCTGAGATCCGCACATAGTAGTGCCAGGGTGCTTCGTTCTGCCCCAGAAAACAAGAGGAAGACACCTAAAAAGCCAGTAAAGCCGCTGAGATCCACACATAGTAGTCCCAGGGTGGTTCGCGCTACTTTAAAGAAGAACATTAAGGCAACCAATGAGCCAGTAAATGATAATACTGCTGCTCAGCCAACTGCCAAGAAAAGGAAAAGAGGCAGGCCCTCGAGTGCAGCAAGTCCCAAGAATGAGAATAAGTGCATCAAAATTCGTCAGCGCGTTAGGTACATTTTGAATCGGATGAACTACGAACAAAGTTTGATTCTGGCTTATGCCAGTGAAGGATGGAAAGGTCAAAGGTCTGTCTATCTGAATCACTTTCACCCTCCCTTTCAAGTCTCAGTTTTTTGTTTGTTGGAACCTGGTTGTTGTACTTCTCAGAGGAAATCAGTTTAATTGGACTAATATCGGAAAGCATTAGACAGGATACTGCATTACTGCGTGAATAAAAAAACTTCAATTTGAGTTTTATGACAAGAGAGGGATGAGGGGTGTTCCATTGGTAGATAGAGCACTAGAAATGATTTTACCGGGTGCCTTGCTTGTGATATGAACAACGTGTTGTCCTATCATAGCATCTCCTCTGGTTGATATACTTGGAACCAGTTCAACTGACACAATTAGAACATCCAAGCAGTTTGCAGACTGGACAAGCATCAGAGAATCTCCATTAACTGCATAATTAAAGTCATGTAATGTGTTGTTCATTGTGATTTATGCATTGAACTGGGTATTTCTGTAGTTCTTTGATTCTTTCTATGCATTTTAACATGTACATCGTCTTACACTGGGTCTTCTAAACATACACATGTAGTTCGGAAAAAATAAGACCTGAAAAGGAGCTTGAACGAGCCAAGGCGGAAATCTTGAGATGCAAGTTACGAATCCGGGAAGCTTTTCGTGATATGGATTCTCTTCTGTCTGAGGGGAAGATCGATGAATCTTTATTTGATTCCGAGGGAGAAATATCTAGTGAAGATGTAGGCCTTCTCGTTTTACTCTTGACATGTCTCATATTCTTTTACTCTCATGGTTGTTGTTTTAATGCTGCTGCTTCATCTTGCAGATTTTCTGTGCTATATGTGGTTCAAAGCATGTTACATTGAAAAATGACATCATTCTTTGTGATGGAGCCTGTGATAGAGGGTTCCACCAGAAGTGTTTAAACCCTCCTTTACTGGCAGAAGACAGTAATATCTTTCTCCTTCACTTTCTGGATATAGAAAGTATCATTCCCTACTTTGCTCATGTATTTAATCACATTTGTTACTAGTTCCCCCGGAGGATGAAGGATGGCTTTGCCCTGCATGTGATTGCAAGTTAGATTGTATAGATGTACTAAATGAACTCCATGGGAGCTCACTTGCTATTCATGACTCATGGGAGGTAAATACCTACAAACTACCCTGTTAATAGCAAGTAATGTACAGTCCTGTATCACTCTCGAGATTAACGAGACTGAATTATATTATTGAATGGACTACATTTTTCTCTGCAGAAAGTTTTTCCTGAGTCAGCTTCGCTTGCAAATGGTCCAAAGCAAATTGGTTTATCTGATCTTCCATCAGATGATTCAGAGGATGATTATGACCCTACTTTAGCTGAAGGCAACATGGTAGATGAAAACAATTCATCTGCAGAGGATGGGGACGAAGGATCAGATTCTGATGACTTGGATTTTATGACATCGTCTGATGATTCCGAACCTTCAACGAAGAAAAGTTCCAAATCAAAGAACAAAAATACAGTAGATGACCTTGGTTTGCCTTCTGAGGACTCGGAGGATGATGACTTTGATCCAGAAGGTCCAAATTCCAGCGAGGACCAAAAGACCAAAACAAACTCAGAGGAGTCAGACTTCACATCTGATTCTGATGATTTCTGTTCCGAGATTTCTAAATCTTGTGGCCAGGATGAAGTTCTGGCACCTTCAGTTTCAGATCAGACTGACGGAGTGGAAATTATGGAGGCAGAGCTAGAGCAAGACTTGGTGCTGCCAGTTTCAAGCAGGCGTCAAGTTGGACGTTTGGATTACAAAAAGCTTTATGATGTATGTCTTCTCCTTGCATGTCCCCATGTCATAAATGCATGTTTCTTATATTCGAATTTCTATTTTAACAACTTTTTTCGGTTTGTTTTTTTGCCATGTCGTTGGCAAGAAGAATTATGGCCTTGTGTACTTAGGAAATACCATTCTATATGGGAAATGTATTTATTAAACAAGATCACACAATTTTAGAGGCATAACATGTTGTAATCTCATTCCTAGGTGAGCATAGATAACCTAGTCACACAATCTCATAAACTGACTTTCCCTCTGTTCCAAAATACAATTTTGTTAAAGTCGAAGTTTGACCTAGTTTATAGAAGAGAAAAATTCATCAACACCAATAATACCAAACCAGTATCAATAGACCCACCATGAATTATGTTTTCATATAGTATATTTATTCAATAGCCTACCCCAACTTGCTTGGGGCGAAAGGCTTTCTTCTTATTCAGTATTGTAGATCTTGATATTAAATTCTATATATTTGTTCAAGCTACAAAATGTTGACTTCTGAAAAAACTTATATGCCTTATATTTTTGGAACAAATGGAGTATATAATAGATTGTTACCCTGCTGCATCTTCACTCTTACTGTTGCCTTATTCTGAATGATGCACGACAGCATGAGTCATCTTGGCTCAGTTAGGGGGTTTTGCCCTTATATTGAAACCTACATACTTTCAGCCAAGCAATTAGTGTGCTGTTTGTGAAAAGCCACATCAGGAAAGCAATTCCTGTTCTATCTGGCATGCCTGTATCTTACTCAGTTTCTTTCCTTCTATTTCATGTTGGATTCTAAAGGAGGCTTATGGAAAAGAAACCTCTGATCCAAGTGATGATGAAGAGTGGTCTGGAAATAGCACACACCCAAAAGGGAATTTAGAAGACAGTGATTCAGATTCACTTGACGTGTCATTTCAGCCTACAAAAACATGCTCTAGAAGACCGCGAGGCGGACAGCAGAATGATGGACATACTCCAAAGAGTGAACAGCGTACTGAAGTGCTTCACTCTAATGGTAGCGGTAGCACAGGCCGTAAAAAGCATTTTGGTCCTATTGTTAGTCAGGTATAGAATAGCTAAACATAAACCCCTCTACAGTTTAACCGGTTCTGAAATTTAAACCAGTTAAATTGTCAGCATATTGTATGTTATGTCATTGACACTCCATTTCTCTTGCAGAAGCTTAAGGCCCATATCGAGAAAGATCCTTATCCTAGTCGCTCAACAAAACAAAGTCTCGCACAAGAGCTAGGCTTGACACTCCTTCAGGTTTAGACCATCGCTTTTGTTCTTTCTCCCCACATAAATTTCTTGCTGCACTCAATTTAATGTTAAGCTGTATTTATCCTGCCTCACTAGAATTTCTGCTGACAGGTGACTAAATGGTTTGCTAGCACTCGTCATTACTCTAGAGTTCTTGCTGCCAAAAAGGAGAAGCATCCAGGAAACCATAGTGCTGAGAATAACGATAGAATGGCTGAAGATAACATACGACAGATAGAACCCAATGGCAGGGTATTAAAAACCCCAACTGTAGATGGAACTGATAATTTTTCCGAGGACAGGATGGCACAAGCTAATCCTGATGAAGGTAATAAAGAAGATACTCCATTCACACAAGATATCAGCTATGAGCAGACATTGGTTGTGACTCCCACTCTTAACCAAAACCGCACTACCAACTCAAGAGAAGTTGGCTCGCCAAATGGTGTGCCTGGAGGAAACCAGTACAGTGGTAACTCGAGAAATGCAGCAGATACGCCGCCCAGACAAGCTGTTGGCTTGAATCAGACAGTGCCTATGACTCCTGTGAACCAGAAATACACTCCTGACACGAGCAGTGTCGGCTCGCCAGGTGTGTCTGGAGGAACCCAGCGAAGCGGCACGCCAAGGAATGTTGGAAGCCCAAGAGGTAAGAAAGCTGAGTTTCCTGGGCTAGAGCATGTAGACGAGGCAAGGAGGAAGGCAATACTGCGGGAGCTGAGGAAGATGAAGAAGGGCAGGTGAAGCTCCTAGGATTATTTTCAACTATTTCCTTATCCTTGAGTGCAATTCATGTTTCCGATGCTACTCAACAAGCTCGAACTCTGAATTGCATTTGATTGCATGGGCTGGGCACCCGATCAAGACGACCAGCAGCCATATAGTTGCGAAGAAGCAGGTCATATTTCATGTTCATCGGTTTCTTTTACAGCCGTGCTAAGCTTCGGTGCAGAATTTCTGACAGGGCGCACCTGGACTGTGAAGTACTTACAGGCTTTAAGCTGCAACCTGCAAGCACGGCTACTTCGAGTGTAAAACTAGTAGGGTAACCCGTAGACTGCAGTGGGACATTAGAACTGTTGTTTGCCATGTTGTTGTATCATCCTGATGGGTAGACATGTTGAGACTTGAGAAGCTGATGCGAACCGTTCTTTTTTGATTGTGCTGCGTTCTTGTACTGTTGAAGTGAGACATGCTCGTTCAATTGCCTGCGAGTTTCGTAACGAGATCAATGCCATTTTGTCTGGGATTTGTGATCCGCGATTTTGCGTCAGTATAAATGCCCGATAGATTTCTGTGAATTTCCGCAGGATGATCGAGAGTATCAGCCAGTTCTTACAATTGTTCCTGAAGCCTACGTGTGAAGAAGAGGAGGATGAACTGCTGATACATCTGTGAGCATCAGCCAGTTCTTACAATTGTTCTGACGAGTTCTTGAGCTCGAGCTCCATGGAGCTCGAAATTTGAAGTTCCAAAAAATCGAATTAAACTTTTAAAAAAATCTGAAAAAAATACTGCGGTGTAGACAATGTTGTAATCTATCACTGTGTAATTTTTCAGAACGAAATATGGTCTATTTTGGGCCCAGCAAAAAGATAAATTGAGATTTTGTCCTTGGTGAACAATGATAGTGTATAAAAAACTTGATTTTGTCTTTTTGTGTGTTCTTCTTATTTTTACTGAGATCAAAATAAAAAAGTATTTTATTCTGAAAATTTATAGAATGATAGAGTGCAACGTTGCCTATGTCAAAGTATTTTTTTCACAATTTTTAAAAATGTTGTATTCAAATTTTGTAAACTTCAAAGAAGAAGAAAAAAAAGAAAGGGCTCCCTGGTGCCCGAGCACCGTTTGAAGTTTTTGCGAGTTCTCATCCTTCTTTCTTCCTGCGTCGTAGGAAAAACTAGTCCGACCAGGCAGCAAAGTCGACGGGCTGCATGGGCCGGCCCGTAAATCTTATGGGCTGTTTGGATAGCGCCCGCGCGTGCCCTACCAAAGCGGCCGCGCCAATTATATTTGGCGAAGGTTTTCGCCGCCGCGGGCTCGCCAAGCTGTTGGCGTTCCTAGCAAGGAAAGAAAAGAAAACCCAAAGCGAGATCCCCAAATCTCAAACGGCTCTCAATTCTGTCCTGTGAGTCTGCAACCCTTTCCCACACCGCTCTCCGGCATTTCAAATTCGAATCCGTCGCCTCCGGTGCCACCCACTGGCTCCCCAACCCCCCATGGCGACCAACGCCCTCTTCTCCCCGTCGGCGGCCAGGACGCCGAACCCCAAGGCCACGCCGTCCCCGTCCGCCCGCCGGCCCGCCGTGGCGGACGCGGCCACGGCGGCCGCCGCCGCTGCCACCTCGGACACCAAGGCGCGGTTCGAGGCCTACAACCGGCTGCAGGCGGCGGCGGTGGCCTTCGGGGAGAAGCTCCCGATTCCGGAGATAGTGGCGATAGGGGGCCAGTCGGACGGCAAGAGCTCGCTCCTGGAGGCCCTCCTCGGCTTCCGCTTCAACGTCCGCGAGGTCGAGATGGGCACCCGCCGCCCCCTCGTCCTCCAGATGGTCCACGACCCCGCCGCCCTCGAGCCCCGATGCCGCTTCCAGGTGCGTGCTCCTGCTCCGCTTACCCTCTTCTACGAGTTTTCCCCCTTCCTCCTCGCTCAGATCCGTTCTAGGCAGCGCCTCTGATAGCCGCGAGCGAGCGAGCGGCTGATCTGGTGTGGATTCGCAGGAGGAGGACTCGGAGGAGTACGGCCACCCGATGGTTCTGTCCTCGGCCATCGCCGACCTCATCAAGCAGCGCACCGAGTCGCACCTCCGGACGCTCCAGGCCGCCGTCTCGGCCAAGCCTATCGTCATGAGGGCTGAGTACGCCCACTGCCCCAACCTCACCATCATCGACACCCCAGGTTTCGTGCTTAAGGTGGGCAGATGTGAATTTATGACTTCTAGTACATCTGAACAGAGTGTAGTGGTTGTTTAGTCAGTTCGTCAGCTGTTTGATGGAATTGCGACTGATGTGTAGGCTAAGAAAGGTGAGCCAGAGAGGACGCCTCAGGAGATCCTGTCCATGGTGAAGACACTAGCGAGCCCACCCCACCGCCTCATCCTGTTCCTCCAGCAGAGCAGCGTTGAGTGGTGCTCTTCGCTCTGGCTGGATGCAATTAGAGAGATTGACCCCAGTTTCAGGCGCACCATGATAGTCATCTCCAAGTTTGACAACCGACTCAAGGTATATGCCTGCAGAACAATCTGCACATCATTATAAGGTTCAGTAGCGTCTCTGATGCGAATTGCGAAACTGAATTGGTACCGTGTCTCATGATACTGTTGCTGGTTTTGATCATTTCTAGGAATTTACCGAAAAATGGGAGGTCGATAGCTACTTGAGTGCGAGCGGTTACCTTGGTGACAATATCCACCCATTCTTTGTGGCTCTTCCAAAGGACCGAGGAACGGTCTCCAATGAGGAGTTCAGGCGGCAAATATGTCAGGTAGATATTGATGTGTTGAAGCACTTGCGTGAAGGTGTGAAAGGGGGTTTCAATGAAGAGAAATATGGTCCATACATTGGGTTTAGTCGCCTCAGGAAGTACCTTGAATCTGAACTTCAGAAGAGGTACAAAGAAGCAGCTCCAGCCACCCTGGCGTTGCTAGAGCAGAGATGCAGTGATGTCTCCATGGACCTATCCAGACTGGACTCCAAGCTGCAAGCAACCTCTGATGTCTCTCAGCTGAGGAGATCAGCAATGCTTCATGCTGCTTCTATTTGCACTCATCTGGTATGCTGACCAGACACAATCTGTCTTTGCATTGCATTTCTTTCTTATTCTGTTGCAAAATATTATAGTGTAACTAATTGGCAACATATTTCTGTATGAAAGCGTGCATTGCTTGATGGAGCAGCTGATCCAGCTCCAGAGCTGTGGGGGAAAACTACTGAAGAGGAACAAATGCACAGTGGTATTGGCAGCTGGCCTGGCATCAGCGTTCCTGTTAAACCTCCCAACTCCAGTCTTAAGCTTTATGGCGGTGCGGCTTTTGAGAGGGCAATGCATGAATTCCGTTGTGCAACATACTCGATGGAGTGCCCACAGGTGTCAAGGGAGAAGGTACAGTTAATGAAGTTTGGAATCTTGTAGGTACAAAATTGTAGGAAAGTTAGCTGAAATTTTGATATTGATGCCATTAGGTTGCAAACATATTACTTGCCCATGCTGGAAGAGGTGGGAGCAGTGGGGTGACTGAGGCAGCCGCTGAGATAGCACGTACAGCTGCACGATCGTGGCTTGCTCCTCTCACAGAAACTGCGTGTGATCGGCTTGCATTTGTCCTGCAAAGCCTATTTGACCTTGCAATGGAGCGCAGCCGCAATGATGATTCAAAATGTAAGCATTGGATTTAATGTTGTGCTGAGTTTCATAGCCATATTTAGCAACCCAGTTATTATTTTTATATTTATTTTAAGACACAAGGGAACTGCTAGTACCATTGTCCTAATCCAATGCATGCCATGAAGTGTCTGCATTCCTTAATTTTACATGCATGTATTTGTCCTTTCGCTATTTGTGTTGTTCACTTTCTCCATTCAAAATTTAAACGGTCAATCATTAGCTTGGTATTTACTGGTGACCTAGTGTTTATATTGATGTTACAATGGATCACTGTATACATGTATCTTACTTTCTGAAGGCCTTAAGATTTTAAGATACCATAACATCAGTTTTATCTTTTGTCCTCTTACTATTTTCATCATTTACTGGAATTACAGCTAGAGCCGTTGCATACTTTAACAAGTCCTTAGAGTACACCATCAATTTGCTTAACTGTTGTCATACTTTCATGCTTTTTGCCTAGCAGATGAAAATGTTGAAAATATGGATGGATATGTTGGCTTCCTTGCTGCTCTCCGGTGCTCCTATTATAAGTTCGTCAAGGACTTGTCCAAGCAATGCAAGCAGATAGTACGCCACCACCTTGATTCAGTTACAAGCCCCTACTCCCATATTTGTTATGAGGGCGACTTTCTTGGTGGCTTTGGGTCTGTAGCAAACACACTTCACAGGTTTAACCAGTTCAATGGAGTTGCATCATTTGACCTATCAGACAGTGGATCTGCACTGGAGGAAGGCCAGGAGAATGTACCACCAAAAGATCAGCAGCATATGACACCGCCTGCTAAAGCAAATGAGTCGAGGGACATTCTGAGAGAAAGCCAGCTGACAGTTCCTGAGACGCCTTCTCCTGATCTGCCAGCTGATATGCATGGTGGTAAGAAGAAAGACAATGGAAACATGAATGATGGTGGTGCAAGGAAAAGACATGCAAGGATGGCACCATATGCAACCAGGAATCATCATAACAATGCTACTGTTGGTGCCGATGATCTGGTCTCAAAATCAGGGTCATCGTATTCCAACATATGCTCAATATCTGCTCAGTATTTTTCCAAAATGCGTGAAGTCCTGATTGAAAGGAATGTTCCCTCTGCATTGAACTCTGGATTCTTAACACCATGGTATGTTCGAACTTAAAGACTTATAGCTATATTATACACATAACACACGCATTCCTCTTCCTGTTAGTATAATCTGAAATTGTACTATTACATGTAAATTGCAGTTGATGTCTTTAACCAACTGATCACATCCCCTGAGTAGTCAGGGGCTGAAAACTTGTCTGTTCTTTTATTGTTTGCAACTAGATTAGCACAAACTCAGTGAGCAGTCTAAATGTACATGTACTATTACATGTAAACTGTAATTGATGCCTTTAACCAACTAATCAGAAAAGAGTAGTCAGGGACTGAAAACTTGTCTCTTCATTTAATGTTTGTAACTAGTATAGCACAAACTCATTGAGCAGACTAAATTAGCACGTATTTGAAAGACACTTTCGTAAGGCAGATGCTTTTTTTTCTAATCTTTTACTCTATTGATGCATTGCAGCCGTGAAAGGTTGTTTCTAGCACTCGGATTTGAGCTGTTTGCTGTAAATGACGATAAGTTCATGGACATGTTCGTGTCTCCTGGCGCAGTTGATTCCATCCAGAATGAGCGCCAGTCTCTGCTAAAGCGTCAGAAGATTTTGCTGTCCTGTTTGAGTGAGTTCAAGAACATCTCACGGGCTCTGTAGTTGAGATCTTTCTGGTGCTTCTTCCACAGGCATGTATTAATGAGCTTCAGGGTATTCACTACAACATTGTTGTTTTATTACTGTTGTGTTGCACATCCTCTTTACCCCCGTTGCTTCTGTACCACCGCAAGCTATTCTTCCTGTTGTCTGTATGTCAAATTACTTATTGACAAGCTGTGTACCACCTAGCATTTGTTTAACATTAATATTATCCCTAACAGATATTGGGGATTTTTATACTCGGTTATATAAAGTTGCAACTTGAGATGATTTGAATGTGAATTATGTGATGATCTCGAATCTCACCAGTTGTGCAGAACTCCTGGATAACATATTATTTTAAGATACAACACAATTAGTATATCCATTTTTTTTTTACTCAGCATGTGGTCTGGTTGGACTGTTTCTCTTTTAGGTTTAACTACTATGACTATGAGATAGTTGCGTATGAATGCAGTACTGAACCGATTCAACAGATTTGGTCACGAGGCCAAGTGTTCAGATGTGCACCCAATAAATACAGTAGGCTGCTGTTGGTTGTAGTTTGATGACACCCTCTCTGTATCTTTCTGGTCACATTATCAACTGTCACCTGCATGATAGCTGAGGTCAGGCTATATCTTCTTCTTTCGTTCCCAGTTATCTTTCGTGCATCCCACTTTCCTTCCTTTTATTCACAGTTTGATTTCCTTGTAACTTAAGCATGTTTTCTGACTTGGTTCCATTATTCTCTCGAGTAATAATTGAGTGTTAGGTGCTGTTGCTTTCCAGTTGTTCATTTTCGACGAGGGTATTCTGGTTCCCTTTGGTAACAGTGACATGCCTGTTGACTGAGTTAAAATGCTTGGCAACTTGTGAACCTCAAGCACACAACTTGTTGGTTGATTTATATCTAATAACTTAGTTTGTTCATGGCTGTACTCTATGCCCCTCATTTCTCCTTGCATCATCCTTTTTCAAAGAAGCTCTTTGAGTCAATACATGTACCCTTTTCAAAGGAATGTCTCGCACGACATCCATCGGTCTGTGTCATCCCCACAACAAATGGCCTTTTCTTCGTGGCTCTACAAAAAGATTGTGCGTTCTTTGTTTCTTTCTCCCAATGCTCTATCTGTTCGGTCTAGTCGTGTACTCCTGTAACCTCCACCATTCAGGCACGGGACGGAACAATTCAGGTGTCCGCCATGTCCTGGGGCTCTTATTATGATTGTCATTTGAAGGTTTAGACTCGTATATTTCTTATGTTAATTAATAGCACGCTGGACTCCGGCCGTGGAGTGGAGTGGAGCGAGCGAAAGAGAGTAGGCGGTAGCTAGAAGACAGGAGAATTGCTCCAACATTTGGGAGGCACCAGCTGATGGGCATATCGTCATCCACTTGTGTGGTCCGTGGAGAATTGGTAGATGCAGTATTGTGCGTCTGCGTGACGCTGGAATCATGGTCTCGTGGAACCGAAGGACCAGGGGAGTGAGCAGATCGGCTGCTGGATTGCATCTTGGCTCTTGGGACACTAGCTATAGCTAGGTCATCAAGGAACAACGACCTGTGCGTATTAGCTACTGTACACCGGTCTTCAATCAAGAACGAAAACGACTGTACACTACAGATTTGCGTGGCTGTTGTTGTGAGGGAATGAGTTTGTTCACGGTCGTGATGACACTCGGTAGATCTCTCTGTCTGAAAGGTAGAGTAGAATTGAAAACGGGTGTAGGGTCATCTAAATGCGACAGCAAATGCGGTCCAGAGTCCAGAGCGACGGGCCGTGCGTCGTGGTCAATAGAAGATGTGGAACTGGTCGAGAGTTAAGCGTAGGAGTACTACTCCTGATTTTGCTGGTCAAAGAAGAATTAATTAGTCCAGATGCATAATGGGAACGCTAACGCTTTCACCAGAACCACCATCAGACAAAATTAATTGTCCGCCTGCACCCTGATTCAAAGGCGAGCAAACGAGGACTCGTCAGAGTTGAAATGCGAAGCTCAAACACTGCCATTGGCCACCTGGCCACTGTCATACACGAAACTATCAGGAAATATACGATCAGATGAATATGAAGAGGAAAATCTGGTCGACAAATGGTTGTACCAAAGCACATACGGAGTAGTTATACAGCAAGCTTGCATCTCCAGGTCCCCCACCAGGCATGGTATGATCGTGGATCGTCAGCCATGCCATTGAATACGTAGAATATGCATCGCTGGCACACATGGTACTCGGTATCTGTGAGGGAAGCTAAGCATATCTACTTCCTCACTTCACCAGGCACTCGGTACTCCCAAATTAGAAAACGATGGATCGTATGCCCACATATATAGGGATGGATTTGGAGCTGAAGTGCACTCCAAGACCAAGAGGAGCGTGCTGGTAAGAGCATCTCCACTGGCGCCTCTAAAATGGTGACCGGCAGGGCGCCGGCAGACCCTCCCAAATTTTAGGGCCGGGCTCCCACACCGACGGGTCCAAAACGCCGCTCCCAAAAAATATGAATATAATCAAATTATAAAAAATCGTGGATTTTCATTGAATTTGGCGCAAACTTGCGCGGGTTTACAAATATTTCTAAAACCTTAACCCTAATAGCGCCCGCGGCCGCCACGGCGACGTCCTCCAGAGCTGCTGTCGGCGCCGCCGTCCTCCTTCTTTACGTCCAGCTTGATGTCCTCGTCGCTGTCGCTGATGTCGAAGACCGGCTGGCCGCCGGGCGCCCCTCCTCCCGCTCCTTCGGCCCCGACCAGCAAGTTGCCGCGTGCTGCCAACGCCCCTGATAGGATCCTGCCGCGCAGGGGCCGGCGCGGGGGCGCCGGCTATTTTTTGGACTCGATGGCGCGCCGCTTGATTTCGGGGGCGTCGATGCGACCCTATTTTGGCCTCGAGCCCAATTAACGCGCCGGCCGCATTTTGAGAACGGATTTGGAGCCGCCGGTGAAGATGCTCTAACAGCCGGACGCGTGCGAGTGATGGAGTGTTTGACCGGTGTTTCTGTTGCCGGAGGGGGGCAGGGCAATGATCAACTCGACGAAAGCGACCATGGCCCTTGGCGGCGACCGTGCGCGCCGTGCCGGGCCGGCAACGAGAAGGAGGATATATGGGGAGGAATTTCTCGTCGGCGAGTGGGCGCGCATGTAGCTCGGGCAGCTCCACAGCATTCCGTGGCTACGCGCCACCGGCCCCCCGGCAGCGACCTGACGCTCTCTTGTCTTGTTTTCTCCACAGTTTCGCCGCGCGACGTCGCCGAGCGCGCCGTGGCGGTGGCGGACCACCGCCTCGGCTCAGCCACCAGTCTACCGAGATTTTGTGGATACGCATTGAAGCGATCAATTTTAGAACCTATTTACTGCTTCCGAACTGCTAAACTGCTGAAGTGGATCGAGTGGCATCAGATACTCATACAACTTCTACTTGTATAAACCGGTAAGCCTTGACCATGCTCATTCTCAAAACAAAACAAACAAGGAACCATGCTTTGTAGCCAAACGTGGCCAGCACCAACAGCACCATCATCTTCTCCGGCGATCTATGTTGCATGCAACCCGCGCGTGTCCGTTCCATGTGCGGCGCGATCGGCCCGAATCGGGCGCCCACTCACTCCACGCAGCCGGTGGGGATTCCAGAATGGTCAACAGCGTCTCTCCTGGCCGTTGAGAAACGGGAATTCGATGCTCCCCTTCCATTTCCCCCTCCTCTTTCCATGGTGGACGACGAACCAGGCTACGTGAATCGGTAGTGGATGCGATTCCCAAACCACGGTTCATCGCGATGGCGTTGAATAATACTAGTCCGCTTAAAACTCGAAATGGAAGTCGAAAGCTCGCCCAAATACAGCCTCCTTTACGGACTTCCCACACCATTTGTGGCAACCGCAACCAACTGAACTGACCGAAAATTCCTGTCCATGCGCACGGCACGAGCGAGGCCAGTTAGACATATCTAACCTTTTAGTGAAAGTTTAGCCAAAAATACACTCATTTTAAATTTTTTAGCAAATCTAACCCTTTTGACTACCTTCAAACATACTAGCGGTACGTTTTAACAGCTTACCTCCAGTGCCTATGGCGGTACCATTCTAGCAGGTGAGGTTAAATACACTTCGTTCCTAGAACTGCACCTGTAGACGTGGTAGCTGAAGTGGCTAGCCTGTCTAGTTCTCTGTTTAAAGGTCGTGTGTTCAAATATTGTGCACCTTGTTTTTATATTTGTTTTCTCTGTTTTTCTTTTAATCTTTTTTGGCTAAAATATTAGTTGAAAAATCATTATGCTTGCTTGGTTTTATTATATTCTTTTTCTATTTCTCTTTTCATTTTTTGACCAAAATATTAGTTGAAAAATCATTGCGCTTGCTTGATTTTAACTCATGACCACCTAGTAAGTATGAAGAAATTTTCTACCTAGCTATGTGCATTACTATAACTAGATACATCCATAGCAGCGACAAGTAATATGGGTGAAAGGGAGTATATTACTTCCTTCACGGCAAATTAATTGACTCAATTGTCTTGATTCGTATATATCTAGCAATTAAACATTTCTAGATAGATTTTTAATCTAGACAAAGTTGAGTAAATTAATTTGCAATGGAGGGGTACATTTTATAAACACATATGAGGTTACAATTTATACGATTATACATGTCTATTCAACACATTCATGTTCAAATATGTTCTTTTATATATATAAATTGCACATATTTTTTGAGAACGCACTTTTTAGATAAATGTTGGTATAGGTTTTTTCACGAACTTGGTCGAGGTTTATGTATAGAGTGTGACACCATATTTATTTAGCAAAATATGTTTCTAGTATATTAGCAAAAATCTCTAGCAACATTTTCCAAAAATTACATTCTAAAAAATGTATGCAATTTATATATAAAAGATATAATATCTCAACGTGAATGTGTCGGGTAGAGATATAATCGTATAATGTGTAGCCTCATGTAGGTTTTATGAAGTGTAACATATTATTATAGATAAAAAAAAGCATGAACAAATAGTAATCATGTATGGTTGAAAATTTTCTTCCTACTTGCAAACTGGTCATGTATGGCTGAAAATTTTCTTCATATTTGCAAAGCGGTCATGGGTTCAAATCCAAGCAAACTCTATGATTTAGTAAGTAATATTTTAGCCAAAAAATAATAGAAAAAAGGCTGATAAGAGTCGAATACCCAGCCTCAGCCCTCAGGTAGCCAAGCCACCATGGCATAAACTAGTTCACGCTTAGGTAAACGAAATAATTTTTCAACTAATATTTTGGTTAAAAAAATGAAAAGAGAAATAGAAAAACGAATATAATAAAATCAAGCAAGCACACTGATTTTGCCACTAATATTTTGGCTAAAAAATATTAAAAGAAAAACAGAAAAAACAAATATAAAACAAGGGTGCTCAAGAATTGAACACGCAACCTTTAAAGAGAGAACCAAACAGGTTAGCCATTTCGGCTACCACTACTGTGCATGCCGTTTTCGGAACTGAGTATACTTAACCTAAGTTCCTAGAATGGTACCGCCATAGGCACTGGAGTTATCCTATTAAAATGTACCGCCTGAACGTTTGGAGGTAGTCAAAAGGGTTAGTTTTGCTCAAAATTTTAAAACGAGTGTATTTTAGACTAAACTTTTGCTAAAAGGTTAAATATGTCTAACTGGCCCACGAGCGAGGAGTTCTGGGAGCGCGCAAGGGTCCAGGAAAGGGCGGCAGTACGTCGACGCAGGTACTCCCTCCGTCTAGAAATATAAGATGTTTTAGCTTTGTGAAAGAGATGTATCTAAACATCTTTTAGTGTATAGGTAAACATCTTATATTTTCAAACGGAGGGAGTACGAGACAAGCGAGGGTGGCCCCATCAGCAGGGATCCGCCCAGGTCAATGTCTGCATCCTTTTTCTGGCTCCAAAGCATCTTTGGAGTTTGGGCCCTCGCCTGAAAAAGCACGTGATGCGGGCGAAAATGGACGAGGCCGGAGTACCAAAACGCTGAAGCGCGCCTCGTGTTTCACCCCAGATATAATCGGCGCCATCTTTGCTCATGCGTCCTCGACTCTCGGCGGTGGTATCTTCTGGAAACTCAGAAGGGGAAACAAACGTAAAGATGGAATGGACCGGAAGTTGTGCTCCTCCGGTTTTGCCTCGATCGGTGCAGCTGTTTCTGCATAACTATAACGGATGGCATCGTTGGATGAACTGAATCTTTGTCTTTTCAGCGTTGATGAAACTAGCTAGTCATAAAACTCAGAACCCGGCTGATCCATTTTCCTTGGCGCAACATCTTGATATTCTTCCCATGTTCAAAATTTTGGAAGCCGTGATGGATAGCTAGAAGATGTATTTAAGATTACACCGATTTGGTACCACCAATAACTGTCCGAAACTAACACAAGATATATATTTTCTGGGTGTTAGCGGGAGAGCTGCTAAATCTGTTAATTCCTTATTAAAAATAGTCAGGAGACCCAAAATACGTGTTTTATTTGAGAATAAACGGGCGAAAACATGAACGACGGCAATCCACACGTAGAGCACCCCACACATCTAGTGATGCCTTTTCCTAGGTGTGTCCACTTTATCAGTAAGTGTTGGACCGCTGAACCTAGCAAATGTTGCTTGGGTTGAGAGGTCGACCACTAGAAGGAAACATGCTGCAAGTGGCGTGACAAAATAGACATTTGTGGCGTGGATTGGCCAGGCCAGCTGTTGCGTCACTTGTGTTGCCAACACTAGTGGCGTGGGCTAGACACGCCACTAGTCTTTGAAATATTATTGGCGTGACTCGGACACGCCAACTGTGTCATATTTATTAGTGGCGTGTGACTTACCCGCCATGCCACTAACATAATTTGTAGAAACAAAAAAGCATGCTCCTATTATTGGAAATTGGAAGCAAAATGAAATTCAATAATCAGGAATCTTAGCCTAATATTTTATTAAAAACTGCCAATATTGTTTATCATCCAAATCTCTCAATATAGTTCAAACACCATAAACTTATATAAGTTTAGCTAACACAAAGAACTAATTCTCGATGATGCCGTTGATAAACGCCGCATCGATGTTTCTATGAGTGGCTGCTCTCGCGGTTATTAGCTCAGTTTGCCCAACCTGTAGATGCTCGCTTGCGGTGTAGTTCCTCCACCCCTCAATTTTTTGAAGCTTTCTACTGTAGGGGAGCCCCTCCAGCCCTTTATTTAAACTTAAAACAAGGTAGAGAAATATTTATAGAGGTAATATCAAAACAGGAAAACCAAAAAACTGCAAAATTACAAAAGGGTGTCAAGCCATGATGACAAGGATGGGATAATGCACTGTTTCACCCTATCCTTAAGTAGGGTAACCTCATAAAATAAATCTTACTTTCCAATCTCTGAAAGTTGGCTTGATGACTTTGAATATATAATCACTTCTTCTTTTCTAAATACTCCAGCAAGCCAATATGATAATCTCCACAAAGCAATGACCTCTGAAATTCCTTTTAGCATATTTGAGCATTTGTAGACCATATCCATTTCCCTAATTTACTTGAAGGTGAGACCAAATCCTGGCACTGAAGTTACATTCAAAAAATAAGTGAGACCAATCCTCCAGTACCTAGTACCTGGCAAGGGCATACAACACAATTATGATTCGGCTCCAATGTCTAATGTCGTCTAAGAAGTATGTCTCTGGTATTAATACGCTCATGAAGAATTAAACATGCAAAAAAACTTTATGCTTGGACATGCATTTACTTTTCCAAATCCACACAGATGGAAAATGCTGAGGGATATGTTAAAAATTGTACTTATATATTTTGCTTGGAATGCATACTCTTCTGGAGAACAACTTATTTCCCAATTATCATCAATAAAAGGCTGAAGAGTGAAGCCATTTAACTCTACTTAAGCATTTTAAGTTCTGCCATTGCTCCAACAGATAGGGGCAGATGAAAAGCATCCCCAATGTCCCTGTCTGCAGGACTGAACAGACATATCTTGTCTTTAGCAAAAGAATATAGCATAGGGTATGTATTTTCTAGAGAATCTGCCCTCTAATTATCTATCCAGAAAAGAATTGAATCCCCAACACCAACCTTACAAGTAGTGATTTTCAGGTGGTAATCTGATAATTTCATAATATTTATCCACTAGAAAGATCCACAAATAGTGACTGCATTAGTAACTTCATCGTAATAATAAGTATTTATGACAAGCTTCACCCAAGGAAGATCAGCCCTGTTATAGAACTTGTGAAGATGCTTCAACACCAAACATTTATTTTGAATTTTGAGATTGATCACACCCATCTCTCCCTTATCTTTTGGTTTGCAAATGATATCCCGGGAAGCCAAAGAATGTGCCTTTTCATCATCTTTTATTTTACTCCACAAGCAATCTCTTCTTGCACTATCAATTACATAAATAGCCCCACTGGTATATGTAGAGAGCAAAGGAAATGAATTGGCATAGAAGAGAGAACAGGGTTAACAAGAACCAATATGTCATGATAGAATAAAAAATAGCATAGGTAGTTAATCTTCTCTCCACTCTATTAGATAAAGGAGAAAAATCTCTTATTATTGGTTTGGTACCACCAATTGGGAGACCAAGGTAGGTGAAAGGCATTTGATCAATGGTGCATCCAATCAAATTAGCTAGATCCTCAGATTCCTCTTGTTGCGAATTAATTGGAACCAGAGAGGATTTATAAAAATTGACCTTGAGTCCAGTAAAGGCAGTGTATTCTTCTAGGATATCTTTTAAAATATTCAATTGATCCAGTTCTGCTTGTAGAGTAATTATAGTGTCATCAACATATTGAACAACCGGGAAATCATTTGAACCTCTATTTGGAATAGGATAATTCAGCCTTCCATTTCCAAAGGAATAATTTATATAGCTTTGTAACAAATATCCACCAAGAACATATAAAACTGGAGACAGAGGGTCTCCTTGCCATACACCTCTTATGCAATAGAATTTTTTTCTGGGTACACAATTTAAAACAATGGAACATGATCTAGAAACAAAATTTTCTTTCACCTAAGAAATGAAAGTGTCATGAAAGCCTTTGCATTACATGATCTTAGTTATGCTCTATGGTATCAAAAGCCTTTTCAAAATCAAGCTTCAAAACAATTATTTTCCTATTTGACTTCTAAAGGTGATGAAGGAGCCATTTATACTATCCAAGGCAGTTTTCCCATGGTGAAAATCATGATAAATCTATATAAAATCATTTTAAAGTGCCAACACTTCTTAACAAACATCCCATTAAATCCATCAGGCCCAGGTGCCTTATCCAATTTCATGTGCTTTACTATACATCAATTTCATCATCAGTGAAATCTTTAGATAAAGCTTGTAAATCATCAATTCTTGTGACTATATTGGAAAGATCAACTTGGGCCACCTCCCCTGCAGAACTCACATCCTATTTTTTGTAAAATTTCTAGAAAGCAGTTTATTTTTCTTGATAATCCACTAAAACATTTCCATCCTCATATTGTATTTTAGATATTTAATTATAAATAAGTGGACTATATATTCAACAATTTCTTCATGTGCACTTCAACTATATTCCTAAAGTTAAATTCGGGCCTGCTTAGATCTCTTCTATTTTCTAGATCATCAATAATAAAGATAGCTTTGTTGCACTTTTCAATCAAAAGCTTGATATGAGAAATATTTTTGCCCCATTTCTTCAGATCATATCTTAGGTTTCCAAACTTGGATGTTATTATATTGGCGATTGGCCCAGATTTAACTTGCTACTCCCATGCCTTTCACCACATCAATTAACCCTGGCTATCAATCCAAATGTTTTCAAATCTGAAAATATTTGCTTTGGGAATGTTTGTGGAGATATTCACCACACGAGGAATATGATCAGTCATAGTTTTTGCCAATGGATTAACCATAGTATTTGGAAATTTCAAGACCCATTCACAAGTAGTGAAAAACAAATCAAGTTACTCTAATAAAGGATTATGTTGCATATTGGACCAGGTAAAGCTTCTGCCTCTCAATGGTATTCTAGGAGGCCCACGTGACTAATGACATTGTTGAAAACAAAAATATCATTTAAATCTGCTTCTGGTTTGTTCCTATTATCCCTAGATCTTATGAAGTTAAAGTCTCCTAACAAAAGCCAATATTCACCCTGAGTAATTTGAGATCATGAAGACACTAAATAAATTCATATCTTTTGGGCCCTCCACAAGGCCCATAAATAGTCAATAATGTACACACATCTGATTTATGATTGGAGGAAAAGTTTATTCTTATTGCAGAGTTTGTGATTTCTAGTAAATTTCTAGTGAATACTCTACTGTTCCAAAGTACAATTATTCCTCCAGAAGCACCCATAGAAGGTGAAAACAAAGTTATAAAACCTTTTGGGGCAAAAAGTTCTGATGAAAGAGTGGTCAAAAATCTTCACACTTTGTTTCTTGTAAGCAAATTGCATCACAATTACTCTCATCAATTTCATTATATACCACCATTCTTTTATGTTCATCATTTAATCCTCTCATATTCCAATACATACATGTCTATTTCACCGAGCCTCTCTCCGAAATAGTGCCCATATCGTTATGCCTTTTGTGCGGGTCCAAACTTACCCGACAAGGAATTTTGCTACCTTATGACCGTTATAGTTACGACCACCGTTCACCGGGGCTTCGATCGCAGGCTTCCCTGTCATCAATTCACCACTTCCTTTACCTTCCGACACTAGGCACGCGTCATCTCCCTTACTGTTTTTGGTAAACAGTCGCCTAGGCCTGGTCACTACGACCCTCTTTTGTGAGGGAGCATCCCTTCTCCCAAAGTTATGGGGCTATTTTTGCCGAGTTCCTTAGAGAGAGTTGTCTCGTGCCCCTAGGTATTCTCTACCTACCCACCTATATTGGTTTTAGGTATAGGTACTTTCCAATCAATTAGTGTGGAATAACTATTCATTGAAAACCTTTGCAAAACTGAGCAGAGAAAATGGCAAGCATAACAAGCCATCCATATAAAAGGACGAGCATATATTGCATTCCACACATAATCATACAGACAAAATATTATAAGAAGGACCGTAATGTCTTGACAACACACATTGGAGCATCCACAATGACTAAGGACAGAGACACTTGGATAATGACCAAAATATAGTCTTCATCACAACAAGGAAATACAATAATACATAGAAATGCCCAATAAGATGGGCCAAAACACCATAATTGGGTCATATTCTTCATCTTGAACACCCTTTGGGAATGTGGAGGAGGGAGCAGCCATAAGCTTCTCCCTTAACAATTCTCCAACTTCAATCTCTAGGGTTTGATCTTCTTAATGCAACACCTTGATAGGAGTAAATGGATTGAAATGTTCTCCTCATCATCCAACGACTTGGAGGATTTATTTTTCTTCTGAATGGAAGACTGTCCCGGAATCCATTGTGCTTTGAACCCATCTAGGTTTAGAAAAGTCCTGGCAATACGTCTCACTAAAGTTTCTGAATAATTGTTAGAATCACTTCTAGAAGCCAGAAAATAGTTTGCTCCTTCAGTGAAAAGAGAGCTAGAGGTATGTGTCTGCTCCTTTTTCTTGTTGACCTTTCTCTTCTTTTTTCCAAGGAAGTCAGATATCTGAGAGATAGCTACCCCTGATTGTTTTAGCCGACAACCATCATGTCGTATGGGAGCTAGATCTCACTCCTCATCACCACACATTTCCCCTCTAAAGGTATTTGGCTTCGATGATCAACCCTTCCTCGTAGAAGAGAACATGTTGATGCACCTCCGACAAAAGGTATAATACCCCCAACCTCATGATGGAGGAACAGGGTCTAGAAGCCATGCAACAATTCTCTCTTGTCTGCTCGTGTGTTATATAGTGGCAAAGTACAAATATTAGAGACCTCTAGGTCGAAAATTTGAAATAGCTCCAAGGAGCACATGCTCGTGCCTAGAATAAAAGACATGCAGAGTCAAAAAAAATTAACACATGTGGATATCCATGTCCCATGCCTGTGTATAATTTTTGAAGGAGAAAGATTTTTTTGGAACTATGTGAAAAACAGGTGTGATGCTTTGTAAAACTTTTTACGCCATCACATTTGATATTTTTTGTCAACCACACAAGATATGTATTTTTCTTCATGAAACTTTGCAATCATACAAAAGATTTAAACATAAATAACACAAAAGATCAAAGTTTCCAATTTTAAAGTATTTTTTACAAATATATTTAGCCAAATTAAAGGCCCAAAATGCAGTGTCCGATGCCTTGCTACATATTGATCCACTCCCAACTCCAAAGTTTCCAATTCAAAAAAATACTCCCAAGTTCCCCTCACCACACTAGCGAGGAAATAGCAGATCACACAACTTGTTGGGGCTTCTTTTGCATGGAACCACAACTACCGATTTTTGTTGCATAGAACATCAATATTTCCCGCAATTGTTGTGCAAAACAGAAATAACGCTATTAAACAATTTAACCCTCAATTAAGCATGCATGGTGACGAGGGTTAACTCGGCAAATGTCCAATATGATGGACTTAGGATCGGGGAAGAGGACGTCAGATGAACTCGAATGTAGGATTTCAGAAAAACAAGGCGAATATTGTGTATCAAAAGTAAAATTGGGATTAATCTCAGCTCAATTTGATGTGTCCCCTGCCAGCCTTGTGGGTACCCCGGCTTACCATCTGGGATTCCCGTTATGCATACAATTCACGATCCCAGGAGACCGTCGTGAATCCACATAACAGAGTTGGCATTACAGATACATCATCCATTACATAAATAAGTCGTTAAGTCTTACATAGCCTCTTGGCTGAATACAAACGCCACACAGGGCAAGTTCAACAGACACGACTAACATAAGCAGCAGCGGATACACGTAGCGTAGTGACCCAAGTCAGGCCTACTACCCTACAGGCGACTGACCGGGAAACGAGTCCTAGTTCGCACCGGCGTCGTCATACTCTTCATCATCTTCTTCATAATCATCTCCAAAGTCTGGCCAAGTTAATAGCCAGGGACAAAGCCGTGAGTACATTTTGGAATTGTACTCGCAAACCATCTAAGAGAGAGAACATTCACATGCTATATGGTTGTAGCAAGGGTTGGTTTAGTTTTCAGTGACTATCTTATACTAACTTCTTGTGTCGATATAGCATGTCCCACGACACTTCTATATCCTTATTAAAGAAAACTTTTATAAGCTTTTAGTAAAATCTCTAGGAAAGGGGGAACTCCGTTGAAAGGTAAGATAGGTGGTCAATCAAACATGACCACCTCAAGTCGTCGGCAGTACCCTCCGAGTACTCCGAACCACTTCCCGTGCCACGGCTGTACCCTCCAAGTACTCTGTCCGGCACTAAACTCCATTTTTCCAGAAAAACCATTTATAAAACCAAAACCTGACACAGGCTAAGTATGGCCATTCCAACCGTCCATGACCGAGGACGCGACTATTCGAATAGAATTACACTCTGCAGAGGTTGTACACTTTACCCACACCCTTCGATAAATCCGCCGGGATACCACCATGGACCGTCATACACAAGTATGCGGGGTTCGGATAATCGATCGAAGCCCTCCATCTATCCACCTTAGTACGGGTGCCTACCCTGTGGAGTATACCTCCCCGGCAAACCCTGGCCGTCTACCTCCGTCGAGCGTAGTTCCAGTGCCACGGCGGGAGTTACCCAAGTGTCTTCCGGACGGGTAGCCTATTGGCAGGCCCACTACACTGTTGCCCACCACTTGCAACAACCCGGATTCCAGGGCCCTACAGACCCTTATATAGTACGAGGCTCCCCGCACTAAAGCAAATAAACTTCAGGACTAAGCCCGTCCCATACCGGGTAATGTGGTTGCACGGGAGTAATTGGTTTGGCGAACACTTATACACAATGCCACTTTTCAGAAATCCACCACTTTCTACACCTCCCAAGTCCAGATCCATGTTTATAAAAAATCATTTGTAAACATCTCAATGGAGTAGCAACTACTTCAAGGTGTTCGAAAACATTTTCGAAAATCTTTCCAAAGAGAGTATTCCCAATCCTAGAGTTTTTGACTCCACTACAAAGGCTTCCCAAAGACTTCGATGCTAATCATCGAGTCTCTACTATTCAGGGTATTGAGTAGGTGTCAAAGGTATCATCTTTAGAGAGGATAGTAATTCGACTTGTGGAGCTAAGTCGCCAACTATTGCTACATAAGGGAGATAGCAATATACGAAAACAATGCATAGTAATGGAAGCAATAGTAGAGCAATGCATAGTGACATATTAGGATTCAGATATGCAACAAGTAGATGGCTTGCCTTGATTGGCTTGTCCCTGGTCACCCTCCTCCTGGTACTCAAACACTTCTCTCTCCTCCGCACAGACGTCGTTCGATTCTATCGCCGGAAAAAGGAAACGAAGACACACACGATAAGCATTCATGCATACAAGGGATTTCATCCAGCAATCAACACACACTTAAGTATTTGAGTATCAGAAGCAAACAAGTTTAGATGACAGAATATAAATCCATTTTAGAAAAGAAATAACTATCAACATCACAACAAACAATTTCTAGTTGTATCCTAATAATCACTCATAAGCAATCACTTGCATGCATAATCAGGCCTTAAAGCATGGCACCAGCATATCTACTGACAATCCCACAATATAACAGAACCATCATCACTGGAATCAAATTTAAATAGTATAGAGGTAATTTATTAAAGACATGCCAATTCTAGAAATCACTAGAATAGCAAAACAATACCCTAAAATAATCTGTAAGTCCAAAAATTCTACCAGAGGTCATTTTGGAAAGCTGCTGGGATGACTAATGCACCACAAGTAGAATCACTCCAAAATAATTATTATTTTGAGCACAATAAGACAATTACTGGAGGATATTAACAACACTAATTTAATTTCTACAACCAAAGCACAACTCCTAAATTAGTGAAACAAGTTCCTATAAATCAATATTGCAGTAAAGCATCAGTGAAAATTGGAAATAACAATTTTCATTAAACAGAACCACATATTTGAATAAATAGGTGATTATCTATAGATCTACTCTAACTAATCCTCAGATATTATATAGGAGCCTAAAAATCAAACATGCAGCACCAGGTGATAGACAACTTTATACTGAACCCAGTAAAATTGGAATCATATTTTTCTGAGGCCTAAATCATTTTTAAACTAATTTAAATTGCAGCACTTAATCAGCAAATGAATAACCACAGAGGAAAAAAAAACGGGCCGGATCAGGCCAGGCCAGGCCAGATCTGGGCCGGATCTAGCCCAGCCGGCTCGCCGGCCAGCCCGGGGTGGCCGAAGCGGTACAGGGGCATCCTGGCCGTGCGATTAGGCGAGGATCGACGGCCGACCGTCGTCGTCGCCGGTTGCCGTGCATGCGCGCGAGAGAGCTCGACGCCGGCTAGGGTTTCGCAGGGAGAGGCTCACCGAGGTGGCTATGGCGGTCGGCGGCGGCTGGATTGGTGGTGGAGATGCTCAGAAGGGTGGCGCAGGGGTTCTGGCTTGCATGCAGGGCGGGTGGTGCTCGCAGGTGTCACCGACGTCCCGATAAGCTTCGGCGATGGCGGGTGATGTCAACGGCTAATGCCTGCCATGAGAGCAGAGATGGAGAGGGTGAGATCTAGAGGATGATGGCGATCTTTGAAAAGTAAGGAGAGGGCAGTGACTCTAGCTAGATTCGACTGCAACCTTTACCGTCACCGTTGATGATCTAGCCGAGGCTCTCGGGGTCTCCGGTGATCGATTCACCTCGGCTTCACGGTGGCGAGGTCCTACGGTTGAGTGAGAGCGGAGAGGGGGAAAATGGCAGGAAGGGGAGGGTTCCAGAGGGAGCTCCGGGTTTATAAACAGAAGAGGTGGGGGTGGTCTACGGTGCACCGCGTCGGAAACGATTGGTCATTGCTGGCAGTGGTCTGGGGCGGCATTGTGCGCTAGGTGCAGGGGTGTAATCGGTTTCGTCGGTGGCTGCGGGGTTCGGTCGGGACACGCGCTGTTTTAGTCGGGGTGTGGTCGGATTCAGGCGCGGCTCGGTCGAGTGCGTGCTCGAGGAGGCTAGGCAACGGTGGCGTCGGCTTCGGTGCGCAATGCCGTGCTGGCTTAGGTGCGGAGCGGCGCGGGTGTGCACGCGTGCGTGTCAGAACGCAACGCACGCTCTGGGCACTCCGGGCGGCCAGTTCGGGTCGGGTTGGCGTGGTCAGGTGGAGTGCACGGTGGGGCTGGAGGTGGCGGCGCCCCGGGGAATTGGTTCTACGTGTGTAGAGGAGCTCGATGGCGAAGTGACAAGGCGTGGAGTGGACGGTGGCTTGCTGGCCGAGCTAGAGTGCCCACAGTGGCCATGGCTACTGGCGGGGCGGCGTGGGGTGCTGCTGGCATGCCTCTGCGGGGTGGGGTCGTTGTAGGGTTCCAGAGAAGGTGGTGATCGTCGACTGGGGGTCGAGGGCGGTGCCCTATGGAGATCAGAGAGGGGGAGGGGTTTAACAGAGGGATAAGCATCGGGCTCCTCCTCCCCCCTCGATGCCAACCGAACAGGACAAAAAGAAAAGGTGTTTTGAAGATCTCCTGGATACTAGAGAAGATTCTAGCAAATCCCTTTTCCTCCCTTGGGCGGTTTGGCAAGAGAAAAAGGAGAGAGGGAGATACATGGCAAGTCTAGGGTGGTTTGGTTGAAATTTGAATTCAAATTTGAATCTTGAAGAAATAACTTTGAAAACTCCCCAAATTGGTTTCCAAGGGTTTTAAATATAAGCAACAAGTCATAGCCGGAGTTTGAGGATTTATAGAATAGTTACGCTAGGGTTTTAGAGAAGTGTCTAATTTCCAATAGAGGTGAAAAAGAAAAGAAAACAAAATAAAGAAGAAGAAGTTGGGTCAAACAAGGAAACCATGCTAGGTTTGATTTTGGAAACAAGCTAGTCTAGTTCTAATATTTCATGCATAAAATCATAGAACCAAACTAGTTCATAGAACTTAAGCATGGGGAAAAGAAATCTAGAATTAAGACATGAAATAATGCCTACACATGCACACATAAAATCATGCACTCACATAAGATTACACATGCTAGCCCACACATGAAATCATGCATTCATAGAGCACACACACACATTGCTGAGCAAAAGTTTTATTTTACTCACAAAAAGTACTTAAGTAAAGTCTTAACTTGGTTAGCAAAAGTGGGGTGTTACAAACCTTCCCCCCTTAAAAGAATCTCGTCCCGAGATTCCGTAGCTAAGCGTGAAGTAGTCCGGGAAATTCTCGCCGAAGATAATCCTCGCGTTCCCAAGTGGCTTCCTCTTTGGTATGGTTACTCCACTGTACCTTATACATCTTGATCTTGCGTCTACGGGTAAGACGGACGTCTTCTTCAAGAATGCGGATTGGTCTCTCCCGGTAAGTGAGATCGGAGTTCAGGTCGATGGAGTTGTGATCGATCTCGGTGAAGGTCTCGGGTTTGTTAGGAACTTGAAGGCATTTGCGGAGTTGCGATACGTGGAAGACATCATGGAACTCAGACAATTCTGAGGGTAGCGCTAGCTTGTAGGACATCTCTCCGCGGCGCTCTAGTATCTTGAATGGGCCGATATAGCGGGGTGCAAGCTTACCCTTAACATGGAAGCGTTGCATACCCTTGAGCGGTGTCACTCGAAGATAGACAAAATCTCCCACGTTGAAGGTAACCGGCCTTCTCTTAGAGTCAGCATAGCTCTTCTGCCGGGATTGGGCTGCCTTCAAACGATTCCGAATGAGCTGGACTTGCTCTTCGGCCTCCTTAATGATATCGGGCCCAAATATTTGGCTTTCTCCAGTCTCGGACCAGTTGAGAGGGGTACGGCACTTGCGTCCGTAGAGGGCTTCAAAAGGGGCCATTTGCAGGCTAGCTTGGTAGCTATTATTGTAGGAAAATTCCGCGAATGGCAGACAGTCTTCCCACTTGGTTCCATAAGACAGAACACAAGCTCGCAACATATCTTCAAGGATTTGATTTACTCGCTCGGTTTGACCTCCGGTTTGTGGGTGGTAGGCTGTGCTGAAGGATAACCTGGTGCCTAAAGCTTCCTGGAGTTTTGCCCAAAATCACGAGGTAAACTGGGGCCCTCGATCTGAGACGATAGTCTTGGGAACACCATGAAGACTGACGATGCGGGAGATATACAACTCTGCTAGACGGTTTCCATGCTCAGTGGTCTTGACGGGAATAAAATGGGCGACCTTAGTGAGGCGGTCCACGATGACCCATATAGAATCATGTCCCCGCTTGGAGGTTGGTAGACCAGTAACAAAATCCATACCGACCTCCTCCCACTTCCATAACGGTACCTTCAAGGGTTGCAGTAAGCCTGCGGGTCTTTGGTGCTCGGCCTTGACGCATTGACAGACGTCACACCGGGCAATATAGAGGGCTATCTCTCGCTTCATACCGTGCCACCAAAAACATGCCTTTAGGTCTTGGTACATCTTGGTGCCTCCAGGATGAATAGAGTAAGGGGTATCATGGGCCTCCTTCAGAATGGATTGCTTCAACTCCTCGATGCTAGGGACGTGATACGTCTCAAAAGTATCTATAATTTTTGATGCTCCATGCTTTGTTTTATACCATTTGCCTATTGTTTCGTTACACTTAGTGGCATTTTTATACGCTTTCCGGAACTAACCTATTAACGAAGTGCCACAGTGCCAGTTCCCTGTTTTCTGCTGTTTTTGTGTTTCAGAAGTGATACACAGGAAATATTCTCCGAATTGGACGAAACAAGTTCCTGAAGTCATATTTCATCGGGGAGCTCCCAAACATACGAAGACCTGACGGAGGGGGGCCACGAGGCCCCCACACACAGGGGCGGCGCGGCCTGGCCCCTGGCCGCGCCACCCCCGTGTGAGGGCCCGTGGCTCCACCTCTGACAGCCCCCTTTCGCCTACATATACCCCCTGACGAGAAAAACCTAAGGGCCAGATCAGTTTTCCAGAATACATCGCGATCCGCCGCCGCCGTCGACCCGAAGATCGGGAGGGTCCAGAAGCTCTTCCCGGCACTCTGCCGGAGAGGGGAATCGCCACCGGAGGTCTCCTTCATCGCCATGATTGCCTCCGGAGCGATGAGTGAGTAGTCTACCTTGGACTATGGGTCCATAGCAGTAGCTAGATGGTTGTCTTCTCCACCATGTGCTTCATGTTTAGATCTCATGAGCTGCCCTACATGATTGAGATCACCGTTATGTAATACTATGATGTTGGTTTGTTGGGATCCGATGAATATTGGTGTTTATGATTAAGTTGCTGCACTGAATTTTATCTTATATTATCTCTATGATGTTTATGATCTTGCATGCTCTCCGTTGTTAGTGGCTATCTTGGCCGAGTAGTTGCTAGTGACTCCAAGAGGGGGTATTTATGCTCGATAGTGGGTTCATGCCTCTATTTCACCTGGGGGAGTGACAGAAACCTCTAAGGTGGTAGATGTGCTGTTGCTACTAGGGAGAAAACAACATTCATATGCTCGAGGGCATATGCTTTGTTTACATTACACACTTTGCTTAATGCAATTATCTGTTGTTCGCAACTTAATACTTCTAGGGTGTTCGGATGATATCCCCGGGGGTGGATTATTAGTCATAGATGCAGTTGGATGGCGGTCTATGTATTTTGTTGTAATGCCCAGAGTGAATCTCATAGTGATCTTCTTGACATATCACGTTATCTTTATTCTATCAATTGCCCAACTGTAATTCGTTTACCCAGCATGTTATTTATCTATGGAGAGACACCACTAGTGAACTGTGGACCCCGGTCCTATTTTAATCATATTGCAATCACCTGTTTACTATTCCCGCACTATTTACTTTACTAGCATATTACTACTGTTTTCCACTCGATACACTCATAACCTTTGTTTCAAGCAAACCGGTGAGATTGACAACCTCATCGCAAGTTGGGAACAAAGTATTTGTCTGTGTGTGTGCAGGTTCCACAAACACCTTCAGTCGTCACCGTCTCCCTTCTCCTGATCGATAAACCTTGGTTTCATAACTGAGGGAAAACTTGCCGCTGCACTCATCATACTTTCCTCTTGGGGTTCCCAACGGGCTGGTCATTCACCACGCACAAGGACGCCTGCTTTCACCAGTCAGCAGGACGCATAGGCGGCCATTATACCGTAGCACACCTTCCTGGTCAATCGAGAACCCAGGTACTTCCTCTCGTCCCATCCTACGCTTGATACCTTCGATACTCTCATGCCCCTTCTGAGCTTCTTTAATGATGTCCGTGAGTGTGGGTCGGATTTCAAGGTTCGACAGGAAACCATGGCTTACAAGCTGAAGCCCAAACTTCTCGAACTCCTCGCATAAAGCTGGTTGGCTGGTCTTTAATAGGGCATTTAGAGAACAAGGTTCTCGACTGAGGGCATCGGCGACCACATTCGCTTTACCAGGATGGTAATGAATGCCTAGGTCATAGTCCTTGATGAGTTCAATCCATCTCCGCTGTCTCATATTCAACTCCTTCTGAGAGAAGATATACTTAAGGCTCTTGTGGTCGGTGTAGATCTCGCAACGGTTTCCCATAAGATAGTGTCGCCATGTCTTGAGGGCATGGACAACAGCGGCAAGCTCGAGGTCATGAGTAGGGTAATTCATCTCATGAGGGCGCAGTTGACGGGACAAATAGGCTATAACCTTGCCGTCTTGCATAAGGACACTTCCAAGACCAAGCTTGGATGCATCGCAGTAGACGTCAAAGCTCTTGGTAATGTCGGGCATGGTCAAGATAGGAGCTGACACAAGTCTCTTCTTGAGCTCTTGGAAGCTCTGCTCGCACTTCTCAGTCCACTCAAACTTTTTATCTTTCTTGAGTAGCTGAGTCAATGGGCGGGCAATGCTGGAAAACCTTTCTACAAATTTTCGATAGTATCCGGCTAATCAAAGGAATGCTCGGACTTCGGTGGGGTTGGTTGGGGCTTTCCTTTCCATGATAGAGGTGATTTTTGATGGGTCAACGGATACTCCACCAGCTGAGAGTACATGGCCAAGGAATCCAACCTCTTTCAGCCAAAATTCACAGTTGTTGAACTTGGCGTAAAGTTGGTGTTCACGCAGGGTTCCCAAAACTACCGCAGATGCTCTGCGTGCTCTTCCTCGGTCTTAGAATAGACCAAGATATCGTCGATGAAGACCACCACAAACTTGTCGAGGAATTTCATGAATACCTTATTCATGAGATTCATGAAATAGGCAGGGGCGTTGGTTAGGCCAAAGGACATGACGGTATACTCGAATAAGCCGTATCGAGTGGTGAAGGCGGTCTTGGGAATGTCAGACTCTCAGATTTCAGCTGATGATATCCAGTGCGGAGATCGATCTTGGAGAACACTTTGGATCCATTCAGCTGATCAAACAAGTCTTCAATCTTCGGGAGTGGGTATTTATTTTTTATGGTTACCTCGTTGAGTTTACGGTAATCCACACACAGTCGTATGGTACCGTCTCGCTTATCCACAAACAGAACAGGCGATCCCCAATGTGAAGCGCTGGGACGGATAAGGCCTTTGCTGAGCATATCAGCAAGCTGCTTCTTTAACTCTTCAAGTTCTTGTGGGTTCATACGGTAGGGTCGTTGGGCAATAGGAGCTGTTCCGGGAATCAACTCAATTACGAACTTGATATCCCGGTCAGGGGGCATACCTGGCAGCTCCTCAGGGAAGACATCGGAATACTCAAATACCACCGGAACTTGGTCGAGAGTCGGCCCAGAGACAGACTTCTTGTAGTAGGCTCTACGAGATGGCATAGTTGCGATGTGCTCAATTTTAACTCCTTCACTATTGGTTACGGTTATCGCCTTCCGGGCGCAATCAATGTGCCCCTGGTACTTGGTCATCCAATCCATCCCAAGTACCACGTCCAAACCCTTGGTACCGAGAATAATCAGATCGGCTTGGAAGGATATGCCATGAATATCTATGGGTACCCCTTCGCAGGTCAAGTGTGCCCTAACTTGAGAACCAGGAATTTGAACTATCATGTTGCGGGTCATTTGGGACGCGGTCAACCCACCCTTGGACATGAACCTCTCGGTAACAAAGGAATGCGAAGCTCCAGAATCAAATAACACCTTTGCGGGAACTGAGTTGACGAGAAACGTACCCAGGACAACATCAGGTGCTTCAGTAGCTTCCTCCGCAGTCACATGATTTAAGCGGCCTCTGGCATTGTTGGCTTGAGTCTTTGGGTTCCTTCCAGTGGGTCCACGGCCTTGACCCTGATTGGGTCTCGGCGCGCTGAGGCTCGGCATGGATGGTTTCTTCAGGGGGCATTCCTTAGAGAAATGCCCTGGCTGGCCACAGGTATAACAGCCACTTCCTTGGCTGCGGTTGATGGGATTGAAGGTGTTGCGATTTCCTCCAGAAGGATTCCCGCCGGAGGGGCGGTTGCTTGAATACTGGCGGTTGGGATTGTTGGGCCTGGGAGCTTGAGAGGCGAACCTCTGAGGGGGTGGCGCGGACCTTGACGGGGGCATGCTGCGGGATCTCTGACTGCTTGATCCACCCTGACTCATCATCCTTCGCTTCCGGCTTTTGCGGGCAGCTTTATTCTTATCCTCGACCATAATTGCAGCGTCAACTAGGGACTCTAGGTCGTGGTAGGGCACGGCGACCAGATAGGGCTGCAGGTCTTCCTGAAGTCCATTCATGAAGCGCTCCCGCTTCTTCTCATCGGTGTCGATGTTGTTAGGGGCATACCTCCCCCAGGTGGTGAACTTGTCGAGGTATTCGGTGACACTCATACCTCCCTGCTTGAGGTTAAGGAACTTGTCACGCATAATCTTGATGAGTCCAGATGGAATGTGGGCCTTGCGGAACTTGGTCTTGAAGGCTTCCCAAGTCATCACTTGGCCCTCGGGCTGCATGGCACGGACGTTCTCCCACCATGCGCCTGCTGCGCCAGCAAGGAAATGGGTGGCGTAGAGCACCCTCTCGTTTGCTCCAACTCCCGCATACTCGAGCTTGTTCTCGATGGTGCGGAGCCAGTCGTCGGCGTCCAGGGGTTCGGTAGACTTGGTGAAAGTTGGCGGATTGGAGTTTTGGAAGTTCCTAAGCGTGTTGCGGGGTTCCTCATCATCGTTGCCACCATTGTTGTTGTGGTTGGTGGCCATCTGGGCGAGTTGCTGGAGTGTGGCTAGATTGACTTGACGCTCGGCGCGTGCTGCTTCACGCTCCTCCAGCAGGAGCCGCAGCACCCGCGTCATGTCGGGCTCAGGAGGTGGGGGCGGGTCGTTGCCAGCGTGGGCACTAGTCTCCGGAGCCATTCTGGAGAGGAGTGAATTGGTGAGATTTATAACAAGGGAACTAATGCAGGTTTCATAAGAAAGAAAGAAACTACACTCATGCATAGCATACATCCATGGCAACCATACATAACAAGTCCATGCATACATAATATATACAAGCAAAAGGGGTGCCAAACATGTCCAGGCACACACACATACCACACATAGTCGCATACAACAAGCATAGCAAATGGTTCTAGATAGACCATACAACACCGATACGCAAAAGGGTCAAACTAACTACTACGCAGCATCCTAAGTGAGGTAGAGTGGTGAGATCTACTCGTCGCCGCTAACGTGGGGAACTAGCTCCTCGGGGTCCTCCTCGCTAGGAGTCTCAGGAGCGTAGAAGTCGAGGATGGCGTTGCGGTCATCACCGCTCTCGCTACCACGGTCGTCGTCGTCGGTACTAGCGGGCTCCTCGTCGAACGCCTCCTGGTGGTCGTCGTCGCGGCCAAGTACCTCCTCGTTCTCCTTGCGGAGCTCGGCGGTCTCCTCCTCCAACTCGGACACGTGGCTCTCAAGAGAAGCCAAGTGGTCCTCCAACTCGCGGACGCGCCTCCTCAGAGCCTTGTTCTTCTTCACGATCTTCCTCTTGGCAGAGAGAAGACGGTGACGTGAGAAGATAGACTCCTGGAGGTCCTCACGAAGAACAGCGAGCTCGAGTCCCCTCTCGTCGGCGACCATCCGGACATGGTCCAGATGCTCCTGCGTGTGGTGCAGGATAGCCTCAGTGTGGCAGAAGTGGCGGCTGAAAGGAGTGTGCGCCGCGGCCTGGTGGGGAAAGCCATCAGCGTCGACCCTCCCGTAGTGCTCGTAACGAGTCCCAAGTAACTCGTCGTAGTGGAGGTGGACGAGGCGCGAGATGGCGTGACGCAGAACGCGCATCAGGCCATCGCCCCAGTTGCACTCGATCACCTCGAAGGTGAACTCCGGTGAGGTGGGCGGGACCTCCCTCCCGCGGACCTGGCATACCACATGGATAGCCAGCTCGCGGGTGCCCTCCTCGAACAGCTGATAGCCCCGCACCTCGGGACACGGTCGTCCGAGGCACGCGGTCAACTCCACCAAGTCCCTCTCGAAGACCAACACGTCCTCGTGGGTACCAACCTGGCGGTGCGCGGTAGGTGCATCCATCTACACAAATTTTAAAGTAGAGTTTATTAATGACTTACTCAAGTGTGCAAAATTTATACATAAGTAAAAAACTTGAATTTAAATGCAAGTAATTAAAGATGCTTAAAGAATAAGGGAAGAAATGAGAGCAATATATATTTACCTTTGATATATATAGCCATCTCTTTTATTTTAGGAAAATTGTTTTTGGTCCGGTCTAACGCCCATGCTAAACTAGGGTTTCCTAAGGTCAGGATGGCTCTGATACCAACTCTGTGGGTACCCCGGCTTACCATCCGGAATTCCCGTTATGCATACAATTCACGATCCCAGGAGACCGTCGTGAATCCACATAACAGAGTTGGCATTACAGATACATCATCCATTACATAAATAAGTCGTTAAGTCTTACATAGCCTCTTGGCTGAATACAAACGCCACACAGGGCAAGTTCAATAGACACGACTAACATAAGCAGCAGCGGATACACGTAGCGTAGTGACCCAAGTCAGGCCTACTACCCTACAAGCGACTGACCGGGAAACGAGTCATAGTTCGCACCGGCGTCGTCATACGCTTCATCATCTTCTTCATAATCATCTCCAAAGTCTGGCCAAGTTAATAGCCAGGGACAAAGCCGTGAGTACATTTTGGAATTGTACTCGCAAACCATCTAAGAGAGAGAACATTCACATGCTATATGGTTGTAGCAAGGGTTGGTTTAGTTTTCAGTGACTATCTTATACTAACTTCTTGTGTCGATATAGCATGTCCCATGACACTTCTATATCCTTATTAAAGAAAACTTTTATAAGCTTTTAGTAAAATCTCTAGGAAAGGGGGAACTCCGTTGAAAGGTAAGATAGGTGGCCAATCAAACATGACCACCTCAAGTCGTCGGCAGTACCCTCCGAGTACTCCGAACCACTTCCCGTGCCACGGCTGTACCCTCCAAGTACTCCGTCCGGCACTAAACTCCATTTTTCTAGAAAAACCATTTATAAAACCAAAACCTGACACAGGCTAAGTATGGCCATTCCAACCATCCATGACCGAGGACGCGGCTATTCGAATAGAATTACACTCTGCAGAGGTTGTACACTTTACCCACACCCTTCGATAAATCCGCCGGGATACCACCACGGACCGTCATACACAAGTATGCGGGGTTCGGATAATCGATCGAAGCCCTCCATCTATCCACCTTAGTACGGGTGCCTACCCTGTGGAGTATACCTCCCCGGCAAACCCTGGCCGTCTACCTCCGTCGAGCGTAGTTCCAGTGCCACAACGGGAGTTACCCAAGTGTCTTCCGGACGGGTAGCCTATTGGCGGGCCCGCTACACTGTTGCCCACCACTTGCGACAACCCGGATTCCGGGGCCCTACAGACCCTTATATAGTACGAGGCTCCCCGCACTAAAGCAAATAAACTTCAGGACTAAGCCCGTCCCATACCGGGTAATGTGGTTGCACGGGAGTAATTGGTTTGGCGAACACTTATACACAATGCCACTTTTCAGAAATCCACCACTTTCTACACCTCCCAAGTCCAGATCCATGTTTATAAAAAATCATTTGTAAACATCTCAATGGAGTAGCAACTACTCCAAGGTGTTCGAAAACATTTTCGAAAATCTTTCCAGAGAGAGTATTCCCAATCCTAGAGTTTTTGACTCCACTACAAAGGCTTCCCAAAGACTTCGATGCTAATCATCGAGTCTCTACTATTCTGGGTATTGAGTAGGTGTCAAAGGTATCATCTTTAGAGAGGATAGTAATTCGACTTGTGGAGCTAAGTCGCCAACTATTGCTACATAAGGGAGATAGCAATATACGAAAACAATACATAGTAATGGAAGCAAGAGTAGAGCAATGCATAGTGACATATTAGGATTCAGATATGCAACAAGTAGATGGCTTGCCTTGATTGGCTTGTCCCTGGTCACCCTCCTCCTGGTACTCAAACACTTCTCCCTCCTCCGCACAGTCGTCGTTCGATTCTATCGCCGGAAAAAGGAAACGAAGACACACACGATAAGCATTCATGCATACAAGGGATTTCATCCAGCAATCAACACACACTTAAGTATTTGAGTATCAGAAGCAAACAAGTTTAGATGACAGAATATAAATCCATTTTAGAAAAGAAATAACTATCAACATCACAACAAACAATTTCTAGTTGTATCCTAATAATCACTCATAAGCAATCACTTGCATGCATAATCAGGCCTTAAAGCATGGCACCAGCATATCTACTGACAATCTCACAATATAACAGAACCATCATCACTGGAATCAAATTTAAATAGTATAGAGGTAATTTATTAAAGACATGCCAATTCTAGAAATCACTAGAATAGCAAAACAATACCCTAAAATAATCTGTAAGTCCAAAAATTCTACCAGAGGTCATTTTGGAAAGCTACTGGGATGACTAATGCACCACAAGTGGAATCACTCCAAAATAATAATTATTTTGAGCACAATAAGACAATTACTGCAGGATATTGACATCACTAATTTAATTTCTACAACCAAAGCACAACTCCTAAATTAGTGAAACAAGTTCCTATAAATCAATATTGCAGTAAAGCATCAGTGAAAATTGGAAATAACAATTTTCATTAAACAGAACCACAGATTTGCATAAATAGGTGATTATCTATAGATCTACTCTAATTAATCCTCAGATATTATATAGGAGCCTAAAAATCAAACATGCAGCACCAGGTGATAGACAACTTTATACTGAACCCAGCAAAATTTGAATCATATTTTTCTGAGGCCTAAATCATTTTTAAACTGATTTAAATTGCAGCACTTAATCAGCAAATGAATAACCACAGAGGAAAAAAATAAAAACGGGTCGGATCTGGCCAGGCCAGATCTGGGCCGGATCTAGCCCAGCCGGCTCGCCGGCCAGCCCGGGGTGGCCGAAGCGGTACGGGGGCGTCCTGGCCGTGCGATTAGGCGAGGATCGACGGCCGACCGTCGTCGTCGCCGGTTGCCGTGCATGCGCGCGAGAGAGCTCGACGCCGGCTAGGGTTTCGCAGGGAGAGGCTCACCGAGGTGGCTACAGCGGTCGGCGGCGGCTGGATTGGTGGCGGAGATGCTCAGAAGGGTGGCGCAGGGGTTCTGGCTTGCATGCAGGGCGGGTGGTGCTCGCAGGTGTCGCCGACGTCCTGATAAGCTTCGGCGATGGCGGGTGATGTCGACGGATAATGCCTGCCATGAGAGCAGAGATGGAGAGGGTGAGATCTAGAGGATGATGGCGATCTTTGAAAAGTAAGGAGAGGGCAGTGACTCTAGCTAGATTCGACTACAACCTTTACCGTCACCGTTGATGATCTAGCCGAGGCTCTCGGGGTCTCCGGTGATCGATTCACCTCGGCTTCACGGTGGCGAGGTCCTGCGGTTGAGTGAGAGCGGAGAGGGGGAAAATGGCAGGAAGGGGAGGGTTCCAGAGGGAGCTCCGGGTTTATAAATAGAAGAGGTGGGGGTGGTCTACGGTGCACCGCGTCGGAAACGATTGGTCGTTGCTGGCGGTGGTCTGGGGCGGCATTGTGCGCTAGGTGCAGGGGTGTAATCGGTTTCGTCGGTGGCTGCGGGGTTCGGTTGGGACACGCGCTATTTCAGTCGGGGTGCGGTCGGATTCAGGCGCGGCTCGGTCGAGTGCGTGCTCGAGGAGGCTAGGCAACGGTGGCGTCGGCTTCGGTGCGCAATGCCATGCTGGCTTAGGTGCGGAGCGGCGCGGGTGTGCACGCGTGCGTGTCGGAACGCAACGCACGCTCTGGGCGCTCCGGGCGGCCAGTTCGGGTCGGGTTGGCGTGGTCAGGTGGAGTGCACGGTGGGGCTCGAGGTGGCGGCGCCCCGGGGAATTGGTTCTACGCGTGCAGAGGAGCTCGATGGTGAAGTGACAAGGCGTGGAGTGGACGGTGGCTTGCTGGCCGAGCTAGAGTGCCCACGGTGGCCATGGCTACTGGCGGGGCGGCGTGGGGTGCTGTTGGCGTGCCTCTACGGGGTGGGGTCGTGGTAGGGTTCCAGAGAAGGTGGTGATCGTCGACTGGGGGTCGAGGGCGGTGCCCTGTGGAGATCAGAGAGGGGGAGGGGTTTAACAGAGGGATAAGCATCGGGCTCCTCCTCCCCCCTCGATGCCAACCGAACAGGACAAAAAGAAAAGGTGTTTTGAAGATCTCCTGGATACCAGAGAAGATTCTAGCAGATCCCTTTTCCTCCCTTGGGCGGTTTGGCAAGAGAAAAAGGAGAGAGGGAGATACATGGCAAGTCTAGGGTGGTTTGGTTGAAATTTGAATTCAAATTTGAATCTTGAAGAAATAACTTTGAGAACTCCCCAAATTGGTTTCCAAGGGTTTTAAATATAAGCAACAAGTCATAGCCGGAGTTTGAGGATTTATAGAATAGTTACACTAGGGTTTTAGAGAAGTGTCTAATTTCCAATAGAGGTGAAAAAGAAAAGAAAACAAAATAAAGAAGAAGAAGTTGGGTCAAACAAGGAAACCATGCTAAGTTTGATTTTGGAAACAAACTAGTCTAGTTCTAATATTTCATGCATAAAATCATAGAACCAAACTAGTTCATAGAACTTAAGCATGGGGAAAAGAAATCTAGAATTAAGACATGAAATAATGCCTACACATGCACACATAAAATCATGCACTCACATAAGATTACACATGCTAGCCCACACATGAAATCATGCATTCATAGAGCACACACACACATTGCTGAGCAAAAGTTTTATTTTACTCACAAAAAGTACTTAAGTAAAGTCTTAACTTGGTTAGCAAAAGTGGGGTGTTACAGGCCTCTCCTGCCCCTACTTATAGATGTCCAGGTCCCGAGGAACAGGTCGGGTTCAATACAAATTAGTCTACATCATATAGATTACAATACAAGTCTTTATCGGCTTGTCTATTCATTGGCCGCTACCCGAATAGGCCTCAGGGGTACTAACATCGTGGGCCTTGGTAGTCATACCCTTGTCAGTAGCTCTCGAGATTCTACCAGAATCGCAGATTCGGGTTGAATCTCAAATCTTCGACTTCATTCTCAATTCTTAACTCCTTCCCTTTCAGACTTTCATATTTTCAAATCTTTTATGGGGATTTTGGTGAACAAGCCTGGTGCATCTGACGGATCATTGCCGGAGCAAATACTCGTTACCTACTTCAAACTTGAGTCCCCAGACTCGAACTTGGTACCTGGCGTAACCCAGCTTATGCCGCATTTAGGACTTACCAAAGCATGAATTCCAGTATTTCTTAGAGTACCCAGTGCGTCCACCGGGATTTTCTTCATATCATGGATACATAAATTTACTAGCAAAGTGCATTCATGTGTGTATACTAGGTCATCTAGGACGGATCCTGAGGTCTTACCTTCACGATCTTTGCGATCACGGCATTTAAGCATATGTTCGCGGTGGATGTGGCTTGAGAACACAATATTACTGGGAGCCTTGTTTGGCTGTTTGATAACCCAAAGTTCTCGAGTTGTTTTACTTAACTAGTCACAAATCACTCCCGATGGGAGTAAAATGTGAGTTTATGATCTGATGCGAAGCATTGATGATGTAGTTGAATTTTACTTATTGCATAAAAGGTTATACTTGTCAACTTCATCGGGTGCGCGATCAGCGCTCCTGATGGGAGTAGCCCCCGAGGCTATAGTCGAATTTTTATTCGAGTATAGGCTCAATCATATCTTGCTCCATCAATTATACGATGGAACTTGTAGAATATTAACTCCTCATTTCTTCGATAATCATTGGGTAGCTTGATCGGTGCTCTCAATGGGAGTAGCTCCCGAGGCTATAAGGGGATGCTTGCAGCCTTTTATAGGCTCAAAATCAATTATCTCCACTTTACATCTTTGTATTTTTCTTTTCTGTAATTTCCTCCTTTGTACTTATAATTAGATTGAAGCTTCTTTTCCTATCTTCTCTTTTTTGTATTAGGCCGCTAGGAATATTGGGCATGCCCTTATCTGGCCCTTGGCGTTTAAAGGCCCATCAAGGATGACTTATAAATATGAGCCCTTTCCTCTTTACGTTAACCCTAACTTGCCACTGTTATCTTCGCTGCCGCATTGTCTTCTTCCTCAGATTGCGTAGGGTTTTCTTGCGCGCTTCCGGTGATCCACTAAAGAAATCTCCATGGCCGATACTGGAATTATCGATCTGGATGGTGGTGTTGTGGTGGAAAAACATGGGCGTGGCCACCCTCGTGGCAGCAAGAACAAATCCAAGGTGGATACCATGGATACATCGTCTTCTGCTCTGACCAAATGGCGCCCTGGTCGTCCACTGGGAAGTAATAACAAGGCCAAGGCTTCTTCCCCGCAGATCAGTGAGCCTCTGGATGTAAGTGTAGCACATCCCAATCCTCCTCAAACATCGACTGGAGCTGTATTTTCTTTCTTTGCGCTTGCTGGTGCCCAATGTCATGAGCAATAGTGTGTGCCATTAAAATTTACCAAATTTATGGATGGTCGAGAGCTGCGTGAAGCCATCCTCCGAGAAGTATCAAGTGAAGGATCTCCGTATGAGGTGGAGGTGTATTATGATGGCGACAGGGATATGTTCTTTAGGGGCGACTGGACTCATTTTGTCGAGGATTATGATCTGCATCAAGGGTGATTTTTGCTGTTTGATTATGACTGTGGAACAACAAAATTATACGTGAAGATCTTCGATGGGACACAGTGCCAGAAGAAATATGAAGCTGAAGTTTATTTTCATTAGGATCAGTTATCTTTGATGTAATCGCTCTGTAATGCTCTGCCACTTTATCTATATCTCTCAGAAATGAGGTGATCTGAATGTCAATTTTGTTATTTGTATCTGTTTGTCACTGGGGAACCAAGGGAACAACTATAGTTCCGAGGTATTTTTGGCAATTTTTGCCATATTTGCGTGTAAGTCCAATTTTTTTCTTTTGAAGGATCACATATACTTCCATGAGATAGCTCAATTTCGTTCATGAGAAACACGATAATATCATGTCAATCTTTTCTTTTATAGATATCATAACGACTCGAGGAAAAAGCCCCCGAGCAGACAATCTCAATATACATATATAAAACATAGAGTTGACCCAAGAAACCCAACATGTGGCCCGTGTTCTAGGTTTAGAGGGTCCTAACTCGAAATTTATGCTTAATTTTAGCGACGAAAATCATTGAGGGCGACACGTCTTATGCGTAGAAGCGCCAAAGTTGCTCTGCATTCCAAGGGTTGCCTTAATCTTTGCTTGACTTTTATATCTTGAAGTCGATATGCTCCTCCTGGTATAACTTCTGTGACGATGTAAGGTCCTATCCATGGCGACTCTAGCTTGCCATGACCATCTTGTTTAAGCCAAAGGACTAAGTCTCCTTTCTCAAAAGATCTTGGTCGTACTCGATGACTATGATAGTTTCTCAGATTCTGCTGATATTGCGCTGTCCTTGAGAGAACCACATCCCTGGCTTCGTCCAGCGCATCGACATCGTCTTGCAGGCTCCATTTGAGGAGTCTTCATCATAACTCGATATTCTGGGAGCCTCATGTGTAATTTCGACTGGAAGCACGACCTCTGCATCGTGGACCAGGAAGAAGGGCATTTCTTGGGTTCCTGCATTTGGTGTTGCACACAGGCTCCAAAGCACGGAGCATAACTCATCTACCCAAGCATGCTTGGCTTTTTCGAGTGGCGCAAGTAATCTCTTTTTGATACCGCTGCATATCAGGCCGTTAGCTTTTTTGACTTGTCCGTTGGTCTATGGATGTGCAACAGAAGCAAAGTTTAGCTTGATTCCCATGCTGTCATAGTAATTCTTGAACTCCTTGGATGTAAAATTTGTCCCATTGTCTGTAATGATGCTATGAGGAACACCGAAACAAAATACGATTGACTTGATGAAGTTGATTGCTATGGTGGAGTCCTGTGTAGTTACTGGAGTTGCCTCGATCCACTTTGTGAATTTGTCAACTGCAACTAGCATATAGACGTGTCCTCCTGGCCAGGATTTATGGAGTTTGCCCACCATATCCAGGCCCCATTGTGCAAATGGCCAAGACAAAGGTATTGGTTGGAGTTCAGCGGCCGGAGCATGGGGCTTGGACGCGAATCTTTGACATGCTTCACATCGTCTCACAATGTCTTTGATGTCTTTGGAGTCCTTGACTGTTGTTAGCCAGTAGAATCCTGCACGAAATACTTTTGCTGCTATTGCTCGACTGCTAGCATGGTGACCGCAAATTCCCTCATGGATGTCATGTAATATGGCATGGCTCTCCTATGGGGTGACACATCTTTGCAGGACCCCTGAGATGCTTTTCTTGTACATCTCTCCTTTGACTATTACAAATGCTTTAGATCTTCGGACTATGCGTCGTGCTTCGACCACGTATTCTGGTAATTTTTTGTGCAACATGTATGCTAAGTATGGTTGCATCCATGTAACTTCTATCATCATGACTTCGGCGGGTTCCATATCTTCTCCTTCTGGTACCGTATCAGCCCCCGAGTCTTCGGCTTGTTGTGTTTTTTGCTTCTTGGGACCCGAAATTTTAGCTCCCTGTATTGATCGCACTGTTATTTCTTCCCAAAAAACTCCTGAAGGGATTGGTAGGCATTGAGACCCTATGTTTCCCAGAATGTCCGCTTCTTCATTACTCGCTCGACTAACGTGGGATACTTTGCACCCATCAAAAGTTCCCTCCAGGTAATAGTACAGGTTCCTGTATGCTATCATATTATCGGTTACGGCGTCACAATGGTTCATCACTTGCTGGACTACCAAGTTGGAGTCACCAAATATTTTTAATCGGGTTGCTCCACAAGCTTTGGCCATCCTCATACCATGCAGTAGAGCTTCATATTCGACTTCATTGTTGGATGCCTGTGGGAATCTCATCCGTATCATGTACTTTAATTTGTCTTCTTGTGGTGATATCAAGACTACTCCGGCTCCTGCTCCTTCCACTCTTTTAGACCCATCGAAATACATCGTCCATACACTGGATAAATTCGGTGGTCCAGTATTTTACAACTCTAGCCACTCTGTAGTAAAATCTGGTAAAATTTGTGACTTGATTTAGTTCCTTTTTTCATACGTAATGTGGGTGAAATTTCTATCCCCCACAAGGAGACACGTCCTGGGTTGTTCAATATATTCGACAAGGGTGCTTCATTGACCACTATTACTGGGTGGACCGCAAAATAGTGTCGGAGTTTTCTTGCTATCATGAAGACGATGTAGGCTAGTTTCTGATAGTGCGGGTACCGTTGCTTGGATGGTGAAAGTACTTCACTCAAGAAGTATATAGGTCGTTGAACTCCGTGAGTTTTCCCCTTCCTCGTTTCGTTCAACAATGAGCACCGTGATAACCACTTGGTGTGTGGCTGCGATGTATTGCAGTAGGGGCTCTTTATCCTTAGGTGCGACCAGCACTGGCGGCGTGGAGAGCAATTTTTTGAGGTGGGAAAATGCTTGATCTACCTCTTCTATCCACTCGAATTTTTTGTCTGATTTCTTCATCAATGCATAGAACGGGAGAGCTTTTTCCCCAAGCCTTGCGACAAACCTGCTGAGTGCTGCTACTCGTCCTGCGAGTTGTTGTATCTCATGTAATTTTGTTGTCTTGGCCATCGTCAGTATTGCCTGGATTTTCTCTGGGTTGGCCTCAATTCCTCGTGCGGATACTAAAAATCCGAGGAGTTTCCCTGTTGGGACACCAAAGGAGCATTTAGTTGGGTTCAGCTTGAGTTTATACCTATCAAGATTGTCAAAAGTTTCCTGCCAGTCGCTAATGAGCGTTGCTTCTTCCCTTGTGGTGATGACCATGTCGTCGATGTATACTTGAATGTTTCGACCTATTTGATTGCCCAGACAGTTTTGCATCATTCATTGGTAGGTTGCACCCGCGTTCTTTAGCCCAAAAGGCATGACTTGGTAGCAGTATACTCCATATGACATGATGAAGGCTGTCTTTTCTTCGTCTTCCACTTTTAATCTGATCTGGTTGTAGCCTGAGTATGCATCCAAAAAGGAAAGCCTTGCACAACCCGCGGTAGAGTCTATTATTTGATCTATTCTAGGTAATGGGAAGGGATCCACAGACACGCTGAACATCTATGTTTTTCTTTGGAACAATAACTGGGTTGGAGACCCAACTCGATGTTTTTATTTCCTTGATGAACCCGGCATTTCTAGTCGATGAAGTTTGGCTGCTATTGCTTTGCGTTTTGGCTCATCAAATCTTCGAAGAGGTTGCTTCATGGGATGTGCTTTAGGATCCACATTTAGTGCATGCTCGACGAGTTCCCTGGGAACGCCTGGCATGCCTGACGGGCACCAGGCAAAAATTTCCCAGCGCTCACGGTGGAACTCAATGAGCGCTTTTTCCTATGCGGGTCCAAGTCTACTGCAGACGTGGTCTTCTTCGAGTCTATTGGATGAACCCGAACTTTCTTGGAATCCCAAGCTGTGTCGAAAGCCTGATCTGGTAAGGATCGACCAACATCGGGTAGCACATTGTGATCAGTGTCTCCTTTGAGTCTTGCATATTCTGCTGTCATGCCGAAGGTTTCCGCCATCTAGTGGAATTCCTTGTCGCATATATCTGAGACTTCGAAGTTTCCTTTTACTGTGGTTACTCCATTTGGCTCGGGTATTTTTAACATGAGGTATGTGTAGTGAGGTACTGCCATGAACCGTGCGAATGCTGGGCGTCCTAGGATCGCGTGGTACTGTGATGGCCAGTCCATAACTTCGAATTTCAATTTTTCTCACCTGTAGTCGTTAGGATCGCCAAAGTAGACGTCGAGTTCAATTTTTCCTAGTGGGTAATTTGCGCTCCCTGGTACTATCCCATGGAAGGAGCAATATGTGGGTTGGAGGGTATTTAGAGAGATGTTCATTGCTTTTAGTGTTCTTGCATAGATGAGATTTATTCCGCTTCCTGCGTCCATGAATATTTTGCCGACGTCGTACCCGCCGATCTGTGCTTTTAGTACCATGGGAGCGTGTCCTAGACGGGGCACTTTTCTTGGGTGGTCTAATCTGCTGAACCCGATGTTTTGATCTGACCATCTGAGCTACTCTGTGGTGGCTGGAGGGGATTTTATGGCTAGATTTACTTGTCTAGATATGCTGCGCTGCTCTTTTTTTTGACTTTGGTACCGGCTGAACCATCACGGTCATATGGCTCCTAGACTGAGTATACCCGCCGTTTCCTTGACTACTTGTGGTGAACTGGCCTTGGGTTGCTGCTGCACCATAGCTAGGCAGTGGCGGCGGTGGTGGTGCGCCATGTGCTATTGGCAATTGTGCGTCTATTTGTTTTAGTCCCATGGCTTCCTGTAACCTCAAAAATGTCCTGCAATCTCTCATCAGATGATTTGAAACTTTCTTTCCATCTACGTATGCATAATGCATTTGACAAGGCCCGTTCAAGATCCTTTTGGGTGACAAGTCGTAACTTCAAGATTGCTTGCTGCTGCCAGATTCGTGCCTGCTACCGTGCTCCATGTTTTGATGTTCCCCCTCTTCATTGCTTTTCCCTTTGAAACTTGCGGCTACCTGGTTGTGGATGTCGTAGTTTCTGGATCGACGCCTTTGATTGTGAGGTCGTGGATGTCTGTCATCTTTTGGTGATCTTGCTCTTTTGTTGTGGTAGGCGTCTTCTCCATCTGCAAATCTGTTGGCCACGTCCATTAGTTATGCTACCGTTCTGGGTTTAGTTCTGCCCATTTCCTCGACAAAGTCTGACCGGCGCAGCCCATGCACAAAGGCGTCGATCGCTCGCTCCTCGGATATGTCTTCTGCTGAATTTTTTATTATACTCCAGCGATGTATGTATGAACGTAGTAACTCGCCGCTTTTTTGTTTACAAGCCTTGAGTTCCTCAATGGATGCTCATCGCGTGTAAGTTGACCTGAAATTTCCCACGAACTGTTTTTTGAGTTCATTCCAGTGTCCGATGGATTCGTTGGATAGCTTACTCAACCAAGACCGTGCTGCGCCGGTGAGGTGTAATTGTAAACTTTGCATTGTTGTTACTTTTGAGCCCCCTAGTAACTTGACTGCCTACAGGTAATCTATAAACAAGACTCGGGTTCCTGTGATCCATCATACTTTCGCTGATCATGAGGTAGCTTGAATCTTTTGGGTACTTTTGTTCTACGAACCCTTCAAGTAAAGCATGGTGCTCCTATTTCTGTTTCTTCATCCTCATAGTTTCCCTCGTCCCACTCATAGCGAGATTTATTGACTCTTGCCTGCGTGATGATATTGCGCACGTCGTTCTTCCTGCGATTCTCGCCTGCTGGTGACATGGATCTGCTAGGTTACGGAGATTGTGAATTTTGGCTTCTTTTCTCAGGTTGGGTGTTGTCTTGCTATAATTTGTCGCCTACTAGCCTGAGGCCTTTTATGGCTTCTTGGTGCATTCCAACTCGTCGATCTCCAGGTGCTGGCTGAATAGTTAGCAAATATGCCTGCGCTGCTACTAAAGCTACTTCGGGCGTCTTTGGCATTATATTCCCAATTTTGTCGGCTGACAAGAATAATGCATCGTGTTTCTCTTTGTTCTGCTGATATGTTTCTCCTTTGCTGGCTTCACATCGTCGACCTCCTTCGGTGTAGGATGCAATGCTACGCTCCTCTCATAGTATCCTGCTTGCCTCAATTGCTGACTCATGCGTCCTTCTTATCTCACTTTTCTCACGTAGTAGTTGCTTCTTTTGCTGATGTAGGGTGTATTGATACCCCATTTGTACCTCTCTTATTGAATCAGCGGGTATGGCTGCACCGCGGTGTACTGCCACTTTGATCATCCGCCATTCTTCTACTGACAAGTGTACTTTTTTTATGGGTGTTGTTTCTCCCTCTGCTCTATAGTTGGCTCCTCTCTCCAGATTGTGCGGATTAATTACTAGGTTGTTCTTGTTGTCCACTTCTTCAGATGTGTCACTTATTATTACATATACCTGATGTAAACTACGGTCTCCTTGGCTCTCGTCCTGATAGGATTCCGTTTGCTTGCTGCTTCCTCTGCTTCCAGAATTTTTGGAGACATCACCGTAACTGGTGATGAATTCCTTTTCTGAGATGTTGCCAATTTCTGTGCCGAAAACGTACCCGACGATTCTTCAAGGTCTAGGTTTCCCATGATTTCATCGAGTCCTTCGACGATGGTGTTTTTTGTCGACTTGGTGCTGACCGGCGAGTTTGCCTCGCTGGATGAGCCAACTGATGCTTCTAGAGTGGTTAGGATTATAGTATCTCTTGCCGACAGACCTGATTTTACTGGATCTGAAGGGCGAACTGAACCCGATGATCAGATGCAAAAACTAAGGCTTCTGATCGTCAGATTCTTTTCTTGATCTTTTGAAAGAAGCGAAAAAGCCATCGAATCCATGATCCCGACGTCCAAGCTCCCCACGGTCGGCGCCAATTGACGAGGGTTAACTCGGCAAATGTCCAATATGATGGACTTAGGATCGGGGGAGAGGACGTCGGATAAACTCGAAGGTAGGCTTTCAGACAAACAAGGCGAATATTATGTATTGAAAGTAAACTTGGGATTAATCTCAGCTCAATTCGATGTGTCCCTTGCCAGCCTCTCCTAGCCCCTACTTATAGGTGGCTAGGTCCCGAGGAACCGGTCGGATTCGATACAAATTAGTCTACATCATATAGATTACAATACAAGTCTTTATCGGCTTGTCTATTTATGGGCCGCTACTTGAACAGGTCTCAGGGTACTAACATAATGGCTTCCTCAACCTCTTTTCGGTTTTCTTTTCTATTTTCTTTTTTGTTTTATTTTAAAAAATGTTTAGAATTTTAAAATTTGTTCATGATTTCAGAAAATGTTCATGTTTTTGAAAAAATATTCATGTTTTTAAAAAATGTTCATGCCATTTAAAAATTTGTTCATGAATTAGTTTTTTGGTTCATGAATTTTTAAAAATGTTTCATGAATTTTCCAAAATGTTCAAGAATTTCAAAAAGTTGTTATTGATTTTCAAAAATTCGTTCATGATTACCAAAAAATGTTCATGATTTTTAAAAAGTATTCATGTGTTTGAAAAAGTGATTCATTATTTTTTGAAGATTTTTTCATTAATTTTGATAATTGAATCAGATTTATTGAAATTTTGTTAATGAATTTTTTTATTTTTTTCAACATTTTGTTCATGATTTTTAAAAAGATTCATGGATATTCTGAAAAAAGCATGGTTCATTATTATAGAATGTTTAGAGTTTTAATAAAATATTTTATTTATTTTGTTTTTGAATTGCTAAACATATTTAAAATTAAAAAGGATAAAAGAATGTATAAAGAAAAGAAAAGACCATTAGCCACGCTGATGTACGACCTGTTAGTGGGCCATGTAGGCTGAATTTAGGGGTTAAATTTATTAACAACTTTATTTATGTTTTGCGCTACAATTGCGGAAAACATTGATGTTTTATACAACAAAAATCAATAGTTGTGGTTTTGTGTAAAATATGGCCCAACAAGTGGTGTGATCTGCTATTTCCTCCACACTAGCCAACACAACAGAGTAAAAAAACACAGCCGAGTAAAAAGAACGAGGAAAAAGACGATGGAAATTGAGAAAAACCGCAAGAAAGGGAACAAAAGCTGATGAAACTGACCCTAGGGAGAGTGAGAGAGAAAGCATCCATCCAAAGTCTCATTCACACCAACAACAATGCATCTAGCTAGCCTTAATCGCTTGCCCCCTTTCCCCTCCCAACCCCCTGCTACATTAGTCCAGAAAGAAGAAGAGAGCGTCAGCCTGATCCAACGCCCTCTCACCGGCGATGCCGGTCGAGAGTGGCGGAGGAGAGGTGCCGGCAAGGGTAGTCTTAGGGTAGGTTGCTGCTGGCCTTATGCCGGAGCTAGGCTGCATGCCGTTAGGGGGCTTGGGGAGCGCTCAGATCCGCTCCTCTGGCCAGTACCGGAGCTCGCCGTCGGCATCCGTCGTCGGGCGTCCTCCAGTCCAGCCCCTTCAATAAGATCTGGGCGGCGGTGGCCTCTCTCGTCGCGTTTGCTCCCTCCTCTGTCCGGCTGTGGAAGCGAGGGGAGCGGGGAGCGCCGGCAGTTTTGGCTCTCGGCTGCTGGGCGTGTCCTCGTCGGCGCTCTGGCGCAGCGCCGGTCGACCTCCTGGGCTAGCAGTCACCTTGCTCCTCTTTGGACACCGTTGACTTGCTGGCGGTGGGAGGGCGCTCTCAATAAGCGCCTCTGTGGCTGGCGGAGATGCCCTGGCCATTAGCTGCTTCTCCATTCTCGGTCGGTCGTGGCGGCGAGGGAGAGTGTGAGCAGCAGCGCAGTTGTATGCTTCTCCTTCCTGGCCGGCCGAGGCGGCGAGGGGGAAGGTTGAGCCTCAGCTGCTCTTTTGTATCTCTGGCCAGATTCTGCCGGTCGCCGTTCTTCCGCCTCTGCTCCCTCTGGCTCAGTGGCTGAGTCACATCGGGAGCTGCTCTGTTGATTTTCGGCGGCTGGCATCTGAATGGAGTTCTTCTCCGGTGGCATGGGGCGGCTGGCTTCGTTCCCCCCGACCGGACTGGATGGGTGTAGGGCACCTACTCCGATGCTTCTCTGCTGTGGCGGCTCCCTTCTCCTGCGCAACCCCAAGTGGTGCGTCCCCGGTGGTGGTGCGGTGGCTGCTCAGTGCAGTTTCTTCGTCGGCGGCGAGGTGGGCGCCAAGAGGGACCTGATCGCGTTTCGGCGTTTCTTCCAGGGTCCGTTTTACAATTATTCTGGATTGGACTGTACTTTTCCCTTTGTTTAGGGGCCTCCCTGTAATTGTGTCGACGACGAAATATTGAAGCTCTCTCCGGGTCCTTCGAGACCCGTTTACCGTTTCAAAAAAAAAAACAACAATGCATCTCTAACTCCCTCCCTCCCTACTTAACCTCCCCACCCTCTTCCTCCCCTCCAATCCTCTTCTCCTTCTCCTCCTCCACCCTCCAGGAGTTCACACACACAGCGGGCGCAAGGCTTCTCTTCAATGGAACCGTGTACCAAGCAGTTCCTCCCCATGCCTCCACAGGATCCCAACTCCCCGTCGTCTTCCACCTCCTCTACGTCGTCGTCATCCACCTCGCCGTCTCACCCCTACCACCGCCCGCAACCGCACCACAACCTCCCGCCCTCCCCCAGGCCCGTACCCCGCACCATCGAGACCACCCCTTTCCCCACCACCTTCGTTCAGGCCGACACCACCTCCTTCAAGCAGGTCGTCCAGATGCTCACCGGCTCCGAGCAGCCCTCCAAGAACCCCGCGGTGACGACCACCGCAGGCAACAGCAGCGCCGGAATTGGCGGTAGCCAGGCGACTAATGGGCCGTGCCGGCCCAAGAAGCCGTCGTTCAAGCTATACGAACGTCGGAGCAGCCTCAAGAACCTCAAGATGATCGCGCCGCTGGCCATGGGGGCGCCGCCGTCGCCGAGAACGAAGGCCGCCACGCCGGAGATCCTCTCGCCGAGCGTCCTGGACTTCCCGTCCCTCAAGCTCAGCCCGGTCACGCCCCTCACCGGCGACGCCTTCAACCCATCCCCGGCGTCGTCCTCAGGGGATGCCGAGCGCGCGGCCATCGCCGACAAAGGGTTCTTCTTCCACCCTTCGCCGCGTGGTGCCGAGCCGCCGCGACTCCTCCCGCTCTTCCCCCTCAGCTCTCCCAGGATGGCCGCGTCCGCGATGGCGGCGCCGGCCGAGTGACTTGAAGCTTCCACCTTCGCGCGCGCCTCTACTACAACAGCTACTACTATTATCACTATTTCTTCGCAGTTCTAGTTTTGTACGGTGTTTGCTGTTGTTCTCCGCCTGTGCTGTTGCTCTTGTAATTTTTGCTCCCTTCTTGAAAGGAAGAGGGGAGTTCCTTTTTGGAGTTCACGAGCGACTGTGTAATCCGGGCTTCAGATTCCGGGCTATGATATCTCGATCGCTCGCCGGAACTACCAGGGATCGATTATTAATCAATTAAGCAAGCTTAATTCTGAACTTGCTGTGGTAGAAATTACTAGGAGATCTTTTGCCAATTCCGACTGTTCTACCGATTCTCCTGTGATGTCACTCCGTTTGGTCTTTTCTACCGTTGCTGTGTTCGGATTGATTCCTTCCGATCTTCGACGACCTGCTGTCGCGTCAGCTCTCATAAATACGACCTTTGTAATTTGTGCAGTACTACGGCTGCATGTAATCTTCAGCTATAATTGTCCAAAATTTGGTGTCTGCTACTGCGATCCAAGTATTTGGAGACATGCCTGAGATCTTCTTCCCCAGTATGCTCGCATCACACAGTACAACTGCAGAAGTTAGCATGGGAGCGTTCCCTGCAAAAGCTCACATTCTGCTGACAAAGCTCAGCGGTGTTTGATGACACAGTCTTCAGCCAGCAGTACTTGCTGGCCTGGAACCTGGATAATCTGCACCAGAGTACCAACCATGGTTTTCAGTGACTCGGTCCATTCAGCAGCTAGCTACTGGTAGTGGTAGCGCATGCTACCAGATCTTGATCTTGACATCATGTGACTGAGCAAGATGTTGAAGCTGCCAGGAGTAGTATATTCAAAGGAAGGATTGGTGAAACAGAAACAGCAGCGCCTGCGCCGGAGATGCTACAGTGGTGCCGAGTGTGCGAGAAAACTTTGAGCTGGAGAGGGAGCTGGGCGCCCACTTGGTGGACAGTCTAGACCAGTTGGCAGCAGCTAAAACCTTTGATATTTTGGTTGGATAATGAGCAAGCGAAGACTGGCGATACACGGAAGGAAGAATCCGGCTATCCGCGCATCTATCTGCTCCGTCCGCGTTGCGATGCCATTTCTTCTCCCTGTAAATTCTCCTCATGGCTTCTTTGCCGTCAGGGGTCCATAGAGTTGAGTTATACTCTTGGCCATGTCAAGCAGCCCGTGAATCCGTGATCCAGCCCTGAATCTTGTCCTGTGGCGCGCCGGCGGGGGTCCATCCCGTCAGGCATCTGCAGGAGGCGGGAGATCTCGAGCAGTTTTCGTTTTCGGGCGGCTGCAGGGAACATGGCAGCTAGCTCCGTCCCCGCTCGCCGCTGCCGGGCCATTTCGGCGAGGTGCCATGTCGTGCGGCTCACCCACCGGCCATGGTTGATCGGCGGTCATCTCACCGATCCACGGCCTCCGATGACCCGTCGCCCCGTCTCTTGTCCGGACTCGTTTGCGTTTGACGACGACCGTGACAGCGGCCGAGCTCCATGGTTGGTGCGTGCACACTTGCGGTAAACTCAAATGAAGATGAGTGCCGTTCTCTTGCGACTGAAAGGTTGTGCAGCTTTGTTGGACCCGTATGTGTTCATGATTGGAGCGTCGGGCTGCCTCGGAAAGCAGAAAGATCGAAGAGAAGAACGGAGAGTGGACTTGTCGAGCAGTGCACTGCTCCGGCAGCAGATCGCTCACGCTTTTCTCGACGGTTATGTGCAGCGTTTGAATCATTGGATGGAAGTGGTGTGTGTACGCACACCATGACCGGCGCTTTACACACGTCGCTCGAACTCAGACTCCACGCACACCATAGCAAATGATCGAGCTTGACTAGTTTGACTAGCCGCGAAGAATTGCGCGCATCGCAGATCGGCGACACGTCTCGCCGCCGAAACCGCCTGAATTTTACCCGCGCACGCGAGCGCGACTGGCGGCGATTTTTCAGACAGAGAAACAGAAACGGATGTGGACAGGGTCGGCTTTCACGGGCGTGGTCGACATAGTCAAACAACCCAGCCACGTAAGTAATCCGGGCGATACTGGAACGATTTTTCTTTTTTCTCTGTCTGTTTCGTTTGTCACGGTGCATGCACTGCTAGCCTTGCATTTCTGGCTTGTTGACTTTGTCTGCCGCTGCTGCTGCATACCCTAATTATCGTACCCCTCTGCTTGTTTAATTGGTGATCGATCGGATCGCAGCGCTCCCTTTCCTCCTTCACCGCCCCCCACGATACTGTTCGTAAACTAATCATGGTCATTAGTTCCTTTCATGTGACCATGGTGCGGCATCCGGTTTAAGTTTGGTGGCATGTGATGCCATTAACTCCACAAAGCCATGCCATCCACTAGGGTCAACTTTGTACCGCCACTTGTGCAGATACCTTTCCCAGCAGCTCAGTTATACCCTAGATCGGCCCGTCCTCTACAAGAAGCACTGCTTCATGTGATGTGAGGTTCCCTCACACCCTTGTATTTTTTTGGAATTAATAGCATGTTCAGTACTTACATTAATACATGACGAGATGCATAATTTTTTTTTGACGGGGATGCAGTTCAAATTTATTAAAATTTGAACAAGAGAGGAGAATTGCACATGCTATGCTGGCGACGAGCCGAGATTGTCGTGTCGACGGGGAGGAGATGAACAAAAAAAAAGGACAAGATCGACAGCTTAAATAATTCGGCATGCTCGCTTGGAGCCGACTGAAATGTCAGCAAAGGCTGCGAGGTCCATAGTCCATCCGTGACCAAGCGTATGGTGCTGCCTACCACCGTTGTGATCCCCGACAGCGACGACCGCAACGCTTGGTCGGTGCTTGCACGCCATATGTTACGTCAAACAAAGAGAAAACCTCATCGAATGATCGCGTACTGTACGCTTCAGATAATGAACTGTAACTCTAATCAGACTACCGAATGTGGGTGAACAGTTGAGTATGGTGCCTTAGCTGATCCAACCGAGTTGCTACAAAATTCAAGCATGATGTATCTTTTCAAACGAATGCTGCGGAATATTTCGGTACCACTCGTGATGCGAGCTTTTTTTAAATCAATACCGGGATGTATTATCAGCGAACAGTACATAAAAGAGATACATAATTAAGCTGTATACAATGATTACATAATAAAGTTTAAAAGAAAACGAGCTATTATTAGAGATATTCAAAAAACACAATCTTGTTTCTAAAGGCTATACAATGATTACATAATAAAGTTTAAAAGTGTTAGAGTATACATGTTGTACACGGCTAGATTAGGATAGAGATATGATACTTGTCTTGTACTCCAAGTCTATGTCTTGTCTTATACTCCAAGTCGGTCCGTTGTACGTCTATATATACTCGCCCGAGAGGCTCAATAATACATCCATCATATTTCGCCAATCTCTCTCCCCCTATCCTTCTACATGGTATCAGAGCGGTAAGATCCTTGACCTAGCCGCCACCCCGCTTCCGCACCGCGCCGCCCCCGGGGAGGTCGATCTCTATGATCTCCGCCGGGGGCCGCGCCGCCCGTATTAGGGTTCGTCGGCCGATCGGTTGATCGGCTGCCCTACGTCTTTTTCTCGCCGGTCGCTTGGATCGGCGTTTTCTTTTTGGTTTACCGATCTTAGATCGGATTGCGTCGCCCACCGCCACCGTCACCACGCGCCTCTACTCCAACCTCGGCGTCGACCTCGCACCGGCGGCCACCCATACGCCGGCTATCGCGGCCGGCGCGTTGGCGCCGTCGCCGCTTCGGTCGGCTCTAGCCGGCTGTCGCGGTCCCTCGGTCGGCTGCTGCGCCTACCTCCATAGGCTGCCGCGGTCGTCTCGCCGGCGCCGAATCTGCACCGGCCGGCTCGCCTTCACCAACCGCGCGGCAACGCCGGACGCGTTATCCGAGGGACGCCTCGGTACGTCACTGCCGACTCCACGCCTGCGCGGTCTTCATCGCCGGTCCATCTTCGCCGTCATTGCCAGGGATTTCACCGACAACGACGCCACGGGTTCCGATCTGTGTGTCATCGTCTAGGACTTGGCGCGTACAGCGTCGCCGTCGGTCTGATCAACCGATCTGACGCTCGTCTCCGCCAAGTACGTCGCCGAGCACGCGCCTACCACCGTTCGAGTATTGGGCTGCCGCTGCGTCGCCCCTTCGGGCCGTAGCGTCGCCGCCTTTGGTCCCCGCCGCCGGCTACCAACGTGCCTTCTCCGGTATGTACGTTGCTGGTGGTTCTCACGCCGCTGCACCGACTCGCGCCCTGCAGCCACGCCGTTCCATGGGGCCGTAGCGTTGCTGCACGCGGTCATCGCCGTCACCTCACGAGGACGTCGCTGGCTTCCACCGCGCCACCTCCCTCGGTGCAGGATGCCGCCGTCCGAGCATGGTCTTTGTCACGCTGCCGGGTTCTTCCTGGCCTACTTCGAGCACCGCCGCCGCATCTCAACAGGCAACCTGCATGGCCACTCCTAAGCCGTCGCAGGTCCCGCCGACTACCCCTTCGCCTGTCTAGGCATCCAGGATGGCCACTCTTGGTCGTCGCTGGTTCACCGCCTTCTACGTCTACGTCCAGCACGACTTCATCGCCAGCGTCATCGCCTCGTTCTCGACTACACCTGCTCATCTACTCCGACAACCACGGACTGCATCGGCACCCTTTGCCGTTGTGTGCCTCGCAATCGTCGTGGAGGCCTTCTCTGCTAGTCTCCTCTCCAACATGGCATGAAGTTGTTTCTACTGGTCCCATTCTTTGCACGCCCGGTACTGGCAACACCGGCGCTTGCCTTCGTCCCCGACGCGTTCCCGAGTCTGGAAAGCTCGGTCGCAGCGCCTCATCCCTGTGTTTGTCTTCGCGTACTCGGTTTTGGCACAACCGGAGTATGCCTTCGTCCCCAACGTGCGCCTAGTTCTGGCAAAGCCATGGCCGCACCTCGTCCTCGACGGCTCGGACTGTATCGATGATGTCTACGCACGCGTCTGTTCTTGTAGACAGTGTTGGGCCTCCAAGTGCAGAGGTTTGTAGAGCAGCAGCAAGTTTCCCTTAAGTGGATCACCCAAGGTTTATCGAACTCAGGGAGGAAGAGGTCAAAGCTATCCCTCTCAAGCAACCCTGCAATTACTATACAGAAAGTCTCTTGTGTCCCCAACACACCCAATACACTTGTCAGATGTATAGGTGCACTAGTTCGACGAAGAGATAGTGAAATACAAGTGGTATAGATGATTATAAGTAGTAAATATAATCTGGAATAAAAATCGCTGCGAGCAAACATGTAACAAAACAGCAAGTAAACGGTGTGCAATGCTTGGAAACAAGGCCTAGGGATCATACTTTCACTAGTGGACACACTCCCAACAATATAACATGATTGAACAAATAAACAACTTCTCTCCACTATGGTACTCTGAATTACTCTCCTATTGAATAACACTAATCATTGTGTAGTGGCTACAGAAGCACCCCTTAAAGTTCATCAAGTACTTGACAAACACCACTCATAGAGATACCCAAATCAAAGCACAACTCAAGATAGATATCATTGCAACTTAGACCAAGTACTAACACGGTGCACACACTGTCACCATTACACCATGAAAGGAGGAATAGATCACTCAAACTATCATAGCAATAATTATTCTCATAATCCACAAGAGATCACAATCATAGCCTAAACCAAGTACCACCATGATGCACGCACTGTCACCGTTACACCAAGGCAGGAGGAATAGATTACTTTAACAATCACCACTAGAGTACACATAACATCTGAATAATAACATCTACTTGTTCAACATGATACAAAGCTCACGATCACATAAAGATCACATCATGGGAGAGAGAGGTGAACCACATAGCTACCGGTAGAGCCCTTAGCCCCGGGGGTGAACTACTCCCTCCTCATCATAGGAGACAGCAAGGTTGATGGAGATGGCGGTGAGGTCGATGGAGACGGCGGAGACGGCGATGGAGACCGATGGAGATGGCTCCGGGGGCACTTCCCCATCCTGGCAGAGTGCCAGAACAGAGACTTCTGTCCCCCGAAATTCGTCGGTGGCGGCGGCGGAACTGCGGAACTCTTTCTAGAAATTTGCCGACTCCCCTAGGGTTTTCCGTCCCGAGGCTTCTTATAGGCGAAGGGGCGATATCAGGAGTGGGACTAGGCGCCCTCACGCATGGCTGGCGCGGCCAGGGGCCTGGCCGCGCCACCCCTGCATGTGGGGCCCCTGTGGCCCACCTCCTACTCCTCTTCGGATCTCTGGAAGCTTCCGGGTAAAATAAGACTTCAGGATGTGGTTTCGTCCAATTCCGAGAATATTTCCTGTGTATCACTTCTGAAACACAAAAACAACATAAAACAGGGAACTGACACTGTGGCATCTTGTCAATAGGTTAGTTCCAGAAAATGCATAAAAGTGTCACTAAGTGTAACAAAACAATAGGCAAATGGTGTAAAAACAAGCATGGAGCATCAAAAATTATAGATACGTTGGAGACGTATCAATCGACTTCGGTATCGCTCTCCTCGACGCGTCTCCGTCCTTCTACGGTGCCCTACGCGCCTGCGGCTTCATCTGCGGCTACCTCGTCATCGGCACTCGCCACGACATCGACCACGGCGACCCCTCGCACGGCTACCTCGACCAAGGTTGCAGCACCCACCGCTCTCGGCTCCCTCGACATCGGCACAAGGGCTACCATCTTGCCTGAGCTCCTCACCAGCATTCTCTACAGTCCAAGCTTCTGCGACATGACACCGTCCACGACGTTCCCGCTACCACTGCGGGGGGATGTCAGCGCAGTGGTCTACTTCGGTTTCTCTCCAGTCTGACCGTTCGCGACGTTCCAGTTGTTCACGACGCTACCGCTACGACTGCGGGGGGGATGTTAGAGTATACATGTTGTACACGGCTAGATTAGGATAGAGATATGATACTTGTCTTGTACTCCAAGTCTATGTCTTGTCTTGTACTCCAAGTCGGTCCGTTGTACGTCTATATATACTCGCCCGAGAGGCTCAATAATACATCCATCATATTCCGCCAATCTCTCTCCCCCTATCCTTCTACAAAAAGAAAACGAGCTATTATTAGAGATATTCAAAAGACACAATCTTGTTTCTAAAGGCTATCAAGAAAATAATGGTATATATATCAAACCATATATCTGTCGAGCCGTAATGCCAAGGTTGCATGCACACGCGATGACAAGGGTATAGCTAATAAGGCACATTATCTTGGTACCCCTGGGGCCTGTTAGGAAAGCCGAAGCATAGATGTAGACATTGCAATTTGTATTGAACCCGACCGGTTCCTCGAGACCTGGCCACCTATATAAAGGGGCTAGGAGATGCTGGCCAGATTAATATTGAGCCAATTGAGTACCACACTTATTCTCGATACACATCAAACCTCGCCTTTTTTGTCTAATCTTTACCTTCCAGTTCATCCGACGCCCTCTTCCCCCGATCCTAAGTCCTTCATCTAGGACATTTGCCGAGTTAACCCTCGTCACGCGAAGTCATTGAAGTAATCATCCAACATCGGTAAGAGTACCGGCACCAGTATTTCAAAATCGATCAGGCGAAGCAAGATCTGAAAGACCATACCTATAAAATTATAATTGTATAATACCACCATTAACGTCGGGAGGGACATCTCGTCGTTGAACGAATGCCCAAAAAATCACTTTTTTATGAACGATGACATCTCCATTGACATGGGCCAAAAAGAAGATGGCTAAAACTCTCACCTAATCTTTGAAAAATACTACTTTTATTTTAAATTCCATCCATAGATCAGGTTACTCATCCCACCCAACCTGGCTCAAAGAGGGGGAACCGATCTATAAAGAAGGCAAAGATGGAGGGGGCAGCTAAATCAAAGCACAACTCAAGATAGATATCATTGCAACTTAGACCAAGTACTAACACGGTGCACACACTGTCACCATTACACCATGAAAGGAGGAATAGATCACTCAAACTATCATAGCAATAATTATTCTCATAATCCACAAGAGATCACAATCATAGCCTAAACCAAGTACCACCATGATGCACGCACTGTCACCGTTACACCAAGGCAGGAGGAATAGATTACTTTAACAATCACCACTAGAGTACACATAACATCTGAATAATAACATCTACTTGTTCAACATGATACAAAGCTCACGATCACATAAAGATCACATCATGGGAGAGAGAGGTGAACCACATAGCTACCGGTAGAGCCCTTAGCCCCGGGGGTGAACTACTCCCTCCTCATCATAGGAGACAGCAAGGTTAATGGAGATGGCGGTGAGGTCGATGGAGACGGCGATGGAGACCGATGGAGATGGCTCCGGGGGCACTTCCCCGTCCCGGCAGAGTGCCGGAACAGAGACTTCTATCCCCCAAAATTCGTCGGTGGCGGCGGCGGAACTGTGGAACTCTTTCTGGAAATTTGTCGACTCCCCTAGGGTTTTCCGTTCCGAGGCTTCTTATAGGCGAAGGGGCGATGTCAGGAGTGGGACCAGGCGCCCTCACGCATGGCTGGCGCGGCCAGGGGCCTGGCCGCGCCACCCCTGCATGTGGGGCCCCTGTGGCCCACCTCCTACTCCTCTTCGGATCTGTGGAAGCTTCCGGGTAAAATAAGACTTCAGGATGTGGTTTCGTCCAATTCCAAGAATATTTCCTGTGTATCACTTCTGAAACACAAAAATAGCAGAAAACAGGGAACTGGCACGGTGGCATCTTGTCAATAGGTTAGTTCCAGAAAATGCATAAAAGTGCCACTAAGTGTAACGAAACAATAGGCAAATGGTGTAAAAACAAGCATGGAGCATCAAAAATTATAGATACGTTGGAGACATATCAGCATCCCCAAGCTTAACTCCTGCTCGTCCTCGAGTAGGTAAGTGATAACAAAAGAATAATTTTTGAGGTGACATGCACCTACACAATCTTGATCATATATGTAAGTATTGTGAGCTGGGATCATAAGAACTTAAAACATGGGCATGAAAGATATAATCTTGACAATAAGAACTTAGCAACCATGTTGTAAACATGCAAATGAACACAAACAAAAGATCATGAAAATGAAACAATGAAAGTCAAACGTGTGTTTAAATCATAAGGAAAAACATACAAATGGTTCTCAGCTTGTCCTTTATGGAGAGCAAAACATAAATGCATAGGACACCTTCAAGTTTAAGAGGGCGACTAGATACAAGTAATTTAAGAACAAGTGAAACCATAGTCATGAATCAATCAATGAAAACTTTGGGACAATGCACATTATACTCAGAATGACAACTATGCTCTCTTAATGGTGCATAAAGGTAGAAGGTGGTGACTCAACATGAAAGTAAAAGAAAGGCCCTTCGTAGAGGGAAGCAGTGATTAAACATGTGCTAGAGCTTTTCATTTGTAAAACAGAGAGATAAAACTTGAGTTTTGAGAGGTGGTTGCTTTTGTCAACGACTAGCAATGGGGTTCTTACTATCTTCCATACAAAAATGAAGCAAGTTTTTGAGAGAGAGATTGGCACTTTTGTGCTCTTTTATAAAGCTTGGCACTCCTCCCCACCTTTTTTCTTTTCTCAAACCATGGCTAACCGATTCCATCGGGTGCCCACCAACATTCACATTCCATGGAGGAGTGCCTTTTTTCTTTTCTTTTTTTCCTTTTTTTCTTTTTTGGAATAAGCAATATGGAAGATAGCAAATCCGACCACTACGTCCGCATGAGCTGAAAACAGTGTCACAAAACGAGAAGTGTTTTGAAGGTTTTTGAAAGGTAGCACATGAAAATTTACTTGGAATGGCTTGCAAATACCATGCATAGGAATTTATAGTGGACACAATGGCAAACTTGGTTTTTGGGAGTTGGATGCACGAGTAGAGCTCATACTCAGTATAAAATGAGGGCTAGCAAAAGACTGGGAGCGACCAACTAAGAGAGCAATAATGGCCATAATCATGCAAAGCGACAAAGCAACATTAAAAGAAGCATAAGATGGCATCAAAAGTCAAAAACTAAATGATCATAGAGGCTATAGGCGACTTATTTTGTAGTCAACATGGTGTAAGCATGTGCCAAGTCAACCCAAATAAAGCATCAAGGAGAAAACCAAAATAATGCTTCCAAACGATAAAAACAATGCATGATTTTTTCAAAGGCTCATTAAGCAATCTCAGTTATTTGAGACAAGTCATGCTACAGCAAAACCACTAAGCATACTATCAAAAAGACATCAAGCATGACATGCAAAAGCCTAGGCCGCAGTCTACACAAGCTCCTTCTTGTACCACTTTTTTGCACAAAGCTTTTTCTCTTTTCCAACACCATTTAAACTTTTTTTAATCCAAATCTTTTGAGGAAAACCAACATGGTCCAGAGGCAAAAAATACACCTTGATAAATAAATATAAGAAGATCTGAATGCAAATCAAGGCGAAAACGAAAACCAAAAGCAGTAGCAGAAAAAGAGAACACTCGTTGAAACAATAAGAGTGAAAAACAGAGTGTTCTTGGCAAATGAAAAACAGAGTTCATCTCCCTCTCAAAACAACATGATGTGATCTAACCATTTATAGCAGCAAACAAAGCAAAAGAAAACTAAAAACAAAAATAAAGACGCTCTAAGAAAAACACATAGTGCATGAAGCAATAAAAATATAGTGTCTTGAAAGGTGACCTGATTTTTGCCGATGAAGAAGGGGTGCCTCGGGGGCATCCCCAAGCTTTGACGCTTGTACTTCTTGGATATTTCTTGGGGTGATGCATGGGCATCCCCAAGCTTGAGCTTTTGTCCATTCTTCAACTCATCTCATCATTCTCCGATCCCTACACTTGAAAACTTCCTTCATACAAAACTAAACACAAATCTATTAGCAACATTAGTGTAAGCATAACATATAATCAATCTCTTTTTGCTTCAGGTTTCAACCCAAAACCACCACATATAAAGTATATACTACTGTAGTAACTTCCCTAAAAGTTCCGTTATCAAAAGAACTCAAAAAGAAGGCGATAAAGTGGCAAACACAAATATTGGCAGAAATCTGTCAAAACAGAACAGCTGACAAAGGTCGAATTTTTGAGGGGTTTTCTGTTCCTCAAATAAAAAAGTGTTGAACTAACGAAAGTTTGGATATAACCTGGGGCATATGCACAAGAAATCGCAGGTCCAAAAGATATACAGAGAATTTTCACGAATTTTTACGGTGCAGCACCGAAACTGTTTCAGGACAGCAACATCCCCAAATCTTACCTCACTCAAATTAGAGGCTTCTCTTGGCACAAAAACGAAATAAAAAGGATAAGGAGCGATTATTACAGTATTAATAACTTCCAAGACTCAAATAAAAGAAAAAGTACTGAAAATAAACAATGGGTTATCTCCCAAGAGTGCTTTTCTTTAACGCCTTTGAGCTAGGCGCAGTAATTTGCAAAGATGCTCATGTGGGCGCCATATAAGAGCTTGAGGCAAAGGCGCCATATAGGAACTTAAAGCAATAGAGAGCATCAAAAAGCAAATGTGAAAGACATTTATATCTGAACCATTTCCTATGCATAGGAATCTTGTAAGAAAATAAATCAACGAGGCACATAGTAGCAAGCATGGATAGATAAAACAAGTGCCACTTCAAGATTTGCAACATAAAGAGGGGAAACTTAATATTGTTGAGATCCATCAAACCATGTTTCCCTCTCTCATAATAACTTTCAGTAGCATCATGAATAGAACTAACAATATAACTATCACATAAAGCATCTCTATCATGAGCCACATGCATAAAAGAATTAATACTCACCACAGGAACAATAGTAGTAGGAGCAGATTTAACAGAATAATTATTCTCATCACCATAATCATCATAAATAGGAGGCATATTGTAATCATAACTAATTTTCTCCTCAAAATTAGGTGAACTGAAAATATTATACTCATCATCATAGCCATCATAAACTAGAGGTTTAGTATCATCACAAGCTAGAGAGCAACTATTTCGCAAAGCATATTCTTCAAACATATCATCATAAGAAGGAACATCACATATGGGAGATAAAATATTATCAGAACAAACTTTCTCCACTAAAGCTAGGGAACTAAAAATATTATGCTTAACAAAACCAGCTTCCCCAAGCTTAGACTTTTCTATAGCATTAGCAACAACGGTGTTCAAAGCATTCATACTAACAACACTATTAGCATGCAAATTAAGCTCCAAAGGTTTTTCAATTTTCTCTTCAAACACTTCATATCTAAACTCAGGAAAAAGACTATAGAACTCTTTGTTTTCCATTAAGCCTAACTAGTGAAAATAAAAACAAGAAACAAAAAGATATAATTGCAGAATCTAAAGGAAATAACTCCGAGCACTCACACAGGAGGATGCGAGTACCTTTTACCTTACCTCCCCGGCAACGGCGCCAGAAAAGAGCTTGATGTCTACGCACGCGTCTGTTCTTGTAGACAGTGTTGGGCCTCCAAGTGCAGAGGTTTGTAGAGCAGCAGCAAGTTTCCCTTAAGTGGATCACCCAAGGTTTATCAAACTCAGGGAGGAAGAGGTCAAAGCTATCCCTCTCAAGCAACCCTGCAATTACTATACAGAAAGTCTCTTGTGTCCCCAACACACCCAATACACTTGTCAGATGTATAGGTGCACTAGTTCGGCGAAGAGATAGTGAAATACAAGTGGTATAGATGATTATAAGTAGTAAATACAATCTGAAATAAAAATCGCTGCGAGCAAACATGTAACAAAACAGCAAGTAAACGGTGTGCAATGCTTGGAAACAAGGCCTAGGGATCATACTTTCACTAGTGGACACACTCCCAACAATATAACATGATTGAACAAATAAACAACTTCTCTCCACTATGGTACTCTGAATTACTCTCCTATTGAATAACACTAATCATTGTGTAGTGGCTACAGAAGCACCCCTTAAAGTTCATCAAGTACTTGACAAACACCACTCATAGAGATACCCAAATCAAAGCACAACTCAAGATAGATATCATTGCAACTTAGACCAAGTACTAACACGGTGCACACACTGTCACCATTACACCATGAAAGGAGGAATAGATCACTCAAACTATCATAGCAATAATTATTCTCATAATCCACAAGAGATCACAATCATAGCCTAAACCAAGTACCACCATGATGCACGCACTGTCACCGTTACACCAAGGCAGGAGGAATAGATTACTTTAACAATCACCACTAGAGTACACATAACATCTGAATAATAACATCTACTTGTTCAACATGATACAAAGCTCACGATCACATAAAGATCACATCATGGGAGAGAGAGGTGAACCACATAGCTACCGGTAGAGCCCTTAGCCCCGGGGGTGAACTACTCCCTCCTCATCATAGGAGACAGCAAGGTTGATGGAGATGGCGGTGAGGTCGATGGAGACGGCGGAGACGGCGATGGAGACCGATGGAGATGGCTCCGGGGGCACTTCCCCATCCTGGCAGAGTGCCGGAACAGAGACTTCTGTCCCCCGAAATTCGTCGGTGGCGGCGGCGGAACTGCGGAACTCTTTCTGGAAATTTGCCGACTCCCCTAGGGTTTTCCGTCCCGAGGCTTCTTATAGGCGAAGGGGCGATATCAGGAGTGGGACTAGGCGCCCTCACGCATGGCTGGCGCGGCCAGGGGCCTGGCCGCGCCACCCCTGCATGTGGGGCCCCTGTGGCCCACCTCCTACTCCTCTTCGGATCTCTGGAAGCTTCCGGGTAAAATAAGACTTCAGGATGTGGTTTCGTCCAATTCCGAGAATATTTCCTGTGTATCACTTCTGAAACACAAAAACAGCATAAAACAGGGAACTGACACTGTGGCATCTTGTCAATAGGTTAGTTCCAGAAAATGCATAAAAGTGCCACTAAGTGTAACGAAACAATAGGCAAATGGTGTAAAAACAAGCATGGATCATCAAAAATTATAGATACGTTGGAGACGTATCAATCGACTTCGGTATCGCTCTCCTCGACGCGTCTCCGTCCTTCTACGGTGCCCTACGCGCCTGCGGCTTCATCTGCGGCTACCTCGTCATCGGCACTCGCCACGACATCGACCACGGCGACCCCTCGCACGGCTACCTCGACCAAGGTTGCAGCACCCACCGCTCTCGGCTCCCTCGACATCGGCACAAGGGCTACCATCTTGCCTGAGCTCCTCACCAGCATTCTCTACAGTCCAAGCTTCTGCGACATGACACCGTCCACGACGTTCCCGCTACCACTGCGGGGGGATGTCAGCGCAGTGGTCTACTTCGGTTTCTCTCCAGTCTGACCGTTCGCGACGTTCCAGTTGTTCACGACGCTACCGCTACGACTGCGGGGGGATGTTAGAGTATACATGTTGTACACGGCTAGATTAGGATAGAGATATGATACTTGTCTTGTACTCCAAGTCTATGTCTTGTCTTGTACTCCAAGTCGGTCCGTTGTACGTCTATATATACTCGCCCGAGAGGCTCAATAATACATCCATCATATTCCGCCAATCTCTCTCCCCCTATCCTTCTACAAAAAGAAAACGAGCTATTATTAGAGATATTCAAAAGACACAATCTTGTTTCTAAAGGCTATCAAGAAAATAATGGTATATATATCAAACCATATATCTGTCGAGCCGTAATGCCAAGGTTGCATGCACACGCGATGACAAGGGTATAGCTAATAAGGCACATTATCTTGGTACCCCTGGGGCCTGTTAGGAAAGCCGAAGCATAGATGTAGACATTGCAATTTGTATTGAACCCGACCGGTTCCTCGAGACCTGGCCACCTATATAAAGGGGCTAGGAGATGCTGGCCAGATTAATATTGAGCCAATTGAGTACCACACTTATTCTCGATACACATCAAACCTCGCCTTTTTTGTCTAATCTTTACCTTCCAGTTCATCCGACGCCCTCTTCCCCCGATCCTAAGTCCTTCATCTAGGACATTTGCCGAGTTAACCCTCGTCACGCGAAGTCATTGAAGTAATCATCCAACATCGGTAAGAGTACCGGCACCAGTATTTCAAAATCGATCAGGCGAAGCAAGATCTGAAAGACCATACCTATAAAATTATAATTGTATAATACCACCATTAACGTCGGGAGGGAGATCTCGTCGTTGAACGAATGCCCAAAAAATCACTTTTTTATGAACGATGACATCTCCATTGACATGGGCCAAAAAGAAGATGGCTAAAACTCTCACCTAATCTTTGAAAAATACTACTTTTATTTTAAATTCCATCCATAGATCAGGTTACTCATCCCACCCAACCTGGCTCAAAGAGGGGGAACCGATCTATAAAGAAGGCAAAGATGGAGGGGGCAGCTAAGTCAGCGGTGGCCAGGGAGAAAACGATCAGAATATTTTTCTTGATTGGTTGATTACTCGTACTGCGAGTTGATTGCTAAAAGGGCCCTGTTTTTTTTTTTGAATGGAGGTTTGACCCCAGCCTCTATATCCAGAGGATGCACACAACCTTGAGTCTTACATGAGGATTATAAAGATCAGACCAAAGCCACCATCTCAGCAATATATCGCTACGCCGACAAAACTAATGAAGGTGGTGACCATGAACATGCCCTGTGTCCTGCCATCACACCTACGCGCATCATCTAAAATCAAAGGCTTCAACTAGCTGCCCATCGATAACTAGGAGCTCGGTCCAAGAGACTCTCAGTAAGCACCCACGCATACACTTCCGAAGTCGCCGCCGCCGCCTTCTGCGAACCCATCTTCAAAACGAATCAAGCCATTGATCTTGCAAGACTTGCCGTCAATGCCACCACGAAGTCGTAAAACGCCACCGTCCTGCGCTCCCCCTGACGGCTGGGAGGGGAAGGGGCGTGTTGTTCACTTAGTTTATAGCCTGATTTCTGTCTTGCTTGGAAATAAACTAGAGAAATATCTATTTCCCCATATTTTTCAAGTCCACAGGTTAAACAGACGCGGCGACAAAATTTTGGTCTCGCCGTTGAAGGCATGCTATTGATTCTAAGCGTGTCAGTTTCAGCAAAGCACGTATGGGGGTACTGATAGGTTCTAACAGTTGGCGAATGGGAGGCCGAAACGTGTGAGGAAGAGATCGCTTCCAAGCCGCACCTTGAGATCATCGAGTGGTGTTAAGTTGACTCCTATTTTGGTCTAAGAATTTACGGACCCTTTGCAAAAGCAGAACATGCACAAACATATCAACGTCAGCGTGTAGAAATATGCAGTGTGGTGTGACGTCCCACTTAAATGACTGAACGACAACTATCAACAGCCTAATCACGACAAGAGTACTTGACCATGATTATTTTTTCCAGATTGGCAATGGGAAATATTACACTTGAACATCACATGTCTTCTACTTCACAGAATCATTGGACGGCGTGCCCTTTCGGCCGGGCCATGGCAAGTAACATAACCTAGAATCTTTCGAATTGGTCAAGTCTTCGTTGGAAATACAGTCAGGAGGCAATGCAAGTTCAATACTCCTATTGGCTTAGGACAAGCAAAAGGTAAAGCGCTGGTTTTGTGTGTTTTGAAAGAATGGCGAGCGTAGAATCCAAGGAAACTTTACGCATATTTTAGCGCAAGAGTCGATTCTGTCGTGACCAATCTTGCCGGCGCATCCAGAACCGGTGTCTTTCCTGAAGGAGCGTCTGTTTTCAACAAGTTGTTGGACTGCAGAAAACAAGCACCTCGCAGGAGCTAGGAAACTGGGACTTGACACTCTAGAGATGAATACTATCCACATGCCAGAAAGAACAACATCACGCCGGCAAAAAGTAAAATTGTCGCGCAAGGGTCCAAATTTGGATGATTTTGTTGTGGAAAAGGGTAGCTCAACCTTACCTGTTCCACTCATTCAGCCCACTAAAATTTCACCACAGTCCACTTAAAAGTCACCATACCAAATGCTCCTCTTCAACACCGAATCAACCAACTACAATGATTAACCTCATCTGGTGTCAAATTCAATGGCTGAAGTAGCTCCCAGGTAGGCAGGTCTATGGCGATAGGAGCATGTGATAGTGAGTAAGCTTTTAGCATCACCTTCAAGGGGAACTGGAAGGAAGGCAGCTGTAGCTATAGTTTCCCGGCCAATTAATTGGCGGGCTTAAATCAAACAACCCCTTGTCACGAGCTGTCAAGTACTATAACATATAAGGTCCACAAAGTTGGGACACATGCTCAGCACTCCTTTATGAAGATTGCATGTGATGTCCTGCTTTTTGTGTAGTCTACTAGCATCTCATTTGATCAGATTGGATATCTCTCTGAAAGGATGCACAGGAGGGGGAAATAATTGCATTCTGAATTTCTGATGGCACTGGAGATCGGAGACTTCCCTGCAGTGTTGGCATTATCTAAATTCAATGATGTACTGTAGACAGCAGGCCGCGTGACTGAGAATCAGAGAAAACACTTCAGATGGTATCAGCAGTAATTTTAGCATTCAGGTTCAGGTGTGCAGCCATAGCATTTCAAAAATGCCAGTCCTTCTAGGAACGGGAGAACAACTAGTCTGAGTTACAAGCTAGAGAGTGACTAGCTGAATACAGAAAGACAAAGAACAAATTAAACAAGGAAAATTTGGCCTTTGAGTTAATTTTGCAACTTGGTGTCGTCGAAAAAATAAGGCATTTTGCAACTTGGAAGTCGGAACAAGAAATCCAGTATACATCTATATAAGGAATATATAACCCTTTGTGAAGCCTTTGTGGCATTAAAAAGGGGGTTGAAGATACGACCCGTAGTTATCAATTTGCCCAAGTGCAAAGGTTTCCTATCATATAATAGTCATGTCACATGTGTTCTGATTGAATTGCTGGCTTTTGATAATTATGAATATAAAACAATAGGAGTTGCTCAGAATGAAAAGTAATAAAATAAAAGGAAGAAAGACTTTTTACAATTGTTTTGAATCTTACATTTTTTTTGGAAAGCATACTACTCCCTCTGTCCCAAATCAGTTGTCTCAACTTTGTCAAGATACATATGTACCTACAAAATAAAGCGTGTCTAGATACATGCGTATCTAGACAAAGTTGAGACAGCTAATTTGGGACTGAGGGAGTAGTTTCCTTCTTGCCTCAAAGCAGAACAAGCCTTCACATGAGTTCATAGAGGAACTTCAATCCTGCAAAATCCAGTTAGACCATATAAATGGTAGTTGACACATGAAGAACTCTTGGTCGACAACATATTTTCCAAACGTACATGCAGGTACACACCTTTCCATATATGATATTATTTACTACATAAATACATCCAAAACACGCGGATGTACATGTATAAGCAAATTGCATACCTACTAAATAAAAAAATCGATATCTTTTCATATTGAGTTTCCAGAATAAAGATAAAGTTGTTGCATATATTTAACATCTATGTTTACTTGTCCTTTTACATTCTAAATAACATGGTTCCATTTTCTCGTAAATACTTGCAGGTAAGCAAAGCTAGGCAGCTGCCCCCCTTATCCTTTTATGGGCAACTGAGCACTTTTGAACTCTGATAGTGAAGCATACAGTATAGAGTACAGGAGTTCAAATATGTTAAGCAAGGGCAACATAGTAAATTTTTATTTCCATCATAGCCTATGCCCTTATGTACTGCCTCGGCGACGACTCAGCAATATAAGACACCCTAAGAGCATCTCTAGCAGTGACCATAAAAGTGTCAAACCCTTATAATAACCGCCTTTTACAGTTTCGGTCGAAAAAAATGCACAGATCAAAACCTGTAAACTAGCCCGACCCTTAAACATTTTTAAGGGCGCCTGTGAATTCATTCGCTCGATCCGTGTATTCCCAGTTTTGGAGGCAAAACTGCACCAAAACTGAACTGCGTCCGTATCCGGTCAACGCTGACGGTTAGGAAATTTCATCTCGCGCCTTTGCCCGGAACTCACCGGAATCGGCCAAATTCCGGCAATGAGGACGACGTCCATCATGATTGACTCCAGCAGTCCCCTCCTGGTGAGCTCCGCTAGCTTTCCCCCGTCTCTTCCATGGGCACGGGGCGGCGCGGGAGACCTTTTGGGCAGCGACGATGTAGACGGCCAGCGCAGGGGCTGGAGCTGGGCTGGCGGCGGTCCGATGGAGGCTCTGGTGCAGCTCCTGGCGGCCGGCGGCCGGCGCGGCCAGCTGTGAGCTCGCGCGGCTATGGCGGCAGGGGGGCGGCGCGAGTGGCTGCAAGGTCGCTCAACCATGGCGCGGGCCGTCCCGGATGCGGGCGGAGGGGTGCAGCGGTCTGGTGGAGGGCGGGCGGCGGTCCGGCGGCAGGCAGGTTCGATGCAGGTGGGAAGAAGATAAAGAAGAAAGAGGATAAAAAATAAAAAATTGCTGACTTGTGGGCCTTTTAGTGAAATAGTATGTTTTACAGTTTCAAATATGGTTACTGATCTGCGCCCTGGATTGCGGAACCGTAAAACACGAGTACGGTGGCCTGTACTCGCGTTTTACGGGTCGCCGTTTTACAGTCACTGCTAGAGATGCTCTAAATCTATACTGAGAAGTTTCTGTGGAACTGTTAAACATTGCCAAGTTAAGCAAAATAAAGTGATTATTTTATGAATCTTCAGAATATAATAAGCTCAGCGAGATTTTTATTGTTGCTACTTGAATCATGAACAAGAGAAATTTTCGCATAGTAGGTGTCAAAGTGCATACCTGACCATTCATCTGAGACAGGTATTGTTGAGAGCACAATTGATCGTTCACGGACCTACAAATACTGAATCAGCTGAACTACATATTTGCCTCTCTTCGTAGTCACGATTTCACCAATCTACAGAAAATACATAACTTGAAATAACTGAGAGGGTATATCACAGGTTGCTATAAATCAAGAAACTTCTCAACATCATACATCTCTAGTAGCACTCCTGCATCTTCCATAGCATGCTATAGCAGGTATTTTTTGCATATCATCAGATACAACGATCCAGTTATCAGCATGTATCAACAAAGATGTAATGGATATCAATGCACAATAGAGGTCGTAGTTTTTTCATTTAACATTTTGATGTTATGGTACGCAGAATAAGAAAGGATAGGATTAAAGCAACAACAAATATTACACCTATGGAATGAGGAATCCAACTTAATGGACAGTAGAGGTTGTAGTTTTTTCATTTAACATTTTGACGTTATGGTACGCAGAATAAGAAAGGATAGGATTAAAGCAACAACAAATATTACACCCATGGAATGAGGAATCCAACTTAATGGACACACACAACACATCCTCGAAAACCAACACCTATAAAATGCCTCTCAAACACAAAAAAAATAGTTCCATCAGAGTGAATTAGGTGCAACAGTAACATCATAATTTGTTTGGCTTGCTTGAGAGAATTCAATACTTATCATTTATACAGAAAGGAAATAACTGGTGATTGCTCTTACCTTCAATCTCCCCAACCCACTGACAGAAACAACATCTCCAGCTTTGAGGGTAGCTCCACTTTTCGTAACCACTGACCAATTCACACGGACATCTCCAGAACTGAACAAACATAAATGCATGCTTATAATGAATTGTATTCTGCTCACTAATCATGCAACATACTACTAATGACACTGTCCAGTATACATATTAGGGTTTCCAACTACTGATGTTATGGTAAAAAGATACCTTAGTGAACATAAAGTAGGAAATTAGCAGCTCAACGTTCATACCTCATCATGCTACCAAGCTTTGTGCGTGAGATTTTAAATCCTGCACTGGCCACAGCATCAACCCGAAGTGATGATTCTACAGTTTTAAAAGATTTGGTCCTGCAGTTAACTAGTAGAGTTGAGTAGCTTTATCCTGGGTATTACATCATAAAATTTTGTAATCTAAGCATGCAGTATATGCACTAAGATATGAAATGACATTTGGAACAAACCTTGGTGGCTCATACTCTATAGCAAGCAAAGGAATCTGGGTGCATGAAATACCAACTTTCCCCACCTGTTCAATAAACTCCAAGTTCAGAGTAAACCATAATTAAACAAATATGTATTATTTGCATAATAAAAATAGTATTGAAAAATCATGAATATCAATCAAAGCTCATGAGTAGATCTGGGTCAAAGCTCATAAATATAAGAGACAAAAATCAATTGAAAATATATTCGGTGATGTAAGTGACCATAGAAACTAAGATCGCAATGTGCGCCTGTTTCTTAATATCATGAGTTAAATATAGATAAAACAGCTTGTAATATAGAGTTGCATGCTTGGCATGACATTGAATGCATGGCACGAATCATATCTCGGATATTTCTGTCATACACATAGGTACATAACTGATAATACACATATCCAGCTCAGGTAAACAAGAAAGCGGCAACACAATTAGGGAGATGCCTACCTTTTCTAGTGTGGAAGTCAGATAGTCAACAAGTTCTGGATCAACGATGACCTGAGCACCTCTTTCCCCCTAATAAAAAAGCAAAGAGATATTCCAAATGATGATAAGCTGGGCATAACATCCAGGAAATAGCATTTGGGAAAGTGTGGACCTGTAAAAGTATATCTCCAACTTTTTCCCTTGTTATTCCTGCCCCAAGAATAGCACCGAGAAAGTCACCATGAGAACAGGGTTGCAATCGGAAATTTCCAGAGATGCTGGGAAAGGCCTCAAAGTCAGCTTACATAAAAGATAGTAGTAGCTACAAAATAAATTCGAGAAAACCTCAAAGCAGCAACTACATCTGGGTTACTTCTCATAGAGTCTGGATGTCCAACTGAAATTCGGCATCGCTCAGCCTAGATAAATATAAACCATAGAGATGAGAAAAACAGGCTATATGGGTTAATATAAGCTATTAGCAAGTCCTTTGATTGTATCAAATTCTACCTGCGGATAACCCCCCTGAGCTACTGCTTTGATATCAGCTAACTTCTCAATTGCCAGCATAGCCTCCTCTATGATAGGTGGAGTAAGAAAACTGGTGTGGAAGACATCTCTTCGTTGGGAAGATCTCTGTGCCTGCATAAGCTTGATGTCAATACAAACTTATAAACTGAAGGACTAACTATATCAGTACTAGGGCAAAGTTACAGATATGCTATGTACCAGCCTGATGATACATATTAATATGCAAAAGGCAGAACTATGTTATGATCTGTTTCAACCATAGGTAACATTATAGGATATCATGTTTATTTTCCTCCCTACAGCTTATATCCGTTGAACTTTAACATCTATATTTACCAATTCTATAACTCCTGCAACTTGGTATACCTTAAAAGAAGCAATTGGAGCATTTGTATTCTGTTATTACAAAGGCACTAGTCAATAAGATAGGTTATCTATTCAATCACCAAATAGACAATCTTATTGACTTCTCTCTTCATGCTCTAATAGAAAAACAGCTAACACAAAACACGTCTCATTTTCCACTAATTTTCATTTACTAACAATACTCTGTTATAGAGGAAGCATCAGCCTAGTGGACACAACCAGCTATTGATGCTTTCTCAAGTTCTGGGAAGAAGCCTCAGAATCCACAGAGGCATTTAATCAAAAAAGACGTCCACATGCCAACTGTGTACATTATCATCAACCATCTAATTCCAATAAATAGAATACTCATTAATTTGCGACGGTCTAAGCACCGATGGATGTTTCATAGTTCAATGGAAAAATAACAATGAGCCAGAAAAAGAGAGAACCATATCCAGAATGTCCATGACGTCCTCGGTTACATGCCTGTGCACGCTCCCCTTAGCTGCGGCCGCCGCGACGGCGAGGGCCAAGTCACACCGCCCTGCGCATGGGCGGCCAGGTCATAAACCACAGCTCAATCAGAGTATCAGACGAAGCAATGGATTAGGGCTTACCTCGCGCCAAGAAGTGGAGCGGCGTGGTGACAGCACGTCGCCGGCAAGGGAAGTGGGGGAGTCGCCGGAGGGGCCTCGCCAGCGCGATGGCCGCGACCATCCTCTCCGAGAGCCGACCACGCCGCCTGTTCTTCCCCCTTTCCTTTCTGTGACTGAAGCGTGTCGTGCTTGGCGGTCGCCCAACCGGGTGGGATTATGTTGGAGTTGTGCCGCTGTGACTTGTGTGTCATACGCACTGTATTGTACTACCCAGAATCCCGCCGCCCAAATGCGCCGGCCGCCACCGCGATGACCACGCTCCTCCGTCGCATCCTCTGCCGTGCGCCCGCCGGCGCCACCCTCTCCAGCCGCCTCTTCTCCACCTCCCGCCTTACCCCGCACCGCTTCCGCCGCAGCCACCACGCCCCCATCTCACCGCCCTCCCCCGACGCCGTCTCCGCGGCCATCGCCTCCCTCCCCTCCCGCCTCACTCCGACTCTCCTCGCATCCTCCCTCGCCTCCACCTCCGACCTCCGCCTCCTCTTCCCGCTCCTCACCCACTCCCTCGGCCGGCCCATGTTCCGGCCCGATCCCGCGCCGTTCCTCGTCGCCGTCAAGCGCCTCGGCACCGCCGCCCTCTACCACGAGTTCGACCGCACCTGCGCGCTCTTCTTCTCCCTCCTCCCGTCCCTCCCCTCCCCGGGCCCGCTCCTCCGCGCCGCACTCTACTTCTACTGCCAGTTCCGCAGGCCCGGCAAGGCGTTCCACGTCTACACCCTCATGCGCTCCTCCGCCGACCCGGCGGCCCGCCCCGCCGCCGACACCTACCACACGCTCTTCACCACGCTGCTGTCGCGCGGGGGCAACGACACCATGGTCCACTACATGTACATGGACACCGTCTCCGCGCTGTTCCGGCAGATGCTGGAGGAGGGGATCCCGCCGGACACCCGGTCCGTGAACGTGCTCGTCAGGGGCTACGCGCAGTCGCTGCACGTCAACGACGCGCTGCGCGTGTTCCACCAGATGGTGCCCCAGTACGGCTGCGAGCCGGACGCCCTCACGTACAGCTACCTGCTGCACGGGCTGAGCGCGCAGGGCCGGACCAAGAACGCCCGGGACCTGTTCGACGAAATGCGGGCCAAAGGGATGGTGCCGACGGAGCCGTCCTGCAACGCGTTCGTCAGCGCGCTCGCGGTGGCGGGGGAGGTCGCGGAGGCTGAGCGGGTGATGTGGGAGATGGCGGAGGCGGGCACGGTGGTGGATCATATCACGAGGAGGGCGGTGGTGGAGGAGCTGGGGAGGGCGGGGAAGAGGGAGGACGCTGATAGAGTGGTCAGCAAGATGGAGGAGATGGGCATTCTCAGAGTAGCCGAACGGCGAGAACTCCTGCGTTCAATCCGTGAAGAGTGCGGCGATGGCTGCTTCGATGTTGATGAGAGTGTGAGGGGTGGTGATCGTGATCGACGACGACAAAGTCGTTAGCAGAGAATGCGGTAGGTTGATCTGTGCATCCGAGATCCTAGAACAGTATGCGTGTTGAAAACTACTTTCCTTGCTGTTGGCAATACAATTTTTATCGATATAGTGTAATGTAGTACTAAGATGATACTTCCTCCGATCAGAAATAACTGTCGGCAATTTTATATTAGCTTAGTACAAAGTTTGTACTAAATGCCTGACAGTTATTTCCGATCGGAGTGAGTATTAAATATATTTGGTCTTTGCAATCGAAGACGCACATATCCAAATTAATAGAAGCAAAAACCAGGATCCAAGACACACAACAACTAACAGCTCAATTTCGTAACCAGAATCGAATTATTAGAAGCAAACAACCTACAGGCAGCCTAGTAACCAGAATCAATTTTGTCAGAAGAATGGGAATCGATATCGGGTTCGGAATAACAATAGAGCCAATAAGTCTGCCTCTACTGCTGTTGTGTCCAATGATCATATGGTTGCTGCTGTTCCTCCTGCTATTGTTCCTAGTGTTGCCTCTCCATCAAGCTTGTCTGAACAGATCCTGGTCCTATATATAGTAAGATTATCTGCTTTATGTGGAGATTCGGGCCATTTTGTTGGTAATTGTGTAAGGTCTAAGACTACTCACAATGGTAGTATCATAGCTAGTATCATGCACTACATGTATGTAAAAAAGCTGATGTGGCACTATAATTAATGAGGAGATAGGCGAGTGTGGTATCATATCATGATACTATATCATAGCACGTCAATTTAGAAAAGTTAGTGACAAATACATCTTGTACACATATTTGCATTGAGATTCTACAAAACAATAAATATGATAGAACTATGATACTACTTTATAATACTATGCATTGTAGGAGTGATATCATAAACTAGTATCATATGCATGATACTAGTGTATGATACTCTCCATTGTGATTAGTCTAAGCTCTGCCGTTATGTGGGTCAGCCTACCAAATCGTGGAGTCCTATCCCTTAATTAGAGTCCTAGTTGATTAAGTTACTTTGTTAGGAAAGAGTCCAGTCAATTTAGAGATCAGATCGTATTAGTGTTTGAATAGATCTAATGCCTTGTTAGTCAAGTATTATATCTTTACTAATAATATTGCTAGAGGTATGGTCCGTGGCTCATAAATACGTTTTCAATCTACTAAAATACGCTTTTCTCAGATTCAGACCCGAAACATTTTCTTTGATCAGGCCACACCCGTGCGGTCGATAGGGTCTTCACATCGGGTCTTCACATCTCCAGCGACTGGCGCCTTCTCCCTCATACGGCCAGAGGAACAAAACCTCTCGTAGGATCCCCCGCCCTGAAATCCGGGCGAAGCAGCCGGCGGAAAGCCTTGCCAAGCCGCCTCCTAGATGTAGCGCTCCGTGTCTCGACCTATCGGTGGAAAAGGCTTGCCGACCCGCCACCTAGCTACACCTCCGCTGTCCCAACCTGCTCCACCACAGGAGCCACGCCGCCGCGGGAGACCTGGTCCTCCTCGATACTGGCCCCTACCTCTCGACCTGGTCCTCTCCGAGCTCCATTGAATTCCTGTGCAAGCTTGAGCGACGCGGGCCGGACCTGGAGGAGGCGATCCCGTGATGGAAGATTTCAGATAGAGACGCCAGGGGTGTACGCGGTGGCACTCCGCTAGACTCATGTTATGCAGCTCATTACAGCACCTCCCACCGGCAGTGCAGGCACACTCCCTCGCCGACTACGAGGTCATCCGCCGAGGCCATGTTCCGCACCACCGGAAGGAGCTGGCACTCCGTCCTCAGCGTTGACGCCCAGACCTCGCATATGAGTAGCGAGGACGGACTGCGGCTTCAGAATTCAGACTCTGGATGGATATCCATTATCCACGATTCCAACGGTGTGTACACAGCGCTTGAGATGTACTACTTGGTCTTGGATATCCATCAATTCCAAGATTTATGTATACGGAGGATAAGTCAACGATATTTCTTTTCAATTTTACATTAGCTTGTCCATTGATGTAACTGAAGACGGGTTATTGGAAAATACTGTAACTTATATAGTTTTAGGGATATCAAGAAGGATCCATAATCATGACGGTGGATTTTGTCCAGTGCTTGGTACATGCTTATAATTATGTGCAGGATGTGCAAGAAATTGCTAGGTGGCTTGAGTCTTTCTTTGTTAGATTAACATGACTTGTTTCCTGTCTATACAGTGATATACTTTACTGTTACAAGGTACTTGCAGATTTAAAATAATTTGCATAAACATGAATGGCCGACTTTAGGGATGATACCGCCAGCCACAGCGACACACGATATTCTAGGGTGATCATCGGCAACTAGGCGTTGTCGCCAGCCATAGGAAATTTGTTTTTTGACACGACGAAACGAGAAGAAAGACTTATAGTTTGGCACCAGACGTTGTCCTTCGAGAAGTTGGCAGCTGGTTTCACGCTCATTGGATCACTTGGGTCGAGTAAGCAATGTCGGATGTACTAATAGATGGTACAAAAGACATGAAAATTAAGAACTCCAACATATGGATTCGATTGGGCTCAATGCCATTTTGATACAATTAGGGTACTGGTTTAAACATTTAAAAGGTTATAACCATTTGATTCAATATTGCCATTTTCATTCAATTGACTACGGAAGTTTATTACCATTTTATTTAATATGGTGCCGTGGCAACGCACGGGTTTTGTGCTAGTCTACTATATAATGGGGCTGACCCCTCTTAATAAAGCAGAGAAGAATATTGTCGTTTACTTTTATCTACTTTTCAGTAACTAGGGTTTAGTTTATTCCAATTGGTATCAGAGCCATCTACGATGGGGGACGACCTCAAGAACCAGGACGGCAGCGGTGACGTCAACCTCCTGCTCAAGGATCTGGCGACCCAGCTAAAGGAAGTGGTGGCGCAGCGGGCCTCTGATCACGCTTTCATGGAGGGCCTCGTCCAGCGCCTCGATGTTCTGGAGCAGCGCATCGGCGCTCCATCGCCTTCCGCCATCGGCTTCAACGACCAGCACGGGGCATTTCAGCCGGCAGCCAGCGGCCCCTCCAACACCTTCTCCATGCCGACCCACATCTCCGCCTCCCTCGCCGCCATGGATACTACCACCACGGCCGCCACCAACTCAGGATCTGATCTACGTTTTCTTCCCCAGCCGCCACTACCCCACTTTCCAGTTTCCTCGTTCTTTCCCAAGCAGATTGCCCCCCACCCGCCCATCACCAACCAGCGTTCAACCCAGCCCTCCACCACGCATCTCCGCCACCACTGCCCTACCAGCCGCCCATCCGCCACCCCTTACCAGCCACCTCCTCAACCACTACTTACCCAGCCAACATATGCCGCCTCACCATACCTCACGTCTATTTCCCCGCTCCCATACCAGCATCAACAACCTGGTTACATACGGATCAATGAGAAATAAGTTTTGTTTCCAGGGAAGTATATGGTCCGGCCTAGATGCAATTTGGTCTCGCGCGATCACAAACGTTTGAAGATGGCGGCTTCTCTGCAAAGATGCTCACACTTCCTTGCTGGACGAGAATCTCCTCCTCCTAGAGAAAACAAGGGGCGAACTACTGAGGATTGCGTGGTACTGAAGAATGTGACCTGGATTCGTGATAACTACTGAAGATTGTAGCTTATAGTTGATCCGTAGTCGCTTGCTGGGTGTTCTCCCTAGTTTTCAGAACTTCGTGGCTTTATGCTTTTGTAATTCTGTTCTATCCCTGCACTGTAAAACTGAAAACCTTGGTTGCATGAGTAATGGAACCAGGGGGATAAAACCCCTTTTATCTAAAAAAAACAACTAACAGCTACATAAACCACTGCCCTAACAACAAACGGCCTGTGAGAGAGTAAAGACACACAAGTGAGCCATCATCGACAGGTTGGGCGCGCGGCGGCAAAGCAAATTTCATCCAACGCCTTCAGCACAGTAACGATGCCAAAGCAAGGCCATTGCCAAGGAAGGGTCGAATTTTCAGCTTTTCACTCCGGAGCTCCAGTCCCGCTTCGGTCCCGGTACTCAAGTAACACCACCGAACCCCAACCACGATTGTGGACGCAGACACGCAGTAAGAGAAGGATGGACGTACATCGTCACATCTACATGCCTAGGAACAGCCTAGAGTGGGCAACTCGTGAAGCTCAAATAGAAATTGCTAACCTTTCATTCACCGATTCAAATTTCGTAGCAGCCACTAGCTGCCTATAGCTCTTCCATCTACTGAGGTGGACTGCAGATAACTCAACAAGACCATCCTTTCTCTTATTGAGGAAGACAATTTGTTGTCGCTTCGTATAAGTTGCTCTTACAATGTTCTTCTCAAGAATCCCACACAGGGTTAGTTATGACGAATATCATGTTTCATGCTGATTCTACAGAGAAAGGGAAAAGATGGAACTGCTCCACTTATTGTCTCACCCGCAAATCGTCAAATATACTGGTATTTTTTGTTTACTCTTCAGGCTGATCGGATGGAAGCCATTCTAGAGTGTTGCCACTAGACATGGGCACAATCACCCCTGCACCATATGTATAAGTTGTGGGTACTTTCCATGCGCTTCTTCTCAGAACAATCTTCGAGTTGTTCCTTGGGAGACCATAAAAATCTGGCCCATTGAAGCTTGTAAACGCCTCTAGCTTCTCAAGAGCACCAGCCTAAACATGACAAAATATGTTAAGAAATTCTAACATTTTGGCGTATGTACTTTCTTACTTGCAAGATTGTGATAGACTCTGAGATCACTATAACTGTAGTTGCTGATAAGATGGTAACCATCCAACCAAAACACTTGATCTACAACGAGACAGAGACAAAAAGATATTACCTGTTCAAATACCTTCGCATAAAGAGAAAGTGCAACAGGAGCGCTATATATTCCTGCACAACCACAGGAACACTCCTTCATCCGTTTATCATGGGGAGCACTGTCTGTACCAAGAAAGTATTGCCTGCTCCCACTTGTTACAGCAGAAACAATAGCTTGCCCTGAGGAAGAAGATTCAGAGGCAATTAACACACATTAGATCCTGCACAAAGAGGACAAAGGAAATAGTTTGCCCTGAGGAAGAAGATTCAGAGACAATTAACACACATTGGATGCTGTACAAGAAGTCAAAGAAAATGAAGCATATTTCCTACCATTCACCACTAGTGATATACTACAAATGAAGTGGGATTTTTTTATAATAAAAGAACGCGAGCAAGTCCATCACTATGTACCTATATTCGAAATTGTAATGTTGGGTAAGAGCTGAATCTAATCATCACAAGAAAAATAATAATGCAATGCAAGGAGTATCCAAGTCAAAGTTTTATACCATAGATATCTTAATTTGAACAATAAGAAATGAGTAGGATGTTGGGCAAAGTTATAGATATGAGTGTTAGGACACGAGAGTTAGCAGATCATACTGTGAGTTTCTCTCTTTAGTACTGGCAAGCAATAATTGTGAGGCTGTAAACCACCCTGAAACAAGGAATTCCGGTTGAGAAGGAGATGCTGTGGAGTAACCGTTGCAGCAACATGACCTGAGAACAAAACAAAATGTAATGAGCCTATATAAAGGGCAAACAGAAGTACTAGGGGCATTGTAATAGCACACACCTTCTTTGCATGATTCTACAAAGTTCACAGCATCCTTTGTAGTGATATGTTCCATAACAATTTTCAGCTGTGGAAGTTTTTCTACAAGTGGAGCTAAAATTTTCTCGATGAAAACCTTCTCGCGGTCAAAGGTGTCAACATGAGGATCTGTGACTTCTCCATGAACCTGAAGGAAATGAAAAACAGCCATAAAGGTGGCTATATTGACATTGACAGTGCAAGAACCAATATTACTAACTTGACATAAAACATTTTTGATAAGTTAGGTATTGTCGAGGCAAAAACAATACAACCTAATTTTAGCATGTAAAAGTACAGATAAACTGGGCAGATAGACCAAAACCTTGAGATGCATGTCGGAAGAAGAGCAACAGCTACTTACAAGTAAAGGCATTTCCTGCCTGACCATCTCTTCAAGCACAGGCAAGCATTTTCCCAATATATCAGTTACACCGTCTTGGGAGTTGGTAGTTGCTCCAGCAGGATACAACTTGACAGCAAAAACCACACCACTCTTTCCTACAAACCAGCACAGCAAACAAAGCATGCCACATAAACATTATGATCGAACACTATAATAATTCATGACTGCAAGAGGAGGATAACATTTACAAGATAACACAAAATCATCAACCAAGTTTATTCAAGCTTCTAACACATACTAAACAGTGTGGTGACTGACTCATTCAGCAGATGCTCATCAGCACAAACCAACAATAGGGCCAACGAAAGAATCGGTTTTGCAAGTTGGGAGGCGACAGATGCAGATATTCAATAACTACGAGAGACAACCTACACATGGCATGCAACTACGAAGCACACGCAGTAACAAGATGCTAAAGAACTTATTGTGGTAGGGAGAGTCCGTACTTGCGATCTTGATTTCTTCCGGGCTAGTGTTGTCCGTGAGGTAGAGCGTCATGAGCGGCTTGAAGCTGCTTCCAGGTGGCAGCGCCTTCAGGATCTCCTCCCTGTACTCCACCGCGCGTGCCGTCGTTGTAACCGGTGGCTTCAGGTTGGGCATGATGATGGCTCTCTGAAAATGCCTCGCGCTGCCACACAGCACACAAGTACAAAAGACAGTTCAGGCATTGCGTCAAACACTTGGTCTGCATTACTGAAACTAGCAGGTGAGGATGTACAGCGAACCTGTGGGGGAGCACGGCGGCCAGCACTTCGCCGTCGCGGAGGTGGAGGTGCCAGTCGTCGGGTCGTGTGATCGTAAGCTGCTGCTGCGGCGACGGCGGCACCGAGGAGGCCATGGCGCTCGCCCTCGTGTTCCGGCGGTGGGAGGAAGGCTGGATTCGGACCCGGTGTGGAGGCGACGGCCGCAGGAGTGACCGAGAAGGATTCCGATGCGGGTGCGCCGATACGGTGGTGGTGATGGCGATCTGCATTGACTTCGCTTTATTCGGATTCTGATTATTTATCTTTCCTCCGCGTCGGTGGCAAGAGCGTGGAACAGGCGGGCGGCGGGAGTGATGGGCATGAACATAGAAGAGATCGTTTTTTTTTTTTGAATGAAGAGCTCGTGTCTCTGGGCTGTTCTGGATACAAGAAGCCCCGCTTGTGGCCTTGTGGGCTTGTTGGGTCTACCAGAGCTTTCCAGACCTATTTTTTTTTTAAGCAACCGCATATTTCGCTAATTGAAAATTAAGTTATCGTGAACACATAAACATAAAAACTAAAAGATAGATCAGGAAAAAAATTGTTTTAATAGAAATTTTACATATAGCATCCTAAACAATACTTTCTTTATTTCTTGATATAAGGTGTATAATTTTTTTTTACGAATATTAACGCGCAGGTTAAAAAGGTAAATTTTGATACTTCTAGACTTTAATTAATACGGGTAGATGATTGATATGAGAACGGAAGAAAAATAGAGAAATCTCGGTATCTTATTTTTTTCTTATCAGATTAACTCCTAAATTATGTATAAAATCCCATAATCCCGCCATACATCTTATATTATGGATTTTTCATAGAAAATTATACACCTTATATCAAGAAACAAAGAGAGTAGAAAAAATCCGAACCATCTCTAGGGTTTTCTGCACTCGCATAAGCTAGCGGTCGCCGCCAAACTCCAACGCCACCTAGATGAATGTAAAAGACGCCGAGCCTCCACCATTGCCAGATCCGAAGAAACACCATCATCAAGGAGACTTTATGAGTCGATGAACATGCTCGCTGCAAGCAGCTTGACACATGTCGTTGTGACATGTCAAGTGAGGGACGTCCCCGTACTATCTTAAACTGCTCCCTCTTGTCGCTAAAGCGGCAGGGGGCAGCACCCCTGGCTAGTGGAGATGAGAGGGAGGTTTAGAGGGAGATCGAGACAATGGAGGACTGATGGAGGGAGCAATTCGAGCAAGGCGGTGCGGCCAGATGGCGCGGGAGCGCCAGCGGCCGCAGGTGGCGAAAGCAGGTAGCTCTGGCCGACGGTGGAAGCAGGGATATTGATAGCGAGAAGAAATAAAGGAGGGCAGCGATAACGGCGTTCTAGTCACTGGAGAAAGGAGAAAAAATGTGGGACAGCCAGGGTGGTGTACTAGCGCGCCGGGAAAATATCCTATGCACCTAGGGAATTTGTGCACCGGCTGCACTAGCCACCCCCGGAGTCATTGGATGGAGAATGAAGCGGCAAGATCCACCAAAAAGTGGGTTCTATAACAATTGTTGTACTATGACTGACTGTATTGAGCGACAATGATTGCTGGTGGTGCGGTGTTGATGTAGGAGTTTTTGTAGATGACCGCCCAGTTGGAAACCCCAAGAGAAGGTTATGAAGAGCACATCAGCAAGTCTTCCCTCAGTATGAAACCAAGGTTTATCGAACCAGTAAGAGAAAGAACCAAACTTCAGAAGATTGATGCCCGCTAGCTTCGCGACAGCTCCGGACAATTTATATGGCGCCTCGTTCAGGGCTTAGCTTTGCACCAGCAGCAACGTGGAACCTACACACAGCACAACCCAGTATTTTATCCCAACTTGCAGTGAGGTTGTCAATCTCACTGATTTGTTGTGAACAAAGGATTAAGCGTATCGAGTGTTAAAAGATAGTAGTTTGCAAGAATGTAAATAAAACAAGTAAAAGGTAAACGGTAATAGCAATGTAAAAGAATGGACCGGGGTCCACAGTTCACTAGTGGTGTCTCTCCATAAGATAAATAACAACATGCTGGGTAAACAAATTACAGTTGGGCAATTGATAAAATAAAGCAAGCGTACAAATTTCATGAGGATCACTATGAGATTCACTTGGGCATTACAACATAATACATAGACCGTAATCCAACTGCATCTATGACTAATAATCCAACCTCTGAATGTCGTCCGAGCAATCATTGGGTATTAAGTTGCAAGCAACAGTTTATCGCTTTAAGCAAAGTGTATAATATAAATAATACGAATGTTCTTGAACACAAGATTGTTGTTTTCTCCCTAGTAGCAACATCACATCTACAACCTTAGAGGTTTCTGTCACTCCCCTAGATTACTAGAGGCATGAACCCACTATCGAGCATAAATACTCCCTCTTGGAGTCACTAGCATCTACTTGGCCAAGATATCTACTAGCAACGGAGAGCATGCAAGATCATAAACAACATAAAGATAATATAAAGATCATAAATCAACAATTCAGCTTGACATAGTACCAATATTCATCGGATCCCAACAAATACAACATGTAGAATTACACAACGATGATCTTGATCATGATAGGCAGCTCACAAGATCTAAACATGAAGCACAAGGTGGAGATAACAACCATCTAGCTAATGCTATGGACCTGTAGTCCAAGGTAGACTACTTACACATCACTCCGGAAGCGACCATGGTGATGAAGAAGGCCTCGGCCGGTGATTCCCCTCTCCGGCAGGGTGCCAGGAAGAGCTTCTGGACCCTCCCGATCTCGCGTCGACGATGGCGGTGGCTTACAGTAGGTTTCATGGAAAAGTGATTGGGCCCTTTAGGTTTTCCCGTCGAGGGGAATATATAGGCGAAAGGGTGGCGTCAGAAGGTGGGCTAGGGGGCCACACCACCTGGTGGCGCGGCCAGGGGCTGAGCCGCGCCACCCTATGGTGCGCCTGGCCCCTGGTCCCCCTCCGTCTCATCTTTGGACTTCGTCTCGTGTCGGGAAAAATAGGAATTCTGGCTTTTGTTTCGTCCAATTCCGAGAATATTTCTTATGTAGCTTTTCTGAAACACAAAAATAGCAGAAACAGGGAACTGGCACTGTGGCGTCTCGTTAATAGGTTAGTTCTAGAAAATGCATAAAAACGCCACGAGGTGTAACAAAACACAAAGCAAATGGTGTATAAACAAGCATGGAGCATCAAAAATTATAGATACGTTTGAGACGTATCAAGCATCCCCAAGCTTAACTCCTGCTCGTCCTCGAGTAGGTAAGTGATAACAAAACAATAATTTTTGAGGTGACATGCACCATCACAATCTTGATCAACGAGGTAAAGCATTGAGTGCTGAGATCAAAGTACTCTAAACATGGGCATAAAAGATATAATCTTGACAATAAAACTTAGCAACCATGTTGTAACATGAAAATGAACACAAACAAAAGATCATGAGTAATGAAACATTGAAAGTCAAGTGTGTGTTGCAAGCATATAGAAAAACATAGCAAAGTGGTTTTCAGCTTGTCCTTCATGGAATAGCAAAACATAAATGCATAGAACACCTTCAAGTTTAAGAGGGCGACTAGATACAAATAATTTAAGAACAAGCAAAACCATAATCATGAATCAATCAATAATAAATTTTGGGACTATGCACATTAAACTCAGAATGACAACTATGCTCTCTTAGATGGTGCATAAAGGTAGAAGGTGGAGACTCAACATAAAAGTAAAAGAAAGGCCCTTCGCAGAGGGAAGCAGTGATTAAACATGTGCTAGAGCTTTTCATTTGTAAAACAGAGATAAAAATTTATTTTGAGAGGTGGTTGTTCTTGTCAACGACTAGCAATGGGGTTCTTACTATCTTCCATACTAAGCAAGTTTTTGAGAGAGAGATTGGCACTTTAGTGCTCTTTTATAAAGCTTGGCACTCCTCCCCACTTTTCCTTTCACAAACCATGGCTAACCGATTCCATCGGGTGCCCACCAACTTTCACATACTATGGAGGAGTGCTTTTTTTTTTCTTTTTTTCCTCTTTTTTGGAATAAAACAATATGGAAGATAGCAAATCCGACCACTACGTCCCCATGAGCTGAAAACAGTGTCACAAAATGAGAAGTATTTTGAAGGTTTTTTTGAAAGGTAGCACATGAAAATTTACTTGAAATGGCTTACAAATACCATGCATAGGAATTTATAGTGGACTCTTTGGGGAACTTGGTTTTTGGGAGTTGGAGGCACGAGAAGTATTCCCTCTCAGTACAAAATGAAGGCTAGCAAAAGACTGGGAGCGACCAACTAAGAGAGCAATAACGGCCATAATCATGCATAGCGACAAAACATCATTAACCGAAGCATAAAGTGGTATCACAAGTCAAAAACCAAATGATCATAGAGGCTTATGGCGACTTGTTAGAGTCAAACATGTTGTAAGCATGCGCCAAGTCAATCCAAATAAAGCATCAAAGGAGAAAACCACAATAATATGCTCCCATATAACAAAAACAACGCATGATTCTTTCAAAGGCACATTAAGCAATCTCAGTCATTTGAACAAGTCATGCTACAGTAAAAACTACTAAGCATACTATCAAAATAACATCAAGCATGACATGCAAAAGTCTAAGCCACAGTCTAAACAAGCTCCCATTTGTACCACTATAGGCATGAATTTTTCTCTTTTCCAACACCATTCAATCTTTTTGAAACCACTCTTTAAGATGAAAACTAACATAGACCAGTGGTCTAAATACACCTTGATACAAAGATATAACAAGATCTTAACAAAAATCAAGGTGAAAAATGAAAGCTAAACGCAGTTCTAGAAAAAGAGAACACTCGTTGAACGATAAGAGTGAAAACTAGAGTGTTCTTGGCAATGAAAAATGGAGTGTGTCTTCTCCAAAAGAATTTTTTTGGGGCCCAACCATTTATTACAGCAAACAAAAAAAGAAAACTGAAAGCGAAAGTAAAGACGCTCCAAGGAAAATGCATAGTACATGAAGCAATAAAAATATAGTGTCTTGAAAGGTGACCTAATTTTTGCCGATGAAGAAGGGGTGCCTCGGGGGCATCCCCAAGCTTTTAAACTTGTACGTCTTGGATATTTCTTGGGGTGACATGGGCATCCCCAAGCTTGAGCTTTTGTCCATACTTCATCTCATCTCATCACTCTTCTTTCCCTACACTTGAAAACTTCCTTCATACAAAACTTCACACAATTCTATTAGCAACATTAGTGTAAGCATAATAGTAAATATACCCTTTTGGTTCAGTTTCAAACTCAAATATACCATCCATTAAAGCATAAGCTACTTTAGCAACTTCCTTAAAAGTTCCGTGAACAAAAGAACTCAAAAAGAAAGCGATCGAGAGGCAAACACAAATAGTGGCAGAATCTGTGAAAGCAGAACAACTGACAAAGATCAATTTTTTTGAGGACCTTCTATTGCTCAAATCGAAAAGTGCAAGACTAATGGAAGTTTGGAAATAACCTGGGGCATGCGCACAAGAAATCACAGATCAAAAATATATTCTGATAATTTTCATGAATTTTTACGGTGCAGTGCAGAATCTGTTTCAGGACAGCAACTTCCCCAAATCTTACCTCCCTTAAATTAGAGGTTCTTCTTGGCACAAAAACGAAATAAAAATGATAAGGATAGGTCATTACAGTAGTAATAACTTCAAAGACTCAACAAAAAGAAAAAGTACTGAAAATAAAACATTGGGTTATCTCCCAAGAGTGTTTTTCTTTAACGCCTTTGAGCTAGGCGCAGAAAGTGGAAATCAAGTAATATCAAGCGATGAAGCATCAAGTTCATAATTTGCTCCAAGAATAGAGTCAAAAAGTAATTTCTTTCTCTTTCTAGGAAAGTGTTTCATACCTTTCTTGAGTGGAAATTGATATTTAATGGTGCCTTCCTTCATATCAATGATGGGACCAACAGTTCTAAGAAAAGGTCTTCCTATAATAATAGGACATGAAGCATTGCATTCAACATCCAAAACAAGGAAATCAACGGGAACAAGGTTATTGTTAACCATAATAAGAACATCATTAATCCTTCCCAAAGGTTTCTTCTTAGCAACATCAGCAAGAGGAACATCAAAATAACAATTTTCAAGCGGTGGTAAACCAAGCATATCATAAATCTTTCTAGGCATAATAGAAATGCTTGGACCAAGATCACATAAAGCATGACAATCAAAATCATTAACATTCATATCAATGATGGGCTCCCAACCATATTCTAACTTCTTGGGAATAGAAACCTTTTGTTTCAACTTTTCTTCCCTAATTTTCATGAGAGCATTCGTAATATGCTTTGTAAAAGCAACATTCATAGAACTAGCATTAGGACTCAAAGCAAGCTTTTACAAGAACAAAATAACTTCAGATGTATTGCAACCATCAACATCAAAATCATTAAAATAAGTAGATCTATTGTCTTCCATACTCCAAAAAAATTCAGCACTTTTTGTAGAAAAAGTTTTTGCAGTTTTGGGCTTTTTCGGACAAGGAGTAGGAGTTTTCTCTACACCAATCATAGTAAGAGGATTACTAACATTTGAAACAACATCACTAGAGATGGTAATAGTACAAACCTTCATATTTCTAGCCATCTCATTTTCTCTTTCCCACCTAGCATGCAATTCTGCTAACATCCTAACATTTTCATCAATTCTAAACTAGATGGCATTCAAAGTATTGCTTTCTTTCACATTATCAGGCAAAACTTTTAGTTTCAGAAGTTCAACACCAAGAGCAAGGCTATCAACTTTAGAAGCAAGAATATCAATTTTACCCAACTTTTCCTCAACAGACTTATTAAAAGCAGTTTGCTTACCGATGAAGTCCTTGAGCATGACCTCAAGCTCAGAGGGCGCGCCCCTAGTGTTGTTGGAGGAATTACCATAAGAGTTGCCATAACCATTACCATTGGTAGAAGGATACAGCCTATAGTTATTGCTAGCAAAATTGTTCCTATAAGCACTGTTGTTGAAATTATTATTTCTAATGAAGTTCACATCAACATGCTCTTCTTGAGCAACCAAAGAGGCCAAAGGAACATTATTAGGATCAACATGAGATCTACCATTAGTAAGCATAGCCATAATAGTATCAATCTTATCACTCAAGGAAGAGGTTTCTTCAACAGAATTTACCTTCTTACCTTGTGGAGTTCTCTCGGTGTGTCACTTACAAAAATTTACCATCATATCATCAAAAAGCTTTATTGTGGCGCCCAAGGTGATGGACATAAAAGTGACTCCAGCATCTGAATCTAAAAGATTTCTTAAAGAAAAATTCAGTCCTGCATAAAAGGTTTGGATAATCATCCATGTAGTCAGTCCATGAGTGGGACAATTCTTTATCATAGATGAAAGTGCATACTTTGTATCCCTCATGTTTTGTGTGTTAGATAACAACATTAGGAATTTTAAGTGTGTGTTAAGTGGTGCAGATTTTACAGTTCCAGGCCGGATTATCCGGCTAGGGGCCGGATAATCCGCCCCCTCCGGCGAGAGGTCGAAAAACGGCTAAGTCTTTTGCTCGGCATCACCCAGATATGGGGCCGGATATTCCGGCCAGGGGGGCGGATAATCCCCCCCCCCCGGCGAGAGCTCAAAAACTGCTAAGGACTTTGGTCGGCGTCATGCAGTAATTGAAAGATCATATCGAGCCCCATGTGTGGTTTTGGTAATTAATGACAATCCCTATGGACTAATGGTTGCATTGAGTTATATGTGTAGGACTTGTCCATAGACAATGCTTGAACCATTTGTTGGAGTCAAGGTTGTAAGAAGAAGATTATGTGTTGACCAAGGTGTTATTCAAGGAGTGATCCAAAGATTGGTCTTAAGGGAGTTGAGCTTATGTTAAGTGTGTCTTGAAGAATAAGATTGAGTGAGCTCTCATGTGTATCCTCAAGACACCATCATTATGGAGAAAGAAGATTTGATTCGAGGATTGATCAAGTCAAAGCGCAAGTTCAAGATGAGCAACTAGAAGAGAACATATGTTGAAGCTTGCCATCTATATTGTGATCATGGATATGTGAAGATATGCTTAAAGAGAGTCTCTTCCATAGTGGAGTATGGGGGAGCAATCCGCAAGACTTCACCAAGCAAGTTCAATCAAGAAAGGTGGTCCAACTTGAGAAGATCAAGATCGTCTTTATCCACCTCAAGTGGAATGCTCAAGGCAAAGGTATGATAGTGTTAGGGTTTCCTTCTTACCGGTCTCATGGTGTTTGTTGTGAGACCGGGTTATAGGATCGGTAGCCGTACTATCAAGAGGGGCTCTCGAGTGAGTAACTTAATTGTATCGTTCGGAGAGAGCTCAAACCTTTGCATACTTGGCATCATCTTTCTTGGTTCTTATTTGGGTTTTATCCATGTGAGGTTTTAGAGCTTGTGGTTATTTCCATGACAAGCTCTAGCTCATCAAAAACGGATTTCGCATGAAACTCTTATTGCGTTTTTGATGTTTGGAGGTTTTACTGGTTTGCCTTCAAAGAGAGGGAAAACCTTTCATCATTTGGTTTTATACTCCCTTGTTGGACTATGATGTTTCTATGGATGAAGTTGTAGAGCTCGTTGTGGTGATTCCAACGAGCCCAAGATCATCGAAAACGGAGTCCGGATGAAAAAGTTATCACCGTTTTCGTATTGCAGTTTCTGCTCGGCGTCACCCAGTAAGGGGGGCGGATATTCCGGCCAGGGGGGGCGGATTATCCGGCCTGGGAGCGAAAATTTCGTTTCGGAATTTCTGCTAAGGACTTTGCTCGGCGTCACCCAGTATAGGGGGGCGGATAATCCGGCCTGGGGGCCGGATAATCCGGCCAGCCGGATATTCCGGCCATATTTTGGCCGGATAATCCGCCCCTCCAAGTCCTGCAACGGCCATATTTCGTGGGGGGTATAAATACCCCTTCTTCCTCCTTGGGCTGTGCACGAATTGGGATTCTCTCTCCTCCATTGTTGACTTTGCAAGCTTGCCCTTCCTCCTCCATTCCTCCCATGATTCTTGGATATTTTTGAGGGAAAAGGGAGAGGAGATCTAGATCTATATTTCTACCAATCCATCTCTCCTCTAAGTGAGGGGAACATAGTCAATCTAGATCTTGGAGTTCTTTGTGGATTTCCTTTGTTCTTCCTCTCATATCTCTCCATAGCATTAGTTGCTTTGGTGAAATTTGGGTGAGAAGGATTTGAGCACCTTGTGTGCTCTTGCCATTGCATAAGTTGCATCGGTTTGAGTTCTCCCCGGAGATTTGAGTAAGTGAAAGTTTGTGAGCTTATTACTCTTGGGTTCTTGGAACCCTAGACGGCTTTGTGGCTTTGTGGTGCCTTTGTGGCTATTCTTGGGAGCCTCCAATTAAGTTGTGGATGCGTGCCCCAAGCTTTGTGTAAAGGCCCGGTTCCGCCTTGAGGAACCCCTTAGTGGAAGAGTGAGCTAGGCCTTTGTGGCGCAAGCTCACACCGGAGAATAGGGTGAGGCCTTTGTGGCGTTGGTTAGGCCTTTGTGGCGATACCACACCCCTCCAACGAGACGTACTCCCTTTCAAGGGAGGAACTCGGGAATACATCATCGTCTCCGCGTGCCTCGGTTATTTCTATACCCGAGCTCTTTACTTATGCACTTTACATTGTGATAGCCTTCGTGCTTGAAGTCATATATCTTGCTATCACCTTGTTACTTGTATTGCTTAGCATAAGTTGTTGGTGCATATAGGTGAGCCTAGTTTATTTAGGTTTTATGTGCTTGACAAAATAAACGCTAGTTTAATTCCGCTTTTGTTCAAGCCATTCGTAAAATTTGATATCGCCTATTCACCCCCCCCCCTCTAGGCGACATCTGTGTCCTTTCAATTGGTATCAGAGCCCGGTCTCTCATTTTAGGCTTCACCGCCTTGAGAGCAAAGATGTCGGCTAGGGGATTAGTGCACAATAACACTTTTATATTTGATGGCACAAATTATGATACTTGGAAAATTCACATGCTTAATTATTTTCGGGTCATGGACCCATCTATGGAGCGAATTGTAGATGTGGGTTTTTCTCCTCCAAAGGATACTCAAAATCTATCTTTAGAGGATGAGAAAAACTTGTATCTCAATGCTCAAGCTACTCATGTGATTGTTAATGCTTTGAGCGATGTAGTTACCTTCTCCATCACGCCTTTTCGGAGCGCTCATGAGATATGGACAAAGCTTCAAGAAAAATATGGTGTGTCCAAGATTATTGAGGATGATTGTATTCCTTCCACGTCCGGCCGCAATGAACTTTCATCCACTTCACCAAAGTGTGGCAAGACACAAGGTAATGATATGGTGAATGGTGATGAAACTTGCAATGGTGATAGTATGCTTACTTTTGATGATCCTTCATCTCTATCTCATTGCAATGCTTCATCTTTGGACTTAAACACTTGTAGCCCCATAAATGTTTTACATGCTTGTGTTGATAGTCCTTGCATATCATGTGTAAATTTCTCGAATAAATCTCATGATGATATGCTTGCTTTGTCTTGTTGCCATGATACAAATGCTTCTATTTTCTCTAGTATTTGTGATGCTAACCATATAGAGGAAACCGAAGAGTCTTTGGGCCAAGACAAGGTCTTGAATGGAGCTTCATGTATTTCTTCATCTTCCTCTTCTCACGGTTCCCACATATGCCTTATGGCTAGGTCTTCAAATCATAATGATGTTGAGGACAATGGTGAGGATGAGAAAAATGAAGAAGACTATATTGAGTATTTAAACAAGAAGGGTAAGGTGGTCTTTGATGCTTTGCATAACCATAAAAATGTTTTGCCCAACTTCTTTGAAATCATGAGTTGTGCTATTGAGAACACAAAACTCATTGAGATGAAGGAAGAACAAATTGATAAAATGTTTTCTCTTGAGCGTGAGTATGCCAATGATATCCATGATTTAAAATATGCTCTAGAGGAAGAGCAAGAGCTTCGGGTTTCTCTTGAGGAGAAGCTTGAATCCATTGAGGAGTCATGTAATGAAATTATTTCTAAACTCACTAAAGAACGTGACCTCGCTCTTGCCAAGTTGTCTTCTCCTATTCATAATGATAATGATGCATGTGCTACTAACTCTACTTCTTGTGAAGCATCTATTTTGAAGGAGAATGTTGAGCTAAGGGCTCAACTTGAATTGCTAACTAGCAAGTATGGGAAATTGGAAGAAATTCATGAAAAGCTATCTAGCTCTAATGAGGATCTTCTAGTGTCCCATGCTCGCCTAAAGTTAGCTCATGAGGCTATATCTATAAAGGTAACATCTTGTGAGCCTCATGTGGGCACTAGCACTATTTCCCAAAATGCAATATTGCCATGTGCTAGTACTAGTAATTCATCCACTCATACTATTTCTATATCTAGTGATGAATTACCCTCCTTGCCTTGTTGCTCTAACAATGTAGCCTCTACTTCCACTAGTACTTGTGTTGTCACTAACCATGTAGAGGAAATCAAAGAGCTCAAGGCCCAAGTTACTTCTTTGAAGAAAGACTTGGAAAAACGTCATGAAGGGAAGTCCACACTCAACAAAATCTTGAGTGTGCAAAAATCCCCCAATGACAAGAGTGGACTTGGATTTATCTCTAACAACAAGAAGAAGTCCAAAATATACAAGAATAAGAAGGGCCAAGAACAAGTCAAGAATTTGGCCAAGATTGTTTGCTTCAAGTGCAAAATTGAAGGGCACCATGTTAGATCTTGCCCTTTAAAGAAAAAGGCACTTAGTGAGAAGCAACAAGGGAAGCGGCCTCAAGTTCAAGCCCTTGCTCAACCTCAAGTTGAAGAAAGGTCACTTCCCAAGAAAAATCAAGCTAATGCTCCCCTTGTGGAGAAATCAAGTGAGAAGAAGGTGAAGAAAAGAACTTGCTACATATGCCATGAGAAGGGTCACCTATCTTCTTCATGCACTAGTGGTAACTCATCCAACCCTATCATAATTGAAGATGCTTATTCACTTTGCAAGGATAAGGTTGGCAATGTGTTTGCCAAATTTGTTGGTGCTCAAAGTGGTGTCAAGAAAAGAACCATTTGGGTTGCCAAACCTATTGTTTCTAACTTCTTAGGACCCAACTTGGTTGGGGACCAACAAGCCATTTCTTGAACAATAGGTGTTGTTGGAGGGCATTGGAGACTCGGCTATATCATGAAGAATTAAGGGATCTTCATCAATTATATTTTCTCAAGTCAAGTCATTTGGATTATCTTATTTCTATCATATATCCAATGTTCCTCCTTGCGGTAACATGTATTTAACTTATCTACCTTGAAAGTTACTCGCCCCTTTACATGTGTTGGGTTTTGTATCTTGCATATGTTTGTATATGTTGTGCTTCCTACTTGCTTCATTTTGAGTAATCAAGTATGTGCATGTTGGTTTGCACACCATGTATGGGTGTTCTTGTTGAGCCTATTTCATCTTGTTTTATCTTACTTGGCTCTTGTGAGAGATTATTGGACCATCCCATTTTGGGAGAGTGATATGCTTTGCACCTCACAATCCTAAAAATGTGTGTGCATGAGGAATACCACTTAGTGTTGATATTTAAAGATTATCTAGTTTCTATGTGGTATGTCATTCTCATGAGAAATTCAAATTCTATAATGTCCATTAATCATCTTGTTGGATTTTATTTGCCTCTTGTGAAAAATAAATGTTTTATCACATTATGGGGGAGTAATATGCTTTGTGCATACTACAAACCAATATAATGTGTATATTTGAGGTTGTGTCACATAGTGTTGATATTGTAAATTATCTTGCTTCTATGTGGCATGTTTTCTCAAACAAATTCCAATTTGCCAAATTGTTTTATTGCTCTTGTTTTGGATCTTGTTTGTGAGATACTTTCTTGGTAGGGTTTTCCTAAAATGTGGAATTCTACATCAAAGTTGGAAAACCATTCGCTTCAAGTTATCCTAATCATTGCCTTGCATGATTGTTTAACTATTTGAGTCTATCAAGAATATCTTCTTTAGCATGGTTTTTAATTCTTATCCTTCTCCGTATGTTTCTTTGTTGTGAAGATGATCTTGGATTTATATGTAATCTACCATCGGGAAATAAATCCAAATACCTCTTGTTCTTGGACAATTGGTACTATATCATGTGGCACATGTATATTGATCATCTTTACATTGGCTATTTCTTTTAATTGCCTTATCTCTACCAAAAAAAAAATGTATTTGTTTTAGCTCCCATTGTCTTCCATGACTTTTGTTATTCCATTTGATTTTGTTGAACTTATTTTGTGTTATTTATATGTAGGTAGATGTGATGATCCCACTTGTGTGCATTTTGTATTCAAATGCAAAATCATAAATAATGCACTAATCTTGGGGGAGCTCTCCTATATTTGTTATAACACACTCTTTGTGCTTATTTCAATTGGTATTGGTTTTTTGTTGGAAGACAAATCTTTTCTTTTTGGTACTTAGTGTGCCATCATAAAAAGTGTGGAGATTTTGGTTTGTTTGTTTGAACCTTGCTCTCTTTGGGAGTTGGTGATCTCATTCCTTATTATTTATTTCTTACTCTTAAAATGAGATATGTCTTTGAGCATGTGTGTTTTAGTTATACTTTATGCTCATTGGCTTTTGCTTGGTTCACTAGTTGAACTTTGGAGTCAATCTTGTGTTGATTTGATTCTTTGATATAATTTGGACAACCTTTTGTAGCTTCACAATTTTGTGTGCTCTCTTGTCCTTCTTGGTGTTTTGTCCAAATTGTATCTCCTTTGCCTCTTGAAAGTCTTGTGCATGCATATTTACTAAATGTATATTGTATGGCATGTTGTTGCTTTCTTTGATCAAATATATAGGAGAAGCTCCATCAAATCCTAAATCGGCTAAGATGTGCATGAAATTCAATTTCATATATATATGCACATATTTATGTGGAGTTTGTCCTATATATTGTAGTTTCTAACTACTTTGGACCCAATGAGTTTGGGGACCATCTTGTACTTGAACTTTGTTTTAGGTACATGGAGATATATTGGTGCTTGTCTCAATAATAAGGATGAAGTGGTGACTAAATGATAATTTGAGGCAAGCTAGGATTATTGAAGAACTCCTATCTACTACATCCTACCTTTAATATCTCGGTAACAAGTATCGTTTTTATGCATACTTCTCTAGTATCCAACCTTGTGTAGGTTGTTTTATGGCATTGAAAATCTTTATTTGCAAATGTTGTGCTTTTTGCAAGGATTCTAATGAAACCTTTTTTTTTGCAAATGTGAGCAAGTTGAGATGAGGACATATTATTGGGAACATATAAAAATCATGCTCATGACTCTCCTATCCCATATATGTCATCTTAGCAATCTTTTTGCATATCAATTCCTCAATAAGCTCACATGTGCAAAATTGATGAAATTGCAAATTTATTTCTTCCATTTGGTATCCTTAATTTTGATACTTGTTGTTTTTATCAAAGCATCCCAACTATCTTCTTTCCCTTGTTGATATTTGTGATGTCTTTGACATGTTGGTGGTTGAAGTTCATCAATATACAATAAGATAAATTGAGCCTTTGGCCATGCTTTAAAAGCAAAAATCTCATTGGTATATTGCATGCCTTCATTTTGGATATCATGTTCTATTCTTAGTATCTATTTTGCGTGTACATGGTTCTTTGTGATAATTATCTTTGTGATATTGTCTACTTAGAATCTTATACACATGAGAGATGATATCTCATTATTTGATATCTTATTTGAACCTTATGTGTTGGGATGGAATGCTAAGCAACATCATTCATTGAAGACTATGTGGATGCTCTATGCTAATCCTTGTATTAGTCTTATAATATATTGTGTCATTTCTCTCACACATTCCTTGGTTGAGCCTTTTATATGTTATCCCTTACTTTTTGCTCAACCATTTCTTTGATGCAAGTGTTAAGCTTAATTTCTTCTCTATGATCTCTTGCAAATGGTTGCGTTTTAAATGTTATTGAGGGAGTGAGGATTCCATGTTGTGCAAATTGTATTCAAATACAAACATTCCAATTTTTGCACGTACCTTGGGGAGCTTCCTCATTTCATTTAAAGCACCATTTTGCGGTTAGCATAGTATTTAAATTCACTTGGTATCATTTTGTGTTGAATAATATTGAGGGAGTGATGATTCCATGTGTGTGCACCTTATCTTCAACTCAATAGAATATTTTGTGCACACACCTTGGGGAGCTTCCTCATATTATTTAGAGCACCTTTTCGATCTTATCATAAAATCTTTATTCAGTTTGTTCTTTGGATTGTTTGATTGCTCTCTTCATTTGTTGAAGTTTATCCATTGTGTTATCTTATTTTCTTTGCAATCTTTGATCCTCAATATAGTTTGGTTTCCTTCATATATTTGTCTTTGTATATGTGCATGTGTCTTCACTTATTTCTTTTGGATATGCACACCATTTTGGAGGAACTCACACTATATTGGCCTTCTAATTTTTTCGCCCATTTTGGCAATGGATGCCAATGGGGGAGAAGTTTCGAGGGTTTAACGGGAATTGGCTTTTATGCTTTGGTTTGTTCTTAAGCATTTGCCTTGCATGCTTTGCATGGTTGAGTATATAGTGGAAACTCCACCAACAACCTTGATTGGCAATATATGCAATGAAATCAAGATCATTCACACGTGCATAGATTGTGGGGGAGTTTGCTCTATATATGGTGGTTTTACTAACATCACATACTTTTGTAGTATTTGATGTTAGTACAACCATTTTGGTTCTTTGAATTCATTATATAAACCCTCTCAAAGAGATTGTCATCAATTACCAAAATGGGGGAGATTGAAAGATCATATCGAGCCCCATGTGTGGTTTTGGTAATTAATGACAATCCCTATGGACTAATGGTTGCATTGAGTTATATGTGTAGGACTTGTCCATAGACAATGCTTGAACCATTTGTTGGAGTCAAGGTTGTAAGAAGAAGATTATGTGTTGACCAAGGTGTTATTCAAGGAGTGATCCAAAGATTGGTCTTAAGGGAGTTGAGCTTATGTTAAGTGTGTCTTGAAGAATAAGATTGAGTGAGCTCTCATGTGTATCCTCAAGACACCATCATTATGGAGAAAGAAGATTTGATTCGAGGATTGATCAAGTCAAAGCGCAAGTTCAAGATGAGCAACTAGAAGAGAACATATGTTGAAGCTTGCCATCTATATTGTGATCATGGATATGTGAAGATATGCTTAAAGAGAGTCTCTTCCATAGTGGAGTATGGGGGAGCAATCCGCAAGACTTCACCAAGCAAGTTCAATCAAGAAAGGTGGTCCAACTTGAGAAGATCAAGATCGTCTTTATCCACCTCAAGTGGAATGCTCAAGGCAAAGGTATGATAGTGTTAGGGTTTCCTTCTTACCGGTCTCATGGTGTTTGTTGTGAGACCGGGTTATAGGATCGGTAGCCGTACTATCAAGAGGGGCTCTCGAGTGAGTAACTTAATTGTATCGTTCGGAGAGAGCTCAAACCTTTGCATACTTGGCATCATCTTTCTTGGTTCTTATTTGGGTTTTATCCATGTGAGGTTTTAGAGCTTGTGGTTATTTCCATGACAAGCTCTAGCTCATCAAAAACGGATTTCGCATGAAACTCTTATTGCGTTTTTGATGTTTGGAGGTTTTACTGGTTTGCCTTCAAAGAGAGGGCAAACCTTTCATCATTTGGTTTTATACTCCCTTGTTGGACTATGATGTTTCTATGGATGAAGTTGTAGAGCTCGTTGTGGTGATTCCAACGAGCCCAAGATCATCGAAAACGGAGTCCGGATGAAAAAGTTATCACCGTTTTCGTATTGCAGTTTCTGCTCGGCGTCACCCAGTAAGGGGGGCGGATATTCCGGCCAGGGGGGGCGGATTATCCGGCCTGGGAGCGAAAATTTCGTTTCGGAATTTCTGCTAAGGACTTTGCTCGGCGTCACCCAGTATAGGGGGGCGGATAATCCGGCCTGGGGGCCGGATAATCCGCCCCTCCAAGTCCTGCAACGGCCATATTTCGTGGGGGGTATAAATACCCCTTCTTCCTCCTTGGGCTATGCACGAATTGGGATTCTCTCTCCTCCATTGTTGACTTTGCAAGCTTGCCCTTCCTCCTCCATTCCTCCCATGATTCTTGGATATTTTTGAGGGAAAAGGGAGAGGAGATCTAGATCTATATTTCTACCAATCCATCTCTCCTCTAAGTGAGGGGAACATAGTCAATCTAGATCTTGGAGTTCTTTGTGGATTTCCTTTGTTCTTCCTCTCATATCTCTCCATAGCATTAGTTGCTTTGGTGAAATTTGGGTGAGAAGGATTTGAGCACCTTGTGTACTCTTGCCATTGCATAAGTTGCATCGGTTTGAGTTCTCCCCGGAGATTTGAGTAAGTGAAAGTTTGTGAGCTTATTACTCTTGGGTTCTTGGAACCCTAGACGGCTTTGTGGCTTTGTGGTGCCTTTGTGGCTATTCTTGGGAGCCTCCAATTAAGTTGTGGATGCGTGCCCCAAGCTTTGTGTAAAGGCCCGGTTCCGCCTTGAGGAACCCCTTAGTGGAAGAGTGAGCTAGGCCTTTGTGGCGCAAGCTCACACCGGAGAATAGGGTGAGGCCTTTGTGGCGTTGGTTAGGCCTTTGTGGCGATACCACACCCCTCCAACGAGACGTACTCCCTTTCAAGGGAGGAACTCGGGAATACATCATCGTCTCCGCGTGCCTCGGTTATTTCTATACCCGAGCTCTTTACTTATGCACTTTACATTGTGATAGCCTTCGTGCTTGAAGTCATATATCTTGCTATCACCTTGTTACTTGTATTGCTTAGCATAAGTTGTTGGTGCATATAGGTGAGCCTAGTTTATTTAGGTTTTATGTGCTTGACAAAATAAACGCTAGTTTAATTCCGCTTTTGTTCAAGCCATTCGTAAAATTTGATATCGCCTATTCACCCCCCCCCCTCTAGGCGACATCTGTGTCCTTTCAGTAATGGGGCCGGATATTCCGGCCAGGGGCCGGATAATCCGCCCCCCCCTTTTCGATGACCTCTGAATTTGGCTAAGGACCTGAGTCGGCGTCATCCAGTAAAGGGGCCGGATATTCCGGCCAGGGGGGCCGGATAATCCGGCCAGCCGGATAATCCGGCCATACTTTGGCTGGATAATCCGCCCCTCCAACTCAGCAACGGCTACATTTTGGGAGGGGCTATAAATACCCCTCCCCTTCTTCAACCTCAAGCTGCTCGTCCTGCACAAGAAGAACACCCCATTTGGAGCCACCAAATCCACAAGATCTCCTCCCTCAACCCACCAAAGCTCTTGATCTTTGGAGAATCGAAGGAGAAGGCCTTGATCTGCATCCTCACCGAAGCGATTTGATTTCCCCTCTCATTTGCTTGAGGGCCCCTTGTGTCTTGGGTTCCCTTGAGTCCCTTGACCTTGATTTGTGTGATTGATATCTTGATACTTGTTGATTGATTGCTTTGTGGTGCTTGGGAGCCTCCAATTCAGTTGTGGAGTTGTGCCCCAAGTTTTGTAAAGGCCGATTCCGCCTTGAGGAATCCCTTAGTGGAAAGTGAGCTAGGCCTTTATGGCGGAAGCTTGCACCAGAGAATAGGGTGAGCCTTTGTGGCGTTGGTTAGGCCTTTGTGGCAACCACACCCCTCCAACGTAGACGTACTTCCCCTAAAAAGGAAGGAACTACGGGAATTACATCCGTGTCTCCGTGTGCTCCACTCTCGGTTACCTCTATCCTTTATTGCCTTTACTACTTGTATCTTGCTTAGCTTGCTAGTTGTCATATAGGTAAATTCACCTTAGTTGCATATCTAGAGAATTTACCTTTTGTGTCAAGCCTAAATTGAAAAAGAATTAAAATTTGAGTAGCACCTATTCACCCCCCCCCTCTCTAGGTGCCCATACGATCCGTTCAATTGGTATCAGAGCCTCGGCTCTTAATTCGGGCTTAACCGCCTAAGAGTATGGATCCACCACCTAGTGAGGGCTCGGGTCAAGTTTCCATGGGTGAGTTCAAATCTGTGGAATCATCCATGACTTCCATGACATCTCAAATAAGCGAGTTGCGTGAAATGATAGCGCAACTCATGCAAGCTAAAACTGCTAATGCTCCTCCACCTCCGGAAAAACCCGCTACTCCACAAGTGGAGAATGTGGCGGTAGATGTGGAGGGTGCCGACAAAAATACCGATGCTAAGTCTTCCACCAAGGGCGACGGGAAAGGTGAATTCCCAAATTGGTATTCACCCGACCCGCCGGTTCCTCATCCTCATATTAACAATAGAGGAGATCCACCTAAGCTTGATGCATTAAACTTTGGTCAATGGCAATATCAAATGATCTCTCATATGCGCAGTTCTTGCATCGAGCTTTGGAGGATCGTTGAGGAAGGATTCAAGGCCATGGATCCCAACAACATGACAAGAAGAGAGACAGTCGATAGTCAACTCAATGCTACCGCTCTTCACATGATTCAAGTCACCGTTGGGTCCAAGGACTTGCCTCACATCCAACACTTCTCCACCACCAAAGAAGCTTGGCAAGGACTCTCCGACGTCTTTGTTGGCAATGAGAGCATGAAGAAAACAAGATATGTGGTCTTCTCAAATCAAGCGGAGGGGTTCTTCATGATGGATGGTGAGGACCATCAAGAGATGTATAGAAGACTCAAGGCTATCGCTACCACCTTCAAGAATCTCGGTGCTCACCATATTGATGATGAGTGGATCAAGATGAAGTACATTCTTGCTCTTACTCCATATGAGCCCACGGATGTGAAGAGTGTTCAAGGCAAGCACAACTTCAATGAGATGACCTCCAATCAAGTGATGCAAGAGATTCAAGCCTACAAGGTTGCTGCACAAAATGCGGAAGATGCTCGTGCTCGTGCCATAGGAATGCAAAGAAGCTCCAATCTTGCATTAAAAGCTAGTGTGGTTGAGAAAGAGGTTCCTCTTCAAGCAAGCATTGAAGCAAGGCTAGAGATGTGTCCCGAGGACATAAGACATGAGTACAATGAGCACATGGCCTTCTATGGAAAAACCTTTTGGGTTGATCCACACAAGGCTAAAGAAGACAATCAAAGAAGAAGCAAGTCAAGTGGCTATCAAAGGAATGACAACAATGGTCAAAGGGCGAGGACATGCTACAATTGCAATGATAGATTCCACTTTGTTGCCGAGTGCCCCTATGAGAAGAGAGAAGACCATGGTGGAAAGCTCATCCTCAAAAGCAAGACCAAGTCACCATCAAAGAAGCCATTTGTGAAGAAGGGTGGACCAAAGAAGAAACAACCAAAGTTTGTGTTCTTGACTCAAGAAGAGTACTCCGCAAGTGAGAGTGATGAAGAAGAAACCACAACTAGTGAGATGGCCGCAATGGCAACCACCTCCACTTCCCCCACATCACTCTTTGAATCCCCCAATGAGAACTCTCTCGTCAAGAACGTCAAGTGCCTTATGGCCAAGTCTTCTGAGGTATCACCCACACCTTTCTCCTCCTCTAAGACAAATGATGCTCCCTTGAATGATCTTGCTAGTCTTAGAGTAAAGGAAGAAATTGTTGCTTTTGATGATTATGTGTCTAGTGTAGATGGCGTTCACAAGCTACACTTTGAACGTCTATTGAGCCAATATGGTAAAACTCTTGAAAAACTAGATGAACAAATGAGGCTTGAAAAGGAATATGCTCAAGATATTGCCTCACTAACCGAGTCTCTTGAAGAAGAGCAAGAGGAACGAGCAACTCTCGAAGAGAAGCTCGATTCCATTGAGGAATCTAATAATGAAGTTGTTTCCAAACTCATTAAAGAGTGGGACCATGCTCATGCTAAAGTAAAAAATGCTTAAAAAGGAAAAGGTTGAATTTGGTGTTGGTCATGATATACTTGTTAAGGATTTAGAAGATCTTGACAAGGCTCACAAGGCCTTGAAAAGTGAACACTCTATTCTTACCAAGTCACATGAACAACTTCAAATTCAATTGACTAAGAATAATGTGCCTAGTTCTTCTACTTCTACTTGTGATCATGCAAATGTTATTGAAGAAAATGCTAGGTTGAAAGATGAGCTTGCCAAGTCCTCCATTCCCATAGGTGAGAAAAACTTGAATGACCTTTTGAGTAAGCAAAAGGCATTTGGTGATAAAACGGGGATTGGCTTTGTCTCAAAGAAGAAGAAGAACAACAACAAGAAAAAGAAGGCCAAGCCCGCACAAGCAAAGAAGGATCCTATTGTGGGTGGCAAAGCCACTCATGATGATCATGCGGGAATTGCTAACCCTCACTATGTCCTATTTCGTGATTTATTATGATGTTGTTTATGCAAAATATGTTGGTCCAAATGATGGTTATGTTGCTTGGTCTATTTGGGTTCCAAAAACCCTTATTACTAACAAAAGAGGACCCATTGAGAAATGGGGACCTAAAACCAAGCAATGATCTCTTGTAGGACTATGCTTCCGGTGGTTCAAAATGGGTGCTTGATAGTGGATGCACAAGTCATATGACCGGAAGCAAGAATATTATGATGGAGATGAAGCCTAACGTCAACAATATAACCGTCACTTATGGAGATATGTCACAATCCGAGGTATTGGGTCTTGGCAAGGTGGTGGTCGCACCGGATATTTCCCTTGTGGACGTCATGCTTGTTGAGACCCTTGGTTACAATTTACTTTCAGTTCGTGCACTTGGAAAGATGGGCTTTGCCGTCTTCATTGATAATGATATTGTGGTACTCTTGTGGAGCAAGTCTCTAAAGGTCGCTTTCGTTGGGCACGTTGAAAACAACTTGTATGTGGTGGACTTCTCGGGGAAAACCACTACAAGTGCAATGTGTTTATTCGGAAAGACCGATGTGGGTTGGCTTTGGCATCGCCGACTAGCCCATGTCAATATGAGAACTTTGCAAAGTCTTCACAAGGGTGGCCACATACTCGGACTAAAAGAGAATGTTTCTTTTGCCAAAGATCGTGTTTGTAGGGCTTGCGTTCTAGGAAAAATGCATGACTCTCCCCATCCAAGCAAGACTATCATTTCTTCCAAGAGGATCTTGGAGCTCCTTCATGTGGATCTCTTTGGTCCTCCCTCTCATGCAAGTCTTGGTGGGAAGAAATATTGTTTGGTGATTGTTGATGACTATTCAAGATACACTTGGGTCTATTTCTTCAAGCACAAGAGTGAGACTCAACAAACCGTCATCGACTTTGCCAAAGAAGTTGAACGTCAACATGGGCAAACTATATTGGCAATAAGAAGTGACAATGGCACCGAGTTCAAGAACTACACCTTAAATGAATTTCTTAGTGATGAGGGGATTCGTCATCAATATTCCGCTGCATACACCCCTCAACAAAATGGTGTAGCCGAGAGGAAGAACCGGACTCTTATGGATATGGCTAGGTCCATGTTGGCGGAGTTTAAGTCTCCATACAACTTTTGGGCCAAAGCTATCTCTACGGCGTGCCACTCTTCGAACTGGCTCTTCCTCCGCAAAGGCTTAAACAAGACTCCATATGAGATACTCACCGGAAGCAAGCCCAACATCTCCTACTACCGGGTTTTTGGGTGTAAGTGTTTCTTTCAAAGAAAAGGAGTTCGTTTAGGTAAATTTGATCCGAAAGCAATAGAAGGTATTTTTGTTGGTTATGGTGCCGAATCCCACACTTATAGAGTCTTCAACAAGTTCACCGGACGTGTTGAAGAATCTTGTAGTGTGGTATTCGAAGAAAATGATAGCTCCCAGGGGGGGCGAGATGTTGTTGCTTTTGATGTAGATGTTGAAATACCTCAAGATGCCATAAGAAGAATGGGCGTGGGATTTTTCCGCCCCATTGAGGGACACCTTGTGGCGGACCGAGAAGGACTATGCTCTACTCAAGTGGAGCCCTCATCTTCACAAGCTCAACAAGCCTCTCCCAAAGAAGCAACTAATGCACCAACTAAAGAACAAGACAAGGACCTTCATGAAGGAGAAGGGGCAACCGCCCCTAATTCTACACAAGACCAAGATCAACCTACTCATGAAGAGAGTGATGATGTGCATAATGATGATCAAGGTCAAGTTGATGGTCAAGACGGGGACCAAAATGATCAAGATGATCAAGTGATTTCTCCAACGTCAAATGAGGAGATCGAAGCCCGTCGCAAGAGAAGAGTTGAAAGGAACTTGGAACTTAAAGGTCATACTCTTGAGAGGGTTATTGGAGATTTAAGGAGCAAAGTGTCAACCCGGCGTCAATTGGCACAATTTAGCAATCATCATGCTTATATCTCCATGGTTGAACCCAAGAAAGTATTTGAAGCCCTTGAAGATCCGGATTGGTTGGATGCTATGCATGAAGAACTCAACAACTTCAAGCGCAATAATGTTTGGGTGTTAGTGGAGAAGCCAAAGGAGTGCCGGAATGTGATTGGCACAAAGTGGATATTCAAGAACAAGCAAGATGAGCATGGGATTGTTGTGAGGAACAAGGCAAGATTGGTGGCTCAAGGTTTCTCCCAAGTTGAAGGAATTGACTTTGGAGAGACTTATGCTCCCGTGGCTCGCCTTGAGTCCATTCGTATCCTTCTTGCATATGCCACTCATCATAATTTTAAGTTGCAACAAATGAATGTTAAAAGTGCTTTTCTAAATGGTCCATTGAAAGAGGAAGTGTATGTTAAGCAACCCCCGGGGTTTGAGGATCTCAACTTCCCAAACCATGTCTACAAACTCCATAAGGCACTCTATGGCCTTAAACAAGCCCCACGTGTGTGGTACGAGCACCTTAGGGAGTTGTTGTTAGATCGTGGGTTTGAAGTTGGGCAAATCGACCCCACTCTTTTTACTAAGAGGGTCAATGGGGAGCTTTTCGTATGCCAACTATATGTTGATGATATTATTTCTGGCTCTACTAACAAAGCTTTTAATGATGAATTCTCAAAGCTTATGACCGATAGGTTCGAGATGTCTATGATGGGCGAAATGAAGTTCTTTCTTAGTTTTGAAATCAAGCAATTGAAATAAGGGACTTTCATTAATCAAGCCAAATATGTCCAGGACATGCTCAAGAGGTTCAAGATGAAGGAACTAAATGGGGCCGCCACACCAATGGCCACTAAATGTCATCTTGATCTAGATCCCAATGGTAAAAACGTGGATCAAAAGGTATACCGTTCTATGATCAGTTCGTTGCTTTACCTTTGTGCATCTAGACCCGATATTGTATTGAGTGTAGGTGTGTGTGCAAGGTATCAAGCCGCTCCTAAAGAAAGCCACCTTATGGCGGTTAAGAGGATCTTTCGATATTTGGTTCATACCCCAACTTATGGGCTTTGGTATCCCAAAGGCTCGGATTTCTCTCTTTGTGGCTTCACGGATTCGGATTGGGCCGGTGACAAGGATGATAGGAAATCAACCTCCGGAGCTTGCCAATTTCTTGGTAGGTCTTTGGTGTGTTGGTCTTCTAAGAAGCAAAATTGTATATCTCTCTCCACCGCCGAAGCCGAATACATTGCCGCCGCAAGTGGATGCACTCAATTGTTATGGATGAGGCAAACTTTAAAGGAATACGGTGTCAATTGTGACAAAGTGCCTCTTTTATGTGACAATGAGAGTGCTATCAAGATCGCCTATAATCCGGTGCAACATTCAAGAACCAAGCATATTGAGATCCGGAATCATTTCATTAGAGATCATGTTGCCTGTGGTGATATTGAGCTTGCATATGTTAGCACCAAGGATCAACTTGCCGATATATTCACGAAGCCTCTTGATGAAGCAAGATTTGGATATTTGAGGAATGAGCTAAATATCATTGATTCAAGGAGTGTGGCTTGAGAATCTTGCAAATACACCTATATTTCAATGCTTGTTTGGTTTAGGTGTGGGCATGGAGATAGGGGGAGTGCGGTCCTAATCAATTGGGCTATCCCTCTCCCATAATGCCAATAGTAATCATATCATTCTCTTAATATCATTTTTGTGATATATGAGCTTCAATGACGAGTAGTGGTTATGGACCCAAGATACATCTTTGCGGTCCAATGCCATAACACTCAAACATGGTGGCTTCGGCCACCGACCTCTTCTTTTCGAAGAGTTGATTCCTTGCATATCTTATTTGAGGTCTTGGTGTTCTCTCATGGTGTTGTTTCTTAATTTGATATGGGAAGGCACTTGCATTGGATTTTTCGTTGATTTGTTCTTGCAATGTCAAGTGCCGAGAACCACTCCATGCTTGCTCTCTCACCTAAGCCATCCTGTCTCAAGACATGTAATCTTTGCACACGAGTTCAAATTTTTCATCAAAACAACATCTGTTTTTGAAAATTTCGAGTTGTTCAGTTTTTGGCTTCCCAGGCTGGAATATCCGCCCCCCTGGGCGGAATATCCGGGGGGCCAGATTATCCGCCCCCCAGGCCGGATAATCCGGCTGGAGTGACGGCCAGGTATAAAAAGGGGGCGGGTCGGGCTGCCTCCGGGCAGTTCCAACCCTAACCCCCCTGCTCTCTCCTGCCGCCGCCGCCTCTCCACCGCCGCCGCCGGAGTTCCGGCCATCCCCTTGGCCGGATTTCGCCGGGATTTGATCTCCTCCACCTTGGGAGGGCTTTCACCAAGCCGTTTTCGCAATGGACCCGGGTATTGCTCATCTCCCCTCTCTAGGGCCTTGTATGAATTTATTCATGTCTTTTGCTTGGTGATTAGTCCTCCACTAGTCGTTTTTGACACTCATGAATCATGTTGTATGACTTCCTTCCCCCGATCTATCAAATTGTATGCTGCAGCAAGTGGTAGAAGAAATTTTCGGGCGGGCGACGCAGGGGCCAACCCTAGCCAGCCCAACTTCCCCGACCTCCCATCACCTCCTCTTCCCGCCGCCGCCGGCGAACACCGCCGGGCAAAGCCTGTGCGGTGCCGGCGGCGGCTGGCTCTCCCCTGACCCGCTCGCTCGGCTGTGGTCGCGCAGGGAGGCCTGGCTGGCGGTGGTGCTCCTAGGCGGTCCAGGCGCTCGGTCTGACGGCGACCGCATGCGTGACGGCGCAGCCCACTGGCGGAGGAGACCAAGGCGCAATCACGGTGACGGAGGGCGACGGCTAGCGGCTCGGCCTAGGTTTGGGCCAGACGGGTCCGATCTGGGCTAGGCGGGCCCCGATCTGGGTCAGGAGGGTCTCGATCTGGGCCTGTCAGACCCTGACCTTGGCCAGGCGGGCCTTGGTGGGGTCGCGCCGGCGAGCTCTCTCCCGGGTGCAGATCCGGCTCGGTCTCCGCGCTGCCCCTGAAATCCTCGGTCCAGGAGGGTCATAGCAGCCACGTATTCTGTCGTGCAGAGGCGAGTTAATGGATGCCGCGTGAGACGGACTTGACCGGCGGCGGTGCTGTGTCGGCAATGGCGTGGCCTGTCCCCGGGCATTTGTGGCTGTGGTGCTCTTTTCACGAGGAGTGAGGCGGCGGCGATGCCGCTCATGGTTGCAGGCGGCAGAGCATAACGGTTCGGTTGGTGGTGATGAGGAATGGGTCGGCGGAGCTGCAGGTGGATAGCGACGGTGGCCTCGACGCAGCAGCGTGGCGGTGGGGCTTGTAGGACCTGATCGGGGCTCGGCAGGCGGCTGGGCCTGATCTAGACCTACTGAGCTCTCCTACTGCATCCGGACGGCGACCACAGCGGGTGGTAGAGGGCGGTTCCCCTCTCGTGGGCTTCTGTGCGGCTTGATGGCTGCTAGCTATGGTGTGGCCCTTTCTAGTCCAATCCTTCGGATTTGTGGTGTAATGTTGGTCGGGCCATGGGCTCAAGTGTGTGGATGCCGGGGTGGCGGCCCCGGAAGGTGGACTGCATGGTCGACTCTACGGCGAGCGACATGGCGGTGGTGGTGGTCTCTCTCTTCGGCCATGTGGATGGCGTGGAGCGGACGGTGGGAGATCCTGGTGTTGGCGGCGCGTCGGCCTCGGTAGCTCCCAGATCGCGGTTTGGAGGCCTAATTTGAAGACAGCGGGTGGCTGAGTTCTCGGGAGCGCTGTGAGGATTTTTCCGGGCGAAAGCTCAGCGCACCTGTGCCAACGGCGGCGATGCCTGCGGGTGTCATGACCCTCTCGAGGGCGCCGTTGTGGTTATCCTCACCGCACTACGTCTCCGGGTGAAAACCCTCGACCTCACGGTCTCGACGGCGGCGGCGCTAGGCGTCGTTACCCTCTTGGGGGCGTCGTCGTGGAGCCCCGATTTTGCTTGGTATCATTTCAATGTTTTCGTAGGTTTGGTTTTTTCGTGTTTTCTTTTCTTTATCTTTGATCTGCTTGTAAGAGGTTCTCCTCACCACCTTGTATCGGTTCGGCCGTTGTGGCTTTATTTATAAAGCGGGACGAAAGTCTGTTTCGTCAGAAGAAATTTTCGAGGGGGCCGGATTATCCGCCCCCCCTGGCCGGATAATCCGGCCTGGGATTTCTATGCTATTTTTTTCTATACTTGTTGCTGTCAACTTGATTCTTTGGGTGAAGTTTGTTTGTTCATACTGCATGATTCTTGATTCTTTTTTAGTAACTCGTGTGCATATGCTTACCCCCATGCTATCCATCCCTCTCTACTTCACAGGTGATTCGAGTTTGCCGAAGCGCAAGCGCCGGTTGATTCGGAATGAGGAAGGAGTTCTAGTTGATGAGGTTGCCATTCGTCAGCGACAGAGGGAGGCTGCTAGGAAAGCTGAGAAAGAAAAGGCTGCCAAGGCTCAAGCCCGTCATCGCAAAGGCAAGGCAACACAAGCACCACGTATCAACTACAAGACCATGCCAGAGGCCGAGTACATTCTTGTGCGGCGGAGCAATTGGTACGCCACACCTAGAGATGAAGACATTGAGGACCGTGGTTTCTGGAATGAAGAGCAGTGGGGCATTTTCCGTGATGTCTATGAGCCTCTCAAGTATCCATGTCGACCGATGCATCCTATTGACTTTGATCATCTCCGCAGCAAGACCTATTTTGCTGAAGCAGTTTCTGTGGTTGAGAAGATGGGATTGATGGGATTGGCTACCATTCAGTGCAACTATAACCCCGGCCTCATCAAGCAGTTCTTTGCTACTCTTGTGATCTTGCCCAATGCTCAGAAGTCTATGAAGTGGATGACCGGAGAGCATGAGTGTACATCAGACTTCTCCATGTTTGCCTCTCTCTTGGGGTATGCGTATAATGGAGAGACTCCAGTGGGTCGCCGTGTTCATAATCCGGGGACAAAGCCTGACAAGGACAAGCTCTATGACCTCTATGACTCCACAGGCGTTGTGGGCTTCATCAATGGCCTACATCCTCTTTATGATCAGCTTGTCAGCATTTTCAGAGAGAACATTGCTCCTAGTGGTGGTAACAATGATGCCATTCGGACCTCGCTTGTTGACCTTCTCTCTCTTGCTCATGAGTGTGCCACTTTGACTGACCCGGATGAGGATTTTACTCTTGATGTGATGGATTTCATCTTCTATGAGATTAAGGATGCTATCGTTCAGAGAAACACTGTGCCCTATGCTCCCTATATCATGCTCCTAATCAAGAATGCCCTTGGAGATTATGATATCCATGATGACTGTGTGGATCACCTAGTCAAGAAGATGTATGTCAAGAAGAAGAAGACTACTGCTCCATCAGCTGCATATCCTAGCACCTTCATGGCTGATGCGAGGTCGAGTGCTTCTACTCGCGATCAGAGGGCTGCTGCATCTGCTATGTCCAGGGAAGTGAGGAAGCTCAGCTGGTTTGAGAGGAACGTTCTCTGCATGAAGGTTGAGATCCACCGTGAGAACTACCAGGCCTATGTTGAGAGGAAGAGCATTCAGGACACTCAGTAGCTGACCCTTCACCGTCTCAGTGGTGCTCAGACCGCCGATCCCACTCCTACTGCTCCTACGTCCTATGAAGCTTGGACCACCGATCGCTACAACTGGGTTGATATGCAGAAGCATCTCTTTGGTGCTCCAGATGCTTCCACAGGAGATACTCATCCAGAGGCTGAGGAGGACGTGGAGGATGAAGATGCTGGAGGTGATGAAGATGTTGAAGGAGATGATGGTGATGGCGGAGATGATTATGCTGAGGACTCCGACGACATCGGTGATTGGGAGAATTGATTCCTCGGGGCGTGTAGCATCGCTCTTCTCCCTTTTTGGTGTCTTGATGCCAAAGGGGGAGAAGTAGTTCTATTTGGAGTCTCACGGGATTTGCATGGGTGGGAACACAAGCTTGCGCGTTTATCATTCCTTTGGCGCTTGTGTTTCTTCTTATTTTACTTGTCTTAAGTTTGGAACTTCGTGTGGTTGAACTTCGTGTGGTTTATTTACTACTATGGTGTGTATGAGACTATGTTATATGTTTTATATGTGCCATGTGGAACATTATGTTTGTTCACTTATGTTTTTGTGAGCTCATGGTATATGTGTGAGATGGCTATGGAATTATTGTCCGGTTTCTCGTCATTATCATATTCGGAATTCCATATTGATTGAGTTATCCATGAAAAGGTATGCCTCCTACAATCTCATTTGTGTAGATGCACACATTTAGGGGGAGCTTTATTTCTTGCTCAAATATTTGTTGTTTGAAATATTCGATCTCTATTGCAAATCCTAGTGTTGTCATCTAACACCAAAAAGGGGGAGATTGAAAGTGCATACTTTGTATCCCTCATGTTTTGTGTGTTAGATAACAACATTAGGAATTTTAAGTGTGTGTTAAGTGGTGCAGATTTTATAGTTCCAGGCCGGATTATCCGGCTAGGGGCCGGATAATCCGCCCCCTCCGGCGAGAGGTCGAAAAACGGCTAAGTCTTTTGCTCAGCGTCAACCAGATATGGGGCCGGATATTCCGGCCAGGGGGCCGGATAATGCGCCCCCCCCCCCGGCGAGAGCTCAAAAACTGGTAAGGACTTTGGTCGGCGTCATGCAGTAATGGGGCCGGATATTCCGGCCAGGGGCCGGATAATCCGCCACCCCTTTTCGACGACCTCTGAATTTGGCTAAGGACCTTGATTGCCAAGTTGACAGTCGGTCCTTGTGCGTGGTGAATGACCAGCCCGTTGGGAACCCCAAGAGGAAGGTGTGATGAGTATAGCAGCTGGTTTTCCCTCAGTTAAGAAACCAAGGTTTATCATTCTTGGAGAGGAGAGACAAACGACTGAAGGTGATGCAGACTGGCTTAATAGCACTCCAACAAGGGCGCCGTTTAACGATACTTGTTGACTCGTCTTCGGCCAGTAGCAACGCGGAACCAGCACACAACACAACCAAGTACTTTGTTCCCAACTTGCGATGAGGTTGTCAATCTCACCGGTTTGCTCGAAACAAAGGTTATGGGTGTATCGAGTGGAAAACAATAGAGCATGCGAGTAAAGTAAACAGTGCGAGTAAAGTAAACAGGTGATAGCAATATGATGGAAATAGGACCGGGGTCCACAGTTCACTAGTGGTGTCTCTCCATAAGATAAATAACACATGCTGGGTAAACAAATTACAGTTGGGCAATTGATAGAATAAAGATAAACGCGATATGACAAGAAGATCACTATGAGATTTACTCTAGGCATTACAACAAAATACATAGACCGCCATCCAACTGCATCTATGACTAATAATCCACTTGTGGCGAATCAATCCGAGAACTCCACAAGTATTAAGTTGCGAACAACAGATAATTGCATTAAGCAAAGTGTGTAATGTAAACAAAGCATATGCCCTTGAGCATATGAATGTTGTTTTCTCCCTAGTAGCAATATCACATCTACAACCTTAGAGGTTTCTGTCACTCCCCCAGGTTAAATAGAGGCATGAACCCACTATCGAGCATAAATACCCCCTCTTGGAGTCACTAGCAACTACTCGGCCAAGATAGCTACTAACAACGGAGAGCATGCAAGATCACAAACAACATAGAGATAACAAAATATAATATTCAGTACAACAACTCAATCATAACACCAATATTCATCGGATCCCAACAAACCAAACATGTAGAATTACATAACGGTGATCTCAATCATGTAGGGCAGCTCATGAGATCTAAACATGAAGCACATGGTGGAGAAGACAACCATCTAGCTACTGCTATGGACCCATAGTCCAAGGTAGACTACTCACTCATCGCTCCGGAGGCAAGCATGGCGATGAAGAAGACCTCCGGTGGCGATTCCCCTCTCCGGCAGGGTGCCGGGAAGAGCTTCTGGACCTTCCCGATCTTTGGGTCGACGGCGGCGGCGTATCGCGATGTGTTCTGGAAAAGTGATCGGGTCTTTAGGTTTTTCCCGTCGGGGGGTCTTTATAGGCGAAGGGGCGATGTCAGAGGTGGCCCCAGACCTCCTCACGCCAGGGCGGCGCGGCCAGGGGCTGGGCCGCGCCAGCCCTGCGTGAGGGCGGCCTGTGGCCCCTCTCCTTCTTCTCTTCGGATGACTAGAAGTTCCCGGACAAAATAAGACTTCAGGAACTTGTTTCATCCAATTCCGAGAATATTTCCTGTGTATCACTTCTGAAACACAAAAACAGCAGAAAACAGGGAACTGGCACTGTGGCGACTCGTTAATAGGTTAGTTCCGGAAAATGCATAAAAGTGTCATGAAGTGTAACGAAACAGTAGGCAAATGGTGTAAAAACAAGCATGGAGCATCAAAAATTATAGATACGTTGGAGACGTATCAAGCATCCCCAAGCTTAACTCCTGCTCATCCTCGAGTAGGTAAGTGATAACAAAAGAATAATTTTTGAGGTGACATGCACCTACACAATCTTGATCATGTATGTAAGCATTTGTGAGCTGGGATCATAAGAACTTAAAACATGGGCATAAAGATATAATCTTGACAATAAGAACTTAGCAACCATGTTGTAAACATGCAAATGAACACAAACAAAAGATCATGAAAATGAAATAATGAAAGTCAAACGTGTGTTCAAATCATAAGGAAAAACATACAAATGGTTTTCAGCTTGTCCTTCAAAGAGAGCAAAACATAAATGCATAGGACACCTTCAAGTTTAAGAGGGCGACTAGATACAAATAATTTGAGAACAAGTGAAACCAACAATATGAATCAATCAATGAAAACTTTGGGACAATGCACATTATACTAAGAATGACAACTATGCTCTCTTAGACGGTGCATAAAGGTAGAAGGTGGTGACTCAACATAAAAGTAGAAGAAAGGCCCTTCGTGGAGGGAAGCAGTGATTGCAAGTTTTATAACCTTCAAAAATTATGGTACTTACCGGCTTTGAGCTCTCATTGCCCCCATCATAAGCATCTTGAATGGTTAAAGTTAATGCGAGAACAATTATGATGCATATGCTTGACAAATCATAAGTTGAAAACCTCGTGTCCCGTGAATACGAGTACCCAAACCTCATGCTACTTTACTTAGAGTCCCAAGCAAGGCTCTTGTCATTGTAAATATATGCATATCATTGAGAACCGCCAATGGGGTACCTCCGTGCCCGATGACATGGAACAAGCCCACACCAAAATGACAGGACAAGCAGACAATGAACACCTCGACATCTCTTTTATTTGCCATTTGTTTAGCTTTTTATTGTGAGATGCGTCGTCGAATGTTCACCATGGGTATGCTGCAAATTTCCACCATGAATTATGCATGGCTTAGATTAGCGGCCCGGCGTTTCCCTAACACATATACAAACTCCATGATCCCCACAAGATTCCCAATTCATTTCACACCGCGGGCATCCATAAACAAAAGATCACGATATCAACTCAAATAAGAAGTGCAATGTTGAAAGCTTGCCCATGACTGCATGGCTGGGCTAGTCTCCAACTTACAACTTGCAAGCATAAAAACTCAACATAAGAGACCACAATGTCAAATTTTTAAGAACAGGAAAACGTAAAGTGTGCCTTCCGGTTCGTGAGAGCTTTACTGACCGAATTTCGCATAACACTGGTAAGAGTTTAATTTGAAGAGAAAATAAAAGCAAGTAAAATTTACTTGGAATAGCAAATTGCTAGTAGGTATGTATGGTGGACACTTTGGAAAACTTTGGCTTTTAGGAGTTGGATGCACGAGTAGAGCTCATACTCAGTACAAGGCGAGGGCTAGCAAAAGACTGGGAGCGACCAACTAAGAGAGCAGTAATGGCCATAATCATGCAAAGCGACAAAGCAACATTAAAAGAAGCATAAGATGGCATCAAAAGTCAAAAACTAAATGATCATAGAGGCTATTGGCGACTTTGTAAGAGTCTAACATGTGTGAGCATGCGCCAAGTCAACCCAAATAAAGCATCAAGGAGAAAACCAAAATAATGCTTCCATACAATAAAAACAACGCATGATTTTTTCAAAGGCTCATTAAGCAATCTCAGTTATTTGAGACAAGTCATGCTATAGCAAAACCACTAAGCATACTATCAAAAATACATCAAGCATGACATGAAAAAGCCTAAGCCGCAGTCTACACAAGCTCCTTCTTGTACCACTATTTTGCACAAAGCTTTTACTCTTTTCCAACACCATTTGAAATTTTTAAAGACACCTCTTTTGATGAAAACCAATAAAGATCAGAGGCAAAAATACACCTTGATGAAAAGATATGACAAGGTCTGAACACAAATCAAGGCGAAAACAAAAACCAAAAGCAGTAGCAGAAAAAGAAGAACACCCGGTGAAATTGTAAGAATGAAAACTAGAGCGTTCTTGGCAAATGAAAACGAGGCAACTTCTCCAAAGGAAATTTGTTGGGGTCCAACCATTTATTGCAGCAAACAAAACAAACTAACTAAGAAAACTAAAACAACTGACGCTCCAAGAAAAACACATAGTGCATGAAGCAATAAAAATATAGTGTTTTGAAAGGTGACCTGATTTTTGCCGATGAAGAAGGGGTGCCTCGGGGGCATCCCCAAGCTTTGACGCTTGTACTTCTTGGATATTTCTTGGGGTGATGCATGGGCATCCCCAAGCTTGAGCTTTTGTCTATTCTTCAACTCATCTCATCATTCTCCAATCCCTACACTTGAAAACTTCCTTCATACAAAACTAAACACAAATCTATTAGCAACATTAGTGTAGCATAACATATAATCAACCTCTTTTTGCTTCAGGTTTCAACTCAAAACCACCACATATATAGCAAATACTACTGTAGCAACTTCCCCAAAAGTTCCATGATCAAAAGAACTCAAAAGAAAGCGATAAAGTGGCAAACACAAATATTGGCAGAAATCTGTCAAAACAGAACAGCTGACAAAGGCCGAATTTTTGAGGGGTTTTGTGTTGCTCAAATCAAAAAGTGTTCAACTAACGAAAGTTTGGATATAACCTGGGGCATATGCACAAGAAATCGCAGGTCTAAAAGATATACAGAGAATTTATATGAATTTTTACGGTGCAGCACCGAAAACAGTTTCAGGACAGCAACATCCCCAAATCTTTACCTCACTCGAATTAGAGGCTTCTCTTGGCACAAAAACGAAATAAACAAGATAATGAGCGGTCATTACAGTAGTAATGACTTCCAAGACTCAAATAAAAGAAAAAGTACTGAAAATAAAACATTGGGTTATCTCCCAAGAGTGCTTTTCTTTAACGCCTTTGAGCTAAGCTCAGTAATTTGAGAAGATGCTCACATAAGAAATATGAATGGAAGCCAAAAAGAGCATCAAGGAGCAAATATAAAAAACATTTAAGTCTAACCCACTTCCTATGCATAGGAATCTTGTAAGAAAATAAATCAAAGAAGCACATAGTCACAAGTATGGGTAGATAAAACAAGAGCAACTTCAGAACTTTCAATATAGAGAGAGGTGTTTTAGTAACATGAGAATTCCAACAACCATATTTTCCTCTCTCATAATAATTTTCAGTAGCATCATGAACAAACTCAACAATATAAATATCACACTCACCCTCTTTTGTTAAGCATGGAGGGCGATCAAATAAGGTATTAGTTAGAGAGTTACTCTTATTGGGAGGTAGACATGGGTAGCTCCATTCTTCCTCCTCTTGGTCATCACTCTCCTCCTCTGTTTCATCCAATGAGCTTCCAGTTTCAGCAATTTCTTCTTCCATAGGCTCCTTCATGGCATTAGTCTCTTCCGTTGGAGAGCATCTATTAAGATATTTAAGAATATAGCCATTTCCTTCCTTGTAATTATCAAAGCAAAATGTGAGTATATCATAAACCTCATATTTATAAGGTGTATCATCAGTATTTTCAAGCAAATAAGCAAGTTCGAATGCACCCTTCCAAGCAATAAACTCTTCAATTTGTTCCACATCATAAAAGTCATAATTTCCATTAATATAAGAAGATATGGTAACATCATCATTATACTCACATTGAAAAGGGAGGTGTTTATACCTCCTACAGAAACAAGATCTATCAAAGCAATAGGTAACATTATAAGTAGAGCACACGTTTCTAGCAATGATATACAATCTATTGATTTGTTCCCATAAGTGTTTCCCTTTTTGTGACAAGCGGTGTTCCTCATAATAATTTTGCTGCTCTTCCGTGAACCCACCTTGCCAAAAAGATTTAGTTTCAAAGAAACCAACCATTGATAGAAAGCATGATAAAGCAAGACAAGTAAAAAATAACTACAAAGGATTCTAAATTTTTTGGGTTTTTGATATAAAACGATGCAGGTAAAATAAATAAAGTAAAGCAAAACAATAACAAAGTAAAGGATGTGCGTGCGAAAAAACTCCCCTCGCAGAAGTCTTCTACTTCCTCCCCGGCAACGGCGCCAGAAAAACAGCTGATTGCCAAGTTGACAGTCGGTCCTTGTGCGTGGTGAATGACCAGCCCGTTGGGAACCCCAAGAGGAAGGTGTGATGAGTATAGCAGCTGGTTTTCCCTCAGTTAAGAAACCAAGGTTTATCGTTCTTGGAGAGGAGAGACAAACGACTGAAGGTGATGCAGACTGGCTTAATAGCACTCCAACAAGGGCGCCGTTTAACGATACTTGTTGACTCGTCTTCGGCCAGTAGCAACGCGGAACCAGCACACAACACAACCAAGTACTTTGTTCCCAACTTATGATGAGGTTGTCAATCTCACCGGTTTGCTTGAAACAAAGGTTATGAGTGTATCGAGTGGAAAACAATAGAGTATGCGAGTAAAGTAAACAGTGCGAGTAAAGTAAACAGGTGATAGCAATATGATGGAAATAGGACCGGGGTCCACAGTTCACTAGTGGTGTCTCTCCATAAGATAAATAACACATGCTGGGTAAACAAATTACAGTTGGGCAATTGATAGAATAAAGATAAACGCGATATGACAAGAAGATCACTATGAGATTTACTATGGGCATTACAACAAAATACATAGACCGCCATCCAACTGCATCTATGACTAATAATCCACTTGTGGCGAATCAATCCGAGAACTCCACAAGTATTAAGTTGCGAACAACAGATAATTGCATTAAGCAAAGTGTGTAATGTAAACAAAGCATATGCCCTTGAGCATATGAATGTTGTTTTCTCCCTAGTAGCAACATCACATCTACAACCTTAGAGGTTTCTGTCACTCCCCCAGGTTAAATAGAGGCATGAACCCACTATCGAGCATAAATACCCCCTCTTGGAGTCACTAGCAACTACTCGGCCAAGATAGCTACTAACAACGGAGAGCATGCAAGATCATAAACAACATAGAGATAACAAAAGATAATATTCAGTACAACAACTCAATCATAACACCAATATTCATCGGATCCCAACAAACCAAACATGTAGAATTACATAACGGTGATCTCAATCATGTAGGGCAGCTCATGAGATCTAAACATGAAGCACATGGTGGAGAAGACAACCATCTAGTGTAACATCCCAAGATTTTATCAAATTTTGGGGGAATTTTTTTGCTTTTGTTTTGCTTGAGATGTTTGGAATTTCACAGGGATTTAAAACTTTTGAGTTTATTTGAAAGCTTTATTAGAAACTATTTTAAACTTTCTATTATTTTCTTAAGGAACCTCTTTGAGAAAAACCTAAAATCAAAATATTATTTTCTTGCTTTTAATCAGCCTTATGCAAGCTTGCTTGCAAAAGATAGTTTTACAAAATTTGCATTATTCAATATGGGTTGCTTTTTCAAACCATAATTGAGTGTGTTTCTCAATCATTATTTTTATAAAATATTATTTTACTTTTTTTAAAAAGAATCAAGTTCAAACTCTATTTCTATTATTATATGCAAGCAAAGCCATTAGGCTCAATTAAGATCCTTTATTAAAAATCTTGTTCCAATTCTGAAAACTAGTTTTCTTGCAGTGTTGAATCATTGCTTTGATTTTTAGAAAGTGCCTATAAAGTTTATTCTCTGGTTTTAAAAGGAATTATTTTGAAAGTCCTAATTTTATCTTATGCAATAAAGCCCTTAGATCAAATTATAAAGCTTTATTGAAATTCTTGCTAAATTTGTGAAAAACATGTTTGTTACTGTTCTGGATTGTTGTTTTGAATTTTAGAAACTTTACAAAGTTGGTTTGAAGCAATTTGAACCAAATTTGCAAAAGTTATAAAAGAAACAAGAAAATAGAAAAAGAAAAAGAGAATAGAAGAAAAAATATATATATAATGGCCTCGGGGAACCTTTCGGCCCAGTACCGCAACCAGCCCGCGGCCTAGGAAGCCCCCCGAACCGGTACCCTATCCCTCGCCCTCTCTCACCAATAGCGGGCCCCACCCGTCAGTCGTCTTCCTCCTCAGTCCGAGTTCCACGCCAGTAACCGAGCCTCCGCACCGATTAATCCCCTCTTCAATACGCATTGATGCCTGCCCGTTTCGACCCCAGCCTGTGCCTATATAAAGCCCTCGGTCCCCTCTCCCTTTCCCCTTTTCTCTCTCGCCTGAAACGCCTCCAGGAGGAAGAAATCGCTCACCGGAGTCCTCATCATCTGCGAGAGTATCCGCTCGATTCCGGCAGCTCTGGTGAGCCCGAGCCCCTCCCTCTTCTCCTATCCTCTTCTCCTATATCTAGCGCACCTCGTCATGGTCTTATTCTGTCCAAAACCGCAGAGAATCAGCATCGCCGACCATAGCCGAAGCTCACCGCCGCTCCAGCCGCCACTCCTCGTCGCTTCGGGAAGAGGACGAGCGCGTCGACCTCACTCTCAAGCTCGCCAAGCACTCCCGAACACCGTAAGCATCTCCGCCGTTCTCAGGAACCACCAGATCCGTCGCCGACGTCCACCTCTGGTCGCCCATCGCCGGAGACACGCCGGAACCCTAGCTTCAACCGGTGAGCCTCTCCCCCTTAGATCTCATCCGTTGGATCTCGATCTAACGATCCTAATAGAATCACTTACTGAACCGGTACGGGTGAATCAGATCCATCCAATCTCCTTTTAATCCAACGCACCACAGACGTGATCCAACCGAAGAGGTATCCTCCAATTAGAAAGCGCCACGTGGCCAGCCTCGGTTTAAAACCGAATTCAAATAGGTTTTCTAATCAGATTTCAACTCAATCTTGCAAAATTCATATCTTTTGATCTGTAGGTCCAAAAATAACAAATGATATACCGTTGGAATCCTTAGAATATATAGAATCTAGTAGTGCAATAAAAATTCCTATTTTATGGGTTCAATTTGAATCTATTTTCAAATTGGAATCAAACCTTCTGTTAGCTTGTTAAATTCATATCTTCTATTTTGTCCATCCAAAAATTACAAATTTGTAGTATTTGGAATCCTCTCAACATGTAGAACATCATAGGATCAAGAAATATCAAATTTGATATGTGCACACACTTTGTGCATCCAAATTTGTCTAAATCACTATTTTGGTGATAATCCAAATTCTATAACTTATTTTAGGATGCTTCCACTTGCAGTGACTTTGTATTACTGCAAGCTATCCAGTAGCATCGCTCCCACAATTTCTTGAACCGCTTCACAATTATTCAAATTCTTATATGAGAATTTGAGTAGTTCCTAAATATATTAATTCTATTTCTTTTCCAATTAATGTTACCTTCTGCCTTAGTAAATCCTATAATCGTACCTAGTCTTCAATGTTGTCTAAACCACATCTTGATCAAGATCATATCTACTTAGACCTATCTTATCTAGTTCACACATATTCAAATTACAATTGTGTTGTTTGAGTAAAGTGTGATACATCTCAATCATAGATTCTATTCTTGCTATCTTTGTGGTGTTGATCTAATCAACATTATAGCACCTATCCAATACTCCATGTACCCAATAGAAACCTTAAACCATAATCTCAAATGTTATCTACCCATACTCAATCCTCTGTCCACTTGATCCTGCTTTCATGTGTATAACTATTCAATTAACAAATGAGTTAATTGAGTAACTCAATGTTTCATGAATCCTTGCCCAATGCCTATGTGTAACTTACACAAATTTGAGTAAGTGTTGTCACACTTTATTCAATAGTGTCTTGTTGCACTATTCTATACCTATGTGAATCTATTCACATGAGTCATTCTAAACTCTATTCATACCCATTCATCAAATATCATCTGAACATTATCTTGATCCATACCTTGTCCAACTAAACATATTTTGTCTAATTCATATATGTACTCAAATTGCAATTGTGCTCCTTGAGTAGAATATGAATTCATCTCAAACTTAGGTTCTATCGATGTGGAGTTGTTATAACCCGTACCATAGTATGTGTTATACACCATGTTGATCAATGAACCATTTGAGCCATGTCCTCAAATATCAATTATTCATACCCAATCCAATGCCTACTTAGTTTTGGTTCACATGTATTGAACTATTCAACTTGCAAATGTGCTAATTGAGTAATTCAAGCATTCTTAAAACCTAGCCTAGTTCCTAAGTGCAATAGATACTATTTAAGAGTAATTGTTGTCACATTTACTCAATAGTGTTGTAGTTGCACAAATTGACTCTTGTGTAATTTATTTCACATGAGCTATTCCTAAAACTCTTATATGCCTTGATAAAGCATAAAAACTTCATCAATTATATTTGCCTAGACCAATTCTCTCTCAAATTCATTATCTCACAAATCATGATCCTTTGCCATATCTTTCTATCATAACGTCTCAATAAATCTAAATTGTTAAACAAGTACTTTTCAATTGTTTGATTTGTTTGATTGTGTTTGTATGGATTGTTTATGGTATGCTATTTATTGTGCTATAGTTTTTGCGAAGAGCTACGTGCTTAGTTGAGAAAAGTGGAAAGATCGTATTCTTCAAAAAGGCAAGTGACACACATATCCCCTACCTATTTTTACTACTGCATTAGTGTGTTTCAGTAGTATGCATGATAGGTGGAATATTCAACTGTTTTATAAAATGCTTAGATCCTAGTAGTGTGTAGCTATCCTCAAACCCCACCTGTTAGGATGCTAAATACTTTGAAAAATATTGATGCCATGCTATGATCACTTGATAAAGGTGTTTTGTGTACAAATTAAGAACTTCAACTAAAATGAAACACCTGGGTGGATTGGTTTGATGATGGAGGCGATGTTGAGTGGCGACCTGGGGCTACACGTTGTGTAGTTGCTGCCTGGGCGTTCACTTGTGGTTTGCCACCCAGGAACAAAGAGCTTAACATGTCTTCCATGCTTAGAGTGCTTCCAGTGCAGCCTTATGACATTATGGGCTCTGTCTTGACTGATTAGATGTGGGAGTGCAACTTGTGTGCAAAGCAGGGGCTGGTAGTTGAATTGTAGGTTGGGGACGGAGCTTGCCGGTTAGTTGCCCTCTCCTTCTAAAAGGTCTCGTTTCATTTTATGTATGGGCATAAAATGAATCATAAGGTGAAAGTGCACAACCCTTGCAAGGTGTCAAAAACTAATCGATTAGCCGTGTCCACGGTTATGGACAAATTGAGTCTCTAGACATGGAATGTACGAAAGAATCTCATCACCGATTTTGAATGATTAAAATATGTCTAGAAACCCCTAGGCAGGAACTAAGGACCACGCACTCCGAGGGGTGGTGGTGCCTGAGGTTCCAAACTTTGTTGAGTTGCGCCCAGAACTACATACCGGCCAGTATGTAGTGTATGGGGGTTGTCTTGACCCTTGAAAAATAAAATTTTGAAAGAAAGTATTAAAAAGGATTTTAGGATAAAATTGGCTTTATGCAAATCAGCCTATGAGATCCACCAGCCAAATGTCATGTAGCTAGTTCTTTCACAACAGCCACCAAATATGTGTCATTTGCCAGTACATCATTGTACTGACCCCTCTGGGGCTGCATATTCAAACGTGCAGGTTTTATCTCGAGTAAGGAACCAGGAGTAGGATCTCGAGCTTACATTCCAACATGTCTGCATGTGGCACTTGATGAAGATGGAAGCTCACTACAACCATGCTTTATGCTGTGTACTTGTAAGGTTGAAGACCTATGTAATTGGATTTACGTTGTAATATTGATGCTATTGCAATGATTACTATATTTTGTACTGTGGTGCTATGTAATGATCCAGGGAATGGCACAGATACACAGGAGTTCTGTCTTTTGATAAGGTAGGGCGCTACAGAATGGTATCAGAGCATGGTGTTGCCTGTAGTATCGAGACCCTAGGTTTGGAATAGACTAGGAAGCCCTAGGATTCTTTTCTCACCTTCACAAGAAAATCAATTTAGTTTTCTAAATGAAATCAATCTATTTACTTTAGTTTGAAATTTTCTTGTAGGAACTTTTCCCATTCATTTGTTTTACACTACTTCTCTTTCTAATTTAGATGAACAGCCTCATTGAATCACTGAAGAAAGGCCCAGTGATGATCATGACCCTGAAGTGTGAGACTGAGTTTCCCAAAGCCTTGAAGAACCTCATGTTAAGTATGGGAATGCAAGGAGAAGCTGTTTACAAAGGATTTCCCGTGATAGATGAAGGTGAAGAATATTGGTGGGTGCAGCTTCATCTATACAAGAATAAAGAAGATGACCACAAGAAGATGGGACTTTGGATGTTCACTAACTCCGAGATGTATCCATCATTCCTTGACTCAGCGAGATGTGCTGCTTGGTCAGCTATAAAGGAACTTGGAGAAAGACTCAAGTGGAGACTTCATAATACTCAGCAAGACCTCAAGGAAGAAAAGGAAGACACTACTACATTGAAGGAAACCATAAACCAACTTCAAGGTGACATGGAAAAGTTGGTATCTGAACTTAGTGTTCAAGGAGATCTCATCAAAACCAAGGACGAGCAAATTACCAATCTACTGAAGCAGCTGGACCAGAATAGTGGATCTGCTTAGAAGAGTACCAAGAAACCTTAGTTGGACCTCCATCTAGGAAATTTTAATAAGCAATGATGTGTAATAAACGTTATGGTCATACCGACTTGTGGATAATCGTACCTTCCCATTTGTTTGAAAACTAGTTTGCTTGTTATGATGAATGTTTGTTAGATATTATTTGTAGGATAAATTGTTTTGATCTGTTATGGTTGGGTAGGAATCTTCTTTAGATCCCTTCTATCTATATATCAACTATGCTAAGGCCTAAACTTGTCCTAAAACCCAAACCAAAGTTTTCTCAACGACAGAACGACTACAATGACCCTCATTGGAGATAAGGATACAGAGTACAACAATAAGAGGTAGTGTTTCTAGTACAAGAGACTGGAACATTACGCAAGAGACTGCACAAAGGATGATGCCCCAAGACTCCAGTAAGCTAGGATGACTGAAGGATACCACACAAACAATAAGAAGACACCCCAAGGTGTAGCTAATGTAGAAGTAATACTATTCAACCACCTCATGCAAGAAAGGTGGAAAATAGCAAACAGAGCAATGGAAAGAGCAAACAGAGCAATGGAAAGGATTTTAATTCCTCTTAAATGGCAAACCAGAGGATCTACAACTTAAGGATTATTGCCATGAGCTTTGTTGAAAACCTCTAGCTAGGAACGATAGGTTTTGTTTTCAAAATTCAAAATAGAATTTGGGAACTTGATTCCAATTTCAACAAAAATTTTGTTTAAAAAGCTAGCGAGGTTGACCAAGAGTTAGAATGCGAGATGCACCAAACCAAATACAAGGTAATGATTGGGTGCGACATGGATTGGCCCCCATGACGACAACTCATATTGTTCGCTTTTGTATGAGGAATGGCGAATCTAGAGAGACCTACCTACATGAGAGACGACGTCGTTAAACCATGACCTTAGGAGGATAATATGTTACATCCCTTATAGTGAGCCAGTGTGGCCAAAACGTAGGAATACGGTGAGAATTTGGTTTTTGAACGGCTACATGAATCATAAATGTTTTGCTCAGTGGACCTTGAATACGAAGGCTTTTCAGCTTCGGCTGCTACCTATTCAATTCACCTTCCCGACCCTTCGTTTCGACTCCCTACATGGCCTGTTCGGCTACCTCCCTCAGCCTATAAAAGAGAGGTCACTCCTCTCCAGAGAGACACAACAAAGACAACCACCACTACCTATGAGATTGCCTCCTAGTTCCAAAGCTTTACGCCACCGAAGTTTACCCCATCCCGACCTGCGATGTTATGATGCAACTCTCCGAATCCCTGAAACTACTTTCCTGCCCATGAGAGCTTTGTTAGATCCCTTTTTCTTGCAAAGGAGTTCATCTTCGAGATATGATCAAGATGTCCAGCGTCTTCCAATGACTATGAAGATGGTTGCAAAAGGAATTCTTAAGGACCATCCGGTACTAGTGGCAGATAGCATGATGAACACTGGTATCAAGAAAAGATTCAACAATGCTGGTTATAAGGCGACCTTCCATCCCTTAAAGGTGCAAGTACCTCTTACAGAGTCCACCTTGTTTACCCCTATGAAATGCATGAGAAGACTGCAGAGATGCCATCCTAATCCCTTGGGATGTGTGGTCTCATCATGTTCGTGGGGCAAGCATGCAGTACTTGGCACTGAGTCATCTTTTCAGATTCTGTAAGGAAAATCAGCTAAAAAGGCAACGAGGAGTTTGACGATGATCTATATGATTTCCTGACCTTGGTGAGGACCAACCAAGAAAAGACTAGATACACATTCTTGGAAGATGTGGACTACCTTGTTGATGACAACGCAATGGATGATATTTGCTTATCACCAGAATTGGATGGAACCCTTGGTGTGCCCACTTTTGAACATAGTTGTGAACATCGGAATTTGGCACAACAGTGAATGCAAGCTGGGAACAAAATGCAAGTGCCTAAGGAAGCATCAAGATACCACCAAGAGGAATTTTCTTTTAAGGGTGGTAGCACCCTAGTTCCATTGGAATCAATAAACTTTTTAGCCTTTCTCCAATCTCGGGGACGAGATTTCTTTTAAGGGTGGTAGTCTGTAACATCCCAAGATTTTATCAAATTTTGGAGGAAATTTTTTGCTTTTGTTTTGCTTGAGATGTTTGGAATTTCACAGGGATTTAAAACTTTTGAGTTTATTTGAAAGCTTTATTAGAAAACTATTTTAAACTTTCTATTATTTTCTTAAGGAACCTCTTTGAGAAAAACCTAAAATCAAAATATTATTTTCTTGCTTTTAATCAGCCTTATGCAAGCTTGCTTGCAAAAGATAGTTTTACAAAATTTGCATTATTCAATATGGGTTGCTTTTTCAAACCATAATTGAGTGTGATTCTCAATCATTATTTTTATAAAATATTATTTTACTATTTTAAAAAGAATAAAGTTCAAACTCTATTTCTATTATTTTATGCAAGCAAAGCCATTAGGCTCAATTAAGATCCTTTATTAAAAATCTTGTTCCAATTCTGAAAACTAGTTTTCTTGCAGTGTTGAATCATTGCTTTGATTTTTAGAAAGTGCCTATAAAGTTTATTCTCTGGTTTTAAAAGGAATTATTTTGAAAGTCCTAATTTTATCTTATGCAATAAAGCCCTTAGATCAAATTATAAAGCTTTATTAAAATTCTTGCTAAATTTGTGAAAAACATGTTTGTTACTGTTCTGGATTGTTGTTTTGAATTTTAGAAACTTTACAAAGTTGGTTTGAAGCAATTTGAACCAAATTTGCAAAAGTTATAAAAGAAACAAGAAAATAGAAAAAGAAAAGGAGAAAAGAAGAAAAAAAATATATAAAAAGGCCCCGGGGAACCTTTCGGCCCAGTACCGCAACCAGCCCGCGGCCTAGGAAGCCCCCTCCCGAACCGGTACCCTATCCCTCGCCCTCTCTCACCGACAGCGGGCCCCACCCGTCAGTCGTCTTCCTCCTCAGTCCGAGTTCCACGCCAGTAACCGAGCCTCCGCACCGATTACTTCCCTCTTCAATACGCATTGATGCCTGCCCGTTTCGACCCTAGCCTGTGCCTATATAAAGCCCTCGGTTCCCTCTCCCTTTCCCCTTTTCTCTCTCGCCCGAAACGCCTCCAGGAGGAAGAAATCGCTCGCCGGAGTCCTCAGCATCTGCGAGAGTATCCGCTCAATTCCGGCAGCTCTGGTGAGCCCGAGCCCCTCCCTCTTCTCATATCCTCTTCTCCTATATCTAGCGCACCTCGTCATGGTCTTATTCTGTCCAAAACCGCAGAGAATCAGCGTTGCCGACCATAGCCGAAGCTCACCGCCGCTCCAGCCGCCACTCCTCGTCGCTTCGGGAAGAGGACGAGCGCGTCGACCTCACTCTCGAGCTCGCCAAGCACTCCCGAACACCGTAAGCATCTCCGCCGTTCTCGGGAACCACCAGATCCGTCGCCGATGTCCACCTCTGGTCGTCCATCGCCGGAGACACGCCAGAACCCTAGCTTCAACCGGTTAGCCTCTCCCCCTTAGATCTCATCCATTGGATCTCGATCTAACGATCCTAATAGAATCACTTACTGAACCGGTACGGGTGAATCAGATCCATCCAATCTCCTTTTAATCCAACGCACCATAGACGTGATCCAACCGAAGAGGTATCCTCCAATTAGAAAGCGCCACGTGGCCAGCCTCGGTTTAAAACCGAATTCAAATAGGTTTTCTAATCAGATTTCAACTCAATCTTGCAAAATTCATATCTTTTGATCTGTCGGTCCAAAAATAACAAATGATATACCGTTGGAATCCTTAGAACATCTAGAATCCAGTAGTGCAATAAAACTTCATATTTTATGGGTTCAATTTGAATCTATTTTCAAATTGGAATCAAATCTTCTGTTAGCTTGTTAAATTCATATCTTCTATTTTGTCCATCCAAAAATTACAAATTTGTAGTATTTGGAATCCTCTCAACATGTAGAACATCATAGGATCAAGAAATATCAAATTTGATACGTGCACACACTTTGTGCATCCAAATTTGTCCAAATCACTATTTTGGTGATAATCCAAATTCTATAACTTATTTTAGGATGCTTCCACTTGCAGTGACCTTGTATTACTGCAAGCTATCCAGTAGCATCGCTCCCACAATTTCTTGAACCGCTTCACAATTATTCAAATTCTAATATGAGAATTTGAGTAGTTCCTAAATATATTAATTCTATTTCTTTTCCAATTAATGTTACCTTCTGCCTTAGTAAATCCTATAATCGTACCTAGTCTTCAATGTTGTCTAAACCACATCTTGATCAAGATCATATCTACTTAGACCTATCTTATCTAGTTCGCACATATTCAAATTACAATTGTGTTGTTTGAGTAAAGTGTGATACATCTCAATCATAGATTCTATTCTTGCTATCTTTGTGGTGTTGATCTAATCAACATTATAGAACCTATCCAATACTCCATGTACCCAATAGAAACCTTAAACCATAATCTCAAATGTTATCTACCCATACTCAATCCTCTGTCCACTTGATCCTGCTTTCATGTGTATAACTATTCAATTAACAAATGAGTTAATTGAGTAACTCAATGTTTCATGAATCCTTGCCCAATGCCTATGTGTAACTTACACAAATTTGAGTAAGTGTTGTCACACTTTATTCAATAGTGTCTTGTTGCACTATTCTATACCTATGTGAATCTATTCACATGAGTCATTCTAAACTCTATTCATACCCATTCATCAAATATCATCTGAACATTATCTTGATCCATACCTTGTCCAACTAAACATATTTTGTCTAATTCATATATGTACTCAAATTGCAATTGTGATCCTTGAGTAGAATATGAATTCATCTCAAACTTAGGTTCTATCGATGTGGAGTTGTTATAACCCATACCATAGTATGTGTTATACACCATGTTGATCAATGAACCATTTGAGCCATGTCCTCAAATATCAATTATTCATACCCAATCCAATGCCTACTTAGTTTTGGTTCACATGTATTGAACTATTCAACTTGCAAATGTGCTAATTGAGTAATTCAAGCATTCTTAAAACCTAGCCTAGTTCCTAAGTGCAATAGATACTATTTAAGAGTAATTGTTGTCACATTTACTCAATAGTGTTGTAGTTGCACAAATTGACTCTTGTGTAATTTATTTCACATGAGCTATTCCTAAAACTCTTATATGCCTTGATAAAGCATAAAAACTTCATCAATTATATTTGCCTAGACCAATTCTCTCTCAAATTCATTATCTCACAAATCATGATCCTTTGCCATATCTTTCTATCATAACGTCTCAATAAATCTAAATTGTTAAACAAGTACTTTTCAATTGTTTGATTTGTTTGATTGTGTTTGTATGGATTGTTTATGGTATGCTATTTATTGTGATGTAGTTTGTGCGAAGAGCTACGTGCTTAGTTGAGAAAAGTGGAAAGATCGTATTCTTCAAAAAGGCAAGTGACACACATATCCCCTACCTATTTTTACTACTGCATTAGTGTGTTTCAGTAGTATGCATGATAGGTGGAATATTCAACTGTTTTATAAAATGCTTAGATCCTAGTAGTGTGTAGCTATCCTCAAATCCCACCTGTTAGGATGCTAAATACTTTGAAAAATATTGATGCCATGCTATGATCACTTGATAAAAGTGTTTTGTGAACAAATTAAGAACTTCAACTAAAATGAAACACCTGGGTGGATTGGTTTGATGATGGAGGCGATGTTGAGTGGCGACCTGGGGCTACACGTTGTGTAGTTGCTGCCTGGGCGTTCACTTGTGGTTTGCCACCCAGGAACAAAGAGGTTAACATGGCTTCCATGCTTAGAGTGCTTCCAGTGCAGCCTTATGACATTATGGGCTCTATCTTGACTGATTAGATGTGGGAGTGCAACTTGTGTGCAAAGCAGGGGCTGGTAGTTGAATTGTAGGTTGGGGACTGAGCTTGCCGGTTAGTTGCCCTCTCCTTCTAAAAGGTCTCGTTTCATTTTATGTATGGGCATAAAATGAATCGTAAGGTGAAAGTGCACAACCCTTGCAAGGTGTCAAAAACTAATCGATTAGCCGTGTCCACGGTTATGGACAACTTGAGTCTCTAGACATGGAATGTACGGAAGAATCTCATCACCGATTCCGAATGATTAAAATATGTCTAGAAACCCCTAGGCAGGAACTAAGGACCACGCACTCCGAGGGGTGGTGGTGCCTGAGGTTCCAAACTTTACTGAGTTGCGCCCAGAACTACATACCGGCCAGTATGTAGTGTATGGGGGTTGTCATGACCCTTGAAAAATAAAATTTTGAAAGAAAGTATTAAAAAGGATTTTAGGATAAAATTGGCTTTATGCAAATCAGCCTATGAGATCCACCAGCCAAATGTCATGTAGCTAGTTCTTTCACAACAGCCACCAAATATGTGTCATTTGCCAGTACATCATTGTACTGACCCCTCTGGGGCTGCATATTCAAACGTGCAGGTTTTATCTCGAGTAAGGAACCAGGAGTAGGATCTCGAGCTTACATTCCAACATGTCTGCCTGTGGCACTTGATGAAGATGGAAGCTCACTGCAACCATGCTTTCTGCTGTGTACTTGTAAGGTTGAAGACCTATGTAACTGGATTTACATTGTAATATTGATGCTATTGCAATGATTACTATATTTTGTACTGTGGTGCTATCTACTGATCCAGGGAATGGCACAGATACATAGGAGTTCTGTCTTTTGATAAGGCAGGGCGCTACATCTAGCTACTGCTATGGACCCATAGTCCAAGGTAGACTACTCACTCATCGCTCCGGAGGCAAGCATGGCGATGAAGAAGACCTCCGGTGGCGATTCCCCTCTCCGGCAGGGTGCCGGGAAGAGCTTCTGGACCCTCCCGATCTTTGGGTCGACGGCGGCGGCGGATCGCGATGTGTTCTGGAAAAGTGATCGGGTCTTTAGGTTTTTCCCGTCGGGGGGTCTTTATAGGCGAAGGGGCGATGTCAGAGGTGGCCCCAGGCCTCCTCACGCCAGGGCGGCGCGGCCAGGGGCTGGGCCGCGCCAGCCCTGCGTGAGGGCGGCCTGTGGACCTCTCCTTCTTCTCTTCAGATGATTGGAAGCTCCCGGACAAAGTAAGACTTTAGGAACTTGTTTCGTCCAATTCCGAGAATATTTCCCGTGTATCACTTCTGAAACACAAAAACAGCAGAAAACAGGGAACTGGCACTGTGGCGACTCGTTAATAGGTTAGTTCCAGAAAATGCATAAAAGTGCCATGAAGTGTAACAAAACAGTAGGCAAATGGTGTAAAAAAAGCATGGAGCATCAAAATTTATAGATACGTTGGAGACGTATCAGACCTATGTCGGCGTCATCCAGTAAAGGGGCCGGATATTCCGGCCAGGGGGACCGGATAATCCGCCCCTCCAACTCAGCAACGGCTACATTTTGGGAGGGGCTATAAATACCCCTCCCCTTCTTCAACCTCAAGCTGCTCGTCCTGCACAAGAAGAACACCCCATTTGGAGCCACCAAATCCACAAGATCTCCTCCCTCAACCCACCAAAGCTCTTGATCTTTGGAGAATCGAAGGAGAAGGCCTTGATCTACATCCTCACCGAAGTGATTTGATTTCCCCTCTCATTTGCTTGAGGGCCCCTTATGTCTTGGGTTCCCTTGAGTCCCTTGACCTTGATTTGTGTGATTTATATCTTGATACTTGTTGATTGATTGCTTTGTGGTGCTTGGGAGCCTCCAATTCAGTTGTGGAGTTGTGCCCCAAGTTTTGTAAAGGCCGATTCTGCCTTGAGGAATCCCTTAGTGGAAAGTGAGCTAGGCCTTTGTGGCGGAAGCTTGCACCGGAGAATAGGGTGAGCCTTTGTGGCGTTGGTTAGGCCTTTGTGGCAACCACACCCCTCCAACGTAGACGTACTTCCCCTAAAAAGGAAGGAACTACGGGAATTACATCCGTGTCTCCGTGTGCTCCACTCTCGGTTACCTCTATCCTTTATTGCCTTTACTACTTGTATCTTGCTTAGCTTGCTAGTTGTCATATAGGTAAATTCACCTTAGTTGCATATCTAGAGAATTTACCTTTTGTGTCAAGCCTAAATTGAAAAAGAATTAAAATTTGAGTAGCACCTATTCACCCCCCCCTCTAGGTGCCCATACGATCCGTTCAATAGATTTCATTCTTTCCCAAGCTTGAGCGACATGTTCATTATCAAACTGTCTAAACTTCATAATATCACTTCTCAAAGCTATAATCTTAGTAGGAGGATAATATTTTCCAATAAAAGCATCCTTACACTTATCCCAAGAGTCAATACTATTTCTAGGCAAAGATAGCAACCAATCATTAGCTCTTCCTCTTAAAGAGAAAGGAAACAACTTAAGCTTAATAATATTACCATCTACATCCTTATACTTTTGCATCTAACATAGCTCAACAAAATTGTTGAGATGAGCTGCAACATCATCAGTACTGGCACCAGAAAATTACTCTTTCATAATAAGATTCAACAAAGCAGGTTTAATCTCATAAAAAATTGCCTCAGGAGCAGGTGGCGCAATAGGAGTGCAGATAAAATCATTGTTTTTGGTGCTAGTAAAATCACACAACTTGGTGTTCTCAGGAGTACCCATTCTAGCAAAACTAAAAGCAGGCAAGTAAAAATAACAACTATAAAGGAACTATTTTTTTTTGTATTTTTGATAAAAAGATGCAAGCAAAAATAAAACAAAGCAAAACAATAACAAAGTAAAAGGTTGGAAGTGAGAGACTCCCCTTGCAGAAATCTTCTTTCTCCCCGGCAACGACGCCAGAAAACTTGTTGGTGGTGCGGTGTTGATGTAGGAGTTTTTGTAGATGACCGCCCAGTTGGAAACCCCAAGAGAAGGTTATGATGAGCACAGCAGCAAGTCTTCCCTCAGTATAAAACCAAGGTTTATCAAACCAGTAGGAGAAAGAACCAAACTTCAGAAGGTTGATGCCCGCTAGCTTCGCGACAGCTCCGAACAATTTATATGGCGCCTCGTCCAGGGCTTAGCTTTGCACCAACAGCAACGTGGAACCTGCAGACAACACAACCAAGTACTTTGTCCCAACTTACAGTGAGGTTGTCAATCTCACCGGTTTGCTGTGAACAAAGGATTAAGCGTATCGAGTGGTAAAAGATAGTAGTTTGCAAGAATGTAAATAAAGCAAGTAAAAGGTAAACGGTAATAGCAATGTAAAAGAATGGACCGGGGTTCACTAGTGGTGTCTCTCCATAATATAAATAACAACATGATGGGTAAACAAATTACAGTTGGGCAATTGATACAATAAACCAAGCGTACAAATATCATGAGGATCGCTATGAGATTCACTTGGGCATTACAACATAATACATAGACCGAAATCCAACTGCATCTATGACTAATAATCCACCCTCCGGATCTCATCCGAGCAACCATTGGGTGTTAAGTTGCAAGCAACATATTATCGCCTTAAGCAAAGTATGCAATGTAAACAATACGAATATCCTTGAACATAAGATTGTTGTTTTCTCCCTAGTAGCAAGAACACATCTACAACCTTAGAGGTTTCTGTCACTCCCCTAGATTACTAGAGGCATGAACCCACTATCGAGCATAAATACTCCCTCTTGGAGTCACTAGCATCTACTTGGCCAAGATATCTACTAGCAACGGAGAGCATGCAAGATCATAAACAACATAGAGATAACATAAAGATCATAAATCAACAATTCAACTTGACATAATACCAATATTCATCGGATCCCAACAAACACAACATGTAGAATTACACAATGATGATCATGATCATGATAGGCAGCTCACAAGATCTAAACATGAAGCACAAGGTGGAGATGACAACCATCTAGCTACTGCTATGGACCCGTAGTGCAAGGTAGACTACTCACACATCACTCCGGAGGCGACCATGGTGATGAAGAAGGTCTCCGGCGGTGATTCCCCTCTCGGGCAGGGTGCCAGGAAGAGCTTCTGGACCCTCCCGATCTCGCGTCAACGATGGCGATGACTTACAGTAGGTTTCGTGGAAAAGTGATCGGGCCCTTTAGGTTTTCCCGTCGAGAGGAATATATAGGCGGAAGGGCGGCGTCAGAAGGTGGGCCAGGGGGCCACACCACCTGGTGGCGCGGCTAGGGGCTAGGCCGCGCCACCCTATGGTGCGCGTGGCCCCTGGTCCCCCTTCGTCTCATCTTCGGACTTTGTCTCGTGTCGAAAAAAATAGGAATTATGGCTTTTGTTTCATCCAATTACGAGAATATTTCCTGTGTAGCTTTTCTGAAACACAAAAACAACAGAAACTGGGAACTGGCACTGTGGCGTCTCGTTAATAGGTTAGTTCTAGAAAATGCATAAAAATACCATGAAGTATAACAAAACACAAAGCAAATGATGTATAAACAAGCATAAAGCATAAAAAATTATAGATACGTTTGAGACGTATCAATTGCCTCAGTAGTAATTCATCTGAAATGTGTTCAGAACATTTTTTTAAACAAAGTACTTAGTCTTTGACTGCATAGAGCGCAATGCCTAAAACAAAAAAAAAAAACAAGCTAGGACTGTTATAAGATAGATGGTTCAGAAAAAAGAGCTAGCTCAGCAAAGGCGAACAGGGCTCTCTCCAAATGTGGCAGTGGTTAGCTTAGAGCTGCATCAATTGTATTCGTTCTCCATCAAACGGCCCAGATGGTGCAGCCGGTGCACAAGTTCTCTAGGTGCATAGGATACTTTGCCCTGGCGCCCCGGCCATCTTGTGTACGGGAGAATTTTTTAGGAAGAATTCTACGGAAACATTCATAGTTCACATCTTTCCCGCGATACACTTCGGCGGGGTGTACGTTCGGTATTAACCGAAAAATTGGTTGTTATACTAATCGGTTAGTCACAACTCACAAACTCGAACATGAAATTCGCTGAAGAAATTAGGAAAAATCGGCTAAAATAGGTTCAGTTGTCGGCATAAACCGTATGGGGCTGGGTCACGCGGAGCAGAGACGGGTATGTCGGCGCGCACCTGTCGACTGTCGTGGACTGCCGAGCTGGGATCGTGGAAGAGAGTCGCCACTGTGGTGTCGTCAGACTTGGAGAAGAACGGTTGCCACGGAGAGAAGAACCGCCTGTGCCGCCGGTCGTTGAGATCGCTGAGATCGGAGCTCAGGGCGCAGTCACGAGGCTAAGATTTCTGCTGTCGGGCATGCGAGACGAGGGGATCAGTTAGCCCATAGAACAAGGACCAGCAGGCCATGGCCCATGGATCATCCTTTGGCATGCAAATTCCGTTTTCTCCGTTAATCGAGATAGGAGATCAAATCTGCCAAAATGAATTCGACCACAACAAAAAGTCGAGAGGTCTCGGTTATTCGCTGATGGCGAACTAGTTATGGTCAACAGCATGCCCACGTGCACGGCCGACAGCCTGAGAGGGTCAACGGCTGACCATTAGCAAGTTGAGTTCGAAGATCCCAAGTCACGAGACACCATGTGTTGAGGGCTTGAGGCTATATGGCATGCCGAGAATTTAGAAAATCTCATGACAATGAATCATGGCCCGTAAAAATAAGAAAATTATATGCTAGAATTTGGAAAATATCTAAGTGGTGGGCCTCAATATTCAAGGCTTAGATGTGGCAAATAAAACAAGAGGTATGTTGCACCGCCTATAGTTCAGTCCTCTCTCTTTTTTCACCATGGCAAGGAAAATACTCTACTTTTTTGACAATCAATACCATGATATATTATAGCTCCCTTCGACCCATATTACTTGTCGCTAGTATAGAGACAAGTAATATGGATTAGAGGGAGTAACAAATAGTATATAGTAGAGATAAATGAGTTGTTTCCAGTAATTATAAAAAAATTCGAAAATGAGAAAATCATGGAGGTCTTCCGCGAAAAATCTCTTTGGAGCACGGGCTCCCTAGAGCATTTTTTTTAAATCAACATTTTAAAGTTTCAGTAAATTATAAAAAAATACTTGGACATATTCAACTACATTCACTACGAATGTGCAAATTTTGAATGTGAAATACCCTGTATTTTAGACTCGGTAAAAAGATAAATTGGACAAAATTTGAAAGATTTGAAAGCGGCACGGTTCATCATTTTGTTATTTTTACCGAGGATAGAATATATGGTATTTCATGATGAAAATTTTCACAAGGATATAATAAAGCATTGCATGCACTCTGATATTTTTATTCAATTTTTTAGAATCTTTAGATTTGAAATTTTTAAGTGTGAAAAAAAACAAGCTCCTAGAAGCTCGTCCGCCAAATTGACTCGCTCGCTCATCCGACTCTTTCTTCTTTCAAGACATGATCTTGTACGTCAAACCATATATCTGTAAATACTAGCGATGGTTCTCTTGTATTTTTTTTGTTGAAACAAAATGTGGACATAAAATCAAAAGTAAATATTCAATATTAACCCACATAGGAACATTTCATGTTATACTTGATCGATCGCAACATACCACTCAGTTCAGCTATATCCCTTCGTGGACAATGACATCCACTCGTGCCATGCTCCCAAATGGCACATGCCCCTGTCCTAGCACCGCCATTCACACTCATGGTCCCAAATGGCACATTACACACCTCACCATGGTCACCCGCCATGGCGCGCCACCCATTCGTTCCAGATGAAATCTAGCTATGTACGTAATCACTAGTGGAAAAAGGGCTTTTATTCACCCCTATTAGTCCCCAACGTATTCGATCCGCGGCTAAATGGTCCATCAGTCCCGGTTCATTTGAAAATGTGGGCCAGGGGGCATTAGTCCCGGTTCAAATGGGACCTTCGGTCCCGGTTTCAGCCACCAACCGGGACTAATGCCTTTGGGCCTTTAGTTCCGGCTTGTGGCTCAAACCGGGACTAAAGGGTACCCTTTAGTCCCGGTTCGTGCCACGAGCCGGGAGCAAAAGCCCGTTCAAATGAACCGCCCTCTTCCCGCGCCAGTTATGACGACGCTTCGGAGATCGATCGAATTAAATGAGAGTGTCGCTTCGGAGATCGTCGTGCTCGGGAACCACCGGCGGCGCTGCTTTGGAACTCGATTGCATTCACATCGCCGGCGTCCTCTCATCTCCCTCTCTCTCTACTATATATAACACTCATATTGATCATCTTAAGCACACACCACACATTCTCCTAATCTTCTTCTTCCCCAAACATCTCCCATGCATCACCACCGCCGGCGCCCTCTCTCTCCCTCTCAATGGAGGAGCAATTTCTGCCAAGATCTCGGCTCTACTACGTCGTCATTGAAGAGATGAACTTCACCATCATGGAGACACTCCGTGCATCAAGGGTGAAGAAGTGGATCCGCGCCGTCAAGCGACGGTTCCTCGACGCCGCATGATGGGGCCGAGTTGATGGTGCCAGGAAACTTGTTGGCTTGTAGTAAATGACCGGCCAGTTGGTAAACCCCAAGAGAAGGTTTTGATGAATATAGCAGCAAGTTTTCCCTCAGTTAAGAACCAAGGTATATCGATCAGGAGAAAAGCAGACAATAACGACTGAAGGTGATGCGGACTGGCTTAGCGACAGCTTCGGACAATTTATATATGGCGCCTCGTCCAAGCTTTGCTTTGCTAGCTGCAACGTGGAACCTGCACACACACAACCAAGTACTTTGTTCCCAACTTGCGATGAGGTTGTCAATCTCACCGGTTTGCTTGAAACAAAGGTTATGAGCGTATCGAGTGGAAAACAGTAGAAGTATGCGAGTAAAGTAAACAGTGCGAGTAAAGTAAACGGGTGATAGCAATATGATGGAAATAGGACCGGGGTCCACAGTTCACTAGTGGTGTCTCTCCATAAGATAAATAACACATGCTGGGTAAACAAATTACAGTTGGGCAATTGATAGAATAAAGATAAACATGATATGTCAAGAAGATCACTATGAGATTTACTCTGGGCATTACAACAAAATACATAGACCGCCATCCAACTGCATCTATGACTAATAATCCACTTGTGGCGAATCAATCCGAGAACTCCACAAGTATTAAGTTGCGAACAACAGATAATTGCATTAAGCAAAGTGTGTAATGTAAACAAAGCATGTTGGGGATATACCAAATAGGTATACCAGCGACGTAGTCCTAAATCAGCAAGCCAGGGTGGCCCATCAGGGGTGGTATGGCGGATTCGCCATACCGGGCGGCCCAGTTGCTGAAGATGGCACGACGGTACTGGACGCAGGCGCTTATGGCGGATCCGGAGACAGGCCCATGGCGGGCTACTAGCGGCAAGCTCATGGCGGATCCGGATGACGGCCCATGGCGGGTGACCTTGTAGCGTACGCGCAGGACTTAGTCTAGGATTCCAAGTTGTATCCGCTCCGGTACCAACGTGTAGCCCACGCCAGGCGCCTTTATAAGCCCGGCGTGGAGCAGCCCTTGAGGCAGAGAAGTTAGAGACCAACCTTACGGCCAATCGCATAGCGAAACAACCAACCTCATCATTGTAACCGAGCACTTGTTGCCTTATAGTGAATTATAGCAGCACGTAGGGTCTCGCCACCGTTGCGGGATCTGAAGCTGGGTAAACTCGTGCTACCACCGTCCTGGATCGCTCCTCCGTGTTCACCCCCTTCCACAAACCGCCATATCCCTACCCCTATGGCAGATCTGTTGACGAAACCACGACAGTTGGCGCCCACCGTGGGGCTAAGCGCGTCTGGAGCGCGGATCCAGGCGGGATCCGCCTTCACAGGCATCGGTGACACCGTCGCCATCGGGCGCGTCCTCTACGATTCCGGCTTCCCCATCGTCCCAGCGGATAACCTCTGGGTGCCGGCTAGAGAAGACCCTGCTCGATCATAAACAACATAGAGATAGCAAAAGATATAATTCAGTACAGCAACTCAATCATAACACCAATATTCATCGGATCCCAACAAACCAAACATGTAGAATTACATAACGGTGATCTCAATCATGTAGGGCAGCTCATGAGATCTAAACATGAAGCACATGGTGGAGAAGACAACCATCTAGCTACTGCTATGGACCCATAGTCCAAGGTAGACTACTCACTCATCGCTCCGGAGGCAAGCATGGCGATGAAGAAGACCTCCGGTGGCGATTCCCCTCTCCGGCAGGATGCCGAGAAGAGCTTCTGGACCCTCCCGATCTTCGGGTCGATGGCGGCGGCGGATCGCGATTTGTTCTGGAAAAGTGATCGGGTACTTAGGTTTTTCCCGTCGGGGAGTCTTTATAGGCGAAGGGGCGATGTCAGCGGTGGCCCTAGGCCTCCTCACACCAAGGCGGCGTGGCCAGGGCCTGGGCCGCGCCAGCTAGGTGTGAGGGGCCCTGGCGGCCCCTCTCCTTCTCTCCTTCAGATGACTGGAAGCTCCCGGACAAAATAAGACTTCAGGAACTTGTTTCATCCAATTCCGAGAATATTTCCTGTGTATCACTTCTGAAACACAAAAATAGCAGAAAACAGGGAACTGGCACTGCGGCGACTCGTTAATAGGTTAGTTCTGAAAAATGCATAAAAGTGCCACTAAGTGTAACGAAATAGTAGGCAAATGGTGTAAAAACAAGCATGGAGCATCAAAAATTATAGATACGTTGGAGACGTATCAAGCATCCCCAAGCTTAACTCCTGCTCGTCCTCGAGTAGGTAAGTGATAACAAAAGAATAATTTTTGAGGTGACATGCACCTACACAATCTTGATCATGTATGTAAGCATTTGTGAGCTGGGATCATAAGAACTTAGAACATGGGCATGAAAGATATAATCTTGACAATAAGAACTTAGCAACCATGTTGTAAACATGAAAATGAACACAAACAAAAGATCATGAAAATGAAACAATGAAAGTCAAACGTGTGGTCAAATCATAAGGAAAAACATACAAATGGTTTTCAGCTTGTCCTTCAAAGAGAGCAAAACATAAATGCATAGGACACCTTCAAGTTTAAGAGGGCGACTAGTTGCAAATAATTTGAGAACAAGTGAAACCAACAATATGAATCAATCAATGAAAACTTTGGGACAATGCACATTATACTAAGAATGACAACTATGCTCTCTTAATGGTGCATAAAGATAGAAGGTGGTGACTCAACATGAAAGTAAAAGAAAGGCCCTTCGCAGAGGGAAGCAGTGATTGCAAGTTTTATAACCTTCAAAAATTATGGTACTTACCGGCTTTGAGCTCTCATTGCCCCCATCATAAGCATCTTGAATGGTTAAAGTTAATGCGAGAACAATTATGATGCATATGCTTGACAAATCATAAGTTGAAAACCTCGTGTCCCGTGAATACGAGTACCCAAACCTCATGCTACTTTACTTAGAGTCCCAAGCAAGGCTCTTGTCATTGTAAATATATGCATATCATTGAGAACCACCAATGGGGTACCTCTGTGCCCGATGACATGGAACAAGCCCACATCAAAATGACAGGACAAGCAGACAATGAACACCTCGACATCTCTTTTATTTGCCATTTGTTTAGCTTTTTATTGTGAGATGCGTCGTCGAATGTTCACCATGGGTATGCTGCAAATTTCCACCATGAATTATGCATGGCTTAGATTAGCGGCCCGGCGTTTCCCTAACACATATACAAACTCCATGATCCCCACAAGATTCCCAATTCATTTCACACCGCGGGCATCCATAAACAAAAGATCACGATATCAACTCAAATAAGAAGTGCAATGTTGAAAGCTTGCCCATGACTGCATGGTTGGGCTAGTCTCCAACTTACAACTTGCAAGCATAATAACTCAACATAAGAGACCACAATGTCAAATTTTTAAGAACAGGAAAAAGTAAAGTGTGCCTTCCGGTTCGTGAGAGCTTTACTGACCGAATTTCGCATAACACTGGTAAGAGTTTAATTTGAAGAGAAAATAAAAGCAAGTCAAATTTACTTGGAATAGCAAATTGCTAGTAGGTATGTATGGTGGACACTTTGGAAAACTTTGGCTTTTAGGAGTTGGATGCACGAGTAGAGCTCATACTCAGTACAAGGCGAGGGCTAGCAAAAGACTGGGAGCGACCAACTAAGAGAGCAATAATGGCCATAATCATGCAAAGCGATAAAGCGACATTAAAAGAAGCATAAGATGGCATCAAAAGTCAAAAACTAAATGATCATAGAGGCTATTGGCGACTTTGTAAGAGTCTAACATGTGTGAGCATGCGCCAAGTCAACTCAAATAAAGCATCAAGGAGAAAACCGAAATAATGCTTCCATACAATAAAACAACGCATGATTTTTTCAAAGGCTCATTAAGCAATCTCAGTTATTTGAGACAAGTCATGCTACAACAAAACCACTAAGCATACTATCAAAAAGACATCAAGCATGACATGAAAAAGCCTAAGCCGCAGTCTACACAAGCTCCTTCTTGTACCACTATTTTGCATAAAGCTTTTTCTCTTTTCCAACACCATTTGAAATTTTTAAAGACACCTATTTTGATGAAAACCAATAAAGATCAGAGGCAAAAATACACCTTGATGAAAATATATGAAAAGGTCTGAACGCAAATCAAGGCGAAAATGAAAACCAAAAGCAGTAGCGGAAAAAGAAGAACACCCGGTGAAATTGTAAGAATGAAAAACGGAGTGTTCTTTGCAAATAAAAACGAGTACATCTCCTCCAAAGGAAATTTGTTGGGGTCCAACCATTTATTGCAGCAAACAAAACAAACTAACTAAGAAAACTAAAACAACTGACGCTCCAAGAAAAACACATAGTGCATGAAGCAATAAAAATATAGTGTTTTGAAAGGTGACCTGATTTTTGCCGATGAAGAAGGGGTGCCTCGGGGGCATCCCCAAGCTTTGACGCTTGTACTTCTTGGATATTTATTGGGGTGATGCATGGGCATCCCCAAGCTTGAGCTTTTGTCCATTCTTCAACTCATCTCATTATTCTCCAATCCCTACACTTGAAAACTTCCTTCATACAAAACTAAACACAAATCTATTAGCAACATTAGTGTAGCATAACATATAATCAATCCCTTTTTGCTTCAGGTTTCAACTCAAAACCACCACATATATAGCAAATACTACAGTAGCAACCACCCCAAAAGTTCCGTGATCAAAAGAACTCAAAAGAAAGCGATAAAGTGGCAAACACAAATATTGGCAGAAATCTGTCAAAACAGAACAGCTCACAAAGGCCGATTTTTTTAGGGGTTTTCTGTTGCTCAAATCAAAAAGTGTTCAACTAACGAAAGTTTGGATATAACCTGGGGCATATGCACAAGAAATCGAAGGTCCAAAAGATATACAGAGAATTTATACGAATTTTTACGGTGCAGCACCGAAAATAGTTTCAGGACAGCAACATCCCCAAATCTTTACCTCACTCGAATTAGAGGCTTCTCTTGGCACAAAAACGAAATAAACAAGATAAGGAGCAGTCATTACAGTAGTAATGACTTCCAAGACTCAAATGAAAGAAAAAGTACTGAAAATAAAACATTGGGTTATCTCCCAAGAGTGCTTTTCTTTAACGCATTTGAGCTAGGCGCAGAAAATTGTGAATCAAGTAATATCAAGTGATGAAGCATTAAGATCAACTGTAGAAGTCTTGTCAATAAGGCATTGTATTTCATCCACATAAGTTTTAGAAGACCCTTTGTGATCACGCCTTGGTTCACTCAAATCACAAAAAAGATTTTTGGGACAGATCCAATCAAAATTATTTTCGAAAGCTTCACATAATCCCAAGAGCTTGCTAGGTATAGGTATTTCGGTTCCTTCATCGTTAGTACCAGTAACCTTTATAGGTGAACCGAGTTTATTAAAACGTTTAAGAACTTTTCTAGCTTCAATAACGACATCTTTAAATTCTAAGCGCAAAGCTTCCAAAATAAAAGCTTTCTTTTCGGGATCCTCAATTTCATGAAGCTTAAGGAACATGTATTGCATAAAAGGATTAAGACTCGCAAACCTAGTTTCCAACATGTGAATCAAATAAGAAGAAGCAACTTCAATACTAGGAGCTAGCTCAACCAAAGATTTTTCCTCAACTTCCTTATGCATACTAATGTGATTAAAGAACTCCTCAATGTTACTTTTCCAATAATTGAACCACTACCTACTGAGAGGTCCTCCAGAACGTACTTAGGGATCAACATGATGAACTAAAAGTAAAGAAATAACAACTACCAAGGATTCTAATTTTTTTGGGTTTTTGATAAAAAACGATGCAGGTAAAATAAATAAAGTAAAGCAAAACAAAACAATAACAAAGTAAAGGATGTGCGTGCGAAAACTCCACTCGCAGAATTCTTCCACTCTTCCCCGGCAACGGCGCCAGAAAACTTGTTGATGGGTGATACGTCTCAAACGTATCTATAATTTTTGATGCTCCATGCTTGTTTTTACACCATTTGCCTAATGTTTCGTTACACTTCGTGGCGTTTTTATGCGATTTCTGGAACTAACCTATTGACAAGATGCCATAGTGCCAGTTCCCTGTTTTCTGCTGTTTTTGTGTTTCAGAAAAGCTACACAGGAAATATTCTCGGAATTGGACGAAACAAGTTCCCGAAGTCTTATTTTTCCCGGAAGCTTCCCGAGGACCGTAAGAGAGTCGGAGAGGGGCCAGAGGCCGCCCTCACACATAGGTGGTGCGGCCCAGGCCCTGGCCGCGCCACCCTGGTGTGAGGAGCCCCTGGCTGCCCTCTGACGACGCCCCATCGCCTATATAAAGCCTCGGGACGGAAATCCTAAAGGAGTCGGCGAAATTTCCAGAACAGTTCCGTAGCTCCGCCGCCGCCGTCGACAAATTTTGGGGGACAAAAGTCTCTGTTCCGGCACCCTGCCGGGACGAGGAAGTGCCCCCGGAGCCATCTCCATCGGTCTCCATCGCTGTCTCCGCCATCTCCATCGACCTCACCGCCGTCTCCATCAACCTTGCTGTCTCCTATGATGAGGAGAGAGTAGTTCATCCCCGGGGCTGAGGGCTCTATCGGTAGCTATGTGGTTCACCTCTCTCTCCCATGATGTGATCTTTATGTGATCGTGAGCTTTGTATCATGTTAAATAAGTAGATGTTACTCTTCTTCATTATGTGTACTCTAGTGTGTTATTAAAGTAATCTATTCCTCCTGCCATGGTGTAACGGTGACAGTGCGTGCATCGTGGTGGTACTTGGTCTAGGCTACGATTGTGATCTCTTATGGATTATGAGAATAATTATCACTATGATAGTATTGAAGTGATCTATTCCTCCTTTCATGGTGTAATGTTGACAGTGTGTGCACCGTGTTAGTACTTGGTCTAAGTTGCAATAATATCTATCTTGAGTTGTGATTTGATTTGGGTATCTCTATGAGTGGTGTTTGTCAAGTACTTGATGAACTTTGAGGAGTGCTTCGTAGCCCTACGCAATGATTAGTGTTATTCAATAGGATGGTAATTCAGAGTACCATAGTGAAGAGAAGTTATCTATTGGTTCAATTATGTTATATTTGTTGAGAGTGTGTCCACTAGTGAAAGTATGATCCCTAGGCCTTGTTTCCAAGCATTGCACACCGTGTACTTGCTGTTTTGTTACTTGTTTGCTTGCTGCCATTTTTATTCCAGATTGTATATACTACTTATAATCATCTATACCACTTGTATTTCACTATCTCTTCGCCGAACTAGTGCACCTATACATCTGACAAGTGTATTGGGTGTGTTGGGGACACAAGAGACTTTCTGTATCGTAATTGCAGGGTTGTTTGAGAGGGATAGCTTTGACCTCTTCCTCCCTGAGTTCGATAAACCTTGGGTGATCCACTTAAGGGAAACTTGTTGCTGCTCTACAAACCTCTGCACTTGGAGGCCCAACACTGTCTACAAGAACAGAAGCGTGTGTAGACATCAATGGGGCTGAGTTGATGGTGCCAGGAAACTTGTTGGCTTGTAGTAAATGACCGGCCAGTTGGTAAACCCCAAGAGAAGGTTTTGATGAATATAGCAGCAAGTTTTCCCTTAGTTGAGAACCAAGGTATATCGATCAGGAGAAAAGCAGACAATAACGACTGAAGGTGATGCGGACTGGCTTAGCGACAGCTTCAGACAATTTATATATGGCGCCTCATCCAAGCTTTGCTTTGCTAGCTGCAACGTGGAACCTGCACACACACAACCAAGTACTTTGTTCCCAACTTGCGATGAGGTTGTCAATCTCACCGGTTTGCTTGAAACAAAGGTTATGAGCGTATCGAGTGGAAAACAGTAGAAGTATGCGAGTAAAGTAAACAGTGCGAGTAAAGTAAACGGGTGATAGCAATATGATGGAAATAGGACCGGGGTCCACAGTTCACTAGTGGTGTCTCTCCATAAGATAAATAACACATGCTGGGTAAACAAATTACAGTTGGGCAATTGATAGAATAAAGATAAACGTGATATGTCAAGAAGATCACTATGAGATTTACTCTGGGCATTACAACAAAATACATAGACCGCCATCCAACTGCATCTATGACTAATAATCCACTTGTGGCGAATCAATCCGAGAACTCCACAAGTATTAAGTTGCGAACAACAGATAATTGCATTAAGCAAAGTGTGTAATGTAAACAAAGCATGTTGGGGATATACCAAATAGGTATACCAGCGACGTAGTCCTAAATCAGCAAGCCAGGGTGGCCCATCAGGGGTGGTATGGCGGATTCGCCATACCGGGCGGCCCAGTTGCTGAAGATGGCACGGCGGTACTGGACGCAGGCGCTTATGGCGGATCCGGAGACAGGCCCATGGCGGGCTACTAGCGGCAAGCTCATGGCGGATCCGGATGACGGCCCATGGCGGGTGACCTTGTAGCGTACGCGCAGGACTTAGTCTAGGATTCCAAGTTGTATCCGCTCCGGTACCAACGTGTAGCCCACGCCAGGCGCCTTTATAAGCCCGGCGTGGAGCAGCCCTTGAGGCAGAGAAGTTAGAGACCAACCTTACGGCCAATCGCATAGCGAAACAGCCAACCTCATCATTGTAACCGAGCACTTGTTGCCTTATAGTGAATTATAGCAGCACGTAGGGTCTCGCCACCGTTGCGGGATCTGAAGCTGGGTAAACTCGTGCTACCACCGTCCTGGATCGCTCCTCCGTGTTCACCCCCTTCCACAAACCGCCATATCCCTACCCCTATGGCAGATCTGTTGACGAAACCACGACAGTTGGCGCCCACCGTGGGGCTAAGCGCGTCTGGAGCGCGGATCCAGGCGGGATCCGCCTTCGCAGGCATCGGTGACACCGTCGCCATCGGGCGCGTCCTCTACGATTCCGGCTTCCCCATCGTCCCAGCGGATAACCTCTGGGTGCCGGCTAGAGAAGACCCTGCTCGATTCACCGTCATCCCGATTGGAGATATCCATATCTTCATTGGAGAGACAAACCCTACCCCCGCTACGGAAACCAATTTTCGGCGGATTGGTATGGCGGAAATCCCCAAACGGACCGCTTTCGAGCTGGATACGGAGGAGGACTCATCTGATCTGGAACTTTCCAGGTTATCCAGATCAGATCTGAAAAGTAATCCCACCCAGCCCGCCCTAGTGGTGGAGGAAGTGGTGGAAGATCGCAGTGAATCCGCCATGAGCAATCTGGCGTTAGAGACACCGTGGTACTGCCTTGTTGCGTTCGCAGGTATCACTTCGGGATCTACCTCCAATGGAGAAGATAGCCCAGGTGAATCCATCCTAGAGGCACTTAACGAAAGTGGTGAATCGGATGACTGGGATAGCAAAGGCTATGATTCTGACCATTACGATGCCGCTATGAGGAAACTCGAGGCGGAATTGACGCAGCAGGCACTTGAAGAGCAACAAGCAGCGGCCAAGCAGGTGTTTGTCACCAACAAAGGAGATGATGCTGGGCAGACAACCGGTGATCCGCCATCTCAGGCAGTCCACGACGAAGATGTCGGCAATGAGCAGGGTAACCCGCCACCAGCCGCTGATCCCGCCGCGGAGCAACTTCCCGAGATTCATGGCGGACCCAGGCCGCTACCCGCCATCCCCGAGGACCAGCACCAAGAAGACTTCACGACCCCGCTGGACAAGGTCGTCTATGGAACTCTAGCAGATCCAATCACCCCTAACTATGTCAGAGATGTGAACGATCTCGAGAAGAAAAGGCGAGCACTCCTCAAGGAAGCAAAGCGAGTCGAGAAGATGGGCAAGCAGGTTGATGACGACATTGCTAAAGCTCAGGACACGCTGAAGCGCGCAAGGAACATGGAGGAGAAGTATGTTACTCTCGTCCAGAACCAGATCAACGAGGGAGGCGACTCGCAGCTGGTACGAAACCTTGAGTTCACCGTACCAACAGCAGAAACTCTAGCCAGGATGTACATCAAGAATCCGCCATACGTGGACAAAAACCACGATGAAGTTAGGGCTACGCCCATCGAAAACATCGTGGCTGCAAAGGAGCTATTGGAGCATAATAAAAGCCCAGCAGCCCTAGAGACGGCAGTTAAACTGATGACCAAAGCATTAGTGCAGCAGGAGAAGGCTACGTCTTCACGACGCCTCGAATCTGATCCTGCGCTATGCAGGTCTAGTACTGCCTCCAAAGCTCAGGGAGCTGGCAACAATGGTGGACGTCCTGACAACGAATCTCATACCGGATCCTCAGAGATCCGAAGAAGAGAAGCCCGCAATCGGAGACACGCCATCCCAATATCCTCCGATGACAAACCACATGGCAAAGGTCCGCAGAGAAACCCATCGCCACCCCGCAAGAATTACCCGGCTTACGGATACCAACAAACCACTGCTGCTCCTCGCCATAAGACCAACATGCCGCCGCCAAAGCATAAGACGTTCGAAGTCCCTAAGGGAGGAATCGTCATAATCGACAATGATGGCAAACGAGGACGAAGCCGTGACGCTGGACGCAGAGACGATCCGCCACGACGGGAAAACAGCAGGGATGGCGGATCCAAGAGAAGGGACCGATCTCGCCATGACGACGGCGCGCATCGTGACGGTGACAAGGATAAGCATCGCTCCACTCGCCGCCACGATGACAAAGGGCAAGGCTCCCGCCGCCATGACAATGATCCATCCTCACGAAGAACGGACGGAAGTCGTAGCTGCAGAGAACAGTCGCAGGACGGCGAGAGTAAGCGCAGACACGACCCTTCGCCATCCCCACCAGGGAGCCCTCATGGCGGCGGTGGCGGTGGCGGCGGGCCAGCAAGATCGCGCAACTCCCGCAAGGATCCGCCAGACCAGAAGCCCTACGACGCCCGTACCCATCTAAATGAGATTGCCAAGTCTCAAACGGCCTTCTTCCTCGGCCCTAAGTGCTTTGGACCACGGATTCGTGACGAGCCCATCCCGTATGGGTTCAAAATCGAGAAAAATATCCGCCAGTACAATGGAGTCGATAGGCCTTTGACCTGGCTACAAGACTACTTCAACGCAGTACAATTCGCCGGGGGATCTCCCAATGTCGCTGTCCGCTATTTGCCCCTGATGCTATCCGGCACTGCGAGGCAGTGGATCAATGACCTGGCAGAAAACTCCATCCAAACCTGGTTCGATATGCAAACTGCGTTCACGGAAAATTTCGAGGGGACTTACAAGAGACCCCACAACATTGGTGACCTCCAACGGTGCCGACGAGCCGACGACGAGACCTCCCGAACTTTCCTCGCGCGATGGCTGGATATGAAGAACTCCTGTGAAGGGGTTACTGACGAATCCGCCATCCTCGCGTTCATTGACAGTTTGGAGAGAGGCCAACTGCTCCGCCATCGCTGTTGCGGGAAAGGAACGAAGGGAAATTGACCATAAATTCCATGATCACCATCGCAAGCAATTACGCGGCCGCCGCCGACGACGCCCGCGAATCTCTGAAGGCTTCCGCCATCCAGAACACTGGAAAGCGGAATAGCAGTAACAAACGGAAGAATCCGCCAGAAGAGCCGCAGGCCCCGGACATGGTCGCCACAACCTTCGCTGACAAGGGTCAAAGCAGCCAGCGCGGCAGGGGACACGGAGGTGGCGGTGGCCAGCCGCGGAGTTCTGCAACTCCCGCTTCGGCGCCATCCGCCCCCGTGTCTTACGACGAATACCGCGATATGCCATGTTTTGCCCACCGCGACGCCTCAGGGAAGTGCAACCACACCAACCGGAACTGCAAGTTTGTCAACGACCTCAAGGCGGATCAAGAAGCTGGTTTCAAGCGCAGCCGGCGACAACGGCCTCGTGGCAAAGGAAAAGCGGATAAAGACAAGGAGTCTAGGGATGGCAGTGACATGGATGAAGACCCTGCGCCCAAACCCGCCGAAAAGGCAGAGGGTGGTGCTGGCAAGGGTAACCCAATCAAGGACAAAAAAGGTGCCTTTCACACATTCCTTGGACCCCCCACGGCTAAGGCACAGAGAGCTGCTATGCGCTCACTTAATGCCACCGTGCCAAAAATCCGCCAGTATGTCAGATGGTCCGAAGTACCGGTGCACTGGAGCCGCGAAGATCATCCAGAGCATATCCCGGATGGCTATTACGCCATGGTGGTATGCCCTGTAATCCATGGCTATGAGTTCTCCAAATGCTTAATGGATGGCGGCAGCAGCCTGAACATCATGTACGTGGAAACTTTGACAAAACTCGGCCTCACCAAGACCCAACTCCGCCATAGCGCGGTCACCTTTTATGGGGTGGTTCCTGGTCGCCAAGCTAAGTCCCTCGGGTCCATCACACTCAAGGTTGCCTTCGGTAGTGAGGAAAACTACAGAGAAGAGCCCATAACCTTTGAAGTAGTCCCGTTCAAAAGCACTTACCACGTGATCTTCGGGCGCCCCGCTTTCCACAGCTTCCATGCAAGGCCATGCTACATCTACAATCAACTAAAGATGCCAGGACCGGATGGCATAATCACCGTTTATGGCAGCTTCAGAAAGGCAAAGGAGTGCGAGGAAGGAGAAGCCGCCTTCGCGGAAGCAGTGTTCTTCGGTGAGGAGTTCAAAGAAATCCACGCCGCAACGGACCCCGCGGAGATGCCGGCATCCAAGCAGGACGTTTCCGCCACCCCGCGGATATGCCCTTGAGCATATGAATGTTGTTTTCTCCCTAGTAGCAACAACACATCTACAACCTTAGAGGTTTCTGTCACTCCCCCAGATTAAATAGAGGCATGAACCCACTATCGAGCATAAATACCCCCTCTTGGAGTCACTAGCAACTACTCGGCCAAGATAGCTACTAACAACGGAGAGCATGCAAGATCATAAACAACATAGAGATAACAAAAGATATAATTCAGTACAACAACTCAATCATAACACCAATATTCATCGGATCCCAACAAACCAAACATGTAGAATTACATAACGGTGATCTCAATCATGTAGGGCAGCTCATGAGATCTAAACATGAAGCACATGGTGGAGAAGACAACCATCTAGCTACTGCTATGGACCCATAGTCCAAGGTAGACTACTCACTAATCGCTCCGGAGGCAAGCATGGCGATGAAGAAGACCTCCGGTGGCGATTCCCCTCTCCGGCAGGGTGCCAGGAAGAGCTTCTGGACCCTCCCGATCTTCGGGTCGACGGCGGCGGCGGATCACGATGTGTTCTGGAAAAGTGATCGGGTACTTAGGTTTTTCCCGTCGGGGGGTCTTTATAGGCGAAGGGGTGATGTCAGAGGTGGCCCCAGGCCTCCTCACACCATGGTGGCGCAGCCAGGGCCTGGGCCGCGCCAGCCAGGTGTGAGGGGCCCTGGTGGCCCCTTTCCTTCTCTCCTTCAGATGACTGGAAGCTCCCGGACAAAATAAGACTTTAGGAACTTGTTTCGTCCAATTCCGAGAATATTTCCTGTGTATCACTTCTGAAACACAAAAACAACAGAAAACAGGGAACTGGCACTATGGCGACTCGTTAATAGGTTAGTTCCAGAAAATGCATAAAAGTGCCACTAAGTGTAACGAAACAGTAGGCAAATGGTGTAAAAACAAGCATGGAGCATCAAAAATTATAGATACGTTGGAGACGTATCACCGCACCAATCAAGTGCGTGGGCTTGGACTGTGAGTTCACAACTCATGAGGTCCCTCAGCGTGCCGCCGTCCTTCAACTCTCGGCGGCGTCCGAGATATTGATCTTCCAGATTTGTAAGGCCAATGACGTGCCGCAACTACTCAAGGACTTCTTGAAGGACACCACCATCAAATTTTGTGGTGCGGCTATCGCCAATGATCTGCGCATGCTGAGGACATACAGAATTATTATTCCGTATGGGTACGATCTTCAAAAGATTGTCCCAAACCCCACCAGCAAACTAACGCCGAGTCTCTATGATTTGGCCAATGTTACTATTGGGACACATCTTGAGAACAAGAAGGGGGACAAGAAGAAGAAGGACAAGAAAAAGTACAAGAAGAAGTGAGAAGAAGAAGAAGATGATGAAGAAGAAGATGAACTAATATTTGGTTGGGAAAAAGTTCCATTGAGCTTCAACGAAATGTTATATGCCGCTTTAGACGCTCGCCTAGGCTTTGAGATTGCTAGGAGATTCTGGAAGCTAAAAGGCTACAATAGCCATATTAATCATCTTAACCTTAATGTTTATTAGGTGGATGATCGTAGATGTGGTTGTGTGAGTCTTATTGTTATTCTATTGGATGAGTATGTTCGAAAAAATGTACTCCCTTTGTTTCGGTTAACAAAGTCTATTAATTTTCAAATTTGTGATTTTTCAAGTATTTTGGCTTTTTTGAATATTTTAATTATTAAAAATTAATAATTAAATTATGCATAAAGATTATTTCAAATTCATTGGTGCTAATTATACTTAATCATTATTTCTTATTTTATGAATTTATTTGGAATTTAAAAAAGTAATATTATATATTACCATAGTGTATAGGTTAATAGAATTGGTAGCATACCATTATCAAGAAGTCACGAGCGCAGTCTTAGAAGCTAGTAGGGAAGGAATGGAGAAGTTAAGCGTGCTAAGGGTGGAGCAGTATGAGGATGGGTGACCGACCGGGAAGTGAGGACCACAAATACTTATAATTTGATATGAGATATGGAGTGAGAGCCATAAGTATCTAATTTGATATGAGAATAGAGATGATTAGATAATAGAGAAATAAAGAAAAATAGAGAAATAAAGAAAATACAGAAATTCCGAAACAGAAAATACAAATTTTATTCCGAATAGATCTTTAGTCCCGGTTCGTGTTACGAACCGGAACCAAAGGTCCTCCAGCCACAGCACATGCCCACATGGAGGCCCATTGGTCCCGGTTCGTAAGCAATCAGGACTAAAGACTGGATCCTATAGTCCCGGTTGCTACAACTGGGACTAATGGGCTTTACAAACCGAGATTGAAGGCATTTTTTTCACGAGTGAATTGTGTTGCCTAAGGTCACGGGGCTTTCCTGATTAGGCTTGTGCGTGGAACTATTTAAGCCCTCTTGACCCAGACGTGCATCCCTTCTTCGTGCTAGCTAGCGACCAAAATAGAAGCTATCTTGCTGGTCCAGATAACAGGACAATAAGAATCAAACCCACAAGACCTGGTCCGTGTTAATGCGGTGCGAAAACATGCATAAATCCACGGGAACAAGACTCTGCCTCCACTCCTCCAGGTCCCCAGCCTGTGCCTACTGCCAAAGATCTCCAAAATCTAGCGTTTACGAACGACTTGCATATGAGGGGCATACCGTTGCCTAGGGAGAAAAGATAGTCGTAGCCATCGCTTTTACGCTAAATCCACATGCACGACGGATACCCACCGAAGAAAGATGGCCCAATGTTCTATTTCGAATTCTTCATATCTAAAATTTCAGAAAAAGAATGAAAAACTCCAGTAAATTGCTATGTTGTATACTCTGTGAAAGTTTCTGTGTATTTAGATAAGTAATTTACGAGTAGATATTTTTATATATTGAAAAATAAAAATGTATTTAGTCATAAACCACTTTTAAAAATGGATTGAAAATCTCCTTGAATATACAACAAAGCATTTACGATTTACTAGTTTTTTTCAATCTCTCTAAATACTTGAATTTTTTAGTTTACATTTGGGTCAATCTAATATGTTAGACGTCAAACGAAAGCTTGAAGCTTTGCCTTGATGATTTTGCTTCTCGCAGTCACTGGAGTTGAGTTCCCACCAATCACCAGTAACATGAAATTTTTTAGTTTAGATTTGGGTCAATCTAATATGTTAGACGTCAAACGAAAGCTTGAAGCTTTGCCTTGATGATTTTGCTTCTCGAAGTCACTGGAGTTGAGTTCCCACCAATCACCAGCAACATGAAAATACCGGTTATTTTCTTAGATCAACATGGAATGACTCCATAGTTTTATTTGATCAGAACAAAACTAAATATTCACATAGAGAATCCAATGATATTTAGTAATACTTTGTAAGAAATCTACAACATATTGCCAAACTTGCTTGAACTTTAGCCAAATCAGTATTTTCTCCGTTTAACTATTAAGTATCTATCTTTGTTCACCTGGCATGGTCGGTTATCAACACCTTGCCACTAACCTGTCACATTAACGTCCTTGTTCCCAAATCCCCTATCATGGACACCACCTCTTAGTTCTTCTCCCTCGTCACAGCAACAACAATGTCTGATCTACAATCTCTTAGTCTTAACTAGCGTTGCCATATCGTCAGTGACGGTGCTAGACAAAAGTTTTTGGAGGCAAAAGGTGAAATCTGAGTGATCGCACGGGGGGGGGGGGGGGGGGGGTCTTCTCCATATATTGGTCCAAACCTTCGAGGCAGGGGGTGCCCCCCCTCCACACGCACACACACACACACACACACACACACACACACACACACACATAACTCTGCTCAGGCATATTGTCCCAACTTCATTGACCCCTTCCGACTGCTAAATATCTTTCCATTATTCTCCAATGCAGCATCTCTTAGCATGTTATTCTAGATACTGATTATTTTAAGAGAGTACCACTTCAATGCATTTTCTCTTAAAGGATGTATCTAATTGAGCTTGAATTCATAAATTTTGGCTCACGTTGCATGTGATTGGAGGAGTACAATTTTTTCACCTATGATAGCATGCAAGAGTTGTATACTCCCTCCGTTCCTTAATATAAGGTGTATAGTTTTCTATGAAAAATCCAGAATATAAGGTTTATGGCGGGATTGTGAGACTTTTTTACACAATTATGGAGTCAATCTGATTAGGAGAGATAAGATACCTAAATTTTCCTATTTTTCCTCCATTCTCACATCGATCACCTAACTGTATTAACGTCTAAACGTATTGAAATTTGCCCTTTTAGCCTGTGCGTTAATATTCGTGCAATAAAGCTATACACCTTATATTAAGGAACGGAGGGAGTATTAGCTAAGATACAACTTTGTTCAAAAATGCAATGCTACACATACGTTAGGGTCATAGTCTTATCATAGGCCGTTCAGTCGTCCTTTTTGCATCAATATTCATACTCTTATTTTGTAGATAATGCCTAACTTTGAAAAACAAATTGTCATAGCACAGTCTCTACCAGTTTTACATGCCAAACCTTCAACTTGTTTCCTAAACTCCTTCCTTTCCAGGAGAACGCAAGCATCTATATTTCTTTCTGAGAAAATGCTAGAAGGATTTGGGCAGTAAAAAGTAAGGTATGGACTATGATTCATTGTCAAAAAATTTGGACCAGCATAATTTAAACATTTTTTAATTTTTTCATTGAACCATGAACAAGGAAGTAAAAGGAAAGACCCCATAACAATTGAAGAAAAAATTCAACAATATGTACAAATGAAGTAAGATGGATTACTTTCATTTTGCTTTTCCTCACTATACAAATTTCTCATTATTTTTTGAAGTTTATACATATTTCTTTGGAGATTCACACACACTTAATATTTTTTCAAAGATTCATACATATTTGGTGATGATCCATGTAACTGAGGAAAACCTTATATATAGCATTGGGGAAAACCTTATATGTTGTGTCATGTCATTTACCGCCCGACACATCAATTATTCATCCTCCCATTGGTCTTCACCAAGGCATACATAATTCCGCATCTTCCTCTCTCAAAATGTTGATTATTAATGTCTCGATTGTATGTTTGATGATTGCTTTGATCATGAATTTGTTAACAAAGGAAACTCATTTGGAATATAATTCTGGTGGGTATTTATTATGATGCATAACCCATATGTGCTGACCAAAGTGATGACATTTGTTTCCTTAATTTGGGTGTCTTATGTTAGAAACACCTATTCCATGGAGGTGGTGTTTTGTCTCATAGGTGTAGATGTACCTATCATAAAACATCCACATATAAATGTATTTCAAAATGTTAAAAAGTTAAAAGAAATCACATGTACATCCAAACATTCGATGTTTGCACGTAAAGTTTTGTAAAAAATGATATTTTTATGGCCGATGTAACAATGATAAAAAATTGTCTTTTATACATGCCACAAAAATATGCATGTAAAATTTTCTTTCAAAGTTTTTAATATTTTAAAATATATCTTAGACGGTGGGTGCGTATTTGTCTATGAGCGAAAAGTGTATTTCGGCTCTTTGTGTTAGTTGGGGTTTGAGCTCCCAAAAATATAGGATAGTTAGGAGCGGAGGGAGTAATCTCTACTATATTAATTGTGTAGAGGTGATGGTTGGTAGGTTGGTAGGTCTCGCAGCACACACGCGCACCGCGCACGGCATCGCCTCCTCCGAAACAGGCCACGCTAAAAAATAGTGAAAAACCAGCGAACAACCGCCCCACCATGCTACCCACGACCCTGCGTCCCACCCTCAACGCACAGCCGCCAAAGCTAACCGCCACTCTCCTCCCCAAATTCGCCGCCCCAATCGGCCGCGCCTTGAGAACGAGCCACGAGCAAAAGGCCAATTCGGCGGCGATAGTGGAGGGAAGCAGAGCGATGAGAAGAGAAGGGCGACCTCGAGGGGCTCCCGATGGGACACAGAGGAGTTTGAATGCCGCGAAAGCGGTAGCGTTGGGGGCCGACACTCCGGGCGAGGAGGAGCACATCCACTGCGACTCCTATGACGGCGGCGGCGGACCCAGGAGCGACTGAGAGAGGAAGCACTGAAGATTCCAGATCTGGGCTTGGAGGTTGCAGCTGCGGTGGGAAGACTGAGATCAGGGCGGCTGCGCCGCGCGACCACCCGTCGCACTATCGCAGCGATGGTCGGCAGAGCGTGGTCGTCTAATCCATCCACCCCTCCCTCCGCTCTCGCTTCTTGTGCCCACAACTAAGGTGCGCGCGTTGCCGTCTGCCACCTCTCCGGTATGACGCAGCCATGTCGCAGCCCGCCTCTCTCCCTTACCGCACCACCGTGGTGCCGGACTCCGTCATGGGCCTCAAGCGGACACACTACAGGAAGGACGGAAGGAAATCCATCGAGAAGCGTTTCAACGAGATGAGACTACACCAGGTGAGCTTCCCTAAATGCACTGGTATGTACGCAATCTTGAATTCTTGATGGTCTACGATTGGATAAAGCATCTCTTGCATATCTCTTTTCTTTATGACGTTTGAAAAGAGCAGATTTCGGAATGTTTCAATTGGTCGTAAAATGGTGTCGACCAATGTATTATGAGTGAGATATAAATTATATTTTCTGATTTAACCAGCCACGATGGTTGCTCAAGAGGGTACTCAACTATCTGAACAATGGAAGAAAACTCTGTTTCTGACCCCCTTCCGCTTTCGTGCATGTCAGCAAGAATTTTTCTGTCCATGCAGCTTAGAGTATCTAAGAATCTAAGTGGGTAAACGTGATTGCATTTAATTTAACTCTCCAAACGCTCCTTAGTTTCTCTCAGATAGTAAAAGCAACAAACTAGAAACAGTATCATTGGACATAGTAATGGCCGCAGTATATGAAATTAACAGCAAGAAAAATGTATCTCTACGAAACTGACTCCTAGAATGGGGTCAAAGAGGTCAGTAGCGTACGTCTCAAAATGTGCCAGGCCGTTTCCTCAAAGCTTTATAACATTTCAATTTTTCCTTGCATGAACAGTCCTCTTCATGGTTTCTTCTACAGGTCAGTTGCTCCTGACTTTGGAGCGCGTTCGTCCCTGTCCCAAGTCCATTGTTGGTGAGATGGTGGAAGAAGAGAATTGAACGAGGTCGTCATGGCGGATCTATCCTCTCCGATCTTGGAGCTTCGCCGCCTTCAGTTCCTCCCATTTTGTTCCTCCATCTCAGATATGGATTTGATTTTCATGTGACTATTCATTTGGTTTTGTCTACCTGTAGCCCACATGTTGTACTCCATGAACTGGGTTTCTTCCTTCCAGCCTTATGCCCTTATCAGGCATGAGTAATGGCGATCAAGGAACTTCTCCTTCTAAAGAAGATGAATTGGGAACATCTGAGGTATCCTTTTATTCTTATATATGTCTCAGTGATTTCGTTCTGAAAATACATGGAATTATGGTGCTGATAGTTGATGAACTAATTCAGTAACATGGAGGGAGTTTTCTGAGTCCTCAGGTTGTCAGAATATAAATATCTGATACTACATGTAGCACAATTAAGTTCTTAGTTGTGCTCAAATTAATCGATGTGGCATTTCATTTTGTTGCAGACCTTTCCATATATTCATATTCTTCTTCAGAAGGTGAAGATAGCATGTGAGATCATCAGGTGATTTCCCTATAGAGATGAGTCATCTCATGTTTCATCGTGAATTATAGTTGATCTATAGCCCAATCATAGTAACTCTTAGATTATCCTACATTCACTATTTGTTTCCTTTTTGTTCATATTGACAGAGCAAATAGATGTCTTATTAACAAGTTCATTTTGTAGCTGTTCAATCTCCATGGACTTCAGTAAATAAATATTTTCTCTAAGGAGGATTTAGTAACATAGCTATTATGCAAAGTACAATTCGTGAACTGATTATTCGGTGTAGCACATAGATTGATCTCATATGTACATATCTTCAGCAGAAATACGACAACCAGATGCAATTGAATAGCACACTGTCCATAATTTCAGTGGCAGTTTTGACCACTATTCTCATGTTCGTTGCTCAAGAGGATCAGGAATCTCTCCTTTTGAAGTTACTGAATGAAGTTCAGTTTTATTTCAAAATTATATGTTTGGTACCATTTTGCTCATTGTGATTATCTACTTATTATATTCTTTTCCATTTTGCAGACACTATGCTTGGATTCATCGGTGCGCCTTGTATGGTGAAATTTCTATATTCTTTTGTTGTACGTCCTGATATGATTCAGTTTGTTCAAATCTATATGGACACCTAAATAATTATTTCTGGAATCCTAGGCTCACCAAAACAGTAAGGATGGCTACAGGTTGATGAGTGATGTCGGTAGTAGACTGGTTATCGACACATAGAGCACTGAGATAAGGGCTAGGTAACCACACAGGTGACTATGCACCTCTAATACTTGGTTTTCAGTTTTTTGTTATATTTACCCTTTGTAATTCCTACGCTTAGTGAGGTAAAAAAGGTCCTACATTTTAGTGTTGGACTGTTGATTAAGTGTATGCATAGCTTGTGTCGGGCACTCTGCAGAGGTAATGCACTAATTCCTCATATAGCAGCGATGCAGGTTGTTGTTTGGGTTGTCAAGGTTGATGTGTCATCATCTGCTCAATCCATCAGGCAGTTCCGTACAGACATAAAACTCAGGTATTTTATTTCTTGCCCACTGTACTCGATGATGGTGATCTCAGTGTCGGCAGCCAATTACTGGTGTGCTCCTCTCTACAGATGTGTGTAATCACTTATCAAGGTCTTGGTTCATAGATTTCATAATTTATTGATTGTATCATTGAAATGTAGTACTCCCTTGTTCCATATCAGAGACAATTAATATGGAACGGAGGAATACACAATCTACTGGTTGTCAATGTTTCTATGGCATCTGGACTAAAAATGTTGTCATGTATAAAGATGAGTTTCATAACAGCCTGATGCAAATCCTATACTTTTGTTTTGAGAATAAACAATATATGCTTGATTTTTCTTTTAGAGCAGCACTTCATGTACAAGAGGAACTTATACAGTTTACTCATGTATCGAAATACAAAAGTATAGATCATTTTGCTGATGTTGACACTCTAATTTCGCTGCAGATCCTGTCAAACTGGACCAACTTGAGATGAAGGAGCTGCCGTAATGAAAATGCATGGATTTTTTATTCTGAATTTCTATATTGCCCACTATGTAAACTTGTATGGTTAAGATTGATGTAGTATCGCGGTTGACTATGCCCAATATCTCTGTTCCAGATAGAAAGACAATGGCAGCTTAGAGTCACCCAGTTGGTGATATTACTACAAATTTGTACTGGTCTGTTCAAGCGTAGCTTAATATTGTGGAAGTGCGTTGGTTGTTTGCAATGTGGACATTGGATGGTCTGCGAGAAATTGTGCGTTGGTTGTTTGCAATGTGGACATTGGATGGTCTGCGAGAAATTATTTATCACTGAAATGTGCGTAGGCTACATTGTTGAACATGAATAAACATTTTCAGATGTTCTATATTTGAATCCATAAATGCTTTAGGTAACGGTTCGTAATGTGTGGATGGGAAAACGTTATTACATTAAGCTTGAAAGAGGAAAGTTTTGTTACACGCCTAGAAGGCAACTCCACGGAGGTAACCATGACAGGCCTTAACTTTCCCTGAGAACTGAAAGACATGAAAATCTACCGTGTCTAGGAGACAGAATATTTTAGGAACAAAAAAAATCAGAAGACTATCTATTTACTATAATTCTGCGTCTTTGACTTCTTTTAGTTTTCTTTTGTATCCAAGTATTTTTAGGATATAACTAGACAAAATAAGATGCTCCGATTTGTGTTTGAACCAGGATAATTGACATAGCATAGGAGAATGGTACCGCATCATAGAAGGTTCGGGTGATGGGGGAGGGGGGACATGAGAGAATGAAAATGTTTGTGTTGTACGCAAACATGTGCAACAGAAAATAAACTACGGAAAAATACAATTTAACACTCGTAGCAACGCACGGGTATTTAACTAGTAACTAAGATATGCTTAGAGTTGAAGAAGCAAAAAGCGGTTTGTGAGGAAGAATAATAGAATATTGGATTGTTTTCACAGAAAGATGACGATTGACTGACTTTTCCATATCCCAATAAAATAGACCATGGACTCTCCTACGTGCAGACCGTGGTTGCCTTGACGAAATATATTTTACACGAGATCAACGTGGACGTTGGAGTCTGGCCTCTGGCGTAGGAACTAATCTCCGGAATACAATACCGTTCGCCCCAGATCTCACCAGAAACCCCTCTCAAACCTTGAAGTCGTCCCTGATGATTGACCCATAAAAACCATATTTTTAGGGGAAGTCCAGATCCTCCAAAGCTGCCCCAGGTCTACCTACGTGCTCCACGCAAACCTCCAGCTATTTTATAAACGGAGAGATAGAAGGATTCGTGCCCATCCAGTTTCACGCACGCGGAAGGGAAAGAGAAGGAAAGGAAAGGGTAGAGGTCATGAATTGGTGCCCCTCCCCTGTAGCCGCCTGCTGGATTCGACGGTGAGCGATTGGAACGTCTCGTGCCTCCGTCGCAACATTCTCCCCCCCTCCGGCCAGATTCCGCCCCACGCAGCCGCCCACGTCGACGGGGAGGGGGAAAGAACGCGCCTTTTTCCCGAATCTTTCTTTCCCCGCGTTAACCACTTTTAATCCCGCCTTCTTTCCCACGTCGCCGCCGCTTCCTCCCCCCCGCGTTCTTGGGCGGCTGTGGCACCGCCGGCGCTCGGTTTAGATTCGGCCGTTTCTTCTTTCGATCGGGTAAGATGGGTTCTTGGTTTCCGGCTAGGATAGGAGGAGGGGCAAAGTCCTCTTCGATTTGGATACCGGTTGCGTCAGATTTCTGAATGGGCTCCGGATTTTTTCCCGATTGCTTCCTCTGCCTTTTCTTGCATGTGAAATTACGCTTCTGTCTTTTTTTTGGCCCTTTACTTTGCCTGCACGGTTCGCCTTTGTGTTATATGATGATTAATCTTCTTCTCCTGGAACCATTGCGCTTTGACCGATCGAAAGCGTCGAGAATTCGAGGCGTGTGGTATTGATTTCGGGTGTTTCTGTTCCAATTTGATTCAGGAGGTGGAGACGGTCCACGGAAGCCGGCCGGATTGCGCGTGAATTCAGGGCAGTCGAACAGGGCATAATAAGATAAGAAGAAGAGGATAATGTGGCGTCTGTTCAACGAGCTGTGGGACGTTCTGGGATCCGGATTCTTCTCGTCGAGGTTCCTGTAACTTCAAAAGGCTTCTCCTCATCAATTCAGTCCGTCTTCGAATCGGGATCTGGTCGCATTGCAATAAGTACAAGATGGACGACGAGGAGTTCTCGTGGGTTGGGCGGTCGAGGTTCTCCAACTCCGTCGTCCGCGCCACCTCCGGCAGGGAGCAGTTCAGCGCCTTCGTCGAGCAGTTCAACCGCGGCGCCGCGCGGAGGCAGAGAGGAAGAGGCTCCGATTCAGGGTTCATGCTCCACGGCATGAACTTCGAGCCGAGGACGGCCAGTACATCATCGGCCTCCACCAGCTCGGCGAATCCCCCTATTGAGATCATGAACTTCGAGCCGGGGACGACCAGAACCTCGGCCTCCGCCTCCACCAGCTCGGCGAATCCCCCTATTGCGAGGACAAGGTCGCTGGATGTCCATCCCGAGACGGACTCCAATTCCTCCTTCCCGGACATCACACCGAACCAGCACAGCGATCCTGGCCAATCTTGGCAAGAAGCACCGACAACCAAGCAGGACGGCAGCCCTGGGAACGGTGTATTTAAAGGGACCAACCTCTTCGTGGACGTTTGCTGCCAGCCCGAGGTTCTTCAGGTGCCAAAGGACGACAGCCCAGGGCCTCTCGAGTTCTCCTTCCATCCCGACGAGCAGAGCATGAGGCTGCAACGGGTGTGCTCCAGCCCGTCTCCTTTTCCGAGCAGGGAAATTCCGGCTGCCTTCGACGCGCCTCCGCTGCCGCCCAGACGCAGTTCTTCGAGGGTCGGCAGCGAGGCGCGTACGCCGATGCTGAGGGCGAGATCCCCTCTCCCAAGCCGTCCCATACCTGAAGTGTTCGCGGAGGCCAGGTCGGACAGCAAGAGGTTCTCCACTCCACCACCGCGACGGAAGTCTTTGTCTCCAACACGAGGAGCGCCACGGGCCGCTGTGCCGTTGAGGGTACCGGGCAAGGTGAAGCACAAGAAGGAGCACTGGGACAATGCAAGGGCGAGGGCTGCTGCACTGAAGGTGCTCGATACATGGACAGTGGATCGGTCGAACCTGCTCATTGGGGCAAAGTTTGCTGCCGGGGCGCACAGCACTTTGTGCCGTGGGATCTACATGGATGTGCCTGTTGCTCTCAAGTTCATCAAACAACCTGCTGAAGATCCAGAGTTGGCATCTCAGCTCGAGAAGCAGTTCAACACGGAGATCGCCACACTGTCACGCCTCGAGCATCCTAACGTCATTAAGGTAACTTCCGAGTTCCCTTTCCAGAAACGTGTAGGCTGTTGGTCTAGTTATGCAATGCCTATAATTGACCCTTTTCAGAAACTTCAACACAAAATAAACCGGATCTGGAAAAATTTCACAATCTGACCCTTTTTGCATGGCGCCATGGGGTACGGTGTCATGGTTACATTGCATGGCGCCATGGTCCTGCATGGCACCGAAAACTGCAACAAAGTCACGGCGTCATGCGACCATGGCACCCTAGCATGCGGCGCCATGCAATATAACCATGGCGCCCTGGGGTTGGGCGTCGTGCAAAAATGTCAGATCGTGAAATTTTTACAGATCCGATTCATTTTGTGTTGAAGTTTCAGAAAAGGGTCAGTTTGTGGTCAGTTTTCTTTTGGCACTTTGTGCTTAAATCGGTTCATTTATGGGCAGAGCAATCGTTCCTGCACTTTTAGAGTAGTTTTCCATGTGGGTCTACGTCATGCCTAGCATATACTAGTCCTGTATGACCATGCTAGTAACAACTCGTAGTCTTGCTTCTTTGAAGTATTTCTCTGTTTTATCATGGCGAACAAAATCACAATTTAATTCCCAAAATTCTGCTTTTGCAGCTGGTTGGAGCATGCAGTAGTCCACCAGTCTTCCTCGTCATCACCGAGTACCTTTCTGGTGGTTCGTTAAGAGCATTCTTGCACAAGCAAGAGCACAAACCCCTGTCTCTAGAGAAGATCATTTCAGTTGGCTTGGACATCGCAAACGGTATGGGATACCTCCACTCGGAGGGAGTTGTCCACCGTGACGTGAAACCAGAGAATATCATATTTGACGCAGGATTCTGTGCCAAGATTGTCGATTTCGGAATAGCATGTGAAGAAGCCTACTGTGAACCTCTAGCGAATGATCCTGGGACCTTCAGGTGGATGGCTCCGGAGATGATGGTGAAGCACAAACCCTATGGTCGAAAGGTTGATGTGTACAGCTTCGGCCTCATCTTGTGGGAAATGCTTACCGGCTCATTGCCTTATGAAGACTTGACTCCCTTCCAAGCAGCCTTTGCGGTTTTTGATAAGGTATTTGAATTCATTGGATGATTCCTATCCTGTTCCTGTGTAGTGATACATTCGTTTTCTTGAGATTTTCTTCAAGCAACTTTTCTTGAGATCATCCGACTAGTTTAAAATCAGAGACATTAGCCAAATAAGTGTATCTAGGAACATATTTTTATTCCAGTACTGTGCTTCCCGTGAAGTAGGAAATGACAATTTTCCTTTTTTTTCAGAATGCGAGGCCGGCCATTCCAAGTAGCTGCCCAGCAGCATTACGGGTTCTGATTGAACAATGTTGGGCCTTGCAAGCAGATAAAAGGCCTGACTTCTGGCAAATAGTTCAACTATTGGAGAAGTTCAAGATGGCTCTGGATAGAGATGGGACGCTTGACAACATGCCAAGCTCAAACTGCCTCGAGACTCATCATGATCACAAGAAATGGCTAGCTCACTGGCTCCACAAGCTCAAGCACCATCATCATGATCTTTCCGGACCTCCACCGCCAAAACTTTTGTAGCCCATCTCCTCTCTTCCAATCTGTTCTAGTCCGAGTAGTTTTCAGAATGTAATTATCAAAATTTCCTTTTTTTTGGTATATAACAGAAAGTAGCATTTGTTCGTCTTAGATATTTATACTAGCATAGTAAGTACTTCTCTTGCTTCAGCTTGATCCTTTTCCCTTATTATTTTGCCTCTGCATGTGCTATTTCCCTGGAAATGTATCTATTTCTCTGTTATGTGCTTGAACGATTGTTGTCACCGCTTCATTACCGAGCAATTTGTAAAATTTGAGAAAGTTTACTCGGCCTTTCATGTTGACATTAATCATGGGTATATACTGAACTCACAAAGTTTGAGTAAGTCTTTTTGTTTAGTTTTGCATTGGCATATATCGAACTCACGAAGGAAAGTTTAGATTACAGTCATTGTTGGCTATTTCGATGATGCAGGGAGGAACAACTCCAACCAACATTTACCCACACAACTTCTTATTCTAGCAAGCTCATGTGCTAGTTGATTACCAAAACAGTTCATGTCCTTGACAACGCCTGCAATTGCCGTTTGTGTGACTTGCACATTTTGAAAATATTTTTTTATTATACAGAGTCAGAACTGAAGAGACCGACTTTATAAACTAATAAAGCCCCATATAGTCATAGAACAGGTACAAGGTGCCGAGGAATCAACTTAAAGCAGAAAACACAAAGTAAACAAGAAATTAAAAAAATGGAAATGTGCAGCTTGGAGTCGACGACGGAGCCCACAACCAGGGTAAAGATGAAGCCTGATTTGGGTGAAAAAAAGGCCTAACAACTCCAACCAACATTTACCCACACAACTTCTTATTCTAGCAAGCTCATGTGCTAGTTGATTACCAAAACAGTTCATGTCCTTGACAACGCCTGCAATTGCCATTTGTGTGACTTGCACATTTTGAAAATATTTTTTTATTATACAGAGTCAGAACGCTCAAAGAGACCGACTTTATAAACTAATAAAGCCCCATATAGTCATAGAACAGGTACAAGGTGCCGAGGAATCAACTTAAAGCAGAAAACACAAAGTAAACAAGAAATTAAAAAAATGGAAATGTGCAGCTTGGAGTCGACGACGGAGCCCACAACCAGGGTAAAGATGAAGCCTGATTTGGGTGAAAAAAAGGCCTAACGTTGGAGGATCACACTTTCATCTACTTCAAAGATATATCTCTCCAGTGGCGGAGCTAGCCACTCACTGGAGCCAGGGCAAAGTCTTGCTGCTGCCGCATTAGTAAGCCTTTTCTCGAACAAACAAGAAGAGAATCCTTGAGCGAGCTTAGATTTTTAACGATGGTCACTGGCCCAGCCTGGGCAGCTGCCCGGGGTCGCCGGGAGGTGGCTCCGCCACTGTATCTCTCTGCCTACTCAATCATCGCCATCGCATAATAGGGAACCTTGCCCTCTCGCCTTGGTTCGAAGGGTCACTAAGGAAGGCAAACAAAGGGGCTTGACCCAAACAGTGAAGCCGAGACTACACTCGAAACACCATCGCCCATGGCCCCTCCCACCGAACCATCGAAGAGGACCAAAGATGCCAAGGTAGTCCCTTCCAACATGGTAGCAACCTTGCTGTAGCATCTCCGCCAGACCGGACCAAGGGTTTTAACGCAGAACAAGATGGAGATGAGCATGGGCCCTTGACGACACTTCTAAGGAGGTAAACGACATCTAGGAACATTGTCGTTGCCAGCACTGACATCGTTGGGCCAGGCTTTTCCCAGACGCCATAACACTTATCCATCTAAAGTCCTAACGACTATGTACACCACCATCTAGGGGCAAGGTCATCGAAAGGCAATGCACATGACACCCAGATCTGGAAGGGAGCGGTCATAGACTTCGACACCATAAAAGTACATCTAGGAACCCTAAAGGGGTCTGGATGATTCATGACAATGCAATTACTGAGGTAACCTTTGTTATAGATGTTTTAGATTTTATTAGTTCTATTTGCAAAGTGCATCATGCTACCAATGGTGACCCTTAGAAAATTCAAAAAATGTATAGACTACGTCAAGTTATAATTTTAACTTTCATGAATCATTGATTTGCCGTATATTCAAGGGCACTAATTTGGAAAAGCAGAGGAAAAGAAGCCATAGCAAAAATCGCCCAATTTTTGTCTCAAAATCCGCTAACTTCTCTAATCTCCACTTTTCTTGTGTCCTAGAACCTCAAGACAATCTTGCCTATGTACCTCGGACCCAGTGAGATTGAGAGACTGACATGAAAGCCATTTTAGACTTGGTCTCTATTTCTGTTGGTATATTGACGAAACCTCCAATTTCAGTTTTCCCAATCCACAAAATCTACTATATGTTGGGGTTCGAAGTAGAAAACAAATTGTTTCCTACAAACCTTTCTCCATGATCTATTCTATGTAGTTGTAAGGCAACGGAGTAGCGATGGTGTTCATACCTTTGAAGATTGAAAGCAGGGATTACGTTCCCGCACAAACGTTGATGATGAAGACCGTCGAAGCCGACCTCAAGGTCGTGTAGTCATACAAGTCGACAAAGATAAGCACAACAAGTGCGGCGCCTCCGAGGGATTACACACGTACGGTGTATAGACGTCGTCCGGGCTCCGGTCCAGCAAAGCAGCGGAAGAAGAAGGACTCGGACCAGAAATCTAGCAGCGCGACGGCGTCCGTCACGTGGAGTTTTCTCTAACTCGCGGGCGTGGCTCCAAACATGGGAGCTAGGCCAGAGAGGAGAGGAATGGGATGATGGGTTCGTAGCATAGAAAACAAAAAAATTCCTACGCATGAACGCATAAACTAGCCAAGAACATCTACAAGATGGTAGCAACGGAGACTAACCCTCGAAGACCGGTAGCGGGGATTACGTTCCCGCACAAATGTTGCCGATGGAGAGTCGAGAAAGACGCACGTAGTCGACGTAGTCGTTCACTTGACGTAGTCGACGTAGTGGTTCACTTGACGATCACGCCCCCGTGCTCAGTCACACGTACGGCTCGTCGTCGACTCATCCACGCCCTCGGTCCAGCGGGGCAGCGGAAGAAGGGATCCGCCGGACACTCCAACACTCACTTCTCCAAGTGTGTGAAACTCGAACTAACAATCCGGCAGAGCTTCGCTAAGCCAAGATGGATTTGGGGCAGCAACTTTGCGGGAGAGGGAAGAACCAAAAAGTGTAGGGAGAAGAGGAGTATGTCCAACATATATATAGGAGAGAGGGGGCAGCCACCCATGAGGGGTTCGGCCAGCCCCTCCCCTTTTCTCCTCTTCATGGTGGTGGTAACCCCCTCCTTCATGGAAAGGTAACCCCCTTCATCAAATGAGTAACCCCCATTTTAATTTTGCATAACATTCATGCTAATTAAAATTCACACTTATTGATTTAATAAAATATTTTTATTTCTTTAATATTTGTTAATTCATTCAATTAACAAACATTAAAAAATACACCCTTGAGTTATTTCGATATCCTGAAACAGTTTCGATGCTTTTCTGAAACAACCCTCATGTTGTCCTGTAATTCGATCGGAGTGTCGTATCCACTCAAAAACGACGGCAAACCTTAAGTGTGTCACCCTACGGTTCGTGAATAACATGGACATGATCGAGACTCCTCTCCGATCAATAATCATCAGCGGGATCTGGAAATCCATGATGACTCCCACTTACTCAACGATGAACTAGTGATCGTGTGAACCAATAATGAACATAGTTAATTCCTTTTGTCTCGCGATATTATTACTTGTCCGAGATCGGATCATTTGGTATCAACCATACCTAGTTCGATCTCGTTCCCGACAAGTCTCTTTACTCATTCCGTGATAATGCATTCCCGTGACCTAGTCACATGCTTGCAAGCGATTCCAGTGCAATATCACCGAGAAGGGCCCAGAGAATATCTTCCCGTCATCGGGTCAGACAAATTCCACTCTTGATCCATGAGCCTCAACTAATACTTTGAGAACACCCAAATCAACCTTTATAATCACCCTGTAATGGTGTGACGTTTGATATCATCAAAGCACTCTTCCAGTATCAGTGATTAACGTGATCTCATGGTCTGAGGATTAGAACTATTTCGTATGAGTTTGATATAGCAATAAACTTGATGACTTCATCGTATTGCTATTCGTACTATGGGTGTTAGTGTTCATCACATTATTCTTCTAATGATATGACCCCGTTATTAACAGCATCCAATATTCATGATCAGGAAACCTTGATCATCAGTTAATCAACGAGCTAGTATAAAAGAGAGGCTTTACTAGGAACCCTTTTAGTTTATTAATCACACAAGTATTAATGTTTCCGATTAATATAATTCTAGCATGAGAAATAAACATCTATTATGAACACGGAATAATATAATAACAACTTTATTATTGCCTCTCGGGCATATTCCTTTCAGTCTCCCACTTGCACTAGAGCCAATAATCTAGATTACATAGTGATGAATCTAACACCCATTGAGTTCTGGTGCTGATCATGTTTTGCCTTGGGGAGACCTTTAGTCAACGGGTCTGCCACATTCAGATCCATGTGTACTTTGCAAATCTTTACATCACCATCCATGACATGTTCACGGATGGAGTGAAATCGGTGCTTCACATGCTTGAATTTCTTGTGAGACCTTGGCTCCTGAGTATTGGCTATGGCACCATTGTTGTCACAATAGATAACCATTGGATCCAATGCACTCGGAACCACACCCAGTTCGGATATGAACTCTTTCATCCAAACTGCTTCCTCTGCCGCTTCTGAAGCAGCAATGTATTCTGCCTCTGTAGTTGATCTCGCCACCACGCTTTGCTTGGAACTCCTCCAGCTTACTGCTCCTCCATTCATAACAAATACGTACCCAGATTGAGACTTAGAGTCATCCGGATCAGTGTCGAAGCTAGCATCGACGTAACAACTTGCGACGAGCTCTTCTTCACCGCCATATACGAGAAACATATCCTTAGTCCTTCGTAAGTACTTAAGGATATTCTTGACCGCCGTCCAGTGTTCCAAACCTGGATCAGATTGGTACCTACTAGTCAAACTAATAGCATGTGCCACATCCGGTCTTGTACACAACATGGCATACATGATAGAGCCTATGGCAGAGGCATAGGGAATCTTATTCATCTCTTCTCTATCTTCAGCTGTAGCCGGGCCTTGAGCCTTACTCAAGATCTTTCCTTGCAACATAGGTAAGAACCCTTTCTTGCTTTCTTCCATTCTAAACCTCTTTAGAATCTTGTCAAGGTATGTACTTTGTGATAGCCCAATTAAGCGTCTTGATCTATCTCTATAGATTTTGATGCCTAAAATATATGCCGCTTCACCAAGGTCCTTCATTGAAAACTTACTGTTTAAGTAATCTTTTACGCTCTTCAAAAGTTCCGTATCATTTCCAATCAGCAATATGTCATCCACATACAATATTAGAAATGCTACAGAGCTCCCACTCACTTTCTTGTAAATACAAGTTTCTCCATAAGTTTTGATAAATCCAAACCCTTTGATGACTTCGTCAAAACGGAGATTCCAACTTCGGGACGCTTGCTTCAGTCCATAAATGGATCGCTGAAGTTTGCATACCTTGTCAGCATCCTTAGGATCAACAAAACCCTTGGGCTGTACCATGTATAACTCTTCCTCAATGTTACCATTAAGGAACGCGGTTTTCACATCCATCTGCCAAATTTCATAATCAAAAAATGCAGCAATTGCTAACATAATCCTAACAGACTTTAGCATCGCTACGGGTGAGAAAGTCTCATCGTAGTCAATTCCTTGAATTTGTCAGAAACCTTTTGCGACAAGTCGTGCTTTATAGACGGTCACATTACCATCAGCGTCTGTTTTCTTCTTGAAAATCCATTTATTCTCAACGGCCTTTCGGTCATTGGGAAGTTCCACCAAAGTCCATACTTGGTTTTTATACATGGATTCCATTTCGGATTTCATGGCTTCATGCCATTTGTTGGAATCTGGGCTCATCATCGCTTCATCATACGTCGAGGGTCATCGTTCTCAACAATGGCATTTACGATAAGATCACCGTACCATTCAGGAGCGGCGCGTGTTCTTGTCGACCTGCGAGGTTCGGTAGCATCCTCTTTTGGAGTTTCATGATCTTCATCATTAGCTCCCACTTCATTTGGTGAAGTCACCACCGGAACGGTTTCCGATGCTGTGCCACTTGCCAATTCATGAAGAGGAGGTTCAATAACCTCATCGAGTTCTACCTTCCTACTATTCACACTTTTCAAGAGAAACTCCTTCTCCAAAAAGGATTCGTTCTTAGCAACAAACACTTTGCCTTCGGATCTGTGATAGAAGGTGTACCCAATTGTTTCTTTAGGGTATCCTATGAAGACACATTTTTCCGCTTTGGGTTCGAGTTTATCAGGCTGAAGTTTCTTCACATAAACATCGCATCCCCAAACTTTTAGAAATGACAGCTTAGGTTTGTTTCCAAACCATAATTCATACGGTGTCGTTTCAACGGATTTAGATGGAGCCCTATTTAAAGTGAAAGCGGCTGTTTCTAGCGCATATCCCCAAAAAGATAGTGGCAGATCGGTAAGAGACATCATAGACCGAACCATATCCAATAAAGTACGGTTACGACGTTCGGATACACCATTTCGTTGTGGCGTTCCAGCGGGAGTGAGTTGTGAAACTATTCCACATTCTCTCATATGTGTGCCAAACTCGTAACTAAGATATTCTCCTCCACGATCAGATCGTAGAAATTTAATCTTTCTGTTATGATGATTTTCTACTTCACTCTGAAATTCTTTGAACTTTTCAAACGTTTCAGACTTATGTTTCATTAAGTAAATATACCCATATCTACTTAAGTCATCAGTGAAAGTAACAAAATAACGATATCCACCACGTGCCGGCACACTCATAGGTCCACATACATCAGTATGTATGATTTCCAATAAGTCTGTCGCCCGTTCCATTGAACCGGAAAACGGCGTTCTAGTCATCTTGCCCATGAGGCATGGCTCGCATATCTCAAATGATTCATAATCAAGTGATTCCAGAAGTCCATCCGAATGAAGTTTCTTCATGCGTTTAACACCAATATGACCTAAACGGCAGTGCCACATGTATGCGGCTATATCATTATTTAACTTAATTCTTTTGGCATTTACGTTATGAATATGTGTTTCATTACTATCAAGATTCAAAAGAAATAAACCTTTCTTCTCAGGTGCATGTCCATAAAAGATATTATTCATATAAATCGAACAACCATTGTTCTCAGACTGGAATGAATAATTGTCTCACACTAAACAAGATCCAGAAATAATGTTCATGCTCAACGCAGGTACCAAATAAAATTTATTCAGGTTTAAAACTAATCCAGACGGTAAATGTAGAGGCAGCGTCCCGACGGCGATCACATCAACTTTTGATCCATTGCCGACGCACATCGTGACCTCATCCTTCGCAAGTTGCCGCTTATTCTTTAGCCCCTGTTTCGAGTTACATATGTGAGCAACCGAACCAGTATCAAATACCCAGGCGCTATTGCGACTACTAGTAAGGTACACATCAATAACAAGTATATCATATATACCTTTGTTAATCTTCCCGTTCTTCTTATCTGCCAGATACTTTGGGCAGTTGCGCTTCCAGTGCCCCGTTTCCTTGTAGTAGAAGCACTCAGTTTCAGGTTTAGGACCAGCCTTGGGTTTCTTCTCAGAACCGGCAACAGATTTGCCGTCCTTCTTGTTTCTACCCTTGGACTTATTATCCTTTCTACCTTTCTTGAAATTAGTGCTCTTATTGACCATCAACACTTGATGTTCCTTTTTGATCTCCACTTCTGCAGTCTTAAGCATTGAGAGAAGCTCGGGGAGAGACTTCTTCATGCCCTGCATGTTGTAGTTCATCACAAAGCTCTTGAAGCTAGGTGGAAGAGATTGGAGAACCCGATGTATTCCCAACTTATTGGGAATCGTTATTCCCAAAGAGATGAGCTTATCGGCGTACCCAGACATTTTGAGTACATGCTCACTAACGGAGCTGTTCTCTTCCATCATGCAGCTAAAGAACTTTTCTGAAGCATCATAACTCTCTACGGCAGTATGGGAGTCGAAGATCAGTTTCAACTCTCCCATTGTATCATAAGCGTTGCTGTTCTCGAAACATTTTCGTAGCTCCGTCTCAAGTCCATACAGTATGCCGCAATGAACTAAACTGTGGTCCTCCTTACAAGTCAGAAAAACATTTTTCTCTTCATCGGGAGCATCATCTGCAGGCGGGTTACCTAGCGGTGCCTCAAGCACATAGCCCTTTTGAGAGGCATTGAGGAGGATCCTCAAGTTAAGTGCCCAGTTGGTGAAGTTGCTACCGTTGGTGGCTAGTTTTTCTTTCTCTATGAACGCATTGAAATTTAGAGCAGGTGGTGCCATGATCTACAAATTATTTGCAAAGTTAATTTAGATTAAGTTCAAAATAGAATGAGTTCAGGTTAAAACAAAATTCTATGTGAACTCCCACTTAAAAACAACATCCCTCTTAGTTTTCTTAAGTGATTACACGAACCAAATCCACTATACCGCAACCGATCATCACGTGCAACGGCATAGTTTCAAAGGCGAAGATCACCATATTCATCATATCAACCATATGACTCATGCTTAACATTTCGGTTCGTGTTCCGAGGCCATGTCTGTACATGCTAGGCTCGCCAAGTAGAACCATAACATTTGCGTGTATAAAACTGTCTTACACCCATCGTATGTGAACGTAGAGTCTATCACACCCGATCATCACGAGGTGTCTCAAAATGACGAACTTTCTTGACGGTGCATGTTATGGGAGAACATATTTTATCTTGATATTTATGTGAGAGGGATCATCTTATAATGCTACCGCACGATCAAATCTAAGCAGAATAAGATGCATAAAAGGATAAATATCACATGCATATATAATGTGATATGATATGGTCCTTCACGCATTCGATCTCCATCTTGTGCGTCATGGCATGATCTCCATCATTCCACCGGCGTAGCACTAAGGTCCATGGCGCGCCACCTTGGTTGTCTTCCTCCATTACAATATATCACTTGGATATATATTTTCGGCACGCAGGCCATTTAAATGTAAAGACAACCATATGGCTCCTGCCGGTTGTTTATAACTTACAAAAAGGATCATCGCATACAATTTATAACATAAACAATTTAATCATATCACATCACATGCCCTGCAAAAATAAGTTAGACGTTTCTAATTTATCTTGCATATTTTACGTGGTTTGGGGCTTTCTAGGAAGAACCGTTCTTACCTACGAACATGTAACCACAACGGTGATAAAAATATTATTAACAACTCTTTGTAAAATAGATCATAACTATAGTGGGAGAAACGTGCACCCGCAAAGCCACATATGCCGAAGCATGTCAAGTGTGGGACAAGTCTCGTGAACGCGGTCACGTAAGGTTAGTCTCGGGCAGCTTCAATCCCACTATGCCACTATGATCCAAAATACCAAAAAAATTGCAATAACATGATAATCAACGCCCACATCCACATGTGTTCTAACTGTGCATATCAACTACGCATAGAGATGGCTCTGATACCACTGATGGGTTCGTAGCATAGAAAACAAAAAAATTCCTATGCATGAACACATAAACTAGCCAAGAACATCTACAAAATGGTAGCAACGGAGACTAACCCTCGAAGACCGGTAGCGGGGATTACATTCCCGCACAAACGTTGCCGATGGAGAGTCGAGGAAGACGCACGTAGTCGACGTAGTCGTTCACTTGACGTAGTCGACGTAGTGGTTCACTTGACGATCACGAGATCGTGTACATGGTGCCACAACCGGCAGCGCCCCCGTGCTCGGTCACACGTACGGCTCGTCGTCGACTCCTCCACGCCCTTGGTCTAGCGAGGCAGCGGAAGAAGGGATCCGCCGGACACTCCAACACTCACTTCTCCAAGTGTGTGAACCTTGAACTAACAATCCGGCAGAGCTTCGCTAAGCCAAGACGGATTTGGGGCAGCAACTTTGTGGGAGAGGGAAGAACCAAAAAGTGTAGGGAGAAGAGGAGTATGTTGCTACTCGGTGATGGCGCTAGAAAAGAGCTGGTGGCGCGTAGTTGACGTGGAGCAGTAAGTCCTTGTGCGTGGTGAATGACCAGCCCGTTGGGAACCCCAAGAGGAAGGTATGATGAGTGTAGCGGCTAGTTTTCCCTCAGTTAAGATACCAAGGTTTATCGATCAGGAGAGGAGAGACGGCGACGACTGAAGGTGTTGTGGAACCTGCACACACACAACCAAGTACTTTATTCCCAACTTGCGATGAGGTTTTCAATCTCACCGGTTTGCTTGAAACAAAGATTATAAGCGTATCGAGTGGAAAACAATATAGTATGCGAGTAAAGTAAACAGTACGGGAAAAGTAAACAGGTGATTGCAATATGATTAAAATAGGACCGGGGTCCACAGTTCACTAGTGGTGTCTCTCCATAGATAAAATAACATGCTGGGTAAACAAATTACAGTTGGGCAATTGATAGAATAAAGATAAACGTGATATGTCAAGAAGATCACTATGAGATTTACTCTGGGCATTACAACAAAATACATAGACCGCCATCCAACTGCATCTATGACTAATAATCCACCCTCGGGGATATCAATCCGAACACCCCAAAAGTATTAAGTTGCAAACAACAGATAATTGCATTAAGCAAAGTGTGTAATGTAAACAAAGCATATGCCCTTGAGCATATGAATGTTGTTTTCTCCCTAGTAGCAACATCACATCTACCACCTTAGAGGTTTTTGTCACTCCCCCAGGTGAAATAGAGACATGAACCCACTATCGAGCATAAATACCCCCTCTTGGAGTCACTAGCAACTACTCGGCCAAGATAGCTACTAACAACGGAGAGCATGCAAGATCATAAACAACATAGAGATAACAAAAGATATAATTCAGTACAGCAACTTAATCATAAACACCAATATTCATCGGATCCCAACAAACCAACATCATAGAATTACATAACGGTGATCTCAATCATGTAGGGCAGCTCATGAGATCTAAACATGAAGCACATGGTGGAGAAGACAACCATCTAGCTACTGCTATGGACCCATAGTCCAAGGTAGACTACTCACTCATCGCTCCGGAGGCAAGCATGGCGATGAAGAAGACCTCCGGTGGCGATTCCCCTCTCCGGCAGGGTGCCGGGAAGAGCTTCTGGACCCTCCCGATCTTCGGGTCGACGGTGGCGGCGGATCGCGATGTGTTCTGGAAATCTGATCGGGTACTTAGGTTTTTTCCGTCGGGGGGTCTTTATAGGCGAAGGGGCGATGTCAGAGGTGGAGCCAGGCTCCCTCACACGGGCCCGGCGCGGCCAGGGGGCTGGCCGCGCCACCCCTGTGTGTGGGGCCCTGGTGGCCCCTCTCCGTCTCTCCTTCGGATGTCTGGAAGCTTCCGGGAAAAATAAGACTTCAGGAACTTGTTTCGTCCAATTCCGAGAATATTTCCTGTGTATCACTTCTGAAACACAAAAACAGCAGAAAACAGGAAACTGGCACTGTGGCACTTGTTAATAGGTTAGTTCCGGAAAATGCAAAAAAATGCCACTAAGTGTAACGAAACAATAGGCAAATGGTGTAAAAACAAGCATGGAGCATCAAAAATTATAGATACGTTTGAGACGTATCATATGTCCAACATATATATAGGAGAGAGGGGGCAGCCACCCATGAGGGGTGCGGCCAGCCCCTCCCCTTTTCTCCTCTTCATGGTGGTGGTAACCCCCTCCTTCATGGAAAGGTAACCCCCTTCATCAAATGAGTAACCCCCATTTTAATTTTGCATGACATTCATGCTAATTAAAATTCACACTTATTGATTTAATAAAACATTTTTATTTCTTTAATATTTGTTAATTCATTCAATTAACAAACATTAACAAATACACCCTTAAGTTATTTCAATATCCTGAAACAGTTTCGGTGCTTTTCTGAAACAACCCTCATGCTGTCCTGTAATTCGATCGGAATATCGTATCCACTCAAAAATGACGGCGAACCTTAAGTGTGTCACCCTACGGTTCGTGAATAACATGGACATGATCGAGATTCCTCTCCGATCAATAATCATCAGCGGGATCTGGAAATCCATGATGACTCCCACTTACTCAACGATGAACTAGTGATCTTGTGAATCAATAACGAACATAGTTAATTCCTTTTGTCTCGCGATATTATTACTTGTCCGAGATCCGATCATTTGGTATCAACCATACCTAGTTCGATCTCGTTACCGACAAGTCTCTTTACTCGTTCCGTGATAATGCATTCCCATGACCTAGTCACATGCTTCCAAGCGATTCCAATGCAATATCACCGAGAAGGGCCCAGAGAATATCTTCCCGTCATCGGGTCGGACAAATTCCACTCTTGATCCATGAGCCTCAACTAATACTTTCAGAATACCCAAATCAACCTTTATAATCACCCTGTAATGGTGTGACGTTTGATATCATCAAAGCACTCTTCCGGTATCAGTGATTAACATGATCTCATGGTCTGAGGATTAGAACTATTTCGTATGAGTTTGATATAGCAATGAACTTGATGACTTGATCGTATTGCTATTTGTACTATGGGTGTGAGTGTTCATCACATCATTCTTCTAATGATATGACCCTGTTATTAACAGCATCCAATGTTCATGATCAGGAAACCTTGATCATCAGTTAATCAACAAGCCAGTATAAAAGAGAGGCTTTACTAGGAACCCTTTTAGTTTATTAATCACACAAGTATTAATGTTTCCGATTAATACAATTCTAGCATGAGAAATAAACATCTATTATGAACACGGAATAATATAATAACAACTTTATTATTGCCTCTCGGGCATATTCCTTTCATGGGAGAGATGGATGAATGAGCCAAGGGGCTAGGGGGGTTTATATAGGCGGATGGGGTAGGTGGCCGCTGGCCCTAGGAAACCGTAGGGCGCCACCCTTGGCCGCCGGCCCTAGGGGAAACCCTAGGCGCCAGGCGCCAGGGCTTGCCCCCCCCCCTAATGGGCTGCCATCTGGTGGCCCATTAGGGGTTTAGCCTTTCCCTTTTAATTTTATTATTAATTAATTCTCTTTTAATATTTAATTACTTTAATTAAATACGCAACCCATTAATTAACAATCCCTTGGCATAATTCTTTCACCAGAACCTTTCCGATAAAGTCCGGAACCTTTCCGATGTCTCCAGAACACTTCCGACATTACTCAGAACATTTCCAGTTAACTCCATATAATTTCTATTAACTCTGAATCGATCCCTAAGCGTCGTATACCCTTAAGTGTGACACCCTACGGGTCGGGGAATACTCAAGACATGATCAAGCCACCTCTCCAATCAATGATCAACAATCAACTCTGGAAAGCCGTGCTGGTCACTGTGCATTCCACGAAATACTTTGTTGATCTGTAAACATCGTATCCCATTCCCTTCGTCTCGCGATACTAGATCTTGTTCGAGGTTAGATCACCGATATCTCCATATCGTGTTCACCCACGTTACCGACAAGTGTTTAATCGTTCTCATGACATTGCATCCTCCTTGACCTAGTCACACGCTTGCAAGCTTCGTAGATGCAACTGTCACTGAATGGGCCAGAGTATCAATCTGTCACGCGGATGGACAAATCCTGCTCTTGGTGCACACGCCTCATCATACCCCATTAGAATACCCAAGAGACACCTTTTCAGTCATCCTTTTATGGTAATACGGTTGATGCAATCAAAGCAGCATCCGGATATAGTGATTAAATGTGACCTCACAGTCTAAGGATTATATTACTTTGTTTCTTAGTTGGTTGCAATTTTGAAACTTCTAGTGACTGATCTCATCGCAATACTAGTGTTGGGTGTATGTCCATCATGTCCATACATAACCTCATTCTCATTGATGTAATTGCCCATGATCAAGAAACCTTGATCATCATATGACACATGAGCTAGTTCAATAGAGGCTACTAGGGACCTGTTTGTTATATGCCACACATGTACTAATATTTTTGCTTAATACAGTTATAGCATGACACATAATATATTATGAATAAATGAGATATGATAATAAAAATATACTTTATTATTTGCCTCTAGGGCATATCTCCTTCAGTCTCCAACTTGCACTAGAGTACAAATAAACTAGTTTACAATTGGTAATGATCTAACACCCATCGAATTGTGGTGTGAATCAAACTTGGCCCGTGGAATAGGCTTCGTCATCATGTCTACAACATTCAGATCCATGTGTGCTTTGCAAACTCTAATTTTACCATCCTTTACATAATCTCTTATGACATGGTAACGTCGTAGTATAGGTTTGTCTACAGAGTGAGCCCTTAACTCCTTGGCGTTGGCAATGGCGGCTGTGTCATCACAATAGATGTGTATAGGGTCATGCATTCCAGGGAATAATCCAAGCTCGATGACGAACTTCTGTAGCTAAACAGCTTCATTTGTCGCATCAGCAGCAGCGATATACTCTGATTCCATTATAGATTTAGCTATCAGTGATTGCTTGCAGCTTCTCCAACTCACCGTGCCTCCATTCACCAAGAATGCATATCCAGTTTGAGATTTCTTGTCATCTGGGTCAGCATTGTAGCATGTATTAACGTAACTCTTTACATTAAGCTCTACTCCACTTCATCCATAGAACAAGACCATATCCTTTGTTCTTCTAAGGAACTTTAGGATATTCTTAACTGCACTCCAATGAATCATTCCTAGATTACTTTGATAACGGCTCGTCAAATTAAGAGCCAATGATACATCCGATCGAGTACTTAGCATAGCATACATGATGGAGACTATGCTAGAGGCATAGGGGATGTCAGAAATCTCACTCTTCTCCTTTCCTATTGCTGGACATTGAGTCACACTCAATGACACACCCTTTAAAATAGGCAAGAAACCCTTCTTGGAACCTTCCATTCTGAACCTCTTCAGAACTTCGTCAAGGTAAGTACTCTAACTTAACGCTAATAGGTGCCTTGATCTATCTCTATAGATCTTAATGCCTAATACGTATGCAGCTTCACCCATATCTTTCATTAAAAATTTACTGTTCAAATATTGTTTAACACTATTCAACATTTGCACATCATTCCCTATAGTAATATTTCATCCACATATAGTACTAGGAATGAAACTGATCTCCCACTCATTTTCTTGTAAATGCAGGACTCTTCGGTATTTTGGACAAATCCAAAACCTTTGATGACTTCATCAAAACAAAGATTCTAGCTCCGAGATGCTTGCTTTAGTCCATAAATGGACCTTTGAAGCTTGCATACTTTATTAGCATCCTTAGGATCAACAAAACCCTCCGATTGTACCATGTACAATTCCTCCTCAATGTTTCCATTAAGAAAGGCGGTTTTGACATCCATCTACCATATCTCATAATCAAAATAAGCAGCAATAGCTAACATAACCCGAATAGACTTTAGCATCGCTACGGGAGAGAATGTCTCATCGTAGATAAATCCTTTAATCTGTCGGAATCCTTTCGCGATAAGTCGAGCCTTATAGATGGCTACATTACCGTCCGCATCAGTCTTTTTCTTAAAGATACATTTATTCTCAACAGCCTTGCGGTCACTGGGAATATCTACCAATGTCCATACTTGGTTGTCATACATAGACCTTATTTTGGATATCATGGCTTCTAGCCATTTCTCGGATTCGGGGCCTTCCATCGCTTCTGTGTAGGTTGCATGTTCGTCATGGTCAACCAACATGACGGATAATACTGGATTCCCAAACCACTCAAGGTATTTGTAGAGTCGTGTAGACCTTCATTTAGTTTGCTTAATGAGTTCTCCATGATTTTCATCAGGCACCCCTTCTTCCTCTTCGATAGAGGGTGCATTAGGAACAGCTTCCGTTATGCTACTCGGTATTTCGAGTGAGGGGTCGATGATCTCGTTAAGCTCAACTTTCCTCCCACTTACACCTTTGGCGAGAAACTCTTTCTCGAGAAAGTTTCCAGTCTTGGCAACAAAAGTTTTGCCTTCGGCCAGATGGTAGAAGGTGTATCCAATGGTTTCCCTTGGATATATAAAGATGCATTTCTCCGACTTAGACTCGAGTTTGTCAGGCTGTAACTTCTTTACATATGTCTCACATCCCCAAATCTTAAGAAACAATAACGTAGGCTTCTTGCCACGCTATAGCTTGTATGGTGTTGTCTCCACGGACTTGGACGGCACCCTATTCAAAATGAATGCAACCGTTTCTAATGCATAACCCCAGAACGATATTGACAAGTCGGACAAAGACATCATGGACCTCACACTATCGAGCAAAGTGCGGTTACGTCGCTCAAACACGCCGTTACGCTATGGCTTTCCAGATGGCGTATGTTGTGGCACAATTCCACATGCCTTAAGATGCATCTCAAACTCGAAGCTCAAATACTCGCCCCCTCGATCAGAATGAAGGTGCTTGATTTTCCTATCAAGTTGATTTTTGACTTCATTCTGAAATTCCATGAACTTTTCAAAGATTTCAGACTTATGCTTCATCAAATAGATATACCCATATCTACTCAAATCATCACTAAAGGTCACAAAGTAACGATAACCATTGCATGTAGAGACACCCATTGGTCCACAGACATCGGTATGTATGATTCCCAATAAGTCGATCGCCTGTTCAACAAATTCGGTGAACGGTGTCCTAGTCATTTTGCCCATAAGGCACGACTCGCACGTGTCAAAGGAATCAAAATCCAATGACCCCGAGAAGTCCATCACTATGGATCTTCTTCTTGCTTTTTACGCCAACATGACCCAGACGGCAATGCCACATGTACGTGGTATTATCATCACCAGTTTACATATCTTGGCATCCACACTATTGCTATGTGTTTCATTACAATCAAGATCCAAAATATATAAACCATCATGATCAGGTGCATGAACATAGAAAATATCATATCTATAAATGTAACAACCGTTTGTTACAGATTTAAAGAAATATCCGTCTTGTGATAATCGAGACCCGCTTACAATGTTCATGCTCAAAACTATAACGTAATAACATTTATTTAAGACTAATATAAATCCGGAGGGAAGCCGCAGATGCAGAGTGCCGATAGCCACGACGTTGACACGTTGAGCATTGCCGACCCGCATCGTTACCTTGTTCCTCTCCAAGCGCCGCTCACTCTTCAGATCCTGCTGAGAGTTACATATGTGAGCAACAGAACCGGTATGAAATACCAACGTGTTACTACAGGCACTTGTAAGATAAATATCAATTATATGTATATCACATATACCTTTGTCTCTGGCAACAACCTTGCCGGCTTTCTTGTCTTCAAGGAAGGGGCAGTTGCGCTTCTAGTGACCATCCCTCTTGCAGTAGAAGCACTTGACTTTGGGTTTTTCCCTAGGCGCCTTGCGACTACCGGCAACATGCTTGTCGTACCTCTGAGGCCTCTTGCCCTTTGGACCCTTTGTCTTCCTACCAGATTTCTTGAAATTCGCAGTCTTGTTGACCATCAACACATTGTGCTCCTTTTTGATCTCCACTTTGGCAGTTTTGAGCATAGCAAACAACTCTGAAAGGGACTTAGAAATCCCTTGCATGTTATAATTCAGGACAAATCCTTTATAGCTAGGGGGCAGCGACTGCAGCACCCTATCAATTCCAAGCTCATCTGGAATCTGACATTCCAGAGCATTCAAGCGTTGAACGTAGCTAGACATTTTGACTACATGCTCGCTCACACTGTTGTGCTCGTCCATACGGGAGGATAAGAATAGCTCAGAAGCCTCGTACCTCTCCGTCCTTGTCTGTGGTGCAAAAACAACCTTGAGATCAGTGATTATCTCAAATGCACTCACCTTCTCAAAGCGCTTTTGCAGATCAGACTCCATGGCATATAGCATGCCATTTTGGACAAATGAAGCGTCGTCCACCTTGGTTTGGTAGACAGCCTTGTCATCATTGGAGGCATCCCCTTTGGGCGTGGCGCCAATGGCGGCATCAAGAACATACCCCATCCTATGGGGAGCGAGGATGATCCTCAAAGTGCAGAACCAGGTGGTGAAGTTTGAACCATTAGTTTTAAGTTTTTCTTTCTGAAGGAATGCTCCTAAGTTGAAGGTAGGGCGAGATATCTACAAATGGATTTGCAAAGACACTTAGAGTTGTTCATACTATGATTTCAATTGCTTATTAATCAAATTAATGCAAAACTAGGTGAACTCCCACTTAAACTAACATCCCTCAAAGTTGTTCAGTGATTACGCGATCCTAATTCACTACACCACCCCCGGTCGTCACGGCCGATGATATAGTTTCAAAGGTAGACTGGGTCTTTTCAATCACAATCAACATGTGACTCGTGCTTAACCTTTTGGTCACTTATGTTCTGAAGCCATGTCTACACAGGCTAGGGTCGCCAACTCAACCTTAGTGTATATGTGTGGCACATACATGGCTTGTGCCCATGCCTTATGTGAAGTTAGATAAGTCTAGCCCCCGATCGTCACGACCGGCTTCATAGCGAAGATCTTTCTTGGCGATTGGACACTAAGGGGGAACATGTTTGTTGGAATTTATGAGAGGGATCATCTAAAAAATGCTACCGTCACGTATATTATAATATAAGCATTTTTTTAAGATTACCTTGCCCTTTTGAAAAATTAAGTTAGATCCTTCTACTTTATCTTTTGCAAGTTTTATGCGGCTGCTAGGGCTTTACTAGGAGGAAACGATTCTTTACCTACATGATGCAACCACAACGGTGATTCGCTAATTATTTTTTTAACCCTCGCTAAGGGCCCTCCAATGCAAAAAATCATATCCACTATAGAGGAGAAACTGACACCTTGCCTAAGCCACGTGTATGATACAAATTGTACGTTAAGTGTGGAATCAGTCTCGCCGAAGCGTAAGGTCGGTCGCGAGGCCGCTTACAATTTAAAAATGGAGAAAAAAAATGAAAAGATGCAAATAAAATGGTAACAATAAGAAAATCAATGCCCGCATCCTCGATGCGTTCTATCCGTACCAAGACAACTATGCATAGATCGGCTCTGATACCACTGTTGGGGTTCAAAGCGGAATTTTTTTCCTACAAACCTTTTCCCATGATCTATTCTATGTAGTTGTAAGGCAACGGAGTAGTGGTGGTGTTCATACCTTTGAAGATTGAAAGCGGGGATTATGTTCCCGCACAAACGTTGACGATGAAGACCGTCGAAGCCGACCTCAAGGTCGTGTAGTCGTACAAGTAGACGAAGACAAGCGCTACAAGTGTGGCACCGCCGAGGGATTACACATGTACAGTGTATAGACGTTGTTCGGGATCTAGTCCAGCGAAGCAACGGAAGAAGAAGGAATCAGACCAGAAATCCAGTAGCGTAACGGTGTCCGTCGTATGGAGTTTCCTCTAACTTGCGTGCATGGCTCCAAACGTGGGAGCTAGGCTAGAGAGGTGAGGAATGGGAGAGATGGGTGAATGAGCCAAGGGGCTAGGGGGTTTATATAGGCGGAGGGGGTAGGTGGCCGCCAGCCCTAGAAAACCCCAGGGCTCCACCCTTGGCCACCGGCCCTAAGGAAAACCCTAGGCGTCACGCGCTAGGGCGTGGACGCCACCCCCCTTAATGGGCTGCCATCTGGTGGCCCATTAGGGGTTTAGCCTTTTCCCTTTTATTTTTATTCTTAATTCTCTTTTAATATTTAATTACTTTAACTAAATACTAAACCCATTAATTAACAATCCCTTGGCATAATTCTTTCACCGGAACCTTTCTGATAAAGTTCGGAACCTTTCCGATGTCTCTGGAACACTTCCGATATTACTCGAAACATTTCTGGTTAACTCCATATGATTTCTGTTAATTCCGAATCGATCCCTAAGCGTCGTATACCCTTAAGTGTGACACTCTACAGATCGGGAAATACTCCAGACATGACCGAGACACCTCTCCAATCAATGATCAACAATCAGCTCTGGAAAGCCGTGCTAAACCCTATGCATTCCATGAAACACTTTGTTGATCCGTAAACATCGTATCCCATTCCCTTCATCTCGTGATACTAGATCTTGTCCGAGGTTAGATCGCCGGTATCACCATATCGTGTTCACCCTCGTTACCGATAAGTCTGTTTACTCGTTCTCATGACATTACATCCTCTGTGACCTCGTCACACGTTTGCAAGCTTCGTAGATGCAAATATCACCGAGTGGACCCAGAGTATCAATCTATCACACGTATGGACAAATCCTGCTCTTGGTGCACACGCCTCAACATACCCCATTAGCATACCCAAGAGGCACCTTTTCAGTCATCCTATTATGGTAATGACGGCTGATGCAATCAAAGCAGCGTCCGGATGTAGTGATTAAATGTGACCTCACAGTCTAAGGATTAGGTTACTTTATTTCTTAGTTGGCTGCAATGTTGAAACTTCTAGTGACTGATCTCATTGCAATACTAGTGTTGGGTGTATGTCCATCATGTCCATACATGACCTTATTGTCATTGACGTAATTGCCCACGATCAAGAAACCTTGATCATCAGATGACACATGAGCTAGTTCAACAGAGGCTACTAGGGACTGGTTTGTTATATGCCACACGTGTACTAATGTTTCCGCTTAATACAGTTACAACATGACACATAATATATTATGAACAAATGAGATATGATAATAAAAACACACTTTATTATTTGCCTCTAGGGCATATCTCCTTTACTATATAGGTCCAAAACTTCTTAGTGAAGTTTGGTCAAAACCTTCGAGTAGGAAATTAGTAGTTTTTGTCCAACTCTTTCTAGAGGGTGGTGTGTTAGTTCCGGAACCTCTGAGTTCATATGTTGCCAACTACTAAGGGATACACATTTCAGAACCTCTTGGTGACCAGGGCCGGTAGAACCGGTCCTGGAGATGTCGGCCTTCCCTCTTCTTGATGCTTATCTTCAAGCTCGATGTCTTGGTACGATGGATGGAGTTTTTGTGGTTGGTACCTGATCAAACACACAAGGTATTCACATGAAGTAGCACTTTATCCAAAGGGGTGTTAGACTCACTTGTAGAAAGGAGCAAACTCACGTCAAGTTGGAGTTTTTGGATGTGACTTGTGTAGTTTCTCCACTATGGGAATTTGGAGGTTTGGAGGAGGTGGTGTGCTAAGAGCACCCACCCCTCCCCTTTGGGAAAGATCATCCTCGACTCATTTCCATCCTCATCTCCATGAAATGGTGAAAAGTTCAACAAATTCAATGTGTTGCGCTCCAAGTAACTGGATGTTGGCTGATGTAAGAATTATTGTTGATGTGGTTGAGGACCTTGAGAGGTCATTCACCTTTCTCGGGGGAACCTATCCTTGCGTAGATGGATCCGTACGGGGTTACCTTCTTTGAATATTCTCTCTTTCTTGTTCATGTCGAGCCATGAAGTTTAATGTAGCACTTGTTGCTCGATTGTCGCTCTTGTTTGTTCATGGAGTTTCTTCATGTACTCGACATGATTGGTGACGTCCATGTTGATGTTCTCTCGTGTTGTGGAAGTGGAAGGAGGTCAAGTGCTGTTGGAGGCTCAAAATTATAGACAACCTCGAAGGGGCTCTTCATGGTGGTGGTGTGATTTTGGCCCGGTTGTAGTCAAACTCAGCATGTGGCATGCTATCTTCCCAACTCTTGAGGTTCTTCTTGACCAAGACTCGAAGAAGTGTGACAAGGGTTTGATTTACCACTTTCTTTGGCCATCGGTTTGCAAATGTGAGGCTGATGAGATTAGTAGCTTGATGCCGAACTTGCCCATGAGTGTCTTCCATAGATAGCTCATGAACTAGACGTCGGATCCGATGCTATTGAGGAAACCATGTAGGTAAACAAATGTGATTGTTTTTCTGAAATATGTGAAGTATCATCCGTTCTATGGCAAAACATGAGATGAGAATTTTTTGAGAATCGACCAACTAAAATAAAGATAGAATTATGACCTTCCTTGGTTCTATGCAATCCTAATATGTATTTTGTGGCTTGTGAAAAAGGATAATTTCTGATGCTTCGTTAGTAGGACTACCCACGAGATAACTCTTTGTCTGTCTTACACAATCTATAAAAAGTATTATTTTTTTGCAAAACGTTGTGTGTGAACATAGAATGGTGGGATGTATATGATTTTTTTTCAAAATTTTCTGACAACTTATAATATAGTTTTTAAATATATTTTTTCATAATAGAAGCATCTACGCGTATGAGTCAAAATTCCACGAAAAGTGTTATTGGCACATGGGCACCCGTGATCCCTTCACTTTTAGATTTTTGAAACTTTTAAAACCTAACACTTTTTTATGTTTCGAAAAATTATGGCTTTAAATATATAGAAAGATACATACAAGAGGAGCATATGCAAAATGTCCTGTTAAAAAATACTTTATACTTTAGTAAATACAAAAAAGACAAATTTCTGACAAAAAGATATATTATTTTACTACTACTTTGCTACTATTTACTATCAGAAATTTGTCTTTTTTATATTTCCCAAAATATAATGTATTTTTAACGGGACTTTTTTTTGCATACACTCCTCTTGTAAATATCTAGCTGTATATTTTAACGTCGTAATTTTGAAGACATAGAAGTGTGAGATTTTGAAATTTTCAAAATTTTAAAAGTGAAAAGAGCACTTGTGCTCATGTGCACCAAATCCCTTCTCCAAAATTCCATGGCTACGGACTTCCTGTCTTGTACCAAAGTCCATTGCCTATTCTGTTGCCGTAACGCATGCCTATGTATCAGCTTGTAATGCACATCACGGTTAAGAAGCCAAAGCTGAAAAACTGTGTCGCTCCAGGTGGGGCGGCTCGGGTGACACTCTAGCCGCCGCCACCCCCACCCTCACCTTTCATACCGCCCGCTATCGCCGTAGAAAGCCAGCGGGCAAAGCCCCGTGTGGCGGACGGCCCTGAACGGAGAACGTGCGAGGTGGAGTCGGATCTCTGGGGCGTTGCCCCTGAACGGTGGTGGCTGGGCGAATGCGGTTGTGAGGGCAGCAGCAGGATCCCTCTTTCCCCGCGCCCACCAGTCAGCCCGCCGGCGCCTTAGGCACTGCTTCCGCGGCGACGCGGAGGACATCGTGATCACCTCTCAAGCCAGATCAACGGCGTACGCACGGCCTCAAAGGTTGTTGCCAATGTGGAGGCGAAGCTGTCGCCTGATGAGAGGTGGTTTCCAATGTGGTCGTAGCCAACGATGGCGGCGGCCTTTTGCGTTGTTACCTTGTTGGAGGTGTCATTTTTATGATTGCTCGCCTCCAACCAAGATATTCTGGGGGAAACCCTAGATGTGGGTCTCCCAGATCGGACAACGGCGCCACTTTGGGTGTCGCTCTCTTGGGGGCATCGTCTTGAAACACGTGATGCCTGGAGGGGCCTACTGGTGTGAAGTGTTTAATCTAGGCGGATATCAGCAGCATTGTGTAGCAGGGTGTCGGTAGCACGCGCTTGATGATGGATGCGCGCTGTGCGGTGGAGCTGTATGGCGTCATGGTAGCATCGAAGGCAGACATAGCAAGGTCAATGCTTTGATCCTTAACCTGAAGATGTGTGAAGCGGCGCGTGTTAATGGTGTGGTGGACCGGTTTGTGCTCCTAGATCGCTGCTGGACAGTTTGATGAGGCATCCAAGTTTTAGATGATGTGCGTAGGTTGAAGTCAGGGCACATGACCCCGGCATAGCCACCCGTTCGTGAGGGCTCTCTTGAAAAATCTGAATGAAAAAGGTTGTGAACCATTTTGATGGAGATGCGAGATTTAAACCTCCATTAAAAAATATATTTTTAGGCCGTGTTGACATTTTCATAGGTGAAGCATGCATTTCGTTTCTACTTTATCCTCTTTCAGCGGATTTATCTTTCTCAAGAACAGATTCATGACATTCACAGTTTCCACACACCGTCCCCTGTACACACTCTACTAGCTACTATAGCTCCCGCGGCAAGGGCAGGCCGGTGTATAACAACATGGGTACATGTGACCACCATGACAGGCCTCTCTCGTCGCCTGTCCGGCATCACGCAACCACCACCGCGGCGGCCCGGCCGAAGTCGAAGCTGAGCATGGACGCCCTGAACTTGGGCTGCTTCTCCAGCGACAGCGACCCGGCCGTCACCGCGTCAGCCCCCGCTGCCCCCGCCGTCGCCGCCGCCTCGCTCTGGGGCGTGCCGAGCCACTTGGACTGCATGTACTTTTGCTTCCTCCATGGGCCCAGGTGCATGTTGTTCTCCTTCATGCACTGCTTGGCGGCGGCGCACATGGCCTTGACCACGCCGCGCAGCCTCTCGGCGCGGCCGACGAACACCGCCGGGAGCGCGGCCACCAGCTCGCGGTACTCGGCGCCGGCGCGCGCCATCTCGAACTCGGCGCGGAAGCTCGGCTCCACCACCACCCGCACCGCCTTGCCGCTCCGGGTCTGCACCGCCACCTCCACGTAGCTGTGCTCGCCTGCGCGTTACGGAAGAAGAAAACGTCAGCTTCGAGTTCGATCGAAGCCAAACTTCATGAAGTAGGAGATCGCATGTTTCGTTGCGTCGAGCGTGCAGGTTTTGGAGCGTGCAAGCAATTCAACGTGGTGTAGTGTAGATGTAATACTGAGTTTCGTGGTGGAGTAGAAGGAACCAACAACTGTATCTCGAAAGCAACCCATTACCTGCAGGGATGTCCAGGGACCGCGTCCACTTGGACCTGCAGATAGCGCTGCTGTACCCGGCGTCGCGGAGCTGCTCGGCGACGCGCCGTAACATGCAGCTCCGGCAGTCACCGGCCGCCGCCCGTCTCGCGCAGGAGCAGACCGCGCGCGTCTTCTCCATGGCATCCTCCGCGACCGCCCGTATCCTGCTCTCCGCCGTGCTGGTCTTGGCCAGAGCCTCCTGCACATACCACATCTCTCGATCAGAACACAAGATCTGGAGTGCAGATGACAGTTCAAGGAACTACTGTCGATCGAGGAACACTGAGCAACCGAAAATTTAGGAGAAGAGTCGAAGAGACTTACATGGAGCTGGGAGTGCTGCGCCTGCCAGAAGGCCTTGCTCTCGGCGGTGTTGCCGCCGCTGGATCCCTCGTCGTCATCGTCGTTCTTGTTCTCCGGCCATCTCTCCGTCTCTCCCTCCTCAAAGAAGCTAAGCACCATGTTCGACAGGCTCATGTCGCTATCCATCGCTTCTTCCCTAACCATTGCGGGTGCTTGTGGTTTTTGAACTCTTGATCACTCTGATCTCTGATCGCCACATGCTGGGGGATGTGATCCTTCGTGTGCTGATCGGCTGTTAGCTCAACGGTGCTGTGATCCGACTGGGTCGACCCAGGGTGGCTATAAATATGGGTCGCCTCACCTGCCGAGGGACGTGGAGAATGGGCAGCGGTGAAGCTGAGTGGTATTGTGCGGTGGGTCCTGCCGGTATTGCAGATGAGGCGACCGGTCGATTGGAGACACGGCAGTGGGGCCCGCCTGTTGATTGGCGCACGGGAACAGCACGGATCCACGTCAGGTACCAAGCTGGATTCTATGCGCGGGGCATGGAATTGCTTCAGTCTGTGCTTTTGCCAATTGTTGTTTCCCATGATTGGTTTCGTTCCTTCTAAGAAAATAGAAAATACTTCCTTACAAAATTGGTTGTTCTGTGTAAGTTGATTTTCTAAATTGGCAGCGGCGATCGGACGCTTCCTCATCAACGCGGGTCGATCATTGCATAGCACCTCCCGCGACTCGATCATGGATATGCTTCGCACCGGCATATCCGTGCGGCATCTCCGTCGCCGTCCGTGCATCGCCGACTAGGACTCAAATGATGATGCAGATCTCGACTAATCCACGGTACTGTCTGTGTGTACTGTGTACCACCACTGTGCACATACCTACCAGGGTTATGATATGCTGTCATGAGTAACTGGATGGATAGAGAGGAATGTGCGAGACTGATTCCCAGCCGTGCAGGTCGATCTCGCTCACTGACCCCCCAGATCGACAAATTAATTTCTTATTCTCCATATCGCTCTCGTGAAAACTGCCTTGCCCTCCCTATTCCCAGCGATGAAGACCTTATGTTAGCCACAAATTTTGTCGTGTACAATCGTCGCCAGCCGTGTCTAGGGTGATGCTTGACGTTAGTTAACATTATCTCCACCGTGTGAGCTGCGAATGAATAGTATAAGATGACGAGTAGATATTTTCTTGACAGTGGCGGAGTACGTATTTCCTACGGCTGGGAGATAGTACGACTGCTAACAGCCAGCAAGTGGTTTGGGAGGGCTATGAGCTTTGCGATGGGCGAGTAGCCGCACCGCACACAAGACTCCAACCTATACTAAATAGTGTGACGAATTATTTCCAAGACTAAACAATGATGGCCAATGACATGACTGTTACATGCTCTGCCAGTGTGTCATGCAAGTTCCATGCATCTGCATCATTGTATGCATGACAAAAACAGGAACATGCTATTATTCATTTTACATCGTTCCGTCCGTAAACGTTAAGTTCAAAGTGTACCAAGTCAGAGTCAGTACTAAGCTAAGCGTGGAGGAATCAATATCATAATTCCAAACTATGCTGCTCTCCTTTATGAATCACAAGGGTAAAAAACATATGAACAGGCTTTGTTTTGTTCTTTTAGATTAAAAGACACTCAACTGTCCAACTTTAAATTAATAAAGCCACATGGCAAGTTGATACATGGGTTGATTCACACCTTACAAAAAAATACAATACAAGCACAGAGCATAGTGAAAATGTAGAGCCACTTGAAGAATGTCGATGTCTTTCACGTGAGGCCCGCAGAATCCTGTATAGTAGGCTCAAAGGGCCCGTCTGCAGACTTGAGGAAGACCCACCATCGTCTACAACCTAGGGGTGTAGGAAGCAACACCTACCAATTCCAACGCCGAAGAGGATCCCTACCCTCTTGTCCAGGCTCGAAGGACGCCGCACTGTCGGACACAAGGGGCAAGTGTTGTCCAAAGGCCAACAAGGACAAAACTAGCGCTGCCTCGTCGCACCCGACAAGAACAACAACTAAACTACCAAGCATTGAAAGAACCACACTAAAGCGCAAGCTATAGCCACGAAAGTTGATGAAGAAGGTGCAAGGCCGCCAGGAGGTAGAGGAGAAGAAGACAAACCATGGACCCTCGGCAATAGACAGAAGCTCATGCACTATGCCACCTCGGTGCAACATTTTCACATGGGAGGGGAAGGGGAACCCCCCTTTCCCATCCCGCCCACGATGGAGGGCGTTGACCCACCGGCGAATAGCAGTACCAGGAAGTGTGGAAGTGCATCCCAAAAGATCGCTGAGAAGCAACCTCCATAATCGACAATAAAACCACACATACCACATCGCCACCAGCCGCCCACCAATCATGATGACACTCCACTTGGTTCCTCAAGGAGGGAACAACGCCCATGGCCTCATCGCCGCCCAAACCGTTGGATTTAGGTTTTCACCCGAGACAAGGGTCAGGGCTGGGAGATCGAGACCTAGATATCGCCTCGAGGGGGAAGAGTGGGCACCTGGGAGCGTCACCACTACCATGGACCCGTGGTCGGACCAGCCAACCAAATATCTATTCTGGTCCTTCTCTTACACCGCCGACACCCCATCCGACATCGGATCTGGCACCCGCTAGCCCCAGTTGAACAAAACAGAGGGGGAGAGAAATCACAAGGTAGAGGAACGAGCTGACCTTCAGATCTGACGTGGGAGGTCACCTGGGTAGACCTACGCCATTTTTGTCGCCACGCCATCCATGCAGCCGAGAGCATTGGGCGTGTACCCTCACGCCACTCGTTGCTGCCAAGCCCCGCGCCGCCTTCACCGGAAGCTAGAACATGCTTTTCTGGTGGCCTCCTTGAGCAGCGGCGTGGGAGAAGATGGAAGGGAGTGGGATGTCGGCTGAAACCATAGGTCGCCCTCGGGTCATCCTTGGGAGGATGACGCGAGGTCCGAGCAGCTAGTATCTAATCAAAGTTACACTAGGACTAACTTTGTTTTCATTTCAAAATGGTTTGGTCTATACCATTGCACAATCATAGGCAGGTCTCGGCGCTTCACCCGCACAGTACACCAGAGAGCTAACTTGACTCTCTAAAAAGGCTTACATTTCAGGACGGAGGTAATACTTTACTAGTATCACGGCTATCCAAATCAAGCTTTAGAGCAAACATGCTTATAAAATACGTTGAATCCTCCCTCTCTTAAAAAAACTTATCTCGATAAGAGCCACCTCACTCTATATTGGTTCACCGCTAATGTTTGCATCTCTCACTAGTAGAAAACGGGCCTTTGGCCTGGACCCTTTAGTCCCGGCCTCCATCTGGGCCGGGACTAAAGGCCCGGCCACGTCGCCCCAAAATGTCCTAGCCACCCGGGAGGCTTTGGTCCCAGCCCGTAACGAGCCTTTAGTCCCGGTTTGAGACACAAACCGGGACTAAAGGGCTATGCGCTGAGCGGCCCGCATGTGCGCCCCCTTTAGTCCCGGTTTGTGTCTCAAACCGGGACTAAAGTCCTCTGCCTATATATATTGGCCACAGCCCCTCTCTCCCCTCTTCCTTGCATTTTTCTTGGATGGAAGAGTGTGGGTGTGTGCTAGCTCTCCTTTTTTCTTGGATGCACTAGAGGTGTTTGTTGAAATGTGTGTTAGAGCGATGCCGCTTCAGTTCACCGAACACAACTACGATATGAGATGCCCGAGCCATGTTTAAACCTCTTCCTCTTTATTTCCACTTATTCTAAAAGGTTAGCAACTATATTTTCTCGTTTAGACCGTGCGGTACTAATTTTTAGGATCGTGATTGTGTTTGATATACTGTCGTATGACGCAGATGAGCCATCCATGGATGTACGGTGATCGACGCACAGCCGCTTACAGAGAAGGCGTGCATTCTTTTCGAGATGCGTCCGATGTGAACAAGCATGGTGGTGGCTATATGTTTTGTCCATGTGTTGAATGTCAGAATGAGAAGGATTACACTTTGAACGGATCGTATGGGCACCTAGAGGGGGGGGGGGTGAATAGGTGCTACTCAAATTTTAGTTCTTTTTCAATTTAGGCTTGACACAAAGGTAAATTCTCTAGATATGCAACTAAGGTGAATTTACCTATATGTCAACTAGCAAGCTAACCAAGATACAATATATAAAGGCAATAAAGGATAGAGGTAACCGAGAGTGGAGCACGCGGAGACACGGATGTAATTCCCGTAGTTCCTTCCTTTTTAAGGGAAGTACGTCTACGTTGGAGGGGTGTGGTTGCCACAAAGGCCTAACCAACGCCACAAAGGCTCACCCTATTCTCCGGTGCAAGCTTCCGCCACAAAGGCCTAGCTCACTTTCCACTAAGGGATTCCTCAAGGCGGAACCGGCCTTTACAATCTTGGGGCACGCATCCACAACCGAATTGGAGGCTCCCAAGCACAACACAATGTTGTCAAACAACAAGTATCAATATATCAAATACACAAACAAGGTCTTGGGACACAAGGGAACCCAAGACACAAGGGCCCTCAAGCAAATGAGAGGGGAAATCAAATCGCTTCGGTGAGGATGTAGATGATGGTCTTCTCCTTCGATTCTCCAAAGATCAAGAGCTTTGGTGGGTTGAGGGAGGAGATCTAGTTGATTTGGTGGCTCAACAATGGTGGTCTTCTTCTTTTTGGACGAGCTACTCAATGGGGAAGAAGGTGGGGGGTATTTATACCCCCCCACAAATCAGACCGTTGCCTGCCAGAGAAGTCCGGCTAAAGCCGGCCACACCGGCTAAAGCCGGCCTCAGACCGGCTATAGCCGGCCTCAGACCGGCTATAGCCGGCCTGAAATGTCCGGCCTAGCCGGAAATAGCCGGACAAATAGCCGGGTTTGTCCAGAGACGCAATGCCCCTTCCGAAATCGAGCAGTCCGGCCTTCCTGGCCCAACTTTATATGAAACTTCTCCCAGAGCTTATTATCACCATTTCCTCAAGAATTTCCTTTCGGTAATGATAATTATCAAGTATAACTTAGGAAACCCAATATCTTGTGCTAGGACATACTAAAATCCTGCAAAGCATAATCACACATTAATAGATAATGTATTGTTAACAAACGCCAAAATCAATTAGGCGGGAAATGCTCTTTCAATCTCCCCCTTTTTGGTGTTTGATGACAATACATAATTTTGCATGTTTCAAACGATATAAAATATAGACGGAGCTCCCCCTTGCTATGTGCCTTATTTTAAATTTGTATTTGAATACAAAGACACATCAACAATAAGAACTCCCCCTAGATTTTATAATGTGAGCCAAATATGCACAAGATATATGATAATTCAATAGCACATAATCAACAAACATATAATATGACAAGATATAGCAAGTAGGATTAATAACAATAAACATAAGATCTACTACACATAATAAGCATATAGTTCAACACATAGTAGTAGATAGATGATAAGTTCAACCATGGGACACAAGCGAGCAAGCACACGACATAAGAGCTTGTGACCCAACCAAATCCAAATGGAAAACCACAAATCCAAATGGAACACATGCAAATGGGACTTTCTCCCCCTTTGGCATCAAGACGCCAAAAAGGGAGACCACAACACGAGATCACTCATCAACATCATCAAAGTCCTCATCTTCCTCATCATCATCTTCATGATCATCATCTTCTTCCTCTTTATCATCATCTTCATCTCTTTCTTCCTCTTCTTCATCAATGGCTTCCTTGCCCTTGGAGGTGACTTCGGCTAACTCCTTCCAATCAAAGGTTGATCCTTCATTCCACTTGCCAAAAGAAAAAGTGTCCTCGGATAGATCTTGCTCTTGGGACTCTTCTTCATGGCTAGCACCTTTGCCGTTCTCCACAGCCCTCAAACGAGCATCCAACTCCCTTTGCTTCTTGGAAATGTGCTTGCGGTCCACATAGTCCTCGTATTGAGTTTGACGCACATCATTGTTCATGCAAAACAAAGCCCTTTGCCACCACTTGAGCTTCTTCATCTCTTGAGCCATTCCACCACTTGGTGGATCCGCATTCTTCCTCCTAGACCCACTAGCATAGATGTTGTCACCCAACACATCACTCGAAGAGGGATAAGCACTTGAGGTGCTAGACACCAAATGAGCGGTCTTCTTGTAGAGCTTGTTGGGCTTGTGCACTTCCAACTCTCCATCAAGCAAATCTTCCTCAATCTCAAAGTCTCCTTCAATGCCTCTGTCAATGATAAGCCTCATGATGAATGGAGCATAAGGAGGGATCTTCCTATCAAGCATAGCAATCTTCATCTCCATGAAGATGAAGTACATCACATCGAGCTCCATCCCTTCACAATCTCTTCCGGCCTCAAAGACAAGACGGGCATGGTGGAGAAGATGCACAAGTCCACCTCTGATAGAATCATTGTTGCCCCCACTTGGAGCAATGTTGGCACGGAATATCCGAAGCAAAATATCATAGAGGGGAAGGAGATTTGCAGTCTCTCCCGCTTTGCCCCCTGGACCATACAAACACTGGATTTTCCTCTTGTTGTACTCAGTGGTGTCAAGATGCAAGCGGGCACCTCTAGGTCGATGAATGCCATCAAACCTATAGCCCAAAAGCTTCCCAAAGCGAGACATGGTCGAGTACTTCCTCACTTCACCTGACATCCAAGTGAAACCAACCTCATCTCGAGTATCAAACTCCAATGTGGCAAAGAACTGCTGAATCAGATGAGGATTGTAGTCTTGCTTAAAGACCATCAACTTGTGCAACCCTAACTTCTCGGTGACCCAAAGAGCATCGGCAAAGTACTCATCCCTGGACAACGCTGCAATGTTGGTGAACTTCATAGGGCATACCTTTGTGCTCATGGTCTCATACACCTGCTCATATATCCTCTGATGCTCAGACCGGTAGAAGGAACCACTGTCAATGTCCCTGGGCAAGGCATAGAACTTCTGCTCATGGAACTCACTGTACTCTTGCTTGGACAGCTTCTTAAGATCACCAATGTTAGCAAACAGAGATTTCTTCTTCCGTTCTTCCAACCACTTCTTCTTCATAGCAGCGGTCATCTGTGCATCGTGATGCTCTTGTCGGCGGGCAAGAGTGGGATCAACATAGCGAGACCTCTTGGGTCGAGAACCACCTGCATACAACACATATGTAGAAAGCATATAGGATAAGCATGCATGCCAGAGGATCAAAGAGCAATAGCATAAAGGAAAAAACAGGACTATAAATGGTGATCTACACCGGCTATTTCCGGCCTTAGGCCGGCTTTAGCCGGTCTGACACCGGCAAAAGCCGGACCAGATGGACAGACTGCGAAATCACAGGAGTAGGCCACCAAAACTAGTCCAGTACTTTCAATCTATGCAATGCAGGAAGGAAATCAAGAATCCAAACATTCCCAGATGAACCAAGGTACCACAAGATCAACTAACCCTAACCCTAGAGAGAACTAGAGAGAGAGAGAGAGAGGAAGGGGGGAGGATACCCTGGTCCATGGGGAGGGCGCCGGAGAGATGGTCGGCCGATGAGAGGGCACCGGCGGCCAGAGAGGAGGCAATCGACGGCGGCGGCGGCGGCTCCAAGGGAGAGGGGTCGAGTGGAGAAGAATAGCCGTGGGGGGGTAACTGAGGAAACCCTCACCCCCACGGCCTAATGACTTGGACTCGAAATCCCCAGGCCGGCTATAGCCGGGGAGCCCGGCTAAAGCCGGACACCGGCTATTTCCGGTGACAGACCGGCTATAGCCGGTCAAGATGACCCAAAACGGATGATTTTGATTTCTGGAAATTCTGGGCATGCAAGAGAGGATGATTTGGCTTTAGATAAGTGGGCTTAGGATAGAAGACATGCATGGAGTGGTTCTCGGCACTTGGCATTGCAAAACACAAGAAAACTTTGGAAAATCCAATGCAAGTGCCTTCCCATTTCAAGAATAGAGACAAAGACGAAAAAGTTCAATAAAACTCAAATAAGATTTGCAAGGAATCAACTCTTCGAAAAGAAGAGGTCGGTGACCGAGGCCACCATGTATGAGTGTTATGGCATTGGACCGCGAAGATATATCTTGGGTCCATAACCAATACTCGTCATTGAAACTCATATATCACCAAAATGATAGAAAGAGAACAATTTTGTTACTATCGGCATTATGGGGGGAGGGATAGCCCAATAGATTAGGACCGCACTCCCCCTATCTCCATGCCCACACCTAAACCAAACAAGTATTGAAAAATAGGTGTATTTGCAAGATGCTCAAGCCACACTCCTTGAATCAATGATATTTAGCTCATTCCTCAAATATCCAAATCTTGCTTCATCAAGGGGCTTCGTGAATATGTCGGCAAGTTGATCCTTGGTGCTTACATATGCAAGCTCAATATCACCATGGGCAACATGATCTCTAATAAAATGATTCCGGATCTCAATATGCTTGGTTCTTGAATGTTGCACCGGATTATAGGCTATCTTGATAGCACTCTCATTGTCACATAAAAGAGGCACTTTGTCACAATTGACACCATATTCCTTTAAAGTTTGCCTCATCCATAACAATTGAGTGCATCCACTTGCGGCGGCAATATATTCGGCTTCGGCGGTGGAGAGAGATATACAATTTTGCTTCTTAGAAGACCAACACACCAAAGACCTACCAAGAAATTGGCAAGCTCCGGAGGTTGATTTCCTATCATCCTTGTCACCGGCCCAATCCGAATCCGTGAAGCCACAAAGAGAGAACTCCGAGCCTTTGGGATACCAAAGCCCATAAGTTGGGGTATGAACCAAATATCGAAAGATTCTCTTAACCGCCATAAGGTGGCTTTCTTTAGGAGCGGCTTGATACCTTGCACACACACCTACACTCAACACAATATTGGGTCTAGATGCGCAAAGGTAAAGCAAAGAACCGATCATAGAACGGTATACCTTTTGATCCACATCTTTACCATTGGGATCAAGTTCAAGATGACATTTTGTGGCCATTGGTGTGGCGGCCCCATTCAGTTCCTTCATCTTGAACCTCTTGAGCATGTCTTGGACATATTTGGCTTGATAAATGAAAGTCCCTTCTTTCAATTGCTTGATTTCAAAACCAAGAAAGAACTTCATTTCGCCCATCATAGACATCTCGAACCTATCGGTCATAAGCTTTGAAAATTCATCATTAAAAGCTTTGTTAGTAGAGCCAAAGATAATATCATCAACATATAGTTGGCATACGAAAAGCTCCCCATTGACCCTCTTAGTAAAAAGAGTAGGATCGATTTGTCCAACTTCAAACCCACGGTCTACCAACAACTCCCTAAGGTGCTCATACCACGCACGTGGGGCTTGTTTAAGGCCATAGAGTGCCTTATGGAGTTTGTAGACATGGTAAGGAAAGTTGAGATCCTCAAACCCCGGGGGTTGCTTAACATACACTTCCTCTTTCAATGGACCATTAAGAAATGCACTCTTAACATCCATTTGTTGCAACTTAAAATTATGATGAGTGGCATATGCAAGAAGGATACGGATGGACTCAAGGCGAGCCACGGGAGCATAAGTCTCTCCAAAGTCAATGCCTTCAACTTGAGAGAAACCTTGAGCAACCAATCTTGCCTTGTTCCTCACAACAATTCCATGCTCATCTTGCTTGTTCTTGAATATCCACTTTGTGCCAATCACATTGTGGCACTCCTTTGGCTTCTCCACTAACACCCATACATTATTGCGCTTGAAGTTGTTGAGTTCTTCATGCATAGCATCTAACCAATCCGGATCTTCAAGTGCTTCAAATACTTTCTTGGGTTCAACCATGGAGATATAAGCATGATGAGAGCTAAATTGTGCCAATTGACGCCGAGTTGACACTTTGCTTCTTAAATCTCCAATAACCCTCTCAAGGGTATGACCTTTAAGCTCCAAATCCCTTTCAACTCTTTTCTTGCGACGGGCTTCGATCTCCTCATTTGACCTTGGAGGAGTCACTTGATCATCTTGATCATTTTGGTCCCCGTCTTGACCATCAAAGACCTTGATCATCATTATCTTCATGAGTGGATTGATCTTGGTCTTGTGAAGAAATGGGGGCGGTTGAGATAACCGGAGAGGATGGTGGTGCCCCTTCTTCTTCATGAAGGTCCTTGTCTTGTTCTTCGGTTGGTGCATTAGTTGCTTCCTTGGGAGAGGCTTGTTGAGCTTGTGAAGATGAAGGCTCCACTTGAGTAGAGCATAGTCCTTCCCGGTCGGCCACAAGGTGTCCCTCAATGGGGCGGAAAAATCCCACGCCCATTCTTCCTATGGCTTCTCGAGGTATTTCATCATCTACATCACAAGAAACAACATCTCGCCCCCCTTGGGAGCCGTCATTCTCTTCGAATACCACACTACAAGATTCTTCAACACGTCTGGTGGACTTGTTGAAGACTCTATAAGTGTGGGATTCGGCACCATAACCAACAAAAATACCTTCTATTGCTTTTGGATCAAATTTACCTAAACGAACTCCTTTTCTTTTAAAGAAACACTTACACCCGAAAACCCGGTAGTAGGAGATGTTGGGCTTGCTTCCGGTGAGTATTTCATATGGAGTCTTGTTTAGGCCTTTGCGGAGGAAGAGCCGGTTTGATGAGTGACAAGCCGTAGAGATAGCTTCGGCCCAAAAGTTGTATGGAGACTTAAACTCCGCCAACATGGACCTAGCCATATCCATAAGAGTCCGGTTCTTCCTTCGGCTACACCATTTTGTTGAGGGGTGTATGTAGCGGAATATTGATGACGAATCCCCTCATCACTAAGAAATCCATTTAAGGTGTAGTTCTTGAACTCCGAGCCATTGTCACTTCTAATTGCCAAAATAGTTTGCCCATGTTGACGTTCAACTTCCTTGGCAAAGTCGATGACGGTTTGTTGAGTCTCACTCTTATGCTTGAAGAAGTAAACCCAAGTATATCTTGAATAGTCATCAACAATCACCAAACAATATTTCTTCCCACCAAGACTTGCATGAGAGGGAGGACCAAAAAGATCCACATGAAGGAGCTCCAAGATCCTCTTGGAAGAAATGATAGTCTTGCTTGGGTGGGGAGAATCATGCATTTTTCCTAGAACGCAAGCCCTGCAAACACGATCTTTGGCAAAAGAAACATTCTCTTTTAGTCCGAGTATGTGGCCACCCTTGTGAAGGCTTTGCAAAGTTCTCATATTGACATGGGCTAGTCGGCGATGCCAAAGCCAACCCACATCGGCCTTTCCAAATAAACACATTGCACTTGTAGTGGTTTTCCCCGAAAAGTCCACCACATACAAGTTATTTTCAATGTGTCCAACGAAAGCGACCTTTAGAGACTTGCTCCACAAGAGTACCACAATATCATTATCAATGAAGACGGCAAAGCCCATCTTACCAAGTGCACGAACTGAAAGTAAATTGTAACCTAGGGTCTCAACAAGCATGACGTCCACAAGGGAAATATCCGGTGCGACCACCACCTTGCCAAGACCCAATACCTCGGATTGTGACATGTCTCCATAAGTGACGGTTATGTGATTGTCATTAGGTCTCATCTCCGTCATAATCTTCTTGCTTCCGGTCATATGACTTGTGCATCCACTATCAAGCACCCATTTTGATCCACCGGAAGCATAGTCCTACACGAGATCATTGCTTGGTTTTAGGTCCCCATTTTTCAATGGGTCCTCTTTTGTTAGCAACAAGGGTCTTTGGAACCCAAATAGACCACGCAACATAACCATCATTTGGACCAACATATTTTGCATCAACATCACCATAATAATCACGAAATAAAACATAGTGAGGGTTAGCAATTCCCGCATGATCATCATGAGTGGCTTTGCCACCCACAATAGGATCCCTTTTTGCTTGAGCGGGCTTGGCCTTCTTTTTCTTGTTGTTCTTCTTCTTCTTCTTTGAGACATAGCCAATCTCCGTTTTATCACCAAATGCCTTTTGCTTACTCAAAAGGTCATTCAAGTTTTTCTCACCTATGGGAATGGAGGACTTGGCAAGCTCATCTTTCAACCTAGCATTTTCTTCAATAACATTTGCATGATCACAAGTAGAAGTAGAAGAACTAGGCACAATATTCTTAGTCAATTGAATTTGAAGTTGTTCATGTGACTTGGTAAGGATAGAGTGTTCACTTTTCAAGGCCTTGTGAGCCTTGTCAAGATCTTCTAAATCCTTAACAAGTATATCATGACCAACACCAAATTCAACCTTTTCCTTTTTGAGCATTTTTACTTTAGCACGAGCATGATCTCGCTCTTTAATGAGTTTGGAAACAACTTCATTATTAGATTCCTCAATGGAATCGAGCTTCTCTCCAAGAGTTGCTCGTTCCTCTTGCTCTTCTTCAAGAGACTCGGTTAGTGAGGCAATATCTTGAGCATATTCTCTTTCAAGCCTCATTTGCTCATCTAGTTTTTCAAGAGTTTTACCATATTGGCTCAATAGACGTTCAAAGTGAATCTTATGAACACCATCTACACTAGACACATAGTCATCAAAAGCAATAATTTCTTCCTTTACCCTAAGACTAGCAAGATCATTCAAGGAAGCATCATTTGTCTTAGAGGAAGAGAAAGATGTGGGTGATACCTCGGAAGATTTGGCCATAAGGCACTTGACGTTCTTGACAAGAGAGTCCTCATTGGGGGATTCAAAGAGTGATGTTGAGGATGTGGAGGTGGTTGCCATTGCGGCCATCTCACTAGTTGTAGTTTCTTCTTCTTCACTCTCACTTGCGGAGTACTCTTCTTGAGTCAAGAACACAAACTTTGGTTGTTTCTTCTTTGGTCCACCCTTCTTCACAAATGGCTTCTTGGATGGTGACTTGGTCTTGCTTTTGAAGATGAGCTTTCCACCATGGTCTTCTCTCTTCTCATAAGGGCACTCGGCAACAAAGTGAAATCTATCATTGCAATTGTAGCAAGTCCTCACCCTTTGACCATTGTTGTCATTCCTTTGATAGCCACTTGACTTGCTTCTTCTTTGATTGTCTTCTTTAGCCTTGTGAGGATCAACCCAAAAGGTTTTTCCATAGAAGGCCATGTGCTCATTGTACTCATGTCTTATGTCCTCGGGACACATCTCTAGCCTTGCTTCAATGCTTGTTTGAAGAGGAACCTCTTTCTCAAGCACACTAGCCTTTAATGCAAGATTGGAGCTTCTTTGCATTCCAATGGCACGAGCACGAGCATCTTCCGCATTTTGTGCGGAAACCTTGTAGGCTTGAATCTCTTGCATCACTTGATTGGAGGTCATCTCATTGAAGTTGTGCTTTCCTTGAACACTCTTCACATCCGCGGGCTCATATGGAGTGAGAGCAAGAATGTACTTCATCTTGATCCACTCATCATCAATATGGTGAGCACCGAGGTTCTTGAAGGTGGTAGCAATAGCCTTGAGTCTTCTATACATCTCTTGATGATCCTCACCATCCAACATGAAGAAACCCTCCGCTTGATTTGAGAAGGCAATATATCTTGTTTTCTTCATGCTCTCATTGCCAACAAAGACGTCGGAGAGACCTTGCCAAGCTTCTTTGGCGGTGGAGAAATGTTGGATGTGAGGCAAGTACTTGGACCCAACGGCGACTTGAATCATGTGGAGAGCGGTAGCATAGAGTTGACTATCGACCGTCTCTCTTCTTGTCATGTTGTGTGGATCCACGGCCTTGAAACATTCCTCAACGATCCTCCAAAGCTCGATGCAAGAACTGCGCATATGAGAGATCATTTGATATTGCCATTGACCAAAGTTTAATGCATCAAGCTTAGGTGGATCTCCTCTATTGTTAATATGAGGATGAGGAACCGGCGGGTCGGGTGAATACCAATGAGGGAATTCACCTTTCCCGTCGCCCTTGGTGGAAGACTTAGCATCGCCATTTTTATCGGTACCCTCCACATCAACCACCACATTCTCCACTTGTGGAGTAGCGGGTTTTTCCGGAGGTGGAGGAGCATTAGCAGTTTTAGCTTGCATGAGTTGCGCTATCATTTCACGCAACTCGTTTATTTGAGTTGTCATGGAAGACATGGATGATTCCAAAGATTTGAACTCACCCATGGAAACTTGACCCGAGCCCTCACTCGGAGAGGTGTCCATACTCTTAGGCGGTTAAGCCCGAATAAAGAGCCGAGGCTCTGATACCAATTGAACGGATCGTATGGGCACCTAGAGGGGGGGGGTGAATAGGTGCTACTCAAATTTTAGTTCTTTTTCAATTTAGGCTTGACACAAAGGTAAATTCTCTAGATATGCAACTAAGGTGAATTTACCTATATGTCAACTAGCAAGCTAACCAAGATACAATATATAAAGGCAATAAAGGATAGAGGTAACCGAGAGTGGAGCACGCGGAGACACGGATGTAATTCCCGTAGTTCCTTCCTTTTTAAGGGAAGTACGTCTACGTTGGAGGGGTGTGGTTGCCACAAAGGCCTAACCAACGCCACAAAGGCTCACCCTATTCTCCGGTGCAAGCTTCCGCCACAAAGGCCTAGCTCACTTTCCACTAAGGGATTCCTCAAGGCGGAACCGGCCTTTACAATCTTGGGGCACGCATCCACAACCGAATTGGAGGCTCCCAAGCACAACACAATGCTGTCAAACAACAAGTAGCAATATATCAAATACACAAACAAGGTCTTGGGACACAAGGGAACCCAAGACACAAGGGCCCTCAAGCAAATGAGAGGGGAAATCAAATCGCTTCGGTGAGGATGTAGATGATGGTCTTCTCCTTCGATTCTCCAAAGATCAAGAGCTTTGGTGGGTTGAGGGAGGAGATCTAGTTGATTTGGTGGCTCAACAATGGTGGTCTTCTTCTTTTTGGACGAGCTACTCAATGGGGAAGAAGGTGGGGGGTATTTATACCCCCCCACAAATCAGACCGTTGCCTGCCAGAGAAGTCCGGCTAAAGCCGGAGTTAAGTCCGGCTAAAGCCGGCCACACCGGCTAAAGCCGGCCTCAGACCGGCTATAGCCGGCCTGAAATGTCCGGCCTAGCCGGAAATAGCCGGACAAATAGCCGGGTTTGTCCAGAGACGCAATGCCCCTTCCGAAATCGAGCAGTCCGGCTATAGCCGGTCTGGGACCGGCTAAAGCCGGCCTTCCTGGCCCAACTTTATATGAAACTTCTCCCAGAGCTTATTATCACCATTTCCTCAAGAATTTCCTTTGGGTAATGATAATTATCAAGTATAACTTAGGAAACCCAATATCTTGTGCTAGGACATACTAAAATCCTGCAAAGCATAATCACACATTAATAGATAATGTATTGTTAACAAACGCCAAAATCAATTAGGCGGGAAATGCTCTTTCACACTTCCTCAAGAGTCATTCAGAGCCACCTGCTTCGGTCCGGTTTTATGTCGGGCTATAATGTTTGGACCAAGCACGGAGAAAGAGGGGTTATGATGGAAGACGACGATGAAGAAGAAGAGAACGATGATGACAACTACCGATCTATGTTCCCTGAGTATGCTGATACCGCAATGGAAGACAATGAAGAAGAAGATCAGGGTGCAGAACGGGAACCAGATGAGCCCGCTGATGATCTTGGCCGGGTCATTTCTGAAGCACGGCGAGGCTGCGACACAGAAAAGGAGAGGTTGCAGTTCGAGCAGATGTTACAGGACCACAACAAATTGTTGTACCCAACTTGTGAAGATGGCCAGAAGAAGCTGGGTAGCACACTGGAATTGCTGAAGTGGAAGGCAGAGACCGGTGTGACTGACTTGTCATTCGAAAAGTTGCTGGTACTGATGAAGAAGATGCTTCCAAGAAAGAACGAATTGCCCGCCAGCACGTACGAAGCAAAGAAGCTTGTATGCCCTCTAGGATTAGACGTGCAGAAGATACATGCATGCCCTAATGACTGCATCCTCTACCGCGGTGAGAAGTATGAGAATATGGATAAACGCCCGGTATGCACTGCATTGCGGTATAAGATCAGAAAAGATGACCCTGGTGAGATTGAGGGCGAGCCACCCAGGAAGAGGGTTCCTGCCAAGGTGATGTGGTATGCTCCTATAATACCACGGTTGAAACGTCTGTTCAGAAATAAAGATCATGCGAAGTTGTTGCGATGGCACATGGAAGATCGTATGAAAGACGATAAGTTGAGGCACCCCGCTGATGGTCGGCAGTGGAGAAAAATCGAGAGAGAGTTCCCGAGATTTGCAGGTGACGCAAGGAACTTATGGTTTGGTCTGAGTACAGATGGCATGAATCCTTTTGGGGAGCAGAGTTGCAGTCACAACACCTGGCCCGTTACTCTATGTATCTACAACCTTCCTCCTTGGTTGTGCATGAAGCGGAAGTTCATTATGATGCCAGTGCTTATCCAAGGTCCAAAGCAACCCGGCAACGATATTGATGTGTACCTAAGGCCATTAGTTGATGAACTTTTACAGCTGTGGGCCGAACCAGGTGTACGTGTGTGGGATGAGCACAAACAAGAGGAATTTGACCTTCGAGCGTTGCTTTTCGTAACCATCAATGATTGGCCTGCTCTTAGTAACATTTCAGGACAGTCAAACAAGGGATACAATGCATGCACACACTGTTTGGATCAGACAGAAAGTATATATCTAGACAAATGTAGGAAGAATGTGTACCCGTACAATCGTCGTTTTCTTCCGCCCAAGCATCCCTTAAAGAAAAAAGGCAAGCATTTCAATGGCAAGGCAGAACCCCGGGGGAAGCCTGTCATCCGTACTGGTGCTGAAGTATTTGATATGGTCAAAGATTTAAAAGTAATCTTTGGAAAGGGTCCTGGCAGCCAACCTGTTCCTAACGGCCCTGATAAGCGCGTACCCATGTGGAAGAAGAAATCTATATTTTGGGAGCTACCCTATTGGGAAGTCCATGAGGTCCGCTCCGCAATCGACGTGATGCACCTGACGAAGAATCTCTGCGTGAATATTCTAGGCTTCCTGGGCTTGTATGGGAAGTCAAAAGATACACCGGAAGCACGGGAGGACCAGGAACGTCATAAAGGAAGAGATGGCATGCATCCAGGGCAGTTTCAAGGGCGTGCCAGCTATGCTCTTACCAAGGAAGAGAAGGAAATCTTCTTTGAAGTCCTCTTCAGTATCAAGGTCCCGACTGGTTTCTCGTCGAATATAAAGGGAATCGTAAATATGAAAGACAAAAATTTCCAAAACCTAAAGTCTCATGACTGCCACGTGCTTATGACGCAATTGCTTCCGGTTGCATTGAGGGGAATTCTACCGGAAAATGTTCGCCTGGCAATTGTGAAGGTATGTGCATTCCTCAATGCAATTTCTCAGAAGGTAATCGATCAAGAAATTCTATCAGGGTTACAGATTGATGTGGTCCAATGTGTGGTCAGCTTCGAGTTGTTGTTCCCGCCATCCTTTTTCAATATAATGACACACCTCCTAGTTCACCTAGTCGAAGAGATTAGAATTCTCGGTCCTGTGTTTCTACACAATATGTTCCCCTTCGAGAGGTTCATGGGAGTCTTAAAGAAATATGTTCGTAACCGTGCTAGGCCAGAAGGAAGCATCTCTAAGGGCTATGGAACAGAGGAGGTCATTGAGTTTTGTGTGGACTTTCTTCCTGACCTTAAGCCGATTGGTGTTCCTGAATCTCGGTATGAGGGTAGGCTGACAGGAAAAGGCACACTAGGAAGGAAAGCAAAAGTATGTATGGACGGGCATTCTTTCTCTCAAGCACACTACACAGTTCTACACAATTCCACCGTGGTGGCTCCGTATATCGTGAGACACAAGAATATTCTATGCTCCAAAAACCCGGGGAAGACTGACTCTTGGATTAAAGGGGAACACGAGAAGACTTTTGGCAGTTGGTTGCAGACACATCTCATGAATGACGACACCGTTGGAGATCAGCTGTACTGTTTGGCCAGGCCACCATCTTCGACTATATGTACTTTTCAAGGGTACGAGATAAATGGGAATACATTTTACACGGTTGCCCAAGATAAAAAGAGCACCAACCAAAACAGTGGTGTCCGCTTTGATGCAACAGACGAGAATGGGCACTGTTTGGAAACATATTACGGGTACATAGAGGAGATATGGGAACTTGACTATGGACCTACTTTTAAGATCCCTTTGTTTCGGTGCAAATGGGTGAAGCTGACAGGAGGCGGGGTAGTTGTAGACCAAAAGTACGGCATGACAACAGTGGATCTCAACAATCTTGCGTACATGGATGAACCATTCGTCCTAGCCAACGATGTCGCTCAGGTTTTCTATGTGAAGGACATGTCTACAAAAACGAGAAAAAGAAATCAGCAAAAGAAGACATCGTCCGATGAGCCAAAGCGCCACATAGTTCTTTCAGGGAAAAGAAACATCGTGGGAGTAGATGACAAGACAGACATGTCAGTAGATTATAATAAGTTTCATGAAATTCCGCCCTTCAAAGTGAAAACTGACCCAAGCATCCTACTGAACGATGAAGATTCTCCATGGCTACGACCCAGGAGAAAACAGAAATAATAGATAGGATTGTTGGTGCTATAATGTAATAATGTATTAAACCTTTTATGTAATGCATGATGAAGATTCTCCATGCCTTTCGTTCCGATAGCACTCCTCCCGGCGGGCTACTACCTCTCCCCTACCCCTGCCGCCGCTATACCCAGTCCTGATTTCTTCGCCTCGCAGTTCTTGTAGGATAGTTTTAATTGAAAATGGCAAACTAGTTAATAGTTTGGATAGTTAAAATAATTAATTTTGAAAATATAAAATATTTTTGAATTAGTTATTCAATTTCAAACACTTTTCATATTTATAGTTTTGTCAAATTCTAAAATATACAAAAAGAATATTAATTAATATAGTTTTAATTGAAAATGGCAAAATAGTTAATAGTTTGGATAGTTAAAATAATTAATTTGGAAAATATAAAATATTTTTGAATTAGTTATTCAATTTCAAACACTTTTCATATTTATAGTTCTGTCAAATTCTAAAAAATACAAAAAGAATATTAATTAATATAGTTTTAATTGAAAATGGCAAACTAGTTAATAGTTTGGATAGTTAAAATAATTAATTTTGAAAATATAAAATATTTTTGAATTAGTTATTCAATTTCAAACACTTTTCATATTCATAGTTTTATCAGATTCTAAAATATACATTAGTTATTCAATTCAAAATTAAAAATTGATATTTGAAAATGAAAACCTGAAAAACTTTTGCTTTGGCGCGCATTTATTGCGCCTTTAGTCCCGGCTGGAGCCACCAGCCGGGACTAAAGGGGGGGGGGGCTCGGGCGCCAACCGCCCACCACCCTTTAGTCCCGGTTGGGGGCTCCAGCCGGGACTAAAGGCACCCTTTAGTCCCGGTTTGAGCCCCCAACCGGGACTAAAGGGGGGGGGTATATAAGCCCCCCCTCTTCTTCTTCCCCAACACTTAGCCGTTTCCGAGATCGACGCGCGCGAGGAGCCTGCTTCTGTAGATCGTTGCGGCCGCCCTTCAGATTGAGCCGCCGCCGGTCACCGCGCCCGCGCCGTCGCACCCGCCCCGCCGTCCCACCACGCCCGCCCCACCGTGCCACCGCGCCCGCCGCGCCACCGCGCCCGCCGCGCCACCGCGCCCGCCCCGCCGTGCCACCGCGCCACCGCGCCCGCCCAGCGCAAACGCGCTGCCGCGCCCGCGCCCCGCCGGTCACGCTCGCCGCGCCCGCCCCGGCCGGCCACGTCCCGGCCACGCGCACCCCGGCCACGCCCGCACCACCGTACCGCAAGGTTTTTTTTAATTTTTTTAATTTGTTAATTTTTAGGGTTAGCAAAATGTAAGTTAGCAAATTTTAGTTAGCAAAATAGAGTTAGCAAATTTTAGTTAGCAAATTTGTTAGCAAATGTAGTTAGCAAATTTTAGTAAGCAAATGTAGTTAGCAAATTTTAGTTACAAATTTTAGTTAGAAAATTTTAGTTAGCAAATTGTAGTTAGCAAATTTTAGTTAGCAAATTTTAGTTAGCAAATTTTAATTTTAGATATTAAGTTATTTGTTAGGTTATTTGTTAGTTAATTTAGTTAGTTAATTGTTTGTTAGGAGTACTTAGTTTAGAGTTAGAAGTATTTTTTTAGTTAGAAGTATTTTTGCAAATAGAAATAGAATTACTTTGCAATTAGAAATAGAATTATTTTGCAAATAGAAATAGAATTATTTTGCAAATAGAAATAGAATTACTTTGCAAATAGAACTAGAATTACTTTGCAAATAGAAATAGAATTACTTTGCAAATAGAAATAGAATTATTTTGCAAATAGAAATAGAATTACTTTGCAAATAGAAATAGAATTATTTTGCAAATAGAACTAGAATTATTTTGCAAATAGAACTAGAATTATTTTGCAAATAGAAATAGAATTAATTTGCAAATAGAAATAGAATTATTTTGCAAATAGAACTAGAATTATTTTGCAAATAGAAATAGAATTACTTTGCAAATAGAAATAGAATTATTTTGCAAATAGAAATAGAATTTATTAGTTAATCAAATGTCCGTATTTTGCAGAAACTATGGATCCACATAGCAGGAACCTCGAAGAGGAAGAACTTCTCGAAGATATAATCAAAGACGCCCCCGACGTTGAACCAGCTGAATCTCCGTCGTTATATCTAAACCCCTCCGGAGATGGAATGGAGGTCGACCGACACGAAGATGAAGCCGACGGGGCAGGAGATAGCTCCAATGACGGAGAAGGTGATAGCTCCACTGATGGAGAAGCCGGTGGAGAAGCCGGTGGAGAAATAATAAAGTCCGGCGAGGTATTCATATGAAGTTCGGCAATCACTTGTAATATGTGAAAAATATTGGAGATAGCTCTATATTGTATACATATATATTAATTTGACGAAATTTTCTCCCTCTTAGGCCTCCACATCGAGCAAAGCTACGAAACGAGGCCCGACTAAAAAGTTGGATGCACGGACGCATTACACCTTTGAGGTGATATTGCCTACGGGCGAACCCAAGCTTCCTAAGAATGCTGCTGACACATTCAAGAAGCAATGCGGAGTTCTCGTTAGGGATCACGTCCCGATCAGCGTTCGGGAGTGGAACAAGCGCAAAGGGGCAGCCGATAGTGACTATGTCGCCGAAAGGTACAAAGATAATCTTTGGAATGATATCATGTCACATTTCAACCTGCCAGAATGTGGGAATGAAGACGCCGCAAAAAAACTGAGGGCCAAAGTCAAGCAGTGGACTCTAAAGAAGATGGCCGAACTGTTCCGTAGCTGGAAGAAGAAGCTATGGAAAGACTATCTGAAGACAAAGAAAGTGCCAGTATTCGAGGGGTATCTAGCCAAGCAGGCGAATCACTGGAAGGCATTTCAGGAGTACAAGCAGTCAGAAGATGCCAAGGCATTATCAGAAAAGAACAAGAAAAATGCCGATAAGAAGAAATATCACCACACGCTGGGGCCAGGGGGCTATGAGACTGCCATCCCAAAGTGGGATAAGAAAGAGCAAGATCTGCTAGCTAAAGGCATCGTACCTGAACCCATCCGTGATGAGTGGGAATTGAGAGCAAGGAATTGGTTCCTTGCGCATGGTGGTTCGTACGACGAAGAAACAGGGGACCTCATCTGCAGTGACGGTCTTAGAATACCCAGGGAGAATTGGAAAAAGATAGTGAAAGAAATTAAAGAGGGAAAAAGACAGTTCACTGCAGATAGAGAGAAAGATTTGCTCACACTGGTCCTCGGCAATGACGAACATGGAGGACGAACGCGAGGCTTCGGTCCTTCTTACCCGTGGTGGCTTGGGTTTGCCAGAGACCAAGACACTTACAGAAGCCGAGCGAGAGCAAAGAAGCGACAGCAGGATGAGGAGAATGACAAGTTCAACCAGTTGCTTGCCAGGCTTAACGAGCAACAGAAGCAGATTGACGAGCTTAGAGGAGTAGCGCGCCAGGAAGATCCTGCACTCGATATTACCGGCGCCCCATCTAAGCGGAAAAGCAGCGTGGCTGAATCTGAGGCCCCGCCCGACGCACGAAGAATGATAGAGGGCGGTCCCGGCTACCCCGTGGATGGAATCAAGGAGTCAACATCATGTGAACTCCATCAGAAATTCAAGAACATATCCATGAAGGTGGCCGTCGGACAAGCTTTACCTTCTGGCCCTGATGCACGCTGGCATGGCCGTGAGATTCCAGCTGGCTTTGCTAAAGTCGGGGTGGATGAAATCATGGCGGGGTTTCATGATATGGAGCTCGACATAGCTGGACCCAAAGATGAGAGGACACTCGGAGAAGTACTGGGTGGAGTCATCCTATGGGACAAGAACTACATCAAGCTTCCAGGCTCGGCCCCACGGACAACACCGCCTCCGAGTCGTCGCAGGTCACCTACACCTCCATCACCTCCAAGCCCTCCACATGACGACGGCCACCACAACACGAGTCCATCTCGATCACCGCCGCCAGACTTGGGTCGGCCGTCTCCGCCGCCGCCCGCTAAGGATACTAAGCGGAAGCGTGCCAGCAAGAATGCTCCGTCGATGAGTTCTAAGCGACGGAGCTCCCCAAAGCGCAAACTGTCGCCCCTACCAAAGGTACCTCATGCTAATCTTCCTATCAGACCTTATGATCGTACCGACGAGGAAAACGCCAGGATAGCAAAGGAACATTATGATGTGCAGATGAAAAAGAAGGAACCCGAGCCCCGCCTGGAATACACCGAGAAGCAAATAGCATATGCAAAATACTTACTGACCCTTCCATCACAGTATGACTTACACCATAAGCCCGACGACTATACACGCACATTGCAGAAGGAAGGGAAAAAGAGCAAGTCACGTGCAAGTGCAAGTGGGAGCAAATCAAGTTCAACTACAAGCAAAAAAAAGATCAGACGTTCCTCAGCTTGGACAACAGGCCAAACAGTCGATCCCACCCCTCAGGGTGTTACCCGAGAATGTTCCCTCTCTGGTGCAGGGGCAAGATTTGGAATTAGCAAAGAAGTGGGCTGCTGAATGGGGTATCCCGGTTGAAGACGTTTTGGCTTCCCAAGACGACAGGTTACCCAAGGCTGTGGTAGCCCCTAAGCCACAGTTTGTCATGGGAGCGCCTTTGGTCAGCAAAGATAAGTTTGATGATCTCCCAACAAATATGCGTTACTTGCATACATGGTACTTAAGTGAATCAAAGAATGGGAGAACGATGATCGTGGCGCGTGTCCCACGGGAGTACTACGGCCGTCCCGAAGACATCCATATCAACTTTGATGAACTCTTCCAGATGTACAATGCCGACGCCCTCGACAAATCGCTTATGAGTTGCTATTGTCTGTAAGTTTTTCAATTCGTTGTCTACATATAACTTGTTCAGTTATTTCAATTCATTGTCTACATATAACTTGTTCCGTTCTGACTTGTACTCTATTATGCAGAATGAAGATTCTGGAATGTAAAAGTAGGAACATCCTAAATATTGGGTTTATTGACCCAGATAAAATACATATAAAGACGCTAACTGATAACCCCAAGGAGACAGAGGAAAACCTTCTAAGGTTTCTAACAGATCAAAATTTCTGTGACCACATACTGTTTCCATACAACTTCAGGTGAGGGTCTTACTCTGTTGTGTCCATTCACTTATAAGTGTAATTGATAAGTTACTGACACATATATATATATACATGTGCAGCTACCACTGGATTCTGTTGGACATTCAAATTGATAAGGGAAGAGTTGATGCCTTCGACCCATTATCGAGACCCTTGGAACAGTTCCAAAGCCTGCAGGACATGCTCCAAGGGTAATTTCAATCATTCTTGCGCTCTATCGGTCTCTTTCGATGATTTTCTGATATATCAATTAATGAAAAACTTAGCAAATCATTTTCCTTGTCGGGCAGGGTTTGGAAGCGGTTCAAGTGCGTGACTGACGGTATCGAGCATGAGAAGCTGACCTTTAGAGCGGCTCAGGTAAGTAGTAGTATGATATACTTCTATTTTCAATACATTTATGATGCTAGATTATTATTTTGATTATATATATTCTATTCTCGTAAAGTGCGACCAGCAGCCACGGGGGACGCATCTATGCGGATACTATGTTTGCGAGACCATTCGCACGTTTACCTCTGAGCACAAGGATTACAGATACGACGTAAGCAATGAACATTCACACCTCTATTTTTACCCGTCATTCTTTGTTATCATGATTGATATTCATATTCATCTCCTCTTCTTATATAGTACACGACCATGAGGGAGAAGTACCTACCAGAGTAACGCGCGATTGCTGTTGCAGAGGAGCTAGCGACCTTTCTGAGGACGGAAGCTATAGATGACAAATGACGATTTAGTGTAGCTAGGGGCCATTACTGATGTTGGTCCATGTAATCGAATAGACGGGCTCTAGTCCCGATAATTCTGATCTCCATATAATTGTATATATATGCTCGCTTGTAAGATAAGTTAATCTTATATATATGCATAAACTAATTCCCAACACCAAACAAGGCACCAAACGAGGCATCACGTTAATCCCCCGAACACCTAAAACCCTAAAACCCCTAAACCCTAAAACCCTAAAGCAAAAAACAAAATCTGTAGATGCCTTTAGTCCCGATCTGTCTTACAAACCGGGACTAAAGGTCCTGGCCCTGGATTCACTCGAAGCCGCCCACGTGGACGCCCTCCAGTCCCGGCTGGTAACCGGGCCGGGACTAAAGGTTTAGCCTTTAGTCCCGCGGCTGGGGTCCCGGTTTGCAAACCGGGACTAAAGGCCCTTACGGGCCGGGACTGGAGGCCCTGTCCCCAAAAGATCGCTGAGAAGCAACCTCCATAATCGACAATAAAACCACACATACCACATCGCCACCAGCCGCCCACCAATCATGATGACACTCCACTTGGTTCCTCAAGGAGGGAACAACGCCCATGGCCTCATCGCCGCCCAAACCGTTGGATTTAGGTTTTCACCCGAGACAAGGGTCAGGGCTGGGAGATCGAGACCTAGATATCGCCTCGAGGGGGAAGAGTGGGCACCTGGGAGCGTCACCACTACCATGGACCCGTGGTCGGACCAGCCAACCAAATATCTATTCTGGTCCTTCTCTTACACCGCCGACACCCCATCCGACATCGGATCTGGCACCCGCTAGCCCCAGTTGAACAAAACAGAGGGGAGAGAAATCACAAGGTAGAGGAATGAGCTGACCTTCAGATCTGACGTGGGAGGTCACCTGGGTAGACCTACGCCATTTTTGTCTCCACGCCATCCATGCAGCCGAGAGCATTGGGCGTGTACCCTCACGCCACTCGCTGCTGCCAAGCCCCGCGCCGCCTTCACCGGAAGCTAGAACATGCTTTTCTGGTGGCCTCCTTGAGCAGCGGCGCGGGAGAAGATGGAAGGGAGTGGGATGTCGGCTGAAACCATAGGTCGCCCTCGGGTCATCCTTGGGAGGACGACGCGAGGTCCGAGCAGCTAGTATCTAATCAAAGTTACACTAGGACTAACTTTGTTTTCATTTCAAAATGGTTTGGTCTATACCATTGCACAATCATAGGCAGGTCTCGGCGCTTCACCCGCACAGTACACCAGAGAGCTAACTTGACTCTCTAAAAAGGCTTACATTTCAGGACGGAGGTAATACTTTACTAGTATCACGGCTATCCAAATCAAGCTTTAGAGCAAACATGCTTATAAAATACGTTGAATCCTCCCTCTCTTAAAAAAACTTATCTCGATAAGAGCCACCTCACTCTATATTGGTTCACCGCTAATGTTTGCATCTCTGCACTAATGTGTGTGTACCTCTTATCATGCATCGGAGACTTCGAATGGAGGCCGGGCTCCAGGGATACCCTAATATGCACTTCTAACAACGACGCAAGAATTAGAGAAGACAACACACATAACCGATGTTGTAAAAAGAGAGGCTCTATTATTCCATGGTAACGCACGGGTACTTAGTTAGCAACTTACATGTGCGATTAATAGGAGAAAATGACAAAAAACTATCACATATGTGACATTTGTGTCATATAACTACCACTTTTGTATTTTTTGACACATAAATACTACTTTTGAAGTGGAACTGTGACGGATAGCACTAATTTGGTGTGTTTAGCAGTTTAACAGCATTTTTGACACAGAGGGCCCATCTGTCAGGCTGACGTGGCAAGTAATAACCTAACTGCTAGTGGCATTTTGCAAAAGAACACTTGAATCTTATTTTCTATCACACACAGGTCCTCCTCATCAATTCCTGACATAAATAATAGTAGAAAAGGAAACATGCCTCAACATAACTGCCTCCGCCGACCGCAACCGCCGTCGGAGCTCGTCTCCACGACGGCCGGCGATGCCCGCGCCTCCCTGTGCCGGCCCGCACCTCCTCAGGTCCAGGTTGAGGTTGCGAGCACACCACATCGTCGGCCGCCCGTGCCTCCCCCGGCCGCCCGCTTCTTCCTCGGCGTCGGCCGCCTGCTTCTTCCCTAGCGCCGGCCGCCCTCTTCTTCCCCAGCTCTGGTCGCCCAGGAGCACATACTGCCGAGGCCCCCAAGCTTCCAGGATGCCTCACAGCGCGAGGTCGAGGCCGCGTCGCAGGGAAGACGGCGGTGACTTCCGACGAGCTCCGATGGCGGGGAGGCCGCCCCTGCTCCCTGTACGCCGCTGCCCAAGCATCCGGCACCACACGCATCACCGGCCGCCGCGACCTGCACCACTTTTGTGGCTTACACAGCCGACGCGCCCCTTGTCTTCCCCTTCGCCGGTGTGCCATATTCTTCAACAGTTGCCGCCGCATGTACGGAGGAGGACAACCGGCCCTGCTCTAGGTTTAGGGTGGGCTACACGGAGGTGCGCGGCAGAGTCTAGGACGCCCGGCCTGGCGCTACGGAGCTTCCTCCGACCGGAATTCCTCGCCGGAGTCGTGGCAGTGGCGACGCTCGCGCTCGGCTGTGCGTCCCGTCCTCGACTACCTAGGCAAGATCGGCGTCCGCCGCGACGAACTCCTGCACCTGCTCCGCAGCTACCCGCAGGGGAGCACAACCCCGCGTGGAGGAGGCCGGCGACGGGGCATATCTCCGGTGACCTCCTAGCGTGTGAGAACTGGGAGGACTTCTGTATGACAAGGAAATATGATCTGGGGTTTTTTTGCAAAATGAAATCGACTGTTAAGTTATTACTTGCCACGTCAGCCTGACAGGTAGGCCCTCTGTGTCAGAAATGCTATTAAACGGCTAAACAGGCCAAATTAGTGCTATCTGTCACGGTTCGACCTCAAAAGTGGTATTTATGTATCAAAAAATACAAAAGTAGTAGTTATATGACACAAATGTCACATATGTGGTAGTTTTTTGTCATTGCATAAGTATTCTTCCCTACGTAAGAAATTTCCGCTGTGTCAATAAACGCCGGGCAACGCCTTTGAGATGGAAGGACAACCGTTGCTTCCCCTGACGAATCGTCATCTTTTTTCGATAAGGGACGAATCATCATCTGGACTGAGGAGAAACAAAGTTCACGTTTAAAAATAACAAAATGTGACCAATGGAACTTGAGTAGTAGGGCCGGTGATGTCAAGCTCTGTCTCTAGCCTCCCCCGGATAACAACGCCAACACTTTGTGATCAAGCTCTTTCGCTGCTCCTTCGGATTAGCTCGATCGCCCTTGTCCTCGTCCTGTGCATCCCCACCAAATGCTGATAAAGGGATGAGCTTCATCCTTAAAACAATTCGAGAGAGTACGGCAATGATGAGCTGCGATCTGTAAATTTTAGTGCACATATGTTCTTATAGTACCCATCCGGTAATACTTTCTCGACATATATAAATCTTAGAGCATCTCCACTCACACGCCCGACGAGGCCCCCGGCGGGCGTTTTTTTCATCCGGACGGCGTAAATCGGCTTAGTCGCGCCCCCGGATCCTCGGTTTCGCCCGGATCTGGGCCTTCATCCATCCGGCGAGCCCAGGCCATCCCCGGCCTTCCGGGGCGCGCTCGGGGACTCCGGACGAAACAAACTGGCGCAAAAAGGCGGGGAAAATTCGCGCGCGTTCCCGCGGGCTGTGTGGCCCCGACCTATCGGCGAGACTGAGCGGTCGTCGTCCTCATCGTCTCGTCTTCCGCGCATCGTCTTCCCAGCACGCATCGTCTTCCGCGCGCTGTAAAGGCTGCCGCCGATGGCCGGCCAGCCACGCGGCGAGGCGAGTTAATGCCAGCGCGGCTATATAACGCGGCCTACCGCGTCTGGCCGGCCACATTCGCCAGCCATCTTCCCCATTCGACCAGAGCACCTCGCCCACTCGCCCACTCCGATGATCCTCGAGCTCGAGAGCAATGGCGAACCACTCCGACGACGATGGCGCGGCGAACAACGGCTTCGGCCGCCGCTCCCTCCACCAATGGGAGGGCCGCCTCCTCCACGCCGCCGGCTACATGGCGCCGCCCGACTTCCGGGCGCCCGGAGGGTGGCGCCTGAGCGCCGGCGGCATCCCCATCCCGCCGCCACCGACGGGAGCGGCGCTCGACGCCGCCATCGACGAAGTGCTCGAGACGATGAGCGACGAGCAGCGCGCCGATCCGCACTTCTACCCAGACAACCGGGAGGCCTGGACGGCGTTCTTCCGCCGGTGATACGAGCGGGAACTGGCGGCCTACGACGGGCCGCCCCCTCCTCCGGCGCGCAACAACGCTGCCGGGCGCCGCCGATGGTGGAGCGCGCCGGGGAGGACGCTGGAGTTCGTCCTCCAGCACATCGAGGAGGGCAACGACCCCGTCCTCGAGATGCCGCCGGCGCCGCGGCCGACTCTCTCCCGCCGCCGCGGGAGCAGCTGGATGCCACGCCGGATGGCAGTGTCGACTCGTCCGGGACGGCGTCGTCCGGGTCGGCGACTAGGTCCGGCTCACTGTCCTCGGCGCCGAGGACAGTGAAGAGGGAGCCGGCGACCGCGCCTCGCCGCAACAGCGGCGCCCTCGTCATCCGCGAGGGAGGGGCGCGCACCGCGTCGCCGCCGCGCCGTCGCCAGGCGACGAAGAAGGACGCCGCCCACAAGGCCGCGTCCGAGCTCGCCGAGGCGGAGGCGAGGCGCGCCGAGGAGGCGGCGACGGAGGAGGCGATCCAGCGCTCCCTCCGCGACGTCGTCCCCGCCGAGAACACCATGCCGCTCGACGCGACATTGGAGTGGTCTCGGCGGGAGTGGGAGCGGGAGGAGCGGGAGCAGCAGCGGCGGCTGCTGGACCTCGCCGCCGCCCAGCGTCGCGCCGCAGCCGCCACTCTTCCTCGTCGCGGCGCGCCGCCCGTCGTCAAGCTGGAGGAGTCCATCGACGACGAGCTCTACCGCCCAACGCCGCCTCGTTACGGCGACGCTGGGCAGGGCTCCAGCCGCCAGGCGCCGCCGCCGCAGGACGACGACTCCTCCTCCGACGACGGCGGCGACTACACCACGCAGATGTACAACCGTTTCGGCATGTAGATCGACGTTTAGGTTCGGCCGAATTCGTATATATGACGAATTCGGCCTATTTATGTAAAATATGTCTATTTTCGCCTATTATAATATAAATATCTCTAGTTTTCGTCAAATTTCGCCTAAATTCGTCTCTTTTCGTCAACTTTCACTTTGAATTTAAAAAGCGCTCTGGACTCGCCACTGGAAACATGGACCTCCCCAGACCGAAATTTACATCCATCTGCCGCTAAATAGCGCCGGATTTCGGCCTGGTGCCTTCAACCACAGGAGATGCTCTTACACTTTTTCCGGATGTGCCAAAGCATGATGGAAGTAGAATCAATTAATTAATGATCTAGGTACTGTGAAAGTAACATGGATCGACCGTCAGCAAAACTAGCAGCATGCATTGATAAGCTTCAGGTACCAGGATATGTTTTTAAGCACTTTATGCCTTTTTATTTAGGTAACTTTTACGGTATATTTTTTTAATTTATACTACTCTAAGGATAGCCACTAGTATGAAAGGCCCAAAAGCCCTTTATTAAGCGGAAACGTTGGTTGAGGAAAAAATCACCACACAAAAGAACCGCCGCCGCCACCTGCCCACCTCCACCTCCACACCCAGACACAACCAGACCCGCCGCCGCCGCTGCACGCCCAGCTCCGCCGTCGTTGCCGCTCCTCCATAACCCCCATAGCCGCTGCACCTCCAGACCCTTCGTCGCAGCACTTCCATACCTCGCCCTTCCCGCTATGTCCAGACACCGGCGTCGCGCCCCGCCGCCCGCGGCCACCGCCCAGATGTCCTAGCAAGCCGCCGCCACCGACAGCATCCCTCAACGACGCCGACCCTCTCCGCTCTCTCCGGGTATAATCGTGCTTGAACGTTTTGGGAGTTATTGTTACGTAATTGATAAATTAGGTGAACGAACCTAAAATAGATGGTATGAATCGAGTTTCTTGCTCATGCCTCATGTGCGTCTGAAGCCTTGTTCTGCTCATACCTAGTTTGCCTTAGTTGACAACAGCTGTATTTATTGTCCTAACTGCAGTAGTTGATTTCATCTGTCACACTGAAATTTTATGCGATAGTTCTTGGTATACTGTTCTGTATGAAGAATTCATGATTTGACTATGGTATGGTGGTCTTCCTCTTAGCTCTGTGACCAATCTGTTAAGAAAATGAGTGTTAGGAGGTCATGAATGGCCTCATGCTATTTTAGCTGCCGTGATGCTGCAATCCAAAACATAATATATATAGGAATAGCAGTTTTAGTTATTGATGCCCAGATTCATAGCCTGGAGTTTTTCTTGTTGGTCTTATAATTTGAAGAGTCTACTCGGCGAGTGACAATTTAGAATCCTCTAGCTGACTAACGTTCTAGAATCCTACTACAGCATGTGATCTTGCAGATTTTTTAGAAGTAATCAAGGTTTAATAGCCTCGTATAGTGACCTGTAGTTCCATCTTGCACATACAGTTTTCACTTTGATGATGGCAGTTTTCACTTTTCAGACATGGATGGTGAAGACGATCACATGAAGGAATGTGAAGAGTACCGCCGTGTGGTTAGCAAGATCTTCGGAAGTGAAGAGGAAGGATTCCAGTTCTGTAATGACTATGCTAAGGTCAAAGGTTCAGTGTTAGAAAGGAAGAGGTGAAATACTTGCCGGACACGAAGACACAGTTTAGTGTTAGAAAGGAAGAGGTGAAATACTTGCCGGACACGAAGACACAGTTTAGGCCGGGAGTTAAAGAGCTATTTGGATTGTGTTGGGCATCAGCGGATCTTGTTTGTATAACCTGTTGCGGTTCAGAATTTGGTGTTGTCAGATGGTAGTAACACTAGTCACGTTTTGTATAGTCCAACCAGTAGTTGTCGTCTGGTGATGAATTTGGCAGTTTTGTTAATGGTAGCACTGGTATACTAGCATCTCCAACTTGTGGATATAAGATATGTTTTTATTTTTTAACTACAACCTGTTATTCATTTTGTTCATTTCAACTCAGCTTGGTCATTTGTAATGTCTGATCCAAAGGGCATTTACAATACATCGTGACGCATATGAGTACTCTTCAAACAGTTTGCAGTTGTAAACAAATTGCTTTTGCTTACTTTTTAGGGATGTTTTGCGATATCTAACTGCTGCTATGCAACACCATCTGAATGAAAAGTGGAGACGAACTGGTGAAAGATAGAGCAAAGTCTTGTGATTTATTTGTGATGCTTCTTCGATGTCCCATTCTGAAACTGCACAAGAGGTTGAAGCTTTAGCTTTGCCTGTAGTCTATCATTTCGGAAAACGGTGTTCTGTCCATGGTACCGTGTTTGATGAATCCTGACTGGAATTCCTCATCGATGTTTATGCTTTGTTTAAACTGAAGTCTTGAATAAATCAATTTCAGAAGTGTCAGAGTTCTGAAAGTAGTGACAACCTGTAATAAACCTGCTCATTTGCTAGCTGCTTTAGCTAAGAGGGCTTGATAGTTTAGTTTTTGGCAGGGTAGTGTTTCTCCAGTTCTAGTGATTTATGGTCAACGGTTTCATGTGTTATCCTGATATTGATTAATATTTTTTTTTGCAAAATATTATGATTGTTATATTAGAAGTCCAGGTTTCAGTTTATTCAAATGTTGTGATTGAAGCCGATGACAAGATCTTTAGCAGGTTTTCCTCTCTACTGAATAGGTTATATGCTCAACGGTGGTGTAATGCTGCCATTTTCAACAATATTTTGAGCATAACTGGAGCATCATGTTCAGCTCAATGGCCTAGCAATTGCTACCATTTTCATATAAAAGAAATGGAACAGTCATGACTGCTTTCATCTTATGACATACTTCATTCAAGATTATTATTTTGCTGAAATTTGTTCCATTTACACGATGCATTACTGCAATTTCACAAGTCATTTATAATGTGCAAATTACAATTCACTTCACAAAAACGATCTTCTCTGGATTTTGGGCACATTGAAACTCTTCCGTAGAACCCTCAACTCTGGCAAACCAACATCAGTATACACAAGTGTTTCTTCTCTACAAAATCACCCTTTACACCAGTGCTACTTGTGTTAATTTTCAGTGCGCAATACTGAATTCAAACGAGAATAATCGTCTGACTTTTCCTTTTAAGATAGAAGTGGATGTTCAGTTCATTCAGAAGGTAGATCGTTGAAGCCAATGCATCTTGTGCACAATTGTTTGAAGCAGTTGTGCAATAGTTGACCATCTCTTCAGCATGCTTGTTGAGAAGGTCCTCCCGTATTGAAAAACTACAACCCTGCATACATGAATAACAGCAGACCAAAGAAAAGTTAGTACAATGAAATTCAAGGAAAGAAGTGTTAAAGATATTGCACAATATCGTATATGAATACAACATAAAGATCACCTCCGGCACATTGCATTTTTAGTAAGCACACACGTTCGTAATTTTCTGTGTAATAGATGTCTCACACTGCCAGTTCTTAGCAAGCACATTGAAGCTTGGCAGATCACAATCGGCTAAGGAAACTAGGTACTAGCTTAATAGGTGATTAGGGAACTGGCGCAACAAAGCTAACTATTAGCACTAGTATTAAAGTGATCTAAAAAAAAGCACTAGTATTAAAGTTCACCGTATGAGCGTGTACATGATAGTCAGGAACAAGAACATGATTAAGCAGACAATAATCGTCCTTAACTTTTTGTAAAAGTAGCTATGTTGAATCAACTACTACAATACAAGCAGGTTGCTACGATATAAGTAACAAATATAGGTAAATCAAATCCTAAACTGCACTACAATACAAGCAGGTTGCTATGATAAAACAAGTATAAGTAAATCTATTCCTAAACTGAACTACGATACAAGAAGGTCGCTCTGATAAAACAAGTTCTCCTATATCAGGTTGACACTGCAATGTAAGAATAGCAGTAACTCACATAGTCACATTGGGCTTTCCTGGCCTCGGCCAGGACCGACGCAGCCTCTGTAGCTGGCAAGCATTGGCCACGCCGAGGTCGGCCGACTTGATGGTGCCGAAGTTTCCAACAATCTCTGCCTGAAGTTGAACAAGAACCCGAGCTCCGCGGATATGGAGTCAACCCGCCGGGGGAACCAGAGGGGTAGCGGACTGTGGCGAGTGCTGGTGCTTGGAGTCAGGTCGGCAGACCGGGTCGGGGCGGAACCGTCGCTGGCGGAGAGGCGGAGATCTCACAGCGGCGTCAGGCCGTAGAAGGACTGGCCGGAGGCGTCCAGCAACGAGGTGCCTCGACGAAGGACAGCTGGCTGTCGGCCGTGGGGGCGGAAGGTTGGGGACATGGAGGGGAGGTGCGGGCGCACAGGTCATCGACGGAGGGCGGTGTTCGTCCTCATGCTCGCCGGTGAGAGAAAGTGCTGGAGCCCGAAGGCGGGCGCCCGTCCGCATCGAGGAGAGGCAGGGGCAGCGGCCGTCGCCGGAGAGAGCCGGCGGCCGGGATAGAGTAAGGGAGGGCGGCGCTCGGGACTGAGCTAGATTAAAGGTTAGGGAATTGGGCGGTGTGAGGCTTTTGGGCTTGAGGTTTCTAGGCCGGGGCCCGACTACGAAATGTTCCCATTTCCTGACAATTTCGGGAGTAGTATGAAACATACTGGTCATTATTTTGGCAGTAGTATGAATTGTTATAGATCATTGGATGTATAAAAATGGATGGCTATTATTTATTTGAGGGTACCATAAAACATCTCTTTATTTATTGGACTGAAATTTAAAAGTATATACAACGCCTTGCGAGAAGTCGGGAGAACCTCGACAACCAGGATCCCGTGGCAAGTTATAAGATGCTATTTACTGTTGAGCTCATCGTTGTAGCCTGGGCAAAATCTCGATGAACTTCAATTGTTCATCGTTTGCCTTTATAAACCTGGCTTGAATCCTCGCTCCCCGGTTGATATGTCAACGGAGTAGGCCTCATCAGCCCGGGCAGCCGTCTGATCTTGAGTTCTTGACGGGCTTTGTTTTGTGTCACTCCAATCATACATCTCGGAAAAAGAACTCTTCTTCTAAGGGCGCGTACGGATTCTCTCCACTTCGTAACTGCCGCTCCCAGAGTGGAGGGAGTTGCGGCTTCCTTTTATGGAGCAACAAAAACAGAGCTTTGAGCACTCCGTAGATTTGACGGTGTGCAGGGATCCGAACAGGCCCGAAGTTTTGCTACGTGGTCTTTGACTTTTGACCATGTAGAAAAATGATGCACATAGAGTTTTTCTTAGCCCTCAAGCCGGTTTTGTTGAGAACCTAAACATGAATTTCAAAGACCTTTGACATCATCAAATGTCGAATTTAAAATATTATGAAGTTGTCGTCTATGGTTCCAACATTTTCACCTCTGAGGAAAAATTATAGAAAATGAAACCTAAATATGACTGGTCTCAAAGGTCCAAATAGTTGTTCATTTAGCAGAGCTATTTTTTCTAGAGGTGAGACCAAGATTTTATTAGTATGAAAAAAATTTAAAATCATGATAAATCTGAAAGTGAACAAATTCAAATTCTTGATAAATTTGAAATCTGAACAAAAAGTGAAATATGAAAAGAAAAAATAAATATGAACAAAATTTGAAATCTAAATAAAACTTGAAATCTTAACAAATTTATAATCTTAATAAATTTGAAATCCTGAAATTTTTCAATATCTAAACAATTTTTAGAATCTTAACGAGAAAAGAAAACAAAAAATAGATAAAACCAAAAAAAAAACAACAATTAATAAATAAATAGGAAAAAACCAAACTTAAAACCATACAAAAGAAAACTAGGAAATGCAGCCCAAACTCCCGATAAAATGAACACAAAACGGTTGAAAAGCGTTCACGAGTAACGATTGAAGAAATAGGCTCGGTCCATTTAGCGCACCTAGGCATCCGAGGGGGTACGCGGTGCGAGCCGGGAGCTCCTAGGGGTCTTAGTTCCCACTCGCGCGCACGCGCGGTACCGCCCCGCCTGCGAGCGTTGGTCGTGGGCTGCACCAAAAGTGGCAAAAAATAACATGTACAATTTTTAATTTATGTTAGCATACTCGAAAAAAAAAACCAAACTAGTAAACCGGAAAAGTAGTTAAAAAACCTAAAACCCAAACCATTAAAAAAGCAATTTTTTTACAAAAAAACCAGAAACAAGGCACTGGCGCATTAATGGGCTACGACCCAAGTCACTCCTCCTGCGGACACAATGCATTCCAATATGCCCGCGGGCGATAAATAGGATTTGTCGAGCTCCTAGTCATCGCTTGAAGGCGGGAGCAATGACCGCTCCACCTACGTGTGCACCATATTGGGCCGACCCAGGTTAGATCTTCTCCCTTTTTTTGCTACAATTCCTGAAACAATTTGATATGAAAATGTTCAGGTGTTAGTAAAAAGGTTGTTTAGATTCCAATAATATTCAAATTATAATAATGTTCATACATGAAAATGTTGAAATTTGAAAAAAATCAAACGTAAAAATGTTCAAACATAAAAATGTGCAATATTAAAAATTGTTCAACCATAAAAAATATTAAAAATTTTAAAATATTCAAAATTTTAAAATATTCAAATTTTGATAAGATTAAGAGCTTTCAGAAAATGAAAATGGTAGAAATCGAAAATCCAAAAAATACATAGATTTTTTTATCTAAAAAAACATAGAATCAAGAACCAGCGAAGAAAATCGAAGAAAACAAAAAACAGGTCCAACCAGAAAACCCGGACAAAAAATTGAAAAACCAAGTACAGACATGATAAACGGGCCGCGGCCGAAGTTGCCGTGCCCACGGGCGAGACTGATACGTCCAAAACGTATCTACTTTCCCGAACACTTTTGCTATTGTTTCTCCTCTAATTTGTGTGTTTTGAATACAACTAACACGGACTGACGCTGTTTTCAGCAGAATTACTCTGGTGTCTCGTTTTTGTGCAGAAATTCAACTTCCAGTAAAAATTCGGGAAAAATCATGAAAAATCCTATTTCACCAGAAGACCCACGGAGCCAGAAGACCGGAGGGAGAAGTGGCTCGAGGGACCGTCACACGGTGGTGGCGCGGCCCTGCCCTGGCCGCGCCACCCCTATGTGAGGAGGCCCCAGGCGCCCTCTCGACCCTCTCTCTCGCGTACATATACCCCCTGACGACTTAAGATCGAAAGGACGGCGTTTTTCCCAGATAGACTTCCGCTGCGCCGCCGCCATCAGAAACCGCGATTCGGAACCAGAAACTCCGTTCTGGCACCCTGCCGGGACGGGGATTCGGAGGAGATCTTCATCACCATCACCACCGACGCTCCTCCATCGACCATCCATGACTCCCCCATCCATGTGTGAGTAATTCCCCCGCTGTAGGTGAGGGGATGGTAGGGATTGGATGAGATTGTTCATGTAATTTGATATGAGTTTGATAGGGCATAGTGCCTAGTATCTTTATTTAGTGCCTATGACATTGTTGCAACTTGTTGTGCTTAATGCTTGTCATTTTGGGCCCGAGTGCCATGATTTCAGATCTGAACATGTTATTATTTCTATGATGATACTTGTTGTTTATGGTCTTACCTACAAGTTGTATACACATATTGTTGTCCGGAACCCGAGGCCCCAAAGTGACAGAAATTGGGATAACCGGAGGGGATGGCTATGATGTGAGGATCACATGTGTTCACCGAGTGCTAATGCTTTGCTCCGGTACTTTATTAAAAGGAGTACCTTAATTACCAGTAGTTTCCCTTGAGGCCCTGCTGCAACAGGCTGGTAGGACAAAAGATGTCGTCCAAGTTTCTCCTTGTGAGCACGTACGACTATATACGGAATACATGCCTATGATTGTTTGTACTAGGATGCTTTATCATTATTTATCTTCAATGCCCGTATCTCATTGATTTCATGAATTATCTTATCCATGCAACGCCCGTTATCCATCCCTATGCCTACAGTACTTGTTCCTACTGTTTACAACTGTTACTATTACCGCTGCTATTTTACTACTGCTGTTACTGTTTCCCTGCTGTCACTGCTATAAAACTGTTGCTACTCATAAACCGCTGCGAGTAAGACTGTTTCCAGGTGCAGCTGAATTGACAACTCATCTGTTAAGGCTTACATATATTCTTTGGCTCCCCTTGTGTCGAATCAATAAATTTGGGTAATACTTCCCTCGAAGACTGTTGCGATCCCCTATACTTGTGGGTCATCAAGACTATTTTCTGGCGCCGTTGCCGGGGACCATAGCTTTATCTGTAAGTTCACTTGGTATTCATATTGTTCGCTGCAATCCTTTCATCATGGGTAAACCTCGTGATGGAAAAGTTCCTATATTGCCATCCACTACAAGAAGAGGTACGACTCTCAACACCTTTGTTGCTCTTGATTCGCCATCTGTTATGAGTAAGTTGCTTACACCACCACACCCACACGCTACTGCTACTACTTCTGCTGAGATTGAAAGTGCCACTGATAATTTAGATGATGCTTCTACTGTGCTTGATGAGAGAGGTTCACTAGGTTCCTTTTTAGAGGCTACTATTGCTAGAGCTAAGTTGGGAAACACCACTGTTACACCTGTTAGTTCACCTGAGTCTAGGGAATGTTCTAGTGATGATTATGATGATGATGCTTATATTGAGCTTAATGATGATTTTATTGCGGAAGCACGTGCTGCTCGTGATGTTGGTAATGTTAAAGAGCTTCTTGCTAGACGTTCTGTTAGATATAATTTGTCCCCTGATCCTAAGTTTGCTGCTTCTCCTATCAATATTAGAGACAAGGATTATGATTTCTCTTTGGATTTATCTTACATATCTATTGTTGAGAAAACTCCTTTTTGTGGTACTAAAGATGAGAGTGCTATGGAGCACATGAATGAGCTTTCTACTTTGAGTAATTTATTTTTTGATGATATTAAGCTCCGCACTTATTTTGTTGCTAAGATTTTTCCTTTCTCGCTGAAAGATGCTGCTAAAATTTGGTTTAATAGCTTGTCTCCTGGATCTCTTACTAGTCCTATTGCTTTGGTTAATGCTTTCTTTCAGAAATATTTTCCCGCTAGTGCTCAACATGCTGCTGTGCAGAAAATCTTTGATTTTGAACAGGGAAAAGGAGAGAAATTGCCTGAATCTTGGACAAGGTTTTGTTCTTTAATTAGAGCTTTGCCTAAAGAACCATTGCCTAAAAATGAACTCCTTGATATATTTTATAATGGACTAACGGATGAATCTAAGTCATATTTGGATAGTTGTGCTGGTTGTGTTTTCAGGGAAAGAACTCCGGCTGAAGCTGAAGAATTAATGGCTAAAATAAGCCGGAATCATGATGATTGGACTTTAGTTGAGCCAACACCAGCACCAACCCCTGCACCACCTACAGAGCCTACACCGAAGAAGAGAGGGATGATTGAATTAAATGATGAAACTATGAAGGAGGCTAAGAAATCTCTTAAGGAGAAAGGTATTAAGGCCGAAGATGTGAAGAATTTACCTCCTATTGAAGAATTATGTAAGCCAATTCCTCGCTCATCTACTATTGAGGTACACTCTCTCCAAAGCTTTGATGAAAGAGATATTCCTTATACTAAACCTCCTGATCAATGCTTAGATGAATTTGATAATTTTATTGTTAAGCAAGAAAATTTTAATAGAATGGTGCATAATCATCTGTTGGAGAATTCTAGAGTTATTAACAAGATGCAGGATATTGTGGAGAGAACCGCCAATGATGTGAAGATACTTGCTAAACATTTTCAAATGGTTCAAACACAAATTGATCAGCTTACCAAAGTACAGCAAGACCTGCTAGTTAATGCTGCAAGAGAGAAGCAAGCATGTGAAATACGCACAAGAAGTGGTGCTGCTACTCAAGACCCATTATATCCTGAAGGACATCCTAAGAGGGTTGAGCAAGATTCTCAACGCACTTCAAGTGATGATATTCCTCCCAAGAAGAAGAAGAAGCATAAAACAACTGCAGAATCCTCTGATGCAGGTAAAGATCCTAACAGTGTTTCTATTTCTGATGCTGAAACTGAACCAGGAAATGCTTCCGATAAAGAAGAAGATAAAGAAGAAGTTGAAGAAGAACCGGAAAAGAGTGATAAGAATGCAAAGTACACCAAAGAAGACTTCATTGCCAACAAGCATGGTAAGGAGAGGGAACCTTGGGTACAGAAGCCAATGCCTTTTCCTAGTAAGAAACACAAGTCTAAGGAAGAAGAACACTACAACAGGTTTTGTGAATGGATGAGACCTTTATTTTTGCAAATTCCTTTGACTGATGCTATTAGAATGCCTCCTTATGCAAAATATATGAAAGATATTGTCACTAACAAAAGGAAAATTCCTAGTGAGGAAATTTCCACTCTACTTGCTAACTATTCTTTTGATGGTAAAGTTCCAGAGAAGCTTGGAGATCCAGGTATACCTACCATTCCTTGCTCCATTAAAAATAACTATGTTAGAACTGCTTTATGTGATTTGGGAGCTGGAGTTAGTGTAATGCCTTTTTCTCTTTATAAGAGACTTGATCTAGAAAAATTGGTATCAACTGATATATCTTTGCAGATGGCCGATAAGTCTACTACTATTCCTATTGGTATATGTGAGAATGTTCCTGTTCAGGTTGCTAACAGCTGTTTAATATTAACTGATTTTGTGGTGTTGGAAATGCCTGAAGATGACAATATGTCTATTATTCTTGGGAGACCTTTTCTAAACACTGCAGGTGCTGTTATTAATTGCAATCAAGGAAAAGTCACTTTTAATGTTAATGACAAAGAATATACAGTTTATTTTCCCAAGAAGATTGATAGGAGGAATGCTCTAAATTCAATCAAGCATGTTGAGACCATCAAAGTTGGTCAAATTATTTGTTCAGAGCAAAAGCCCAAGGAAGAATCTCAAATTTTTATGGTTGGGGCTATACCTATCAAAGTTGAGGTAACATAAGCATTAAGTGAAGTGCAAAGTTTTGCCTCATATAAAGTTAGTTTGGTAACAAGACTTGATCAACCTTGTTAGCAAAGTGAATTTATATGAACGAAACTTCATTTTCACCGCATCCACCCCATCTCGCTCTTATTTACTTTCATCAAATTTTATTCCTTCAGTTTAGTTGCATGATTAAGAGTATCTCAAAGCTGCTGCATGCTTAGTTTTGATTTGCTTGAAATCTTTTCATCCTCGTTTTTCCTGAGTTTTATCGATATGCCAATTTCTGAAAAATCCTCGAAAATAAAGTTTCTCGAAAAATTCCAGAAAATTCTTTATAAATTTTTATGTCAAAAATTGGGCAGAGAGACACCTGGGAGGCACCGGGTGGGGCAGGCACACCACCTCACACACAGGTGGCGCGGCCCAGCCCTGGCCGCGCCACCCATGTGTGAGGGGTCCCCACCAGGCCACTCACTCATCTCTTCTTTCCCTGCTCTTTCTCTCTCCCGAAAAACACCGCCCATTTGCTCAAGCTCGAGTTCTTGCTGTTATTCACTTGGATTTCTCGATCTCCTTGTTTAGCCCAACATTTCTGCTGAAATTTGGATCATTTGCTCTCCGGTATGTGACTCTCCACTTGTCCAAGTAGATTTTCTTTTGGTGAAGTATATCTTGAGTATTTTAGCATTGTAGGTGACAGTATAAATGAGTATGCATGCTTGTTCTCTTGTTTAGAATTGATATTTTGATGCATGATAGCTCTCTAGTAACTCACCATAGTAGTTTCCTACACTTGCTTGTCTTCAAATCACTTTTTATGAGCTTGTTGAAAAATTTCAGAGAAGGGAGATGGCAAACTTCACATATGGAGAAGTGTTTGAAAGTGATGCACCAAGGTCATCAAGGCCCTCAAGATCCACTGCTCAATATAGGATATCTTATAATGAGGATCTCATGTCACCGAACCCTGAAGGGGACGATGGAGATGCACATCCATCCTCCTTCCCTTGTTTTAACTTCTTGAGTGAGGCAGGGATTCTTGATGACTTCTTGCTTCTTATTAATAGGGTTGGATTGACTGATTACGTGGCGGATGAGAGAGACCAATATGCTTTGCTTACAAAGACTTTCGTTGAAAGTTTTAAATTTATTAACTCTCATTACAACCCTTCCGTTGCATTTAAGATTTATGATAAGTCTATCACCATGTCTTTGGGGAGGTTTTGTTCTATTTTAGGTATTCCCATGTTTGGAACGGCCCAGAAGATACAAAATCACCCCGCTGATTTATTGGAGCTTTACCGAGGGGTGACCAATGATGACGACCGCAACGCGCAGCGTGGCAAGATAAGAAATATTCAGCTCCCAGCTATTAGATATTTTACTTACTATCTTGCAACTAGTGTACTTGGTAGAGAAAACACTAGCAATATCTCCAACTATCATTTAGCTTTTCTAGCTACCGCTCTTGATGTTGGTAGGAAGTATAACCTTGGTGCTGTTATTGCTCGTCGCCTAGCTGCTAGGGGACCTATTTATGGAGGTATTATTGCCGCGCGCATTGTTGCTGAGCTAGGAATTTCTATTGCTCCTAATGATGTATTGTTGGCTCCACAGAGGCTTGATCTTGCTGCTATGAAACTCCATCATTTTGTTGCTGCTAACTCTTGTGCAGGGAAATTAGTTTACAGGATGTTATTCACTGATGGAGAGGAAAGGGAAATTCCCTTGCCTCAGCCTAACTTGTTCAGCATTCACGTGAAGCCATGGTCGCGCACGAAGGTGGAGTTGGACGATCAGCTTAGGCTGCTTGGTTTCAACATCCAACACGGCGTGGTGGTCCAGGAGGAAGAGGAGGAGCCGCCCTATCACTTCACCACGTACCACTCCGGGGAGTCCTCAAACTCATATCAGGACGATGGTGCTTCTTCATCACACTATGGAGGCACCACCTCATGGCAGAGTTGGCCGAGTTGGGATTGATCTCCACTTAGGCCAAAAGCCTAAGCTTGGGGGGAGGTACGCCGACGATTCACTCATCTACATATCATATTCGGTCGGACCTTTGTATATCCATGTTTCGCTTTCTTTATTGTTCTAGTTCTTACTTCTGCTTTCCAAAACACAAAAAGACCAAAAATATTTCCGTTGTTTCTCTCTATTTGGTTCTTTAGTTTTCTACCTTTGGTTTGCTTTAGTTGCTATTTTCGGTTTGCTACTTGAAAAACCCAAAAATATTTTGCTTTGTTTGCTATTTCCTTCCGCTTTTGCTTCGAAAATCGAAAACACAAAAATATTTGTTGTTCTTCTTCGGTTTTGTAAAGTTTGTTGCAGAGTTCAGTTTTCCGTTACTCTATTGGAGCTTGGTATTCACCTAATATTATTCAAGCCACACAAGTGAAGAGCAATAATGACGACATATGACAATCCGAGAGGTGGTAAGAGGCTGGTATGAACTCTATTTGTTTTCATTTTTGTACATATACTCATCTATGTGGACATGCTTAGTCAGTTCATGTAATGTATATGTCATCTAATGGATGCTTTGTAGTTCCTGCTCTCATATGATTAGTTTCAATCTACTATTAGCCTGTAGCATGTCATGTAGATGCTTGCATGCATTGTTTTATTCATAGTATGGTATGATATTGTGGTATCCACCTCTGAAAGCTTCATTTGAATAGACTTGGCATATGCTCAAGCATGCATATGACTGAACAAAAAGTCAATTAAGCCTCGATGATCTAAATTGCCTCAGAGTTCTTGTATCATTTTTATGCCTATATTAATTTTGTTTTGTCGCAAGCATGATTATGATAGTTATTGCTCTCTCGATTGTCGCTTCCCAGTCTTTTGCTAGCCTTCACTTGTACGGAGTATGAGATCTACTCGTGCATCCAATTACCAAAAACCAAGTCTTCCAAAGAGTCCACTATAAATTCCTATGCATGGTACTTGTAAGCCATTCCAAGCAAATTTTCATGTGCTACCTTTCAAAACTTTCAACTACTTCTCATTTTGTGCCATTGTTTTTAGCTCATGGGGACGTAGTGGTCGGAATTGCTATCTTCCATATTAAATTAAGTACCCCTCGACTAGGCAGCTTCATCTGCTCGTCATTAATTTTGCAAGGGAGCTGGTCAGACCATTATAATCTTAAATCTAAAAGAAAGAAAAAAGGCACTCCTCCAAAGGAATGTGAAAGTTGGTGGGCACCCGATGGAATCGGTTAGCCATGGTTTGAGAAAGGAAAAAGGTGGGGAGGAGTGCCAAAGCTTTATAAAAAGAGCACCAATGTGCCAAATTTCAAAGAACTCGGAACCGCTCTCACTTGTTTATTATGGAAGATAGTAAGTCCCCATTGCTAGTCGTTGACATAGAACAACCACCTCTCAAAAGAAACTTTTATCTCTGTTTTACAAATGAAAAGCTCTAGCACATGTTAAATCCCTGCTTCCCTCTGCGAAGGGCCATTCGTTTACTTTTATGTTGAGTCACCATCTTCTAACTTTAAGCACTTCTTGAGAGCATAGCTGTTATTCTTAGTGTAATGTGCTTGTCCCAGAACACGGTTAATTGTGGTATAACTTTGATGCTTGTATCTTTGATATTTCTACTTCTAGTCTTCCCTTGGACTTCAGAGGTGCCTCAGCATTTATGTTTTGCTCTACAAATAAAGGCAAGTGGGATACCATTCTCTCATATCATTTATGCATATTACAATCTTGTAGCTTCTCATGCACATGTTACTTGTTATTAGTGCATTGGCACTCTTTCATAGCCTGCTTGACTATGAGGTGACATTAATTGCATATTTCTTATTATGAATTGCCTGAGTATTTGATCACATAGTTAGTATATATACATCATATGGGCAAATATGTTCGTGAAAGTTTCTTTTATCGCTCTCAGTTGTTAACTGAATTGCTTGAGGACAAGAAAATAGCTAAGCTTGGGGGGAGTTGATATGTCCAAAACGTATCTACTTTCCCGAACACTTTTGCTATTGTTTCTCCTCTAATTTATGTGTTTTGAATACAACTAACACGGACTGACGCTGTTTTCAGCAGAATTACTCTGGTGTCTCGTTTTTGTGCAGAAATTCAACTTCCAGTAAAAATTCGGGAAAAATCATGAAAAATCCTATTTCACCAGAAGACCCACGGAGCCAGAAGACCGGAGGGAGAAGTGGCTCGAGGGACCGTCACACGGTGGTGGCGCGGCCCAGCCCTGGCCGCGCCACCCCTATGTGAGGAGGCCCCAGGCGCCCTCTCGACCCTCTCTCTCGCGTACATATACCCCCTGACGACTTAAGATCGAAAGGACGGCGTTTTTCCCAGATAAACTTCTGCTGCGCCGCCGCCATCAGAAACCGCGATTCGGAACCAGAAACTCCGTTCTGGCACCCTGCCGGGACGGGGATTCGGAGGAGATCTTCATCACCATCACCACCGACGCTCCTCCATCGACCATCCATGACTCCCCCATCCATGTGTGAGTAATTCCCCCGCTGTAGGTGAGGGGATGGTAGGGATTGGATGAGATTGTTCATGTAATTTGATATGAGTTTGATAGGGCATAGTGCCTAGTATCTTTATTTAGTGCCTATGACATTGTTGCAACTTGTTGTGCTTAATGCTTGTCACTTTGGGCCCGAGTGCCATGATTTCAGATCTGAACATGTTATTATTTCTATGATGATACTTGTTGTTTATGGTCTTACCTACAAGTTGTATACACATATTGTTGTCCGGAACCCGAGGCCCCAAAGTGACAGAAATTGGGATAACCGGAGGGGATGGCTATGATGTGAGGATCACATGTGTTCACCGAGTGCTAATGCTTTGCTCCGGTACTTTATTAAAAGGAGTACCTTAATTACCAGTAGTTTCCCTTGAGGCCCTGCTCCAATAGGCTGGTAGGACAAAAGATGTCGTACAAGTTTCTCCTTGTGAGCACGTACGACTATATACGGAACACATGCCTATGATTATTTGTACTAGGATGCTTTATCATTATTTATCTGCAATGCCCGTATCTCATTGATTTCATGAATTATCTTATCCATGCAACGCCCGTTATCCATCCCTATGCCTACAGTACTTGTTCCTACTGTTTACAACTGTTACTATTACCGCTGCTATTTTACTACTGATGTTACTGTTTCCCTGCTGTCACTGCTATAAAACTATTGCTACTGATAAACCGCTGCGAGTAAGACTGTTTCCAGGTGCAGCTGAATTGACAACTCATCTGTTAAGGCTTACATATATTCTTTGGCTCCCCTTGTGTCGAATCAATAAATTTGGGTAATACTTCCCTCGAAGACTGTTGCGATCCCCTATACTTGTGGGTCATCAGAGACGCTTTCCGGCGCGCCCATGCGCGGTATATAAGATTCGCGTGGGGCCTTCGGCACCGCATCTGATGGTGTATAGGTTTTCCAGAATTAAGAAGGGCCGTAGGTTCGCACAAGACGATTTGTGGAAAAACTCGGCCCATAACTTGTAGGCCAGCCAACAGACCTTAATTCGATGGCCTGAGAAGCGGGGAGCTCCTATTCTCCGCTTTCAGCGGAGAAGCTCTTCCGGTTCGCCAAAGCAGGATCCGGGTTGGGCCGGCCCAGGTAAGCTACTCCTTCAGTTTTTTTTTTCTATTTTTTATTATTTCGTTTTGAAAGAGATTTAAAAACAGTATTAGAATTAATTTAAAAGTTGTATAAATTTTAAGTTGGAACAAAAATTAGAATCTGACACATTTTGAACTTGAAAAAAAATTAAATTTGAAAAAAAAATCAAAGTACAAATTACAAATTTGTTCCAATTTTCAAAATTTGTTCCATTTTCAAAATTTGAACAAAACTAAAAAATTGGAACAAATTTCAAAAATTGGAACAAATTTCAAAATTGGAACAAATTTCAAAATTGAAACAAAATTCGAAATTGGAACAAATTTTAAAAATGGAACAAAATTTCGAAATTGGAACAAATTTTAAAAATGAAACAAATTTGAAAATGAAACAAATTACGAATTGGAACAAATTTCAAAATTGGAAAAAAAATTCAAAAATTGGAACAAATTTTGAAATTGGATTTTTTTAAAAATGGAACAAATTACGAATTGGAACAAATTTTGAAAATGAAACAACTTTCAAATTGGAAGAAATTTCAAAATTGGAACAAATTACGAATTGAAATGAATTTCGAATTTTAAAAAGCTCAGATTATTCTATTAAAAAGAAAACAGAAAAGAAAAAAGACAGAAAGAAGAAAACCCGAAAAAAAATAAAAAAAGCTCAACGGGCCGGCCCATTAGCTGACTTAGTGCTCCTGCCCTGTGCGAAACCCCGGATCGGTCCCGCAGTGTGCGCGAAATAGGATTCTCCTGAGAAGCGCCAACAACCCACGGTGTTCAGCCACGACCACGCCACCGATCCACCGCCAATCGCTGCTCAAATCGAGCGCTGTCGGTGACGGACAGCGTGGGCCTAGCTCCTGAGATTGTGAGGGCACGACTCGTCAAGTCCGGAAGATGCATGATACTCCGTGAACTTTGTTACGGTAGCTTTCCGCTCGCCTTGCTGTTTGGTGGTGACCAGCGCGTGAACACGTAATTGAGATTACTGAGTACGTTGTATTCAATTACGTAATCTAAACTGATTATATTGTATAGTATACCTCTACTTCCAGTTTAGAATACGTAAATCCTGGCCTCTCCGGTCCATGTGAAATTCCTGGAGACTTTTCATCTTGGAACCAGACACGCGGTTAGATTGAACCTTCGCTCGCTGCTGAATGATGGAGCGAGCGACGACCTGCTCAGAGACCACTGTGTGAGGCCCGAGGCTCCGACCTTCTTTTGGCCTGAATTCGAGTCCTACTAGTAGGTTTTTTTTAGTAGGCAGTAGCTTCTCTGATTGGAACGAGAGAGTTGAAATTTTTATGTGTTCGATGAATCGTTTAAAACATGCAGTTAGACTGAACCTTGGATGGCTGCTGAATGGTGGCGACGACCTTCACAGAGACCCGCTCTGTGAGGCCCGAGTCTCCCACCTTCTTTTGGCCTGAATTCTTAAATAGAAGGCCAATGGCCCAGCGTTAAATTAATAACGCCATGAACGGCGAAACAGATACATGATGCTGCACCCAGCTTACAAGAGATACCTGCACACACACACACACATACACAAGAATAGATCTACTGAAGCACTGAGTATGCAGAGCACAAAGCAAGCCAGGCCGAAGTTAGAGAACCGGAGAGGCAACGCAAAGCACCGCCACTTCGCCTCCCCACCGACGGAGAGCCGCACGCCATGAACTCCAAGGCGGCATCTTCAAGAAGATCGCGACGTAGAAGCGCCGCCACCGCCCGATCCTAGAATCTTAGGTTTTCACCCGGAGCATGGAGAAGAACAAAGAGAAGCCACACCGACGCCTTCAGCAAGGAGACGACGTCCACAGACGCCGCCGTCGTGGCCCAAATGGGCAAGGGTTGCCCCTCGGCACACTCTCGTCACCCTCATCACAGCACGCTGCTCGCCGGCCACCACACCGTACACACGGCCGTGGCCACCGGCCAGCACCTGAGCCCTTGGCTCGCCCGCCAACCACAGGACTCCCACCTTCCAGGACCGCCGTCCCGGCATCCCAACTCAGCGCACTGCAAAACTGGAGGAAGCGAAGGAGCACAGCCACGCAGAACGCCGGCCCGACTAGCCAGCCACCGCAACACGCCACCGACGAAAACCAGACGAAAATCACACCCAGATCGGCATCCAACAGCACCCATGGCTGTCGGCGCCCTCAGATCTGAGGCGGAGAACATGGGCTTGACAGGGCCCGGGGCCCCTGCCCCGGCCCGCACACAAGGCGTCCAGATCTGGAGCCGTGAACCCAGCCGCCGCGCCTGGGGAGAGCCTCGCCGGACCAGCCGGCCGCAGCGCCGCCGCGAGCCAAGACACGCCGGCCCCTGCGCGCAGTGCTCCCTTCCGCCACCAGCCAGCCGCCCACCGAGCTCGCGCCGCTCGAGACCAGACCGCGGCCAAGAGACCGCCGTCACCCCGAGCACGCCTGGGCTCCGAAGTAGCCACGCCGCCGCCGAACGGCCGTGCCGCCGCGCCCTTCGACCAGCACGACGCCCTTGCCGATCCCAGCGACCCGCGCCGCCGTCACCAAGCAAGGGGGAGGGGAGACCCCGCCGCCGCCGCCGCCGGCCGGGTTTCACCCGGCGACGCCCACTGGCGGCGGCGAGGAGGAGGAGGAGGGTAGGGGAGGGACTAGCTAGGGGCGCCGCCGGGTGCTCCCGGTCGCTCGCGGGAGCGACGCGGGAGCAGGTAGGGTTTCCCTGCTCTTGGCCTGAATTCTCTAGTCCTACAAGTACGGAGTATGATTTTTAGTAGGCATAGCTTCTCTGATTGGAACGAGAGAGTTGAATTTTTTTTTGTCTTGGATGAATCGTTTACCTGCCTACTACTACCTAGGTAGTGTAGCTTCAACTCTTTGTTACCGAATCCGGCTCGGAGGTAGGGAAGTCGTTAATCAGTTGTTAACTTGGATCTTCTGCGATAACACATACTGAAACTTCATGCTCGGAACCATGGCAATGGCGAGACTACAAAAATAGGGATGTAACTTGGAATCTGGGATGCCACCAATGTTTCACTTGTAGTTTACTTCAAGATTTCAAGTTCAAATTTTAATTGAGGGCTCATTTCTCCTTTCCTATTTATCTATCCTCACCACTCCTTGAGAGTCGCCGTGTGCTCCCCGGCACCTCTCGCCCTGGTCGTCTCCAAGTGGTGTTGTCCCCAAAGACGGTGCGGTTGGCCGAGTTTTCGAGTTCGACTTCGTCGTCGGTGGAGAACGGCCTGATCGCGTTCTGCAATTTTCTTTTAGGGTCCCTTTTGAAAACTTTGATGCATTTTTCATTTTCATTTTTTAGAGATCCTCTCTGTAAGATGTGATCCCATCGCTCCTGATTATTTGCAGATGCTGGATGTGAAAAAAGATTATTTAATCTAAAATGTTGGATTAAATTTATTCAACTGAACTACAAGTACGATATGGGCGGGATCCTACCTTCTAGAGACCCTAGCTTTCTGCTCAAAGTAAATGATTGAATAGTTATAACTTCTCAATTTGGCAACTCAATGTCTTGGGGCATCTTTGATTCATAGGATAGAAAACGTATAGGAATAGAATATGTACAAGATTTGAGTGTCATTTCTAGTTTAATCATATGAAAAGAGCAATTATCTTTAATTGTAATGAAAGAGTTTTCCATAAGATCCTATACAAACCCGTTGAAAATCCTACGAATCAAAGGAGCCCTTTTACACCTAATCAGAAACGAAAGCTCAACAAAAAATATGTCTATGTGTACATCTAGGTATTTTATGTTCATTAACAAAGCTTCGCGAGACAAATATATATGTTTTTTATAATATTAAATTTGGTGCTCTAAAATTACTATTTACTAATTTTTTACCTTTTTTACATAGTCCACAAAATACTCCCTCCGTCTACGGGAGTGTACTTCTCACTTTTTGGAGAGCCAATTTTTTTTTAGTTTAAGCGTGTTTAAACAATAGTGTACCAATATTTGGAAGTGATGTTTTGGCTTTTGGGTGCATATGCTTCTATTTTTTCGATGCATCTTTGACATATTTTGAAATGTTAAAAAAATTCTAAACAAAATATTTGTATGTACATCTTTACATGCTACGTGCGCACAAAGTCCTTCCATGAAATATCAACTTGTCATTTGAGCTGTGTAAGAAAGACAAAATTTTGTGTTAAAAATAAGGTTTTTTGTGAGACATATTTTGTCATTTTTACATCGACCATAAAAAAAAATGTTTTTGCGAAACTGTATGAATGCACATCTATTGTCAAGATATACATGCGATCTTTTGGAAATTATAAATATATTTTTTGGTTGGAGGGGCATATGCACTCGGTAGTAATTTTCACCAACAATTATGCTACTAAATTAGTATTATTATATTTTTAATGTGATATATTTTCATCATAGGGTATATAGATATATTTCCATGATTGTTTATTTATTTTATATATTTAAAATGCGTTTTGTACCAACTTCCATCCATATCCAAACATAAACACCTACTACCTCTATGCCGGATTATTGGGTAATTCTATATTTTAAGACAAAATTTAACCATTAATTTTAGATAAGAAAATATGAGATATTTGACATAAAATTTATACCATTGGAAAGTATTTTGAATATGAATTCAATGGTATATTTTTTATATAATATATCTTATATTTTCTTAATTAAAATTAAAGGTCAAAATTTGTCTTGAATTACATAATTGCCCTATAATCCGGGATGGAGGAAGTGATGTTTTTATACGGCCTCTTGAGCTCAACGAGGAGAGTTTGTTAACTTGTGCACTGTGTATCTGCACATGGCAGAATACCAGTACAGTATATAATAATTTACTGCCCATTTCACAAACGATGCCAAAGTTGTACTTCCCCACGCAGTTAATGGCACAGTACCGAACACGTACTCCTACTCGAAGTTCAGGGTCCAGAGGGCATTAAAAAGAAGGAAAAGCTCAGAGCAGAGTAACCAGAGGGAATCGTAAGTACGTAAAAAATAAAATCCTTTTTTTGTACACGGAGTCCCGGGACATCTCGCTCCTTGATTGTCCCGAGAGTCAGGACAAACATCGCAGTAAGTCAAATCATCGCATGTTGGCGAGAAAAATATGGTCCCAGTAGCCAAATCTGGGCTACGAACAACCGTTCGAGCTAATTCGGAGATGATGACACCAGTCATTCGGCTCTCAATTATAATAGCTCAGCGATTAGTTTATGAAGGCAGGACGCGATTAGATGCATGATAAGCGCTCTACTCTATACTGTTCTCCGAGATGTGAGATCTCCACTTGTCTCTCCACCATTGAATAGCTTTCCATCTACTCTATGCTCTACCCATTTTGTATGGAGGGAGATCTGGGGGCAAGGACCAGTTCTTCTGGTTGAGTGTTGCTCAAGTGCCAAACTAGGTGGCTCGGCATGTGGGCGCTGCGTCCTTTTTACCTGACTTTGGGGCAAGTCTGCTGAGATCCATGACCATGTGCCCTCGGACTAGAGCTGTCCCAATTTCCTCTTCCTCCCTCATGAACCGGCTTTGTCTTTACTGCTTGCCCTTTACTTTTCTCCTTCATCTCCAACCCCTCAAGATTTGGATATTTACAGGTTTACACAAATAGGACCCCTCATTATCTTGAATGTCAAATTTTTCGAAATATAATATTTTTTGCAGGTTCCTAGCACACAACTTCGATGATCTAGTACTCCCTCCGTTCTATAAATTTGTCACGAAAATGTATGTATCTAAAGACATACTTAAATGTCTAGTTACATCAATATTAGCGATAAGTTTTATAGAAGGGAAGGAGTATTATTCATAATCTGGTAACAAACCTTACTCTAAGTAAAAAAGCCGACAGCTATTAATACCATCTACTCGTAAAAATATATTAATACCAACCATTTGTGTTTCTATGGTTTTACCTATCCACTTGGAAGATGCACACCGCTGATTGGCAAGCCTGATAGTTTGGAGTTGATTAATGCATGTAATAGAGTAATTGAACTATGAAGTCCCTATACTGTCATTCTAACATATTGCTTCCAAATATCACACCGGATTGGTAAAATGTCGTTTCATCATTGCCTGAGAGTTATGCAATAAATGAAAGCTAAGTGCATCATTTTGATGCAGCAGTCGGGGCCTTGCTAAAAATCATCACCTGAGAGAGGCAAACAAGACAGCATATAACCTGACTAGACTTAGTTATGATTCTGGCAATATTTTCATATGGGATGTTGGTGATCCACCACCCTCAATCTTGAGTGATATAATAAAAGATGTATCTCTGTTAAAGAATATATAAATTTATGTCCCTTGTGTAAAAATTATTATGCTTAAAATGTTGTAACAACCTACATTTTCTCGGTAACACATATTATAATTCCTTCCACACTTACAAATTTGATGTCCGCTTCAATTTCACACAAGAGCACAAAAGATTGGAGGCCGACGGGGCAAATTTCCCAAGGAAGAAAGCACAATAGTAACTTTTCAAAGGTTTTATAAGCAAAGTACATCATTAGCATTAACTCCATTTTCCTCGCAGAATAACTGTTTACAGTTTTTTTACCCAAGAATAACTGTTTACCTCGGCAACTACCGAGGCAATCCCGGACAGAGATCCGGTGCCTCGCTGTAGGCAAGGCACCAATGAACAGTACCGTGCCTTGCAAACTGAGCTGTTGGATGGAAAATAGATGATCAGGATTAAACACTGCAGCAGTACACTGTATACAGTACTGTACTGGGCTCACGGTAGGCAAATCACTGTACCGCGTGCACTGTAGCCGAACACTATAGCGATGGACTGTTGATATCATCTGGACCATCAATTCTCAATCCAACGGCTAAAATAGAGGTGGAAGGCATGGTACTGTTCATTGGTGCCTTCCCACTGCGAGGCACCGGATCTCAGTCCGGCAATCCCCTACTTCACAGCCCACTCCACTCCCACCTTCTAGAAGTAGAGACTCCATTCCCCACTCCAAATGGCGTTCCTCTAGGACCCCAGAGCTCCCCAAGCACACCCCGCCGGCGACAATGGCGGCGTGCAACAGCCTGTTCGTGTACCACATGCTCGGTCTGGCCTCCCTCGGGGCAGTCTTCTACTTCTCCCTCCTCGGCGAAGTGAACCTCCGCTTCCCGGGCCTCCTCCCGTCCCCGCGCAGCCACTTCCACTCCCAGCCCCAGCCCCACGACGCGTCCCTCCCCTTCGTGGAGCGGCGCGGCGTGCAGCTGTTCCTGGAGGACCGGCCGTTCTACATCAACGGGTGGAACTCGTACTGGCTCATGGACCAGTCCGTGGAGACGGCGAGCCGGCACCGCGTGTCGGCCATGTTCCGCTCCGCCGCCGGGATGGGGCTGACGGTGTGCCGCACCTGGGCGTTCAACGACGGCGCCTACAACGCCCTCCAGGTCGCCCCGGGCCACTTCGACGAGCGCGTGTTCGAGGCGCTGGACCGGGTGGTGGTGGAGGCCCGGCAGCACGGCGTGCGCCTCATCCTGAGCCTGGCCAACAACCTGGAGGCGTTCGGCGGGAAGACGCAGTACGTGAAGTGGGCGTGGGACGAAGGCGTCGGCCTCACCGCCTCCAACGACTCCTTCTTCTTCGACCCCGCCATCCGCGACTACTTCAAAGTCTACATCAAGGTAAATTAGTTGCAGGCGCTCATCGAGCCCGGAGCTAGACGAATCTGTTACGAAACATGGTAGAAAAAAAGTGTCGGTGGAGATTTGACAGTGGCTAAAGTTGCATTTTTTTTTTCATTTTGGTGCAGACATTGCTCACGAGGAAGAACCACTTGACCGGGGTGCTGTACAAGGACGACCCTACCATCTTGGCGTGGGAGCTGATGAACGAGCCCAGATGCATCACAGATCCGTCTGGTAACACTCTGCAGGTGAGCCTCAAGATGCTACCCCCATTATTTGCCTGTCTTTGTGTGAACTAGTTTGTAATTGTGATTGTTACAGCATTTGGTGAATTTTTCGTATCATCTTTCTGATTCGGTTGTGATGGGGGCAGCGTTGGATCGAGGAGATGGCGGCCTACGCGAAATCCATCGACAAGAGGCATCTGCTGACCGTCGGCACGGAGGGATTCTACGGCCCGACGAGCCCTCCCGAGAAGCTGAGCGTCAATCCGGGGCACTGGTTCAACAACTACGGCCTGGACTTCATTCGCAACTCCAAGATCTCGGACATCGACTTCGCCTCCGTCCATCTTTACCCCGACAACTGGTAATTAGCTCACCGCACATTTTTCCCCTCTTCAAGATTCAAGCAGAAGCACTGAATTAACAGAGAGCATGATGGAACGCGAATCGAATTGCAGGCTGCATGAGGCCAATCTGGAGGAGAAGCTCGAGTTCGTGAAGCAGTGGGTGACCTCCCACTTCGAGGACGGGGACAGTGAGCTGAGCAAGCCGGTCCTGCTGACGGAGTTCGGGCTGTCGCACCTGGTTCAGGGCTTCGACCAGTCGCACCGCGACGCCTTCTACAGGGCGGTGTACGGCATCGTGCACGAGTCGGCCCGGAAGGGCGGCGCCGGCGCCGGCGCCTTCGTGTGGCAGCTGGCCGTCGAGGGCATGGAGGAGTACCAGGACGCCTTCGCCATCGTGCCCAGCGAGCGGCCGACGATGCAGAAGCTGCTCAGGGAGCAGTCGTGCCGGCTCGCCGCGCTGAGGCACGGTGAGGTGGAGGCCAAGATCCTGAGGACGGTATGCGCCTGATTGAGTTTCAGGTTGTGAGTGAGATTGTGTGTGCTGCAGGTTGACACGAATGACGAACCGGATCGAACGGATCCCGTCGTGCATGTGCCGGCCTGGCACAGGTTGTGTGTGCTCGGCGCCGACGTCGGCAGATCTGCATACCTAACCACCCGCTGTTTCCGTATTTTGTTTGCTACGTTGTTGTACTTGTACCTGCCCTTGACCTTTGATATTGAAGTCGCTGTCGAGTGGCAGAACAGGCGATTATATATAGTCATCAAAATAGTGTTTATGTCTGTAAGCATAATGAAAAACAAAGGCGTGTACTGCGTCGAAATAGAGCACCTTCAGATCTTTATTCAGTGTGCATGTGCCGCGGCAGAGTGTTCGCAGGGCAGGGTGTTCTCCCAAAACGGCTCCCAACCGCGGGCCAGCCTTTTTTTTTTTGACCCGCGGGTAAAATCGGTGCACCACCGGTAGCCCAAATTTGTGCAATAAACAGTCGATGCTCCCGAGTCAGCCTCTGTGTGCGGCAGGAGCCTATCGGAAGCGCCGACACCTCGTGCCATGTTGGAAAAATGCCCCCAGCCTCGCTTGGCACAGCCATATCCATCCTCAAACCCTACCCTCGCCCGCCTCCCACCCTCTAGAGCAACTACCACCGCCGACGAGGCGCCCCTCTTGCTCCACTGTCCAAAAAAAAGTTGCTCCGTAGGTCGCCGACGCATCCCCACCGCGGTCTGGCAAGGTTTCAACCGCCTCCGCCGTAGATAGCAGCGGCGAACAAGAATTGCCATAGGGACGCCGACGCCATGCTGCTGCACTCCGACTACTTTGCGGATGATGCAACAAATACATCGAAGGAATTTCGATGGTGATTCAGGATGAACAAGAATCTTTTCATGAAGATTGTGTAAGGCGTGAAAGAGTACGACGACTACTTCAAGTGCAAGAAAGATTGCACTGAAAAGTGGGGGTTCACGTCGGTTTAGAAATGCACGGCTGCCCTATAGTGCATTGCATATGGAGCTCCGCCGGATATAGCAGTGGACAATCTACGCATGGCTGAGTCGACATTTACAGATAGTGTCTTCAAGTTTTGTCGGGCAGTTGTGGCAGTGTTTTGGCCCAACTTATCTGCGACAACTAAATTAAGAAGAGACAACCCGAATCCTTGGGATTTCCTAGGATGCTTGGTAGCATCGATTGCATGCATTAGGCTTGAAAGAATTGCCCGTTTGCTTGGCAAGGGCTGTACAAAGGCCGCAATGGGGAATACAGTGTGATCCTTGAAGCTGTCGCCGATCACGACATGTAGATTTGGCATTCTTTCTTCAGGATGGCGGGAATCCACAATGACATCAACGTACTGCAGCGATCTCCTATGTTCGCAAGGGATGTCGGGACATTCTCCTCCAGTTAACTTCGAGATCAACGGCAACACCTATACCAAAGGGTACTACCTCACCGATGGTATCTATCCATCTTGGGCTATATTTGTGAAGACAATTTCTAGGCCAATTTTGGATAAGCAATCTTGGCTTGCCAAGTGTCAAGATGCAGCTCGGAAGGATGTTGAGCGGGCATTTGGTGTGCTCCAGGCGCGTTTTGTCGTTGTCACGTACCCAGCTCTTACTTGGTCGGAATCTCAGATGTGGGAGGTGATGAACTATTGTATAATCTTGCACAACATGATTATTGAGAGTGAGTGGGCTGCACCAATTGATGATCACACGTACGACTACATAGATCCTCTTGCACAACTTGATGACCAGGTACAATTTTCCGCTTTTCTCGCCATACATATGGAAATCCGCAACGCAGACGAGCACCATCGACTTCAGGCTGATCTTGTGGAGGACCTTTGGTCGCTCAAAGGAAACTTTTGCCACCAGTTTTATTTAAAATTTATGTGAAAAGACACGACTGTCGTCTAGGGGGGGGGGGAGGGGTAAATAGGCAATTTAAAACTTTTACGAGTGACTTGACAAATGCGGAATAAAACTAATGTTTAATTTTCCAAGTATACATAACCTAAATAAACTAGGCTCACCTATGTGCGCTAACAACTTATGCTAAACAAGATAAGCAACTATGTGATAGCAAGATATATAAGACTTCAAGCATGATGGCTATCACAAAGTAAATTGCATAAGTAAAGGAGATCGGGTATAGAAATAACCGAGGCATGCAGAGATGATGATATATCCCGAAGTTCACACTCTTGTGGATGCTAATCTCTGTTGGAGCGGTGTGGAGACACAAGGCTCCCCAAACACCACAGAGGCTCACCGTAATCTCCTCGAACCCTCCCACCAAGATGGAAGACCCGATCACTATGGGACACTTAAGGGCGGTCACTGAACCCGCACAAAGCTTGGAGCAATCTCCACAACTCAATTGGAGGCTCCCAAGAAATCGCCACTGAGGTACCACAAAGCTTGGGAGGATCTCCAACTTAATTGGAGGTCCCCAAGAAATTGCCACCGAGGCACCACAAAGCTTGGGAAGATCTCCGCAACTTAAGGATGTCCCCAAGTAATCCACTAAGTCACAAAGCCGTCTAGGGTTCTAAGAACCCAGGAGTAAAAAGCTCTACGAACTTTCAACACTGAATCTCCATGGAGAACTCAAACCGATGCACCCGATGCAATGACAAGAACACAAGTGCTCAAATGCTTCACTCTCAAATTCCAACAAAGCAACTAATGCTTATGGGGGAATAAGAGAGGAAGAACAAAGGAGGAGAATCATAAAGAACTCCAAGATCTAAATCCACAAGGTTCCCCTCACTTAGAGAAGATATTGATTGGTAGAAAGATAGATCTAGATCTCCTCTCTCTTTTTCCTCAAGAATATGCAAGAATCATGAGAGGGATGGGGAGATAGAAAGCTCTAAGAAGGTCAACAATGGAGGGCAAACACGAGATAGAGAGAGTGGGGGACATTAGGGAAGAAGCCCCCCTTAATTAGGTCCCCCAAAATCCAACCGTTATGCCTAGAATTCGTCTGGGCCAGAGTCTCCGGTGCCCCGGGGTCATTCTGGGGCCTCAAGAAGTCGCAGTCAGACTCCAAGCCGGAATCAGGCCGGAAACTCTGAGTCTTGGGCCGGATACTCCCGCCACCCAAAAGCTGGCAGCAACACCAACACGAAAATGGCAATAACTTGAGCATATGGACTCCATTTTTGATGATCTTGGGCTCGTTGGAATCACAACAATAAGATCTACAAGTCTATGCATAGAAACGTCATAATCCAAGCAAGGAGGGTAAAACCAAAAGATCAAAGGTTTGACCTATCTATAAAGATAAATCGGTAAAACCTCCAACACCAAAAACTCAATAAGATTTTCATCCAACATCCATTTTTGATGAGTTAGAGCTTGTCATGGAAATAACCACAAGCTCTAAACATCACTTGGATAAAACCCAAATAAGAACCAAGAAAGATATGCCAAGTATGCAAAGGTTTGAGCTCTCTCCAAACGATACGATTAAGTTACTCACTCGAGAGCCCTCTTGATAGTATGACTACCGATACTATAACCCGGTCTCACAACGAACACATGAGACCGGTAAGAAAGAAACTATATCAAGATCATGCCTTTGCCTTGCGTATTCCACTTGAGCTACATGATGACAGTCTTGACTTCCTCAAGTTGAAACACCTTTCTTAATCGTTGCTAGCACGTGCTTGATGAAGACATCTCAAAATACTCCCCCATACCCCAATATGGAAGAGCCTTGCTTAGCTCCGTCTTTATGAGTCCATAGCACTATCTTGATTTTGTTCTTTGCACATTGACTTGATAAACATTGCACTTCATCTTTTTCCTTCATAATGATGATGTCTTGAGAATGCACATGAGAGCTCACTCCATCTTATTCCTCAAGACACACTCTATATAGGCTCAACTCACTTATGACCAATCTTCGTATCACTCCTTGAATAACACCTTGGTCATCACATAATCTTCTTTATTTCTATCTTCATACAACCTTGAAACCAATAAATGGTTCAAGCATTGTCTACGGACAAGTCCTACAAATATAACTCAATGTAACCATTAATCTATAAAGATTGTCATTAATTACCAAAACCACACATGGGGACAAATACTCTTTCATTATGTTTGATTTGTTATTTGAATAAGGGTTGTATGAAACCATTTGTATGTCCAAACTATGTAATATTGCTTAAATTTCTATTTAATAACACAAATGTATTGCTATTTATAAAAAAATATTATCTCAATTTTTTGGGACCGACGTTTTGGGGATGCGGTGTGGAAGCCCGGCCCTGATTTTCAGGAATGACATGCCGACGTTTTCAAAACGGTTCAGCCAACGCCCGCTACAAATTTGGGGACGCCGGTGGAGATGCTCTTAGGCTTTGCTTATACAGAGTACTGTAGTCGTCCAGGCCTGATCTAAATATTCAGGTGTTTGATGTGGTTGCCAATAGGCATGAAGACGCTTCAGGTCATCACAAAGAAACACAAGAAAACCAACCGATGAGATGGAGCACCATATCACGCACGGATGGTTTTTATTGCCAGGCCGTTGTCTCTATGATTTTCTACTCTAATCTATTAATTAGGAAGAAGACTACTGTTCAATTAATTAATAAAAAACTAGATGAAACTGATACAATGAGATCATAAGCGAACACCAAAGCTTCTATCAACAAGACAACCAATAACCCCTCTTAATCTACTACAACCACGAATTACGAAAACCCAAACAGACTACATCCAAATCAATGACGAAGCGTTCTATACCGTAAGGATGAGGGCAACGAGCTGAACCGGAAAGCATTAGTTATAGATCAGGTAATGGGGCATCTGAAGTTCCTCCATACGCCAGGATCGGAGAAGCACAAGGTCTAGAACAAGGCTGCACTAGAATTAAACAAAGGCTGCATCGGAAGCAGTGGCCCATGCGATACTATATGGCCCGAAATGCCGAAATTTCGATGGTTCGGCCTGGTTCGGCCTAATAATGAGAGAATCCGTAGTTTGCACCGCTGAAGTGGCCCATTTATAAATAGTTCATAATATTACCTCTAAGAAGCCCAAGCGAGTTTTCTTCCGCCAGGTCGATACTCTGTTACTCCCTCACGGCGAACCCTATTTCGCGCTCACTGCGGACCCGATCCGGGGTTCCGCACAGGGCAGAAACACCCAATCAACTAATGGGCCGGCCCGTTGAGCCGTTTTTTATTTTTTTTTCGGATTTTCTTCTTTCTGTTTTTTTCTTTTCTGTTTCTTTTTAATTGAATAATCTAATTCGTAATTTGTTTCAATACTGAAATTTCTTCCAATTTAAAAGTTGTTCCATTTTCAAAATTTGTTCCAATTCATAATTTGTTTCATTTTAAAAAAAATCCATTTTCAAAATTTGTTCCAATTTTTGAAATTTTTCCAATTTTGAAATTTGTTCCAATTCGTAATTTGTTTCATTTTCGAAATTTGTTCCATTTTTTAAAAAATTCTAATTTCGAAATTTGTTCCAATTTTTGAAATTTTTTTCAATTTTAAATTTGTTCCATTTTTGAAAATTTGTTCCAATTTTCGAAATTTTCCAATTTTCGAAATTTTTCCAATTTCGAAATTTGTTCCATTTTTAATTTTTTTTCCAATTTCTAAATTTGTTCCAATTCGTAATTTTTTTCATTTTTAAAAAAAATCCATTTTCAAAATTTGTTCCAATTTTTAAAATTTTTTCCAATTTTGAAATTTTTCCCAATTTTGAAATTTTTCCAATTCGTAATTTGTTTCATTTTCGAAATTTGTTCCATTTTTAAAAAAATTCCAATTTTGAAATTTGTTCCATTTTGAAATTTTGTTCCAATTTTGAAATTTTTGTTCCAATTTTCGAAATTTTTGCAATTTCGAAATTTGTTCCAATTTTTTAAATTTTTTCCAATTTCGAAATTTGTTCCAATTCATAATTTGTTTCATTTTCAAAAAAAAATTACATTTTTAAAATTTGTTCCAATTTCGAAAATTTGTTCCATTTTGAAAATTCGTTGAGAAAAAGTCAAAGTTCATACTCATAACACAGCGCGCGAAGGAAAAAAAATTAAACAGCAATAACAAACCGTTCTGACAAACAAAAACAGTCATAGAAAGTAAATAGGCCCGGCCCATTAAATAAACTACTCCCGAACGTCGAAGCGGCCCCGATGACTTTCTCCGCTTAAAGCGGGAAATAGGAGCTCCCCTCCCTCACATCATAATAGGTTTGCTTATTTAGTATACTCCCTCAAATCCATAAAAACATTAGCAATTTAGTATAACTTCATATTGAGTTATACCAAATCAGCGGTCAGTTGTTATAGATGGGATGATAAAGTTATTCAAAATCAGCTACACTTATTAAGGATCGGAGGGAGTACTGTTTGCCAGACCTGCTAAAAAATGTTGTACTCCCTCTAGCCATATTACTTGTCTCGTAGTAGCGACAAGTAATATGGAAGGACGGTGTACTAGTTGCCACACTTTTGAGGCAAACTTGTCCAAGGTTAGACGATCAGTACTGTCGGCACTTCAGAAAAATTTCTCGTACTTTTTTGGGTCGATATGCAGAGCCTATATTGTAGTAAATGAATCAAAGACTAAGTACTCCCTAGAAAAGGAGACGTGAAGGATGTGTTTTGATTTTCTTCTTGAGAATTCATATGAAACTCTAGTTGTGTACAAAAACATTCGGGTGCAAGGGCTGCGCTCCAACCTTGGGAGTACAGGATACACTATGACTATGGTACACCGAGTACTGCCAACTTTGGAAAAAAACAACGTATCTTTGAAAAAAAACTTTGAAAAAAACACTCTAGAAGTCATGATTTTGTTTAAAAAACATGATATGGACACCCGACTTCATGTCATAGAAATTCAAATCTAGATTGAAAACACTAATCTATATTAAAAAATACAAATTCAAATACAATGCAGATAGTGCTAAGAACATGTACAATGCAAGAGCTTAGAAAAATAAACCTTTTTAGTGTTTATTTATAAAAGGTTAATGTTTAACTAGACACTTTTCCTTTACAAATAAGCACTTGTACCTTTAAGTAAAAAATAGTTTATTTATTATAAGCACCTTACATTGTACATGGCCTAACAGGCCAAATTCATGGTGCAATTTAAACTAGGTTATATACTTATAAGCCGTAAGTTGAACATGGTTATGCAATTGTGGCACAATGAACAGGTTTAAATGCTGTGATTGTCATTTCAATTTTTTTTTTGAATCAATAGGAGAGGACAAAACGTTTGGGTGCACCTAGTACTCCAAGCTTGATTTGCAACCTGACACTGTCTTAGATGCTCATGTAACATTTGCTGGCAGAGGCAGTTTAGGGCGATCGCTTGGCGATCTTGATCTGAGTCGCCGTAGCTGATTACTGCCGGCAACAATCTGTCCCTCCCTTCGCCTCCCCTCCCCTCCCAGGTCGCCCGCGCGAGGGTGGCTCCGGAGGGCAACATCTAAGCACTAGTCCTCCCTCCCGTGGCCCACCTAGCCGCTGCTACCGCCGGCATCGGCGGTGGTGGCGGCGCCCAGCCGCCAAAGGCAGAGGGATAGGAGGCGCATCGGGTGGATCCTCTATGCGCGGAGGAGAAGCTCTGATGGGTGTGCGGTGGTGGTGCTCTCGGCGAAGGACGCATGCGATGAGTTGATGATGGGTTGCCGCAGCCTACAGTGGCGGTTGCACGTTTTTTGTCGGCCCGAGGGGTGATGGCTAGCTGTGCTGCGACATGGGCACCACATTGCTCATATGTCGTTGCCACGCCGGCCGTTTCCTACTGCGGTGTGGAGGTTTTCTGAACCTCCTTCGTCGTCGTTGGGCGGCGGATGGCGGCGTGGGGGCCTGCTTGTCCGCATCAAAGAATAAGGAGGCGGTCCTAGGATCCCTCTTATGCCATGACGATGATCTGCTTGATGTGTGTCTTCATTGATCTGGCCGGAGTGTCGAGTTCCGGAAGGTTTCGTCGGCGAACTCCAATGGACGTCATGCCTGGAGATTGATGGATCGGATGGAATTCGGTCGCGCGCAACCATGTTTTTTTTCCTGACCGTTTGGTTTCAGAGGGAGCGACGCGAAGCTCTGTTGCCATCGTGGGACATGTCTTTACTCACATGGTGAAGTCAGTCGCGGAGAATGTCATGGAAGCCGAGATCTGAGGACTGGTATCAGTGGTTCGAGTCATGGTGGCGATGAGGGTTTGGCTTCGTGATTCGTGACTTGGAGCAGCGGCACCGGCAAGTGGGGGCGACAACACAGGAGAAATTCATAGTCTAAACTTGCAGGGTGAAAATCCAATGTCTGGTCTTAATTGGTTCTGCCTGTTAATGATCTTGTTGAAGGCATTATTTTGTGAGCATGAACTTTCTTCTAGGTGAAAACCTATGATCTATGATCAGAGCGACGACGGCGCTTGTGCACTGTTTCCTTTTTGAGGGCGTCGCTTTTCTGGTGTTGTCTTGGTGGTGTTTGGTTCCCTGCTACAAGGAATAGATCACTGGAGTGTGACTTTTCTTTTTTGTAATTATTCTTTTTTGGGCTATGTGCATCCGTATTGCCACTAGGGCACTGCGAGGTCGGATGTAATTAGTATCTTCGTGATATTAATATATTCTCTTTATCGAAAAAATGTAACATTTGCTTTCTGGTGGCGAGACACGTTGGCTGTGAGTCCACGAAAAAGATATCCCTAAGCTCTGTTGTTTTCATTTTCTCATTAGCGTCTTTTTCATTCCTCGTGATAATTTCAGTGGCGTGAGTATCATTGCTATTTTTTTTTAATCTCAACTGAAAATGGAAAACTGAAGGGGAATCGGAGGTTCAAGAACAAAGATCTGCTGCGTGCAAAACAGAACCTTGGAGTGTGGATATACGCAATATATACCTCTGTTTCCATGCCTGCTACTCTAGATTGTCATGTCTGCTGACCTCCTGCAGAATCCAAGTTTCCATGGTCTAACCATATGCTGTCAAAAGGAAAATAATCTCCTGACCACATGGCTGCTCAACGTCAGGACGGTCGGCCATTGCTGCCATACCTTCATGTCTGAATTCTTGCATCGCTCTTCGTCACACGCTCACTCAGTACCATTCCAACACGCACTAGCTGCAACAGGCGCTAGTACCAGTAGCAGAATAATTGATCCGCCACTCACCTTTGAACCGCAAACATGCACTTTTTTTCACCGAATCACCGGTGCTAGTAGTAGTAGATGCAGGTACATGTTTCACCATTACACTTTGATACACTTTTTTTCTAGTGAAGCACAGTGCACGTTTCTTCGATGCTGCAAGAGACCAGGAAGAAGTGTAGTGGGGGTTGCACTCGTGGTACATTGCCAAATTGGGCAGATTCTCCTCGACAGAAGCGTACGCCCACTGCCCATCGTTTCCCACCGTTGGTGAGGGTATCTCGGCAGCGATATTCCAGTCAAAGCTGCTAGACCGAAGAATCTAATGAACGGTAGCGTGGCTTCCACTCGCTGCTTGTTGCTTTATTGGTAATCTTCTGGTGCTGCTTTATCATCGATCCTAAGTACCGGTGTAGCTACTCCATAATATTCAGTGACATCACGAAATGAGTTCTAAGTTTGAGCGTATGTCAACTTAACAACTGAAGATTGATGTGAGAGGCGATCACAAACTCGGTTTATGGGCGGGGCCGGCCTCCTATATTCCGCCGAGAGTAAAATTCATCCACGGTAGCTGAACTTGACACCCTTGCACGATACGGCCACTCGACTCCGGAAATATTAAGTAACTTATGGTACTACTACCTCCGTCCCAAAATATAAATATTTTTAGAGATTTACATTAGCTATCTAAAAAAGCTTATATTTTAGGACAAAGATAATAGAATATAGGTGCCTATCTCATCGACGGTTCTATCTAAAATAAAAGCATGTACTCTACTATTGACAAGGGTATAGATAATAGAGCCCGTTGGTTAGCTACCTCTGAGGCCCGTTAAGCTAGGCCCAATTGTAATACTAGTCGAAATACGAGTTCATGTCGTATGTCAATATTGTAATCTGTGTCGGATCTCTCCCGATCCCTAAGACCTGGCCACCTATATATAGGGGCCAGGACGGGACGGTAAGGGACAGATTGAAAGCAAGCCAGGTTTACACCCATGTTTACTTTCGATAGCCACCTTGTTTGACTGATTTTACCTTCAAGTTCATCCGACGCCATATCTCCCCGATCCTAAGTCCTTCATCTAGGACATTTGTCGAGTTAACCCTCGTCAATTGGCGCCGTCTGTGGAGATGAATCGAGGGTTTTTTTTATGCGAGGCCCAGGTCTTGAACCCGGGTCGGTTGTCTGTCTCCTCAAGGAGGGAAGTGGGTATGCCCTTCAGGTACCCACGGATTAGTATACCGGGTCCGGCCCATTATGGAGGTAGACTAGCACAAGGACTCGAAGATTGACTTGGAGACGAAGAAGGAAGGTTCTAATTCGTATTCGACTAGGACACTTGTAAACCTTAGCCTGGTTGCATATATAAAGCCAGGCAGAGACGCTCCTAGAGACAACTCAACTTACAATATCATAGACACGCAATAGTAGAGATACAAGATAGATTAGACATAGACAATTCCGCCTACGGCGGCACCATGTAAACACCATTGTGATCATATACTAGATTGCTAGCAGGATGTAGCGATCCTCCACCGCGGGGACGTGAATCTGGGTATGTCGTGTGCCAATCTCGATCCCGAAATCTCTAGTCGTTGCTATTCTCCCGATCCTAAGTCCTTCATCTAGGACATTTGTCGAGTTAACCCTCATCAATTGGCGCCGACCGTGGGGACGTGAACCTGGGTACGTCGTGTGCCAATCTCGATCCCGGAATCTCTAGTCGTTGCTCTTTCCCCGATCTAAAGTCCTTCATCTAGGATATTTGTCGAGTTAACCCTCGTCAATTGGCGCCGACCGTGGGATCACGGCGACTGGATTTTGTTATTCGGGCGGGATCCTTCAACTTTTTCATCGACAAAATCAGCAAATCGCGGCTGCCGACAACAGCAGCCAGATCGCTTCAACAGATCTGGGCGAGATCCTTCACAAGATCGAAGACAGACAATATTGCTTTCGGCGAGTCATGTTCCCGTCCTCGGGCAAGTCAAGGAAATTCGAATCTGTTGTGGCTTTCTGTGCGCAGCGAACCAACCCGGAAGTCTTTTGCGTGCGTGAGAAAATATTCCGCGTGGAAATCAGAAAAGAGAAACAGGAGTTCTACTCGGATCAAATCAATGCAGCTTTATATCAATCGTCCATGCCGCCCACCCGGCGGCAGAAAATCGCATCCAGCGGCAGTACCCGCCCACGGTGACACCCGGTGCTAGTTCAGGCAAAGCGCATCTGGTCAGCACGACATCAAGATCAAGGAGAAAATAGGATCTGATCAGCTGAGCTCAATCACGTGATCGGAGGACAACAACAATTTAATCAGTGTTGCTATTTCCATGGCGTCAAGGACCAATTCAGATCACGCAGCAGTCAAGTAAAATTGGATCAAGCAACTTCCGTCACCGTGGATCAACAAAAATATGTAGTGCAAATTGAAAAGCTACTTCACGTGAAGCGTCACAAGGAAAAAAGAAGAAGCAAATATTCTCAACTCAGTTGGTCAACTATCACGTCTCCAAAGCAAGAAATATCCGTCAAACTTCTAGCATATAAGATTGGACGCGCAGCTGCACCGGCGAGTTGGCAGACTGCGACATACAATTTGGAGAAAAATATTTTGACTACTTCAACTTCAACATCGTCGACTACAGCGTCAACTGCGGCTTGTTACGCTCGGGGGCTCGTCGTCGCGCACTAGCGCAAACTATCGGCAACGCTCAGGGGCTCGACATCAACTCACCCCTGAGTCTCAAGACCTGTGATTTTGTCGACATCAGCAACACGGCGATCCCAACAGCGCTCGGGGGCTCGACAACAACTTCGCCTCCGATCGTGATTGTGATTCTACGACAACAACTCGACTACGTCATCGTCGATTACGCCGCGCCGACCACACCGCACCTGATAAAAGATAAGTTCTCCTCTTCCAAGAGTCAATTATTATTTTACTTTTGCCGCACCCGACACTCGGGGGCTCCGCCATGAAAAATCATCTTGCATATCATTGACTTCGAAAAATTGCGAAAGCCCTAGTAGCTGGCTGCTGATGCCGAGTTGATGAAGTAATAACCGGCCAGTTGGGAACCCCAAGAGGATGGTATGATGAGTATAGCAGCAAGGTTTTCCCTCAGTTAAGAAACCAAGGTTATGTCGATCAGGAGAAGAACAGACAATATGACTGTAGGTGATGCTTGCTAGTTTGCGACAGCTTCGGACAATTTATAAATGACGCCTCGTCCAAGCTTTGCTTGCTAGCTGCAACGCAGAACCTGCACACAACACAACCAAGTACTTTGCTCCTAACTTGCGATGAGGTTGTCAATCTCACCGGTTTGCTTGAAACAAAGGGTATGAGCGTTGATACGTCTCCAACGTATCTATAATTTTTGATGCTCCATGCTTGTTTTTACACCATTTGCCTACTGTTTCGTTACACTTCATGGCACTTTTATGCATTTTCCGGAACTAACCTATTAACGAGTTGCCACAGTGCCAGTTCCCTGTTTTCTGCTGTTTTTGTGTTTCAGAAGTGATACACAGGAAATATTCTCGGAATTGGACGAAACAAGTTTCTGAAGTCTTATTTTGTCCGGGAGCTTCCAGTCATCCGAAGAGGAGAAGGAGAGGGGCCACCAGGGCCCCACACACATGGCTGGCGCGGCCCAGGCCCTGGCCGCGCCGCCATGGTGTGAGGGGGCCTGGGGCCACCTCTGACATCGCCCCTTCGCCTATAAAGACCCCCCGACGGGAAAAACCTAAGTACCCGATCACTTTTCCAGAACACATCGCGATCCACCACCGCCGTCGACCTGAAGATCGGGAGGGTCCAGAAGCTCTTCCCGGCACCCTGCCGGAGAGGGGAATCGCCACCGGAGGTCTTCTTCATCGCCATGCTTGCCTCCGGAGCGATGAGTGAGTAGTCTACCTTGGACCATGGGTCCATAGCAGTAGCTAGATGGTTGTCTTCTCCACCATGTGCTTCATGTTTAGATCTCATGAGCTGCCCTACATGATTGAGATCACCGTTATGTAATTCTACATGTTTGGTTTGTTGGGATCCGATGAATATTGGTGTTTATGATTGAGTTGCTGTACTGAATATTATCTTTTGTTATCTCTATGTTGTTTATGATCTTGCATGCTCTCCGTTGTTAGTAGCTATCTTGGCCGAGTAGTTGCTAGTGACTCCAAGAGGGGGTATTTATGCTCGATAGTGGGTTCATGCCTCTATTTAACCTGGGGGAGTGACAGAAACCTCTAAGGTTGTAGATGTGCTGTTGCTACTAGGGAGAAAACAACATTCATATGCTCAAGGGCATATGCTTTGTTTACATTACACACTTTGCTTAATGCAATTATCCGTTGTTCGCAACTTAATACTCATGGGGTGTTCGGACGATATCCCCGTGAGTGGATTATTAGTCATAGATGCAGTTGGATGGCGGTCTATGTATTTTGTTGTAATGCCCAGAGTAAATCTCATAGTGATCTTCTTGACATATCACGTTTATCTTTATTCTATCAATTGCCCAACTGTAATTTGTTTACCCAGCATGTGTTATTTATCTTATGGAGAGACACCACTAGTGAACTGTGGACCCCGGTCCTATTTCCATCATATTGCTATCACCTGTTTACTTTACTCGCACTGTTTACTTTATTCGCATACTCTATTGTTTTCCACTCGATACGCTCATAACCTTTGTTTCAAGCAAACCGGTGAGATTGACAACCTCATCGCAAGTTGGGAACGAAGTTCTTGGTTGTGTTGTGTGCAGGTTCCGCGTTGCAGCTAGCAAGCAAAGCTTGGACGAGGCGCCATATATAAGTTGTCCGAAGCTGTTGCAAGCTAGCAAGCATCACCTTCAGTCGTTTGTCTCTCCTCTCCAAGAATGATTAAATCTTGGTTTCTTAACTGAGGGAAAACTAGCTGTTATACTCATCACACCTTCCTCTTGGGGTTTCCAACGGGCTGGTCATTCACCACGCATCAAGCTAATTTTCTGGCGCCGTTGCCGGGGACTACAGAAGAATACTTCCAAAGATTGAAGAAAACCTCCCGCGTCAACTTAGCGCCAGCAGATAATTTTCTGGCGCCGTTGCCGGGGAGGAAGTAGAAGACTTCTGCAAGGGGAGTTTTCACATGCACATCCTTTACTTTGTTTTATTATTTTGCTTTACTTTATTTATTTTACCTGCATCGTTTTATATCAAAAACCCAAAAAAATTAGAATCCTTGGTAGTTGTTTTTACTTGTTTACTTTCGTTTTGCTGAAATGGCCAATCCTGAAAACACCAAGTTGTGTGACTTTACTAGCACAAACAATAGTGATTTTATCTGCACTGCTATTGCACCACCTGCTCCTGCTGCAAACTTTTATGAGATTAAGCCTGCTTTGTTAAACCTTGTTATGAAAGAGCAATTTTCTGGTGCTAGTACTGAAGATGCTGCAGCTCATCTCAACAATTTTGTTGAGCTATGTGAGATGCAGAAATATAAGGATGTAGAAAGTGATATTATTAAGCTCAAGTTGTTTCATTTTTCTTTGAGAGGAAAAGCTAAAGATTGGTTGCTGTCTTTGACTAAGAATAGTATTGATTCATGGGCCAAGTGTAAGGATGCTTTTATTGGTAGATATTATCCTCCTGCTAAGATTATATCCTTGCGTAGCAATATTATGAAGTTTACTCAGTTTGATAATGAACATGTTGCTCAAGCTTGGGAAAGAATGAAATCTATGATAAAGAATTGCCCCACTCATGGACTGACTACTTGGATGATTGTCTAAACTTTTTATGCAGGACTGAATTTTTCTTCGAGGAACCTACTTGATTCAGCTGCTGGAGGCACTTTTATGTCCCTTACCTTGGGCGCCGCAACAAAGCTACTCGACAACATGATGGTAAATTATTCCGAATGGCACACCGAGAGAGCTCCACAAGGTAAGAAGGTAAATTCTGTTGAGAAAACCTCTTCCTTGAATGATAAGATTGATACCATTATGGCTATGCTTGCTAATGATAGGACTCATGTTGATCCTAATAATGTTCCTTTAGCCTCTCTGGTTGCTCAAGAAGAGCATGTTGATGTGAATTTCATTAGAAACAATAATTTTAACAACAATGCTAATAGGAACAATTTTGCTAGTAACAATTATAGGCCGTATCCTTCTACCAATGGTAATGGTTATGGTAATTCCTACAACAACACTAGGGCCGCGCCCTCCGAGCTTGAGGTAATGCTCAAGGACTTCATCGGTAAGCAAACTGCTTTTAACAAGTCTGTTGAGGAAAAGTTAGGCAAAATTAATATTCTTGCTTCTAAAGTTGATAGCCTTGCTCATGATGTCGAAATTCTGAAATTAAAAGTGTTGCCTAATGATGTGAAAGAGAACAATGTTTTTGCTACCGCTAATGCTATTCAAGTTGGAATTGATGAAAATATTAGATTGTTAGCGGAATTGCATGCCAGGTGGGAAAGCGAAGATGAGATGGCTAGAGAGATGAAGGTATGTACCATTACTACCTCTAATGATGTTGCTCCTAATGCTAGCAATCCTCTTACTTTGATTGGTGTAGAGAAAACTCCCACTCCTTGTGTTAAAAAGCCTAAAACTGCCAAAACTTTTTCTCAAAAGAGTGCTGAAATTTTTCGGAGTGTGGGAGATGATAGCTCTACTTCTTTTAATGATTTTGATGTTGATGGCTGCAATATATCTGAAGTAATTTTGTTCTTGCAAAAGCTTGCTTTGACTCCTAATGCTAGTTCTTTAAATATTGCTTTTACTAAGCATATTACCAATGCTCTCATGAAAATTAGGGATGAAAAGTTGAAGCAAAAAGCTTCTGTTCCCAAGAAGTTAGAAGATGGTTGGTGACAAGGGTATAGTCAATAGAGCCCGTTGGTTGAGTACCCCTGAGGCCCGTTAAGCTAGGCCCAATTGTAATGATAGTCGAATACGAGTTATTACCGTATGTCGATATTTGTAATCTGTATTGAACCCGACCCGATCCTCGAGACCTAGCCACCTATATATAGGGGCCAGGAGAGGACGGTGGAGGGCAGATTGAAAGCAAGCCAGGTTAAACACCCAAGTTTACTTTCGATACACACCTATTTTGACTAACTTTACCTTCGAGTTCATCCGACGCCCTATCTCCCCGATCCTAAGTCCTTCATCTAGGACATTTGTCGAGTTAACCCTCGTCAATTGGCGCCGACCGTGGGGACTCTGGGCGTTGGAATCATGAATTCGACGGCTTTTTCGCTTGTAGCCAATAGCAGTCCAGAAGTCGACGGAAGTCAAGAGGTAGAACTAACAATTGGAAGTTTGAGCATCTTCATCGGGCCGTCGGGTTCCTCTCGCCTTTCGGATCCGACGAAACAAGATCAAGATCCGTCGGCACAAGAACCCGAAACAACAGTAATGATGGAGTATTCTGAAGGCTCTTCCAGCGAAGTAAACTCGCCGGTCAGCCTAGAAGAAGTGCAAAAAGAAAAGATCGCAGAAGACGACGAAGAAAAGGAAAATTTTGACGTGGAAGTCCAACTCGACGATCTCACGATCTGCCTCGACAATATCTCAGACAATTCAACAGACACATGGAAGACAGGGTTAGAGCTTTCTGAAGACAGCAACTCGATCTTTTCAAGTTTTAATAGCAACATCGGCAAGCAGTGCCAGGTACTCGCCATTGTGGGCGACAACTCAGAAGAATTCGATGAAAATAACAACCCAGTGATAAACCCAGCAAATATCGACAGAGGAGCAAATCACCTAGCAGAAGGACAAACAGTGGAATCCCTCACAGCCAGGGAGAAAATTCGATTATCAGTCGACGAGTGGAAAATAATAAGAGAAGCCGTAGAACACGGCACACCAATACCATCCAGCTCCAGCAAAGACATGCTTTTTGGGTATCATTACGCCCTCAGGCAGCAAGCAAAGCAATTAGCAAAGGAAAAGGTAGAGATACAAAGAAGAAAAGATTCAGCCATTGCAGCCAGCGAAGCTGCTCGTAGAGCACGAAGCGACGCATCATACAGCAACGCAAGGAAAAATCGTCGACATGGCTCAAGGTATGACAACCTCGAGTACTCCGACAGGCAAAGTATTTCCAAAAACCTCGACTCGTCCTTCCTATCGGTCGACGAGCAGGGAAATATCCTACCAAAAACTCCTGAAGCAGCACTAGTGGCAGCACAAGCATATCTACTTACAACTCGACCAAGTCCAGGAGATCCTAGAGAACATATGCATAGAGCAGCGCTAAACGGACTCAATATGGTGGGCCACATGCTATCAGCAAAAGGAGAAGAAGCACATCACCACAAGGAAGCGCACAAAGCAAGATCACCTCGCCGTCACAATACTCCTCGGCATAGAAGCAGCAAACGCCGATCCCGATCGCCATCACCAAAACAGCACGGTGGAACTCGAAGATCGCGATCCCCAAATGAAAGGCGTGACTATGAGGACGACGAAAAGGAGATGGGGGCATCGTGCTTTACTCGTAGGGTTCGCACCACTCCAGTTCCTAAGGGATTCAAGCTACCTCATGACCAGCAAAAGTACGATGGATCACAGGAACCACAATCATGGCTCGCAGATTACTTACAAGCAGTTCAAATACTAGGAGGAACCAAAGAGACAGCAATGCAAAGTTTGCAGTTACACCTCACCGGAGCAGCAAGGTCATGGTTGAGCAAACTAGAGAAGGAATCCATTGGAAGCTGGGAAGACCTCACAAAGCAATTTACAAGCAACTTCAGGTCGACGTACAAACGGCCAGCATCAATAGAAGAAGTCAAGGCATGCGTACAGCAACGCGACGAAACACTACGGGCATACATCCAAAGATGGAGCCTCATCAAAAATTCAGCAGTCGAAGTTTCAGACGAAAGAGCAATAGACGCGTTCATCATTGGATTAAGGCGAAGAGACCTAGTCGAAGAGATGGGTAGAATCAAGCCAAAAACAGTGTCAGATCTCATGGACACAGCAAACAGATTTGCAGATGGAGAAGATGCGTGCAACAACAAACGGACACGATCTCCAGAGGACGACAGAAGAAACAGATACGGAAGTCAAAGGAGACGATCCCAAAACTACGACACCTACGGCTCCCATAACCAAGTCGCCGCAGGATATAAAGACAACAGTTATGAGGGAAACGACCGCAGAAGCTCGGGATATCGCAGCTACGGAAGAGAGGAGTATAAGAAGTTCCCACCAAGAGAATCCAGAGAGTACAACCCATCACCAGAGGATATGCTCAACGGGCCTTGTCATATACATTCATCGTTCGTCGACGGGAAGCGAGTATCAAGGCACGCGATGAAAGACTGCAAAACATTCTTAAAGCTACAAGAAGCAGCAATAAGCAAACAAACCGAGGCAAGGCGATAAGGATTCGAAGGTAGTAACAATCCCGCGACAAACCAGCAAGGAAACAACGGAGCTCCTCAAGGACAAGACCAGCAAAACAAGGGACACGACGACGACGACGAAGGGTACGTCCCATCAAAAGGACACATTACAGCAATGATACAACCTGTGCCCAAGTCGAACAAAGAAGAAAAGAGTATAACTCGACAAGTCAATCTAGCAGTCATGTCGCCTCCAGCTACAACAGAATATCTGCACTGGTCAGAACAACCAATCGAGTTCAACAGAGAGGACCACCCCATAACAGTACCTCAGCCAGGAAACGCGCCTCTGGTACTCAAAGCTCAAATCGGTGCGTATGATGTCGACAGAATATTCATGGACGCAGGAAGTGGAATTAACCTGATATACGCGAAAACACTCAGGGCAATGCACATATCATTGGAATTCCTAAAACCAACAGATTGCTCCTTCCATGGAATCGTACCAGGAAGTGCTAATTACCCATTGGGTCGAATAGCACTCAATGTTTGCTTCGGCAACCGACAAAACTACAGAAGGGAAAAACTAGACTTCGAAGTCATGGACTGGCCATCGCAATATCACGCGATCCTCGGACGACCCGCGTTTTCGCGATTCATGGCAGTGCCTCACTACACATATTTGGTACTTAAAATGCCAGGACCAAAAGGAATAATCACAGTGAAAGGAAGCTTTGAAGTTTCAGATCTCTGCGACAGGGAATTCCACAAGATGGCGCAAAATTTTGGCGTAATAGCCAACCATGCAGAAAAGGCAAAGAGCGCGACTACAGAGGGCGTCAAGCTACTCGAAGGATGCACAGCGGAGCCCGAAACGAAGAAGCCACGAACGGGAACATCAGGAGAAGACACAGGCGCAGAAGAGAAAGGGAAAGCTACGGCGACATAAGCATCATGAAGACAATAGAGTAGAACAATAAAGGCCGTAAAAGCCACGAGTTATTCCAGGGGCAATGCCCTCTAGATCCAGAACACGGGTCACAGGCCGGATCTCTTGGGTCACCCCATGTATCTTACATTAAAAGTATAAATAAAGACAAAGCGTTCCTCATATTCGAGTTTACGAGTCTTTCAAAGAGAAGATGCGGCAAACGCACGAACCATATAAATACGCCTTGAGAATAAATTTCAGACATATAGTCGCGAAATAAATAATCTCTCGCGTTACACACATACTTTACAACATCGGGTTGTCGGAATCATCTACGCCTAAAGGATCTAAATAATGATACTCGCGGAAAAACGCAGCATCCGCCTCTAGAAGCCTAGCTACAAGTCTTCGAGCAGGTTGAAGCGTGTTCTCCATATGAACCCGAAGGCTAGCTCCACCTGGAGCTAAACTTAAGGACATCGTGCTATAATTCAATCTGGGGTGCCACTTGCGTATCCACCCGAGAGCAAAATTGGCACCAGCCACTAAGTTCAGTTCTATTAACCTATGAATACGATGGCTGGATCGGAAAGCATCAAGAAGAAGTGGGAAAGTTGCAGGCAAAGGATTACGGGGAAGCATAATGGAGTGCATAGTTGTAAGAGCTCGCCGGCAACCATCAACTGACTCGCCAATGTGCTGGGCACGATCTTGAAGCAATACAATGGCGCTACGGCGTCGAGGATCAGACCACAGAGTCTCATAGCCAGTCGACATCTTCTCCAAAGCAGCATTTCGCTTAGCAACTCGACGTTCTTCAGCAGCAAAATCCAAGCAAGTACCTACAATGACAAATATATCACAAAAGAAGTGCACGAGCAGTCAAAAGAAGAAGTCGAAAGAAAACTCACATCGCAACAGCTCGCAAGCAGACTCGACAATTCCAAGAATGAAAGATTCGCACTCTTCATTGTGAACAACCTTCGTCGTCAAGCTGGAGACCTTTTCTTCAAGTGAAGAGATTTTCTTCATATAGCCACTGGCCTGGCTAGCCTTTTTAATAGCCATCTGTGCTTGGCGTTTAGCCAAGGATAGGCGAGTCTCAAGGTCGGAAATCCTGGAAGAATATTCTTCGCAGTGGCTACATTGACTGGGAGTCGACAAAATCTGAGGATTGAATCCGCGAGCAGAGGAAGGAGCAGGAGCATGAGAAGAAGGATCACTGTCACGCATCGACTACAAAAAAAAAGGAGAAACAATTTCAGAAAGATAGCATAATACTCCATGCAAAGCAGATATATTTACATAAGAGCACAACCCTCTGGCTAAGATTCTCGGGTTGCACTTAATTGGAGTCTTTACATTCGAAAGGAGAAAACTAAGTACTACAAAGAAGCTGAATCTATGCCACCTCAGCATTGTGCTCCGTGGAAGAAGGGGGCGCGGCCAGTCCCTCGCTAGAAGTCGATGGTGGCACCGGAGCCTTCGGCGCTGGAGATGGTGCAGCAGGCACAACAGAGGCTGCCGAAGGAGAAATTGTGTTCAGCAATGCAGGCGCCAATTTCTTCGCCTTCTCGAAAAACACCTTCATCTCGTCGCGGGTATAACCATGGGGGGAGTTAACTTTCTCCCAATCAAAGTTTGTGCCATGCGCAAGAGAAAGGGCAATGGCACCTTCGGCGCCGCGCTTAATGGACAGCCCCTTCAGATGGAGAGTAGGGTCTTCATCGCTGTCAAAAGTCTTGGCGAGTTCAGTCAGGTTGCCCTTCGGGATTGCCATCTTTTTCTTCGGCCACAACCCGGCAAATAGCCGTGACAGAACGCGGCCAACCAACTCAAAAGTTTCCTGGATAGATATCCAGTTTTCTTCGAGTAGGTTAACCGCATCCATAAGAGGATCATCGTCCGTTTGCAGGGACGACGGAGATACCCCTGTGAATTCTAAAGCAATAGAAAAGAAAGGAAGAGGCAAGTGTCAACAAAATACACCAGTGCAACAGGGGACGAAAACAGAAGATAAGTCAATGAACTTACTTTCGGCAGCAGTAGACATGGTGTGAAGACGCTCCGCCACGGCTTGCTCGCGTTGAGCATGCTCTTTGTTGGCATCTGCTAGCGCCCTCTCAGCTTTCTTCGCCTTGGCAAGCGCAGATTTCTGCGACTTCTCAGCAATTGCCTTAGCAGAGGTCGCAGCATCATAAGCTTTTTGCGAGGCTTTGAGCTCCGCTTCCAGCGACGCAATGCGAGCATTAGCCGTCGCTAAAGCAGCTGCAAAAGCAGACGAAAGGAAGTCAGATAAACAGCAAGAGACAAAGCGCAGAAGAAAAGTAATGATTTAATATCAAAATTGTACCTTCGGAAGATTTTGCAACCTTTAGGTACCCCGCACACTCCGTGCCCAGGGCGATAAATCTCTTGACCAAAGCCTGATAAAAGAAGAGTATAAGAGAAGAAGTGCATGAAAGGAAAGAAGAAAAAAAAAGAATCGCTCACATCATCAGAAGAAACTGTAGAAGCATGGGCCTCCAGAGAAACCTCGGCTTCTTTGGTCTTCTTCGCGCGTTTGAGGGTTCGGGCTTGAGTTTGAGAAACCTTCTTTACAGAGGCCCTGGTAGTCCTCGGAGCAACATATGGTTCGACAGGCTCATCAGTCGCCACAGGAGAAGGTGGTGAAACAGCCGTCGCACATGTTGGTGGTTCTTCATCGTCACTGCATGAAAAGCATAAGTTATAAGCAAGAGGCAAGAACAAAGCAATTGAAAAGTTCGACTACAATACTTACGATGCAAGCATGTCAAAGTACTCCATATCTTCTGCAAGAACGGGGGTTTTTCTAGCCGCTGCAGAACTCGATGAAGCAATTTCGTCGACACGTTTCCGTTTTTTGTCGACACCAACATCTTCAGTAAGAGTAGGAGGAGGAGATGTCGACGAGCTAGTCTCATCTTCTGATCCTTCGACATCATCTCCGTCCTGACTTTCGTCAGCCTCGGGGGCTTCAGATGCAGGAGATGCTAGATCAGCAGGAAGGGGCCCTTCCTCCGGAAGAGGGGGACGAGAAACAATGAATTGGTGACCCTGCATATTAATAAATCAGCAGAGTGCAGAGGCAAAGAGTAATGCAAGTCGAAATTAAGAGAAGTTTGACAAAAGTGGATGCAGCGATGTACACCTCAGGAATAGGGTGCACGGAGTCGAAGAAATCCGCCTTCAGGTCAGCAACTGAGTGCTCCTTGGTGAGCTTGGTGAGATTCCTGACTCGCTTGTCGACATCTTCTTTCAACATCAGATCCTCAGATATGCGAGTAGGGTCTTCTAAGCCAGAATAAGTCCAAAGCTTGGTGAGGCGGTGCTGTAGGGGTTGAACTCGACGTTGTATGAAAAACGCCATGAGTTGGGTACCCGACAAAGCACCTCCTAGGCCTGTTTTCAGATTTTGAATGCGGGATAGAAGAGGAAGAATTTGTGCAACTTCCGCATCTGAGGGAAGCGAGTCCCATGACTTCAATTTCTTCACTTCTTGAGAAGCGTCAAAGGGAGGAAGGCCGAATCTATCTTCAGGAGAGGATTTGCGGTCCTTGATATAGAACCACTTTGTCCTCCACCCTTGGACAAATGCGGCCATAGAAAATTCAAGATATTGCGCCTCAGGGCGCACAGAAACGACGGCTCCGCCCAGTTCGGGTTTCCTTGCCAGAGAAACATTGGGGCGGAGTCGAAAGATCGATCTCCAGAGAGTGAAGTGGGGCTCAATGCCCAAAAATGACTCGCAGAGAGTCACGAAGCAAACAATATGGAGAAGGGAATTTGGTGTGAGCTGATGGAGCTGAACACCATAAACAAATAGCAGCCCACGGAGAAACTCGTGGGCAGGAAGTGACAGACCGCGGAAGAGGAGAGCAAGGAACATTACCCGGTAACCGCTCGGGGGCTTCGGGATCCGTTCGGTGCTGGGAAACTTGATGGAATCTTCGGCAGCAATGAGGCCGTCCGCCGTGGCTTTCTCCACCTCCTTCTCGGTGATGGTGGAGCGGACCCAGTTGGTGGCAGAAGACTTGGCCATAGCGCTCCTGGTGGCCAGATGCTTCACACGCATACATCACAAAAGTGCACTCGGGGGCTCCGCAAGAGAGGAAGAGGCAGAGGAGATCAGCAATGGAGGCGGCGGAGGTAACGAGCTGGTGAACAGTACGATTCCCCACTATGCCAGTTATATATCTTCTGGGAGAAGGATCGTGGGCTGAGTCGTGGCGCAAAGATCGGAAACGTTAGCCCACCAACGGTCAAAAATCGTGCAGCCCACTAAACGGTCAAAAAATCGGGGAAATTACAGTGCTACCCATAAAACGGTTCGCATTGATGAAGAGTTACGTCTTTATTGACGTCATCAAGTATATATATAAAGGTAAAAGGATGGCGCCGACGAATGCTGAAACTTATCGAAGGAATCAGATATAAAGGATCTTTTGGTTACAGGCCTTAGGGGCTGTTAATTGCATAAATATCGAGTGGAACTCTTCATTGAAGTAGTGGACCTGAACTAGAAGACAAGATGTTCTTGAAAGTATCTCGAGTTGAAGAAATTTGCAGGTGAGGTATTTCGAGTTGAAGTGTGACGAGCTATATTATTTCTTGAGCCTATACTCGAAAAAATCTTTTTTTCGACTATAGCCTCGGGGGCTACTCCCATCGGGAGCGCTGAGCGCGCACCCGACGATATTCATTGGCAAAGCATTGAAGATTGGAGAAGTGTTACTCCCATCGGGAGCGATTTTTATGGTTGTAGAAACCCGAATATTTTCAGTCAAACTTTGACTGCGACATAAGATTCTCGAGTTGTGTTATCGCAACAAAACTCGAATGCCGTGACTTGTCGCGAAGGTAAGACCCCGGGATCCGTCCTGTGTGGCCTGGTATACGCACATGGATGCGCTCTGCTGGAATGTATCCGTGTCTACGACGCGAAGAAAATCCTGGTGGACGCACTGGGTACCCCGAGAACCACTGGGACTCATTTTTTGTAAGTCCTAAATGAGGCAAAAGAATGAGTTTGACCGGTATCCCGAATTCAAGTCCAAGGGGATTGAATTTGAAGTAGGTGACAAGTATCTGTTCCGGCAGTTAACTGACCTCTTGATCCGTCAGAGTTGTCAGGCTTGTTCATCGAAACCCCTTGCGAGCAAATTATCATCAGTATAAGTCGAAAGACCAAGTCGAAGATTTGAAGATAAAGTCGAAGAATTGATCAAGTCGAAGATTCGAAGATTAGAGATTCAACCCGAATCTGCAATTCTGGTAGAATCTCAGGGGCTACTGACAAGGGTATAGTCAATAGAGCCCGTTGGTTGAGTACCCCTGAGGCCCGTTAAGCTAGGCCCAATTGTAATGATAGTCGAATACGAGTTATTACCGTATGTCGATATTTGTAATCTGTATTGAACCCGACCCGATCCTCGAGACCTAGCCACCTATATATAGGGGCCAGGAGAGGACGGTGGAGGGCAGATTGAAAGCAAGCCAGGTTAAACACCCAAGTTTACTTTCGATACACACCTATTTCGACTAACTTTACCTTCGAGTTCATCCGACGCCCTATCTCCCCGATCCTAAGTCCTTCATCTAGGACATTTGTCGAGTTAACCCTCGTCAGTTGGGAACCCATCATTGATATGCATGTTAATGGTTATGATTGCCATGCGTTATGTGATCTAGGTGTTAGTATTTCTATCATGCCTAGAAAGATTTATGACATGCTTGATTTACCACCGCTTGAAAAATGTTATTTTGATGTTCCTATTGCTGTTGTTGCTAAGAAGAAACCTTTGGGAAGGATTAATGATGTTCTTATGGTGGTTAAAAATAACCTTGTTCCCGTTGATTTTCTTGTTATGGACGTTGAATGTCATGCTTCATGTCCTATTATTTTGGGAAGACCCTTTCTTCGAACTGTAGATGCTATCATTGATATGAGGGAAGGCACTATCAAATATCAATTCCCACTAAAGAAAGGTATGGAACACTTCCCTAGGAAAAGAAAGAAATTACTTTTTGACTCTATTCTTAGAGCAAATTATGAGCTTGATGCTTCATCACTTGATGTTACTTCATTCGCAATTTTCTGCGCCTAGCTCAAAGGCGTTAAAGAAAAGCACTCTTGGGAGATAACCCAATGTTTTTATTTTCAGTACTTTTTCTTTTATTTGAGTCTTGGAAGTCATTACTACTGTAATGACCGCTCCTTATCTTGTTTATTTCGTTTTTGTGCCAAGAGAAGCCTCTAATTCGAGTGAGGTAAAGATTTGGGGATATTGCTGTCCTGAAACTGTTTTCGGTGCTGCACCGTAAAAATTCGTATAAATTCTCTGTATATCTTTTGGACCTGCGATTTCTTGTTCATATGCCCTAGGTTATATCCAAACTTTTGTTAGTTGAACACTTTTTGATTTGAGCAACAGAAAACCCCTAAAAATTCGACCTTTGTCAGCTGTTCAGTTTTGACAGATTTCTGCCAATATTTGTGTTTGCCACTTTATCGCTTTCTTTTGAGTTCTTTTGATCACGGAACTTTTGGAGACGTTGCTACAGTAGTATTTGCTATATATGTGGTGGTTTTGAGTTGAAACCTGAAACAAAAAGAGGTTGATTATATGTTATGCTACACTAATGTTGCTAATAGAATTGTGTTTTGTTTTGTATGAAGGAAGTTTTCAAGTGTAGGGATTGGAGAATGATGAGATGAGTTGAAGAATGGACAAAAGCTCAAGCTTGGGGATGCCCATGCATCACCCCAAGAAATATCCAAGAAGTACAAGCGTCAAAGCTTGGGGATGCCCCCGAGGCACCCCTTCTTCATCGGCAAAATTCAGGTCACCTTTCAAAACACTATATTTTTATTGCTTCATGCACTATGTGTTTTTCTTGGAGCGTCAGTTGTTTTAGTTTTCTTAGTTAGTTTAGTTTGTTTGTTTGCTGCAATAAATGGTTGGACCCCAACAAATTTCTTTTGGAGAAGTTGCCTTGCTTTTTATTTGCCAAGAACGCTCTAGTTTTCACTCTTATTAAAAATCGAGTGTTCTTCTTTTTCTGCTACTGCTTTTGGTTTTCGTTTTCGCCTTGATTTGCGTTCAGACCTTGCCATATCTTTTCATCAAGGTGTATTTTTGCCTCTGATCTTTATTGGTTTTCATCAAAAGAGGTGTCTTTAAAAATTTCAAATGGTGTTGGAAAAGAGAAAAAGCTTTGTGCAAAATAGTGGTACAAGAAGCAGCTTGTGTAGACTGCGGCTTAGGCTTTTTTATGTCATGCTTGATGTCTTTTTGATAGTATGCTTAGTGGTTTTGCTGTAGCATGACTTGTCTCAAATAACTGAGATTGCTTAATGAGCCTTTGAAAAAATCATGCGTTGTTTTTGTTGTATGGAAGCATTATTTTGGTTTTCTCCGTGATGCTTTATTTGGGTTGACTTGGCGCATGCTCACACATGTTAGACTCTTACAAAGTCGCCAATAGCCTCTATGATCATTTACTTTTTGACTTTTGATGCCATCTTATGCTTCTTTTAATGTCGCTTTGTCGCTTTGCATGATTATGGCCATTATTGCTCTCTTAGTTGGTCGCTCCCAGTCTTTTGCTAGCCCTCGCCTTGTAGTGAGTATGAGCTCTACTCGTGCATCCAACTCCTAAAAGCCAAAGTTTTCCAAAGTGTCCACCATACATACCTACTAGCAATTTGCTATTCCAAGTAAATTTGACTTGCTTTTATTTTCTCTTTAAATTAAACTCTTACCAGTGTTATGCGAAATTCGGCCAGTAAAGCTCTCACGAACCGGAAGGCACACTTTACTTTTTCCTGTTCTTAAAAAATTGACATTGTGGTCTCTTATGTTGAGTTGTTATGCTTGCAAGTTGTAAGTTGGAGACTAGCCCAGCCATGCAGTCATGGGCAAGCTTTCAATATTGCACTTCTTATTTGAATTGATATCGTGATCTTTTGTTTATGGATGCCCACAGTGTGAAATGAATTGGGAATCTTGTGGGGATCATGGAGTTTGTATATGTGTTAGGGAAACGCCGGGCCGCTAATCTAAGCCATGCATAATTCATGGTGGAAATTTGCAGCATACCCATGGTGAACATTCGACGACGCATCTCACAATAAAAAGCTAAATAAATGGCAAATAAAAGAGATGTCGAGGTGTTCATTGTCTGCTTGTCCTGTCATTTTGGTGTGGGCTTGTTCCATGTCATCGGGCACGGAGGTACCCCATTGGCGGTTCTCAATGATATGCATATACTTACAATGACAAGAGCCTTGCTTGGGACTCTATGTAAAGTAGCATGAGGTTTGGGTACTCGTATTCACGGGGCACGAGGTTTTCAACTTATGATTTGTCAAGCATATGCATCATAATTGTTCTTGCATTAACTTTAACCATTCAAGATGCTTATGATGGGGGCAATGAGAGCTCAAAGCCGGTAAGTACCATAATTTTTGAAGGTTATAAAACTTGCAGATCGAGCCGCGAGTGCATCAGGCTAACGAAAGGATCCTACGTACGAGCAACAAAATTGCACAAAAAACATTGATTTTTTATTTTACATACTACATCATCATTACAATATGCAAACGCAATATTTCTTCGAGCGATAAAGTATTTCACAATTATTCATATTTTCTGCAGGAGTCGACAAAATCATCAAGTCCTTCAACAGGAGCCGAACTTCATCGAGTAGTACAACTTGAGTCTATGCCCGGCTACAAGTACCCGAACATAGACTCGGGGGCTACTCCCATCGGGAGCGCTGGTCGCGCACCCGATAGATTGACAATTTTGAGAAAGAATTTGACAAGAAGAAGAAAAATAAGAAGAAGAGAAAGAAAATTGGAGTCTATGCCCGGCTACAAGTACCCGACCATAGCCTCGGGGGCTACTCCCATCGGGAGCGCTGGTTGCGCACCCGATGAAAAATTATTTTAAGAAGAACGAGGAAGAAAATTTCGAGTCCATGGACTCAACATTTCACTACCATCGGGAGCGCGGATTCAAGAACCCGACGATTTTGGCCATTGCATTTGAAGTCGAAGATATATGAAGTCGAAGTTTGAAGAAGTCGAAGATTGAAGAAGTAAGGGAATTGAAGAAGTCGAAGATTTGAAGTTTGGAGACTCAACCCGAGTCTACGATTCAAGTAGAGTCTCGGGGGCTACTGACGTGGGTATGCCCTTCAGGTACCCACGGATTAGTATACTGGGTCCAGCCCATTATGGAGGTGGACTAGCACAAGGACTCGAAGATTGACTTAGAGACGAAGAAGGAAGGTTCTAATCCATATTCAACTAGGACACTTGTAAACCTTAGCCTGGTTGCATATATAAAGCCAGGCAGGGGCGCTCCTAGAGACAACTCAACTTACAATATCATAGACACGTAATAGTAGAGATACAAGATAGATTAGACATAGACAATTCCACCTACGGCGGTACCATGTAAACACCATTGTGATCATATACTAGATTGCTAGCAGGATGTAGCGATCCTCCACCGCGGGGATGTGAACCTGGGTACGTCGTGTGCCAATCTCGATCCCGAAATCTCTAGTCGTTGCTATTCCCCCGATCCTAAGTCCTTCATCTAGGACATTTGTCGAGTTAACCCTCGTCAACTATCCTAATCTATTTTGCCTATAATAATTCTAATTTGCATCTATAAAATAAATCCAAATTTCAGCAGTAGATGAATAATTGCAAATTACTGTGTGTTTGAGATTATAGTTACTTAAAAAACTGACATTTTTTTGGGGTTTTCCTAGTCAGAAACATATATGTAAAAGAAAGGACCTTTGGGGGGGGGGGGGGGTTGATTATGGTTAAATTAGAAGAAATAGGTTCACCAGAAACCACAAATAGAGGACAAGCTACATTGGCCGGAATTTAAAAACGTTCAAAATTGATATTTGTGCGTTTGAACTCTACCAGCATGCAAAATATCGCTTCAGAATTCGTTGTGTTCTAGTAGGGTATATACAAATAAAAAATCCAATAAAATTTCAAGCTTCGAAAACATAAACTGTTCATCACACCTATATCCACACTGTTGTCATTATTGCTGAGCATAAAATACAATGAATTTGAAGTTGTTTTTTATATACTATTAGTTCTCAAAATTGCCTACATGTAGAATTTTTATATTGTTTTCTAAACTTTGGCTACATGTAGCTCGGAAGCCATATGTCTATGCTCTAGGGTTTGTTGAATTTCAAGCCTCGGAAGAGTGATGTATTTGCTGACATGGCGTTGTTTGGGCCTCGATTCGCTTGAATTTCGAGCCTCGACAGAGTGATGCATTCGCTGTCGTGGAGTTGTTTGGGCCTCGATTCAGTGGCGGACGGTTTAGAGATAGACACCGAGAGCGTCGATTTGGAGGACGACCTCCATGGAGCACGTTTTTCCAAATTTTGAAAAATTTCAAAAAATACCAGAGTGTAGTACATAATTCATTCTACCCGTGTGTAATTTTTTGTTACGAAATACCATGTATTTTATCCTTGGCAAAAATAACAAAATTCTAGATTTGGGAACAAAATTCCGAATCTAGGAACATGTTCTAAATTTTATTGAATTTGTCTTTTTGCCGAGGCTACAATACAACTTACTTCACATTAAAAATTTGCACAATCGTAGTGTATGTGACTTACTACATCCAAGTATTTTTTATTTTTTTGATGTTTTAAAATATCAATTTTAAATAAATAAATAAATAAGGGCTGCATGGAGCTTGAGCTCCAAACCGATTTTCCGCTCAGACGTCGATTTGGCTCCTAGGCTCACTGGAGCCCTTTATTTTAAACATTCAAAAAATATACTTAAAAACATTTGAATTTTTTTTTAAAAAATATGTACTTATAGGCAATAATGTATATTTCAGTTTTGCAAAGTCTCAATCTGAAATACATTGTATTATACTCTACATAATAAACATTAAGTTTTAGATCTAGATATGTGAATAGTGCATATTTAAATCTTGTTAGATTTTGTCTTTTTTGTGTAGTCTGTAATACAATTTATTTCAGATTAAGTTGTTGCACAGTTAAAGTATATATAATTACCTGCATGTACATATTTTTTCGGAATTTTTTAATACATCAAAATATCATTTTTTGAATTTTTAAAATAAAGAGCTCCAGTAAACTTGGGCTCCAAAAGCATTTTTCGTTAGATACCATGCTACTACGAACACAAGGCCGCAGGATTGCAGGAAATCATGCAAAAGCTAGCAAGCGCACATTGCCAGGAGTCCGAGCCCACCGATTTGTCTGGTTTCTACGATCTCCGTGTCGCCATCATCCTCCCACAGAAATATCAGCACGGAGAAGAGCACTTCCAGGTCGACAACACCTGATGCGAGTGGCAAACTGCAGGCAGGCAGTGGGGCGACGCGACAAGCGGGTGTAGGAATCGAGGAGCGCACACTGGACTGATACCCAGTGCCAGTCGCCAGGCGCATGTATTCCTTTGTCGCGCGCGCGCATACTGACATATCGCCATTGTCCTTCTCTCTGTCTCCCCCTGGTGCTGGCTTGTCGACATCCATGGCTGCCAAATTGATACTCTTCTGTCTCTACTGTGGTGCTAGCTTGTCAACATGCATCATCGATTGATCGTCAAATTAATGGCCACTCCATGATCAGTAGTACAATTTAGTATATACTCCTTCCACTCTAGCTTTCCTAGCTAGGCTCGCGTATGCATGTCGGTATATTCTCCCCAAATGCCGCACAAACTCCCTGCCACTTCCGAACACGCTAATGCTCTTTGGCCTCTCTTGCTTCGAAGTAACTCGTCCATTCACTTTGTTTTTGCTGCTTCTTGGATGACCCTGACAAGTTGACTGTCAGTATTTAACAACCCAGTTAATTCGAAAAAATATACTTTAGAACACGGAGCAAACGAGTTGGCATTTGGCAGCCGTTATATGTTGGAAGAGACGGTAACAGCAGCTACCAGAATCTCATGTTGCCACGTGTCAATTCTTGACTGATCTATCCCGCAAAACTTTCGCTCAATATGGGCGTCTCTATGCTCCGAACGTATCATCGTGGGACACGCGGCACTACAAGAAAGAGCATGCAAGCCGATGTTATAAAGCTTGCTATGTCGACGGCAAAGCCGTCGGCTTATCTAGGTTGTGGTATAGGTGGCTCTGACTAACTGCATCAGGCAATGCCGTAAGCATATTTATTTTTCCATTTTATTTTATTTTGTTGCATGACAATTTTATTTTCCAATAATATATCACATAAAATGGCACAATATAAAGGTTTTTTTAGGTTTGAAAAGTTCCTATAATCATAAAGATTTTATTTTATTTTGTTGCATGAGATCACATGAGTTCCCATCGTTTCCCACCGTTGGTGAGGGTATCTCGGCAGCGATATTCCAGTCAAAGCTGCTAGACCGAAGAATCTAATGAACGGTAGCATGGCTTCCACTCGCTGCTTGTTGCTTTATTGGTAATCTTCTGGTGCTGCTTTATCATCGATCCTAAGTACCGGTGTAGCTACTCCATAATATTCAGTGACATCACGAAATGAGTTCTAAGTTTGAGCGTATGTCAACTTAACAACTGAAGATTGATGTGAGAGGCGATCACAAACTCGGTTTATGGGCGGGGCCGGCTTCCTATATTCCGCGGAGAGTAAAATTCATCCACGGCAGCTAAACTTGACACCCTTGCACGATACGGCCACTGGACTCCGGAATAAGTAACTTATGGTACTACTATCTCCGTCCAAAATGTAAGTCTTTTTAGAGATACTTTAGCTATCTAAAAAGGCTTATATTTCAGGACAGAGGTAATAGAATATAGGTGTGGTTGTCTCATCGACGTAACTATCTAAAATAAAAGAATGTACTCTACTATCCTAATCTATTTTTCCTATAATAATTCTAATTTGCAACTATAAAATAAATCCAAATTTTAGCGGTAGATTAATAATTGCAAATTACTGTGTGTTTGAGATTATAGTTACTTAAAAAACTGACATATTTTTTGTGGTTTCCTGGTCAAAAACATATATGAAAAAGAAAGTAGAAGAAATAGGTTCACCGGAAACCACAACTAGAGGACAAGCTACATTGGCCGGATTTTTAAAAATATTCAAAATTGATATTTGTAAGTTTAAATTTGTTTTGAAACAAAAATCCTAGGTGTAGATATTGTTGAACTCTACCAGCATGCAAAATATCGTCTCAAAATTTGTTGTGTTCTAGGCTATACACAAATAAAAAATCCAATAAATTTTCAAGATTTAAGAACACACACTGTTCATCACACCTATATCCACGCTTTTGTCATTTTTGCTGAGCATAAAATACACTGAATTTGAAGTTGTTTTTTATATACTAGTAGTTCTCAAAATTGCCTACATGTAGAATTTTTATTTTGTTTTCTTAAACTTTGGCTACATGTAGCTCCGAAGCCATATGTCTATGCTATAGGTTTTGTTGAATTTCAAGCCTCGGTAGAGCGCTGTATTTGCTGTTGTGGCGTTGTTTGGGCCTCGATTCGCTTGAATTTTGAGCCTCGATAGAGCGATGTATTCGCTGCCCTGGCGTTGTTTGGGCCTCGATTCGGTGGCAGACGGTTTAGAGATGGCTTAGACACCGAGAGCGTCGATTTGGAGGACGAGCTCCATGGAGCTTGTTTTTCCAAACTTTGATTTTTTTTTAAAAAAAATACCAGAGTGTAGTGCATGGTTTATTCTACCCCGTGTAATTTTTTTATGAAATACCATGTATTTTATCCTTGGCAAAAATAAAAAAATTCTAGATCTGGAAACAAGATTCCAGATCTAGGAACATGTTCTAAATTTTATTGAATTTGTTTTTTTTGCTGAGGCTACAATACAACTTATTTCACATTAAAAATTTGCACAGTCATAGTGTATGTAATTTACTACATCCACGTATTTTTTTTACTTTTTTGAAATTTTAAAATATCAATTTTAAACAAATTAAAAAAAGGGCTGCGTAGAGCCTGAGCTCCAAACCGTTTTCCGCTTAGACACCATGCTACTACGAACACAAGGCCGCAGGATTGCAGGAAATAATGCAAAAGCTAGCAAGCGCACATTGCCAGGAGTCCGAGCCCACAGATTTGTCTGGTTTCTACTAGCTCTGTGTCGCCATCATCCTCCTACAGAAATATCAGCACGGAGAAGAGCACTTCCAGGTCGACAACACCTGATGCGAGTGGCAAACTGCAGGCAGGCAGTGGGGCGACGCGACAAGGGCGGGTGTAGGAATCGAGGAGCGCACACTGGACTGATACCCAGTGCCGGTCGCCAGGCGCATGTATTCCTTTGTCGCGCGCGCGCATACTGACATATCGCCATTGTCCTTCTCTCTGTCTCCCCTTGGTGCTGGCTTGTCGACATCCATGGCTGCCAAATTGATACTCTTCTGTCTCTACTGTGGTGCTAGCTTGTCAACATGCATCATCGATCGATTGTCAAATTAATGGCCACTCCATGATCAGTACTCCCTCCGACCCGGTGTATAGGTTCTGCGCGTGTTTCTAGATCGTCATTTTAACCAACGTAATATAAGTCATTATACTATAAAATACATATCATTGGAAAGTTCAAACATTATACTTTCTAATGATATAATTATTATATTATAAAATTTAGATTATATTTGTCAAAATTACAACCTAGGGCTACGTACAAGACTTATACAACGGGACGGAGGGAGTAGTACAATTTTGTATATACTCCTTCCGCTCTAGCTTTCCTAGCTAGGCTTGCGTATGCATGTCGGTATATTCTCCCCAAATGCCGCACAAACTCCCTGCCACTTCCGAACACGCTAGTGCTCTTGGCCTCTTGCTTCAAAGTAACTCGTCCATTCACTTTGTTTTTGCTGCTTCTTGGATGACCCTGACAAGTTGACTGTCAGTGTTTAACAACCCAGTTAATTCGGAAAAATATACTTTAGAACACGGAGCAAACGAGTTGGCATTTGGCAGCCGTTATATGTTGGAAGAGACGGTAACAGCAGCTACCAGAATCTCATGTTGCCACGTGTCAATTCTTGACTGATCTATCCCGCAAAACTTTCGCTCAATATGGGCGTCTCTATGCTCCGAACGTATCATCGTGGGACACGCGGCACTACAAGAAAGAGCATGCAAGCCGATGTTATAAAGCTTGCTATGTCGACGGCAAAGCCGTCGGCTTATCTAGGTTGTGGTATAGGTGGCTCTGACTAACTGCATCAGACAATGCCGTAAGCATATTTATTTTTCCATTTTATTTTATTTTGTTGCATGACAATTTTATTTTCCAATAATATATCACATAAAATGGCACAATATAAAGGTTTTTTTAGGTTTGAAAAGTTCCTATAATTATAAAGATTTTATTTTATTTTGTTGCATGACATCACATGAAATGATATAGCAGTCGGGGAAAATATTGCTAGATTTTGGTCTCCGAATTCCAGGTGTGGTATTTTTCTTCCAAAAAGGTTCACATAAAATGATGCCACACAAAGGTCTCGCTATGTTCTTTTAATGTACCCGCATGAAATGACGCGGCGAGAAACTCCCACGACGGGTCAAGCGGAGGGAATCTTGCTAGATCTTGGGGTCCATGGTGTTGTTCCATGTTGCTATGACCCAACCTAACAAAAACCAAGATAAAAGTCCACCGATCAACCCTTGTTGGAGGCCGGTCAAAGGGGTAGACCGCACGGGCCCACCCGGCAGGAATTTTGATGTACACCGAGCTTCAGAGGGTAGTAATCCTTCCAAAGTTATATATCATGTTCCCCTACATATGTATCTAAGTGTGAAAGAAGGTTTAGAGAGGCAATATCTATCTCCGAGAGTCACCCTCTTCACAGACATGCGATAACACTTAGGAAGGTTCTGACTTATAGCGGGAAACTCCCACGATAGGTCAATCGGGGAAAATTTTGCTTGATTTTCGGTTCCAAGGTGTTGTTCCGTATTTCTATGACCTAACCTACCAAAAACCAAGATAAAAGTCTATTGGTCAACCATCGTTGGAGGCCGGTCAAAGGGGTAGACCGCACAAGCCCACCGGGTTGAAGTTTCGATGTACGCCGAGCTACGGAGGATAGTAATCCCCCAAAGATATCACGTTCCCCTAATATATGTTGCTAAGTGTTTTGGGAGGTTTAGAGAGGCAATATTTATCTCCGAGGTGTCACCCTCTTCACATAAATACGATAACACTTAGGAAGGTTCTGAACTTATAGTGGGAAACTCTCACTATGGGTCAAGCGGAGGGAATCTTGGGGTCCAAGGTGTTGTTCCATGTTGTTGTGACCTAACCTAACTAAAACCAATATAAAAGTCAACTGGTCAACCGCCGTTGGAGGCCGATCAAAGAGGTAGACTGCGCTGGCCCACTCGGAAGGAGTTTCGATGTACGCCAAGCTTCACAGGGTAGAAATCCCCTCAAAGCTATGATGTTCCCCCGATGTTGTTGCTGCGGAGTGATGCTATCATGCGGTCTTCCTCCACTTCCTCGACTCTGATGCCTACGGGGACAATGATGCAGACGCAACCTTGGCGTCGACCTCTTTGTCTACTCCTTTAAAGCACTGTGAGCTAAACTCATCTCCACTACTCTCTATTGAACTATATTGGTGGCCTAGCCACTAAGCTCGTGTGGTCTATATGTGTGGATCTTCTGCTGATTGTTGTGGTGCCTCAATTTGGATGATTAGCTCATCTTAGCATATGTGATATACCGTGTATACTAGCTCTTATTAGACTGGATGTTTCCATTTTAGTTAACTGAAGTAATTCACTTATACACCTATTTATCTTTGTTGAGTTCAAACATGTAAAAATGCAAGTACCAATGTGCAAATATGGATGATTTACTTATGGGCTTGTTTGTTGACTTGTATGCCCGTTTATTATGGTTTTTCTACTGGGTTGAGATGATGCACAGATCATCTGGTTATTGTTAGGTGTTGTGGAACAGATAAGTGTGTGTGGGTTTGCAAAGTGACCTCTTCTAATCACCTGGACTTGTCCTAGTTGAAGACTAGTTGGATTTGGTTGCTTGTACACTCATATAAATATTTTTTCAGGTGTATTCTACAATTTTTATTAGATGACTTGACAAGATCAAATGCTTTGCTTGATTTTTTAGTTCTGCCAGTGATTCAAAGAGTGAGGCACCGATTTATATAAGAACATATGCTTGCTTGTTACTTTAAATATGTGATGTGTTTAAGCATAGCAACTCTATGCCAATCACTCCTACCAAAATTTATTTCATCTATCAAAATGATTTAGCACCTTTTGTTGTGGACTTTTTTTATGGGCAAGATGAGAATCATCTATCAAAATGCATGGTTCAGTGTTGCATTTCTTAGAGAACATGGATGGAGGGATGGCTATAGGCTTGAATGTATCTTTGCATCAATTCACTTTTGCTCATTTTCTTGCATTATTTTCACTCACTTCAACATGATATGAAAATGCCCACAAGCTATTTTATTTATAGCATGCGAATGTTGTAATTATTTCTATTTTCCAACATAAAAATCTGCTTTCACCAAATAAAAAATTGTTGTGTGCATAGGCAGTACATGTGTAGGGAATGGATGTGCTTAAATTTAATCGATTATTTGTTGCTTACATGGCTAGGAATGGGCTGAAAACACTTGTACTTTCTAGTTTTTTTTGTACTAGAATGTTTTGTTTGTGCACAACATATGGTGCTAGTAATATTTCCCGCTAGTGTGTAAAATAAGTACACACAATCCTCTTGTTGTCCTCTTAGAGCTTATACTAATGCTCCAATGCTTATAGTTACATATCATGATCAAAGGAATATATAAGTTCATATATGCTCATTACCAAACAAATTGATCATTTTTAGCTTTACAAACAAATTTGGTCTGTCCGTGTTCTTGTGTGGAAGAACAAGTGATACGTCTCAAACGTATCTATAATTTTTGATGCTCCATGCTTGTTTTTACACCATTTGCCTTGTGTTTCGTTACACTTCGTGGCGTTTTTATGCGATTTCCGGAACTAACCTATTGACAAGATGCCACAGTGCCAGCTCCCTGTTTTTTGCTGTTTTTGTGTTTCAGAAAAGCTACATAGGAAATATAATCGGAATTGGACGAAACAAAAGCCGAATGTCCAGAAATTCATCGAAGCTTCCAGAGAACCGAAGAGGAGATGGAGTGGGGCCACGAGGGCCCCACACAATAGGGTGGCGCGGCCTGGCCCATGGCCGCGCCCCCTACGTGTGAGGGCGCCCTGGCAGCCCCCTGACAATGCCCCTTTGCCTATATAAAGCCTCGGGATGGAAAACCCTAGGGGGTCGGCAAATTTCCAGAAAGAGTTCCGTAGCTCCACCGCCGCTGCCGATGAATTTCGGGGGACAGAAGTCTCTATTCTGGCACCCTGCCGGGACAGGGAAGTGCCCCGGAGCCATCTCCATCGGTCTCCATCGCCGTCTCCGCCGTCTCCATCGACCTCACCGCCATCTCCATCAACCTTGCTGTCTCCTATGATGAGGAGGGAGTAGTTCTCCCCCGGGGCTGAGGGCTCTATCGGTAGCTATGTGGTTCACCTCTCTCTCTCATGATATGATCTTTATGTGATCATGAGCTTTGTATCTAGTTGAATAGGTAGATGTTATTATTCAGATATTATGCTACTCCTATGCTTTATTATTATACTCTCCGGAGATACCTCGTATCATGGTGTAAAGGTGACTAGTGTGTGCATCATGTGTATCTTTTTGGTTAATGTCTCTATGAAATGTTGGTGTTTGTTGGAACCATCTAGTGCGTTCAAGGTGATAGTGTGGGACAATCTAGTTTGGGTACATACGGACTTTGAGTAGTGCTTCGTAGCCCTACGCATGATTAGTGTATGTTTTTCATTGGAGAATTGTTTTGAGTTCCATATTGATGATAGTATCTATTGGTTCAATTATGTTATATTTGTTGGGAGTGTGTCCACTAGTGAAAGTATGATCCCTAGGCCTTGTTTCCAAGCATTGCACACCGTTTACTTCCTGTTTTGTTACATGTTTGCTCACAACAATATTTATTTCAGATCATATTTGCTACTTATAATCATCACTACTACTTGTATTTCACTGTCTCTTCGCCGAACTAGTGCACCTATACATCTGACAAGTGTATTGGGTGTGTTGGGGACACAAGAGACTTTCTGTATCGTAATTGTAGGGTTGTTTGAGAGGGATAGCTTTGACCTCTTCCTCCCTGAGTTCGATAAACCTTGGGTGAACCACTTAAGGGAAACTTGCTGCTGCTCTACAAACCTCTGCACTTGGAGGCCCAACACTGTCTATAAGAACAGACGCGTGCGTAGACATCAAGCTCTTTTCTGGCGCCGTTGCCGGAGAGGTAAGGTAAAAGGTACTCGCATCCTCTTGTGTGAGTGCTCGGAGTTATTTCCTTTAGATTCTGCAATTATATCTTTTTGTTTCTTGTTTTTATTTTCACTAGTTAGGCTTAATGGAAAACAAAGAGTTCTTTAGTCTTTTTCCTGAGTTTAGATATGAAGTGTTTGAAGAGAAAATTGAAAAACCTTTGGAGCTTAATTTGCATGCTAATAGTGTTGTTAGTATGAATGCTTTGAACACCGTTATTGCTAATGCTATAGAAAAGTCTAAGCTTGGGGAAGCTGGTTTTGTTAAGCATGATATTTTTAGTTCCCCGGCTTTAGTGGAGAAAGTTTGCTCTGATGATATTTTATCTCCCATATGTGATGTTTCTAATGATGCGTGTGCTCCTCATCCTTTTAAAATACCTATGAAAATTGTTGATCGTGCTATGAATAACTGCTATTTAGGAGATGGAACTGTCCATCCCGGTGATCATTTGCTCTTTATACATGAATTATGCGAGTTGTTCCAGTGTGCAGGTATTTCAATGAACCAAGTTAAGAGGAAGCTATTTTCTTTATCACTGAAGGGCAGAGTTGCGGAATGGTATAAAGCACTGAAGGATGGCCGACCGGTTGAGTGGGAGGAAATTGTACCTCTCTTTTATTCTAAATTCTATCCTTCTAGTGAGGTTTATAAAGATAGAAATTACATTTATAATTTCCATCCGCATGAGGGAGAAAGCATTGCCCAAGCATGGGGAAGATTAAAGTTACTAATGCATAAATGTCATATTCATGATCTTCCCCGTAATATTGTTATTAATAATTTTTATGCAAGGCTTTCAGGATATTACAAAGACTATCTAGATGCATGCTTTGATGGGTCTTTCAAAAGCAAGGATGTTGACACCAAGTGGGATCTGCTTGAAATAATTCAAAACAATATTGAAGGTTGGGATAGCGACAAAGGTAAAGGATCAGGTATGAATTACGAGTTTGATTGCATTAGGTCTTTCGCTGAAACTGCTAATTTTCAAGAGCTTAGTGCTAAATATGGTCTTGATCCTCAAATTATGGTTGATTGCTTTAAAGCCTTTGCTTCCCATATGAATGTTCCTAAAGGAAATGGGGACGTGTATCATGAACCTTTTAAGGACACTCGCGTAGAAAAATGATATTGTTGTTGATGATTCCAATAAACATGCTCGAACCTCTGAAAGTCCTATTTCCTATAAGCATGTTAATTTTTGTGGAGTACATAGACCTTGTGAACAGAGTTACAACAAGGAAGATTATTGTGTCCACCACGCAAATGAAGAAACCAGTATGTGGCTCAGGGATCTAGATGTGCTTGGTGAAAGGGTTTGTGAGCTTTATCCTTTTCTTTGTGAACTTTGCGGTAAAACGGGTCACTTTAATTTTCAATGCCCAATTAATCGAACGAGTACCGCAAATTTGTATTGTGATGATAAGATTACTCTCAATCAGCATGATGAGCTTACTTTGTTTTTGAATTGTGAAGCGATATGTAGAAAGATTTCTTTGGTTGATATGAGAGATGTTGATATTAATAGCACCCTTCGTGGTTGTCGTCTCTATTGTGCTAAAGATTGCCTCGCAAATACTTACTTACAAGATCTTATAAAACATGATGTTTTGCCAATCTATGACAGGACTAATAGATGTTTCGATCTTATTAATAGAGAGGAGGAATCCTCCAAAGTTTCTTCTGTTGTTTCCGTCAGCAAACCAGATTATGTGGAGAAGATGACCTTCAAGTCTCTCCCTCCTAAAGGAGAGAGTAAGAAGAGTATGAAGAAGAACAAGAGGAGTAAGAGGCAAGAGGACACGGTATCTTCCCCTAAGCGTTATGATCCTGCTATAGATTATGATAATTCTGATTGGGATGATGTTCTCATGCCTGTTACCTATGTTAGTGATCATGATTGGGAAAAGCACTCTACTTTTGATATTGAAAATCTTTTTGGTACAAATTCTAAGGTTAATAATTGTTGTACCATTAGTACTATCCATGTTCCTTGTTATGATGATATGTTTGATGAATATGCTTTGCGAAATAGCTGTTCTCTAGCTTGTGATGATACTAAACCTCTAGTTTATGATGGTTATGATGATGAGTATAATATTTTCAGTTCACCTAATTTTGAGGAGAAAATTAGTTATGATTACAATATGCCTCCTGTTTTTGATAATTATGGTGATGAGAATAATTATTCTGTCGAATCTGCTCCTACTACGATTGTTCATGTGGGGAGTATTAATTCTTTTATGCGTGTGGCTCAGGATAGGGAAGCTTTATGTGATAGTTATATTGTTAATTCTATTCATGATGCTACTGAAAGTTATTATGAGAAAGGGAAACATGGTTTGATGGATCTCAACAATATTGAGTTTCCCCTCTTTATATCGCAATTCTTGAAGTTGTACTTGTTTTGCCTTCCTATGCTTTTTGCTTTGCGCTTTCATGACTTGTCTCTTTACAAGACTATTTTTTCATAGAAAGTGGTTCAGATTTAAATGTCTTTCATATTTGCTTTTTGATGCTCGCTATTGCTTTAAGTTCCTATATGGTGCCTTTGCCTCAAGCTCTTATATGGCGCCCACATGAGCATCTTTGCAAATTACTGCGCCTAGCTCAAAGGCGTTAAAGAAAAGCACTCTTGGGAGATAACCCATTGTTTATTTTCAGTACTCTTTCTTTTATTTGAGTCTTGGAAGTTATTACTACTGTAATAACCGCTCCTTATCCTTTTTATTTCGTTGTTGTGCCAAGAGAAGCCTCTAATTTGAGTGAGGTAAGATTTGGGGATGTTGCTGTCCTGAAACAGTTTTTGGTGCTGCACCGTAAAATTCGTGAAAATTCTCTGTATAGCATTTGGACCTGCGATTTCTTGTGCATATGCCCCAGGTTATATCCAAACTTTCATTAGTTTAACACTTTTTGATTTGAGCAACAGAAAACCCTCTAGAAATTCGACCTTTGTCAGCTATTCTGTTTTGACAGATTTCTGCCAATATTTGTGTTTGCCGCTTAATCACTTTCTTTTTTAGTTCTTTTGATCACGAAACTTTTGGGGAAGTTTCTACAGTAGTATATGCTTTATATATGGTGGTTTTAGGTTGAAACCTGAAGCAAAAAGGGTTGATTCAATATTATGCTTACACTAATGTTGCTAATAGAATTGTGTTTAGTTTTGTATGAAGGAAGTTTTCAAGTGTAGGGATTGGAGAATGATGAGATGAGATGAAGAATGGACAAAATCTCAAGCTTGGGGATGCCCACGCACCCTAAATAAATATCTAAGAGGTTCAAGCATCAAAGCTTGGGGATGCCCCCGAGGCACCCCTTCTTCATCGGCAAAAATCAGGTCACCTTTCAACACACTATATTTTTATTGCTTCGTGCATTATGCGTTTTCCTTGGAGCGTCAGCTGTTTTTGTTTTCAGTTTTATTTTGTTTTGTTTGCTGCAATAAATGGTTGGATCACATCATGTTCTTTTTGGAGGAGATGAACTTCGCTTTTCATTTGCCAAGAACTCTCTAGTTTTCATTCTTATCAAAAACCGAGTGTTCTTCTTTTTCTAGAACTGCGTTTAGTTTTCATTTTCGCCTTGATTTGTGTTCAGATCTTGTTATATCTTTTCATCAAGGTGTATTTTTCCTCTGGTCTTTATTGGTTTTCATCAAAAGAGTTGGCTATAAAAAGTTTGAATGGTGTTGGAAAAGAGAAAAAGCTTTATGCAAAAAAGTGGTACAAGAAGGAGCTTGTGTAGACTGCGGCCTAGGCTTTTGCATGTCGTGATTGATGTCTTTTTGATAGTATGCTTAGTGGTTTTTCTGTAGCATAACTTCTCTCAAATAACTGAGAATGCTTAATGAGCCTTTGAAAAAATCATGCGTTGTTTTTATCGTTTGGAAGCATTATTTTGGTTTTCTCCTTGATGCTTTATTTGGGTTGACTTGGCGCATGCTCACACATGTTTGACTCATACAAAGTCGCCATTGCCTCTATGATCATTTAGTTTTTGACTTTTGATGCCATCTTATGCTTCTTCTAATGTTGCTTTGTCGCTTTGCATGATTATGGCCGTTATTGCTCTCTTAGTTGGTCGCTCCCAGTCTTTTGCTAGCCTTCATTTTGTACTGAGTATGAGCTCTACTCGTGCATCCAACTCCTAAAAACCAAGTTTGCCAAAGTGTCCACCATACATACCTATTAGCAATTTGCTATTCCAAAGTACATTTGACTTGCTTTTATCTATCCTTCAAATTAAACTCTTTTTGGTGTTATGCAAAAATTGGTCAGTAAAGCTCTCATGAACCGGATGGCACACTTTACTTATCTCGTCCTTAAAAAATTTGACATTGCGGTCTCTTATGTTGAGTTGTTATTCTTGGAAGTTGTAAGTTGGGAATTAGCCCAGCCATACCGTCATGGGGCAAGCTTTCAACATTGCACTTCTTATTTGAGTTGATATCGTGATCTTTTGTTTATGGATACTCGTGGTGTGAAATGAATTGGGAATCTTGCGGGATCATGGAGTTTGTATATGTGTTAGAGAAATGCCTGGGCCGCCAATCTAAGCCATGCATAATTCATGGTGGAAATTTGCAGCATGCCCATAGTGGACATTCGACGACGCATCTCAAAATAAAAAGCTATACAAATGGTAAATAAAAGAGATGTCGAGGTGTTCATTGTCTGCTTGTCCTGTCATTTTGATGTGGGCTTGTTCCATGTCATCGGGCACAGAGGTACCCCGTTGGCGGTTCTCGATGATACGTGTATACTTACAATGACAAGAGCTTGCTTGAGACTCTAAGTAAAGTAGCATGAGGTTTGGGTACTCGTATTCACGGGACACGAGGTTTTCAACTTATGATTTGTCAAGCATATGCAGCATAAGTGTACTTGCATTAACTTTAATCATTCAAGATGCTTATGATGGGGGCAATGAGAGCTCAAAGCCGGTAAGTACCATAATTTTTGAAGGTTTATAAAACTTGCAATCACTGCTTCCCTCCGCGAAGGGCCTTTCTTTTACTTTTATGTTGAGTCACCACCTTCTATCTTTATGCACCGTCTAAGAGAGCATAGTTGTCATTTTGAGTATAATGTGCACTGTCCCAAAGTTTATCATTGATTGATTCATGACTATGGTTTCACTTGTTCTTAAATTACTTGTATCTAGTCACCCTCTTAAACTTGAAGGTGTCCTATGCATTTATGGTTTGCTCTCCATGAAGGACAAGCTGAAAACCATTTGTATGTTTTTCCTTATGATTTGAACACATGTTTGACTTTCATTGTTTCATTGTTCATGATCTTTTGTTTGTGTTCTATTTCATGTTATAACATGGGTGCTAAGTTTCTTCTATCAAGATTATATCTTTCATGCCCATGTTTTAAGATCTTTTGATCCCAGCACTCATTGCTTACTTCGATGATCAAGATTGTGATGGTGCATGTCACCTCAAAAATTATTTCTTTTGTTATCACTTACCTACTCGAGGACAAGCAGGAGTTAAGCTTGGGGATGCTGATACGTCTCAAACGTATCTATAATTTTTGATGCTCCATGCTTGTTTTTACACCATTTGCCTTGTGTTTCGTTACACTTCGTGGCGTTTTTATGCGATTTCCGGAACTAACCTATTGACAAGATGCCATAGTGCCAGCTCCCTGTTTTCTGCTGTTTTTGTGTTTCAGAAAAGCTACACAGGAAATATTCTCGGAATTGGACGAAACAAAAGCCGAACGTCCAGAAATTCACCGAAGCTTCCAGAGAACTGAAGAGGAGACAGAGTGGGGCCACGAGGGCCCCACACAATAGGGCGGCGCGGCCTGGCCCCTGGCCGCGCCCCCTACGTGTGAGGGTGCCCTGGCAGCCCCTGACAACGCCCCTTCGCCTATATAAAGCCCCAGGACGGAAAACCCTAGAGGGGTCGGCAAATTTCTAGAAAGAATTCCGTAGCTCCACCGCCGCCGCCGACAAATTTTGGGGGACAGAAGTCTCTGTTCCGGCACCCTGCCGGGATGGGGAAGTGCCCCCGGAGCCATCTCCATCGGTCTCCATCGTCGTCTCCGCCGTCTCCATCGACCTCACCGCTATCTCCATCAACCTTGATGTCTCCTATGATGAGGAGGGAGTAGTTCTCCCCCGGGGCTGAGGGCTCTACCGGTAGCTATGTGGTTCACCTCTCTCTCCCATGATGTGATCTTTATGTGATCGTGAGCTTTGTATCTAGTTGAATAGGTAGATGTTATTATTTAGATATTATGCTACTCCTATGCTTTATTATTATACTCTTCGGAGATACCTCGTATCATGGTGTAAAGGTTACTAGTGTGTGCATCATGTGTATCTTTTTGGTTAATGTCTCTATGAAATGTTGGTGTTTGTTGGAACCATCTAGTGCGTTCAAGGTGATAGTGTGGGACAATCTAGTTTGGGTACATACGGACTTTGAGGAGTGCTTCGTAGCCCTATGCATGATTAGTGTATGTTTTCCATTGGAGAATTGTTTTGAGTTGCATATTGATGATAGTATCTATTGGTTCAATTATGTTATATTTGTTGGGAGTGTGTCCACTAGTAAAAGTATGATCCCTAGGCCTTGTTTCCAAGCATTGCACACTGTTTACTTCCTGTTTTGTTACATGTTAGCTCACAGCGATATTTATTTCAGATCATATTTGCTACTTATAATCATCACTACTACTTGTATTTCACTGTCTCTTCGCCGAACTAGTGCACCTATACATCTGACAAGTGTATTGGGTGTGTTGGGGACACAAGAGACTTTCTGTATCGTAATTGCAGGGTTGTTTGAGAGGGATAGCTTTGACCTCTTCCTCCCTGAGTTCGATAAACCTTGGGTGATCCACTTAAGGGAAACTTGCTGCTGCTCTACAAACCTCTGCACTTGGAGGCCCTGTTGGAATTATGCCCTAGAGGCAATAATAAAGATGTTATTATTATAATTCTTGTTCATGATAATGTTTATATTCCATGCTAGAATTGTATTAAGCGGAAACTTTAATACTTGTGTGGTTTATGAACAACACCGTGTCCCTAGTACGCCTCTATGGACTAGCTCATTGATTAATGATGGTTAAGGTTTCCTAACCATAGACATGAGTTGTCAATTAATAATGAGATCATGTCATTAGGAGAATGATGTGATGGACAGACCCAAATAAAGCAGAGCAATTAGATCGTGTCATTGTGTTCATCTTTGCGAAGCTTTTTCTTATGTCAAGTATTGTATTCCTTAGACCATGAGATAATACAACTCCCTAGTATCGGAAGAAAGCTTTGAGGTCATCAAACGTCATCCTATGTGAGGGTGATAATAAAGGTGTCTCTCAGGTGATCGGAAAGTACTTGTTGGGCTGTATGTATCGAGATGGAATTTGTCCCTCCCAAGTCGGAGAGATATACTCCGGGCCCACTCGGTAATCGATATCAACACCGCTTGCAAGCATGTGGTTAAGGAGTTAATCACGAAGTGATATCGGATTACGGAACGAGTAAAGTGCTTGCTGTGAACGAGATTGAACTAGGTATGTCGATACCGACGATCGAATCTCGGGCAAGTAAAATATCGTGTGACGAAGGGAATACATATACGGGATTAATTGAATCCTGACATCGTGGTTCATCCGATATGATCATCGATGAATATGTGGGAGTCAATATGGGTTTCCAGATCCCGCTGTTGATTATTGATAGAAGATCATGTCTGCATATTCTCGAACCCGTAGGGTCACACACTTAACGTGCATCGACGCTAGGATAGAATGGATAATTGGTTTATGAGTTTTTGGTTGGAGTCTCGGATGAGATCCAGGACATCACGAGAGGTTCCAGAATGGTCCGGAGAATAAGATTCATATAAAGGAAAGCAGTTTTTGGATTCCGGAATCGTTTCGGAGTTTATCGGTATTGTACCGGAAGGTTCTAGAAGGTTCCGGAGTGGGACCAACGTGGGCCCACTTGTCGGAGACCTGCGTGGGCCTAAGGGGAAGTGCCCTGGCCACTTTGGGCCAGGCGCACAAGGCCCCTAAGGCCCAGCCGGCCAGCCCTTAGGGAAACCCTAAGGGAACCTTCCAGAAGAAGGGGGGAAGACTTGCCCCCTACTCTTCCCCCCTAGCCGCCGCCCTAGAGGCTTGGAGGAGGGGCCAAGGCAGCCGGCTAGCCCCCCATATATGGGGGGCAGGGGCGCAACCCCCTCCCACTCCAACCCTAGCCGCCGGCCAACTGCTGCCCCTCCACCTCTCTCTCTCACGACTGTGCGTAGGCGAAGCCCTGCCACAGAAACTCTCCACCATAAGCACCACGCCGTCGTGCTGCAGATCCAATCTATCTCTCCACCATACTTGCTGGACCAAGGAAGGAGGAGACGTCGCTGCACCGTACGTGTGCATCTCTCGGAGGCGCCGCCACTTGCGGCGTAGGATCGGATCGGATCGCGAGGAGGAGACGGCGAGTACGACTACGTCAACCACGTTCCATTGAACGTTTCCGCTGTGCGATATCTTCAAGGGTATGAAGATCTCATCTACCTCTCTCGTTGATTACATCTCCTAGATTAGATCTTGGCTTTCTTGTTCGCATCCGTAGGAATTTTTTTGATTTACTATGCTGCGAAACCCTTCAGGCCCAACACTGTCTACAAGAACAGACGCGTGCGTAGACATCCACAAGCAAAAGAAATGTTCTATTCAGATCTGTCCTTTTTGTGATCTATATGAATTTATTCTACCATTTTCTGATTTTTTTGGTCCTATTAAATAGGTATGCCGACAACCTTTGACCATCTGTCTATGGATGGTAGGCAGTAGCGAGAGTCAACTTTGTGTCACATTTCTTGAAAAACATCTTGCAAAATTGAACTTGTAAATATCTTGTCTCACAATAGACAAAGAGATACCATGGAGCTTAACAACATGGTCCATGAAGAGTTGGGCTACTTTAGTTGCAGTAAAAGGGTGCTTGAAGGGAAAGAAATGTGCATATTTGGTATACCTATCCACCACCACATTTTGGTAGGACTTCTATGAAATCCATTGCAATATCTTGCCATGGGCCTTGAGGGATGGGGTATGTCAGAGCAGGTTGATAGTCTAGGAAGTAAGCCAGGCTATTAGGAAAGTGGACCGTAATGCATGGGTTTACACCCTTTCGATCAAATAATTTGCCAGTCTTGGGGAAGCAAAACTTTAATAGGTTAACATCACATGCATTTTTTGGCGTTATCCATGGAATCTTTGTTTAGCTTGTGAATATGTCAAGTTTTGTTTGCCATTGCAAAGATATACTGCACTTGCATAGACAAATTCGAGGGGAGACAGGCTGGATTTTATTAAAAAATATATTTTTGTAGGCCAATTGCTCTTTTTACGTTGGAATCGAGCCTCTTTATCAATATACTTCTTCTTTTACACATTCAATCCATAATACCCTTATTCAATATTCAATCCATAATTAAGAATAATTAGGTATCCTAAAAAAGAAAAAAGGTCCACTCATAGGAAAACCCAGCCTTTTTAGGTTTGACAAAATTTCAAGCAGAGCCTTTTGGCTGAATTTGAAAAGATTAATTTCCTCACTGTTGAACAATAGAGAGGCTGGAGTTTATCAAAATAGTTAGACTTGATTATAAACTTTGAGTAGGGACAATTTTGGCCAAACTATTTTTTTCAATTCTGTCAGTTCTTACCCTAATTCTCATAGGCCGAGAAAGTTGAGTTGTGCTAAGAGCAAAAATTAATGTAAATCTCCAAAAATATTAAATTGTTCAATCCCTATGCATATATCCCAAAATTAGTGAAAGCACCTACAAACATGCTTAGAATAAAACTTTTCTATATCCAACACATTGTGACTTACTCCATTGATCCAATAATATAAAATATTATTACAACTAATATAAAAGTATATTGATTGCAATAACATCTTATATTATGGGATGGAGGTAGTACTATTTTTATTATTTCTCAGCCATTAAATAACTTTCAGAACTAACGCTAAGAGACAACTGATCTAGATGTTGGGATTCGAGTAATTATGTAAAAGTAAATCTCTCATCAGATGGCTATTACTAAAGTCAGTATTTTTCTTAGTATAAAAACTACTATACTTTATTAAACATTTCACATTTACATTTCATATTTATATCTAACTACAAATAATGTATATGCATGTATTTTGTTTACTATTTTGAAACGGAGGATAAGCCTTTGCCCTAATATATTAATTAAGAAGGATCTTGTTAAGTTACAAGAATATAAAAAAGATACAAACCAGATTACTCTTCTAGCATTAATTCACTCAAAGGCGTTGCCCATACAGTCATACAAAGTTTTGCTTCCTTCTTGATTTCTTCGAAGATTACCAACGGTGGTGCTTGCTTGTTGTTGAACACATGTGCATTTCTCCCATTCCACATTTTCCATGAGATGAGCATAGTGAGGGAGCACATAGCTTTGTAGTTGGTTGACAGGGGACTGGTGAAGTGAAACCACCAATTCTTGAGGGATTGTGTTGGCCAAGTTTGGAAATTGAGCGAGTAGAGTCCAAGCCAATCCTTAGTGAGACCCCATATTCTAATGGTGTAACGGCAATGCACTAGTAAGTGGGCTGCCGACTCCGTAGTTCTTTCGCATAAAGGACAAAGTCCACAATTTGGCCACCCTTCTTTTCTAGTCGATACGCTGTCCATATCCTATTTCAATCACGAGCCAAGCAAATATCTTGATATTTTGGATGTGCCCAAACTTTCCACACCTTTTTATTCATATCGGTAGAAATTGCGCCAAAGAATTGCGCCTTGTACACCAATGCCATGGAGTATTGACCGCTAGCCGAAAGAGTCCAAGTGATCTCATCCTCGAGAGTTGTTAGCATAAAACCGCGACATTTGAGGCTAAATCACGGAAAACCACGACTTTACGTTTCAATTCCAAAAAACCGCAGGTATTCAGCTAATTTTTTGCAATGTCCACTGATTGTTGATTTCTGGCCGATTAACAGCGTTTCCGACATGCGGGTCCCACTTGTAAGACCGACGTGGCACAGCTGGTGAACCTTCCGTCGACATTTGAGGCTAAATTGCGAAAAACCACGACTTTACGTTTCAATTGCAAAAAACCACGAGTTTTCAGCTAATTATTTGCAATTCGCACTGATCGCGAATTGAGAGCGAATTGACACCGAATCTGATTGGTGGGACCCAACTATAAGCGCTGATGTGGCATTATTTGCTGAGGTGGACTAGGTCCCACATGTCAGCTCCATTAAAATATCCGAAATAATTTTTTTTTAAAAAACTGCATCTTCTTCCCCAACCACCCCACCACCACGGCAGCTACCTCCACTTCCATCGCCGGAGCTCTCCAAGCCCTGGCCGGAGCCGCCGGTGCCGCCCAGCCCCCGGGCCCGCCGACCCTGCCCCCGCACCTAGCCGCCCTGGTGGAGCTCGCCCGCGTCTGGCCTCGTGGAGCTCGCCGCCCGCGCTCGACGGAGCTCGCCGCCCGCGCTCGACGGAGCTCGCCGCCCGTCCTAGGGGAGCTCGCCCACGTTCGGCCTGACCGGAGCCACCGTGTCCGGCCGCTCCCGCCCGCGCCCGCACCCGGCCTGGCCGGAGCCGCCGCTCTCGCCCTCACCGGAGCTCGCCGCCGGGCATGCCGGAGTGGAAGAAGATGACGCCGGCGCCCAGACCTCGACCTTGCCCACCCGACAGCGAGGAGAGCCGGACGGCCGGCAGGAGTGGCCGGAGTTGGAGGCGCGGTGGCCGGCCAGGAAGACGACGCCAAGCTCTATTTTCTTTTTTTCTTTTTCTTTTTTCTTTTTCCTTTTATCTTTTTAATTTTTAATTGGGCTGACAAGTGGGCCCTTTTATCCATGTCAGCAAGCCTATTTTTTTCTTAGCCAACTCAGCGCTTACAGTTGGGTCCCACCCGTCAGATTCGGTGTCAATTCGCTCTCAATTCGCGATCAATGCGAATTGCAAATAATTAGCTGAAAACTCGTGGTTTTTTGCGATTGAAACGTAAAGTCGTGGTTTTTCGCAATTTAGCCTCAAATGTCGCGGTTTTATGCTAACAAGGTTCACCAGCTGTGCCACATCGGTCTTACAAGTGGGACCCGCATGTCGGAAACGCTGTTAATCGGCCAGAAATCAACAATCAGTGGACATTGCAAAAAATTAGCTGAATACCTGCGGTTTTTTGGAATTGAAACGTAAAGTCGTGGTTTTCCGTGATTTAGCCTCAAATGTCGCGGTTTTATGCTAACAACTCCATCCTCGAGGTCATCAATAAGGTGGATGCTTTAAAGTTGGGTCCATAGCTCCACAAATTGCACCAATTGTTCAAAGGTAAGGTCCACGCTCATCTTGATATTTGCTACCCATCTATTTTGATGCAAGGTGCTCTCTTGACATTCCATTTCAGGGATACGAAAGCCAGAACTGGATCATGGCAGGCGCGAAACATGTGGCAGAAATCACTAGCTAATTTGCTTTTATTGTCCTTTTTTGGTTGGTTTAGGCCTCTCTATGTTTACTTCTCCTATATTTAAATATTTTGCCTTGTTTAAAATAAAGATAGACCATTTCTTTCTTCTCAAGCTTATAAGGATGAGAGGGGCAATATCTTCCGGCTTCAAGCCATTGAGGGGCGTTCTAAAAAGGAGAATTTTTCCATTACCCACCGTAATTCATATTCTTTTGAAATACTGTAGTAGATTTCACGAAGTTACCAAGGCAGCTTGCAATATGTACCAGTTGAGCAAAAAGATCTCTCCACCATTTGCAGTGGATCGAGGTGTACGACTTGTACTTCTATCTCGTACCGCTACCGTGAGATGAAAAATACAGATTACTATTTTTGCCTCCAGTGCGCATGATTAGCCAGTAACATAAGATGAGCCGGTTGGACCAGACAGCGTTTTACGAATTTAACTATGTGCACCTAGTGTGTGCGTCCAATTCAATATACCATACGTGTTGGCCAACACCCAACAGCGACAACTAGGAACATATACAACTAGGCACACCTCTGCAGAGAAATTGACGGGGCACAGTATAGATGGTGGATGGATGCATGTGTACAACCATGCCAGTAGCTAACAGATTTGTACAAGGAACTAGGGCGTAAAGTTTATTCTTGGCGCAGAGTAGACCAGAGATAAGTCCCGGAAAGATGCTATACTTGATCAAGACCTGATCGATAAACTACAATTTCGCGTTCGCACTGGGGTTGCTCTATCTTGCTACTTACTGGTTCTAGCTAAGTTAACTACGTAAGAGTGATTTAGACGTGCTGTAATCTATAATTGCAAGCATGAAATGCACCTTGTGCACACCTTTGAATCTTGTTTTACTTTCTCCGCGCGAAATAGATGGACGTTTTTGTAGTTTTTCTTTCAATAAGTTATCAATTTAACTTATCCCCTACTATTGACAATTGACTGCACCGGTTGTGCTCCCGAGCTCTAGTGAACTCAGGTATTTTAAAAAACGAAAATGATTTTTTTGAAGTTAAAAAATAAATAAAGTATATTATGTGGATACATGCACATGTTCTCTACATGTCTGTGGAGTCTTGCTAAATAATACGTTATACTTTTAGCTTCATACAATTGCGGCACTGAAAACACCTTAAAGATATCCAATTAATATCAATTGACTTCAACTCTAATCATTTCTCCACACTGAAATCCCTCTAATTATATTCCAAATATTATTATTTTACTTTCCTTTTCTCGTGTTCAAGTGGAGTAATAATATAATGAGAAATCCTTATAAACTGAAATAAAGTTAAGTTCTAGCCCATTTTCTTCAAAAAAAAAACTAAGTCATATGTTCTATTCTAATAAAAAGTTATTGAATTGTAATTTTATGAATCCTAAGTTTAACCTAAACTAGTATCTATTGTATATTGCACCTCAAAGCTTTATCCTAGATAGAATGGTACAAATGGTTAAAATGAGAATATTTTGATACTGAAATATGGTGCATTAGTCTGAAATTACTTAAAGGAGGTATTGACTATCTACCGCCTGAGGTTAAAAATAGTTAAAATATTATGATAAAACTAATAAAGCTTTATCAAGATATTTTTCTATACTATTGATGAATGTTGGAAATGTTTGATTGTACGCTTTCTAAGTCATGGATGCACTTAAGAAATGTGCTCTTATCAACTCTAATTAGTACTTTTGTAGTGATACGGTTAGGGCATCTCCAATCACAAAGAAGTTGATTTATATTGGGATCTATGCCGTTTCGAGAAAAAAATAACAACTTAGGACCGGTAAAGGGGTTATCCATTGATTTCTTCTCTTACATTTTATGTCCACAAGTTTTTTTTGGTTCAAATTAAATAAGGGCATGTCCAATAGTTTGACATCACCGTTATCTTAGAGGTGCCACTTAAGTTTCTGTTTTGTAAAAGGAGAGAGAAAGAGAAAAAAAGGTATGCTGCCCTTTCTCTTTGTGGCGGATCTTTCTTTTCATGCATGAAAGTGGTGTATATATGAGATGTCTTTCCTTCATCACAGTTTCCATATTTTATTCCAATCTTAACATATTAACATGAGAAGTAATCACGAAAGACATCAAAAGACACACCCTTACACACCAAGTATTTTATTGTCTTCCGAATAAAACAGCGGGCGCATGAGAAAGCAATCTCTCCACTATTGGACATGATATAAAAAAGTGTGACGAAGGAAATACAACTTTGTGTATTGGAGAATGCACTAACATACATCTCTTAGACGTTAACTTATCATTCCTTCATAAAGAGAACGCAAACTTGTTTTTCTTGCTTCCCCAACTCAACAAAAATCCTACGTCGCACCTCTATGAGAAGATCGAGATCACGTAATAGGAGAGACATTTATGCCATAATTCTACCCATTGCAATGATGCCAGATGCTGAATTGGCATCATTTGCCATACATTCAAAGTTGGAGATCTTTAATTAGTTGATGCACTTTTTTCTACTAAGTCCAACAATTTATGGTTCGAAATAACTGTATACTTGCAGCAGTAGCTATATCATAGGGTGGACAGGTGTACATGTGTACAGCCGATCTATGAACGTTAGTGAGGACAAGGAGTATATATCGTGCTGTTTCTTTTGTCGCCAATCTTTTTCGGTGTGGTCCTTGCATACGCAAGTGTTCTAGAACATGCATGGATTGTTCATATACTGATTAGTTGGACCATGTAAATTCAGGGATGATTAGATGCATGCATGGTAACTAAGTCTTCTGTCCAATGCACATATATATGGACACGCATGGATGTAAAAAATCTTTGTTTCACCCTCTCGTCGTGAGCGTGCTTTGTGGAGGGGTAAATACGTTTGAACTGGTCGTTACATGGTGGGACGAAAACGTAGTACTAGTACCTTTTCTCTGGTGACAAAAACGACAAATGGCATTTTCCTCAAATGCGCACGTTCATACGCACAGATCGCCATCGGCGCTGCGACTGTTGCGGCACAGCATCATCATTTTTCGTTGACGCTTCCTTTGGTCTCATAGAATCACGTAGCAGCTGGGATGGAATCTACTCGCGCATACTGGATTCTCTACCACCCGAAGTGGCCGGAGCAAGGCCCCCAAATAGGCGGGGAAAAGCGAGGCCGCTTTCGCGTGGTTTCATCGGCCACAATCATGCTGTTTCATCCTGCCCGCCGGCCGTCCCAGCTCGCCGGCCGGCCAGGATCGTGAGAAATCGATGGATTCCTCTCTCGACACTTTTCTCCTGCCACTGATGCGAGGTATCATTCCATTCTGGTTCTGCGCCTGGATCGGAATCCAAGGAGAAGAGCCCATAGAATATTGGTGAATTATTGGTCACTCGATCTTTGGCAAATCGGAGGATACGCAAAAGTGACCCAAAAAAGTGCCTTGTGCGGTGTAAAAACTCCACTCTCGGTTGTTACACTACTGGAAAAAAGGGCTTCCATTCGTCCCATTAGTCCCCAACCAAATTCGACCCGCGGCTAAAGGGTCCATCAGTCCCGGTTTATTTGAAAATGTGGGCCAGGGGGCATTAGTCCCGGTTGGCCCTTCAGTCCCGGTTTCAGCCAACAACCGGGACTAATGCCCCCTGGCCCTTTAGTCCCGGCTCGTGTCTCAAACCGGGACTAAAGGTCACCCTTTAGTCCCGGTTCGTGCCACGAGCCGGGACCAATTGCCCGTTCAAACGAACCGCCCACTTCGCGCCAGTTATCGATCGACGACGCTTCGGATCGATCGATATTAACGACGACGCTTCGCAGTCGCGCGCGCTGATCGGGAACCGGCGCCGGCGACCGCATTGGAAACTCGCCTGCATTCACATCGCCGGCGTGCTCATCTCCCTCTCTTTACACTATATATAGCATCACATTTGATCATCTAAGCACACCATCACTCTAGCTTCTTCTTTCCCAAATATCTCTCCCACATATCACCATACCGCCGGCGCCCTCGAGAGCTCTCTCTCCCTCGACTCAATGGAGGAGCAATTTTTTCCAAGGTCTCGGATCTACTACGTCGTCATCGAAGAGATGAACTTCACCATCACGGAGACTCTCTGTGCTTCGAGGGTGGAGAAGTGGATCCGCGCCGTCAAGCGACGGTTTCTCGACGACGCACCGACCAAGTGCGTGGGCTTGGACTGTGAGTTCACCACTCACGCGGTCCCTCAACGTGCCGCCGTCCTTCAACTCTCGGTGGCGTCCGAGATATTGATCTTCCAAATTTGTAAGGCCAATGGCGTGCCGCAACTACTCAAGGACTTCTTGAAGGACACCACCATCAAGTTTTGTGGTGCAGCTATCAAAAACGATCTGCGCATGCTAAGGTCATACGGAATTGTTATTCCATCTGCGTATGATCTTCAAAAGGTTGTCCCAAACCCCACTAGCAAGCTAACGCCGAGTCTCTATGATTTGGCCAATGCTACTATTGGGACACATCTTGAGAACAAGAAGAGGGACAAGAAGAAGAAGGACAAGAAGAAGAAGGACAAGAAGAAGTACAAGAAGAAGGGAGAAGAAGAAGATGATGATGATGATGATGATGAAGAAGAAGATGAACTAATATTTGGTTGGGAAAAAGTTCCATTGAGCTTCAACCAAATATTATATGCCGCTTTAGACGCTCGCCTAGGCTTTGAGATTGCTAGGAGATTCTGGAAGCTAAAGGGCTACAATAGCCATGTTGATCGTCTTAACCTTAATAATTAGGTGGATGATTATGTATGGAAAAATGTTGGATGAGCTTGCTTGGAAAATGTACTCCCTTTGAGCCATGTTGGATGAGTATGTTTGGAAAAATGTACTCCCTTTGTTTCGGTTAACAAAGTCTATTAATTTTCAAATTTGTGATTTTTCAAGTATTTTAGCTTTTTTGAATATTTTAATTATTAATTATTAATAATTAAATTATACATAAAGATTATTTGAAATTCAGTGGTGCTTATTATTCTTAATCATTGTTTCTTATTTTGTGAATTTATTTGGAATTTAAAAAAGTAATATTATATATTACCAAAGTGTATAGGTTAATAGAATTGGTAGCATACCATTATCAAGAAGTCGCGAGCGCAGTCTTGGAAGCTAGTAGGGAAGGAATGGAGAAGTTAAGCGTGCTAAGGGTGGAGCAGTGTGAGGATGGGTGACCGACCGGGAAGTGAGGACCACAAGTACTTGTAATTTGATTTGAGATATAGAGTGAGAGCCATAAGTATCTAATTTAATATGAGATATGAGATATGAGAATAGAGATGATTAGATAATAGAGAAATAAAGATATAAAGGAAATACAGAAAATACAGAAATTCTAAAATAGAAAATACAATTTTATTCTAAATGGACCTTTAGTCCCGGTCCGTGTTACGAACCGGGACCAAAGGTCCTCCAGCCGCAGCACATGCCCCGGGCCACGTGGAGGCCCATTGGTCCCGGTTCGTAAGCAACCGGGACTAAAGGCTGGAGCCTTTAGTCCCGCTTTGTTAGTCCCGGTTGCTACAACCGGGACTAATGGGCTTGACAAACCGGGATTAAAGGCTTTTTTTCGACCAGTGGTAGTAGACTGACTATTGAAACGTTTCACACCTAGGAGATGTGTGTCATCCTCCATTTGATGGTGGAAGGCGCCCACAGCTATTCCACAGGTGGTTACAAAATGTGCGCACGACATACGGCATATAATTGTAACTATCTGTTAACAATGGTATGTTGAGATTAAAAAAAAATCCATTTTCTCTTGTGAGTATGTAAAAATGGTCGGTATATTCATGTAAAGTTTCGGTAGAAATAGTTGTGGGCTACATGATTTTATTCCGCTATATATAGAAATAAAAACTATTTTTATCATATTTTTAACGAAACTACTCGTTTACATTCTGGACGTGTGTACCTACCCATTTTTTCACATTTGTGGATCAAGAAGTACAAGTTTGTTTTTTCTCAAAAAAGGGCCCTATTGTGTTTTTTTAAAGGAATGGTTGTCCATGGGGACTTGAACATAGGCATCAATTTCCCTAACCAAGTGAGCAAGACTCACTTCTTGGGCTTACTGGTTCTCAAGAGCATAGATGAGCTAAAAGTGGTTTTGACTCCTGAGCTCCAGTGGGCATTTTTAATTATTTGAAAACTCCCCCTTTTGTCTTAAAAAAATCTGCATAATTTTAGTGTGATTTCTATTTTCTCAATAAAGGGTTTTTTTTTTGCTTAAAAGATTTAAGCATTACATCTGTCCTTTGCATAACTAAGATGCACACAGCTGCAAAGGTGTAACAAAAGATAAAATACAAATTTTAGGCGCAATAAAATTGACCAAAGGTCATTTTTGTACATAATATAACTTGAAAATGTATTATACACTACTAGCTCTGTCCCAAAATGTGAGGTCCGCATTATTATGAACAATTTTATGCATCAGTTTGACCCCTAATATGTACCAACATATATTATGATTGTGCTTCTGTAAATGGTTTCCTTGTACCTGTTTTGAGAAAAAAAATACTTAATATATATTTATGCCAATTTTGGCAAACATATTATAATAAAATTTATATTCAAAGTTGCATGTTAATTACCTTAAAGAGTCAACCACAACATATATTTAGAGATAGAGGGAGTTCATATCACACTAGTGGAAAAAAGCCTATTGGCGGCGCACCATTTTGGCATATGCGTGGCGCATATTGGATGCGCCACCAATGCCACGCCACTAATAACAATTTATTGGTGGCGCATCCTAATATGCGCCACGCATATGTTGAATATTAGTGGCGCATATAGCATATGCGCCATTAGTATCTTATGCGTGGCGCATATTGCTATATGCGCCACTAATACATAATGCGCCACTAGACACCTACAATATGCGCCACTGATATTTCGTACAGGTCCAAAAAAACTGATATTTTCTGGTATTTATACACAGCAATGCACAAGAATATATATAGGTATACAATATAACTGCAGAATACACAGCATGCAGTACAAAACAAATATATCATCATCACAAACAATTAGAACCATAATAGTGACAAAGTTCCTGAATATTAGAAGTGTTAGAGCATATATAGCCCAAGTCCATGCATTACACACATTACACATTACACACACTACACATCTCACAAAAAGACCGAGTAGACTACACCCGCAATGGTGAGCAAGATCGGGAGCACGATCATCAAGGTCTTCATCCGGTTGTTGTTTCTCCGCTCTCCTAGGAGGTGGATCCTCCACCTAGCTTCCGCTAGCTCTCTCGTCGGATACCCCTTGTAGGAGTTGCCGCTGAACTTGTTCACTTGCTTCTGGCAATCCTCCCACTCATCGTAGACTCCTGATACCCATCCTTTGTACACCACGTAGCATCTCGGCATATCTGTAGACAAAGCCATATATATAGTATTCAAGCTATAAGAAAAGAGTTACATATGTCGACAAAGCCATATATCATATGCAACCGAAAGAATGAAAGGATTCACATGCATATCGACAAAGGAAAGTACTCGAGCTAAGAAAAGAGTTATATATAAGTATCCCGCATACAAAAGTAAATAAGTCCAACAACGATGCTTTCGACTAAGGCAAGTTATAACTTTACACCTCACACACATACACACACCGGAATGAGTTGCAGACGGTAAAGTTTATGACTCAAGCACACACGATTGACATACACGCGAAAATGACTAGGAAGAATCATGAAGACTTTGGTTGACATGGCTCCGGGAACGGTTTGTAGCAATCTTTCGTTGTCCATGTCCTAGTGTCACGCTGTTTCCGGAGCCGGTCTTCGATCTCGCGCTTAGCCAACGGTCTGGCGTAGGACAAGGTTCCACCCCTTGTGATGACATCTTCTTGCAAGATAGTCGCAATCTGATTCTGGATGCGGAAGAAGTCGTCCCTAAGTTCAGCGTCCTCGATCCTTGCATGCTCATCGGCCCATCCTCGGACACTAGCTGGCGTCGTAAGCCTGTGTTCGTTCTGGATGATCGCCCGCATGTGATGGAGGGAGTAGAAGGCCTCCTTGACACTGTTAGGCGGCTGCTTGACGCAGGGGAACTTGATTACATGCTTGAACATGTGTCTGCCGTCCTTGACATTTTCCGCCCCCTTCCTGAAGTCGCCTCCCTTCCTGGCGTATCCCTCGAGAGCATCATCTAGAACACCCTTGATGTAGGCGTAGTTTTTTGTCTTTGCCTCACTCCCCGAGTCTAAGTAGACGGCTACCGAGTACCTCGGGGCAACGAGGATCAATGTGCAGTATATGTCTCTGCGCAAAATAGTTGAAACGAAAGAATGTTGGAAAAGGAGCTATTGAAAACTAAGAAATGACAAGTTATTACGGCGGCCGAGCGAGTGTGCACTTACTGGGGAAAGTAAGGAAGAAGAATATCTTTTGTACTCTTGTTGTCCAGCAAGAACTTTTGGAGGTACTCCTTTGCTCTGGAACGGTTCGCTGGATTCATCAACATGCCTTCACGCATGAAGTAGGGGTCCGCTATCGCGACGCCAGGGTTCTCCTCTCTGTTGACCTTCATCGCCCGCTGGAGCGCGTATAGGCGGACCAAGTTATAGTCCAGCCGTTTGGCGTTGAAAAGCTTGAAGACATCCTCGTACGATATGAAGAAGATATCCGCGGGGTGATCATCGACGAAGCCCACGTCCGCTGGAACCTTCACCGTGAAAATGGGGTACGATGGATTTGTTTCCTTAAGAAGGCCCTCCTCCAGAAACAGAATACCGTGCATAAGGCTCACCATCGCTCCACTCGCGTGGGCGACCTGCTCCTCAGTCATAATCGGTTTTCCAGCTTCATGAATTATGCCCTGCAAGGTGCCCTTAGCGGGTTGTGACATCGGGTCGTCGTGAACCCTGGGCCTCTTCGGACCGATCGGCTGCTGGCACGCAGATGTCTTATCCTTCTTGGTCCTCTTTCGGTGGTGCTTCTTCTGGATGGGACCACCGGTTTCCAACTGCTCACCACAGTCGATTGCCAACTGATCACCGTCACTCACCACCTTATGGAGTGTGTTGGGGCTGAAAATATTTTCCGTATTGACTTTAGGATCAGCGGCGCCAGCATCTGGAGGCATCTCCTCTAGGGCACCATGGAAGTCCAAACACGTGCATGCTTTGGTGCGAGCATTTTGATCTTCACGGACACGGTAGGGTTCTTCCAAGTTTGGCATGAACAAAGAGTCGGTGGCGCCGGTGTTGAGCCAGTCATCTGGGTTGTCATCATCATCATCGTTGATGTCCTCAACCAGTACTGGGTATGATGCAGCGACGGCCTTGCCATGTGGTGCTGGTGGTGGCTGCGGTAAAGCGGCGGCCAACAACTTCTGGTGATGGGAGGTGTTGGCGGAGACAACTTGTTGTGGCCGCCGAGGCGGTGGCGCCATACGTGGCGGCGCCGGCTCAGTAACTGGTGCCGAACATGGCGGCGGCTCAGTAACTTTTTCCATGCGTGGCGGTGGCTGAGTAACTTGTTGTTCCTTCACAAGCCGAATCTGGGTCTTCGGCCATGTCAAGACCCAGCCGAAGCAACCCGCAAGGGTCTTATGTTCATCAGCGCCTTGAGGTTGGGTTGGGGGGTCAATGTCTTTGCATCCCGGCAACACCCGAGCCAGCCGGACCTTGAACACCACTGAGACCATCTCCTTGTGATGCATGACTGTGCTATTTGGCTGAATGATTGTGCCCTTGGCAACATCCTTCAGCTCGCCGTCCACGAAATGCAAAAGTGTGCAAGGTGTGTCCTGTGGGAAAACAAGTTTGCATGCATATCGTGAGATGTCGCTGGCTAGCTATAGTCATCAAAGGCAAAGGAAATGAAATGTGATGGCCGGAGTCATTACCTTGGAGATGGCGTTGAGCTCGGCTAATGTCGAGACACCGGTATCATTCTCCCGCCGAGATGCCTTACGACGAAGCACCATCGGTTGCGCCTTAGCTGTGGCGGGAGGAGGCACCGGTGCGATCGGCTGCTCGGTGTTGGCGTCAGCGGGAGGTGGTGTCACCAGAGCGACCTCCGGGTGCGCGTTCGTGTTGGCGGCGTCGGGAGGGGGCACCGGAGCGGCCGCCGGCTGCGCCTCCTCGACGTTGGCGGTATCGGGAGTCACCACATCCGGCGACACGTGCTGGATAGAGTTGCTGCCGGAGATGTTGGGCACCACTAGCGCCCCTCGTCGACCTGCCGCATTCCAAGCAGCAAGCCCCTCCCACAGCTCATCGGGAATGATCTCGCGGAGCTTCTGTTGCACTTGCTGGGCGATCAGGTCCGGCATCTGCTCCCGAAGCTTTTCAACTTCGCGTCTTTCACTTGCGGCGGCGGCCGCCGCCGCCGCCGCTGCCGCGGCCTTCCTCTGTTTCTTCGCCTCGGGGTCCTCTTTCTTGAAGTCGCCAACCTTGTCGTACGTACCATAGCCAGCCACGCGGCCAGCTGAAGTCGGCGGCAAGGACTTGGCTCTCCCCTTGATCACGTTTATCATCCTGTTGAAGGGCGTGTCCCACCGCGGGTCCGCCGTCGACCCCTTGGACGAGCTCGCACTTGAAGCACAAGATCTTTCTTCGATTCTCTCCAGAGAAGGAAAGAGATGGCCATTTAGAAATTTAGAACGCATATCGACTCGATCGAGATGCGTGGTAAATTCCTTACCAGCTTTTTCTGGAACTTCCTCACATCATCGTCGTCGGTAATGAATTCCTTGAGTTCAGGGTGGAGATAGTAGCGGGCACGGACAAACTGCATCACCTGCTCGTCCGTGAATTTGTGCCACGGGTTCTCTTTCCCTAGACGGGCATACTCGGCATCCTCCTTTGCCCAAACGGCCTTCTTTCCTCGGTAACCGCCGCCTCCGCAGCGTTGGTTACCTATGTTGAGGTCCCGCATACGCCTCCCCCACTCGGTCCATTCGATACCTTCCGGAGTGAGGCATGCATCCTTGAACTTGATGAACTCATCTTCGTCGAGCATCGGCTCGGCCTTCTTTATCTCCTCCCAACTTTTGCCGGCGAGAATCCTCTTCTTCACTCGGCTTTTCCAGCTGCTCAAGGCTGTGCTCATCCTCGTGAGGGCTAACTTGTTGACCTTGTTCCCTTTGAGCTTCTTGTTATTGAACGGCTCTGGGAACTGGTACCGGTTGTGAAGCTTCTCAATAAGTAGCTCGCGCAACCGCGTATTGCCCTTAGCTCTTATGTTCTTCTGGTTGATGCTCATGCTCTCCCACACGATGCACCCGAGCTGTAGGCCGTACCTAGCGGCAAGCTTCGCAGGCTCCACGGGTTGGTGATACGTCTCCAACGTATCTATAATTTTGGATGCTCCATGCTTGTTTTTACACCATTTGCCTACTGTTTCGTTACACTTCGTGGCACTTTTATGCATTTTCCGGAACTAACCTACTAACGAGTTGCCACAGTGCCAGTTCCCTGTTTTCTGCTGTTTTTGTGTTTCAGAAGTGATACACAGGAAATATTCTCGGAATTGGACGAAATAAGTTCCTGAAGTCTTATTTTACCCGAAAGCTTCCAGAGATCCGAAGGAGAGTAGGAGGAGGGCCACAGGGGCCCCACACATAGGGTTGGCGCGGCCAGGGCCTGGGCCGCGCCACCCTGGCGTGAGGCCACCTGGCCCCACCTCTGACATCGCCCCTTCGCCTATAAAGACCCCCCGTTGGAAAAAACCTAAATACCCGATCACTTTTCTAGAACACATCGCGATCCGCCGCCGCCGTCGACCCGAAGATCGGGAGGGTCCAGAAGCTCTTCCCGGCACCGTGCCAGAGAGGGGAATCGCCACCGGAGGTCTTCTTCATCGCCATGCTTGCCTCCGGAGCGATGAGTGAGTAGTATACCTTGGACTATGGGTCCATAGCAGTAGCTAGATGGTTGTCTTCTCCACCATGTGCTTCATGTTTAGATCTCATGAGCTGCCCTTCATGATTGAGATCACCGTTATGTAATTCTACATGTTTGGTTTGTTGGGATCCGATGAATATTGGTGTTATGATTGAGTTGCTGTACTGAAATATATCTTATGTTATCTCTATATTGTTTATGATCTTGCATGCTCTCCGTTGTTAGTAGCTATCTTGGCCGAGTAGTTGCTAGTGACTCCAAGAGGGGGTATTTATGCTCGATAGTGGGTTCATGCCTCTATTTAACCTGGGGGAGTGACAGAAACCTCTAAGGTTGTAGATGTGCTGTTGCTACTAGGGAGAAAACAACATTCATATGCTCAAGGGCATATGCTTTGTTTACATTACACACTTTGCTTAATGCAATTATCTGTTGTTCGCAACTTAATACTCATGGGGTGTTCGGATGATATCCCCGTGAGTGGATTATTAGTCACAGATGCAGTTGGATGGCGATCTATGTATTTTGTTGTAATGCCCAGAGTAAATCTCATAGTGATCTTCTTGACATATCATGTTTATCTTTATTCTATCAATTGCCCAACTGTAATTTGTTTACCCAGCATGTGTTATTTATCTTATGGAGAGACACCACTAGTGAACTGTGGACCCCGGTCCTATTTCCATCATATTGCTATCACCTGTTTACTTTACTCGCACTATTTACTTTACTCGCATACTTCTACTGTTTTCCACTCGATACGCTCATAACCTTTGTTTCAAGCAAACCGGTGAGATTGACAACCTCATCGCTAGTTGGGAACAAAGTACTTGGTTGTGTTGTGTGTAGGTTCCGCGTTGCAGCTAGCAAGCAAAGCTTGGACGAGGCGCCATATATAAATTGTCCGAAGCTGTCGCAAACTAGCAAGCATCACCTTCAGTCGTTTGTCTCTCCTCTCCAAGAACGATTAAACCTTGGTTTCTTAACTGAGGGAAAACTAGCTGCTATACTCATCACACCTTCCTCTTGGGGTTCCCAACGGGCTGGTCATTCACCACGCACAAGGACCGTCTGCTACACGTCAACTTGGCACCAGCAGCTTCTTTTCTGGCGCCGTTGCCGGGGAGGAAGTAGAAGACTTCTGCAAGGGGAGTTTTTCGCATGCACATCCTTTACTTTTTTATTGTTTTGCTTTACTTTATTTATTTTACTTGCATCGTTTTATATCAAAAACCCCAAAAAATTAGAATCATTGGTAGTTGTTTTTACTTATTTGCTTTTAGTTTCGCTAAAATGAGTAATCCTGAAGTAGAAGTTCATAGTTTTAAGCAACAAGGGGGAGAAAGTTTAAAAGATGCTTGGTATCGTATTAACAATGCTCATCATAGGTGTACCAAAAAGCACTCTACCACGATCCTCCTTAGAAATTTTTATGTTGGTATATCTAGTTGGAATAGGTATGTTCTCGATACTCTTACAGGAGGTAATTTTCTGGGTACTCCCACTGGAGAAGCATGCACTATAATTGAAAGTTTAGTGGGAATACCACCTATTCATGTTGCTAAAACCGAGACCACCTTGGAGGAGGTGGTAGAAAACCTCAGCTCTTTAGAGAAAAGTTTGCCAAGTATCCTAGAAAATGCTAGCCGAGTTAGTGAATTAATAGAAAATATTGGTGAGAGAATCACCGCTTTAGAGGCTAGCACTACTCTTGATAATCAAAACTTAAGGATTGGTAAACTTGAGGAGTCTATGGAAACTCTTAGCTTAATCTTCTCTTCTCTTAAATTTAAGAAAGAGAAAGTGTTTGTTGGAAAAGAGCAAAAATTTATGTATGTTCCCAAGGTTTCTGCGCTTAAATCTCAACATGTTCTTAAAATTGGTAAGACTCTTAGTTCCACTAAGGGTGACTTGCAGGTTGAATCATCTTTGGGAACTTCCAAAGTGCTTACTGAGGTAAGTGATGCTTCATCACTTGATATTACTTGATTCGCAATTTTCTGCGCCTAGCTCAAAGGCGTTAAAGAAAAGCACTCTTGGGAGATAACCCAATGTTTATTTTCAGTAATTTTTCTTTTATTTGAGTCTTGGAAGTCATTACTACTGTAATGACTGCTCCTTATCTTGTTTATTTTGTTTTTGTGCCAAGAGAAGCCTCTAATTCGAGTGAGGTAAAGATTTGGGGATGTTGCTGTCCTGAAACTGTTTTCGGTGCTGCACCGTAAAAATTCGTATAAATTCTCTGTATATCTTTTGGACCTGAGATTTCTTGTGCATATGCCCCAGGTTATATCCAAACTTTCGTTAGTTTAACACTTTTTGATTTGAGCAACATAAAACCCCTCAAAAATTCGGCCTTTGTCAGCTGTTCTGTTTTGACAGATTTCTGCCAATATTTGTGTTTGCCGCTTTATCGCTTTCTTTTGAGTTCTTTTGATCACGGAACTTTTGGAGAAGTTGCTACAGTAGTTTATACTTTATATGTGGTGGTTTTGAGTTTAAACCTGAAGCAAAAGAGGTTGATTATATGTTATGCTTACACTAATATTGCTAATAGAATTGCGTTTAGTTTTGTATGAAGGAAGTTTTCAAGTGTAGGGATTGGAAAATGATGAGATGAGTTGAAGAATGGACAAAAGCTCAAGCTTGGGGATGCCCATGCATCACCCCAAGAAATATCGAAGAAGTACAAGCGTCAAAGCTTGGGGATGCCCCCGAGGCACCCCTTCTTCATCGGCAAAAATCAGGTCACCTTTCAAAACACTATATTTTTATTGCTTCATGCACTATGTGTTTTACTTGGAGCGTCAGTTGTTTTAGTTTTATTTGTTAGTTTGTTTTGTTTGCTGCAATAAATGGTTGGACCCCAACAAAATTCTTTTGGAGGAGATGTACTCGTTTTCATTTGCCAAGAACACTCCGTTTTTCATTCTTACAATTTCACCGGGTGTTCTTCTTTTTCCGCTACTGCTTTTGGTTTTCGTTTTCGCCTTGATTTGCGTTCAGACCTTGTCATATCTTTTCATCAAGGTGTATTTTTGCCTCTGATTTTATTGGTTTTCATCAAAAGAGGTGTCTTAAAAAATTTCAAATGGTGTTTGAAAAGAGAAAAAGCTGTATGCAAAATAGTGGTACAAGAAGGAGCTTGTGTAGACTGTGGCTTAGGCTTTTTCATGTCATGCTTGATGTCTTTTTGATAGTATGCTTAGTGGTTTTGCTGTAGCATGACTTGTCTCAAATAACAGAGATTGCTTAATGAGCCTTTGAAAAATCATGCGTTGTTTTTATTATTTGGAAGCATTATTTTGGTTTTCTCCTTGATGCTTTATTTGGGTTGACTTGGCGCATGCTCACACATGTTAGACTCTTACAAAGTCGCCAATAGCCTCTATGATCATTTAGTTTTTGACTTTTGATGCCATCTTATGCTTCTTTTAATGTCGCTTTGTCGCTTTGCATGATTATGGCCATTATTGCTCTCTTAGTTGGTCGCTCCCAGTCTTTTGCTAGCCCTCGCCATGTACTGAGTATGAGCTCTACTCGTGCATCCAACTCCTAAAAGCCAAAGTTTTCCAAAGTGTCCACCATACATACCTACTAGCAATTTGCCATTCCAAGTAAATTTGACTTGCTTTTATTTTCTCTTCAAATTAAACTCTTACCAGTGTTATGCGAAATTCGGCCAGTAAAGCTCTCACGAACCGGAAGGCACACTTTACTTTTTCCTGTTCTTAAAAATTTGACATTGTGGTCTCTTATGTTGAGTTGTTATGCTTACAAGTTGTAAGTTGGAGACTAGCCCAGCCATGCAGTCATGGGCAAGCTTTCAACATTGCACTTCTTATTTGAGTTGATATCGTGATCTTTTGTTTATGGATGCCCGCGGTGTGAAATGAATTGGGAATCTTGTGGGGATCATGGAGTTTGTATATGTGTTAGGGAAACGCCGGGCCGCTAATCTAAGCCATGCATAATTCATGGTGGAAATTTGCAGCATACCCATGGTGAACATTCGACGACGCATCTCACAATAAAAAGCTAAACAAATGGCAAATAAAAGAGATGTCGAGGTGTTCATTGTCTGCTTGTCCTGTCATTTTGGTGTGGGCTTGTTCCATGTCATCGGACACGGAGGTACCCCATTGGCGGTTCTCAATGATATGCATATATTTACAATGACAAGAGCCTTGCTTGGGACTCTAAGTAAAGTAGCATGAGGTTTGGGTACTCGTATTCACGGGGCACAAGGTTTTCAACTTATGATTTGTCAAGCATATGCATCATAATTGTTCTCGCATTAACTTTAACCATTCAAGATGCTTATGATGGGGGCAATGAGAGCTCAAAGCCGGTAAGTACCTTAATTTTTGAAGGTTATAAAACTTGCAATCACTGCTTCCCTCTGCGAAGGGCCTTTCTTCTACTTTTATGTTGAGTCACCACCTTCTATCTTTATGCACCATAAGAGAGCATAGTTGTCATTCTTAGTATAATGTGCATTGTCCCAAAGTTTTCATTGATTGATTCATATTGTTGGTTTCACTTGTTCTCAAATTATTTGTATCTAGTCGCCCTCTTAAACTTGAAGGTGTCCTATGCATTTATGTTTTGCTCTCTTTGAAGGACAAGCTGAAAACCATTTGTATGTTTTTTTCTTATGATTTGAACACACGTTTGACTTTCATTATTTCATTTTCATGATCTTTTGTTTGTGTTCATTTTCATGTTTACAACATGGTTGCTAAGTTCTTATTGTCAAGATTATATCTTCATGCCCATGTTTTAAGTTCTTATGATCCATGCTCACCAGTGCTTACATATATGATCAAGATTGTGTAGGTGCATGTCACCTCAAAAATTATTCTTTTGTTATCACTTACCTACTCGAGGACGAGCAGGAGCTAAGCTTGGGGATGCTTGATACATCTCCAATGTATCTATAATTTTCGATGCTCCATGCTTGTTTTTACACCATTTGCCTACTGTTTCGTTACACTTCGTGGCAATTTTATGCATTTTCCGGAACTAACCTACTAACGAGTTGCCACAGTGCCAGTTCCCTGTTTTCTGGTGTTTTTGTGTTTTAGAAGTGATACACAGGAAATATTCTCGGAATTGGACGAAACAAGTTCCTGAAGTCTTATTTTACCCGGAAGCTTCCAGAGATTCGAAGGAGAGAAAATAGGGCACCACAGCGCAATGGTGTGTCTGAACGCCGGAATCGAACTCTATTAGATATGGTGCGATCGATGATGTCTCTTACAGATTTGCCATTATCATTTTGGGGTTATGCATTAGAAACCGCTGCATTCACTTTAAATAGGGCACCATCTAAATCCGTTGAGACGACACCGTATGAACTATGGTTTGGTGCTAAACCTAAGTTGTCGTTTCTTAAAGTTTGGGGATGCGAAGCTTACGTCAAGAAGTTGATGCCGGACAAGCTCAAACCCAAAGCGGAGAAATGCGTCTTCATAGGATACCCTAAGGAAACGATTGGGTATACCTTCTACCACAGATCCGAAGGAAAAGTGTTTGTTGCAAAGAACGGATCCTTTCTTGAGAAGGAGTTTCTCTCGAAAGAAGTGAGTGGGAGGAAGGTAGAGCTAGATGAGGTTATTGAACCTTCTCTCGAGTTGGAGAGTAGCGCAGCATCTGAAGTTGTTCCGGTGCCGTCTGCACCAACAAGAGAGGAAGCTAATGACGAGGATCATGAAACTTCGAACGATGCTACTACTGAACTTCGCAGGTCGACAAGGTCGCGTGCCACTCCTGAATGGTATGGCAACCCTGTCTTAACCGTCTTGTTGTTAGACAACAGTGAACCTGCGAACTATGAGGAAGCAATGATGAGCCCAGACTCTGAGAAATGGCTAGAGGCCATGAAATCCAAATTGGGATCCATGAGCGAAAACCAAGTATGGACTTTGGTGGACCCTCCTAGCGACCGTAAGGCCGATGAGTGCAAATGGATTTTCAAGAAGAAAACGGACGCGGATGGTAATGCTACTGTCTATAAAGCTCGGCTTGTCGCAAAAGGTTTTCGGCAAGTTCAAGGTGTTGACTACGATGAGACTTTCTCTCCCGTAGCGATGTTTAAGTCCATTTGGATTTTATTAGCAATTGTTGCGTTTCATGATTATGAAATATGGCAGATGGATGTCAAGACTGCGTTCCTCAATGGCAACATTGATGAAGAGTTGTATATGATGCAGCCCGAAGGTTTTGTCGATCCTAAGGATGCTAATAAGGTGTGCAAACTTCAGCATTCCATTTATGGACTGAAGCAAGCATCTCGGAGTTGGAACCTTCGTTTTGATCAAGTGATCAAGAGTTTTGGATTTGTTCCAAATTGCTACGAAGCTTGTATCTACAAGAAAGTGAGTGGGAGCTCGGTGACATTTTTAGTACTATATGTGGATGACATATTGATTATTGGAAATGACATCGGCATGCTTAACGATGTGAAGAGTTATTTGAATAAATGTTTTTCAATGAAAGACCTAGGAGAAGCTGCTTATATATTAGGCATCAAAATCTATAGAGATAGACAAAGACGCCTAATAGCTTTAAGCCAAAGTACATACCTGGACAAAGTTCTGAAAAGGTTCAGAATGGATAAAGCAAAGAAAGGTTCATTGCCCATGTTGTCAGGTAAGATATTGAGCAAGGCTCAGTGTCTAGCTACAGTAAAAGATAGAGATACTATGAGCAAAGTGCCATATGCCTCGGCCATAGGTTCTATCATGTATGCCATGCTGTGTACTAGACCGGATGTGTCCAATGCTCTTAGTTTGACGAGCAGATACCAAAGTGATCCAGGAGTGGAACACTGGACGGCCGTAAAGAACATCCTAAAGTATTTAAATAGGACTAAAGAAATGTTCTTGGTCTATGGAGGTGATGAGGAGCTCGTCGTAAAAGGTTACGTCGACGCTAGCTTCGACACCGACCCGGATGATTCTAAATCTCAGACAGGATACGTTTATATTTTGAATGGTGGAGCTGTGAGCTGGAGAAGCTGCAAGCAAAGCATGATCGTGGGATCTACAACCGAAGCGGAATACATGGCTGCTTCGGAAGCGTCAAGTGAAGGAGTTTGGATCAGGAACTTCATCACTGAGCTTGGTGTGGTTCCAAATGCCTTGGACCCACTGGAGATGTTGTGCGACAACACTGGCGCCATAGCACTGGCTAAGGAACCAAGATATCATCCAAAGACCAAGCACATCAACCGCCGTATCCATATAATTCGAGATTATATATCAGATGGTGATCTGAAGATTAGCAAAGTACATACGGATCTGAATGTCGCAGATCCGTTGACTAAACCTCTTCCACGAGCAAAACATGATCAGCACCTTAATGCCATGGGTGTTAGATTGTTGCCAGATGTAAACTAGATTATTGACTCTAGTGCAAGTGGGAGACTGTTGGAATTATGCCCTAGAGGCAATAATAAAGATGTTATTATTATAATTCTTGTTCATGATAATGTTTATATTCCATGCTAGAATTGTATTAAGCGGAAACTTTAATACTTGTGTGGTTTATGAACAACACCGTGTCCCTAGTACGCCTCTATGGACTAGCTCATTGATTACTGATGGTTAAGGTTTCCTAACCATAGACATGAGTTGTCAATTAATAATGAGATCATGTCATTAGGAGAATGATGTGATGGACAGACCCAAATAAAGCAGAGCAATTAGATCGTGTCATCGTGTTCATCTTTGCGAAGCTTTTTCCTATGTCAAGTATTGTATTCCTTAGACCATGAGATAATACAACTCCCTGGTATCGGAAGAAAGCTTTGAGGTCATCAAACGTCATCCTATGTGAGGGTGATCATAAAGGTGTCTCTCAGGTGATCGGAAAGTACTTGTTGGGTTATATGTATCGAGATGGAATTTGTCCCTCCCGAGTCGGAGAGATATACTTCGGGCCCACTCGGTAATCGATATCAACACCGCTTGCAAGCACGTGGTTAAGGAGTTAATCACAAAGTGATATCAGATTACGGAATGAGTAAAGCACTTGCTGTGAACGAGATTGAACTAGGTATGGCGATACCGACGATCGAATCTCGGGCAAGTAAAATATCGCGTGACGAAGGGAATACATATACGGGATTAATTGAATCCTCGCATCGTGGTTCATCCGATATGATCATCGATGAATATGTGGGAGTCAATATGGGTTTCCAGATCCCGCTGTTGATTATTGATAGAAGATCATGTCTGCATATTCTCGAACCCGTAGGGTCACACACTTAACGTGCATCGACGCTAGGATAGAATGGATAATTGGTTTATGAGTTTTTGGTCGGAGTCTCGGATGAGATCCAGGACATCACGAGAGGTTCCGGAATGGTCCGGAGAATAAGATTCATATAAAGGAAAGCAGTTTTTGAATTCCGGAATCGTTTCGGAGTTTATCGGTATTGTACCGGAAGGATCTAGAAGGTTCCGGAGTGGGACCAACGTGGGCCCACTTATCGGAGGCCTATGTGGGCCTAAGGGGAAGTGTCTTGGGCCTAAGGGGAAACCCTAAGGGAACCTTCCAGAAGGAGGGGGGAAACTTGCCCCGCACTCTTTCCCCTTGGGCCGCCGCCCTAGGGCTTGGAGGAGGGGTCAAGGTGGCCGGCCAGCCCCCTATATAAGGAGGGCAGGGGCGCAACCTCCTCCTTCACTCCAACCCTAGCCGCCGGCTAACTGCTGCCCCTCCATCTCTCTCTCTCGCGACTGTGCGTAGGCGAAGCCCTGCCGCAGAAACTCTCCACCATAAGCACCACGCCGTCGTGCTGCAGATCCAATCTATCTCTCCACCATACTTGCTGGACCAAGGAAGGAGGAGACGTCGCTGCACCGTACGTGTGCATCTCTCGGAGGCGCCGCCACTTGCGGCGTAGGATCGGATCGGATCGCGTGGAGGAGATGGCTAGTACGACTACATCATCCACGTTCTGTTGAACGTTTCCGCTGTGCGATTTCTTCAAGGGTATGAAGATCTCATCTACCTCTCTCGTTGATTACATCTCCTAGATTAGATCTTGGCTTTCTTGTTCGCATCCGTAGGAAATTTTTGATTTACTATGCTGCAAAACCCTTTAGTGGTATCAGAGCTAGATCTATGCGTAGATGTGTTTCACGAGTAGAACGCAACATGCTTGTTGCGGGCGTTGATGTTTTCTGTTGCAAACCTCTTTGTTGTGTATTTCTTATGGCGCGGCATAGTGAGATTGAAGCGGTCCAGGCCAACTTTACGCGACCTCGTTCGCGAGACCGGCTCCGCACTTGACGTGTGGCTTGTTCCACACATGCAGCTGGTGGATGCCAGTTTCTCTCACTATAGTAGTCATGAGATTTACAACGGATGTTAGCAACCATAATATCACCGTTGTGGCTTTTCGTAGGTAAGAATCGTTCTTAACTTGTTACTCCCATAAGCCACGTAAAACATGCAACAATAAAGTAGAGGCGTCTAACTTGTTTTTGCAGGGAGTGTTTTGTGATATGGTATGGCCCAAGACATGATGTGTATGAATTGAGATGTATGCGATGATCATGTTTTGTAATCTTTCACGACTTGCATGTCGATGAGTTCACAACCAGCAGGAGCCATATGGTTGTCTTTATAATTGTGTATGACATGCGTGTCAACTTCTTATACGCCATGTAATAGCTTTACTTTATCGCTAAGTAGTTAGCAATAGTTGTAGTTGCTATTCGTGGTGGAGGCAATCATGGTGGAGTGATGGAGATCATGCCAGCGCGCACAAGATGGAGATCATTGCGCGGAGATTGGCTATACCATGTCACATAAAATTATATGCATGTGATGTTTATCCTTTTATGTATCTTATTATGCTTAGATCGCGACGGTAGCATTATAAGATGATTCCTCACTTAAAGATCAAGATAAAATTGTGTTCTCCCCATGTATGCACCGTTGCGAAAGTTCGTCGTTTTCAAGCACCTCGTGATGATCGGGTGCTATAAACTCTACGTTCACATACAACGGGTGCAAGCCAGTTTTGCACACGCGGAAATACTTGGGTTTGACTTGACGAGCCTAGCATGTACATACATGGCCTCGGAACACATGAACCGAAAGGTTAAACATGAGTCATATGAATGATATGATCGACACTTAGTTGTCCACCATTGAAACCACATCTCTTCTCGTGAAGATCAGATTAGGTGTGGTGAATTTGGATCGTGTTCACTAAACAACTTGAGGGATGTTGAATTTAGTGGGAGTTCATCTAGTAATTTGATTAAAGTTGAACCAGTTATCATGAACATAGTCTAAATTGTACTTGCAATGTTGTAGATCAAATGGCTAAGTCCAACTTCAACTTCAACGTGTTTGCTGAGAAAGAAAAGCTTAAGAACAATGGGTCTAACTTCACCAACTGGTTCCGCAATCTGAGAATCATTCTCGCTGGTGGACAAAAAGCCTATGTACTTGAGGAAGCGTTAGGTGACACCCCTGCTGCAACAGCGAAAACTGAAGAACTTGCTGACTTCAACGCTCGCAGAGATGATTGTGATGCGATTATGAGTACCATGCTGTTTTCTATGGAACCGGAACTTCAAAATCGTCGGGAAGAAGAGGGAGCGGACGTCAAGGAAGAAGGTGCGGCGGCGCTCAGCCATCGGATCGGAGCAGAGGAGGAGGGCGGCGGCTCCTCACCTTGCAGGGTCGAGTCATCGGATCGGCGCCTGCTCCCGGAACCCTAGCTCCGCCTTGTCTCCGAGGTGGGGAAGGAGGCTGCCGGGGGGTGGGGAAGGAGGCCGCCAGGGGGTGGGGAAGGAGGCCGCCAGGGGGTGGGGAAGGAGGCCGCCGGGGGATGGGGGAAGGAGGCTGCCGGGTGGTGGGGAAGGAGGCCACCGGCGCGGGGGGCTTGTGCGAGGGCTTGCGCTGTGCGATTGGGCGCGTTAGGGAAAATGGGGAAGAAAGCTAGGCCCGCTCTGGTATTTGGCTAAGTGTAAACTATGCGTGGCACATTATGTGCATAATGCGCCACGCATAGTTTACACTTAACCAAATACCATTCCGCTCTACTCTGTGACAACAACACATAGTTGGCTCAGTGGTAGCTACCCTCTGCATTGGAGGCAGGATCCAGGTTCGAATCCTGGATGCCTCACCCAGTTTTTTCTTTTTTTAATTATTTTCTAACTAAGCTTTTTTCTTTTTCCAATTATTTTCTCACTTTCTAATAAATACTAACTTTAACATTTAATAGTAACTAACAAAAACACTAAAAACCATTAATACTCTGAAACCTTTTTCTCACTTCATTTGCAAGTATCATAATAGTTTATTCAAAAACCAGGAATATCATCACACAAACATCGATATCCATACACACACACGAATATAGTATGATAGTCTATAAATTCAAGTAAACGCATGCATGCATCACAAAAAATGCATGTCATGATCTCGATTCCGCGCTAGCTAGCTAGAGCTAGCGTCTCTTTGCAATCTTCTTGCCCTTCTTTCTCGCGGTTGAATACTTTAGGCCGGGAATGTTGAGGTTTCTTCTCGTGAACGGACAACCTTTAGTAGGTAGGGTGGTTTTCCTTCTTCCTGCGGCAGTCGGCTTGTCGAAGTACTTATCGAATTCCTCTTCGATCTTTGGATCGCCATTCTTTTCTAAGTCTTGGTCGTTGGCGGGTCCTTCCATTCCGATGATGCTCCTCTTGCCCCTCCTCACGACAACACGGCTTGGCTTTGACGGGTCGGTGATGAAGAAGCATTGGTCAACTTGGCTCGCGAGTACCCATGGCTCGTTTTTTGCGGAGGCGTTCTTCGCGGAGGCATCGGGTATAACCATGGTGGTGAAATACCGGCCCTCTTTCTGGACGCACTTGGCCCATCTGACACGGAACATCGGCACCTTCTCTCCGGCATAGTCGAGCTCCCAGATCTCCTCGATCCTTCCGAAGAATCTTTCCTTGACGGTGGCTTCATCATCGGTATAGGATAGCATCGTTACTCCTGAGTTCTGATATTCGTTACTCCTGTCCCTTTCCTTGGTGTAGAATCTGTATCCGTTGATATCGTAGGGCTGATATGTCCTCATGTTGTGCCCGGGGCCCTGTGATAATGCAAAAATGAGTTTTTCATCCTCCGTAGAAGGCGTCGACTGCAGGCCGTGAAGCTTTTCCTTGAACCAAGCCGTGAAGCTGGAGTTGTGCTCTCTTGTTATGTCTCCCTTCTTCCTTGGCCGACCTAGGTCAATGAACTTCTGCTCTACAAAGCTTTTGTGCTCCTCCACCCAAGGGTCAACCAATTCGATGTGCTGTAGCGCGACGAGGTGTGCCCGGACAAAGTCGGGGCATCGACCCTTCGCGCCGACATGCAAGGCGCGAAAACCCTCGCGGTGACCATATCCGGCAAGCCTACCGAGGTGCGTCCTTTTTGGCAGACCAACAGGGTCGTCCGTGTCGTCCTCCTCGGTGCGTAGATAATTCTGGCAAAACGAGACGCACTCGTATGTCAGAAAGCCCTTGGCGATGCTTCCATCTGGACGGGACCTGTTGCGGACGAATCCTTTGATAACACCATTCAGCCTTTCGAACGGCATCATGCTGTGCAGGAATGTCGGACCGAGATGAATGATGTCATCCACGAGATGGACGAGCAGATGCACCATGATATCGAAGAACGCGGGCGGGAAGTAAATCTCGAGCCAGCACAGTATCACGACGATCTCTTCTTGCAGCGCGTCGAGCTGCTTCAAGCCAATAGATTTCCTCGAGATGACGTCGAAGAAGTTGCAGAGGCCAAACAACGTCTCACGAACGTGCTCGTCCATTATCCCTCAGATTGCAACGGGAAGTATCTGTGTCATCAACACGTGACAGTCGTGAGACTTCATCCCACTGAACCTCTTCTTCGCTTCGTCCAGATATCTGCCTATGTTCCCAGAGTAACCATGAGAAACTTTAACTCCTAGGAGGCACTTAAAAAACTGCTCGAGCTCCTTCTCACTTAGAGTGAAGCAGGCAGCGGGAAACACCACATCCCTCCTCTTAGCCCTCTTGCGGGGACCCTGAGTATCTTCTTCCATCGTCTCATCATCATCATCATCGTTATCGGGCGGACCATGAAGTTCTTTCTTGATGCCAAGGAATTCCAGGTCGTGTCTTGCCTTCGGCCCGTCCTTGGTCCTATCCGGCATGTTGACGATAGTGGCCAACAGACTCTCACATACGTTCTTCGTGACGTGCATGACATCAAGGCTATAGGGCGTGTGGAGGTATTTCCAGTACGACAGGTCCTTGAAAACAGACCTCGCTTTCCACACACCATGCAGCGGCTTTGTCCTCGGACGCTTCTTTCCCGGCAAAGGGCACTCTTCCCAGTTTTCCAGCATATCATCGATTACTTCACCGCTCCTCGGACGTGGGGCTTTTTCAAGCTCTTCTTTACCGTTGAACAGGTCTCCGCGCTTTCTCCACGGGTGATCCATTCGAAGCCACATCCGAGTCCGTTGGAACACGGTCTTCGAGGAACCGGGATCCCTTGGTAGCTGGAGATGCGGGGTCTTATCCATGCACCTGACACATGCGTTGTGTCCGTGGTTCACCTGGCCAGAGACGTAACTGTAACCTGGATAGTCCTGCACCGTCGTGAACAACGCGACTCTCAAAGGGAAATAATCTTCTGAGTATGCATCCCACGTACGAGGAGCCGTCTCCCACAGCGTGGCTAGCTCTTCTTTCAACAGCCCGAGATACAAATGCATGTCGACACCTGGCTGTTTTGGGCCCTGAATCAGAATACACATGTGTACGTATCTCTGCTTGGTGCACAACCATGGAGGGAGGTTGTACGACCATACAAACACGGGCCAGGTACTGTGCGTGCTACTCTGGTTGCCAAACGGATTGAGTCCATCGGTGCTCATACCAAGCCTGATGTTCCTTGGATTGGCCCCGAACTCATGGAAGTCGATGTCAAGTGCGTTCCACTGGCTAGCGTCCGAAGGGTGTGTCAGGATCTTGCCCTTATGCGGATCATCTTCGGTCTTCTTCCTATCCGCGTGCCATCGCATGACCTTTGCTTCCTTAGGGTCTACGAAATACCGCTGCAGACGGGGAGTGATAGGGAAGTACCATTCCACTTTCCGAGGTACTTTCTTGTTCCCTATCTTGTATCGTCCTTGGCCGCACACCGGACATGTGGATCTCTCCGCATACTCATCCCGATAAAGTGCGCAATCATTGATGCAGGCGTGGTACTTAACGTACGGCAGGTCCAGAGGGCACACGATTTTCTTGGCCTCCTCGATATTAGTTGGACACGTGTTTCCCTTGGGAAGACGTTTTTGCCAGAATCTCATGTTTTTATTGAAGCTTACGTCGGTCCATTTGCTTTCTGCCTTCATCTCCAGAGCCTCGAGCGTGACGCTCAAGCGTGTATCCTCGGGTCGGCACCCAGGAAACAACGGAGTTTTCCCGTCAATCTCCATCTGCTCCAGCTTGGCTTTCTCTCTGGCAGCAGCTTTCGCATTGCTCGTCTCCTTGAGGAGAAGTTCCTGAACATGTGGGTCCTGCAAGGCTGAGGTTAGTCATGTCTGTGTGCCCGTCGACGCCGCGTCTTCTCCATCATCATCATGTCCATCGCCGCCATCTCCTTCGTGATGATCATCATCATGTCCGCCGCCATCTCCTTCGTGATGATCATCATCATGTCCGCCGCCGCCATCTCCTTCGTGATGATCATCATGTACGCCCTCGTCTTCAGAAACACCATTGTTGACGTCCTCGTCATCTTCAGAATCATAGCCGGGCATGAAACCATGCATGAGCAGGTAACTCTCCAGGTCTGCGGAATCAGGGTCGAGTAAGCTCCCGAGTTTGCATGTTCGACACGGACATCTTATGTGGGTCCTCTTGTTCATCCTCATGTCGGCCACCGCGCGTTCCTTGTATCTAGCCACTTGACCTTCGCTCATGTGTCTGACCATGGTTGCCTGCGCGGTATAGAGAAAAGAGAGTACCTTAGAATCACACATCATCATGCACTCACACACACACACATGCATGCATGGTCGCCGGAAAAATTCGGCATGACCTCTCCTAAAAATAGGACGTATGGATAGTGCAAAAATTTGCCGAAACGGAAGTTAATCAACATTTCGGCAAACATCCATGCACCACGCCGTAGCAAGTAACATGCTCTTGCTTCTTCGTCACCTATAAACATTCATGCACCACACACAAGCATGCATGCATGTACACCGCACGCGAGACGTCCACCGGCCACACAAAACATCCACATGCATGTCCTCCAACAACTCACCTAGTTGGTTTAGTAGATCTACAACTTAGAGAGGCTTCCCCTCTCAAAACTATGGAGCAAAGTAGGTTTAAAAACCAAGAATGGAGGCAAGAATGGAGAAATTGAGGTGGTGGGGAGGACGACGACGACCTAGATCTAGTTTGGTGTTGGATGGAGAAGAATGAAATGGTGGTTGTGGGGTTGCCAACTTATAGATCTGGGCGACCTTATCAGTGGCGCATATTGCAAAAAATGCGCCACTGATAAGTCTGCCACCTTTTCAGAGGTGTGGGCCCCACTTGTTATGCATGGCGCATATAGCAATATGCGCCATTGATATTTTATTTATCAGTGGCGCATATTGCTATATGCGCCACGCATAACACTGCAGGGGTTAGGCCAATGGGGCCCAGGTGGGTCCCACAGACTTATCAGTGGCGCATTATTTATAATATGCGCCACTAAATTGTCAAATATGCGTGGCGCATATTGCAAATGCGCCATTGATAAGTCAAGATATTTTGTCGACGACCCTTCTGGTGGGCCCCACGTGAATATTGGTGGCGCATTTTGAACAAAATGCGCCACTAGTAAAAAAATTACCAGTGGAGCATATTTGATAATGCGCCACTAGTAAATACTAGTGGAGCATATTGATTAATGTGCTCCACTAGTAAAACATCTATCTATAAGCCTTTTCCCACTAGTGTCATAACTTTACAATTGTTAGAAATTTGTATCACCAAATCGCGCATTTGGAAAATTGTACCTCCGGCTCATCGCCACCTATCACGTACTCCTTACAGACGAGCCTTGTACTTAATGTCAAGGACAAATAGTTAAATATGGTATATTTGGGGTAGTTAGGGTTTTTCTCTGGTACATTGGTTTAAAGGTTCTTAAATGGGTACTCACTGTCACTCATGCCATGTCAGGAGGTAAAAAGATGGAATCTAGTCAAACACATGAACACTTATATCACCGTTGTTTTTTGGCAATCATGTTTGACAAAAATATGACGGAGCATTCCGCTATTTCATCTTGTGAAGCACACCAATGTCTTCAATTTTGTTTAATAAAGTGCTTATGGTTCTCATTGTACGGACATAGTTGTGCCACTCCATTGGTGTTAGTAGTACTCAACAAAAGTGCCCAAAATTATTCTTATAAGAAGAAACCATCGGTTATGTTGTATAGTACTTTAGTTTATTTCTTCAAAGATTGCATGTTTTTCTATGCTCCCCACTTACCTATACCGGTGTTAGGTATCTTGATCATGCAATGCTACCACTAGTAGGATCCCATAAATTGACCTTGGCAGTCTAGATTTTCATATCACTCCATGAGTTATCGAAAAAAGTTGTCAATTTGATTTGGACAGCAAAAAAGTTCCTTAGCATAAAAAGCTAGGTATTTAGGGTTCCTAGAGTGAACTCATAGTCGAGTGGCGAGATAAATTAAATTTTAAAGAACAAAGTCCGATTTCCCCTGGTCATGTTTGCTTCCCAAACTTTTCTTGGCTCACTAAACCCCCTAAACTATCACTAATGGTCCATGTTACTACCTTAATTTGAGATTTTACTCAGCCAAAGAGTGGGCTTAGGACCATATCTTTGCAAATCTACAATTACTCGCATACCAACACATGACCATGACTAATATGAGCCAAATTTAATGGGAAATATTTATTGTTTTGGGGGGTTTATTGAGCCAAGTAAAAGTTTAGAGAGAAAATATGGACCAAGTGAAAATTTTAGGGGATAAACAGACTTTGTTCAATTTAGAAATGTAAAAGTGAAGATAGTCATGTATGTTGGTCATAAGTTGGGCTCGAATAATTCATGTACTACACATTCTTATGAGCATTTCAACAATCTCCTTGCGGGTCAATTGGCTAGATTTTACCGAAAAGGGAAAATGAGCCCCCCGTTTATGCATCAAATGATGCACAAAACTTTATTACTCACTCTGTCCCAAAATATAAGACACCCTTAATTTTCGCTGGTCAATGACTTACAACTTTGATCATAATTTATTCTCATAATATATCCACAAAATTAGTATAAAAATATATGAAATGAAAGAATTTATCAAGGCGAACAATGATATAATTTAGACTTCCCCAATCCATATAACTTAGTATATAGTAGTGGTCAAAGTTGTGTATCAAAGACCAGGATAAAAATAGCGCACCGTACATTTTGGGACGGAGGGAGTATTTTATAATGCAAAATCCAGCTGTCGGACATATTTGACCTGGAAAAACACATGATCTCTTCTATTGCGACCTTGTGGTCTGAGATTTCTTGTCCAATAAAACAAACTTTAGTCTATTTTAGTGTTTGATTGCTTCTTTTTTTGGCTATTGCTATAGCTATTTTCAACGGTATTATAAAACAGAACAGGATTCAGCAATCCCACACTGAGCCTCGTACAGAATTAGTAGACATTTCCGTAAACAAGCTGAGAGTGACAAGAACCATTGTTTTTGTCCACATCATATGGTTGAAACTGAGAGAGAGCCTGAATTACGTATGCCCGTGCGTATTGGTTCGCCACAAAAAAAATCATATGTACCCCGACCTGGCCTCGCAAGGAACCAGCGTTCTCCTTTTACGCGACCTGCGAACGATCCACGTACTAGTGCTTCCAAACTGCTTATCCTGAGGCGCGTTAGCTAGCTAGTATACCCTTGCACGATCGACAAGGACGGCCCCGCGAACGGGAGCGACGGTCGTGCACACCCTACCTGGTCAGTCGCTGGGCCAGCGCCTGAGCAAACCAAGCTGCAAGCAAGATGACAAGCGGGGTCCAAACAAGGGCGCGCGACGTTTTGCATCCAGGGATTTCGACCCGGCGAGATGCCGAATTGCCGATTCGCCCATTGGTCGATCTCACTACGTCTGCATCCACCCAGCGCCTGTGCCTCGATCGTGCCCTAGCAGTCTCTCGCGGGCTATATATACTTGCCTCCACCAGGGTACCACACGATCATCCCACTCCAGACCAAATCCAAGCCATAGCCTAGACTAGCCTAGCTAGCTCTGTGCACGGCGGGGCGGCACTACACACCCGCTTGATCTTGCTAGACCATCGCCATGAATCCCACCATGTCATCGTCGCTGTGCACGTTTGCGGCGTTGGCTGGCGCTGGGGGTCGGCCGGGACGTCGGGCCAGCCAGAAGGGGGGCAACAAGCGGGCGGTGGCGCAGCCTCTCGCGGCCGGTGCCGTCACAGAGGCGCCGCCGGCGGTCATAGCCCCGCCGCCGCGCCCGGTGGTCAGTGCCCCACGACGCCGTGAGGGGCGCACCGGGGACGCTGGCACCGACCAGCTCGTGGCCTGGAAGAGTGTCCGGCAGGAGAGGTGGGAGGGCGCGCTGGAAGTGGAGGGAGAGCTGCCTCTCTGGCTGGTGGGTGATTTATCTCCTATAATTATCTGCACAAATATGCCTATCCCGTGCCTTCATTTTGTGTAGTTTCCTGCCAAAGATTCTTCATTCCATTCTTCTACTGACGTACTAACCTCAAACATTGTATACTGTCTAGAGGGTGGTCCAAGCTAAGGTTAGCCGTGCATTTTCTCTCCAAGAATGCGAATCTGTTCCGTTACTTCGATTCAAAACATAATTTCCACAGTCCGGTGCATCTATCTATTTTTTTAACGATAAAAGCATCCATATATTCCTCTTTTCCTCCTTAAAACTGTAAAAAGAAATGGAAAATAGAGAAGGCATATGCATGAGTACCGTTAGACCAAGGAACACTGCATAACACTTTCTTTTGATTAACCTAACTAATTTCATCAAGGTGTCGGCAACACTAAGCATCCACACTCGCGAAAGGTAATTTAAAGCGCATATGATGTGTATACTCATATATAGAATTAACCAAAAAGTTTGGGCCAGCGGCGGACACGTAGTTTCTAGTATCTATAAATATGCCACACATAGTTTTTCTTTGACTCAAAGATTTTATTTTTCACTGTAACGGGCACTTGGGTAAGCACTTCAAGCGCATCTTTAGTTGTGATCGACAACGAGGAGGACGACACAAATTGAACCTATGCACGAAAGTGCTAACTAGCGATGGCATCTCGGCACTCACGATGCATGCTTGCGGGGAAGACAACATCTATACCAAAGATTCTCTGCTCACTCCTCACGACGGCGACAATGGCGTCGCTGTCCCATGAGGCCATGATGATACTTTTATTTCCCCCCGCAACTTTTTATAAAACTTGCTCCCCATAAGTTGAAGAAAAGGAAAATCCACTCCAAGCGATGATGTGCTCACTGTCTGTGCCAGTTCTTTCCCATAGGATCATTGATGCATATATTAGACTCTGCGTGCCACTTCGACAGTGACTTGGAGACTTGGAGTACAGTATAATATGGTTATAGTAAGTACCTTCTGACGTATTTGCACGGCTCGTGACTAAGCTATGATTGTAATCGTCCAGCTAATTATATAGGCAATCATCATCTGTACGACAAGCTCCTGGTTAGATCATTGAGGTAGCATGTCTATAAACTACTAAATAGCTTGGAGGATCCGTTGTTCTTGGCGCCGCAACAATAGCTGATCAGGTGTTAATTTATATCCAATGTGTTGCAGGATGGCACGTACCTGAGGAACGGTCCGGGACTATGGGATCTCGGGGACTACGGCTTCCGGCACCTGTTCGACGGCTACGCGACGCTGGTGCGCGTCTCGTTCCGCGACGGCCACGCCGTGGGCGCGCACCGGCAGATCGAGTCGGAGGCGTACAAGGCGGCGCGGGAGCACGGCAAGGTGTGCTACCGGGAGTTTTCGGAGGTGCCCAAGCCGGAAGGGTTCATGTCGTTCGTGGGCCAGATCGCCAAACTCTTCTCGGGCTCCTCCCTCACCGACAACTCCAACACCGGCGTCGTGAGGCTCGGCGACGGCCGTGTGCTCTGCCTGACGGAGACCATTAAGGGCTCCATCGTGGTGAACCCGGACACGCTGGACACGGTGAGCAAGTTCGAGTACGAGGACAAGCTGGGCGGGCTGATCCACTCGGCGCACCCCATCGTGACGGACACCGAGTTCTGGACGCTGATCCCGGACCTGATCCGGCCTGGGTACTCGGTGGTGAGGATGGACGCCGGGAGCAACGAGAGGAAGTTCGTGGGCAGGGTGGACTGCCGCGGCGGACCGGCGCCCGGGTGGGTGCACTCGTTCCCGGTGACGGACAACTACGTGGTCGTGCCGGAGATGCCGCTCCGGTACTGCGCCGCGAACCTCCTCCGCGCCGAGCCGACGCCGCTGTACAAGTTCCAGTGGCACCCCGAGTCCGGAAGCTACATGCACATCATGTGCAAGGCCAGCGGCAAAGTGGTAAGTTGCTGCTGTCCCGATATTCCATCCGCCGAGCTAGCTAGCAGTTTTCTATGTAAGTTTCTGATTTTGAGCTGGAACTATCTATCTTTAACCAAAAGGTGGCGAGCGTGGAGGTGCCTCCGTTCGTGACGTTCCACTACATCAACGCGTACGAGGAGAAGGACGAGGAGGGGCGGGTGACGGCGATCATCGCCGACTGCTGCGAGCACAACGCGGACACCTCCATACTCGACAACCTCCGTCTCCACAATCTCCGGAGCTTCACCGGCGAGGACGTCCTCACCGATGCCAGGGTGGGGCGGTTCAGGATTCCGCTGGACGGTAGCCCGTTCGGCGAGCTTGAGGCGGCGCTGGACCCGGAGGAGCACGGCCGCGGCATGGACATGTGCAGCATCAACCCCGCCCACGTCGGCAAGGAGTACCGCTACGCCTACGCCTGCGGGGCGCGCAGGCCGTGCAACTTCCCCAACACGCTCACCAAGATCGACCTGGTGGAGAAGACGGCCAAGAACTGGTACGAGGAGGGCGCCGTGCCGTCCGAGCCCTACTTCGTGCCACGCCCCGGCGCCGTCGAGGAAGACGACGGTCAGTCTCCTTTCGTAGCTTATCGCTACTGGTATTATTTTGCTGGGATCGTATCTGACTTGGATTCCGGATCTCTGATGATGCAGGCGTGGCGATATCGATGGTGAGCGCCAAGGACGGGTCGGGCTACGCGCTGGTGCTGGACGCCAAGACGTTCGAGGAGGTCGCGCGGGCCAAGTTCCCCTACGGGCTGCCCTACGGCTTGCACTGCTGCTGGGTGCCCAGGGACAAGTGACATCAATCGATCGGGATCACGGGAACATGCCTACACCGGAAAATCAATTGCTAGCATCGATCGATGCAATTGTTCGTCTATGCTTCTTGCATAGTGGGTCAGTGTGTCCAGTCGGCACTCGCGTACGTCGATGTTTGTGTAGCTACAAGATAGCCAGTTTGATAGTAGGTTTCTGTAGAAAAAAAAGGAGGAAAATGGTATACATGTAGATCTATAGACAGATGTGAGATGTCGTATACGTGGAAGTGAAACTACAAGGTTCTAGTGTTGCGTAGGCCAAGTCCGAAGAACTGCAGGGGACTAGTGTGTATGTAGGCCAAGTCCGATTGTCAGGGCTGTAGTAATGCGCAGCTCTCATGTGTACATATGTTCCGTTCTCAGGTTCTAGTGTTGTTCCCTGTTACATGCAATCAAGGGCGGATCCAGGATTTGACCATAGGGGGGCAGATCTAGGATTCGACCATAGAGAGGGCAGACGAAATAGGTCCAGGTGTATATTTTGTCCGCCCTCTCTCTGGTCAAATTCTGGATCCACCCTTATGGGTATACGTATTAAGATTAGCACACAACTACTAGTCCCTGCTGCATGTTACTGGGGGTGGCGGAATCATAGGGGGGCCTGGCCCCCGCTCGCTCCTGGATCCACCACTGCATGCAACTTGTGTCTGTAGGCCAATTTCGATTCTTAGTGGTGTAGTAATGCACAGTTGTGATGTGTACATATATATCCAGCCGTTCTTAAGTTCATTTATATAGTATATGTACTTCCAAAATAAGAAGGTATCTTGTTTGTGTATGCATTTTTTGCAAGGACCGGACTTATAAGTTAACATGTCATCGAGATTGTTTTCTCCCTTTGTTCGGTCATTCTTGGTAACTGGCGGGAGCTCTGCCTTTTGAAAGTACCAGGTAGAACATGGGTCACAAGAGCCCAAATTTCATGAATCCAAAATTTGTATTTGAAAGTTTCAAAAAAAAATCATGCACATACATACCACGTAGGTACTTTCTCATGCAAAATTTGAAAAAAAATTAGACCGTACATGGCTTGCGCAAAGAACGGAAAAATGAAGTTTTTCCCACAGTAAAAATTTGGTTCATTTTACTATAATCTGTATTTCTTTGCGCAAGTTACATACTTTTGTATTTTATTTTCAAACTTGACACATGCGCACCTAAATACATTCTCTACACGCATGACTATGTCGTAGTTTAATTTTATTTAATATTTTTACTGTTAATTCAGGTTCACATAGACCCATGGCCACCGAATATGAGTTTCTCTATCTTTGCATTATATTAGAGAAGATAAAGCGAAGATACATGTCGAAGCAGGGTAACACGAAGTGAAGAAGGAAAACAAAAAAATGGGACTACTCCCAAAATACCTCTCTTGAGAGGGAGATATATCATCTCTAATCCACTACATAATCCTTGAGTTGGCAACTATTTGTTCTGCAAAATTTTCTTGTTTCTTTCCTTCCATATGTGCCATGCAACACAGGTCGCAAAACTGAACTCTTTTTCCTCGATGGAATGTGGAATGATTCACAAAGATCACTCCGGGTGGGATTGCATCAGTTCTGGTAGAGTGTAATTTATTAATGAATAGTCTAGGTATTTATACCTAGTTGAACAGTCGCCTATAGAGGCGGTTTACAATGGCTACAAAATAATTTTGATATACATAACATTTGGACAACACAAAGCTCTAACCCTAATCCTAGCTCATAGTGAGAGCTAGCTGATAATAAATCTAAGCTCTTATTATATGTTAATGTATTCGTAGCATTCTTCCTTGGACAACTCTATCTTTTTTAGAAGCTATAGTCTTGAAATTCTTCGTACTGTCTTGAGAGGTCTTTGTATGACCTTGATAATCTTGATTATTTCTTTAGAAAGAAACCGTGTGAAATATGAGGGAAATATACAAGTTTTTTATACCATTGGCATAGTTCAATTGTGTCATTAACCTATATGAGAAAACACTCCGAGCAAAAGAAAACCTATATGAGAAAACACCAGGAAACTACTAACAAAAATATAATATTTTATTGTTAGATGATAATTAATTAATTATAGTTTTAGAAGTTTTCTCTTGTAAACTTTGCAAATTTCATAGTCGTTTGATGCCAATTCCATGAATGCATTTTGGAATGTAGCTGGTGGTGGTAAAAACTTAGTGAATAGATTAGTAAGATTGGCAGCTGATTTTATCTACAAAATATCAGATTTTCCTTCTTTTTTTGTATTTCATGAGGATAAAATATATTTGGAGCAGTATGTTTTGTGATATTACTTGTATAGCCCATATGCACTTGAGAAGCACATGGATCATTATCTTCATAGATAATGGTTGGTGACTCAAATGACCCAATACTGATTGACCATGTTCCGAATCCATACACATCCTTGTGAAGCTTCATAAAATGCAATTATTTCAGAGTGGTTAGTAGAAGTTCCTACTAGAGTCTATTTTGTTGACTTCTACGAAATTGCAGTTCAGCCATATAAGAAGTATAAAAACATGTTTGTGACTTTACATTGTTTGTGACTCTACAAAATGGCCGATGCCACTATAGCCAATTCAAGTTACTTTTTCCTTGATAAATCAAGATCTTCAGTACCAAGAAAATATTTAAAGGTATTCTTTACTCCTTCCAAATGGCATTTTGGTACAGCTGCACTATGCTTGTTGCTAAATTCATTTAAAATTTTGCTATTTTTGTTAGGCTACGTGCTTCTATTTGTTTGCATGAGTTGATGTAGCATTTAATTTAGAACTTAACTAGTGGTGTAGGTTCTATTTTAAAACAAACAATAACACAAAGCAAATTACCACTTGGGTCTCAACTTATTTTGGATGATCTGCATATTTTGGATGACCCTAGTTGCACACATTTGTTTTGTGAATTTTAGTGTTAGAATTGTGCAACTAAATACATATTCTTACCGTTGAATGGGCCTTCCTAAGAAAAAAAATCTCCTTTTATCAGCAACATAACTTTTGATTCTTTTTTGTGCCCATACCTTCAAGTTCCACATTTCAAGGGCGGCACAAGTGATAGGCATGCTCCAGTAGTAGGATTGAATTGTGCATAGAAATGTCCTTATCTTAGGTTCTACACTTTTTTATTCTTAACTATGTTTTAAGTTGACAACCAACTGCACATTTTCAAAAGACAACAATTGCACAACTAGTATACACAATTCTGATATGTGTCTTAATAAAGCTATTTTTCAACTTGGTTTCTTTTTTATTAACACTCTTCATTAGAACAACATTCAAAAATACCATAGTTTCACAAAAAATATGTGTAACTCTAATGTTAGAAATGTACAATTGCATAAATCTTTCATATTTATCTATCTACTTGTTCTTTTTAAAAAAATAAAATGTCATGATTTCTTGATGGTCTATTTGCACATTGCCAAACCTAAAGTTACACAAAAAAATATTGTAATTCTAGTTGCCATTGTTACTACTAAGAAATTTATTCTGGAATAAATTTTATTCCTTAAAATTTAGTTTAACATTTTCCTACGTCAGAAATTCAGGATTGCGTTTGATTAGGCTAGTAGTAGCAGTCTCATTCTATTTATCTATCCGATGCAAAGTTGCATATATTACTACAAGCTGTAAGCTTGAGACTGACCCAGCATGCTGAGGCCATCCCGGCAGGCGCTTTTACAGCCATTCGATTTCTACCTTAGATGATCTGCATCATCCATTTGGTTAGGTCAGTAAGTTTGTTAGACACTCATCTCTTGGTCTTCTCTGGCTGACATAGGGTCGCATTTTGCTACTAGGCCGCAATTCACAGCAATAGATAGATCTTCAAAGTGTAAAAAGTAAAAAGAGGACCACCGCTTCGCTCACAGGTTCGCACCCCCCAGACCCGACTCCGTAGGCCACAACCATCCATTCTCTCTTTTTCCTCTGTTCTTCTCCCAAGCTCTAGGGTTTACCTGATTGCAGCCGCCTCCCATGCCGCCCTCACCCCTGAAGTCGCCGCCCGCTCCCTGACCGCCTGCCCTACCCTGGAGCAGCGTTGAACCGCCACCGCCATTTGTGGCAGTGGCTGCGCGGCGAAGCATTGGCGGAGGTGGTAGAACGAACGGCGACGACGCCGGCGGAGAATCGGCGGAGGTGACAGCTACGCGCAGGTGAGGGGGAACGACGGGTGAAAGGCAGGGCATCCTCTCCTTCCTCTCCCATGGTCTCTCCTCTTCCTATGTTGTCTTAGCCTTCCATGGTTTGTTAGTGGCGGAGGGGAACTGCGAGAGCTTGCAGTGGGGAATGGTGAGCGGTGGTCAAGGACGAGACACATGAAGATAGATCAGGATGGGGAACTAGCTACAGTCGAGGAAGCACACCTACATAGGTACCCATGGCGGCGGCAGACGAACAGGGCAGGAGGCCCTCCCCTCACGTCATGTATTGCCCTCACACATGTACCTACCGATCTAAAATTTTAACTCTGTCCAAGTGTTGCTCATTCACATGTTCAGATGTCTCTCTGTCTTATGAGTCTCCATTGACCCGACGGCATCATCGGCGACAATGGTCTCATGCACATCATCTTAAGTTCACGTGGATGCTCTGAAGAATGTCCTGGTCATACAATAATCTTTGGTACACAATGGTTCTTTATAGGTTCAGCTTTGGTACACAGACAATGATTGTTTCAAAGATGTACCTGCTCATCACTCTGATGCTACATTTCTTGCAAAGAAGGTATTTACTCGCTCAACTATGACAATATGTTCAACTATGCTGATTCATTCATTTTCCCTTTTATCCTGATTAATTGCTAAGATTCAGTGGATATTTGGATATTTTGAAAGTATATTTGGGGCTGCAATGAAGCAAAAAACAACTGAAGCATTTCTGATTCTTTAGCTGATACATTATATATACACAAATGTTGAACGACATTTTGATTTTTAATATGATGATAAGGAGTGGGTCACTACCACCATAGTTGAGCCATAGTGTTTTTACTAGCTTTGTGAGGATAGAGATTCATGTGTCTTAAAATAGAAAGGACGGAGAGGTTGATGCCCACATATAATTTGTAATTATGTGTTTTTCACATAAGTTTAGCAAGAATAGGAACAAATGAGTTAGTATAAAACTATGTATGGTTGGCTTCATGATTGATTACCTGAATATTTCATTTCCAACTGGGCAACTAAGTGTACATTGAAATTGAACTTGGTTTTATTCCATATAAGCTGGCTTGGTTACTGCAATATCATGACATACCAATATTTTTAAATATGTGTTTGGTCATTCATAATCATGTTCGGGTCTAAACCTAAATCTGAACAGAAAGTGGTGGCGTAGTTGGATGTTACTTATGCAAAACAATTATATGTAGTCATGTACGCATCATATTATTTTAAAAGATAGTGAAATTTCTTTGCGGTTTGCTACAAATTCCGCTGCATAGTTTAGATCGTTAGATTTGTCAATGGGTTGAGGTCGTCCATTTTTTGATCTCCCACTACTATTGTTCTTCTAGACTTGTAGAACTAGCACGAGATCTATAGCCTTAATGCCATATGGAGGATCACCTTCTGGCCTTCTTAAAAGTTATATGTGTTAAGTTGTAGCCTAATTTCATGCATATATCCATTCATCATTATTACAATCACAACCCCTTTCATATTTTCTCCGCATTAATGCAGATGATGCTTGTTGCGACTCAATTAGTGCCCCTTTCATCAGGACTGTTGTAGATGATGATTGCTACAAGTCTGGCCATTGGTAAGCGGATTACATGTAATTTATTTCTTGTTTTTTGTACTTGCTATCTATTGACTATTGTAATATATTCCGCAAGTTTCATGCGTATTTTTTTATGTATCCAAAATTACGGATCTTGCAAGAAAAACAAGTGCACATTTGAACTTAATTCACATTCCATGATGCTTAATATTTACATATTTTTCATTTTTAATGCTGGTTACATAAACTTATTTTCTATAATTTGGGATCAATTTTTGTTTCTCCATTCTTTTGGCCATCCATTATGTAAGTTGGAGAAAGCACTCTCAAAGTTTTTTTGTCCCTCTGTGTTTATTTGCTGTTGTGATAAATTCACACGGAGTTGATTGACTCTGTGATTCGCTTTTTTATAAATTTCGTACTAAACATGCGTGGAAGCAATTTCATATCAGGAAATAAAAAGTGATAATACCTTGCAAATTAGTCTGCGGAGATTTATTATAATCCTTGCGGACTCTTCTGGCAGGAGATGCATGCGATCTTTTTTCATGCGAAATATGGCACCATGTATTTTTGTAAATGAAGCGGAAATGAGTTATTTAAGTCTTGTAGTGGATATCCAGTGAGAATATCACATTTAGATGTTAAGAATCTTCTAGATTCTAAATAATTCCTCAGCCTACATTCGAAGCTCTTGGTTTTGGTGAAAGCAAAATGCTTCTTTGAGATATTGCCTCTACTACAGGTGAAACTACTTCTTGCTAGCATATTTTCAGTTTTGTGTGTCTCCATGTGATGATCACCTTTGTAAACCACGGAAGGTCATGTCGCTACCCCATGCATGTGCAGGTGATGCACTATGCGCAGAGGTGTTTGAGATGGCATGTCATGTCGGCACACCGTTGTTCTAGAAAAAGGATTTGGCGAAATGCTGGAATGCTCAGCGGATGATGAAGTTTTATTCTTCAGGTTCCCATATTCACCTGAAATCCCCTTTCACCTGCAAGCATGTCTGCTTTAATGGTCTTCAGGCTCATATTTAATAGTGAACAATTTTGTTGTTCAAATATATCTCTACATATCTTCAACATTTTGTGTTCTGAATTTAGTTGCATACTGTTGGCTGATACGTCTCAAACGTATCTATAATTTTTGATGCTCCATGCTTGTTCTTACACCATTTGCTTAGTGTTTTGTTACACTTCGTGGCATTTTTATGCATTTTCTGGAACTAACCTATTAACAAGATGCCACAGTGCCAGTTCCCTGTTTTCTGCTGTTTTTGTGTTTCAGAAAAGTTACACAGGAAATATTCTTGGAATTGGACGAAACAAAAGCCGAACCTCCTAATATTTACCGAAGCTTCCAGAAGACCGAAGAGGAGATGGAGAGGGGCCAAGGGCCAGCCTCACCACCAGGAGCCGCGGCCCAGCCCCTGGCCGCGCCGCCCTATGGTGAGGGCCCCCTGGTCCACTTCTGATGCTGTCCCTTCGCCTATAAAGACCCCCCGACGGGAAAAACCTAAACACCCAATCAATTTTCCAGAAACACATCGCGACCCGCTGCCGTCATCGACCCGAGATCGGGAGGGTCCACAAGCTCTTCCCGGCACCCTTCCGGAGAGGGGAATCACCACCGGAGGTCTTCTTCATCGCCATGCTTGCCTCCGGCGCGATGAGTGAGCAGTCTACCTTGGACTATGGGTCCATAGCAGTAGCTAGATCGTTGTCTTCTCCACCATGTGCTTCATGTTTAGATCTCGTGAGCTGCCTTACATGATCGAGATCATATTTATGTAATTCTACATGTTGTGTTTGTTGGGATCCAATGAATATTGGTGTTATGTTAAGTTGATGTGCTAAATTTTATCTTATGTTATCTCTATGTTGTTTATGATCTTGCATGCTCTCCGTTGTTAGTAGCTATCTTGGCCAAGTAGATACTAGTGACTCTAAGAGGGGGTATTTATGCTCGATAGTTGGGTTCATGCCTCTATTCAATCTGGGGCAGTGACAGAAACCTCTAAGGTTGTAGATGTGATGTTGCCACTGGGGAGAAAACAACATTCTTGTGTCCAAGGACATTCATTTTGTTTACATTACACACTTTGCGTAATGCAGTTATCTGTTGTTCACAACTTAATACTCGTGGGGTGTTCGGACGATATCCCCGTGAGTGGATTATTAGTCATAGATGCAGTTGGATGGCGGTCTATGTATTTTGTTGTAATGCCCAGAGTAAATCTCATAGTGATCCTCGTGATATATGCACGTTATCTTTATTCTATCAATTGCCCAACTGTAATTTATTTACCTAGCATGTTGTTATTTATCTTATGGAGAGACACCACTAGTGAACTGTGGACCCCGATCCAATTTCCTTTACATTGCTTACGCCGTTTACTTTTACTCGCACTGTTTACTTTCTCGCATACTATTACTGTTTTCCACTCGATACGCTCATACCTTTGTTTACAGCAAACCGGTGAGATTGACAACTTCATCGTAAGTTGGGAGCAAAGTTCTTGGTTGTGTTGTGTGCAGGTTCCACGTTGTTGCTGGTGCAAAGCAAAGCCCTGGACGAGGCACCCTATAAATTGTTCGGAGCTGTCGCGAAGCTAGCAGACATCACCTTCTGACGTTTGGCTTGTAACTTCTGGGCGAGGCGCCCTATAAAAAGCCAAACGTCAGAAGGTGATGTCTGCTAGCTTCGCGACAGCTCCGGACAATTTATAGGGCGCCTCGTCCAGGGCTTTGCTTTGCACCAGCAACAACGTGGAACCTGCACACAACACAACCAAGAACTTTGCTCCCAACTTACGATGAGGTTGTCAATCTCACCGGTTTGCTGTAAACAAAGGTATGAGCGTATCGAGTGGAAAACAGTAATAGTATGCGAGAAAGTAAACAGTGCGAGTAAAAGTAAACGGTGTAAGCAATGTAAAGGAAATTGGACCGGAGTCCACAGTTCACTAGTGGTGTCTCTCCATAAGATAAATAACAACATGCTGGGTAAACAAATTACAGTTGGGCAATTGATAGAATAAAGATAACGTGCATATGTCACGAGGATCACTATGAGATTTACTCTGGGCATTACAACAAAATACATAGACTGCCATCCAAACTGCATCTATGACTAATAATCCACTCACGGGGATATCGTCTGAACACCCCACGAGTATTAAGTTACGAACAACAGATAACTGCATTAAGCAAAGTGTGTAATGTAAACAAAACGAATGTCCTTGGACACAAGAATGTTGTTTTCTCCCTAGTGGCAACAGCACATCTACAACCTTAGAGGTTTCTGTCACTCCCCCAGATTAAATAGAGACATGAACCCAACTATCGAGCATAAATACCCCCTCTTGGAGTCACTAGTATCTACTTGGCCAAGATAGCTACTAACAACGGAGAGCATGCAAGATCATAAACAACATAGAGATAACATAAGATAAAATTCAGCACACCAACTTAACATAACACCAATATTCATCGGATCCCAACAAACACAACATGTAGAATTACACAAAGATGATCTCGATCATGTAAGGCAGCTCACGAGATCTAAACATGAAGCACATGGTGGGGAAGACAACCATCTAGCTACTGCTATGGACCCATAGTACAAGGTAGACTACTCACTCATCGCGCTCGAGGCAAGCATGGCGATGAAGAAGACCTCCGGTGGCGATTCCCCTCTCCGGCAGGGTGCCGAGAAGAGCTTCTAGACCCTCCCGATCTTGGGTCGATGACGGCGGCGGATCACGATGTGTTTCTGGAAAATTGATCGGGTGTTTAGGTTTTTCCCGTCGGGGGGTCTTTATAGGCGAAGGGGCAGCGTCAGAAGTGGACCAGGGGGCCCTCACCATAGGGCGGCATGGCCAGGGGCTGGGCCGCGCCCAATGGTGGTGAGGCTGGCCCCTGGCCCCTCTCCGTCTCCTCTTCGGTCTTCTGGAAGCTTTGGTAAATATTAGGAGGTTCGGCTTTTGTTTTGTCCAATTTCGAGAATATTTCATGTGTAACTTTTCTGAAACACAGAAACAGCAGAAAACAGGGAACTGGCACTGTGGCATCTTGTTAATAGGTTAGTTCCGGAAAATGCATAAAAACGCCACGAAATGTAACAAAACACTAAGCAAATGGTGTAAGAACAAGCATGGAGCATCAAAAATTATAGATACGTTTGAGACGTATCATTGGCACTGTTAATGATCCTAGAATCCCAATTTAAAAAATTCCTTACGTGTGTGATTTCTTTTTGCCAACTCATAATATGATGTAATAATGGAATATATATATCATAGCTCCTTTGCTCACACTGGTGGAAAAAGGGTCTATGGTCCCAGTTCATTTGGGCCATTGGTCCCGGTTGCTGAACCGGGATCCATTACTCGGGACCAATGCCGGTCCCGGTTCCAGCACGAACCGGGACCGATAGGTCTCCACGTGGACGCGCTGCAGGGGCGATCCCCCTGGGTCAATGGTCCCGGTTCGTAGCACGAACCGGGATCGTTGATCTCAGGGTTTTTTCATTTTTTTTTCATTCAGGGATTAGGGTTTTATTTGGTGTGTATTGTATTCAATTTAATGGTGCTATATATATACAGCAATAATGAAGGAACCACATTATATATATGTATATTACACATCATGGTCACGAATATATTATTAATATTCACCGTCTCATCCGTCGTGCTTGGTCGCTATTACAAACGGTAACTCACACAAATTTGATTTTACATCTTCTTTTTTATAGTTCCTTCTAAATGAACCGGGTAATAGTATTCTCCTTTCGGATCTATGATTTGTTCTAATAAAAATCCGGCAATTTCCTCTTGAATTGCTTGCACGCGTTCCCGTGGTAGAAGACCGTCCCGCATCCGTTCGATCTAATTTAAAGAAGGGGATCAATATATATGAATGAAACTAAACATAGTTGATGGTAATAAAATAAAGTTGAGATTATTGTTTATCGTACTTCAAGTTTTTTGAAGTTTCGGTCTGCGCCCTTCTCTTTGGTTGTCTGGCGAATGAACTCACAGACATAGTATCCACATAAGTTATTCCCAGCTTCCTGCCTCAAGCACTTTACGAGAATGGAGTTCAATCAAAATAAGAATCAAGCATGATAATTATATTGAAACTAGAATCAAAGAGATGCGTGGATCTAGCAAGTAGTACTTACATTCAATGGTTGAAATGTAAGCTCTGGCTTCCAAACACCCCTAGTGTTGGCGGTGAAACGTTTCCAAGCCTTCTGGAGGCATTCCTGTATGTTCGCCCAGTTTCCTAAAGGTGTGCGTTTTGAGTCCATGACTTTGACTACTCCTTCGTCAACACTAATGATTAACAGAATAAAGTGGAAGCTGCACAGACATAACGAGTCAAATATACGCTTAACATCGAGTAAAGCAAAAACAGAATGTGTACAAGACAGTAACACTCACTCGAAGTTGTAAGGAAATAGTATTTCCCTTCTGTTGCTGAAATACTTCAACGATTGTACCAAGTTATCCTCTGTCTCTTTGGGTTTTTTTTAGAGTATCTTCATGAACGAAATTGCAGTCAACGAACCCAAGGTCAAAGATTCCTCCTCGGTCGCATTCGAGAATCTTCATTCTGCATATATAATTAGTATAATGATGAGTAAGATTATACAAGCAACGAATGAGCTGAGCTAGAAAGACTTAATAATACTTACAGACAATAGGCACTGACGATAGTTTTGTCGAGGGCGTCTTGTTGGTAAAACTGAAATAATTCTAGAAATTCAATCAGTAAGAAGCCATCTCCATGACCGTAATGGTGGTGTTTATATCCAGCATAGATCCAGTTTGTAGATTCAGCATAGGCTTGTATGTACCAGTTATGCAATCTCCGCATTTTTGTTGGTAGATCTTTGACTAACTCGGGTTTGACAAGAGGATTCCCGTACCGGTATTTGTACGCTATTTGCTGGTACCCCTCGAACTCATCCAGACGGCTCATGTACTCAGCAATAGACAGTCCATATAACTTGGCCTTTTCTCCGTAGAGTTGAATAAACTCCGGATCAATGTTCGGATCATGCCGCTCCTGGGCTCTCCACTCATTGGTATCGTACACTTTGAGCGGTTCAATCGATTGATTTTTCTGTTGTCCGAGCTGGGCAACTTCTTTCCCGACTCTCCGCTCTTTTGCCTCAGCCGACTTGGTAATAGAGCGATTATAGTCAGGTGTGAGCGCTATGGGTTGGTGAAGCTGAATCTTAAGCGCGGCTGCTTTGGCTTTATCTTCTGCGGTGACCGGGAAGATCAATGGCTCCGTCGGCTTTGGCTTTTTCTTGTTAGCCATGTCAGTCTTCCACTGTTGATAATGGGCATCTGCGGCCGCAACAATTTCCTCATCTGTCTTCTCGTAAGGAAGCTTCTTCATATTCTGATGAGGTACTCTTGGGAGGGGTGATAGCTTACGTTTCGGTGATCGGAACGTGCTCTTGCTGCTGGTGGTGGTGCTGACCCTCTTAGTATACTTCCGCTTTAGTCTCTGAGGCTCAGGGGACGGAGACGGCTGAGGCGGCGGTGGAGACGGCTGCGCTGAGTGGTGAGGCGGTGAAGGCGACGGTTGCGCTGGAGAATGGTGAGGTGGCGGCGAAGGTGGACTGCTGCTCTGAGGAGTGGGTGGCCTTGGCGGGACATAATTTGGAAGCACGATGTGCTCCTTTGGCCATACAACAGTCCCCCCTTTGGCTTCTCCTAGTTCAGTCAGGTCCCTATCTTCCCCTGCAGGGTGGTCCAGCTTTAGCTCCTCAAAATCTTGCTTGACATCATCCACCGTGATGACAGCGTACCCTTTTGGAACCGGTCTGCAATGCCAAGTTCCGTTAGGCGCAGTTGGTACGGCCATGCCGACCGCCGCCATCACCCTTAAGTTCATAACTTGCACCTTTAGCTCACAAGCTGTGCTCTCCGTGATATCATCCACTGGGTAGTGTTTAGGAGGAGCCGTCGTCAGTGCATCATCATCACCATCCTGGAGCTGGGTGGAAGCGACGCTGCTTTTCTTATTCGATAGGGCGCCGGTACCATCGAATGCAGCTTCTACCATGTGCCGCTGAGATTGGCCGCTGATACCTTGCTGGCTAAGTCTGTCGAGTTGATCCTGCTGCCGCTTTAATGCTTCTTCTACATTACGCAGCCGGTCTGCAGCTGCCGCTTTCTCAGCTGCCTCCCTTTTCTTTCTCCTCTGATGACTTTTATCGGGATATCTCTTCATTTCCGTGGGGAAGGCAACATTCCACGGCTTGGAGCCTGGTGTGCCTCGTGCTCGTCCGGTGTGTTCATCATTTTTAAGGGCGCGTGTGAGCTCGTCGTTCTCTCTATCGGGAACGAACCGTCCCGCTTCAACATCTTGTACTGCACTTCTAATATCTTCGATGGGCAGTAGGGGATGATCTTTGTGTTTCTGAGTATATATTGCCCTCCCTTCTTCGTCCAATGTGCCCCCATGGCCGTAAAACCAGTTTCTCGCCCGTGGTGTCCATGTTGTGGGCTCTGGTCTGATCCCGGCAGCAATATACTTGACCTCAAGTGCATCCCACTTAGGCATGCAACCGGCGTAGCCAGCAGACCCCATATTATGGTGGTACACTTTCTTAGCAGCGTTCTCCTTATTTATTCTTGACCTTTCCAAAGCTTTCTCCGATGTCTTGTACTTCACAAAATCATCCCACTGGTGTCTTAACTTAGCATAGCCGGCTTGATTGAAATCCGGAGTCTTGTCTAACTTGACAAACTTAAGGTACAGTTTCTTCTTCCAGTTCTTGAATGCCTCGGCCATCTTGATCAGAGCAAACTTCTTGACTCTTTTCATGAGATCCTTATTTGCTCTCGCCTCCTCATCTGGATTCACATTTGGCCTCGGCAGGAGGAAATTAATCATGAGCTTGTCAAAAAGCTTATCTTTGGCAACGTCGCCGACATACGGGACTCCACCACTGCTTGGCCGATTCCATTCTTGAACGATGATCGGGATGTAGTCCCTCACAAGAACTCCGCATTGCTTGACAAATTTTTTTGCGACATCCTCAGGAGCTGTCGGTTCGCCGTCTACACCGACCACTTCGATCCTATATCTCACAGTGTTATCCAACTTTTTTGTTGGGCCTCGTTTCGTTCTGACGGAAGAAGTGCTCGATCCGGAGGGCTAAAATAAGAAAGAGTGTTAATATATGCATGTATATATATAGACAGTCGGGCATTACAAAAAAACATATATACACCTCGCCGAAGTTTCCGAGATTTAAGGTTCGGCCGGAGCCGTCGTCTTCTTCCTCGTCGCCTTCTCCCTCGTCGGCTTCTCCCTCGTCGCCTTCTCCCTCGTCGGCTTCTCCCTCACCGCCTTCTCCCCCGTCCCAGGCTTCTACCTCACCGGAGTCGTCTCCTTGGTTGAGAGATTCATCTCCCTCACCGGAATCGTTCAGAAATGTCCTGGTGACATCAATATCTGCATTTTCTCGGATCATTCCTTGGAGGAAGTATTCATCATCTTGACTTTTTCTATGTGCTGGATCCATAGTTTCTGCAATATACCGACATTTGTTAGTTAGAATGCACACTATATATTCAAAATGCACGCTAAAACTAATTTTAACTAATTCTAACTAACAAACTAACACTAACTTCTAACTAAGTACTAAGTAATATACTAACTACAATCTAACCTAACTAACTAACTAAGGGCATCTCCAGCGGGCCGACCCAAACGGACACCGCGGGTCTGTTTCTGTCCGACCGGACAAAAGAGGCCGAAAAAACAGCACCCAGCGGGCCGACCCAAACGAGGCCGTCGGCTATGAGGACACACCCATCCGCGGCCCAAATTTGGGGCAGCGATGGGTCTGCGCGGACACGCGCGGACCGGGCATGCATCCTCCCCTGGTCCACCTGTCATCGACCCGCATCGGTACGTCTTCTCCAACGTGATGCGTCCGCCCGCGTCAGTGCGTCCCGTCGCCTCGAGTCAGAGCGCGTGCGCTTTGGGCGCCCCGCCGTCACCTTCAATGCTTGCCGCGACATCAACGCCGTCGTGGCGTGCCGATTGGGCTGCCGCTCGGTGGCATTCATGGCGGCCGCTGGACGCCCGGCCACTGGCCCCTTTAAAAGGAGGCCACAACGGAGCCGCAGCCACCAGCCTCCATCACCATAGCCACCGTAGCCGCCACAGCCACCACAGCCCAGCCATGGGTTTCTGGAAGAAGGGCAGGCACGACCACGAGGCCAGCGGGTCTCGGCGCCGGTCGCCACCTCGACGCCGGTCTCCGCCGCGCCGCGCTAGGACGGCCTCGCCGCAGCCACCACAGCGCCAACGTGATCGCCGGTACATTCCGGTGACTCACTGCCAGGCGTTGTACCGCTGCGGCCAGAGCGTCGACTGGCCGGACTGCAGCCTCCCCGGTGGGTGGCACCTGAACAGCCGGCGCGTGCCGGTCCCGCCGGTGCCGCGCTTCGGCCCGGACTGGGTCACCGAGATCCGCCGCCGCCGCGCGCTGATGCCGGCGCGCCTCCGCGCCGATCCTGCCTTTGGCTACGATAGCCAATGGTGGGACAACTTCGGGACGCGGGAGCGCGACCCGGTGCGGCGAGCGGCCTTCCTAGGGGAGGTCGACCCCAACCCCTATGCCGGCGTGTACATGCCGGGGCCGGGGCCAGAGCCGCCGCAGGCGGAGCCCTTCATCGAGGAGATGGAGGAGGACGCGGAGGAGGCGCCGCCGGAGGTCCACGTCAAGCAGGAGGTGGGCGGCGACGACATCCCTGGCGAGGAGCCCAGGGACGACACCGACGACTTCTGCGGGTGCGTCGCCTACGGCATCCTCGACGCAATGGAGCGCGGCGAGGCCCCCCCCCGCCACTGATGACCGAGGAGGAGGAGCTCCGGGTCGCCGTCCTCGTCTCCGAGGAGGAGGAGAAGAGGCGGTGGGCCGGCATCGACACTGCGCTGGCCATTTCGGTGCACCAGCAGCACGGCCGGGCACTGTCACCGCCACCGCAGCGTGCGGCGACGCCACCGCCGCCTCCTCCTCCAGGCCCGCCACCGCCGCCACCTGCTGCCCCTGGTCCTCCTCCACCGCCTGCGGCCAACTAGCCGTGGGCGCAGTCGCCCTACATCATCCTCCCCGACGAGGACGACGAGTAGGCCACGGCGAGGACGACGACGCCGCCGCCCCCTGTGCCCTCCCCGACGAGGGCTTTCTATGTTTTTTTTAATTTTCTATGTATTATATATATAAGTAATGAAAAAAAATAAAAAAAAATTTGCGAACGTCAATTTAAATGACTTTACAAAATGCAATAAGATTAACAAAAAATTTGGCCAAAGGGCCGGCCGGCCGGGCCGGGAAGCTCCCTCCCGAGGAGCTCACCGTCAAAGGGGGGCGGCGGCGCTGGGGGGCGGGGCGGCCGCTGGGGGGCATCGGGGCGGCGTCGGGGCGGCGCTGGGGGTACGGGGCCGGGCATCGCGGCGGCGCTGGGGGGGCGGCGGCGCAGGGGGCACCTGCAGAGAGAGAAGGTGATGAGCGGCGGCACGGGGAGAAAAGGGAGTGGTCGCGGCGGCAGCGGCGCTCACCGAGGACGGCGGCGGCGGCGCTCTCCGAGGACGGCGGCGGCAGAGACGGGCAGCCTGCCAGCGTCAAATCGCTCCGCGCGCAATTTCCTTAGCCGTTTTCGCGAGATTGAGGGGGAAGTGGGGAAGAAGAAGCTGGCAGTTATATTTTACGGGGTCATTGGTCCCGGTTCGTGGCATCAACTGGGACCAATGGATCAACGGTCCCGATTGATGCCACGAACCGGGACCAATGACCTGGGCGGGGGGCGCTGCTGAGCCGCCATGTGCCCAGGATCATTGGTCCCGGTTCGTGGCATCAACCGGGACCGTTGATCCATTGGTCCCAGTTGATGCCACGAACTGGGACCAATGTTTTTCTTTTTTGTTTTTCTGTTTTAACTTTCTGTTTTCATTTTAACAGGAAAAAACTTTCTTTTATTTAAAATTTGAAAAAACTTTCAACAGGAAAAGTGTTTCAATTTAAATAACTAATCCAAAACCATTTTCTGTTTTCAAAATTATTAATTCTAACTAAACAATTTTACTATTTTTAATTAAAAATGCACTAACGCGTTTAAAACAGGCATAAGAAATTCAAAAATGATCCAAACAATGTGAAACCTTCGTGTGGTGTCATATTATGTGTCATAGTTGCAAGGAAAAATATTGAACTTTGAAAATTGCAAACGTCATAAAAAATCCTTCACAAAATGACCTATCATATTCGAGGTTTCATGGCATTCAGGTCAAACCACCAATATTATGGCTAGAATAAGGGCATAGTTTGTGATAATGTGCCCATATTGTGCACACATGTGCATCTTGGGATGGCTTACGATGTTGCAGGAGGAAGTTTTCCTTTTCGACGCACGAAATAGCCAATTTCCATTTTTGAGGTGCCGAAATTGGGGTGTTCTATGAAGGAACCACAAAATTAAAGTTTGGCATTGGCACCAACCCATTTTTCAAAAATACTAGACCACCTTAGATGGACCAATTCCCAACCAGTGTATCAGAAACCTTACCGTCCATCCCTCATGAAAAAGACAAATTCCTGCCGATTCGATAGGAGGGTGCCCAGATTTGAACCACAAGTACAGGATATAATGCTTGTGAATTTTTAAAAAAATCATTTATAGGTTCACAACATGCTATTTCACCAGAGATCTACTTCAAGTTTAGCGAGGCTCAGCCCCGGGCTAAGAAGCTTCAAGCCCGCCGTTTTGAATATAGTTTGAAACGGTCATAAGAAATTCAAAAATGATCCAAACAATGTGAAACCTTCGCGTGGTGTCATATTATGTGTCATAGTTGCAAGGAAAAATATTGAACTTGGAAAATTGCAAACGTCATAAAAAATCCTTCACAAAATGACCTATCATGTTCGAGGTTTCATGGCATTTAGGTCAAACCACCAATGTTATGGCTAGAATCAGGGCATAGTTTGTGATAATGTGCCCATATTGTGCACACATGTGCATCTTGGAATGGCTTACGATGTTGCAGGAGGAAGTTTTCCTTTTCGACACACGAAATAGCCTAAACATCTTCGAGAAGCTCCGCCACGGGAGATTTCCCAACCCTGTCCTCCATCCATGGGGATGAAACTCTCCCTACCTTCTAGGTTGTCTTGTTGAGATGCTTGCCATGGCGTATTGATGCTCCTTTTATAGGCACGACGCCGCTTCTACTTTGTCTTGTTCCTCTGACAGGGGCGTCGTGCGCTACATGCTTTATCTCATTGAGCAGTGCATCCACCCATGCGTCCTTATCCTGCCGACAGCTTTAGTCCCGGTTGTGTCCACCAACCGGGACTAAAGGTTACCCACACGTCCTTATCCCACCGACAGTTTTGTTAGATGACACAAAAACCACCTTTAGTCCCGGTTGTACCCACCAGCCGGGACTAAAGGTTAGATGGTTTCCCGCGCCACTGCGTTCCCGCCTATTTTTTCCCGCGCTTTCCACCTTTTCCCGCCTCCGTCTTCCCGCCATTTTTTCACTATATATATGTAGGCTTGGCCTCCATTTACATATCACATCTAGACTCATATCTGCAAACCTCATCACTCTCTCCCATGGCCTCCATCGTATCTCTAACCCCCAAGGAGGCGGAGGCGCTTTGCGCCTCAAACTACCCCTGCCCGCCGGGCTACCGCGTCCCCACCGGCTGGATGCTGAGCGTCGGAGGCGTACCGGTCCCTCCTGTCCCTCTAGGTGTGGCGCGTCAGATGGCCATCACGAACCACTACTACTTCGAGCTCATGCCAGAGCAGCGGAGGAATCCCCAGTGGCATCCCGACTACAGCCCGACTTGGGACGCCTTCTTCATCAATCGGCGTGAGAGTGCGCTTGCCAGGCACGAGGAGGATGGCCCACCTTGTTCGAACTTCAACAAGGCCGGCCGTCGGCTGTGGTGGCGCGGCCGGACTCTCCAGAGCGTCATGGCCTACCGTGGCCCCCGCCTACGCTACCCTCAGTCTCAGCCCACGCGTGCTCACCCACCGAGGTTCGACTACCGCGACTCCGATGCCAGCGACGACAACGTCGGCGACTATGACGACTACAGTGGCGACGTTTATAGGTCTAGGCACGACTATGACTGAATCACTCCAATATTATGTGTCATAGCTGCAAGGAAAAATATTGAACTTGGATAATTGCAAACATCATAAAAAATCCTTCACAAAATGACGTGTCATAGTTTTCATACATTACATAGATTTACATAGGGTTTAGGGTTTAGGGTAAGAATCCTTCATCGCGTATGTCGATCCCTTGCCTATGATTGCTTCTTAGGCCGTAACCATGGAGCATCTTCATTATTTAATGGGATGCAATGGTCAGTTTTCACGGTGAAGGGCGGACTTTCTTCAAACTTATCATAATCTGCTGACATGTATGTCTTGTCCTCGACTCCCGTGATGTTTCTTTTCCCTGAAAGAACTATGTGACGCCTGGGCTCATCGTCTGATGTATTCGTTTCCTTATTTTTCCTTTTTTTTGGTCTGGAGGACATGTCCTTCACATAGAAAACCTGAGCCACATCATTGGCTAGGACGAATGGTTCGTCTCTGTAACCAAGATTCTTGAGATCCACTGTTGTCATTCCGTACAGCTGGTCCACCTTTACCCCTTCTCCATTCATGTTGACCCAACTGCACCGAAACAAAGGGACCTTAAAAGTAGGTCCATAGTCAAGTTCCCATATCTCCTCTATGTAACCATAGTATGTGTCCTTTTTCCCATTGTCACATGTTGCATCAAAGCGGACACCACTGTTTTGGTTAGTGCTCTTTTTATCTTGGGAGATCGTGTAAAATGTATTCCCATTTATCTCGTACCTATGGAAAGTCAATACAGTCGCAGATGGTGTCGCGGCCAACAAGTAGAGCTGATCTCCAATAGTGGTGTCATTCATGAGATGTAATTGCAACCAAGTGCCAAAAGTCTCCATGTGATTTTCTTTAATCCAATAGTCATCCTTCCCCGGGAACTTGGAGCGTACAACATTCATGTGTTCCTTGATATATGGAGCCACGAAGGTAGAACTTTGTAGAACTATGTAGTGTGCTTGATTCAAAGAATGCCCATCCCTAAATATCATTGCTTTCTTTCCTAGCGTGCCTTTTCCACTCAGTCTCCCCTCATACCGTGATTCAGGAACACCAATCGGCTTAAGGTCAGGAAGAAAGTCAACACAGAACCCAATGACCTCCTCTGTTCCATAGCCCTTGGAGATGCTTCCTTCTGGCCTTGCACGATTACGAACATATTTCTTTAAGACTCCCATGAACCTCTCGAAGGGGAACATATTGTGCAGAAATACAGGACCGAGAATGGAAATCTCATCGACTAGGTGAACTAAGAGATGCGTCATAATATTGAAGAAAGACGGGGGGAACACCAACTCAAAACTGACAAGACATTGGACCACATCCTTTTGTAGCCTTTCCAGACTTTCTCGATCGATCACCTTCTGAGATATTGCATTGAGGAATGCACATAGCTTCACAATGGGTACTCGAACATTTTCTGGTAGAAGCCCCCTCAATGCAACCGGAAGCAACTGCGTCATAATCACGTGACAATCATGAGACTTCAGGTTCTGGAATTTTTTCTCTGCCATATTTATTATTCCCTTTATATTTGACGAGAACCCAGCCGGGACCTTGATACTGTTCAGGCATTCAAAAAAGATTTCCTTCTCTGCTTTGGTAAGAGCGTAGCTGCTTAAGTATTGATGGCCTTTATTAGTATGCTTGTTGTATGGGTCTTTGATACGTTGCTGGTCCTCTCGTGCTTCTGGTGTATCTTTTGTCTTCCCATACACGCCTAGGAAGCCTAGCAGGTTCACGCAAAGATTCTTCGTCACGTGCATCACATCGATTGAAGAACGGACCTCTAGGTCTTTCCAATACTCAAGCTCCCAAAATATAGATTTCTTCTTCCACATGGCCATGTGTCCGGTAATGGGGTCTTTTGGAACAGATTGACCGCCAGAACCCTTTCCAAATATTACTTCTAGGTCCTTCACCATACCAAATACATCAGCACCTTTAGGGAACTTAGGCTTCTTCCGGTGATCTGCCTCACCGTTGAAATGCTTGCCTTTTTTTCTTACTTGATGATTGGTCGGAAGAAATTTACGACACTCCAGGTACACAACTGAAAGGACATTTGTCCCTTTCTACTTTTTTGATTTACAATGACATGACTATGTTTTGTGTGAACTAATATTTGAATTATATGCATATAGGTTTAAGTTCATAGGTGAAGGGGTTCTAATGCATAAAAAGAAAGATGGTGGAATCGCCTGCCGAAATGTGGCCTAAAGTGGTCTGGCCGGCCCCAGACCGGACCACCCGGCGGCAGACCGGACCAACCCGGCGGGGCCGCCGGATTGATGTTCTGGTTGGCTTTTCGGCGGGGCGCCGGATCCGCCCGGCGGAACCGCCGGACATCCGGCGAGAAGTCCGGTCCCGCCGGACTCACCACCGGGGCGTCCGGCCCAGGGCCCGGCGCCGCCGGACTTATCGCCGGGTTTGCTGCTGTGTGCTCCCTCAACGGCCAGATTCCCACCTACCTATAAATACCCCTTCTCCCAGCTTGGGTAGGGTTAGAACTTCACCAACCTTTGTTCATCTTTGAAGCTCTCACCTACCCCCATTGGAAAAACACCAAATTCCATAGATCTCCCCTTCTAGCCAACCAAAGCTCTTGATCTTTGGAGGATTGAAGGAGGAGGCACCGATCTACATCTTCACCGAAGGAATTTTATTTCCACCTCCATTTGCTTGGAGGATTTGCACCTTGGGGATCTTGTGACCCTAGGTGTTATAATTGGTTGATTGACTTGTCTTTGTGGTGATTCTTGCCTCCGTGGCTTTCTTGGGAGCCTCCAATTGAGTTGTGGAGTTGTGCCCCAAGCTCCGTGTAAGGGATTCGTGGTTCCCCCAATACCACCGCTTAGTGGAAACGAGCTAGCCTCCGTGGCTTGCTCACCGGAGAACAAGGTGAGCCTTTGTGGCGTTGGTCGACTCCGTGTCACCACACCTCTCCAACGTAGACGTACTTCCCCTCAAAAGGAAGGAACTACGGGAATACATCCTTGTGTCTCCGGTCTCCACTCTTCGGTTATTTCTTTCCCTTACTTGTATCTTGCTAGTTACTTGTTTACTTACATGCTTGCCACTTATAGGAAATTCACCTAGTTGCACATCTAGTGAATTTACTTTGTGTCAAGCCTTAAATTTGAAAAAGATTAAAAATTGACTTAGCGCCTATTCACCCCCCCCCCCCTCTAGTCGCCCGTACCGATCCTTTCAATTGGTATCAGAGCAAGGTTCTCTTTGATTGGGCTTAACCGCCTAAGAGGTTATGGGCGAAGAGGAACCCGCCACTAAGGGGGGTCTAAATAATATAATGGCACGTATGGATGCTATGATGGCAGCCATGGAAAGCCAAAAATCTCAACTTGACACCCTCGTGAGTGGAACGTCTAGTACCACTCCACCGACCCCGGTTGATTCCTCGGGTAAGCCCGACTTAAACGAGGATAATCCGGATGAGGATGGGGATGAGGGCGGAGAGGAACCCCCCAAGGTAGATGACACCCCCAACAAAGATGACACCTCTCGGGGGCATAGTCCGGGAATTCCACATCCCACAAGCTATGTCTCCGGAAGACATCTTCAAATGCCACACCTTGCTTCTTGCGGTCCACCGCCACCACTTGATGCTTCTAGCTTTGCCAATTGGCAAGATAACATGCGCTCTTACATAAACTTTGTGTCTATTGAGCTTTGGAGGATCATTGAGCAGGGTTTCCATCCAACTTCCAAGGATTTGACCAACTTGCTACCTTGGGAGCAAATCGACAAGCAACTCAATGCCTCCGCCTTGCATCTCATTCACATGTCGCTTACCGAGAAGGACAAGGCGTTCGTCCGCAACATCACCTCCGCCAAAGAAGCTTGGGATATTCTCACCAACCTCTTCATTGGGAATGAGAGTATTCAAGAATCCAAGTTTGATGAAGCCTCCAATGAAGCGGACAACTTTGCCATGCTTGATGGTGAAACTTCCGAAGAATTCCATAGACGTCTCTCGTCACTCCAAGTGAAGCTAACGGATCTTGGCTCCACCCAATGTGATTGGAGATGGATGAAGAGGAAGTTCATTCAAGCTCTCTTGCCCTTCCATAGGGAAACCGTGAACTCCATCAAGGGAAATGCAAATTTCCGGACGATGTCCGCTCATGACATTTTGCAAGAGATGATGGCAAGGAAGATCTCCGAGAAGAATGCGGATGATGCTCTTGCTCGTGCACGTGGTGTGCGTGCTCCCAACCTTGCTTTGAAGGCCAAAGTCACCTATCATGAAGAAGAAAGCTTGTTGGAAGAGGAAGAAGTATTGGGTGGAAGCCCCGAGGACATGAAGTATGCTCATGCGGAGCATATGGCTCTTGCTCAAAGGGCATTCATGAAGAAGTGGAAGTCATCTAGCCCCTCCAAGCCCAAGGCTACAAGTAGAGTGAGGACTTGCTACAATTGTGGTAACACTAACCACTTTATTGCGGAGTGTCCTTATGAAAGAGTTGAAGATCACAATGGAAGGCTTGTCCGCAAGGAAATGAAGTCCAAGTCTTACCCTAGAAACTCCGACAAGAAGAGAGTTCTCCCAACTCACGCTTTGATAACTCAAGAAGAGTACCTCTCCGAGGATGATGCAAGTGATAAGGAAGAAATAGGAAAGGTCGCCATCGCCATTGCCCATCCTACCCCCTCATCATCCCTATTCGCTTCCGCAAATGAATCAAAGCGCTCCAACCACAATGCGACTTGTCTCATGGCTCACGCTACAAAGGTATCACCGCCTCTCACACCCATCATACCTAAAAGCTTATCTTTGATGGATTGTGTTGAACGAGTTGGTGAAAATGATGATCTAAATCAAATGAACATGTTTATGTCAACCTTGCATGGGGAGACCAAAGCTTGCTTTGAGATCCTCCTAGATCAACTTAATGAAGCCACCCAAGTAAATGATAAAAATGATGAACGCATTTTTGAACTTGAGGGGCATGCTCGTGACTATGCCGACGAAATTGCTTCTCTTACTCAATCTCTTGAGGAAGAGCAAGACATTAGGATGTCACTTGAGACATCCATGTTGGGTCTTGAAGAATCTCACAATTTGGATATTGCCAAACTTAAAAGTGATCGTGATATTGCTCAATCCGTTGCTAATGAACTTAGTTTGCAAAATGAGAAACTAAATCTTATAATTGCTAATGAAGCAACCAAGTCTCTTTCTAGCACTTTTGTTGCAAGTTCATGCTCCACTAACCCCCCTTGTGAGAAAGCCCCCCTAAAGGGAAACGAGATGCTTGATGAGCTTTTGAATGCTCAAAAGCAACATGGTGACAAGACGGGACTTGGATTTACATCCAAGTTCAAGAAGAACAAGAAGAAGAAGAACAAGAAGAAGAAGAACAAGAATGTCCCCGCGCCTCCTCCCTCATTAAAGAAGCATGTTCCTAGTGAAATATGCTATGATGAGAATGGTAATGTATTTGAGGAGGAGGTGAGGGAAGTTATTGGGAATGGCAAAAAGGCTATGCCCAACCATAATAACTTTGCGGGAAAATATAATCCTTCCTATGTTCTTTGCCGTGCTCAAGATGGACATGTTTATGCTAAATTTGTTGGTTCATCAAATGAATATGTTGCATGGTCTATTTGGGTTCCAAAGACCCTTGTCACTAACAAGAAAGGACCCATTGAGAAATGGGGACCTAAAGTCAAGACTTGATCTCTTGTAGGGCTTTGCTTCCGGTGGTGGTCAATGGATAATTGATAGTGGTGCTACCAATCATATGATCGGGAGCAAAGAAATGGTGAAGGAGCTTCGCACCGGTTCATCCCATGCGGGCTACGTCACCTATGGGGATTCTTCTAGATCAAAGGTATTGGGTCTCGGCAAGGTTGTTGTCTCTCACAATGTTACCGTGGAAGATGTCATGCTTGTTGAGTCCCTTTCATATAATCTTCTTTCCGTTGCTCAACTTGCTAATATGGGCTTTGCAACCTTCTTTGATGTTGGGATTATAGTTATTTTGTGGAGCAAGTCTCTTAATGTAGCTCATGTAGGGCATGTCGAAAATGGCTTATATGTGATCGACTTCTCGAAGGGGGTCACTAAAGCCGCGATATGCCTCATGGCTAAAGTTGATGTGGGATAGCTTTGGCATCGCCGGCTAGGCCACGTCAATATGAGAACTTTGCAAAGTCTCCACAAAGGCAACCACATCCTAGGACTAACCGATCTAACCTTTTCAAAAGATCGTGTGTGTAGAGCTTGCATTGAAGGAAAGATGCATGAACTTCCTCATCCTAGCAAGACCATTATTTCATCTAAGAGGGTCCTAGAGCTCCTTCACATGGATCTCTTCGGCCCTCCCTCTTATGAAAGTCTTGGAGGAAAGAAGTATTGCTTGGTGATTGTCGATGACTATTCAAGATATACTTGGGTCTTCTTCTTGGTACACAAGAGTGAGACTCAACAAACCGTCAAAGACTTCACAAATGAAGTGCAACGCCAATATGGTCAAGACATATTGATGATCCGAAGTGACAATGGCACCGAGTTCAAGAACTACACCTTGAATGATTTTCTCAGTGAGGAGGGGATCCATCATCAATACTCATCTCCCTATACTCCTCAACAAAATGGTGTAGCCAAGCGGAAGAACCGGACTCTTATTGATATGGCTAGGACCATGTTAGCGGAATTCAAGTCTCCGTATAACTTTTGGGCCGAAGCCATTAATACCGCATGTCATGCATCAAACCGGTTATATCTCCGCAAGGGCTTGAACAAGACTCCTTATGAGATCCTCATTGGTAAGAAGCCTAATATCAAGTACTTCCGGGTATTCGGTTGTAAGTGCTTCTATCTTAAGAAAGGTGTCCATTTGTCCAAATTTGATTCAAAAGCTCTTGAGGGTACCTTTGTTGGCTATGCCACCGAATCTCATGCCTTTAGAATCTTTGACAAACTCTCCGCTGGAGTTGTTGAAGTTTCTAACGTGAGATTCGACGAGAATGATGGCTCCCGTGTGGAGCAACGTGGTGTTTTTGATGTAGGTGACGAAATACCTCCTCTTGCCATAAGAAGAATGGGTGTGGGACATCTCATACCCGTTGAGGGACACCTTTTGGCGGAAGGAGAAGGACTATGCTCTACTCAAGTGGAGCCTTCACCCTCTCAAACACAACAAGCTTCACAAGGTCCCTTTGATGCTAGCCAAAGACAAGCTCAAGCCCCTCAACCATGTGAGCATGATCAAGATCAAGACCATGAGCATGATGGTGATTTTTCACCAAGTGGTGATCAAGATCAAGTTCAAGACATTGAGCAAGATCAAGATGTTGAGCATGCTCGGTTTGAAGGTCAAGGCGAGGACCAAAACCGTGGTGATGACCAAGTGGCCTCTCAAGAATCTCTTGAAGAAGCTCAAGCTCGCCGTGCCATGAAGATTGCAACAACTCTCCAAAGAGGTAGCCACACCTTGGAGAATGTGATTGGAAGTGTAAGAAAAGGGGTGTCCATGAGGAGGCAATTGGCAAACTTTAGTAACCACCATTCCTATATCTCTTGTGTGGAACCTCAAAAAGTGTTTGAAGCGCTTGAAGACCCGGATTGGGTAGAAGCCATGCATGAAGAACTCAATAACTTCGAGCGCAACAAAGTTTGGTCATTAGTAGAGAAGCCCAAGGATTGCCGCCATGTCATTGGAACCAAGTGGATCTTCAAGAACAAGCAAGATGCAAATGGAATTGTTGTGAGGAACAAGGCTCGTTTGGTTGCTCAAGGATACTCTCAAATTGAAGGCATCGACTATGGAGAGACCTTTGCACCCGTGGCTCGCCTTGAGTCCATTCGTATCCTTCTTGCTTATGGATCACATCATAATTTTAAGTTGCAACAAATGGATGTGAAGAGTGCTTTCTTAAATGGTCCTCTGCATGAGTTAGTGTTTGTAAAGCAACCCCCGGGTTTTGAGGATCCTAACTTTCCGAACCATGTCTACAAGCTCGATAAGGCACTCTATGGCCTTAAACAAGCCCCACATGCGTGGTACGAGCATCTTAGAGAGCTTCTTGTAGACCGTGGGTTTGAGATAGGCCTCATTGATCCCACTCTTTTTACTAAGAAAGTAAACGGGGAGCTTTTCATATGCCAACTTTATGTAGATGATATCATTTTTGGTTCTTCTAACAAATCTTTCAATGATGAATTTGCAAGACTAATGACAGATAAATTTGAGATGTCTATGATGGGGGAGTTGAAATTCTTTCTTGGCTTTGAGATAAAGCAATTGAAGGGTGGCACAATCATCAATCAAGCCAAGTACACTCAAGACATGCTCAAGAAGTTCAAGATGGATACCGGAGTGAAGGGAGCCAAGACTCCCATGCCTACAAAGGTTACTCTTGATCTCGATCCTAATGGTAAAGAAGTGGATCAAAAACTTTATCGCTCTATGATTGGGTCTTTGCTCTATCTTTGTGCATCTAGACCGGATATCATGCTTAGTGTGGGAATGTGTGCACGATATCAAGCCGCCCCTAAGGAAAGCCATTTAATGGCGGTCAAAAGAGTCTTTCGATATTTGATTGATACCCCAACTTTTGGCCTTTGGTACCCGAAGGGAGCAAGCTTTGAGCTTGTTGGGTACTCGGACTCGGATTGGGCGGGAGACAAAGTGGATAGGAAGTCAACTTCCGGGGCATGCCAATTTATTGGTAGGTCTTTGGTTTGTTGGTCTTCCAAGAAGCAAAATTGTGTGTCTCTCTCCACCGCCGAAGCCGAGTATGTGGCGGCCGCGAGTTGTTGTGCTCAACTCCTTTGGATGAGGCAAACCATGGAGGATTATGGTATTCACTTCGACAAGGTGCCACTCTTGTGTGACAATGAGAGTGCCATCAAGATCGCTCATAATCCGGTTCAACATAACAAGACCAAGCACATCGAGATCCGCCACCACTTCATCCGTGACCATGTCAACCGAGGTGAGATTAACCTATCTTATGTAGGTACACAAGACCAACTCGCCGACATTTTCACGAAGCCTCTTGATGAAGCAAGATTCCGAGAGTTGAGGCATGAATTGAATATCGTAGACTCTTGCAATGTGGCTTGATCGTGTGCACTCATTCCCATATTATAGTGTGTTGTTCTAGTCTAGATGCGCATAGTTGAGGATAGTCATCGTGTCAACTAATGGCACGATGCATACTCAAGTGTGCGACATCATAAGATCACTAATATCATTTGAGCCCAAGCATGTCTCTTCGCGGTGTCACGACATTGGTGATCACACATAGGGGGAGAAATCCCCCACCATTGCATGTCTTCAAATCTCGCGTTTTGTTGGTGCTCTTCCTTGGAAGGCATGCAATCTTAAATTGATTTTCTTGCTAACAAGTTTGATGGCTGTTGATTTCTTCTGCACACCATGCTTTTCTTGTTGATACATGTCACATATCGATTTTTGTCAAAACTTTTCTAGTCCAAAAGGTGTTTCGGCGACTTGCCCGGCGGTCGCCGGACCTGTAGCCAGACTGCCCGGCGGCCCACCGGGCCAGCCCGGCGGATCCGCCAAACTGGCATTCAGTATACCAGTTCGGCGGGCTCGCCGGAATGGCCCGGCGGCCCGCCGGACCGCCCGGCGCATGGCCCGGTCCCGCCGGACTTACCGCCGGACTGGCAGCCTATATAAATTCGTGGGGAGGGGTTCCTGTGCAGTTTTCCCCCACTTCCCTCCCTCTCCACGCCCGCCCCTAACTCCATTGCCGCCGCCCCATCAAGCTTCTCCTCCCCCTAGCCTCTCCACCCAACCAATCCCTTCCAAATTTAGATCGGGTGTAGATCGGGGTGTTTTGAAGCTTTCCTCCGGAGATCTTCGTGTTTCGTCAACCGCATTGGGAGATCGGGAGTTTTCCCCATCTTCTTGTGCACCATGTCTTCGGGTAACTCCCTCGTTTTCTCTCCTTCCTCTAGCCCTTGCCTCACACTCCTTTTGTTCATGCTCTAGTATGAGTAGATCTAGTGTGTGTATCTAGGGTTAGATTCACTTTGTCTAGGGATAGATCCCTTAGGGTTTCTTTCTTTGTTGGGCTAGTCTTTGTTCCTAGGCATCCATGTTTACCTAAGGTTGGTAGAAACAAGTTTTCTTTGAGTCTTGATGGAAGGAGGTTGGAAAGTGTGTGTTCGGCGAGTTTTCCGGCGGCCACCGGACCTGGCGCCGGACCGCCCGGCGGCTGGCCGGACCATTTCGGCGGACCCGCCGAACTGGTGTTCTGAAAGCCAGTTCGGTGGTGTCGCCGGAATGGCCCGGCGGCCCGCCGGACCGTCCGGCCTACGGCCCGGTCCCGCCGGACTTGGCGCCGAACCACTCTGTCAAACCGGCTTTCCATCTTGCACTTGTTTCTTCTGACCTTGAGTTCCTTTTTTCCGGTGACATGTATCTTTATCTGGTGTTGCTTTGCTTTGCTTGCGTTTTTCAGACTCCTTCACGACTGAGGACAGTGATTACCGGATTGAAACCGCAGAAGAGCTTCGCGCCTTTGAGACCAAGAAGAGGAAGATTGATGAGGTTGAGGGGCAGTCTTCGCACCGTACTTGTCAGACAGGGAAGACCGCAGCTGAAGGTGGCAGTTCTGCAGCGCCAGGGCAGCGTACGAAGTCCAAGCTTGTGTACTCTCGTGGCCCTCATCCTCCCCGGAAGGGAAAGGGGGCTCGTGGCCCGGTGGATGTGGAGAAGGAGCAGGAGATTGAAGGGAACTTGGGCACAGCCAATATCAGCACTTGGCGCAAACTTCGCCTTGCAAACCCGTACCGCTTTCATGAGAGGCAGTACACTGGCACTGACAAGAGGTTCTGGACTGATTCTCAGCGTGCTATGTGGGATGATTACTATGATGCATCTGAGCACATGAAGAGTGGATTCTATGTGGTGCCTAAATCCCTCAATGTCGAGCACTTTCAGCACTATGCCTCCAGGGACTTTCGCTACATCAATGAGGCTCTTCTCAAGATGGATATTCTGGACCTTGTCACCCTCTCTGAGTCTATTCAGCCTTTGGTGGTCCGTCAGTTCTGCTGCACTGTGTTCTTCCATAATGACCCTGCGGAGTCCTTCTCTTGGATGACTGGCCAGGATGTGTTCACTGCCACGTTTGCTGATTTCTGTGATGCTTTGGGCTATGGTGGTGGTAGGGCTGGAGGTTTCAAGATTCACTCCGAGACGCCCTTTACTGTGGAGAAGATCTCTCGCATTTGCTATCCTGATGAGCCATCCCTCCCTGCTCCTACCATTTCAGGGATGTACTACTACTACAATGCTCTTGCCAAACTCTTCCGTCAGAATCTGATAAGTAAGGCTGGAGATGATGCTAGTGTCAGGGGCTATCACAGGAACTTGTTGTACTATTGCCAGCCCGACAAGCTTCGGAAGATCGATGGTTGTGACTTCATTTTTCAGGAAATGAAGAGATCCGCTCTCAAGCGCATGACTCCCAACTACTGTCAGTTTGTGCAGCGTTTGATCAACAGGCAGCCCCAAGCTCAGACTGCTCTGGTGTGTGGACAGGTTGTGGAGATGGAGACTTTCTCAGTGGGTTTCCAGGGTGGTTTTGAAGAGGCTCCCAGTTTGCTCCGTACCAGGTCTAGAGGTCCCACCATGGATGCTCCTGATCCTCACCGTCCCTCTGGTTCTGGAACTAGTCACCGTCGTCGCCATCGCCACCCTAGGCCCTCTCGCAAGAAGGGTGTTGCTGCGTTCTTCAAGAACTTGTGGGAGATGTGTCGCAGCTCTTATGATGTGCCTCATAGGAGCATGGAGATGAGTCAGGAGACCCGGAGGAGGCAGAATGAGTTCTTGGCTGCTAGGGGCAGTGCTGTTCCCCCCATTGGACATGAGTTGGATCCGGTCCCGTATGTCAACTATGTCATGCCGCCTCTTGATGATGACATGTTTGCTGGTATTGAAGACTTTGAAGACTTTGAGCCACCCTCTGAGCCAGAAGATGCTGATGAAGAAGAAGGTGCTCATGGAGAGGATGATCCGGAGGGTTCTCCTGTCCCCAGTGAAGATTTTTGAGCGCTAGCATCGTCTACTCTCTTGTCCCTTTTTGGTGTTTCGATGCCAAAGGGGGAGAAGAGTGTAGAGTCTCTAGGAATAACGTCGCATGACACAAGCCTCGCTTTCATTTTCCTTGGTTCTTAAGTGGCTTGTGTCCATTTGCGTTTTATTTGCCATTTCTTTCTCAAACTCCGTGGAACCTTATCGTGTGTGGACAAGTGTGTACTTTAATTATGCACTATGCGCTTTATGTTTATGGTTGGATATGCCTATGCTTGCTATATTATTATCTATCGATGTTATTATCTTGTCCATGCTATGCTTGGTTCCTATTGATGGTGGGGGAGCTCCCTATAATCTAATTTTTGCACTTTGCATTCCAGAAGCAAATTCTACCATGTGCATATGTTATGGGGGAGCACTCTCACCATTCACTAGTTACCATGTTTTGTTTCTCCTATGAGACTCTAACATAGTTTGTCATCGTAAATCAAAAAGGGGGAGATTGAAAGGACATTTGTCCCTTTCTACTTTTTTGATTTACAATGACATGACTACGTTTTGTGTGAACTAATATTTGAATTATATGCATACAGGTTTAAGTTCACAGGTGAAGGGGTTCTAATGCATAAAAAGAAAGATGGTGGAATCGCCTGCCGAAATGTGGCCTAAAGTGGTCTGGCCGGCCCCAGACCGGACCACCCGGCGGCAGACCGGACCAACCCGGCGGGGCCGCCGGATTGATGTTCTGGTTGGCTTTTCGGCGGGGCGCCGGATCCGCCCGGCGGAGCCGCCGGACATCCAGCGAGAAGTCCGGTCCCGCCGGACTCACCGCCGGGGTGTCCGGCCCAGGGCCCGGCGCCGCCGGACTTATCACCGGGTTTGCTGCTGTGTGCTCCCTCAACGGCCAGATTCCCACCTACCTATAAATACCCCTTCTCCCAGCTTGGGTAGGGTTAGAACTTCACCAACCATTGTTCATCTTTGAAGCTCTCACCTACCCCCATTGGAAAAACACCAAATTCCATAGATCTCCCCTTCTAGCCAACCAAAGCTCTTGATCTTTGGAGGATTGAAGGAGGAGGCACCGATCTACATCTTCACCGAAGGAATTTCATTTCCACCTCCATTTGCTTGGAGGATTTGCACCTTGGGGATCTTGTGACCCTAGGTGTTGTAATTGGTTGATTGACTTGTCTTTGTGGTGATTCTTGCCTCCGTGGCTTTCTTGGGAGCCTCCAATTGAGTTGTGGAGTTGTGCCCCAAGCTCTGTGTAAGGGATTCGTGGTTCCCCCAATACCACCGCTTAGTGGAAACGAGCTAGCCTCCGTGGCTTGCTCACCGGAGAACAAGGTGAGCCTTTGTGGCGTTGGTCGACTCCGTGTCACCACACCTCTCCAACGTAGACGTACTTCCCCTCAAAAGGAAGGAACTACGGGAATACATCCTTGTGTCTCCGGTCTCCACTCTTCGGTTATTTCTTTCCCTTACTTGTATCTTGCTAGTTACTTGTTTACTTGCATGCTTGCCACTTATAGGAAATTCACCTAGTTGCACATCTAGTGAATTTACTTTGTGTCAAGCCTTAAATTTGAAAAAGATTAAAAATTAACTTAGCGCCTATTCACCCCCCCCCCTCTAGTCGCCCGTACCGATCCTTTCAACAACCTTCTTACATTTATCCAAATATGTACCTTTAGTCTTATCTAAACAGTGCGTGCATGCATTGTATCCCTTGTTTGACTGTCCTGAAATGTTACTAAGAGCAGGCCAATCATTGATGGTTACGAACAGCAACGCTCGTAGGTCAAATGGCTCCTGTTTGTGCTCATCCCACACCTTTACACTTGGTTCTGCCCACAGCTGCAATAGTTCATCGACTAATGGCCTTAGGTACACATCAATGTCGTTGCCGGGTTGCTTCGGTCCTTGGATGAGCACTGGCATCATAATGAACTTCCGCTTCATGCACAACCAAGGAGGAAGGTTGTAGATACATAGAGTCACGGGCCAGGTGCTGTGACTGCAGCTCTGCTCCCCAAAAGGATTCATGCCGTCTGTACTTAGACCAAACCATAAGTTCCTCGCGTCACATGCAAAGTTCGAGTACTTTCTCTCGATGTTTCTCCACTGCGACCCATCGGCGGGGTGTCTCAGTTTCCCGTCTTTCTTACGCTCTTCTTTGTGCCATCGCAACAACCTGGCATGCTCTTTGTTTCTGAACAGACGTTTCAACCGTGGTATTATAGGAGCATACCACATAACCTTAGCAGGAACCTTCTTCCTGGGGGGCTCGTCATCGCCCTCAACATCACCAGGGTCATCTTGTCTGATCTTGTACCGACATGCAGTGCATACCGGACATTTATCCATATTCTCGTACTTCTCACCGCGGTACAGGATGCAGTCATTAATGCATGCATGTATCTTCTCCACATCTAATCCTAGAGGGCAGATAGTCTTCTTTGCTTCGTACATTGTCTCGGGCAGCTCGTTATCCTTTGGAAGCTTCGGCTTCATTATTTTCAGTAACTTCTCAAATCCCTTGTCAGATAAACCAGCCTCTGCCTTCCATTTCAGCAGTTCAAGTGTGGTACCGAGCTTTGTGCTGCCATCTTTGCAATTTGGGTACAACAACTTTTTGTGATCCTTTTGCATGGCCTCCAACTTCAGCTTCTCCCTTTCTGTATCGCATTGTTGCTTTGCATCAGAAATGACCCGACCAAGACCATCAGCGGGCTCATCCGATGCCCGTTGTTCTTCTTCATTGCCGCCTCCCTCTTCTTCATTGTCTTTCATTACAGTATCACCGTATTCTTCAGGCGATATAGGATAGCTGTCATCATCCACTTCTTCATTTTCTTCCAGCCTAACCCCTCTTTCTTCGTGCATGGCCCAACAATAATATCCGGGCATGAAACCTCTCCGAAGCAGATGGCTTTGAAGGATTCTCAGGGCAGAGTGCTCCGTCACATTCCGACAGTCGACGCAGGGACAAGGCATAAAATTATCCACTTTGTTTGCCTTAGCCACATCGATAAATTTATGCAGGCCTGCAATAAAATCAGAATCACGTCGGTCGCCGTACATCCATCGCATCGGCGCATCGATCTGCGTTATAATAATTAACTATTACAATAACATCGTGAATAGTGAAATGACCACCCGCATGGACACATATGCAAGATTTTTGTATCAGTTACAGATGAAGAAGATAAGGTTGCTAACCTCGGCGGAGGATACCGTGTTGTGCGAACTTAAATGTGGCATGGACATTTCGTCGAACACCTTGTGTGCAATCAAAGAAAAAAAAAGCTAGCACCCACACCTCACACACAATCCAGCAAATTTTTGTGGCAAAGGGCAAAGGGTTGGGTGTATCAATTTATAGCCAGGGGAGGGTCTTTGATCCCGGTTCATGCCATGAACCGGGACCAATGCTCCGCAGAGAGCCACGTGCCATGCTGGGGAGGCATTGGTCCCGGTTCATGCCACAAACCGGGACCGATTCCCCGAAATGAACCGGGACCGGCCCCCAAACGGCACGAACCGGGACCAATGCCTGTCATTGGTCCCCCATTGGCGAGCCGAACCGGGACAGATGACATTTGGGTGCTGGACCAAAGACCCTTTTTCCACTAGTGTGATACAATCCATATACTGGTAAAACATACAAACATTGTTATAGCGCACGCTAGCAGTACTTCCTTGGAAACTGAATGACATCTTAACAGCTTGTAGCATCAAAGTCTGAAGGAAGCAATCTTTTGCATCCTTAAAATCTTATTCTTATGAATTTGTAGCGTCAAAATTATACCCACCGGTAGGTCAAATTAAAATTGAACCTATATAATTGTTTGTGTTTTTATTTTGCAAATTATTTTAAAAATTGTCATTTTAAGAAAATTAGAAGTTTTAAACAATATTTTGTTGAAAAGTGCATTTCTCTTAGTATTCATTTTTTGTCTTACATCAATGTGTCCCTTTGTTGTACTTTCATATGAGCGCATATCTGAAGTTCAAAGTTTTCAGCATAGTGATTCCATCTGGACAGTTGTTACGGGTGAGGCTACACTGACACAACAAGAACAAGTCATTGCTGAATGTTAATTCTGCCGAAGAGTTATTTAAAGTAAGCATGTGCTGAATAAAGATGGCGCTTCTATGTTTTTATTAGGATGGTTATAATTTAGCCAATCCCATGTTGATCTTCCAGCCGAGGCAGATCATCACATTCTCTCAAATATATTGTATATTGTTTCTACAATTTTTTGCTGAGTGAGAATATTTTTAAGAACTATTTGTCAAGTGCATTTGGATGATGATTTGAAGGAACCTGTCTGGCAAGGTAGCACTAGACAAAGACCAGCTGAACCTAGGTTTTTTTTTTTACTAGACATATACTATGTGGGTTATAGTGACAACAATATTCACATACTGTTGGTCGCACACGCAAAAACATTCACATGCTTTAGAATCTAATTTGATTGTTGCATCTTCACAATCCAATTTGAGGTTGAATTTTTTGTATTTCTGTTTATTCTGTGGCAATGAAGTTTTTGTTCTTTTGCACAGTATCAACTCCGTTTTTTTATATAGAATAGCGAGCCCGCAACACATGCTATCTACTTTTTTGCACATGGAGATCCAGTAGAACACCACGGTCAGACATATAAATATGTAGTCAATACAGTGCCGTTGTTGTTCGACACCGAGACAAAACTGCATGTAAGCACCTAAGCAAGCGCCACGCCCATCTCTTCAGTATGAAACAACGGGATGAAACAACGCTTGGCAACAACGCCTGGCAGGCGGGCACGGCGAAGTCCGCCGGCCCGTCTAGTAATATGTACTCTCGGCTCTCTTAGTACGAGATGTCATTGTAACCAATATATGAGAGTAATTATGATCAAAGTTTTCAATTAACTTTTTTATCATCTTTTCTTTTTTACTAAACTTTTTGTCGTTATGGTATTTCCATGGTGGGACTTACTTGTAGCTAGAGTTCCTTGCAATATTACAAATTGCTTTTTTAACATAGCACCACGTTTTTTTAGGGCGTGTTTGGTTTGAGCCCAAACATGCCCAACCAAAATTTTGGCATGACCAAACCAAGGGCGTGACCAAAATTTTGGTAAGAGGATGTTGTTTGGATCATAGCCATTGCCTTTCCAAAATTTTGGTAGAATAGTGATTCCGTTTGGTTTGCAACCAAATTGACTTGCATTGATAACGTAAATTGGATAGTGCTTGGTTTGATTCCAATTCAATAAACGAAATTTAATGATTTTTTTCTTCTAAAAATGAAGTCAAGAAAAAAATCTTGAGCTAGAAAACCATGAGCGACTAGTGCAGTTCGAAGTAGCTGGCTCACTTGCCAGTTACGAGGCAGTGGAGTGGTACTGAAACACCAAAAGATTAAACGGGTTTCTTACTAGTAATTAGCAGAACACTGGTTTTATCTTTACTATTAGTTTGGAGTTGGTGAAGGCACTTTTCGCATACCATTTGACTTCCCATCCTACCCCTACAAGACAAGGCATTATAAATAATATACCACCGCCAAGTTAAATAGGCCAAAGTCAAAATAAATCAGCGTTATGCGCCAGCTAAGAAAATAAATCACGAAATCACCTCAATCATGGAAATCAATACTCCAGTCAATCAGGCTGACCAATACCCAGCGAATGGAATCAATTACAATAAATCTTAAGCAAACAGAATAAATCTTCATTAATACAAATCAACTCAATACCCGCAATCCACGTTCGTTTACAAAGAACCTCCCGTACACACCAATACACCATCACCAACCCTCACCGGAGTACGCCGCCTCCACCGTCGATCTCCCCGCCCCCGTCCTAGCTCCACCCTTGACTTCCGCATCCCCGCCTTCCCAAGCAAGCACAAGCGCACCGGGTTCCGCCGCAAGGTCCCCTCCGCCGGCTCTCCTGCCGACCCGACCGCTGGCTCCCCTGCTCCCCACGCGCCAGTCCCGCTCTCCGCCGCCGACAACATCATCCTCATCAACCGTGAACCGACAGCGGAGGCCGTCACCGCGCTCACCGTCGGATTTCCAGCGGATTCCCTCACCGACGACGGCGACGAGGAGATCGAGGCGAGGGTGGTCTCCGACGTCGGCGGCATCGAGCAGGTCAACTACATCCTCATCAGCAACCACCTCCTCACCATGTGGGGCGAGAACTTCAACTCGTGGCTCGCCAAGGAGCCCTTCACGTCGCTTGTCCCGCCGCACTACGACCACCTCCTCACCTCCGCCTACAACTTCCTCGTCTCCCATGGCCACGTCAACTTCAGGGTAGCCCCGGCCATCAAGGACCGCATCCCCATGATCCCGCCAGGCCCAACTCCATCATCGTCGTCGGCGCTGGCCTCGCCGGGCTCGCCGCGGCACGGCACTTGCTGGCGTCCGGGTTCAAGGTGGTCGTATTGGAGGTGGTGCGGTGGCCGCGTGCACACCAAGAAGATGGAAGGGGACGGGCGCTCGGCTGCTACCGATCTCGGCGGCAGCGTGCTTACTGGGACATCTGGGAACCCGCTCAGAAGAATCGTTATGTTGCTCCTTTCCTTGTTGCTTACTGGTGCAGCAACATTCAGCAACGCACGGGCATGTTACCGCATGGTGTTATAAAATTTAATTAGCATAGTCGCCTGACATTGCTTTTTTTATTGGTACACCACTTTTCTCAAATATCTTTACTCAAGATTAGCATTTTCCAGTCTTTTATTGAAGTTATGTGTATTAGATGTAAAAAAACAGCAGCATCAACTATAAGAAAGCATATTTGCAGGCTGTGATGTCCATATATAGTGATAGATCCAAAGTAAGTACCTGATAGTCTTGGTGTTTACCTTGGTATCTATGCCAAATGGAGGTTCATGGATGTTTTTATATTCAAAGAACAATTAAAAAAGTTGGAAGATTTCGTTTTGATATTAGTGAGTTCTAATTCTTTAGTTTATGATTTACTTTAGTTGTGGGTTTCTCATTGGAAAATATCATGAGCCGATGAGGATTTAATGGTAACATCATGCATGTTACTACATTCAGAACACTTGGACTGACAGGAGAGGTGGGTTTAATTAATGAGATGATCTGTGTACTCCGAAGTGTTTTCAACTGCTAGGATCTGACAGAGATAAGAGGATGTAATGGACTAGAAAGGCTATTTGCAGATCCTAGCATTTCAGGTTGCCAGAAAGGCTATTTGCAGATCCTACCATTTCAGGTTATTTGGAAATGTCATCTGACAGAGATAAGAGGATGTAATGGACTAGAAAGGCTATTTGCAGATCCTAGCATTTCAGGTTGCCAGGGTTTGTAATTTTTGTCGGATCTTCAACACCTTATCATTTCTCCCTTTTATTAGAAGGCCATCTTTTGATGTTCATATATAGTGTGATACCGATACAGATCTCTGATGTAGTTGGCCCAACAGGAATGTACGTAAGAGAAGGCAAGCAAGGTCGCCATATTTAGGCATTACAAAAGTGTTTTCATCTGATAATCAAAAGAATCCTTCAACCCAGAGTTTCAAACCCGTCCATGTTTCGGATTCTAGAGAATAATCTCCGATCATATCCCAATTAATTTGTCACATGGCATTTCAAATACTCAATGGATCGCAATGAAAATTTTAACCTAGCGGCAAATGTTTGTTACATTATGAGTTGGGATTTTATAGTTGGATATGTTAAGTAAAAGGAGAGTTTCAATGGTATATGTTTGAAATTTTATTTTATATACTTAAATACAATTTGTTTTGGAAAAAGCTTCAGTTATAATATTCCTACTCTCCAACAACAACTCTCATATTATAGTGAGAAGTGTATGATCTTCTCACTTGAGCCCAGTCAGCCGCTTGTCTTTGTGGACTCCGAGATTCTCTTTGCACATGAGCTTTCTGATCTTCTCGCTAGGGTTGGAGAAGTCTTGCCCTAAATCTGGTAAAGAGATTGCATACCTCCGATAAAATCAAGAAGGTAAAGGATTATCTTGGGAGCAAATGCAAGAAGGGTGGCGTCACAAGAAAGGCGTCCGCAGCTGCTTGATAGTCGATTCCCATCTTTTTGAGTTGGTGTGTCATGAGATCTTTGCTCTTGTGCTTTTAGTGGGGGTCTTCTTTGTGTGTGGTATCAGTGCATCGATAGTTGCCGCTAGGTTGGGAGGGTTGGTTGATCTGCCTTGGTGATCGGAGAGTTGCAGGCTTTGGGTTTAGTCCGTGCGTTGTGTTGTTATAACGGGTTTTACCTGGTTTTTCATTAATAACTGGGCAATTCTCTTCTTATTAATTAATAGATTGGAGCAAAGCTTTTGCTCCCATTTTAAAAAATTCTTACTATATAGGAGAACACAATAGAATAATAATTTTTGCATGTTGCTCTTTCTCTGTCTACGGGGCAGGAGAGAATGACGGGTAGAAGGAAGAGACGGATTGTATTCTTGTGTTCATAGGCCCAAAGGATTTTATACTTGCAAGAAGATCCGTAGCAACGCACGGGCATTCAACTAGTCCTAATAAAAAAACAGAACGCTGAATTGATGTGGGCTGTGGGCGAAAGTACTAGCACTAATTATATGGGACCCACAAAGAGGAGCGCGCAGGCTGGCTGCCAAACTATTGACGAGCGATTTCCGCGCCCTCAGCTCACCCTCGCGTGGGCAGAAATAACACAAGCGGGCGTGGGCGCACCTTGGCGAGCTAATTTGGGGGCGTCAGTCCAAGCAGAGACCAAATTTGATGGGCACGCCAATTTTTGGTAAGGTAGCTGTAATCCAAACAGCCCTTAGTGCAACCCAGCCAGCACAACGTGCAGCCGAAACCCGTGTAAGTAGCGGCCCAATTTGAGGCTGGTTGAAGCATAGTAACTCGTCTAGCCCAAGAGCCCAGATGTCAACCTATTTTTATGGCAAAACGAGATGTTAACTTAGGATCGAGAAAACAAGCTCAACTGTGTTCAAAAGATTCCCTACAGAAAACTGTGTTGAAAGAGGAAAAACTAAAATCCAACAGAGCGGAAGATTCAGCATTTTAGTCTGTACAAATAGTCTCCGCAGAACAACGACCGGAGAGAACGAATTCAGAGCTGAATTAGGTAAGTAAAGCACACAAGCATCCTATACTTGATTTCATTCAGTCCCGCTTCACCTTACAGACATCCGAACCATCCCAGAACAGGAAGTTTGGACAGTTGCACAAAAACAGTTCGTACAAACGAACAGCAGCCTACTACCTGAAACTAGAGAAAGAGATCAATCGTTGTGGTTTCTACTCTTCTTCCATGTCATCAACATCTCCACCGTCCTGCGTGATCTTCATCCTTTTCACGGAATGCGCCGCATCGCTCCCGACAGCCCCGTTAGGCACCTGGATCAGGATATCAGACTTCTGGCCTGTCTGCGCGTTCACCAACCCTCCGTTCTTGTCGACCCTATAGGCCAGCTCTTCCTTGCCGGGAGCAGCATCAACATACACTGTGGAGTTCTCGTCAATCTCTTCGCGTATCAACATCTTGGAGAGCTCTGTCACTATCCTCTTCTCGATCCATCTCCTGATTGGCCTGGCGCCATAGACCTGTTAAGCCACAAACATGGCACCGAGTTAGAATCCAGTAGCAGAAAATGTCGATGCTAGTCTTTTTACGACTGAATAATAATTGGAACTTCCGCATACCGGGTCATAAGACAGTGACAAGATGACATCCAGGGCAGCATCAGTCACGGCCAAAGCAATGCCCCTTTCTGCAAGACGAACTGCCACATCTTTCATCTGCAACCGAGCGACCTTCCGCAGTTGCTCGTGTGACAAAGGGTCGAAGATCACAATCTCATCCAAACGATTCAGTAGCTCCGGACGGAAATGCCTCCTCACCTATACATGTAGTAAAAGGAACAATATCCAATTAGCATCAGATTGTGAAGCGATACTCGTACCTAAAAACAAAAGGAATAGTAACTGCAGTTCATACCTCCTGCATGACGAGATCACGAGCAACCTTCATTGAGTTCCCCACCATCCCAGCAAGGAGGTGCTCTGCGCCAAGGTTTGAAGTCATGATGATCACGGTATTCCTGAAGTCAACCGTCCTGCCTTGCCCATCAGTTAACCTCCCATCGTCGAGAACCTGGAGCAGAGTGTTGAATACTGCTACATGCGCCTTCTCAACCTCATCGAAGAGGATGACACTGTATGGCCTCCTCCTTACTTGCTCTGTCAGTTGCCCTCCTTCCTCATGACCAACATAACTGCAAATTCCCACACAGAAGTTAAGAAATGCAAATATGATGCACAATCGTGGTGAGCATGCACAATTAGGCAAAGTACTTACCCAGGTGGAGCTCCAATTAGCCGGGCCACTGAATGCTGCTCCATGTATTCAGACATATCAACGCGGACAAGCAGGTTCTCATCATCAAACAGTTGCTCAGCAAGAGCCTTGGCGAGCTCAGTTTTACCAACGCCGGTCGGTCCAAGGAACAGGAATGAACCAGTAGGCTGCTGGGGCCGTCCAAGACCAGCCCTTGACCTCAGAACGGCCTCTCCAACTGCAGTGACAGCTTCATACTGTCCAACCACCCTCTGATGCAGTCTATCAGAGAGCCCAATCAGCCTCGCCTTCTCATTCTGGCCAAGCCTAGTGACAGGAATGCCTGTCCAGCGGCTAACGACCTGTATGCAAATTGTGTCAACACAATATCGTACATACTAGAAGTGAAGAACAATCGTAATATTGTTTTGAAAAATCATACCTCGGCTATCTGCTCCGGGCCAACCGTCTCTGTTAACATCAAATTCTCGCCAGTCTCACCCTCTAGCTTTGCAATGGCAGCGTCGATCTCTAGCAGAGCACCATATCTGAGGTCAGCGACACGGGCCAAATCCATCCGGCGCTCAGCCTCTTGCAGAGTGAACTGCAGCTCCTCACGACGTTGCTTCAAGGTCCTGATCTCATCTATTCTCTCCTTCTCCTTGCGATACTTCATCTGCAGGGGTTGCAGCTTGTCCCTCAGATCGTCCAGCTCTTTCCTGACCTGAAACGATTCAGATTTTTGCACATGTCAGAACAAAACAATTACAGGTCTACAGTACATCGATCAGCAAATTTAAGACCACCAGTCAATCACCTCAACTAGCCGAGCTTTGCTAGCTTTGTCCTTCTCCTTCTCGAGGGCATGAAGCTCGACTTCCAGCTGGATCCTCTTTCTCTCGAGGTTGTCAATCTCTTCAGGCTGGCTGTCAAGTTGTACCCTCACATTCGCGCAGGCCTCGTCAACTAGATCGATCGCTTTATCAGGCAGATGACGACCTGTGCAAAACAGCAACATCATCAATTTAAGACTGGTGATCAACACAGAAACCAGCAAATTTGCCCACACAGAAATCATAATATCAATAAATTTGCTTCGTAAGAACAGAACACTTACCCATAATGTATCTCGACGAGAGCTGAGCCGCGACGACGAGCGCACGATCCTGAATTCTCACACCATGGTGCCCCTCGTACTTCTCCTTGAGCCCTCTCAGAATACTGACGGTGTCGGGGACGCTGGGCTCTGCCACGAAAACTTGTTGGAACCGCCTCTCGAACGCCGCATCCTTCTCGACATACTTCCTATACTCCTCCAGCGTCGTCGCGCCAATGCACCTAAGCTGCCCCCTCGCGAGCATTGGCTTGAACAGGTTGGCGGCGTCCATGGACCCCTCCGTCCTCCCGGCGCCCAGCACGAGGTGTATCTCGTCGATGAACAGTATCACCTTCCCCTCGGCCTCCTCCACCTCCTTGAGCACGGCCTTGAGCCGCTCCTCGAATTCGCCGCGGTACTTGGCGCCGGCGACCAGTGCGCCCATGTCGAGTGCCACCAGGCGCACATCGAGGAGGTTGCTGGGAACGTCGCCCCGCACAATGCGCTGAGCGAGCCCCTCCACCACGGCCGTCTTGCCGACGCCGGGCTCGCCAATGAGGACGGGATTGTTCTTCGTGCGGCGCGAGAGGATCCGAACCACGCGGCGGATCTCCTCGTCGCGCCCGATGACCGGGTCGAGCTTTCCGGCCACCTCGACGAGGTCCCGGCCGTACGTCTTGAGGGCCTGGAAGTTGGTGTCCCCCGTCGCGGACTCGACGCGCCGGTTGTCACCTCCCCGGAGCTTCTCGACCTCGGCCTTCACCCGCGCCGCGGACACGCCGGCCTCCTTCAGCGCGTCGGAGATCTGAGAGTCCTCGAGGAGGCCGATGAGCAGCTGGTCGACGGCGAGGTGGGAGTCGCCGCGCGACTTCTGCGCCGACTGCGCGCGGCGGACGGCCTTGATCAGTGAGGTGGACGCAGGGGTGGTGTCCGGCGGCGGGGACTGCGAGGGCAGCCTCTTGAGCGTGGCGGCCAGGACGCGCTCGAACGATTCGGCCGCGGCGTCGTTACCGCCGGAGCCGTGCGCAATGGCCTGCCGGAGGATGCCGGACCTGTCCGCCGCCAGCGCCGCGGCGAGGTGAAGCGGCGTGAGCTGCGCGTGTCCGGCCTCCGCCGCAATCTGCTGCGCCGCCACAAGCGCCTCATTGGTCTTGTGCGTGAATTTATCGGGATTCATGGCTTCCGCTTTCTGCACGATACAAGGAAACTGCGATTGTGAACGGGAGATTCGTAAGTTGGATTGGTCTTGGTACTTCTCGTCGAAAATTGTTGGGGAGATCGGAGGCGCGATTGGTGGGTATTAAGAGGTAGGATGAGAGAGTTCGCCCGAAGTCTAGAACGGCGTGGAATCGGCAGGAAGACGGCAAGTTTGGGGGAATTGAGGGGACAAGAAAGTCCCAGAACCTTCCTTCTACTTCCTCCGTTACTATATCGCACGAAACAACATCCTGACCATTGGTTTCTTTTCTTTCTTTTTATCTTTTGGAAAGACCTTTTATGACATTTCTTTCAGAAGGCTAATTCTGAATCATGTCATCCCCAAAATTTCTTCCATATATCATGGATATGACATATCATTCCTTGAAAAGAAATTTAAATGTGAAATACATCTATTTTCATGCATGGAATAAACGTTTAGTTGAACCATGGACGTTTCGTTCAATGGGCACTTCTCATGCATAGTCGATGATTCTTCTCCTCTTCGTGTCCTCCTCTATCGCCTCATATTTTGTTTCCTCTCCTCTTATATCATTTATATTGGTCTAGTGTCTCATCTAGAACTTCTCATCTACCGCTCCTTCTTCCCTTTTGCTACGACAGTTGCCCCACCTGTGGAACTTGAATATTACTCCTTCCGTTTTAAAATATAAGATATTTTAGGTTTGTGAAGCAAATGTACCTAGATATCTTTTAATATGTAGCTAAAATATCTTATATTTATAAACAGAGGGAGTATGTTCTACATGATGCCAAGCCCATGGAGATGGTGGGCCAAGCATAACGGGTTCATGGTCATCCAATCTTGCTGCAACGTGGCTATGGCGAGCCCCAGAGAGACGGAGGGAAGGGGGGATGAGCGGGGGCAAGGCCACCCCTAACTATTCACTCGTCCTTTGAAAAGATCAGCGAGATCGCTATTTTTTAGTCCTTGCAAGCTACTTCCCCTTGTCCTATTTAAGCTTTGTGAACTCAAGCAACCCCAATAGTCCATATAATACTTCTAGTACTACGAGTCCATAAAACATAACCAGGCCCAACATTTTGATTATGAGAAGCCCATTCGGTGGGAGACAAGGAAATGAATCCATTAGCAGAGCCTCGATTGCATGCACGGTGTAAGGGTAAATTGCCCCTAAGTGTGTTTTTGGTAATTAATGACAATCCCTATGGACTAATGTTTTCATTGAGCTTTTTATGAAGGAATTCTTCATAGGAATTGCTTGAAGTCCATGTGTTGGATTCAAGGCTTGGATGCCATGAAGATAAAGATTTATCTTAAGTATTGGCATCAAGATCAGTGAATAGAAGAGATGAATTCATTATGATCAAGAAGAAGAAATAATGATGTAGTTCTTGTGTAGAACTCATGTAATCCATGCTCTAGCTTATGTGTTAAGCCAAGGAGTCTCAAGATCTTGAGAGTTTGATTACATGAGAAGAATTCAAGATATGGCTCTATGTTGAGGTCATGATGGTCTCATGAGTTGAGATATGATTGACTAATACCTAGAGCATGCAATCAAATGAAGAATTCTTTATGTGGCTCAAGATATTGTGATAGAGCATGCGAAGATTCAAGGTTGACCAAGGCAAAGATCAAAGATTGGATTCTAGTTTGGTCAACACATGAAGCATAAGGAATGTGCCACATGGGACCAATTGGTCTTGTGGTATGGTATGGTTTGTCAATTATGCTTTGTGAACTAACCCATTACATATGTGTGTTTGTGTTGTCTATGTGGGTTAGGTATTATGTCATGGATATGCATCACTAGTGAGATTTCATATAGACCATGAAAGGATGACATCAAGTGGTGGTTGTCATCAAGGTTGTGAAGTGCAAGTTTCAAGATAAGCATCTCGAGAAGATCATATGCTTGAAGCTTGTCATCCATTTGGTGATAATGGAATTGTGAAGACATGCCTTAGTGAAGGTATCCCATAGTGGTGTATGGGGGAGCATGTTGGAAGTCTTCACGAAGCAACAATGATCAAGTGAAGCATTTCGGCTTGACGGAAGCATGAAGCATCATCGTCAAGATCAAGAGGGGTGCGCAAGGCAAAGGTTTGTCCTTGCTAGGTTTTCCTTTTACCGGTCTCAAGGTGTTTGTTGGGAGACCGGGTTATAGGATAGATAGCCGCACTATCAAGAGGGGCTTTCGGTTGGGCAACTTGATCACATCGCCTTAGGGAGCTCAATCCTTTGCATACTTTGCATCTTCCTAGTTTGTTGATTCTTGGTGTTTCTCCATGTGAGGTTCTTGTTCTTGTTGCTAGCTTTCTAACAAGTCCAAGTTCATCGAAAACGGAATCCGTATGCATCTTTTATCGCGTTTTCGAGTTTGGAGGTTTTACCGGTTCTTTCCTATGGAAGGTTCTCACCTCTCCTTATTTGATTTTTTACCTCTTACTACTTCTTGGGTTTTATGGTCTCCATTGGATAGATATTTTTCTTAGCTTTTCAAAAAGCCCAAGTTTGCTAAAATCGGAGTCCGGATGTGAAAGTTATCGCATTTTCCGTGAGGCTATTTTCTGCCGGTTCCGAGCTCGGTTTGAACCGGAAATTCAACCGGAAATCAACCGAAAAGTTGCAGAACTGTTTTCTTGTATTTTCGGTTTTAGGTCCGGTTGGACCGAGTTTTGGACCGGAAATCACCCGAACAAGTGGGAAATAACCCCAACGGCCATATTTGGTTTTCCATATAAAAGGGGCTTCTTCCTCAATGGTTTTCTAGGGTTCCTAGTGTGTTCTTGAGCACGAAATACACCTCCATTGTTGACCCTCTTGAGTTTTCCTCCTCCCTCTTCCCTCCAATGATTCTTGCATCTTTTTGAGGGATTTGAGAGAGGAGATCTTGATCTACAATCTCCACCAAATCATTCCTCCTCTAAGTGAGGGGAATCCTTTGAATCTAGATCTTGGAGTCATTGGTTGACCTCCACCCTTGTTCTTCCTCTCTAACTCCTCCATAGCATTTGTTGCCTTGGTGGGATTTGAGAGAGAAGGATTTGAGCACTTCCCCTTGTGTTCTTGCTTTGCATCCTTGCATAGTGTTGAGCTCTCCATTACGATTTGTTCGAGTGAGAGACCGTGAGCTTGTTACTCTTGGAGGGTGACCTCCTAGTTGGCTTGGCGGTTGGTGCCTCGGCAGTGGCGGAGCCAGGCCATCAAAGCTGTGATGTCATTTCAAAGCTATGTTGTCAAATACATGGGGTTTTATAATTATTACATTATTTTTTTGCATTTTTATACTTGTACACAAAGGAATTGTTAAAAACCTGTGTTGTCAGTTGACAACACAACTCTCAATGTGGCTCCGCCACTGTGCCTCGGTGACCTCTTCGTGGAAGATTGTGAAGAGGCCCGGGCTTCCCCTTCGTGGGAGTTGTGAAGTGGTTGTGGAGCTTGCCATCTCCGGAGTGGAGGAAAAGCTAACCATAAGAAGGGGTCCCTAGCTTCGTGGGGGACTCGGAGAAGAAGGTGAGCCTTCGTGGCGTTTGGGGGCCTTCGTGGTTACCCGCATCTCTCCAACGGTGATTAGCTTACTTTATGTAAGTGAACATCGGGATACATCTTCGTCTCCGCGTGCCTCGGTTATCTCTATACCCGAGTTTATTTCCTTGTGATAGCCATCGTGCTTGAAGTACTTATATCTTGTTTATCACTTGTGAATTATATCTTGTGCTATCTTGCTTATCTCTAGTTGTTGTTGTTGCACTTAGTTGAGCCTAGCATATTTAGGTCTTGTGCTTGAAGAAAATAAACGTTAGTTTAATTCCGCATTCCTTCAAGCCAATTTCGTAATTGTTTTTAAAACGCCTATTCACCCCCCTCTAGGCGACATCTCGTCCTTTCACACGGACGCACGATTGGATCGCCAAACCCTATACACCGCCCGTTAGCGGCGCGGAGCGAGCGCGCCGTGTACCCGGGCGAGGTTAGGTTTGCTTTAATTTTCGGAGATGGGCCAGGCCCAGTTGGGTTGCCTGCTCCTTTTTTTCCTTCTCTTCTTTTTGCTTTTGCTTTTTCATTTTCTTTCCTTTCTATTTTCTTTATTCCTTTCCTGTTTTTCTTTTGTGGTGTACTTTTTTACTGTTTTATAATTTTTTTGTGAATTTGATTTTTGGTTCGTAAATTTTGAAAACTCTTCATGATTTTTTGAAAATTGTTCAATATTTTTTAAAAATGTTCATGATTTTCTAAAGTTGTTTCATGAATTTTGAAAAATGGTTCATGATTTTCGAAATTTTCCCTCTCTTCTGAAAAATGTTCAAGATTTTAAAAAATGTTTACGATTTTTTAAAATTGGTTCATGAATTTTTAAAATTTGGTTCTTGATTTTTTTAAAAAAAAGTTCAAGATTTTTCAAAATTGTTCATGATTTTTTGAAAAATGTTCAAGATTTTTTTAGAAAATGTTCATGATTTTTTAAAATTGGTTCATGAATTTCGAAATTTTTCCATTAAAAAAATGTTCAAGATTTTCTAAAAAGTGTTCATGATTTTGGAAAATTGGTTCATGACTTCCAAACAATGTTCATGATTTTTTGAAATTTTCTGATTTTGATTTTTCTAAATGTCAATTTTAACTAAATGTTTAGATTTAAAAAAAATCGAATTTCAAAAAGCTTACAAACAATCAGAAAAAATAAAAAGAAAAAAGAAAGAGAGAGAACCTCATGGGCTGCGGCCCAGATAGGCATTCCGTGCATGCGGGGCGTGCGGTGGCTCATCCTGCACCGCCAACGGGCGGAATAAAGGAGGCCCCATCAGATCAGAATAGATTGTTTTGTTTCTGGCTTTCTTACTGCTGCATGTCGCCACCATCGAGATAGAGGGATCCTACAATTCAAATTATCTTATCCAAATTTTGATCGGCCGCACGACATGAGCGACGACAAGGGAAATCAGGGAAGGGAAAAAAGGTTGTTTACTCTTGAATTTGTCTAGTTGATTTGATGATGTCTTAGCTAGTTTTTGGCCTATCTCTCTACACTAGATTAATAAGGAGTTTCTGTTGTTTGATTCGCCTTGTAGACATGAAGAGGAAAGGGTAGGAGTTTAGAAAAAATTTAAAGCCAATTGGCTTGAGCTCACAGCAATGTGAACACACAAATGTTGTGCAAGCAAGGGAATAGAACAATCTTTATTCCGCTCAAGGTGATGCTCAAACAGATCTCCGTAAAAAAAACTTAAACTACATTCTTGAGGCAGATCAAGCCAGCATTATAATATTTTGATTATTTAGACATTATAATATTTATTGTGTTGTGTGACGTTTTTTTAGGATTTTGATGCTACTTTTCTTCGCCCCCCACCCCCCTATCTCCAATTCCTGGCTTCGTCCCTCGCAAGCCCATTTCGTCATCGACGGTCTCTGTAATAACCCAGCATTTAGGACTAAACAAAGGGTAGATCTAGGACTATTGTGCATTCATGCATACAAAAACCTGAGTAAATTTTTTGCAAATTCAAAAACCTGAGAGAGCAAAACTTCTTTCTAATCACCTATAGAGTTAGGGGTATTAGAATGTTAAGGGTTTTGTTATGATCTCTTGACCTTGATTATTAAGTTAATTAAGAAGTGCAATTTGATTGTTAAATAACCTCAAGTTTGAGTTTTTAAATCATTAATAAAGAAATAACTTAATAATGAAGTAATTAGATAAAGAAATGGAATTAGAAGATAAAACAAACAGAAATATCACTTTATTAATATTACACAATTATACAAAGTCTTTACATCTTTAAAAACTAAAAATAAGATTACATCAGTTAATAAAATAAAAAGAAACCTAAACCTAAACTATTTAAACTAATCTTCATGAAATCCACCTTCTAATTCTTCTTAGTCTGCAACCTGCAAAAATCAAAGACAATAAACAAAAGAAGATTGATTAGGGTTAGTAAGATTTTACTCTCAGACATTGGCAATTATATTGCCATTTGCATCACTGAGATTTTAGACCAAGTTTAGTATCTGTTCTTATAAAGTCGGTACAAACAGAAAGTGCACCCAACACTTTAGCATGCATAGCGTCACAGCAAGAGTGGCAAGGATCAGATCAAACAGGTTGGCAAGCAGAGGAGCTGCTTACAAGCAGCTCAGTCACCATGGCTGGGCTGTGGTGTTGTCAACACCACAACAACTCAGTGAGCTGCTGGTGGAGTAGATGAGCTCGGCCAGGAGCTAGCTGCTCCCAGTCGACAAACACAAACACAGCACACATAAGAGCACACAAGAACACACAGTTCTTCCACAGTTCCACCAACATATTCGAATCAATCAGCAACCACCATGGAGTCCAACTGAAGCTCAAGACTAAGCCCAGGAGGAGAAGGACAAGGGATTAGCAGCAAGTCCAGGAGGAGAAGGACAAGCCAGGAGCTGAACCAGGAGGAGAAGGCAAGCTAGAAGCAGCCATCACAATCAGCAAGCAAACACGGCAGAGAACAACACTTTCACTGTACAACTTCAGTCATCAGGTAGAAATGACCATTTCACAGCATCCCATCATTAGAGCATGATCATGTATGTGTAGCAGGAAAGCAAAACCCTCAGTTTGGCAAAGTATTGCTTTGCCAAGCTCATCATAGGGGATTAAGTTTAAAAGCCAAATATTCATAAACTAGGGTAAAAGCCTCAGTCTACACTTCATTGGCAGGGTCAATCTAGCAACAGGAGCAATAATCTACTCATCAGGTTGTGCTGGGCACATAACCATATAGCTATACACCTCAAACACACAACTGAAATAGACTTTGCAGTTCATTTGAAAAACCCTGGATTTGTTTCAAGCAAATCATTTCATTGAGCTAGCATAGCCTCAGACCAACATCATTGGCTGGGAAGATCAGGTAAGTTTCACCATGTTAAATTGTTTCCCAACACTGGTTGCTGGGCACATGACCCACAGGTCATGCACCTCAACACAACCAGTACATCAACTGACAGCCAGGTCAGTAGACAGCAACAATATCATTTTCCTAGCTATATAAAACTAGGAATCATACTTTGCTCAAGTTAGTTATCACTGAAGCTTGCAACACAGCAAGAATTGCTATCACTTGTTTATCATGGATAAACAAGTGACAGAGGCAAGCACAACAACACAATTATCACAGGATCAGACACAGCTGATAACTGAATCTAGGAATCCAGTATGAAACCATCAGCATTGTGATATCATGGATCAAAGAGGGATAACCTAGCACACCATGATTTAGAAGCTAACTGAAAGTTTGCAACATGGCAAGTTTCAGAGCAACCTTTCTGTCAAACATATGCACTGACAGAAGTTTGATCTAAGTAAGACAATCACAGATCAAGCATCACATCACTGAATAGCACACACTGCACCAAGCTTGCATCAAGCAGCAGCATCACAGAGCAGGGTCTGTGAGCTTGGCTCACTGATCTTGACCAGTTTGGTCAGAGACCATGGCCAGTAAGAGAATTAGAGGATGGAGAGGAGAAGAAGAAGCTCACCAATCGCCCTGGTGCTCGTCTGGGTGGCATGGCAGGGCAGTGCCTGCGCGGCCAGCCAGAGGCTGCCTGGGGAAGTCTTCACCTAGCCGCACCGGGAGCACCACACCTTGGCACTTCCACCGGCGAGCACACACGAAGCACAAGCACCGGAGCTAGCTCAGCAAGCTCCAGCTCGGCGAGGCACAGCATCAGGGGTGCTCGGAGGCGACAGATCCCGAGGGGAGAGATCACCCAGATCTCCTCGGAAAGGAGGCAGCCGACGATTCCGTTTGGTGGAGTTGAAAGAGGGCGCAGCGGAGAGCGTTTTGCCCAAGGTGGCGGCGGCGGAGCTCGCCGGAGTCGGCCGGGAATGCCAGACGACGGCGGCGGCGATTTAGGGTTTGCCGGAGTGAGTCGAGAGGAGAGGGGTGCGAGGACGAGGCAGGTCTGGGTCGGTTTGACCGACCCAGGATCTGGCCGGTTGGTTTAGACCCAGCCGGGTAGGTTGGGCCAGGCCAATGGGCCAAAGCCCATTTCCAAATCAAATCCAGTTTTAAAATTTGAAACTCTGTTTTTCTTTTTGAATTAATTCAAATCTAAAATTAAACCAATTTTGTTTAATTTAATTTTATAAAATAATCTTCTCATCTTTAAAGAATAGATTAGTTGATTATAATTATATTCCTTAATTAATTGTTATTATTAATTCTAACATTGAAATCTTTTATATTCCATTCTCAAAAATCTTTATTTTTATTTTCTATTAATCAAAATAAAACCTAAATCTTTTTCTTTATTAAACTAAACCTTTTCTTTTCAAATAACTCCAACAAAGGTTTTAAAACCTAAAATTGGATTCCAAACCTTAATTAATTGTTTTAACACATAATTAGGGTATAACACACAAATAGTACTTTGTGCTCTATTAACACACTTAAACCCTAACAAGTCTTGGGTAAAACACACAAATAAGAAAACAAAGTCCATGAATCACCATGCATTGCATATCATTGCACATAGCATCCAATTGTTTCTTGAAACATTGTCCTTACCGGACAATGATTGGTTTCTTGTAGATCAAGGAGATCAGGAGTGTCACCAAGTATCCGACTCCATTACCTTTCAATCACAAGGCAAGTTTATCTTGCTCATATCTCTTGATTGCACTGGTTTTGAAACTTCTTGCAAAGTGTTGACTTCAAATTCTAACATTTCAAAAGGGATGGAAAACTTATCTTCATAAGTAATATGACTAGCGGTTATCGACCAGTGGTGATAACCTAGGATGGCTGGCAGGTGGAACCACGGTAAGATTGTGGTGGTGGAGGTTCCACTTGCACGGAAAAGTAAACCTAGGATTAACTACCAATGCCACAGTTATTCTTGTGCCGTAAAAACCGTGTCGTCCAAGAGACTTGGATTGGGACGGGAAAGTCAGCTGTATCTTCTCTCGTTCGCATGTCAACGGACACTCGGCTACCGTTCGCCGTATATCTCGAAAGAATACGTGCACATGGGTGGGACCCCTTAGTGCCCACGGCCACTGGTGTCTATGATGGTCCGCAAGGGACGCCTAGGTACTTCATCGTTGGGGGTGAATATCAGGGGCACAACCTGCTTGCGTGAATTGGGTGGGCATGTGTTGTGCGGAGAAGGCAGTGATTGGCTTGGATCAATGACTGGGCCCCACACCATGGAAGTGTGGACGGGAATGTACGCCCGGTTGTGCAACAAGGCTTTGATCTCTTTTGGAAGGACACACCTCTGCAGAGTGTAAAAAGATGTGACATGTTACCCCTTGTTCCAGGAAGGAACTGCGAACGCGGCTGGAAAGGTGCTCTCAAGGCACTAATACCCTGTGTTGGCTGTTGGGCATAGTTTTCTAAAGTAAAAGCAATCTTTCAAGAAAACCTTGATAAAACCTTGCATAGGCCTACGACTCTTTTGGGTCTGTGGCTGTAGATAGTGCATATCACACAACTTCTTCCTAAAGAAACTTGTTGGGTAACGCTCATTACTCACCCCAATCTCTTAAACCCTTGCAAGGTAGTCCGTGAAGAGCTTGACGAAGCCACTCTGAACGCAATCGAAGGCCAGCAGGACATCTTCTACGAGGAGCCAGATCTCTCTCGCGGCGTCAAAGGCGTGGATTACTTCATTCTCTACGGAGCATCCTCAGGCGAGGAGTCAAAGTGAAGGAGTACTAACTAGTATAGTAGTAGTGTAGCCGAGGAACCGAGCAACTGTAGAATATGAATAAGTTGTTGAGTTCTTCTCTTGTTTAATTACTTCAAGCTTTCCAGTTGCTGTAAACACTAAGCACTTGAGATGTTCTCTTTACGGGAGCATTTCGTTATCATCACGCTTTAGTTTGTAATAAAATGATGATCAGTTTGTATTTGGGCCGCAATGTTTCTGCTGTACTATTCTGAGGGATGTAATATTTGTGGAGGCTTGTTCCACAAGTGTTATATCAACGACTTGCATACTACAACATGCAGTGGTATGCTGGGTCACCGCAGTCTCGATTCAGTGAGGATCAGCGCCTCGAATGTTGGCTCGAATAGTTTACTTTTGTATATGTTGTATGGGTTGTTTTGCTATGTTGCAAGCGCCTATGTTGTCTATTTTATAAACATAGGTCATATGCTCAAACATTTTTGGGCGTGTTGCAACCTTTTTCATGTTGAAAATGTGTTGTTGTGGGAGCGCTAGTTCGGTATGTCGCTTACAATTTACGAGAAAATACCTAACCTGGTAGGCCCACAAGGTGGTAACCTGATTGGCTTACATAGATGGATAAAGTTGGCTAGCTCGAGGCTTAAGTCAGTTCAGCATGAGCCCTTGTACACGATGACATATAGAAGTCGTAGAAGTCGGCACATGTTAGGAAACCAACCCCGAATCAACTCGGGATAGATCGGTAACCCTAACTCAGTGTAAGTATAAGGCCGACAGGGGTCGCCGTAAAGGGCACGTTCCAATACGTTCATGTGCCAACCCTAGTAAACCCTTGTAAGTTGATACCAATCAATATAATCAAAGTAGAAGTGGGTCTTTACCTCCAGAGGGGGGCCAAACCTAGGTATGGCCATTGAGCTTTTTGACAGATTGAGGCGTCATGAGCGGCAGGCGACCTGGAATCCAACGAGGAGGAGCGGGATCGTCAGTGATCTCGATTTTGTTGGCACCGTCGTGGTCGGCATGTGGACAAGCCGCGGTGGTGGGCAGGACGCCCTACACATGTTGTGTTTGATTTTTTGCAAGAACTACTATTTTAAAACATGCAAAAATAATTGTATGCACCAGATGAAACCAAGCATCAATATAAGCATATAAAAATAATAAAATTGTATCTACGCAAAAATAGAAAAATTATGTTTTTGAGGGGTCATGTAAGAGATGTTATTTCAATATCATAGAGCATTCACATGTTATCAATTTATTACTCAATCGAACTCGCGAGAGACCTTTGTCAAAACTTTAGCTCTATAAGCTTCCATGACTATAGTAATCTAATAATACACTAGAAACACTGCTAACTATGATATTTGTTCAACCATAGATTTTAAATATATCTATCATGCCATATAATAATATCATAATATATAGAATGACACATATACCCTTAAACAAATTCATATGCATTCACTACATAATCTGTGCAACTGTAGAAATTTAATATTAGCACATGCTACTGTTAAGTGATATACATTACAACTGAATAACAAATGACACTATAATTATTCAAACATTGTTATATAGTTAGTTATGATATGTAACTAAATAAAATTATACTCATTGACGCTATAGTAGGAAAATAAGTTCAAACAAGTATAATAGTTTAGTATAAAACATATTTATTTTATTTTCTCTTGGTACAATTTTTATAAGGCTAGGCACGTTCGCTTCTCAGCTTCATAAATATTCTTGTGTTCAAGCTAGGTTGCCTATGAAAAAAGGATATGGTTTATTGGTGGGTTTGGTCCTTGATGGTTTTGTCGTGATCATGATTGCTCTCAAGCATGGTTTTCTGGCATATTTCTCCTCTTGAATGGATTAAGTCAGTGTCATACGATCATCTGGTGATTTCATCATTCATTTTTATCTGAACTAGGTCACTTGAATCCACATGCATTCGGTGCAGAGTCAATTTAATAGCATGTCTTCATCTAGTGTCAATATGTACTTCGTGGGATGATTTAGTTTATAGATCATGTTGGTATGGTGGCTGATGGCGCGGTGGTGAATGGTGCCAGAAAACTTGTTGGAGTGTAGTTGATAAAGTAAATGACCGGCCAGTTGGAAACCCCAAGAGAAGGTTTTATGAATATAGCAGCAAGTTTTCCCTCAGTTACGAAACCAAGGTAGTCAATCCAGTAGGACAAAGTCAATACTCCAGAAGGTGATGCTTGCTAGCTTAGTGACACTCTAACAAGGGCGCCGTTAGCGATAACTTGTTAGCGCGTCTTCAACTAGTAGCAACATGGAACCTGCACAAACCACAACCAAATACTTTGTTCCCAACTTACGATGAGGTTGTCAATCTCACCGGTTTGCTTAAAACAAAGGGTATGAGCGTATCGAGTGGAAAGTGATAGTAGTTTGCGAGTAAAGTAAATAGTGCGAGTAAAGTAAACAGGTGATAGCAATATAATGGGAATAGGACTGGGGTCCATAGTTCACTAGTGGTGTCTCTCCATAAGATAAAATAACACATGCTAGGTAAACAAATTACAGTTGGGCAATTTATAGAATAAAGATAACGTGCATAAGTCGAGAGGTCACTATGAGATTTACTCTGGGAATTACAACAAGATACATAGACCGCCATCCAACTGCATCTATGACTAATAATCCACTTGTGACGAATCAATCCGAGAACTCCACAAGTATTAAGTTGCGAACAACAGATAACTGCATTAAGCAAATTGTGTAATGTAAACAAAGCATATGCCCTTGAACATATGAATGTTGTTTTCTCCCTAGTGGCAACAGCACATCTACAACCTTAGAGGTTTCTGTCACTCCCCCAGATTAAATAGAGGCATGAACCCAACTATCGAGCATAAATACCCCATCTTGGAGTCACTAGTATATACTCGGCCAAGATAGCTACTAACAACGGAGAGCATGCAAGATCATAAAAAACATAGAGATACCATAAGATAATATTCAGAACATCAACTCAATCATAACACCAATATTCATCGGATCCCAACAAACACAACATGTAGAATTACATAACGGTGATCTCGATCATGTAAGGCAGCTCACGAGATCTAAACATGAAGCACATGGTAGAGAAGACAACCAACTAGCTACTGCTATGGACCCATAGTCTAAGGTAGACTACTCACTCATCGCGCCGAAGGCAAGCATGGCGATGAAGAAGACCTCTGGTAGCGATTCCCCTCTCGGCAGGGTGCTGGGAAGAGCTTCTGGACCCTCCCGATCTCGGGTCAATGACGGTAGCGGATTGCGATGTATTCTGGAAAAGTGATCGGGTATTTAGGTTTTTCCCATCGGGGGGTCTTTATAGGTGAAGGGGCATCGTTAGAAGTGGACCGAGGCGGTCACACACATAGGGGGCGCGGCCTAGCCCTGGGTCGCGCCGCCCTATTGTGTGGGCCCCTCGTGGCCCACTCCATCTCCTCTTCGGTTCTCTGGAAGCTTTGGTGAATTTCTGGATGTTTGTCTTTTGTTTCGTCCAATTCTGAGAATATTTCCTGGGTAACTTTTCTGAAACACAAAAATAGGAGAAAGCAGGGAACTAGCACTGTGGTATCTCATTAATAGGTTAGTTCCGGAAAATGCATAAAAATGCCACGAAGTGTAACGAAACACTAAGCAAATGGTGTAAAAACAAGCATGGAGCATCAAAAATTATAGATACGTTTGAGACGTATCGACATGCCCAAGCTTAACTCCTGCTCGTCCTCGAGTAGGTAAGTGATAACAAAAGAAATAATTTTTGAGGTGACATGCACCTACACAATCTTGATCATCAATATAAGCATTGTGCGCTGGGATCAAAAGAACTTAAAACATGGGCATGAAAGGCATAATCTTGATAGAAGTAACTTAGCAATCATGTTATAACATGAAAAAGAACACAAATGAAAGATCATGAAAATGAAACAATGAAAGTCAAATGTGTGTTCAAATCATATGGAAAAATATACAAATGGTTTTCAGCTTGTCCTTCATGAGAGAGCAAAATATAAATGCATAGGACACATTCAAGTTTAAGAGGGCGACTAGATACAAGTAATTTAAGAACAAGTGAAACCAACATCATGAATCAATCAATAAAAACTTTGGGACAATGCACATTATATTCAGAATGACAACTATGCTCTCTTAGACGGTGCATAAAGGTAGAAGGTGGTGACTCAACATAAAAATAAAAGAAAGGCCCTTCGCAGAGGGAAGCAGTGATTAAACATGTGCTATATCTTTTCATTTGTAAAACAGAGAGATAAAAATTGGGTTTTGAGAGGTGGTTGTTTCATGTCAACGACTGGCAATGGGGTCTTACTATCTTCCATAATAAACAAGTGAGAGCGGTTCCGAGTTCTTTGAAAATTTGGCACATTGGTGCTCTTTTATAAACCTTTGGCCCTTCTCCCCACCTTTTTTCCTTTCTCAAACCATGGCTAACCGATTCCATCGGGTGCCCACCAACATTCACATACCATGGAGGAGTGCCTTTTTTTTCTTTTTTAGAATTCGATTGCAACGGTCTGACCAGCTCCCTTGCAAAATTAATGACGAGCAGATGAAGCTGCCTAGTCGAGGGGTACTTAATTTAATATGGAAGATAGCAATTCCGACCACTACATCCCCATGAGCTAAAAACAGTGGCACAAAACGAGAAGTAGTTGAAAGTTTTGAAAGGTAGCACATAAAAAATTACTTGGAATGGCTTACAAATACCATGCATAGGAATTTATAGTGGACACAATGGCAAACTTGGTTTTTAGGAGTTGGATGCACGGGTAGAGCTCATACTCAGTACAAAATGAGGGCTAGCAAAAGACTGGGAGCGACCAACTAAGAGAGCAATAACGGCCATAATCATGCATAGTGACAAATCGATATTAAAAGAAGCATAAGATGGCATCAAAAGTCAAAAACTAAATGATCATAGAGGCTTAAGGCGACTTGGTATGAATCTAACATGTGTGAACATGCGCCAAGTCAACCCAAATAAAGCATCAAAGGAGAAAACCAAAATAATGCTTCCAAATAATTAAAACAACGCATGATTTTTTCAAAGGCTCATTAAGCAATCTCAGTCATTTGAGACAAGTCATGCTACAGCAAAACCACTAAGCATACTATCAAAAAGACATCAAGCACGACATGCAAAAGCCTAGGCCGCAGTCTACACAAGCTCCTTTTTGTACCACTTTTTTGCATGAAACTTTTTCTCTTTTCCAACACCATTCGAACCTTTTTGAAACAACTCTTTTGATGAATACCAACATAGACCAGAGGTCCAAATACACCTTGATTGAAAGATAAACAAGATCTGAACAAAAATCAAGGCGAAAAATGAAAGCTAAATGCAGTAGCAGAAAAAGAGAACACTCGTTGAACGATAAGAGTGAAAAACGGAGTGTTCTTGGCAAATGAAAAGCAAGGCAACTTCCCCAAAAGAAATTTGTTGGGGTCCAACCATTTATTGCAGCAAACAAAACTAAATTAAACTGAAAACTAAAAACAACTGACGCTCCAAGAAAAACGCATAATGCATGAAGCAATAAAAATATAGTGTGTTGAAAGGTGACCTGATTTTTGCCGATGAAGAAGGGGTGCCTCGGGGGCATCCCCAAGCTTTGACGCTTGTACTTCTTGGATATTTCTTGGGGTGACATGGGCATCCCCAAGCTTGAGCTTTTGTCCATTCTTCAACTCATCTCATCATTCTCCAATCCCTACACTTGAAAACTTCCTTCATACAAAACTAAACACAATTCTATTAGCAATATTAGTGTAAGCATAACATTGAATCAACCCTTTTTGCTTCAGGTTTCAACTCAAAACTACCACATATAAAGTATATACTAATGTAGCAACTTCCCCAAAAGTTCTGTGATCAAAAGAACTCAAAAAGAAAGCGATAAAGCGGCAAACACAAATAATGGCAGAAATCTGAAGGAGTGTATAACCTGGGGCAGCTGACAAAGGTCGAATTTTTAGAGGGTTTTCTGTTGCTCAAATCAAAAAGTGTATAACTAATGAAAGTTTGGATATAACCTGGGGCATATGCACAAGAAATCGCAGGTCCAAAAGATATTCTGAGAATTTTAACGAATTTTTACGGTGCAGCACCGAAAACTGTTTCAGGACAGCAACATGCCCAAATCTTACCTCACTCAAATTAGAGGCTTCTCTTGGCACAAAAACGAAATAAAAATGATAAGGAGAGGTTATTATAGTAGTAATAACTTCCAAGACTCAAATAAAAGAAAAAGAACTGAAAGTAAAAACATTGGGTTATCTCCCAAGAGTGCTTTTCTTTAACGCCTTTGAGCTAGGCGCAGAAAATGCGAATCAAGTAATATCGAAGGAATCATTAAGATCAACTGCAGAAGTATTTTCAATAAGGCATTGTATTTCATCCACGTAAGTTTTTGAAGACCCTTTGTCATCATGCTTTGGTTCACTCAAATCACTAAAAAGATTTTTGGGACAGATCCAATCAAAATTATTTTCAAAAGCTTCATACAATCCCAAGAGTTTGCTAGGTATTGGTATTTCGGTTCCCTCATTGTTTGTACTAACAACCCTTATATGTGAGCCAAGCTTATTAAAACGCTTAAGAACTTTCTTAGCTTCAATGGCCATATCTCTAAATTCTATGCGCAAAGTTTCCAAGATAAAGGCTTTCTTTTCGGGATCTTCAATATCATGAAGCTTGAGAAACATGTGTTGCATAAAAGGATTAAGGCTAGCAAACCTAGCTTCTAACATGTGAACTAAATAAGTAGAAGCAACTTCATAACTAGGAGCAAGCTCAGCCAAAGATTTTTCCTCAACATCTTTATGCATACTAATATGATTAAAAAACTCCTCGATGTTACTTTTCCCAATAATAGAACCACTACCTACTGAGAGGTCCTCCAAAACGTACTTAGGGAACAACATAATGAACTAAAAGTAAAGAAATAACAACTATAAAGGAAACTAATTTTTTTGTGTTTTTGATAAAACGATGCAAGTAAAAATAAAGTAAAAGCAAAACTTAAAAGAAAGTAAAGGATGTGCGTGCGAAACTCCCCTTGCAGAAGTCTTCTTTTTCCCCGGCAACGGCGCCAGAAAACTTGTTGATGGCGCGGTGATGAATGGTGCCAGAAAACTTGTTGGCGTGTAGTTGATGAAGTAAATGACCGGCCATTTGGAAACCCCAAGAGAAGGTTTGATGAATATAGCAGCAAGTTTTCCCTCAGTTACAAAACCAAGGTAGTCAATCCAGTAGGAAAAAGTCAATACTCCAGAAGGTGATGCTTGCTAGCTTAGTGACACTCTAACAAGGGCGCCGTTAACGATAACTTGTTAGCGCGTCTTCAACTAGTAGCAACGTGGAACCTGCACATAACACAACCAAATACTTTGTTCCCAACTTACGATGAGGTTGTCAATCTCACCGGTTTGCTTGAAACAAAGGGTATGATCGTATCGAGTGGAAAGTGATAGTAGTTTGCGATTAAAGTAAACAGGTGATAGCAATATAATGGGAATAGGACCGGGGTCCACAGTTCACTAGTGGTGTCTCTCCATAAGATAAAATAACACATGCTGGGTAAACAAATTACAGTTGGGCAATTGATAGAATAAAGATAACGTGCATAAGTCGAGAGGATCACTATGAGATTTACTCTGGGCATTACAACAAGATACATAGACCGCCATCCAACTGCATCTATGACTAATAATCCACTTGTGGCGAATCAATCCGAGAACTCCACAAGTATTAAGTTGCGAACAACAGATAACTGCATTAAGCAAAGTGTGTAATGTAAACAAAGCATATGTCCTTGAGCATATGAATGTTGTTTTCTCCCTAGTGGCAACAGCACATCTACAACCTTAGAGGTTTCTGTCACTCCCCCAGATTAAATAGAGGCATGAACCCAACTATCGAGCATAAATACCCCCTCTTGGAGTCACTAGTATCTACTCGGCCAAGATAGCTACTAACAATAGAGAGCATGCAAGATCATAAACAACATAGAGATAACATAAAATAATATTCAGCACATCAACTCAATCATAATACCAATATTCATCGGATCCCAACAAACACAACATGTAGAATTACATAACGGTGATCTCGATCATGTAAGGCAGCTCACGAGATCTAAACATGAAGCACATGGTGGAGCACACAACCAACTAGCTACTGCTATGGACCCATAGTCCAAGGTAGACTACTCACTCATCGCGCCGGAGGCAAGCATGGCGATGAAGAAGACCTCTGGCGGCGATTCCCCTTGATATCCCACAAGTATAGGGGATCGTGTGTAACCTTTTCGATAAGTAAGAGTGTCGAACCCAATGAGGAGCTAAAGGTAGGATAAATGTTCTCTCAAGTTCTATCAACCGTTGATACAACTCTATGCACACTAAATGTTTGCATCATCTAGGAAATAAAACTAGAGCAACAATACGGGTATGAGAGATAGCTTTGCAAGATAATAAATATAAGAAAGTAATTGTTAGTGCTGCAGCAATAAAATATACTAAGTAACCATAAACTAACAGTACCATGAGTGTGAAAAAGTGGTGGTAATAGTGGTGGCTTTGTCTAAGTTCAATTAGTGAATAAATCGGGTTCATTGTCTTCGATGCAGTTTTCTATGTGGGAGAGGCTAAATATACAAACACTTCACTACTTGGAAATACAAGTAATATATGATTGGATTGTTAGCAAGCATCCGCAAATACTAACAATGCATTAAGGTTTCCCCAACCATAGCCTTAAGTTAATGGTCCTCTTACTCCCATACGTGCAACATTACGGTTCGCGTCCTCAGGTTTCTGTCACTCCGGCAGAACTACCCCCTTCCTTTTGCACATACTACTAACCCTAAGATGTTTAATCCATGCGCGCATAAATATAATTGACACCAAAGGACAGTACCATATCAACATACAACTCTAATGAACCAAAGACATTCAACAAATCAATCTAAGAACAAATAAACTATGCAAACATGACATAGATCATAGGATAAATATTATAGCATCAAACACCATTGTGCACTTTTGCAACTATTAGTAGGTAGTCCAAATAAATCATAAAAGTGCCACAAAGTGTAGACAAAACATATAGCAATTGGTGTAAAACAAGCATGGAGCATCAAAAATTATAGATACGTTTGCAACGTATCAACATCCCCAAGCTTAACTCCTGATCGTCCTCGAGTAGGTAAGTGATAACAAAAGAATAATTTTTGAGGTGACATGCACCATCACAATCTTGATCATCTAAGTAAAGCATTGAGTGCTGGGATCAAAGAACTTAAAACATGGGCATAAGAGACATAATCTTGACAATAAAAACTTAGCAACCATGTTATAACATAAAAAGAAACACAAACAAAAGATCATGAATAATGAAACAATGAAAGTCAAACGTGTGTTCAAATCATATGGAAAAATATAACAAGGGGTTTTCAACTTGTCCTTCATGGAATAGCAAAACATAAATGCATAGGAAACCTTCAAGTTTAAAAGGGCGACTAGATACAAATAATTTAAGAACAAGTGAAACCATAATCATAAATCAATCAATGATAAACTTTGGGACTATGCACATTAAACTCAGAATGGCAACTATGCTCTCTTAGATGGTGCATAAAGGTAGAAGGTGGAGACTCAACATAAAAGTAAAGAAAGACCCTTCGCAGAGGGAAGCAGTGAGTAAACATGTGCTAGAGCTTTTCATTTGTAAAATAGAGAGATAAAATTTGGTTTTGAGAGGTGGTTGTTTTTATCAACGACTGGCAATGGGGTTCTTACTATCTTCCATACAAAAATGAGCAAGCTTTTGAGAGAGTGATTGGCACTTTTGTGCTCTTTTATAAAGCTTGGCACTCTTCCCCACCTTTTTCCTTTCACAAACCATGGCTAACCGATTCCATCGGGTGCCCACCAACATTCACATACCATGGAGGGGTGCCTTTTTTCTTTTCTTTTTTCTGTTTTTTCTTTTTGGAATGAAACAATATGGAAGATAGCAAATCTGACCACTGCGTCCCCATGAGCTGAAAACAGTGTCACAAAATGAGAAGTATTTTGAAGGTTTTTTGAAAGGTAGCACATGAAAATTTACTTGGAATGGCTTGCAAATACCATGCATAGGAATTTATAGTGGACTCTTTGAAATAACTTTGGTTTTTTGGGAGTTGGATGCACGAGTAGAGCTCATACTCAGTACAGATGAAGGCTAGCAAAAGACTGGGAGCGACCAACTAAGAGAGCAATAACGGCCATAATCATGCAAAGCGACAAAGCATCATTAAGAGAAGCATAAAATGGCATCACAAGTCAAAAACCAAATGATCATAGGCTTATGGCGACTTTGTACGAGTCAAACATGTTGTAAGCATGCGCCAAGTCAACCCAAATAAAGCATCAAAGGAGAAAACCAAATAAATGCTTCCACATAATAAGAATAACGCATGATTTTTTCAAAGGTTCATTAAGCAATCTCAGTCATTTGAGACAAGTCATGCTACAGCCAAAATCACTAAGCATACTATCAAAACGACATCAAGCATGGCATGAAAAAGTCTAAGCCGCAGTCTAAACAAGCTCCTTTTTGTACCACTTTTTTGCATGAAACTTTTTCTCCTTTCCAACACCATTCAAACCTTTTTGAAACAACTCTTTTGACGAATACCAACATAGACTAGAGGTCCAAATACACCTTGATGCAAATATATAACAAGATCTGAACAAAAATCAAGGCAAAAAACAAAAGCTAAACATAGTTCTAGAAAAAGAGAACACTCGTTGAACGATAAGAGTGAAAAACAGAGTGTTCTTGGCAAATAAAAAACGAGTACATCTCCTCCAAAAGAAATTTGTTGGGGTCCAACCATTTATTGCAGCAAACAAAACAAAAGAAAACTGAAAGCAAAAGTAAAGACGCTCTAAGAAAAATGCATAGTGCATGAAGCAATAAAAATATAGTGTTTTGAAAGGTGACCTGATTTTTGCCGATGAAGAAGGGGTGCCTCAGGGGCATCCTCAAGCTTTGACGCTTGTACCTCTTGGATATTTATTGGGGTGACATGAGCATCCCCAAGATTGAGCTTTTGTCCATTCTTCATCTCATCTCATCATTCTCCAATCCCTACACTTGAAAACTTTCGTCATACAAAACTTCACACAATTCTATTAGCAACGTTAGCATAAGCATAATAATAAATCGACCCTTTTGGTTCAGGTTTCAACTCAAAAACACCACATATAAAGCATATACTACAGTAGCAACTTCCCCAAAAGTTCTGTGATCAAAGGAACTCAAAAAGAAAGCGATCGAGAGGCAAACACAAATAGTGGCAGAAATCTGTCAAAACAGAACAGCTGACAAAGGTTGATTTTTTCGAGGACCTTCTGTTTCTCAAATAGAAAAGTGTAAAACTAATGAAAGTTTGGATATAACCTGGGGCATATGCACAAGAAATCACAGGTCAAAAAGATATTCTGAGAATTTTCACGATTTTATACGGTGCAGCACCGAAATCTGTTTCAGGACAGCAACTTCCCCAAATTTTACCTCCCTCAAATTAGAGGTTCTTCTTGGCACAACAACAAAATAAAAATGATAAGGAGAGTTCATTACAGTAATAATAACTTCCAAGACTCAAATAAAAGAAAAAGTAATAAAAGAAAACATGGGTTATCTCCCAAGAGTGCTTTTCTTTAACGCCTTTGAGCTAGGCTCAGAATAGAGAACCAAACAAAGAAGCAAAACAAAAGGAATTATTTTTGTTGTTTTCAATTTATAAGTGAAAGTAAAGAAGCAATAAAAACAAAATAAAGAGCCTAATAAAATTAAAGAATGTAAAACCTAGACATATAAAAGCAATTATAATACAAGTTAACATAATACATATCATGTGGATGCGTAATATAGAGTATGAAGGAGACAACCTCATGTTAGTTGATGAATAGGGGGATGACTCGGGCATCCCCAAGCTTAGATGATTGTATCTTCTTGAATATATTCTTGGGATGCACCTAAACATCCCCAAGCTTGAGCTCTTGCATCTTATTGTTCATCTCATATCACCATATTGATTAGAACTTATAAGCTACATTCACATAAAACTTCACAAAACTCATTAGTAGGGTTAGTACTCATTAAATAAAATCCACTAATGTTCAAGCATTCACAAGTTTTATAATCTTTACTCAACATTAGCCATTGTATATACTAAGGTATTCATGATTTCCGTTGTCCGTCGAAAAACTAATGAAACTAATAACACCAAGTACAATATTGAATAAACTAAGAAATCTGTCAAAACTGAACAGTCTATAAAGATGATACTCAGCGAGATAGTTAGGTAGCTCAAATCATAAAACTCAAAACTAATGAAAGACAGATCATAATCTCAGGTTTATGCACAAAAAATTTCAGATCAAAACACTATTCTGAGATTTTTCACGATTTTTTATAGTGAAGCACAGAAATCTGTTTTTGGACAGCAAAGCAAAACTATCAACTTCCAAGTAACTAAGGAACTACAATTATCACTTTACTTTTATGGTACAAAGGAAAATGTACAGTATATACAATATACACAATATATACAAGTTTTTAACTGAAAAGCTTCCATGGAAAGATTTGTTTTGGTTTCATAGGCATGAACACAAGTGTTCAAGGTCGACCCCCACTTAACCATTACTCATCTTTCCAATCACTTTCCTTTTTGAAAACATTTTTAGGTAACAAGTACAACTAATTTTTTTTGTAATTCGCATTTCCTATCCATACTAAGATAGAGAACAACTTAAAACTGAAAGTAAAAACTACTTAGAGATAAAGCAAACAAGTGCACACAAGAATATTCACCCCACACGCTAGGGCTCCCCGGCAACGGCGCCAGAAAAGGTCTTGATATCCCACAAGTATAGGGGATCGTGTGTAACCTTTTCGATAAGTAAGAGTGTCGAACCCAACGAGGAGCTAAAGGTAGGATACATATTCTCTCAATTTCTATCAACCGTTGATACAACTCTACGCACACTAAATGTTTGCATCATCTAGGAAATAAAACTAGAGCAACAATACAGATATGAGAGATAGCTTTGCAAGATAATAAATCGGGTTCATTGTCTTTGATGCAGTTTTCTATGTGGGAGAGGCTAAATATACAAGCACTTCACTACTTGGAAATACAAGTACTATATGATTGGATTGTTAGCAAGCATCCGCAAATACTAACAATGCATTAAGGTTTCCCCAACCATAGTCTTAAGTTAATGGTCCTCTTACTCCCATACGTGCAACATTACGGTTCGCGTCCTCAGGTTTCTGTCACTCCGACAGAACTACCCCCTTCCTTTTGCACATACTACTAACCCTAAGATGTTTAATCCATGCGCGCATAAATATAATGGACACCAAAGGACAGTACCATATCAACATACAACTCTAATGAACCAAAGACATTCAACAAATCAATCTAAGAACAAATAAACTATGCAAACATGACATAGATCATAGGATAAATATTATAGCATCAAACATCATGTTTACATAGGACGGTACAGAGGTGTGTGGAAGGATGAACCACTGCATAATAGGAGGAGTTGGTGATGGAGATAGCGGTGAAGATGGCGGAGATGAGCAGCGAGGGGCGCGGACGGCGGCGGCGGCGCGGGGGGGGGACTCCCCCGCCGCCGGCATCATGGGGGAGCGCCGCTCCTTAGCCCCCTTCCTTCATGGATTCATGGGAGCCCTCCCCCATGGAGATGTGATCTATGGGGGAGGCGAAAACGTGGCTCTGGTGGCTGCAAATTCGTGGGTGGAGGTGTCTCCCACGAGCTAGGTTCCTCCCTTTATATAGTCTCTCGGATTCCTGTCTCCCCATCTTGGGCCGCAATGGAGCGGGCTTATCTTGGCCGTCCGGACTCGGAATCAGGTAAATTTTATGTCCAGATCGTTCGCCGTGAAATTCCCTACAACTTTGTAATTAAAGTGTTTTCTGTTTGACGCTGGCTTCGACCCGTAACGTGACCATCTTCGAAAAGAGTTCTGGCACAGATTTTTGGAAAGTCCCAATTTGACTCCAACAAGGTTTTCACTTGTATTCTTGGTAATTCCTACACATCAAAATGTAAAACAAGAACATTGTGCACTTTTACAACTATTAGTAGGTTAGTCCAAATAAATCAAAAAAGTGCCACAAAGTGTAGACAAAACATATAACAATTGGTGTAAAACAAGCATGGAGCATCAAAAATTATAGATACGTTTGCAACGTATCACCCCTCTCCGGCAGGGTGCCGGGAAGAGCTTCTGGACCCTCCCGATCTCAGGTCGACGACGGCGGTGGATTGCGATGTATTCTGGAAAAGTGATCTGGTATTTAGGTTTTTTCCGCCGGGGGGTCTTTATAGGCGAAGGGGCATCGTCAGAAGTGGACCGAGGCGGCCACACACATAGGGGGCGCGGCCTAGCCCTGGGCCGCGCCGCCCTGTTGTGTGGGCCCCTCGTGGCCCCACTCCGTCTCCTCTTTGGTTCTCTGGAAGCTTCGGTGAATTTCTGGATGTTTGGCTTTTGTTTCGTCCAATTCCGAGAATATTTCCTGTGTAACTTTTCTGAAACACAAAAACAGCAGAAAACAGGGAACTGGCACTGTGGCATCTCATTAATAGGTTAGTTCCGGAAAATGCATAAAAATGCCACGAAGTGTAACGAAACACTAAGCAAATTGTGTAAAAACAAGCATGTAGCATCAAAAATTATAGATCGTTTGAGACGTATCAGTGGCGCCAGTGAAAGATTTGAGGTTATTGTGGACTTTTGGTGATGAAACTAGTAACAAAGTGAAAAGAATATTCATGCTCATGTAACCATCTAAAATGCAACTTAAAAAACTTTTTCCTTTTGTGTGTTTCATTGTGCTTACTTGATCTGTATTGTTGCTATCTTGCTGAGCATATGTTAGGTTCATCATCTTCTAGGAGCTTAGAACATCTCTAGCAGTCCGCGTAAATCCAAAACCATAATAAGGCGAGTAAGGGAAACCGAAAACGAGTTTGTAGCTCGTGTTGCTGTCGGCGCAGATCAGAACCCATAGCCCAAAGCATAAATTTAAGAAAAATGCATTTGCACGGAATTTAGTTTGTCGGAGATCATCGCAGTTCATCGCAAACTAGCACGTTTCACTGAAATTAAGCCATACTTCTTTACAAAAGCACCGCGGTACACGCACGCGGATCATACTGCATAAAATGCGGCCCTGGGGGAACTCACCGGGGCCTGTCCATAGCGGCGGCGGCAACCTAGAACAGGTGGCCGGGGGGAAGAGAGCGCGTGCGGCCGCCGCCAACCTCTGCTCGTGGGCAGCCTCCCTCTTCTAGAAGGCCGCGACGGCCTGAAGCGCGGCGCGACGGTCTACCTTCTCCGCCATCTTCTCTGCTGCGGTCGCCTTTGCCGATGCGGCTAGCGCATCCACCAGCGTGTGTGCCTCCTCCGCCTCATCCTTGACGTAGTCCTCGGGGGAGATGACGCACCCCTCCTCGGCCTCATCGTAGGAGGAGGAGGAAGGAAGCGGGGTCAGAGTCCTGTGGCGACGGCGCGAGGAAGATGACGTGCCCTTGTCGTAGTTCACGTATGGCGCAAGGGAGGGCGGCGGCATCACGCCCAAGTTAGTGTATTTGCGCACGTCGCACTTCTTCGCCGCCTAGGAGCGGATGATGTGCGCCCGCCGCTCGGCCTCCGTCTCCGGCGCCGCTCGGTCGTCGTGGCCGCCGCATCGGCCGCCACCAAGACCTGCAGCAGAGCGCCAGGATGCCATTGCTGGTGGCGGATCTACCGATTTGGGCCGGGACCGTCGGCGATTTGTCGCCGGAGGAAAGTGGCGGCGAGAGGCAGAGCGGTACGAGAGTGGCCGGAGGAGTAGGGTTTTGACCCATAAAACGCCCTTCGACCGTTATATATGTGGGTCTCGGCATACGGGAGCCGTAAAACTGTTCATGGACCGGGCCATGTTTATGGATTCTAATCGGTCGATTTTAGACCGAAATCATATAATCACTAGACTTTTATGTTTTTTGGGCCCTTTTATGGAGACTGCTAGAGATGCTCTCAGAGCTCGTTAGCTAGAAATAGAGAGCTGGGGCTGCACCTCTTGTTTTGCTTCTGGGGGTCCCATCTGCCAGTGAATGATGTCTCTACGAGTGCTCGCCCTGGTTCTCTCGTCTTATAGAGTAGTGGCTCCTTTGGTTCGGGAAGAAAAACAGAGCAAGGGAGGAAATGTTGTGATTATGTTGAACAAAACAATATTACATGAGTTTATATGTTATAATTACTGGACCGTCCAGATTTCAATTTGAGTAATATCGGACAGCAGAAGATGCCATCGGTCGGTTGACATTTTCGATGGACTGACGTTTGGCGTTGGCCTTTTTGACAGGGATGACCTTGATTCTAAATTTCCTGTATTCTTTTGTTTTAAAAGAGAAGAGCATGTTGCATGTTTAATTAGTGATTTCTCTGGACTATAAGCAGTGCCTTTTGCGTTGCACAAGAACGGCGAAACTACTGTTGTTTCAAATGCAGAACGAGCAGCAGAACTCTACCGTTACACTGTTACAGCATGTCAAAATGATTCAAGGAGTACCCATCGTTGTACGGGTGCAGTGACCAACTGAACCCTGTAGAAAAGGGATTGTCTATTCTTAAGTTTCATAATATTTCATTTGATCTCAGACGCAGTAATAAGTCCTTAGTTCAACATTTGACCATTCACTCATTAAGATATTGACTAAAACCAGTAATAAACAAGCCATTCAGTACCCAGCAATATTTTAGTAATATAAGGGGATTGTCATGAGTAGCAAGCTCTGAAATTCAAAGTAATTTTTTGCTAAATTATACTCCCTCCGTTCCAAAATATAAGATGTTTTAGTCCATCATTGCTATGCATGTATGTAGACATCTTTTAGTGTAGGTTAAAAGCTAAACGAGTGAACCTATATACTAAAAAGTATCTAGATACATATGTGGCAATGATGAGCTAAAACATCTTATATTTTGGAATAGAGGGAGTACACTTTATATACCGTAACTTGTTACTGAGATTTACGAAAATTTGAGGCAATTTAGAATGGGAAAAAAGAATGCCAAGAACTAAAAATCAACAACAAACGAGATTATCCAGTACCCAGCTGGAGCAAACGCAACAGGCCCGTCTTAACATTCCAGAACATCACAACGCCTAATCATCATATTCAAGTACAGTGGTATCACGAGTTACTCATCTAGTCTAGAGTATTAGTCGTAATACAGCTGGTTCAGGAGGAAGTCTGATGCATACTGATATTTCAACAAAATGGAAGTTGGAGTTCATTCTTCTGTTGGCGTGTATACAGCTTCGACTTCGGTGATTGTACTCTCAGCCTCTCCGATCTCAGTGCCTTCTTCATTTGACTCCTTCAACTCAGCCTGCAACAATGTTATTACAAAATGTTTGTTCAAGCATCTTAAGACAAGGTTGCCAACAATTTCAAATATAGCTAGGTATTTCCGCACAATACCAGGGTAGCTTTCAAATCTGTCAGTGCAGCTTCAAGTCGCTTATGGCAGTCTGGGACCATCATCCTTGACTCAGCTAAAACATTTTCCTGCAGACGTAAAACGCATTAAGATGCAGTTCTAAGGTCTTCACATTATATTGCAACTTGGAAGAGACGGGAGACCAATAATAAGCACTTGTGCCTCCAAAACAAACCATAGAAATCTCAATATAGGAATGAGGTCGATCAATATAAATAGTTATGTTTTCCGATGCAAATCACGTCGAAAACAATTTTGTACCTCCACAAATTATATGCATTAAAATATCTTAATATGCCCACTGAAGAATGTGATTATCAGTGAACATAGTAGTACTCTTAAGTATGCATATGCTGCGTGTTCATTTCATTCAAAATTCTGCTTACAACTATATCGACCCAGATGCGTTACAGTAAGGTTTATATAGTGTGTACATGCAGTATACATCTGAATACTAATTTAGTTTTTAACAAAAGGATTTTTTTTCTTGGCTGGAGGAAAAACGCTCCTCTTACATCAAGCAATCCAAGAAGAAACAAAAAAGTTCCTCACTTATTGGCTGAATGCAAATAAAAAACACATGTTGGAACGCAAAAGAAGAAGTAATACACATGACCAGAGCCCCAAGAGGCAATATAGGTGATCAAACTTTGATGCCGGGCCTTTAGATTAATTATCAGGATAATAACCAGGGTAGTCTAGAAGCGAGCTGAACCTCTAACCACTGTAAAAACCATTACATAGGCTGCAGTGATTCCCATTATTAACACCATTATCGGTACTCAGCCGTAAACAATGCACAGACCACTATATCACAACCATTGCAGAACAAATGATAAAACATGTATGCAACAACAACAAACACCAAAATGTCACTCAGACCAACTAACGGTCAAGGCTTCACTGGGTAGATCCTCCTGCTTAATCCACAAAAAATTCTTGTTATGCCATTCTAATCTAACAAAAAGTTGTTCAGGGGAACTGATAAATAATATGTTATTAACCTGTCCATTTTATAAAAGAAAAATGACCAGTGACCATATGACATAATTACCCAGCAAGTTCGTAGTAACAAGACTATCATCCCTAGCCATGACCACTGCTACAAGCGGGCATTTTCAAGACAGCATATGAAACCAGTAAGTTCTATAATTTGTACAGGTATTACCAGTACTAAGCACAGAGTTGAGTAACTGTCTAGGGAATTAGACAAGCATTGTAAGCAGAAAATCATCAGTCACTTGTTGCTTGAGATCGTAGGGATCGTAAGCAGAAAATATTAATGTGTTAAAATGTCTTAATATGCCCTCTACAGAATGTGATTAGCAGTGAACACAGTAGTACTCCAAAGTATGCATATGATGCCATGCTCATTTCATTCACAATTCTGCTTACAACTATATCACCCATGATGTGTCACAGAAATGTTTATATAGTGCTGTACATCTAGTATACATCTGAAGACTGTAATTTAGTTTTTAACAGAAGTAAAAAAAAATCTTGGGCGAAGGAAAAATCGTTCCTCTTACATCAAGCAATCCACATGGACTGAATGGAAAGAAAAAAACAAATGGCTGGACGAAAAAAAAAAACGTAATCCACATGAACAGAGCCCACAACAGGCAAGATAGGTGATCCAAACCTTCATGCCGAGCCTTTAGGTTAGTTATCAGGATAATAGCGGAGATGGTCTAGATGCAGGGCCAAACTTCTAACCAACATAAATCCATTAAGTTGGCTGCAGTGATTGCCATTATTATAAACACCATTGTTACCCAGCCATAAACAATGCACAGATCACTATGTCACAACCATTGCAGAACATCTGATAAAACATGTATGCTAACACCAGCATGTCACTTGGGCCAACTAATCCTCAAGGCTTCACAGAGTACATTTCTACTTAATCCACAACAAATTCGATGTTATGCCACTCTATTCTAATAAAAAATCGTTCAGGGAAACCAATAAAAAAATGTGTCGTTAATCTGTCAATTTTATCAATTAAAACTGACCACTGACCATATGACAGAATCACCCAGCAAGCAACTAGATTATCGTCCATAGGCTAATGAAAACTGTTACAAGCAAGCATTTTTAAGGAAATCATAGGATCCAAAAATTACCAGTAACTACTACACTTGGTACAAGTATAACCATTACTAGGCAGAGTAATGAGTAAACTGTATCGAGAATTAAACAATCACAGTACGCAGAAAATCTTGAGACACCTGTTGCTTGAGATCGTAGGGATCGGCGCCCTTCTCCTTCATGTCAGCAGTCTTGGTGGCCTCCTTCTCCACCTCCTTCTCGTACGAGCGCAGCTCCTTCACGATCCTCTTGCACGTCGACGTCTTGATTTTCAGGTTCCTCAGCGTCGCCATCCTAAGATGCAACCAGGGGCAGATCTAGGTTGGGCAACGCCACACCAAAAATTTGTGGATGCTAGTTTGGGTATAAGTGAGTAATCCCTTGATGAGTGAAAGCTCATACCTCGAGATCCAACGAACAAGATCGCGGACGGGGTGGAGGCACAACAGGAACTAACTATCGCGAGTTTGAACGGGAACGGCGATGGCTGCGGTGCTCGTGAGAGGCGAGGGGAATGGGGTGCACTGGGCCGGATCGGAGCCTCACTAGAATACTAGTACTAGATCAGGAGATGAAAATGCACCGGTTGGTGGGGAAAAGTTTCTCCGAAAGAGATGGATTCGATTTCGAATGGGGACGGCGGAGTAGGAATTAGGGGAAAAGATCTTTACTTTTGTTTTGAGAGAAAAATCTTTTGGGTTTACTAGAGCACAGCTATTTTCTGTCGATTTTGCAGCCGTCCGATTCACACGAAATCTCCTCTGTCCAACGACACAATAATCACCTGGAGTAGTTAGGTCGTAAGATGGTATAGTCAACACTGCGGTTTTCGCTAGTTCTCAGCAGACTATGACTAGTTTTACTAGTTTTCAGTTAACTCTATTTTATCAGATTTTTATCATCATTTCTGCACTTGAGTTGTGGCTTGGGTTGAACTGAGATTTTCTTAGTTGAATGTTGGATTGCAACTAAGATTTTTAATTTACTAAAAAAAGCTTAGACCATTAGATTTTCCTCATGTTCATGCTGCAAATAAAATAAGAGTTGCAATATGAGTTGCAACTGTAATTTAATGATGTAGTTAGTTCTTAGTAGACTAAGAACTAGTCACACCTTCAATGGTTGCCGAACGGAGAAAAGAGACATAGCTGGATACCATCGGACCGTACATAGATATCTGACAATGTAAAAGTTAAACTCGTTTACAGTAAACTGCAAAACGTTTTGCAGTATGAAATTATACCTCATATGAATGGGAGCTAGTGTGAGATGGCATGCCAAACTCGTCTAATGTGGGACAGCCCAATCACATATATGCATGTATTCAAACATATTAAATTTAGTAGAATCTCTAAGAAATAATATATTGAAGTGGTCATTTCTTAGAATACACAGTAATCTAGGATAACACACTAAGATACAAAGCTCGGCAGTACGTGCACCAATGAACTCTTTATTTCTTTTTAACAATCATTACAAGTTATATTATAAGTAATAGATAGGCTGATTTTGCTGACAAAAATTGTTCGGTATTGTTTGTATAGTTAAATTTATTGTGCTAGGAAAACTAAAATTTTGAGTTGTGCTCTTGGACATTGTAAACCGAGAACTTGTCTGAAATACTATCAATGTCCATGTGTACTTTTTGTAAGTAATATACCTCGATAACTTACGGACCACTATATAATACTATGAGATTCACACAAAAAAAATATACCATGAGTATGTAGTAAAACATATAAAATAAATTATCAAATATAGGTTTATCCAAAATATATATTCATACCATTGTGCTAATAAAATATTTAAAATATTGCTTGCCTTTAGACCTTAGAGATGTAATTGTCGTCTAAATTACTGCTTATCACGTAAGCTGAACTCTCAAATGAAATTTTGAAACACAGTGCGTTATGATAATTTTTAAATAGCCAGAATACCCAAAGAGTCCTCTTCATTGCAAACTTATAACCAAAAAACTACACAATTACTTTGAGAGCAATTCATTGGCACTAGCAGATCATACGACTAGTATAATTAATACATGAGTATTTTGCATTAGCATCGAACATGTAAATGAATTTAAATTAAATTTAAAATATTCCAATTTTAGTAAGTCCATTAGTTAGTTGAAGCTTTAGCTAATTGTTTTGTTATTATTTTTTAGGTGGACTCGGGCTTTTGTTGGGGTGGATTCTGATTGGCCTAAAAGAAAGCACTAGCTAAACTTTGGAAAATGTATGAGTATAGCATGAGTGAGAAAATCAAATACTAGGATATTTAGCATTATGAGGAGATAAACTAAAGAGACGAAGAAGAAGATGAAGAAACAATATACTACTATGATAGTTGATGTGCACAAGTGGATGAGTGGGATGACTTATAATATCAAAATATTATGTAAAATGGAATTGTTCCTAAGCACATGTCAAGAAAGGTTTTTAAGAGACTTCCATCTCTTGAGTCAGAAAAAGTAGATAGGCCCTTCGCAAAGGGAAGCGATTATTAACTTATGCTAGAGTGGAAAGCGTTGAAGTCCATTTACACCTCTTGCATCTCTTTATAATATCATTTAAACATCAAAGCCTCCTCCTTTGAAAGATACATTTAAATATTTATTCACTGTGTTGCGATCAAGAGCTTTCTCGACAAGATGTCGGATTTTGGATCCTTGCCTCCAAGAAACACAGGAGGGTCGAAGTCTTATACTCACTAAAGGCTCACATTTAGTAATGCATTCAACCTCATATGTACACATGCCAATAATTGGCGGGGTATGGGGCGAGTCACTGATAGGCAAATGGGCTAGGGAGGTGTTTTGTGCTAGTATTGAAGGGATGGGACAAATACAAATGGTTTTAGCCAATATTTTACGGACATGTGGGGGGAGGGGGCCGTTTTAGTCCATATAGTATATTGAAGATATTGTGGAAGTCATTAATGGTGCATTAGTAGAAAACTACAAGTTCTACTTTATGGTGTGCTACCATAATATTCACATGAAGGTTTAATTGAAAATGTTTTGCCTTCTTGCAACTTTGAGAAAATTTATCTCATATTTGGACTCTTTATTTTGCATGAATGGAAGTCATTTAATTAAGGCTCTCATGAACAGAGCTTTGATAGGCTTTTCTGATCTCGGGGTGACCCATGGTAGAATGGCAAGTTGACTCACTTAGACACCAATTAAGTTTAAATATTTTGATTACATTTATTTCTTGTATACTTGACTTCTTGTATGTAATTATATAAGTTTTAGAGGTTCGTCCAAAGGTGGGATTCAACAAGGGTCACACGGCAACTATCTACTCGAGTACCTAGTCAACAAAAATATCTGGGACCATTCCTGCGTTCTAGCAATTATATCGAGGATGATAGAACCAATGAAGATACATTTAAGGTGACATTCTTAAAAAAAACAGGAAACATCGAACCCTCAACCTTTTAAAGCTTTCTTAAATATTTTATGTACTATGATGTGTGCAGGTGCTTTATGGACAAGATGGCGAATTTGGGATCCTTGTCTCCAAGAAGAGCATGAGGACTGAAGCCTTTTACCTTTTAATCACCAAAATACACCTCGATAATGCATTTAGTCTTCTGTTGGAAGACGTTGAAAGACATAAAGGGTGTCATCGTAGAAAATGGCAAGTTATACGTTCTTATGCACTATCGAAATGTTCACAAGTAGGTATGATTAAACAAGTTTTTACCTCCTTGCTATATTGGAAAACATTACCTCATGTTTGGACTCCATATTTTGCAGAAACAAAACTTGGTTAATGACCTTGTGAGCATAGTTTTGATAGGATTTCATGATCTCAAGGTGACCATGGTAAATGGTAAGTGGATTCGTTTAGACAATGACTAAGGTTAAAGGCTGAATTTAACGAAGATCACATAATCAACTATCTACTCAAGTACCGAGTGAACAAAATAACTGAGAATGGCATCAGGTTCAAACAATTTATACCAAGGATGATAGGAACAATTTAAATTTGGGTGGGGGGGGGCGGTGGCCCCCTATAGTCCGTCGAGTGTCTATAATGTTCTGACTATATTGATTTCATGTACACTTGACTGCTTTTATATTATTATGTAAGTTTTGGAGGTTCGTCCAAAGGCTGGCTTCAAAGAGGATCACGCAGTCAACTATCTACTCGAGTGCCTAGTTAACAAAAATAAGTAGGAACGTTCTCATTGGTTCTAAAATATTTAGACACAAAGGATGATAGGACCGATGAAGATGAATTTAAAATGACATTCTTTAAACTATCATCCAATCATCTTTACCTCAACCAATATGAAAAGAACATGCAGACCAAGTATGATTCACTGTAACCAGTGAGCAAACCAAAAGATCTCATAAGAGGTGAAAAGTAATGCACTGACTTGAGAGACACGAGTCCTCGGTTTCGGGGCCAACGTACGTGCAGCTAACTATAAGGGCGAAAGTAAATTTATTTATTACTAGGAAATATGCCCGTGCGTTGCAATGGAAAAAAAAAGTTTGCATGGTTGAAAACATTCCTCGTGCTCACCCCAATCTAGTTTTTGCCCTCTATATCAACACCGCACCCCAATCTAGTTTTTGCCCTCTATTTCAACACCGCACCACAGTTTAAGAAAACACCCCACCCCACCATCGCTTATCCTCTTGCCATTGAAACCATCAGGTGACAGCTGGTTTGAACCTAGATGTAGCTTTTCTCGATTGTAGGGTCTTACAAATAAATTGTCTTGGCGTGCTATCCCTCTATTTTTTTCATCAGACTTTTCTGTTCACCTTGGTTGTTTCCAAAGAGAGTTTTATATATATTGTACTGCTACGTTGTGTACTTTAAGAAAAACAAACCGTGATATAGAACTTTACAGGTGTTTTACAGGTGTATATCTTCCCTTTATCTCAAAGCATTGAATTTTCTTTCTCTTGGGAAATCTGTACATGTATCCTATACGCACCGAGTAGCACCTGCTAGCTTGGAGACACAGGCCACGTACGGACACAATTCTTGCCCAGGTCACCTCAATCCAGGATGCGACAACGACGATGGAGTACTGCTGGCTACGGTCTACGGATCCTGATTTTTTAGCCTAACCTCTAACTTCGCCCTTCTATTAGCGTCCCGCGTGGCTGTGGCCTACTTGAAGGGAATATGCCCGAGAGGCAATAATAAAGTGGTTATTATCATATTCCATGTTTATGATAAATGTTTATTTCTCATGCTAGAATTGTATTAGTCGGAAACATTAATACTTGTGTGATTAATAAACCAAAAGGTTCCTAGTGAAGCCTCTCTTTTATACTAGCTCGTTGATTAACTGATGATCAAGGTTTCCAGATTATGAACATTGGATGTTGTTAATAACGGGGTCATATCATTAGAAGAATGATGTGATGAACACTCACACCCATAGTACGAATAGCAATACGATCAAGTCATCAAGTTTCATTGCTATATCAAACTCATACGAAATAGTTCTAATCCTCAGACCATGAGATCATGTTAATCACTGATACCGGAAGAGTACTTTGATGATATCAAACGTCACACCGTAACAGGGTGATTATAAAGGTTGATTTGGGTACTCTGAAAGTATTAGTTGACGCTTATGGATCAAGAGTGGGATTTGTCCATCCGGATGACGGAAAAATATTCTCTGAGCCCTCTCGGTGATATTGCATTGACACCGCTTGCAAGCATGTGACTAGGTCACGGGAATGCATTATCACGGAACGAGTAAAGAGACTTGTCGGGAACGAGATCGAACTAGGTATGGTTGATACCAAATGATCGGATCTCGGACAAGTAATAATATCGCGAGACAAAAGGAATTAACTATGTTCGTTAATGGTTCACACGATCACTAGATCATCGTCGAGTAAGTGGGAGTCGTCATGGATTTCTAGATCCCGCTGATGATTATTGATCAGAGAGGAGTCTCGATCATTTTCACGTTATTCACGAACCGTAGGGTGACACACTTAAGGTTCGTCGTCGTTTTTGAGTAGATACGATACTCCGATCGAATTACAGGGCAGCATGAGGGTTGTTTCAGAAAAGTGCCGAAACTGTTTTGGCATATCGAAATAACTCAAGGAGGTTTTTGTTAATGTTTGTTAATTAATTGAATTAACAAATATTAAAGAAATAAAAATGTTTTATTAATTCAATTAGTGTGAGTTTTAATTAGCATGAATGTCATACAAAATTAAAATGGGGGTTACCACCATAAAGAGAGGGTTACCACCATGAAGAGGGGGTTACCACCATGAAGAGGGGGTTACCACCATGAAGAGGGGGCTGCCACCTCCTCTCCTATAAAAGGAGCCCTCTTCTCCCTCTTCTCACACTCTTGATTCTCCCCTTCCCCGCATAGTTGCTGCCCAATATCCGTCTCAGCTTAGCGAAGCTCTACCGGATTTTTAGTTCGTAGTTCATACACTTGGAGAAGTGTATGTTGGAGTGTCCGGCGGATCCCTTCTTCCGCTGCCCCGCTGGACCGAGGGCATGGAGGAGACGACGACAAGCCGTACGTGTGACCGAGTATGGAGGCGCCGCCGGTTGTGGCGCCTTGTACATGATCTTGAGATCGTCAAGTGAACGACTACATCGACTACGTCAAGTGAACGACTACGTCGACTATGTGCGTCTTCGTCAAGTCTTCACCGGCAATGTTTGTGCGGGAACGTAAAATCCCGCTTCCGGTCATCGAGGGTTAGTTAATCGTTGCTTCCATCTCATAGATGATCTTAGCTAGTTTTGTGTTCATGCGTAGGAAAATTTTTGTTTTCTATGCTACGAACCCATCAGTGGTATCAGAGCCATCTCTATGTGTATTTGGTATGCACGATTAGAACACATGGAGATGTGGGCGTTGATGATCATGTTATTACTATTTTTTATATTTCGGATCATAGTGGCATAGTGGGATTGAAGCTGCCCGAGACTAACATTACGTGACCACGTTCATGAGACTTGTCCCACACTTGACATGCTTCGGCATATGTGGCTTTGCGGGTGCACGTTTCTCCCACTATAGTTATGATCTATTTTACAAAGAGTTGTTAATAATATTTTTATCACCGTTGTGGTTAGATGTTCGTAGGTAAGAACGGTTCTTCCTAGAAAGCCCCAAACCACGTAAAATATGCAAGACAAATTAAAAGCATCTAACTTGTTTTTGCAGGGCATGTGATGTGATATGGTTAAATTGTTTATGCTACAAATTGTATGCAATGATCCTTTTTGTAAGTTATAAACAACCGGCAGGAGCCATATGGTTGTCTTTTCATTTTATGGCATGCATGCCGAATATATATATCCAAGTGATATATTGTAATAGAGAAAGACAATCAAGGTGGCGCGCCATGGACCTTGGTGCTGCGCCGGTGGAATGATGGAGATCATGCCATGATGCACAAGATGGAGATCGAATGCGTGATGGACCATATCATATCACATAATATATGCATGTGATGTTTATCCTTTATTTTGCTTAGATTTGATCGCACGGTAGCATTATAAGATGATCCCTCTCACATAAATATCAAGATAAAAATGTGTTCTTCCATAGCATGCACCGTCAAGAAAGTTCATCGTTTCGAGACACCACGTGATGATCGGGTGTGACAGACTCTACGTTCACATATGACGGGTGTAAGACAGTTTTACACACGCAAGTGCTATGGTTCTACTTGGCGAGCCTAGCATGTACAGACATGGCCTCGGAACACGAATCAAAAGGTTAAGCATGAGTCATATGGTTGATATGATGAACATGGTGATGTTCGCCTTTGAAACTATGCCGTTGCACGTGATGATCGGTTGTGGTATAGTGAATTTGGTTCATGTAATCACTTAAGAAAACTAAGAGGGATGTTGTTTTTAAGTGGGAGTTCACTTAGTAATTTTGAATTATAGAACTCAATTTATCATGAACTAAATCAAAGTGAATTTGCATAGTTTGTTGTAGTCATTGGCATCCGTTTACTACCTTGCGATTAGCTATAATTGAGATAATAGAACTATAGAATCTAGGATGTTAACTTTACGAACTGGTATCGTATTGTTTGAATGTCAATCTAAAGTTTAAAGTCCTATTGCAAACTTTTAGCAAACCTTGTTTACTCGATAAAATTTAATAAGTAGTATTAAATCAAGAGTAACAGTTCCAGTGTTAGTATCTAAGTATCACATTTGCCTCCATGATCCTTGGTATTCAAAAGTTGTTTTTAGTATCAAGGTTGTCTAGGAGTTGAAAGAATTGTTTCATAAACTATCATGTGTGGAAGATATTCTGATATCTGAAACAATATTTGGTTGCAATGTGATAGAGTATAATTTAGTAAGACACATGTTCTCATATTGTATGGGAATTTGCGAAGATTGGAGACGCTAGGCGTCCAGATCTCCTAAAAGGGTTTTGGGAACTAACATTATACTCACAGTTCGTCCTCATGAGCTATAGTAGCTTGATCATAAAAGTTGTCATGATAGGATGAATAGAAGATGTAGGTAAAATATTTACTACATTAAAAGATTACTAAAGAATGGAATTTGGAAGAACGCCAAATATTTGATTATGGTGATCTACTTCAAAGTGTGAGTCCAAGGGTATTAGTGTTTTACTAATCACGCTTTGAACTATGTGCCATGTGAATGGCGCCACTATTGATGTTGATAGATTCTTCTAAAAAGGAAAAGAATTGCTAAAAGAGAATCCAAAATTTATTCTAGCGGAAAAGAAAAGACTGGAAGTGTCCAGCTCAGGTATATAGAAGATATACATGTTATGGGTGTATTCGTTGCTTGTTAAAACAATGTGGTTCTTGGGTATTTGATACTAAATTGGTTGGTATGAACTGCCATACAGAACAACGCAATACAAGAACTACAATGGCCTAATTAACTAGCAAATGAATATGGGATGATTCTCATCGAAAACAAATAAAGTGTTATCGTGTTTCGTTGGAATTAAACCTAGCCTTCAAGATTTGTTTTAATAATTGTTATTTTATTCTGGTATTATGAGAATAATGGTTGTTCAAATTATTACCACATTCATAGAAGATGGATGAACGCTTATCTTGTTGGAGAAATCACATCCATAACACTGATGCTAAAAAATGTCTCAAGACAAATGATTAGAAGATCACTTATGAGTGACACCACCGTTTAAAATCATATTGGAAAGAAAACATGAAGGAACTCCATATTGATGGAATTTTGGAGTCTTTTGATTTTGAACCAATTGACACTTGTGAAAATTTCATAGAGATGATTAAAACTCCGTTTGTAGGCCAAGGAAGAACGGACGACTAACTTCTTGGACGTTGTACATGTTGATGTATATTGTCCATTAAATGTAGCCGTGAGTGGTGAATTCTTGAACTTCATTTACTTTAAGCGATGATTTGAGTAGATATATGTGTATATTTACTTGATAAGGAAGAAGTATGACATATTTGAAAAATGTTCAAAGTATTTCTGGATGAAGTTGAAAATCATTGTAACAAGAGAATAAAGAATTTATGATTTGATCATAAAGGAATATATTTGAGTTACAAGTTTAGCAAACACCTAAACGTTGAGGAATCGTTCCATAGACTTGTATTTCCCGAAACACCATAGGAGTATGGAGTGTTCGAGAGATGAAATCAAATTTTGTTTTGACATCATTAGATCAAAGGTGTCGTCTATAAAATTGCCATTATATTTGAAGGATAAAGCTTTAGAGACCACCGCTTTTACACTGAAAAGAGCGCCATCATGATCCGTTAAAATGACACCATATGAGTTATGGCATGGGATAAAACCCAAGTTGTCTTTTCTAAAATTTTGGTATGCTAGGCATATGTAAAATGTTCACAACCAAAGTTGGATAAATACGTCTTTTGCAGGTTATCCCAAAGTAACTGTTGGGTATTCCTCCAGAACACCGAAGACAAAAGTGTTTGTCGATAAAAAACGTCAAGTTTCTTATGAAGGAATTTTTCGCGAAAAGTTAAGTGGGAGGACAATAGAACTTTGATTGGGTTATTGAACCTAAGCTATATGTGCTGAGTAGCGCAACGCTGGGAAGTGTCGCGGAGGCATCCACAATGCGCATGGATACAGTACCTCAAAGGTTGTGGTGACAAATATCTAAGTTCCTATTGAACCGCGTGAGTTGGGTAATAATCAAATAGTTAGATTTGAGAATGAATCATTATTGTTTGACAATGATGAACCGACTACATGCAAAGAAGATATAATGGGCCCTGACTCCGTCAAATGGCTAGAAGTCATAAAATCCGTGACAGTTCCATACATGAGAAACCAAGTTTCTGAACTTGGAAGACCCTCAAAAGGCATGAAGCCTAATGAACGTATTTGGATCTATAAACAGACATGGATGTTTTTGCATCTACGAAATAGTCGACATATCGTCAAAAGAGTTTACGATTATATTCAATGAGTTGACTATGATAAGATTTGATCTTTCATAGCGATATTTAGTCTGGACGGATTACTGTAGCAACCACTACATATGCCAAGTTTGGTATATGTTAGTTGAACAAACAAGACAACATTCTTCTAATAGAATGGTTACCTAGGACATGTACATGACATGGTCCAATGGGTTTTGTAAATTGAAAGGATGCTAAAAAAGGCATGCAAACTTCAATGGTTGAAGCAAGCATCGCGGAGTTGGAATATTCACCGTGATGAAATTGTTAAAAGGTTTAGTTTCATCAAAGACGATGAATATACTTGCATTTGCAAGAAATTAAGTGGGAGCACTGAGACATATTTATAGCACATTATGTAGAAGACATATTGTTAATTGGAAATGATATATCTTTTATTGACACTGGTTAAGATTTTCATTAAAATTAGATTTTCAATGAAAGACTTAGGCAAAACCAAAATATTGGGTATCGATGTCTATGAAGATAGATCGAGGTGCCAATATGGTTATGCCAACGTACATAGATGAAATATTGAATAAAGTTCAATATGGAAACGACGAGAAAAGTTCTTGCCGCATGGAAGAGGTTGAAACAAGATTAAGGTGTTTTTGACACTTGATGAGTGAAGCCACATGAATGATTTGATCGATTATGTATACCGTGATATGTACATATCCAGATATGTCCTATGCTCTAAATGTTATGAGCATATACCAGAGTGATAAATGTCATAAGATGATCACTGGACAATAGTAAGGATATCCTTATGTGCTTTGGAAGGACTAATGATATATATTATGTATGACGAAGTGACACATAGTTCATTGTAAAGTGTTATATTGACACTAAATTTGTCACAAGATACAAATTAAGTTTATCTCAATTTTAGCTATATATTTAGGTGGCACAATATAATGGAAGGAAGTTCCATAATGGATTTGGATGAGTTCCAAAGTTAAAACATTGTGATGGATTCTACAACAAAGGTTCAGTATATGGCTGCTTTAGAAGTAGCAAAGGAGGGCATTTGTGTCAAGAAGTTTGTTATCAAACTAGGTGTGTTCCAAGCTGGCTATTACTATGAAGATCTATTGTGCGATAATAGTGACAACATGATTTTAGCTAAAAGGAACTAAGGTCTCACCTAAGGACCAAATTTATACCCAACTATCTCATTTCAGAATGAGTGATGCGTAGAGATGCAAAGACATGTAAATACACACAGAGCTAAAAGTATCAGATCTGGAGATCAGGTTTACCACATGCAACGCGTACAGATAACACGTGAATGCCATAAGTGTTATATACGCAAGTATCAACTAGATTATTAACTCTAGTGCAAGTGGGAGACTGAAGGGAATATGCCCGAGAGGCAATAATAAAGTGGTTATTATCATATTCCATGTTTATAATAAATGTTTATTTCTCATGCTAGAATTGTATTAATCGGACATATTAATACTTGTGTGATTAATAATCAAAAGGTTCCTAGTGAAGCCTCTCTTTTATACTAGCTCGTTGATTAACTGATGATCAAGATTTTTAGAACATGAACATTGGATGTTGTTAATAACGGGGTCATATCATTAGAAGAATGATGTGATGAACACTCACACCCATATTACGAATAGCAATACGATCAAGTCATCAAGTTTCATTGCTATATCAAACTCATACGAAATAGTTCTAATCCTCAGACCATGAGATCATGTTAATCACTGATACCGGAAGAGTACTTTGATGATATCAAACGTCACACCGTAACAGGGTGATTATAAAGGTTGATTTGGGTACTCTGAAAGTATTAGTTGAGGCTCATGGATTAAGAGTGGGATTTGTCCATCCGGATGACGGAAAAATATTCTCTGAGCCCTCTCGGTGATATTGCATTGACACCGCTTGCAAGCATGTGACTAGGTCACGGGAATGCATTATCACGGAACGAGTAAAGAGACTTGTCGGGAACGAGATCGAACTAGGTATGGTTGATACCAAATGATCGGATCTCGGACAAGTAATAATATCGCGAGACAAAAGGAATTAACTATATGTTCGTTAATGGTTCACACGATCACTAGATCATCGTCGAGTAAGTGGGAGTCGTCATGGATTTCTAGATCCCGCTGATGATTATTGATCAGAGAGGAGTCTCGATCATTTTCACGTTATTCACGAACCGTAGGGTGACACACTTAAGGTTCGTCGTCGTTTTTTAGTGGATACGATACTCCGATCAAATTACAGGACAGCATGAGGGTTGTTTCAGAAAAGTATCGAAACTGTTTTGGCATATCGAAATAACTCAAGGGGGTTTTTGTTAATGTTTTTTAATTGATTGAATTAACAAATATTAAAGAAATAAAAATGTTTTATTAATTCAATTAGTGTGAGTTTTAATTAGCATGAATGTCATGCAAAATTAAAATGGGGGTTACCACCATGAAGAGGGGGTTACCACCATGAAGAGGGGATTACCACCATAAAGAGGGGGTTACCACCATGAAGAGGGGGTTGCTACCTCCTCTCCTATAAAAGGAGCCATCTTCTCCCTCTTCTCACACTCTTGATTCTCCCCTTCCCCGCATAATTGCTGCCCAATATCCGTCTCAGCTTAGCGAAGCTCTGCCGGATTTTTAGTTCGTAGTTCATACACTTGGAGAAGTGTATGTTGGAGTGTCCGGCGGATCCCTTCTTCCGCTGCCCCGCTGGACCGAGGGCATGGAGGAGACGACGACAAGCCGTACGTGTGACCGAGTACGGAGGCGCCGCCGGTTGTGGCGCCTTGTACATGATCTTGAGATCGTCAAGTGAACGACTACGTCGACTACGTCAAGTGAACGACTACGTCGACTACGTGCGTCTTTGTCAAGTCTTCACCGGCAACGTTTGTGCGGGAACGTAAAATCCCGCTTCCGGTCATCGAGGGTTAGTTAATCGTTGCTTCCATCTCATAGATGATCTTGGCTAGTTTTGTGTTCATGCGTAGGAAAAAAAAATTCTATGCTACGAACCCATCACTACTCACCGCAATTACTTTCCTAATCTTCATTGTCGTCCCGTTGGTTCCATTGCTGCCTTGCGCACATTGGGGACGTGGATGAGGCGGACTGCGCGGATGCTGGATGCAGGTGTACTGTTTCTTGCCGCCGGATCCGCGGGATGCAGGGGTGGGGAGCTGCCAATGCGGGGCGGGATGCAGGGGAGCTGCGTCGCATAGCTGACGCCGAATGCAACGGAAGGTGAGAGGTGGGGTGGCGCAGCTGGTAGTCGGTGGCAGATCAGTCGAGACTGGAGACCCGGTGGTGCGGGAGGTCAGAGGTGTTGCAGGCAGCTCCATGTGATACTGCCGCGTCGTGAGCCACCACGGAGAGACCTCCTCAGTTTTGAACTCGTGGGCATGGAGCAACGTCTCCAGGTCCTCTATATTGGTCCGTGAAGCCATGGCGCTACGCCGCCCAGCGTGGAGTGTGTGTCGATCTCCTTGCCAATGCACCTTGCGCGCTAGCCCTTGCTAGCACGCGCCTCCTTGTGGATGTCTACCGGGAGACTGCCGTTCTCCACTGGAGGCCAGTTTGCGTTTCACGCCGTCGTTAGTCGCCGATCGTCCGTCGAGATACCGCCGCTCTCCACGCCGAAGGAGCTCACCGTGGGAACAGGTAGCCTGCTTGCTTGTATGTTTATACTCCAGGATGCCGAATCTATTTGAGTAGGGCACGACTAAATCTTTTTGAGTAAGACACGGTTTACTCTTAGCTATGCGGGCGTGGCAAGGAGACGTACGAAGACGCCCAGCGGATTGTCGAAGCCTTGAAGGCATTTTTTGGCGTTGACGACGGACGGACCGAACGAATCGAGGATAGCACGAATTGTTTTTATAACTTGGCGGTGGTAGTAGCCGTAATTTAAATAAAAAAGGAAGAACCAAACCATAGAACCCTTGCTCCGTTTATTATTATTATTAGGTATAGACTAAAACCCAAGTTAGTAGGAGTACTACTATGAAAAAATCCAGACCACGAGCTCGAGTTTCTCATAAGAAAAGCATGTGTCATGCTAACAATTGTTTCAAATATAGAAATAATAAAGCACCTTGTGCAGCTGCAGCGATCCCAACAGGTGAAGAAGGTGACGGAAACCTCAAGGGTGCTATGGTTGCTGCTTCAATCGTATCACCAACCGACGGTGAGGAAGACATCTCGTAGTGCCGTCAATTTCTAAACTGATGAAAATAGCGGCGTTGGAGTTATGGAGTGATGGAGGAGAGAAGTATTAATTAAGCATTTCACAATGCATCGGCTCATATTTATCATAAAGACAAACACCAGAATGCATTATACTATCTTGTATCTAAATTTAATGATTTTGGTCTCATACATGCGTACTAATAGTTTTTGTCTATGACTTTATGTAAAGGTTGTAGCTTAGTAAAGATACACCATCGTCCTCTTTTATCAATTAATAGGATACCAAAGCAGCATTTTAACTATGATACCATTCTAAAAAACTTGCATTATGGAATGCCATAGACATTCGTTATTACTAGCTGTTTTAGTGGAGAACAAAGAAAGAGAAGTGAAACGGAAGGACAGTTAATGGGGAAGGGGAACGGAAGTAGAATTTTGTGCATTGGAACGAACTGCACGGTGAAAGTGCTCTTCCGGTAGAAGACATGCATGGCGTCTACTCCCTTCGTTCATAAATATAAGATATTTTAGACATGTTGAAGTGGACTAGATACATCTTATAGTGAGTGAATCTACACACTAAAAATAGACTAGATACATATTAAAATAGATAAATCTTAAAAAGACTAAAACGTCTTATATTAATGAACGGAGGGAGTATATGGTTACAGAACGCTACAAGATCATGCATGCGTTTAGGTAGTGTAATGTTGATGAGATGGAAGATTAGCGAAGGTGGAGTAGAATTAGTGGGATGATCTTTTTAGTTATATAGGGTTTTCTGCATAACCATATGATTCTTGCAATTTTCCTAAGTTTTTTTGAAGGATACGTCATGGATAGACTTATCGGTTTCATACAAGAAGGACCAACAGGCCTAATAGAACACGATCGATATAGGAGTCGAGAACGCAAACTCCACGTTGCCTAAGCATGGACAGCAAAACAGAAAAAGCAGAATGACAACTCGCCAAACCTCCACCTGTCCTCCACCGCTAACCTAGCCCTAAACAGACATGCTACCCTCCATATCTCAGCCTCAGGAAGGATCTTGTCGAGTACCGCGGTCGACAAGGGGGTCGCGCCTTTGAAGACGATGTCATTACGGTGCCTCCATAGACACCCGCAAACAAGGGCGAGACTAGTCTAGTAGTCACGACGATCAACTCTCCTGCCCCGCCAAGACTAAAGCCAGTCCGCGAATACTGAATCCGAAGTCGGCAGTCAGTCCTCCCTGTTTCCACCAGCGTAGGCAGGTAGCCCACACTGTCTTGCGAGAATGCAACCAAGAAGCATGTGGGCAATGGACTCCTGAATCTGATCGTAGAAGAAACACGCTGCGGGACAAGGCAATCCACGTCGCTCCAGCCTATCCGTCGTCTAACACTATCGCCCAGGACAAGCCAGCAGAGGGAAAATGTGCACTTGGATGATACCCGCGAACACCACACCTACGGCGCTCCAGCCATGGCCACATTCCTATTGAACAGGGCGCAGTAATAGGAACTCTCTGAGTAGGCACCTCCTGAGTTTTTATTCCAGTAGATTTCACATGCAATGACATACTAGATACTACAACTGCGTTTTTTAATTCTTTTGCTTTCAAAATCCTTTGAATCAAATAAGCCCCGAGTAGATTATGGCCTATCACGTGGATCCTACTTATGAGAAGTTTTGCCATGTTATGCATTACGGATCAATCGCTGCCTCAGATGCAAAGCAGGATGTCAAACAGCTCAAGCAGCGAAAGGCATGTGGCAATCTATCCACTGCGCCTCCATTTGCGCCTAACGTACAAAGTTCACATAGTAGCAAGTTGGATTTAGAACCAAATTTGTAATGTACGCGCAATTTTAAATGTAACTTTTGTAATGCTTTAGCTTATTTTGCATTGCGACATTCTTGTGGGAAAAGTTTAATAATGTAATGATAGACTATAGTGTAATGATAGACAACAAAAAAAAAGCAGCAATAATAGATCTCAGCGGGAGGTGGTGTTTTGGCTTCAGGTGCATATGAATCTATTATATAAAATATATAAAGGGAAAAATTTAAAATGATAAAAAAATATCTGAAAGAAATATTCACATGCACATCCAGACATTCTATGTTCCAACACAAGTTTTTGAGATAAATAATATTTTATATGGTTTGTGTAAAAAAATCTCATGAATAGTTATGTTGGAGCATCAAAATTTATCATTTTTACACAGGACAAAAAGAAGTTATTTTTCCCAAAAACTTATGTGAAAACATAGAATATCCAGGTGTAAATACAAAAATTTAATTCTCAATATTTTGAGATTTTTTAAAAAATGTGTATTCAAACAATGGGTTCATATGCACGTGGGAGCCTAATTGGATTTCCGATCTCAGCAGCAGTTTGCAACTAGTCAATCAAGCTAGTAACATGCACTACTGAACTTGCTAATAACGTAGCAACAAGGGAATGTTGACTAGTGAATCAATCTCTGAGATTTCCTTACAAAAACTGAGATCCAAACGAACCGTAAACTGAAATATATATCGAGCTAGTAACATGCACTACTGAACTTGCTAATAAGGTAGCAAGTTTCAGCTTGCCAATGATTCATCCGTTGACATAATTCTAAATTTCTATTGTTCATGTGGTTCTCACTCAATTGCAAAAAAAATGGATCTCCTAAAGCGGGGATATAGCTCTCATCCTTGCACTACATAACCTATAAAAATAACATCGGCACTTCCCGTGGTTACAGAAATGTGACACATCTCTATTCTAATCCTAGGAATTGATGAAGAGCACAACAATTTGGGTTAAAGTCTAATTTAGTTCTTCTCGCGAGTGCTCTGAGTTTGGGCTCTTTGGGCAAGCCGAATAGTGAGTTTGTGTGTTTTTTCAGGTGTAAAAGTGAGCTACTGTTAACCGCAACACCGCCTATGTTGATCTCTATTAGACTATTGCCATGGGTTCATCTTTCCAGCCCCTTTGCGAATTTGGCTTACTTTTGATCTCTGCAGTTAAGAAGCGGAAAAAAAATGTTTAAGATTCATAAGTACATGATTCCAGGCAAGCTGTAGTGTTGTCTGACTTACTGATTTCTGTTTCAACTTTCCCCGGGTCCTGTTCTTTTGCGGTTTCAGTTTGTAAATCCTAACCATCCAGTGGTGGGTTGTAAAAACCTGCATTAGAGCAATATGGTACATGAACGTAGTCCAGAAAAGCTGTGAAGGGGGTTATGACCTCCAAATTATTGTACCTCCTCAAAATGGGTCAGCTTGAAATGCTTCCTTCCTATTTCATATCTTCTCGCTCTATCAAATCCCTTACCATCAGTCTCAGCAAATCTAGATACAAAGGAGAACGAGTGTCAAAGAAATCCATAACTGTGTTACTTGAGTATGGTCTGTTAACTTCCTTTGGATTAACAGACCTGTAATAACAAAGCTTGTACATGAGGCAATTCAGCATCGTTGGAGTGCCCTGAGCATCAACACGGTAGTTGCCATCCCTCTATATAAACAATATAACATAATAATTCAGAATAAGTTTGCAATTTCACATAGTTGACAGCGCTTTTTTCCCACAAGTAACTAGAATGCAAATTATTTTTCTGAGCTTGCTACCACATAGTACCAAAAAATGATATGAGCAATGGGTTGCAAAAGGCAAGTTCACAACTCACAAGGTAATCCTGTTCCTTAATGTGAGGGAATTCACCACCCCCAATTCGAACCATCCAGAGGAACTTATTAATATCATCACTTGGGTAGCCAATAAGCCCTGAAAATAAAATCATTGGGTGTTAGAGGGTTTGGATTCAGAAAGAACCTGATAAAAATGTTGTTGTTTCCACGAGTCCAAAACACATCAACCTCCAAAGACAACAAGCACATATTTGACATCTAAGGAATCGAAGATCTCCCATGCTTCTTTTTCTGGGGATGACATTGCAGTCCCAACTGTTGCTATGTGTGTGTTATTCCAGGTATTGTTGTCTACAATCACAGTCCTGTTAGCCATTGCAGTTGTCTGATAACCATAGTCCCACCATGATGCAACCTAAAGCAATCATTACTATCTTAGTATCAGAATGTGAATGATGCAATTCAAGTGACAAGGATAGACTATATGCATACCTTATCGTCTACTTCTGTGTTATGGCGTAGCCATGCATAAGCTTCACGGAAATCATCAAAAACATGCAACCCCTCATGTGAATGAGATGTCAGCACAATTGAGGGTGCAGAGTATGCTTCTGCAGCTGCCCATACACAGTGGACCTGCAAAAATGGCATCATTAACTAACAGTCTTGCTCTAACGATAACACTGCATCCAATGAGAACAGATGTCTTACCACATAAAGTCCACAAAGTATGATCAGGAACAGTATACCCATGGCGGATGCTTCAGAAGGCAGTACACAAAGTTTCTCCTCCTTTTCAGGCCTAACAGGAGAACTGCCCACCCATTCATTCTCCTGATTCATCTTCGATGGTCGTTCCTTTATAACATTTTCTGTTTTTTCTTTTCTTTTGTTCCCCTTTTTTGTGATAGTGGCTGCAGCATTGGAACTCCCTGGAGTACTCTCCCCTGCCTTATATTTGACAGGACATGTAAACATCAGTAAACCTCCTGCAGAACTAAATTTGGATAAGATAAATAATAATTAAGAAATAATCATACAGTAGGAAGACCATCATCTGATTGGCGCTGAAATTTCATTGATCTTGTGAGGACGTTAAAAGCTTCTGATAGAGCAATCCCAGAGAAAATGCATGCAGCAGGGGCGAGGACAAGCATAAGTCGTACCTAACATTGGACTAATATCACTATCAACTGATAAATAAACCAGCACAGTACTGTAAATTTCATTTGCACAATTTGTCTTTCGCAATGCAGACTTACCATTACCCCGGAGAAGTATACTGAAGTTACCAGGTACAGGACCAAAAATGAGCTTGCATCCGATAAAGGTAAGAAGCATGACTGCAAATTGTGCAACAAATTAATTAAAACCCTGATAGAAACTAACTAAACTCCATTTTTCAACAGCACTTGAATGCTTACTATGATCCCAGCAGGAACAAAGAAGGCTAGCACATTGATATCCATAAAGTAAGAAGGCCAGGTAGGTGGTTGATGTTCGCTCACACTAGCAATGATAGGGATGTACTTGCTTGCATAGGTACTGTCAGAATGGAAAAAGGCAAAAGAATTCAAAGAATTATCTTATAAAGGAAGAAGCAATAACTCGCCATAACAGGAATCAGAATTATGTCCGCTCTGCATATAGAAAAAACTCAAGGTATCACTAAATTCTTTTCTACCAATGCAGCCTTGGAAGAAGTATGCCTCTTCAAAAAAAATCATAGAAAAGCTAGTACTAATTTCAATTTCGTCATGTTTATTGTTATTCAGAGTCAGTGCTTAGTTATTAAACAAACAACAAGAACAAGTGTAGCGCCAAAGAAATTTTGATGAGAACTTACGGGTCAAGTAGACTTAAACTGCGCCCACTCCAACCTTTTGTTGGGCTAGATGCCACCAATGCAACAAGTATCGCTACTACCGCGAAACAAAGGGCTCTGCAGAATCTTTGATATTAGAATGTGGACAAAACATCTGATTTGTTTTGACTTATGTGGAACAAATGTTTCTAATGTCAATGTTGTGGACCACTAGCAAGTGTAGCACATCTTTTTATGCATTTTAGCAATTTTTGGCATCAGAAACTTACAAACCAATTGTTAGTACAAATGTCATGGCCACTTTGAACAGACGAGGAGTTAAAAGTCCTTTGATGAAATACACGAGAGCAACCACATGGAGGATTATAAACACCTGAAATTCAAACATTGTTTCTGAGAGATAAAGAGAGTGATTAGGCATTTCTTAACAGACATGCAAAGTTGGGTAAATCAGAACAGCTGAGAGAAAAGGGGAACAGATGTATAGGCAGATGATTTAGTTGGCGTACCAGAAATGATGCAAAGTGCTCTGATGTCAGTACTGCATTAAAACCAACCACAGGTACCAACGCTGCCAGAAGTGTACCCAGTACAACCTGCGTATTGCTAATTGTTATGACAAGATTTTTTCTTGTTCATAGGCGCATAAGCAATTGGTAAGGCACTAGACTTCTGGACTTACAAGGGGAGCATAAGCAATGTAAAGTCGTGAAGAGTAACGACCAGTTATAATACACAAGAGAACATGCATTGGGATAAGGTTGATGATGAATGTGTAGCCTCCCCAGGAGCAGACCTGAAAAGCGGAAATGCAATAAATGTGAAAATTTTGCTGTATTCGTAGCTATTCTAAGATTCTCAACGGAAAACTTACCATGTAAAAGTAGGAGAGAGCATTAAGCGTTGCATAAAAGAGTGATCCCGTGTTCAGCGTCTGCATAGTCATTTTCTATTATCTTCTTAAAGGCACAAAGAGAAGAGGGGAAGGAATCAGGACTAAAATTATAAGGACACTATGAGGACCTAACCTTTACATATAGATAAAATGTGAATATTAAAGCAAATATGGCTACGGCTTCATTATCGTAACTGCCTGCAACAGACCTTGAAATGTATGAGGGGACCTGAATAGTGGGAGGAAATGAGGAAAAGATAAGTAGGTTTAGATCAAGTGCTATTCACAAGGTAGGATTTTCAGTGACGAAAAACTTCAATCTCCATAATTCAGAAAGACTCTGGTTCCCGGCTTTGGGCTCCAGTCCCTATTTTCAGATTTTGCCAGGCCATTTTAAGACCTTGACTTTTTGACAGAGCCGTTTTGGTTACTCGATTCTCAGTTTTAGTTCCATACTGGTTCTTCTGATTAAACAATTGTGAGATCTATCTGACTTTTCATGTTCTTACATGCAAGAAATGAACATTGCTGGTTACAAAGGCTTCTCTGGATAAATGGCAAAGTTGAAGAATCAAATCAGCTCATATGGACATAAAATTGGCCGGAGCTTAAATCAGAGGATCAAAAATGACTCTTTTGTTTGAAAGTGCCAAAGTCCACTCCTAAACATTGACCAGCCCAGAAGTGATTTGAGAAGTAATCTGGAACAGAGATTATTGACAATAACCTACCAACCATGGAGTTGGGATGAATATAAGTTATTCAGATAGGAAGATGAAGATAAAAAATTACAAAAAAAAAAGCCGATACAGCTGGAGATATGGAAGCAATTTTTACAAAGCCAACATAAATGCATCCCATCCAATTCTATCGAGATGCAATAATTAACATCAACGTACAAAATCTGAATATAAAGCAGGTAAGCATATATGGAAAATTAATTTTCACATAGCCAAACTGAGTAGCCCGTAATACAAAAAGAAACAGAGCATTACCATCGCTAAGATAGTTGCTGCCATTAAGCCAGCCCCATGACCCTTTGCTTCCTGGAAGGGAAATAACATAGTTACTAAAGAACTTCTGCAGTTGCAGAACTGGTGTAAGCACATGAGATTTGTATACGAAGAAACCAACCTTTGTCAACAGATAAGTTGCCCATGAAGCATTTGCCGAAAAAATCGGAGCAGTGAACACGCAAACAGTCTCCACAGACAACGGGATGTTGATGGAGTTTAGCAACCTATACCAACCAAACACTCGAGTCTTTCAAAGCTATCCGACAACGCATTGCTCTACGCTATGTTATGAAACACTCTCCATACCACCATATCGTGCCAGCCGTCAGTGTCAAACCAGGATAGATAGTGCCGCCAATAACACGTCCAAGGGGGTACCTAACACAAAGAACAGTAAGAAACAGCGGACATACATATCACATTCTGAAGGATTCATGTGTCCCGTCCAACCATACCATGTCCGGTCATCAAACCAGTTCCAGAACTCGTAGATTCCATTCTTTGACAAGAACTGAGACAAGGCAGGGAAACATAGATGATAGATACTTAATGGACCATACTGCTTTGGAAACACCAAGAGACAAAGCTCAACTGCACATGCTTCCACAGGCACCTGAACAATCAACAGAGAGCAAAAATTTGGCGCCGCAGAAACGAACCTGAGTGACGCGGTAGTTGAAGTAGGGATCGAACTCGTGGATCACGCTCTCGTACTTGATCACCTGCGGCACGCCACCAAGGTGACAATTGAAGCAGGCAATAGCGTACGGAATGTAATTCGCGGCAGGATCTAGAGGAATGGATCTTACGGAGAAGAGGCGGATCGAGAAGGCGAGGACGCCGATGAGGAGGAGCGTGAAAGCACAGAGCACGCCGCCGGAGGCCTTCCGGAGCCGGTCGCCGTCGCTGGCCGCCGTGGAGGCCTCGAGCTCCGCCATTGCTTCTCAGCGGAGTAGCGGAGTTGGGGACGGGTGTAGTAAAATTTGCTTGCAGTATCGGTGCCTTGCGGACCGAAATAAAGTGAAGCTGTGAAGCAGTGAAGCGTCGAGTGATTTGGATTTTGGAGCAGTTCATTTGCAGTTCGAATGCACTAGTCATTTTAGAACACGCCGATCAGAATAGGAGATAAAGAACTTGCGCTGAAGAATAGAATGTTGTCTCTTCCAGTCTAGTGACATGGTTGAGATTTTCTCGATGCTGTCAAACCTCAAATGGTAACTTGTGAGATGTGAGAGTACAGAAGTGCATAAAATGGTTAATGACTTTAACGAAGCCCAACAAAATACATACAAAAAAAGTCATTGAACTGATACGCAATGTAATACAGTAACACATCAAGGGGGAAAACCTTCTATAGAGGAGCAAAATTCAAATCATTAGCTTTATCCAAGTATGGAAACATATGGAGGAAAGAACATTTCCCCAGTTCAAAACAGGGCCGAGTCGTCCAGATCTCCTTTTCTTTTCAAGTTCACCGTGCATGTCAGAAGTAAATTTACTGTTAGTTAAACAAAGCCATTGCTAGTATTTTTTTCCCGAAACACAGTTACAACTTCGTACAAAAAAGCAACAGCCGGGATCACTATAGCTAAAAACAATGTATGGTACATCTATGGCCCAACAGCTCACCTAGAGCGAATGGAAGTTCAAGCTTTCAGCAGCAACCAAAATACAGAGCCCAATGATGTAACTGCCAAGAAACACCAACATTCGAAACAAACTGGAGCTGATACTACACCCAAATACATCCAGAATTCAAGGTTCTTCAAGAATGGCTCGGGCAAGATTTGATGCCAGAGCCAATCTGACAGAACTCAGTGCATGGCTTGGTAGATGATTACTGCAGAAGTCAGGACGTAGCTTCGCCATTGACAGTTCTTGTAGCTTGTTGAGCAACAAGGTTGTCTCGGCAACATTCAACAAAGGGCAGGGTTTGCAGTTAAGTAACCTCACCTGCAGAAAAAAGATCGCGGAAAAATGGAATCAAAACTCCAAACATCTAAAGGGTTAATTCGGATTATAGTAAGATGGAAACATGATTTAGCTAAGCTACTTCGTTGAATGAAGATCCTAACTACTGATCAAGCCAGTGACAGCTTACTGAGTCATGTAGAAGGGGTAGCCAGAAGCGTTGTGGTGTGGAAGGGTTTCTCATTAGCTGCAAAAATATTGCATGTATGTAAGCAAATAAATAATGCCAGGGGTATAAACCTCGAGACAGGATTAGACCATTGGTGTCCTTTTTACACATCTTTCACCGGTCCCGAATTGAAGTATTGAACTGCAGGCTGGTGTGTACATTTTACCTGTATAAGAAACTCCACGGTCTTCCGAGCAGCCTCACCAGTCCTTCCTTCTAGTGCCTGTTGAAGGGACTTCTTGAAATCCCGGTACCTTTGCAAAAGCATATGTTAGCTCATGTATCACACTATTGTGGAGAGAAAAGAGAAAAAATGGTGAAAAAGAGAAAACTACCTGTGAAGGAATTCAAGACCACCTGCACTACCAATGTCAGAACCTAGTAACTCCAGCAACCCTTCCCATTGCTGACCATGCAAAATCACTATTAGATACTTCCGAATAATAACATTGCTAATATTGTCTGCATATTATGATCGATTTTACCTGGCTAATACTGAACACTAAACAAATTGTAGGGGAGAAGCAATGAAAGAATTTGGCACCTTAAAATTGTCATCTGCGACCGACTTCCCAATGCGTTCAAACAATTGTTGAGCAATTCTATCAAGTCGTACTTTATCATGAGCTTGCTGGAACCAGTAAACCCCAGTTCCTTTTCTACCATGCTTCCAATGATAAATGCCTGCAATCTAAAAGAAAGAGAAAATTATCAGATAGTTCTTCTTGAGCCAGTTAACATAATTCCAGAGTCATGTTTAAAACCCAAGACGGTAATGGACAAATTTAAAAAATACTATTAAAAAGAAAACTGTGTGTGTATTACAAACCACATTTACCTTCATGATGTTTGTACTAACATTCTCCAGTTCATACAAACGACAAAGTTCCAAAGTCTGCTCACAGAAACAAGTTTTAGGTGACAAATAAAAGATACAGAAACACAGAAAGGAAATACAAAGTCAAATAAACATACCTTCAGCACTTGACGGTTGTCTTGCATGGGTTGCTTCAGAAGCAGAATCTCCAAGAGCCCTAGGCCTTGGTTTAGACACGAGGACAGGTATGTCGGTGCAATCTGAGTATCAAGCATGCAAGATGGGCATTACTAACAATATCCAAATAAGAAATTGGCCTATCATAGATCATTAACGGACAATAGAAATTGTACAGAAGATATGGTGCACCAAACTGGACAATGCACGGTAGCAAACTACACAATACCCACACATACAATAGAGTAATTCAGACCTAAACACACCAGAGTATTCAAACCCACACATACCCTATGCTATTTAAGAAAGAAATCCATTTAAACCCTGAACTATGAAACGTCCATATTAAACTCAGAACTTTTCTAAACAGTTTCACTTCAGACCTTAGCCTAGTTTGACTGTTTGAGATGTGCTTTTAAATTTTGATATTTTCAGAAAAAGTGAAAAATCCATAGATGTAGGGTGTGCTAGGAATATATGACCTTCCAAATTACATAGAATGTATGACTATTTGTCTCATGTGCAAATAACAAGATGAATAGACTTCTATTGTCATTTTTTCATACAGAAGATAATTTTTCATATTTTGGGTTGAATGTTTGCAGGGTTTCCAGTTCGTCGCATTCCAAGTGGTCAGAATTTTTTTCAACTTCTCTAAATCTTCGAAGATGCAAAGCCACTTTATATAACTGGGTCAAGGTTTGGAGTAAGGCTGCTGTTGGGGAGAGTTTGGGTTCATCAATGTCCATACCCAGGTTACCCATACCCATCCGAGCTTATATTGCCCACACCCAACAGCAATGGGTATTGCTCAATGGGTAAATCTTGCCCAGTGGATAAGATTGCATAAAGAGGAAAAAGCATAGTTTGGTACGAGATGAACGGGCAATGTTAGCCGATCAATGAGACACATCACCAACACTGCACCATCGATTTAAAGCAACCAATTGAGACAACGGCATCGTGAGAAGCAAAGTTTGGAAGCAGTAAGGACGACTCGGTGGAGGAGTAATCCCGGGTTGCTGCGGCGCACCGGCAGCATGGTAGATCAAGTGATCAACGCTCGAAATCGAGCTGCTAACCAGCATCTAGGAGGAGTGTCGCGCCATCATCAGTGCCTTCGGTGATCTGCAGAAGACGGACTACATAGAGAAATCGTGTGTGGAGGCAGAGGAGATTGTGGCGTCCGAAGTTACAGGCAAGAGGATAAGGCATCTCCATATTTATTTTTATGGGTACGGATAGTTGAGGGTAATTGGATAAATACCATCCCATGCTGAAAACAAAATGGGCAACTTTTATTAATTCATACCCTATCCAAATGAAGTGGGTATGGATTTGGACATGCACAATGGTTATCTAGCGGCAGGTTTAGTTTGGAGAGTGGTTTCGTATTCTATGGTTCTCGAAATATCAAAAACAAGGTTTGGATAATAATGCTATAAAGTATGAAACAAGAAAATCATCAGCCTGACCATCCATGTTCGATAAGGAAAAAATGAAAGATAAATGATTTTTTCTTGTCACTCTGCACATGACATAAGTAGCCATATATTCTATGATTTAAACAGGTTATATTTCATAGCATTCCCTACATCCCTTACTTTTTCATATATCTAGAAACACTAAAAAAGCCACTCTTCAAAACCAGACAATGGCTCATTTTCAACGGTTTTAGAACGTTCAGGGTTTATAGACAGTTTCACAGTTTAGGGTTCAAGTTGCACCAACCGGGACATTTCAGGGTTCAAAATGGACTCTTCTCAATACTCAAACATGAACCAAACCATATTACAAAACATAACCTGGTTTAGTTATTTTGTAAATTTACCTGCCAAGTTAAAGAATGAGAACTCAAAACTTGAGCGTAGACTAGCCGGTGCAGTTCCTCTATGCTTATGCCACCAAAGTTAGGTCGCTCTTCATGCAACATAATATCTGCATATTCATTATCAGCTGCCAACAGCTCCATGGAGTGTGTTACCATCCTGATGTTACAGGTGGCAAAATATATTAGATCACAGTGTTTCAACAGTGAAGGTAGGTATAAAATAATTAATTTATTACCAAGGACCAAATTTTCTTGTGCACTCCGCCAAGACTACCTAACCATGAAAAAAATTATTATAAAACGCCAATAAAGGGAGGTCAAGGGTCATGTGGAGTCTGCAAGGATAATGACGAATGCTAACCTCTGGATTTTCTGAAAGGATGCCGTTAAGAAGACCTGTTAATCCACTATTGTCAAAAGATGGCTTAAGCTGTATGCATTTCTGTGCTAAGTGATGCATCCCTTCAAAACCCTGAAATAATGCGAATTTAGAAGAAAGTAAGATGATGTTTCAAACGTTTAAATATATTTGATGAGATTGTTCGCATGCATATACTAAAAGATAACTGCTGCATTATACAAGAGGTAAGAGGTTTCAGGAAATTCAGCCAGGGTAAATATTTGGCCATCTTAAATGCACGAATTATTGGACATGGCAATTCAAAAAAAATGACCCCATAACAAAAGAGTGAGACTGAGGGGTGTGACAAAATCCCACAGCTTTTCATACAAAGAAGACAAGGACTCGAGCACAGTTGTCCAGGTGCAACTGTTGAGCCCTAGCATGTGACCGTGAGAGCTTTTAATAACCATTATAAATTGTCATTGCTTAAAAGAGATGTTGGCATTCATACAAATACAATGGGTAAGGGATTGCGCTAATAGCAATTATGAATGGAAAATCGTAGAGCAAAAAGCACGTGAAACCATCAGTAACAGGGAAAACAGCATCTGCAACATTTTTACACGAACATTGGGCATCAAGTAATGCCACAAGAGTATTTAGAAAATTTACAGCAAAAACATAGACGAGCAAAATGATCCACAAAACATTAGTAGTAACACTGCAAGGGAATGCATGGATATGAGACTAACCACGGTAAATGGCCTTATATAAAGAAAATGAGAAGCGAATAGCTCTAGCCAATGGGAAGTAGCAGCAGTGAGGTCCTTTATGTTCCCCATCATGATGTGAAGCAGATTCTTCAACCCATCACGAGTTTTTTGGTGACCGCACTGAATCCAAAATGCACTGCACTCCAGTTTAGTTACTTGACCTCGCCATTTTTCCCATGCCTGCAAGCACAAATAGCTCAGAAAATATTTCTGCTAACTTCAACTGGTACAGCTTTGTTGGTATATATTCAACATAAATTTAATGTTTTATAAATGTGGAAAGTGTGACTATGAAAGATTGTAAAACAATTTCACCAAGCCCAACCAGAACGTGACCCCATTTTTGCTTGTCTTCTTTGCCCCTCTGAGGCCTGTAACAAACTATCTCTCTTTTCAATGAAATGAAACGCAAAGGCTTTTTGTGTTTTCTCGAAAAAAACACTGAAGCCATTATATTTAACGCAGCCGATAAACATATTTCGCAAACACATGTGCCATCTTACCATAAAAAGGCACGGATCATCAAACAAATACATTAACTCAGTTTTGTCAAGATTTGCATCTCAGGGCACCAAAAGCAGGCATGAAATTCACCATAAGTGCCACATTAAAAACTGTGCCCTGACCAATCAGCATGGCCACCAGAAAATGTAACAACTAACGATTAAAGTTGGTCCAAATGAACTTCCTTTAATATTGAGTCTTGAACAGCAATCAGTTCACCCAAAAGTTTAAGCTGGGCAGGGAAGGTGAGAAATACACTCATACTTGATTCTTTGACACTCCACCCTCCCCATCTAGGCTCCCTCAGACCTACCACATGGACTAAACTAGGCTTTAATGCATTAACTTCCATGCACAAACCAGCTTGACAGATGTTTAGCTGTCGAGGAAATGTAGCAATGCACCACATACTTCAACAGTGGGCAGGAAGCGCGCTGCAGACCAAGGATGCAGCAAAGAGAGAGCAAAAGGAGCAGCGCTCAATCAGAAAGTGCAAACTTAGCTCAGCAACATAGCAAATAGAGATGTGCTGCATAACAGTACAAGCAGCACACATTATGTGCAAATGAAGCATGGGAGGGCAAGAAGTACAATATTGTGGTATGAAGGTGGTGCCATTAGCAGTAGTGTTTGCATATTCGGTCATTATGGTATTCATGCAGTTGGGCTAGAGCAGCAATGAGGGCAAAAACAGGCCAACTGAACATTGTAGTGGTTTTGCAAATATAAGGCAGAAATGATATTTTCTTTAGTGGCCTAAATTTATCCAAATTTCAGAGGGGCACAGAAGATACGGTGCTTGCTTGATAAGATACCAATAGGTCACAAAGCATACCTTGATAAAATCAGGTCTTGTTTTACAACACTGGCCTAGTTTACCCGTTGGCAAATCCGGTCTCATGCGCGGCATGGTTGAGATAAGAACTGCAACAGCCTCAACCAACCCGTTTTCTGTCTGACAGACCAAAGGAAGAAAGCTGTTTATGTTAGGACTAGTTATTAACCAAATATACTAACAGTATACAAAAATAGTATCATATGGTCAAAAGCTACAAGGAAATCTAGGTCCCATATATAAAAAACTTGCGTAAGTCAAAAAAAAATGTTCGAGTTGTAACTACATAAGTAACTTAGCACAAATGGTATTAGAATTAAAGCCCAAATCAGAACTACAATATAGCAGGGTACTTTTTTGTAGTAACTTAATTGTGAAACAAAAGTATTCAAGCTAAATATGGAGACAAGTCCAATCCAAAAAACAGACAGGAGAAATAATAAGTCCTTGCATTACAGGTCACTCTTTGCACGACCATATTAACACGATTATGCATTAGAATAGGCCCATTCAGCATGCCACTTGTATGTTCTCTTCACAATGGTTCCACGCATTAAGATCAGTAGGAGGAGGGGGTGCCACACAATCGACGGGCTACCATCCCTACATCTAAAATATGCTTAAACGTTTAAACCATTAAATAAAATGGATACAGCCAGCAACATAACAGAACTGCATTTGTTGCAATAGCTGAACCACGTGAGCTTACAGCACAATAACAAAAGGGGCAAACTGGGTATGCGCGTGTGGTTAAAATTCTGCATTTGAAATTTTGGGCAGTCTCACATTCTAATTTTAACAAGACAAATGTGGCAAATACTTGAGGAAATTATCAATTATCTAGGCCCTTAAACAAAATCGAGATGATATTTTATTTGCAAGATCAACATCACTGACAATGAAATGAAGAATAGCCTCAAAGTAAGCAACAACCTAAGTACCTCGCGGTTGTCCATCTGATCCAATTGGTATGATCCATGAAAGCGCAACATATTCACCTGCAAGAAAAACAACTTCAGATGGTAAACTACCACCAAGAGTATAAACCTGAAAAAATGTGCAAGAAAATAGATGTACCACAACGTCAAGCCATCCAACTGAAAGTGCTGCTGATAATCCATTCCAGTAATCAGGATCATTTTCAACGACCTATTAAATAACCTCTTGTTATCAATTTACTCTGACCAACATTTAGACACGAGAGTTGGAATATGGAAGCAATAAAACAAAATAACAGAAGTAAATGGATAAAATAAAATAGAGCATCAACTCAAAAGCATAGTCAGTTATTATATTTTGTACATAGAAATATTTTTATGTATATGGAAAATACCAGTGTAACCTATATATTACTATAAATATACAAGGATCAAACCTGCAGGTTGATGAGCTTTTTCTGGAAATCGCTGAGCGCGCCATACACCGTCCCGTCCGTCTTGGTCAAGAGGCTGTCGTAATCCTAAAGCCAAGAGAGGAAGAATAAGAGAGACAGTCCCAGGAATTCTAACAATAAGTAGGAATTTACAAAGTGGAACAAGGAAATTGTCAATAGGAGGAGCATTACGGCTAACCAATCAACAAGCCGCTCAGGAAGCCAGCTGTGTAACTCTTTATCAACATAGAATATCTCCAACAATTCCCAGGCAGCCTTTAAACTAGTAGGCTTCTCTCTAACCTGTAAAGTAAAATATAGCAGTTACTTTTTATTGGGAAACAATAGAAATATAATTGAACTTCAGTAATTGGAGAGCATTCTTGAGCAGAGATAATCAAGAAATAATGTTATACATAGGCATGGTCACCTTAAGAATAGCCTTTGGATCCTCAATCATGAGACCAGGAAGAGAATCTGGGTTCCCAAGGAGTTTACCGATGGTTTTGCTGTATTGGAGCACATATTGCCACCTAATGAAACAAGATGATATATCAAAAGCACACTCATATATAAAACAACATACTCCCTCCGATCGGAAAAGAGTGTCGGTGACCTAGTACAAAATCACCGACACTCTTTTCCGATCAGAGGGAGTACCATACACTAAGAAGAGAGCATATTTTACAGTAACAGATTTCAGTGGTACGACTTTGCATAGGAAAGCTTCAAATTTTGCAAGCATGAATATATATGCGTCAGAATGGATGTCTGAGAGGTACAGCTTTAGCTTCTTAACGCATGAATAGCTGTCAAACATTAGAACTGTAACCGATGTTGCCAAAGCTAAAGATTATGAATAGATGTGACATGCCCATTTCCTTGCATAGGCATAACTTGTGAAATAAATTTAAAGCAATTTGGACCTCTGAGCAGTAAGAAAGTGAAACAGAGCTCATTGTTACACCTGATAGTCGAATCAATCCCTAATCAAAACCTAATTGTATCTTGCAGAGCAGACGTAAAAAAGAAAAGGCTCACCATTCTGCGTGCTCTGGGACAGAGTGCATGTGCTGCATAGCAGCAGTATCCGCGAGGGTGTTCTTCCTGCTCTGAAGCAGCGCGAAGGCCGGCACTGAACCGTACTCTATCCGCCGCATCTCCGCCTCGTCGATCTCCTCCTCGACCTCCGCTCCGCCAGTGGCGACGCCGAGGTTCACTTCCACCACGCTCCCGGCGACCCCGCGTCCGCCGCCTTGATCCGGGCCCGGCGGCGGGAGGCAGGCGACCTGCAAGAGGTTGCCGCTTGACCAGGAGACGTAGACGCGGAAGATGGGCGGCGCCACGCCGTGGCGAATGGGCCGCACGGGTGGCGCCGGCGCCGCGTGGTTTGGCTCCCCTGAGAACGGGACGATGGCGCCGCCGCCGTCGGCCGGCATGCCCGGCATCCTCGACGGGGAGGAACTAGGGTTTTGGAGGCGGGGAACGGCGGGGAGGATTTGGGGCGGTGTGGTGTGGGGGAGGAAAGGTTTTAGGAGTTCGAAATCGAAGGATCCAGAAATGTTTAAGGAAAACACTATAAGGCCCGTTTGGATTGAGGAATACTTTGAATTCTTTCAATCCGAAAGATTTTTTATGGAAGCCTTTGGATGAAACAAATAGCATCGCTAAGATCTGAGCATTCCTATATTCTATAAAAAAAAATAGCATCTACCTCATGCTATATTCCATAGAAATTTTAGTATCTACCTCATCCTATATCCCTACATATATTCATGTGTTTTGGAACAATCTATTTTACACTCTGTAATACTCCCTCCGTTTCAAAATATAAGATGTTTTAGCTTTGTGAAGCAAATGTATCTAGACATCTTTTAGTGTGTAGGTTCACTTGAATCTACACACTAAAAGGTGTCTAGATACATTTGCTTCACAAAACTAAAACATCTTATATTTTGAAATGGAGGGAGTAGTTCTTATGTTTCTCTATTTTTTATGCGTTTTCTCAATACCACGACCCCAAGAAACCGTTAGGATGCCAAGAGTAATTGCTATTGAGTCTGCAAAGGGGGGCCCTACCCATCTGTTATAGGTTATGTGTGCATATCTAGATTGTTAATTTTACCTATGATGCATGTCGTCTGCCACTTCTAGTAACTTTATAGTCGCACGGCTCACTTTAGCTCTGTCATGCCATGACTATGAAGTCGGTGGAACATTCCCCATATGGGCAATCTACCTTCACTCTGGGGAGACCGAGATTCACTTTCTCATCCACATCCCACCTTAAATAGGGCAAGCTGGAAAGCTCCAGCTGAGTTTGTCCTTGTTCTTGAGCATACCATAAGCAAATCACAACACCACACACATGAGTAGATTCTTTACCGACGATCATTTGGAGCCCGAACCCACACATATACTTGTGGTTGTGTGTGCTAACCCATGGATCTTTGCCTCGTACTGACCTACAAAATTATTGTCATAATGAAAATCTTGATACATTGCATGCCACGTAGGTGCTTTGTGCACCAAATTTGGATCCGTCTTGATGGGTCCTCTCCACCATCACCGTCCACAAACGTGATGCCACGCAGGGCCCAACACTCCGTTTCGGCCATCCGTACAGCCTCGCCGCTCCCGACAAAGCCTTCCGCTTTGGAGTCTTGGAGTTTGGCACCGACCAGCTTAGCACCCTTCACCCCCAGCGACTTGGTGGAACCCGTACTCCAAATCCAAGAGGCCTAGGAGACCGACTCAGAAAATATGGCAAGGTGGAATTGACTAGGAGAAGATCAAAGGCGACAGAGACCTACCTGTACTGGAGGAGGACACCAAGATGAAGCCTATATAATGAGAAGATCAAGGACGAGACATGTGAGATTCTGAGCCAACATGAAAACCCTAGCCATCGACGACCGACACCAAGAGGAATAACCTAGTCTAGAATCGATCTCAACTCGCCGAGTATTGTTATAAACTTGTCGAGAACCCTTTTGTAACTTTTGCTTGTGTCCACTATATCAATATAACTCTGAGGCAGGATCATGACTTTTTACCCTTCAACCATGGGGTGAATCAGGGTAATTCTGAGGCAGGATCGTCATAATACATTAAATTGTACGGTTTGGGGATCAAATCAATACATGAGGAATTACATAAGGAAATATTTGGACAAAATGTGAACTAGGAAGGATTGGTCGACGAATTATGTATGAGAGACTTGATCTCTCACAACAAAACTTTTTTTCTACCATGAGATGCATTGGCCGATACAGAACATTTGGTTGAAATGGAATTTGGACAAATCGTTCCAAGTCACAAGCACATCCACTACACATGCATGCTATCGTCATCTGAAAATCTAGCACGCATCCGACACTAACATAGACGGCAATATTGCAAACCAAACTTTAAGATTTCTTTCGGCAAGAAAAGCTACTCCTAGTTTCGTTGGACTGGAATTCCCTCTGAGAAATGTATAGACGTGACGACGCTAACAGCTAGTTCTGCAGCGGTTTAGGATAAAGAAAGTTAGCCAATATATGTGCCATGCCATTGCAATCCGCATATGGCAAGAACATGCGTGCGAGCATAGCTTAGCACGTAATCGATATGCACGGTGCGTCACCAAAGTAGACAGACGCCATGTGCAACAGCACCAATACGTGCGCGGCGTGGAGGCATCCGAAATGCTTTAGATATACTCCCTCCGTTTAGAAATATAAGATGTTTTAGCATTGTGAAGCTAATGTATCTAGACATCTTTTATTGTATAGATTCGAGCGAACCTATACATTAAAATATGTCTATACACTCACTTCACAAAGCTAAAACATCTTATATTTCTAAACGGAGGGAGTACTTACGAATCATACACGTATGCAGCCATTCAAGTTAGTAGGGTAGGCACGCTACGGTACTGTACATTGCCCAACAGATTAGCCAAAAATAAAGGTACTATCGGTCTGTTAGATGCGCAAAACAGAACAACACCTACTTGGACTCGTCGATCGGGTTAACTATGGCTTGTCTTTCACGTTTCTCCTACATATAGCACCATCTAACTCGGTGGTGCCCCTGAGATCAATTATGCATTTGCGTTGTGTGGATGCACATAATTCTCATGAAATTCTTTTTATTCGAGAGTATTCTTCATAAAATTCTCAACAGGTAAGGATGTGTTTGGTAGCTCGGTTCAACTGAGAAACACTATCTCCCTCCATACAAGCTGCCTCTAGACAAGCTGAGGTGAGATATTCTTCTCTGTTTGGTAGCCTGGGTTCACTGAAACAACCTGAGGTGAGATGTTGTTTGGTTGTTTATCTCAGTTGAGAATCGAAATTTTTGCACATAGATCCTTGGACAGAAAATAAATAAGCAATCAGATCCCTAGATAGAAAAGAAAAGGCAATCAGATCCCTGGACAAAAAATAAAAAAGCAATCCGGTCCCTAGATGTAGATCTCGCCGGAGCTAATCTCAACCACGGCCGAAGCTCGACCACCGCCGGAGCTCGACCATGGCCGGAGCACGATCAACAGACACCGAAACCAGCCGGGAACTGCAGGCCTGGCGCGCCGGCGAGCTGAGTCACAGAGCTCCGGTGCGGAGGAGCTCGGGACGAGGCGCGGGCCCGGTGGCGGCGCTCCGCGTGGTGGTGGCCAAAAGCGGCCAGGGGAAGTGACGGCGTCCTGCGCCAAGGGGCCGCGTGCTGCATCGGGCCGGCGACGGCGTCCTGCGCCAAGGAGGCGGCGTGCTGCATCGGGCCGGCGACGGCGTCCTGCGCCAAGGAGGCGGCGTGCTGGATCGGGCCGCCGGCATGCTGCGTCGAGGAGGAGGCGCCGTACTATGGCGAGGCGGCGGCGTTGTCTTGCGCCAAGGAGGCAGCGACGGAGGACGGCGACGAGAGGAAGGAAGGGCGGCGGTGGTCTTGGTCGTGCGAGGACGGAGGGAGAGCAGAGAGAAACTTTGGGGGCCAAATGAGGTCGGGGGCGGTTGACCCCTATGGGTTTGGGCCCAGGCGCGAGGACGCGGGACGAGTTCTCGGGCGAGGCCGGCCTGGCTGGGTAGCGAAGCTCGATTCGAGCTTCTCTACTCAGCCTGGCTGAGGGCCTTTTTCGGGGTGAGTTGGGCAGTGTTGAGATGACCCGAGCCGGGCTAATAAACACCAATAAGACCTCTCAGCTAGATTGGGTAGAGAATATCTGGGTTCAGCCGGTCTACCAAACACGCCCTAAGTTTGCAGGATGTGCTTGGTTCTGCTTCTGCAGGATGCTGAGACCAAACCAGAGAACTAGCAAACCCATCAAGATTGAAATCAGAAATGCGGCGTTAAGGGTCAGAGAATCAAAGTTAAACTTGCTACCAACTGCTAAGTCATTTCTCCGGTCTAGATCGAGCTACGTCGTGTACTCACACGACGATCAACCAGCTTAGCCATCAAAACACGCATGCAAGCTACTCATCGACCACCCTTCCTCCTCCATGCAGGGTGCGCACAATGGCACGTCTGGGTGAAGAATCAACACGGAAAGGCGTGCAAGCAGTCAAAAGATGCCCTGAAATCAATTGACCACCGTAAGCCAGATAAAACCAGGCCGGGCCTACGGCCCTAGCACTAGCAGTCGCATGGCGAGTGGATGGGTGATTTTGTTTGCGGTCACCGAGTTCCTTGGCACAGGCTCACAGGTACCTTTGTTGCTTGTAATGGACGCCATTTGAAAAGTTGGGTAGGTAATTCCTCAGAGGGCCCATTCTGAACGAAATGAGGGCAAACCAAATATTGCAGTGACTTCTCCCGTTTTGGGTCCATTGCGGTCCTGCATGTCAGTATTTCTCCGTTATGTGCCGAGCCAGTGGGTCCTGCTTGTCAGGAGTCTCCGTTATGTTGCCTCGTTAGTTGACAGTATGTCAACTCCACCTGCAACTCTCAGTACGAACAAATCCCCTTTCTTGTCCTTCCAACCCTAGACCCCTCCCCCTAGGTCGGTGTCGAATTCTGGTGGCGGCGCATGTCTACCAGCAGGAAACGAGAGGCACCATCGCCGCCAGGAGTGGCGATTGTTGGAGCTGCTAGCCGGGAAAGCAGCCAAAGATCTTGCAACAAGCCAGCAGCCGGGAGCAGTGAGAAGCGGAAAGCTTGCCCGACGGCGGTGGCGCCGCCGACCAAGAGCAATCAGAGCGGTAGCCCTCCGGCGTCGCTGGCGCGGCGCCGCCTGCAGATTGGAGGAAAAGAACAAATCCCAAAGATGAACGGAATTGGGCCTTCTACTGTCAGTGTGAGCGCCAGAAAGCAGAGGTGAATATTTCAGATCCTTCTCTTACATCCCGATAGCACTAGGATGTTTTATGGAACGGCAGGAGTAACTGTTAGTATCTGAACAATTGTAGAGAAGAAACTGACTGATTTTGGTCATATGTTTTCCGAAATTGTGGTATTATTTTGTATGCAAGTAATCCTCGATCTCTATCAAACCAACCAACATGCAAACCCAGATTTTTTATCTTATGGAAGTCATCTCAAATTATGTTCAGATCTGAAGGCTCCAATTTATTGAAAAGCAGAAAACATACTTTTTGTCTTATGTTTTCCCAAATTGTGGTATGATTAGAGAGCGATGTGAATTGTAGTGAGACGGTGAAAGCAGAAAACTAATTTGTATCTTTTGTTTCCCAATATTTTTGAGACAGCGATGATTCAGAGAACACATACAAAATAAATGTCCGAGTGCATCAGTATATTGCTAGATTAGATTATGGCTTGGAGAGGTGTGTGGCTTCGTAGTCTATGCAAATGAATATGAATTGCAGTGAGATTGTGTCTGTATCGCAGCTTGTTGACATTCTTCACACTAGGATTCCTTGGGAATCCAAACAGAAGGCTAAGTTTGTGTGGATGAACATGAATCAGTTGTACGAACAACTTGAGCACTCCCATCAGCTGTTGCAGATTTGGGAGAAGTATAAGGGTACTCGTCAGTTGGATCTCTTTGTTATGGTTGATGATGTTGATGCACCAGAAGCACGGTTAGGTGCCAAAGGTGTTGATCCAGATGGTGGTGCTCCCAGTGGTATGGATGCTTGTAAACTAGCAGCTATTGACCATTCACAACTGTATCTAATTGCTTTGCAAGTGGATCCTTACACTGCAGTACTAGATGATGGCCAAGAATTTGCTGTGCAAAACGATCATATGGAAATAATGGTAGATCCCAAGAAAGTTACTGTTGACCAGATTCTTGAGCAGCTAAAGCAGAGATGTCCTTGGAGCCCTAATCAGCACGCACATTTACGTTGGTGGCACTTTAAGAAGAGGGATTTCATCGAATTTGTTAAAGATGACGATCTCATGCAGGTTTTCCGAAGGAAGAAATTGAGTAAGAAGGTATTTTTTGTTGTTGCAATTTCAGAAATGGTAGGAGATGATGAGACTGCTGTAGAGCTGTCATCTTGAAGTTTTGAGCTTCCCGCTTCATAGGTGATGATATGTTACAGTGAGAAGTGCAACCCAATTCTGGTCACTATTTGATTCATATCCTTCATTCTGCATCACTCTGTAAATGTTTGTGAGTGTGCTGTAGCTGCTCCATGCAATAAGCTGTTGTATCTTAGAAATGTTGTATCTCATATTATCTGCCTCAAACTTCTTCTGAAAATAAGTGTCAATTTGTAATTTTATTGTAGAACTATGTTGAGAGAATGTAATAAATTCATTTCTAGGATATTGAGATGTTGTAATATATTGACTGCTGAAATAATAAGCGTTGTTTACATCACTTGTTGTATTATATTACAAACAAATCATGTTGTGTATCTACATGCCTTGTACTGTGTAGATTCACATTTGTAAAATACATTTCAAATTTTGAAGAGTAAAACTATGCATAATTGAAATATTAAAAACTAAAAATCAAATATTACAAAAAATACCAACTAGTAGGGGGACAGTCATTGTTCTGCATAATTTACCTGATTTATCCAAACTCAATTGCCAACTTATGTGTTGTTTTCCTTTTAAAAGGGTATAAATTATTTATTTCCACTGAGGCATGGGTAGTAGGCAGAACAAGATATTTATGTTCAAACTGACAGTTGAGTCACTACCTCGCACGCCGGCTCTACCACCACCCCCCTCTCCTTCCTCTAGTTCTACCCCCTCTCTCCTTCCTCTAGTTCTACCCCCTCTCTCCTTCCTTCACCATGCCGTCTTGTAATGATGGCGACGATACAAGCTACGGCAGTGGCAGCGACAGCGGCAGCCTTCTCTCTGATTTCGACTACTGCCGGACCAATGTGAGTTCCATTTGTTCGACATGTTGGTTTATGGGGTAAGGTTTATGGGATTAGGAATTTAGATTTAGGTTTTGTTTTAGGTGCCACAGATCATCTACGACCCAGATTGGGATGGTTTGGCGATCGAGAGGGAGGCACCATGTGACCATGGGTTGAAACTAAGGAAATTTGTTGCCTTCGAAGGAACTAACACAGGGAAAAGGTTTATAGGATGCGCAAAGGAGGTTTGGATTATTTATATTGCAAAATTAATGTTTGAATAGCGTTGTTATCTCTTCATTTCATAGTTTCTTATATTTGTTATACTATGCTGCTGATCATTAGGATGGTCCGATGTGTGGAATAGTGGAGTGGATTGATCCGGAGTGGCCTGACCCACTGAAGAAATGTTTGGTCAAGTTATGGGAGTTGTATAAATCAGAAAGTATTAGGAGAATTAGTGATGCTTGTGCTGCTGCCGATGAATGTTACAAGCTATCACAGGATAAGAAGGAGCTCGAAGAAATAAACAACAATATGGCTGAAGAACTCCAGAAAACAATGACTGATAGGCAGGTGGGATCCATTTCAAAAAATCTTCTAGATATTCAGATCTTTCTGAAGCTCAAGGCAGAAAAGCAGAGGGACCAGCTGAAGGAGGAGAAAAAAAGGCTGGAGAACTGCATTGCAGATCTCTTGAAGCAAGCAGCAGTTAATAAGGACAAGTTAGATAGATTGAAACAAATTTTAGATGAATAAGTTATGCTTATGTAATTCAGCATTTCAAGTTATCTAAAAGCAATAGCGTACCTACAACAATTGCTTCCATATAACAGAGAGCATTAACGCAACATCATAGTTCAGTTAACATTTCACTACTAGTTCAGATAACATAAGATTCAGGCTAGTTAACACAAAGTTCAGACATACAGGACGATGAAACGTAGCGCAGACTACATCGCATCTCCTCTTACTTGGAGGCAATCTGATCCTGCTGGAGGCGCTCGAACTCATTGATCTTGGCTTTCAGCATGTCGTTCTCCTTCTTAACAGCCTCGAGCAGAGCGGCTGCTTTGCGAGTGCTCTCGGTCATCAGCTTCAAGTAATCTCTGGACTTGTCTCTGGCCTCATACGCTACCAAGGTCCTCTCGCTCTGCTTGATCTGCTCTTTGAGGCCCTTGGTGATTTGCACACGAAGGTCGCTGCACGTGGCATTGAGCTTCAGATTTTCCTCCTCCAGCGCCTTGATGGTCAAGCTATCCTTGTCCAGCAACATTTTCATATGCTCCTGCGTCTTCACAAGGTAGTCCATATGCCCCGATAGCAAGACTTTCGCAGCTGTAATCTTGTCAACCTCATGCGCCAAAGTTTGGGATTTCTCCTTCTCCTGATCCAAATGTGAGCCTAGGCAACCACAGTGCAGCTCAAGGGAATGCTTCTCGGCCAGTTGGCTCTGTATCTTGACATTCAGTGCAGCCACATCTGCCTCGATCTTCTCCTTCACTTCCTGCACCGGAGTTTAGGGCATGCAATAAAAGAAATCAATGGTAATACTGCATCTGTTCACAAATATATAGTTATTTTTATAGTTTTCAAAATAAACTAGATACGGTAAACAATGAGTGAATCTATACAATGAATCTATACAGATCTACATGTGTAGCACCTAGCCGCATTGCCAAAGGCAGGTTATGAACAATGGTAAACAGGCTTGATCACGAAGTAGACTAGATGGCATGCGATTACCTTGGTTAGCCGGGCAACGGGCTTGATCAGGAAGTCCATTGACGGGTCCAAGGTCTTCATGGGCAACTTCTTATCTGTGGATTTTGGGGGCCTAAAAAATCAAATAGGTTACGAAGTTGGAAAGAACAAACAAACAGAAGATCAAGGCGTTGTTAACCCACCCGGGGGAGACAACGTCCCCCTCGTCCGTTGGTGCGCAAAAAGAGAGGACGGCTTCGGCCTGACTGATTAGGCTGCTTAAATGGAGATCTGTCTGACGGCGGGTTAAATCCTTCCTCTCCGCCGCCCTAGTCTTGACCCCATCGGTCTTCAACGCTGGTCGGGTCCGCTTCTTGGGAGGCATGGCTTCGTCGTAGAATGGAGGGAGGGGCAAGGAAGGCAGGAGGAAGAAGAGGAAGTGGGTTTCTGCAGAATAGTGCTACCCGGTCAAGGACCAGCTTCAGCTGACCAGTGACCACCGTGTCCTTGCCTCCTGGGCACCATCTCAAGCAATTTCGGTCGTCCATTTGAATCTAAGCGTAGCACTTGGTACCTTGTTGACGAAGGGTCACCGTAGGTACGAACGAATAGGAAGCAGTAGCCCCTTGCTTTTTCACTGCGCACTGCCACGATGGGACTGGGCATTGAACTTGATGGGACTCTGCATTGGGTCCCAGCTAAGCGGCGACAAGACGCGCACGCCCAGGCGTACATGTACATCTATCTCCTCACCCGGCGTGCATCCATGCCCATGATTTTTTTTGGCCATGCAAGACATTGCATTCAAACAGGGAATCTTAGAAATGAAACTAAAATAAAATAGCGATTGTAACTAATACTTGAATTACATATTTTCCTCATCGGAGTCATCGAACTCACCGTCGCTATCTATGTGATAGGTCTTTCGACATTTGCAGTTGTCGTAGACCTTGACGGAGAACTCATCTACTTCGTTGAACTTGAAGATGAGGATGTACCCGAGTTGGAGATCGTGCGCGCGGGCAAAGGCACCCCAGCCACGCCCAAGGTACATGTCATCTGCTGGATCCACGTATAGCTAGACGGGCCAGGTACCTCGGGCACAACCAGCTACCCGCAGACCTACTTCGGTAGGTTCATGACCTGCAAGCTGTCACGCGAACTTTAGTGGGAGTCGCAGCTGCTCCAAGTTGTGGCGCTCGAACGTGATCCGAGCGAACTCGAACCCTGGCAGGAATCGCGCCTGTCTCTGAGATGACGGCTCAGACGAGGGCTCGGGTGACGAATCCCTAGACATGTCAATAGATATGTCAAGAGACGGCGGCTCAGCCGCCGACCCACATCCTCCTCGACGACCGCCACCGCGCCCGCGCCCAGCACGACCGCCGACGCGGCCTCCTCCACGCCCGCTGCGGCTACCATGACCGCCTGCTACTGGTTGATGGCGCCAGAAATTAGCTTGATGGTGCCAAGTTGACATGGGAGCAGACTGTCCTTGTGCGTGGTGGATAACCAGCCCGTTGGGAACCCCAAGAGGAAGGTATGATGAGTATAGCAGCTAGTCTTCCCTCAGTTAAGAAACCAAGGTTTAATATCGATCAGGATAGGAGGGACAAACGACTGAAGGTGATGCGGAACCTGCACACACACAACCAAGTACTTTGTTCCCAACTTGCGATGAGGTTGTCAATCTCACCGGTTTGCTTGAAACAAAGATTATGAGTGTATCGAGTGGAAAACAATATAGTATGCGAGTAAAGTAAACAGGTGATAGCAATATGATGGAAATAGGACCGGGATCCACAGTTCACTAGTGGTGTCTCTCCATAAGATAAATAACACATGCTGGGTAAACAAATTACAGTTGGGCAATTGATAGAATAAAGATAAAAGTGATATGTCAAGAAGATCACTATGAGATTTACTCTGGGCATTACAACAAAATACATAGACCGCCATCCAACTGCATCTATGACTAATAATCCACTCCCGGGGATATCAATCCGAACACCCTAGTAGTATTAAGTTGCGAACAACAGATAATTGCATTAAGCAAAGTGTGTAATGTAAACAAAGCATATGCCCTTGAGCATATGAATGTTGTTTTCTCCCTAGTAGCAACAGCACATCTACCACCTTAGAGGTTTCTGTCACTCCCCCAGGTGAAATAGAGGCATGAACCCACTATCAAGCATAAATACCCCCTCTTGGAGTCACTAGCAACTACTCGGCCAAGATAGCTACTAACAACGGAGAGCATGCAAGATCATAAAACAACATAGAGATAACAAAAGATAATATTCAGTACAGCAACTTAATCATAAACACCAATATTCATCGGATCCCAACAAACCAAACATGCATAATTACATAACGGTGATCTCAATCATGTAGGGCAGCTCATGAGATCTAAACATGAAGCACATGGTGGAGAAGACAACCATCTAGCTACTGCTATGGACCCATAGTCCAAGGTAGACTACTCACTCATCGCTCCGGAGGCAAGCATGGCGATGAAGAAGACCTCCAGTGGCGATTCCCCTCTCCGGCAGGGTGCCGGGAAGAGCTTCTGGACCCTCCCGATCTTCGGGTCGACGGTGGCGGCGGATCGCGATGTGTTCTGGAAATCTGATCGGGTACTTAGGTTTTTTCCGTCGGGGGGTCTTTATAGGCGAAGGGGCGTCGTCAGAGGAGGAGTCAGGCGCCCTCACGCGGGGCCCGTGCGGCCAGGGGCCTGGCCGCGCCACCCCTGCGTGTGGGGCCCTGGTGGCCCACCTCCTACTCCTCTTCGGATCTCTGGAAGCTTCCGGGTAAAATAAGACTTCAGGAACTTGTTTCGTCCAATTCCGAGAATATTTCCTGTGTATCACTTCTGAAACACAAAAACAGCAGAAAACAGGAAACTGGCACTGTGGCAACTCGTTAATAGGTTAGTTCCGGAAAATGCATAAAAGTGTCACTAAGTGTAACGAAACAATAGGCAAATGGTGTAAAAACAAGCATGGAGCATCAAAAATTATAGATACGTTGGAGACGTATCAAGCATCCCCAAGCTTAACTCCTGCTCGTCCTCGAGTAGGTAAGTGATAACAAAAGAATAATTTTTGAGGTGACATGCACCTACACAATCTTGATCATATATGTAAGCATTTGTGAGCTGGGATCATAAGAACTTAAAACATGGGCATGAAGATATAATCTTGACAATAAGAACTTAGCAACCATGTTGTAAACATGCAAATGAACACAAACAAAAGATCATGAAAATGAAACAATGAAAGTCAAACGTGTGTTCAAATCATAAGGAAAAAACATACAAAAGGTTTTCAGCTTGTCCTTCAAAGAGAGCAAAACATAAATGCATAGGACACCTTCAAGTTTAAGAGGGCGACTAGATACAAATAATTTAAGAACAAGTGAAACCAATCATCATGAATCAATCAATGAACTTTGGGACAATGCATATCACACTAAGAATGACAACTATGCTCTCTTAATGGTGCATAAAGAAAGAAGGTGGTGACTCAACATAAAAGTAGAAGAAAGGCCCTTCGCAGAGGGAAGCAGTGATTGCAAGTTTTATAACCTTCAAAAATTATGGTACTTACCGGCTTTGAGCTCTCATTGCCCCCATCATAAGCATCTTGAATGGTTAAAGTTAATGCGAGAACAATTATGATGCATATGCTTGACAAATCATAAGTTGAAAACCTCGTGCCCCGTGAATACGAGTACCCAAACCTCATGCTACTTTACTTAGAGTCCCAAGCAAGGCTCTTGTCATTGTAAATATATGCATATCATTGAGAACCGCCAATGGGGTACCTCCGTGCCCGATGACATGGAACAAGCCCACACCAAAATGACAGGACAAGCAGACAATGAACACCTCGACATCTCTTTTATTTGCCCTTTGTTTAGCTTTTTATTGTGAGATGCGTCGTCGAATGTTCACCATGGGTATGCTGCAAATTTCCACCATGAATTATGCATGGCTTAGATTGGCGGCCCGGCGTTTCCCTAACACATGTACAAACTCCATGATCCCCACAAGATTCCCAATTCATTTCACACCGCGGGCATCCATAAACAAAAGATCACGATATCAACTCAAATAAGAAGTGCAATGTTGAAAGCTTGCCCCATGACAGCATGGATGGGCTAGAATCCAACTTACAACTTGCAAGCATAACAACTCAACATAAGAGACCACAATGTCAAATTTTTTAAGAACAGGAAAAAGTAAAGTGTGCCTTCCGGTTCGTGAGAGCTTTACTGACCGAATTTCGCATAACACTGGTAAGAGTTTAATTTGAAGAGAAAATAAAAGCAAGTCAAATTTACTTGGAATAGCAAATTGCTAGTAGGTATGTATGGTGGACACTTTGGAAAACTTGGCTTTTAGGAGTTGGATGCATGAGTAGAGCTCATACTCAGTACAAGGCGAGGGCTAGCAAAAGACTGGGAGCGACCAACTAAGAGAGCAATAATGGCCATAATCATGCAAAGCGACAAAGCGACATTAAAAGAAGCATAAGATGGCATCAAAAGTCAAAAACTAAATGATCATGAAGGCTATTGGCGACTTTGTAAGAGTCTAACATGTGTGAGCATGCGCCAAGTCAACCCAAATAAAGCATCAAGGAGAAAACCAAAATAATGCTTCCATACAATAAAAACAACTTATGATTTTTTTCAAAGGCTCATTAAGCAATCTCAGTTATTTGAGACAAGTCATGCTACAGCAAAACCACTAAGCATACTATCAAAAAGACATCAAGCATGACATGAAAAAGCCTAAGCCGCAGTCTACACAAGCTCCTTCTTGTACCACTATTTTGCACAAAGCTTTTTCTCTTTTCCAACACCATTTGAAATTTTTATAGACACCTCTTTTGATGAAAACCAATAAAGATCAGAGGCAAAAATACACCTTGATTAAAAGATATGACAAGGTCTGAACGCAAATCAAGGCAAAAACGAAAACCAAAAGCAGTAGCAGAAAAAGAAGAACGCTCGATTTTTAATAAGAGTGAAAACTAGAGCGTTCTTTGCAAATGAAAACGAGTACATCTCCTCCAAAAGAAATTTGCTGGGGTCCAACCATTTATTGCAGCAAACAAACAAACTAAATCAACTAAGAAAACTAAAACAACTGACGCTCCAAGAAAAACACATAGTGCATGAAGCAATAAAAATATAGTGTCTTGAAAGGTGACCTGATTTTTTCCGATGAAGGAGGGGTGCCTCGGGGGCATCCCCAAGCTTTGACGCTTGTACTTCTTGGATATTTCTTGGGGTGATGCATGGGCATCCCCAAGCTTGAGCTTTTGTCCATTCTTCAACTCATCTCATCATTCTCCAATCCCTACACTTGAAAACTTCCTTCCTTCATACAAAACTAAACACAAATCTATTAGCAACATTAGTGCAAGAATAACATATATTCAACCTCTCTAAAAGTTCCATGATCAAAAGAACTCAAAAGAAAGCGATAAAGTGGCAAACACAAATATTGGCAGAAATCTGTCAAAACTGAACAGCTGACAAAGGTCGAATTTTTTAGGGATTTTCTGTTACTCAAATCAAAAAGTGTTCAACTAACAAAAGTTTGGATATAACCTGGGGCATATGCACAAGAAATCGCAGGTCCAAAAGATAAACAGAGAATTTTCATGAATTTTTACGGTGCAGCACCGAAAACAGTTTCAGGACAGCAACATCCCCAAATCTTTACCTCACTCAAATTAGAGGCTTCTCTTGGCACAAAAACGAAATAAACAAGATAAGGAGCGGTCATTACAGTTGACGAAGGAATGACAAACGGGCCCCCGATATTCGCCTACCTGGTTTTTGGTCCAGGAAGGGTGTCTCACGAAAGGACTTCGAGGCCTATCAAGGCAGTGGCCTGGCGCGGCCCAGGAGCAATACTTGATGCACAAGCTAGATTTCGAGGAGTCCAAGTTAGACTAGTTCACGGTTGATCCGATCTGTACTTGGCTTGAGAGACACTCCTGAGACCTAGCCTTGACTTATAAAAGGCTGGGAGGGAGGACTCGAAACCCTAGACGCTTTTCCACCCACCTCACGCCGGAGCGCTCGACAACTTCGAGCTCTCTGTTTTCGGCTAGATCCAATCTACGCCGCCATTGTAACACCATCATCGCAACCACTCCATCAATACAAAGTCAGACAAGCAGGACATAGGCCTTTTACCTTTCGAGGGGGCTGAACCTGGGTAAATCCTCGTGTCCCTCTGCTTTCGTCTGATCGCCGTCGAGTTCGCCAGGTCCCCAACACGCTTCCTAGATCGAAAGCCCTTCAACATGGGCATTGCCGGGGATAAACCTCCTCAATTGGCGCCGACCGTGGGGACGACGGGATCTGGATCTATGGATTCGCCGGCTCCATCACCAACCACCATCAAGATCGGCATCGACACCACCGTCGGCATCGCTGCGCCGACCAACGTCGACACCACCACCAAGATCGGCATCGACACCACCGTCGGCATCGCTGCGCCGACCAACGTCGACACCACCACCAAGATCGACACCGACATCATCGTCAACATCACTGTGCCAGATGTCATCAACGCCAACCCGACGGAATCAGGCGTCGATGCTGCTGGTTCGATCGCCATCAACAATGTTTCGCCAAGTGCTGCGAAGCCCACTCCAGCGGCGAGCGTCATCGACTCCGTCCCAAGCACGGCAGGAGTAGCGCCCGAAGGCTATGACATGGCTTTCGGACTGTTCAACTTCCATGTGGACAGCAATGGAGCGATGGAACTGCTCTCCATCGGCGAATCGGCTCCGCTCGTGGCCGAAGCGACGACACCACCAGCCGTCGGGGGCAAACCCTCGGCAAGCGCGCTACTAGCGCCATCGGAGGAGGAACCGAGGCTGAAGATTTCGACCCCATCAGTAGGGTCGAACGATTTCGAAGATCCGCCTCCATCCCCGACCACCGCATACCGCGTCGACTGCGACGCATACCACTACGTAGGCGCCGGAGATTTCTCACTCCATGAGATCGCCGGCTGCGAAGATCCGCGGGGAGGCACAGCAGCCATCTACCCAACGATATCTGAGTGCGATCGGGCTCTCAACGCCCTCACGCTTCGCACCGCACCATATGACCCCGACTACGTCGAGGGATTATACTCGGACTACACGTGCTCCGAGGACGACGACGACGTCTACCCCGAAGCCAAGGGGAAAATCGGCAATTCAGCAAGCTCCGCCTCACACTGCGAATCTGCAGCATCTAGCGAGGGCTATGTGGCCGATTACGATTCTGACCTCATGGTCGAAGTCGGGCCCTACGTCGAAGGCGACGACGTCTACCCTCCAGCGCTGGGCGAAATCAGCGATGATTCGACCCCATGGACCGGAGGCCACTGCATGATGGCATCACACGGCGACGGAAACGAAAATAGAGACAACGACGGCCGAAACCGGGCAGATAGCGGCCGCCAGGTGGTCACGCATGACCAGATCCGGTTCGCAAGAAGGGTATACGCGGGCGAGGTAAACTTCGGTCCCAACCCAAGCCCAAGCGATCTAGCTGCACTCCGTTTCGTCGTCCAGGAGCAGAAGGACCAGATCAGTGCTGACAGGCGAGTACTGGAACGGCGAAGAGAGGAGGCCGATGCGTCCAGCAGAAGACGAGCCGAAAGGTCATCCCATTATTCATCGAGCGTTCAACGAAGATCGAGATCGCGCACTCAGCCAGGGGCCGATATGCACAATATCACCCGAAACCTGGAGGCAGAGTTCAATGAAGCTGACTTGATGCCGAAGACCAAGGAAGCAGCGATCATGGCCGCGGCAGCATACATTGCCGCGAACGCATCTAACGGTGACGAGCATATGCGACACCTGCGAAATTTAGCGCTCGAAGGAGTAAGGGTGCTGCAAGGCACGCCTGGCTCAGTACATGGCGCGACAACAACAAGAATTGCTCCACCGCTGGAGCAAGCCAGGCACCCAGCACCGGCGCCAGCCGTAGCGCCTCTGACGCAAGTGGTCGAACCTGTCAACGGAGAGCTCCGGCACGGTCTGGCCCAGCATAGAGTCGACCATGGGCGAGCACGGCGCGAGGCTGAAATGTTCGGCGGGCCCAGTGATGGACTCTGTGGGGCAGAATGCTTTAGCCTCCTGATCCGTTCCGCACCATTGCCGAAAGGGATCAAACTCAGTGACGGCATAGTCAAATTCAACGGGCAGCAGGATCCCCGAATTTGGCTAGATGACTTCATAACCGCTGTCAAAATCAGCGGCGGATCTAGGGACAACGCCCTTCAGTTGTTATCGCTGCACCTAAAGGATAACGCAAGGGCATGGTTGAACAATCTCGCCCCAGATAGCATCCGCTCCTGGGAAGAGTTTCGGCAAGCGTTTATCGCAAATTTCCGAGGCACTTCACGATGACCCACGTCATTCGAAGAACTCCGCCTATGCGTGCAGAGAACCGGAGAGAACCTGAGATCATACATCTCACGGTGGATCAGCCTCCGGAACACGACGGAAAACATCTCGCCCGAAAGGGCTATCGACGCCTTTCGGGATGGTCTCTTTCGACGCGACTTCAAGGAAGAGCTGGGACGCTGCAAGCCTAGGACCATCGACCACCTCATGAGCCTGGCAAACGAATGGGCTGATGGCGAAGACTCCATCTCGGCTCCCAGAAGCCGCCGTCGGTCAGCAGAACGCGACGTCGACGCGAAGGACCAGTTCCATCCGGGATCCCGAAAGAAGGGTCGCCGAAGCCGCTACGACAATGCGGAGAACACAGACATGGTAGCAGCAGGCTACGTGCACGAGGACCGCGACGACAATCGCGACTTACCGCGCCGAGGAAACAATTACTACGGCAGTAGCAGTCGAGATTCGAAACCCAGCAAGGAGTGGCGTCGACGGCAGCCACAGCTGTCGGCAGAGGAGATGCTTGATAGCGGATGTCCGAGGCATACGTACCTCGACAAGGACGGGGTACGAAAACCTGCACACCTCCTCATCGAGTGCAGGGAATTCCTTCGTCTCAATCGGGCACTTCAGGAGAGGATGAACACTGAGCAACCAGTGGCAGGGGCGATAGCCTACAACGCTCCACCGCCACCGCTGAACCCACCAGCAAACGTCGTACAGCAAAGTCACCAGGCCGCTACGATCCAGCAAGTCGAGCAGCAACAGCCGGCCAACGAGGAAGAAGAGTTCCCACCGCCAAGAGGTTTCGTGCCCATGATCCAGAGGGGGCGCCCGACGAATAAAGTGCAGCGAAAACGCGCAAGGGAAGTGTTCCACACCGAACACGCCCCACCGGCCACTCCCGAATACCTGAATTGGTCCGAACATCCGATCGGTTTTGACCGGTCAGATCATCCACCGAAAATCCCACGCCCAGGACACCATGCTTTGGTCCTTGAGGCGCAAATAGGGGGTTTCACCTCGAAAAAGGTGTTCATGGACGGAGGCAGCAGCCTGAACCTCATCTACGCAGACACACTGCGAAAGATCAAGATCCCGCTAAATAATCTCCTGCCAACGAAGACTTCCTTTCACGGAATCGTCCCAGGGAAGCCGACATATCCACTGGGAGCGATACATCTCGATGTCATCTTCGGCACTCCAGCAAACTTCAGAAAGGAGAAGATCGAATTCGAGGTGGTCGACTGGCCCTCGCAGTACCATGCCATCCTCGGGCGACCAGCGTTTGCCCGATTCATGGCGGTACCCCACTACGCCTACCTCAAGCTGCGGATGCCCGCAAACAAAGGACCACTGACGATCAGCGGCAGTTTCGCACGTTCAGAAAACTGCGACAAGGACTTCAACAGCATGTCCCAGACCTTCGGAGTGCACGAAGAACTGCACCACATTCGGGAGGCCACCGTCATGGACATCGATCCGCCGGCGCAGCAGAACGCCCCAGAACTGTCTTTCGATGCCACCAAAGACACCCGAGAGCACCAGATCCACCCGACCGACCCAACTAAGACGGCGCGGGTGTCGAACTCTCTCTCTCCCGCATAGGAAAGCGCGCTCATCGAGTTCATCCGTGAGCACTGGAGGATGTTCGCCTGGTGCCCAGCTGACATGCCAGGCATCCCCAGGGAACTCGCCGAGCACAAGCTTAAGATATTTCCAAACGCGAAACCGGTCAAGCAGTCCATGCGACGGTACAATCCAGAGAAGGCCAAGTCGATGGGCGAAGAAATCAATCGCCTCCTCGAAGCCAAGTTCATCAGGGAGATCAAGGAAGCCATGTGGCTCTCGCCACCGGTCATGGTGGAGAAGAAGGACACGAAGATCTACAGGATGTGCATCGATTTCACAGCCTTAAACAAACACTGCCCGAAGGATTACTTCCCCCTGCCCCGAATCGACCAGATCATCGATTCCACGGCAGGATGCGAACGTCTCTCGTTCCTCGATGCGTACTCCGGGTATAATCAGATACGGCTGAAAGTGTAAGATGAGGACAAGATGGCGTTCATCACCCCGCACGGGGTATACTGCTACATGACGATGCCCTTCGGGCTCAAGAACGCCGGAGCCACCTATCAACGGTGTATGCAGGCGTGCCTGAAGGAACAAATCGGCTGCAACATCGAAGTATATGTCGACGACATTGTCATCAAGACTGCGAAAGCTGACAGCTTGCTCGACGATCTTCGAGAAACCTTCGCTAACCTCGACAGATATAGCATCAAGCTTAACCCGAAGAAGTGCTCTTTCGGGGTACCCACTGGCCAACTGCTGGGCTATCTAATTTCCGAGAGAGGGATTGAAGGCAACCCAGAGAAGATACATGCCATCATCAACATGCAGCCTCCGAAGACGCTTCGACACGTCCAGCAGTTGACAGGTCGACTCGCAGCGCTTAGCCGCTTCATCAGCAAGCTTGGCGAAAAAGCGCTCCCTTTCTATCGGCTGCTCCGGAAAACGGACAACTTCACGTGGACCGAAGAGGCGCAAGCCGCGTTCGAAGATCTCAAGCGTCGTCTATCGACCTCCCCAGTTCTCGTTACGCCTCGAGAAAAAGAGCCCATGTTACTATACATTGCGGCTACAAATCAAGTCGTCAGTTCAGTGCTTGTGGTCGAACGCGCAGAAGAGGGCAAAGAGCACGGCGTACAGAGACCCGTGTACTACCTGAGCGAAGTTTTGTCGCCGACCAAGCAAAGATACCCCCATTATCAGAAGTTGGCATACGCCATATACATGACGGGGAAGAAACTGCCACACTATTTCGAGTGCCACTCCATCATAGTAGTGGCCTCGAATCCAGTCTCCAGCATCCTCAATAACCCAGACGCCACAGGGCGTGTCTCGCTATGGGGAATCACGCTAGGACCCTGGGAAATCACGTACCAGCTCCAGTCCGCAATCAAGTCACAGGTCCTACCGGATTTCATAGCTGAGTGGACAGAAGCTCAGATGCCCGAGCTCCCAGACCTGTCGAACAGCTGGACCATCTTCATCGACGGGTCCAAGCGGGTTTCGAGGGCAGGGGCAGGAGTGGTCCTTGTGTCACCGCAAGGGGACAGGATGCGCTACGTCCTCCGCATGCGCTTTCCGAATCCCTCCAACAACGAGGCGGAATACGAAGCCGTCCTTCACGGTATGCGCATGGCGAAGGCCTGTGGGGCCACCCGCATCAAGATTCATGGGGACTCGAACCTCATCGCCCAGCAAGTCATGAAGGAGTGCGACGCAACCTGCGCGAACATGATCGCATATCGCGCCATGTACGACAAGCTCGAAGGCAAATTCGAGGGCTGCGAAGTAACGCACATCGGCAGGGAAAGCAATGAGGAGGCAGACAACCTGGCCAACGTCGGCTCAAGATGTCTACCAATACCGCCCGGAGTCTTCTTCGAAGAGATATTCGAACGCTCCGTCAAGATCAAGCCAGCAACTGACCCGGCGTTAGCAACACGCCCGGGGGCTCGGTCGGACAATACCGCTCCGGCAGCAGGAGCAGCAGACCTCCCGAAGGATGCAGCCGCGGTCATGCTCGTCGAAGCAACATGGACAAGACCATACTTGGCATACCTAACGCGGGGCGAGCTCCCAGAAGATCCCATCCATCGCCGACAAGTCATGCGGCGCTCCAAGGCCTTCACGATAATCAACGGGGAACTCTACAAGCGCAGCACCACAGGAGTGCTCCAACGGTGCATAGCGCAGGAAGATGGGATTGCTCTCCTTCGGGAAATCCACGAAGGAACCTGTGGACACCACGCTTGCAGTCGAACCCTCGTGGCCAAGGCTTTTCGATCCGGATTCTACTGGCTATCCGCCCTCTACGATGCCAGGAACATCGTCCAGCACTGCGAAGCATGCCAGTTATTCGCCACCAAGCCGCACGCGCCGGCGTCCGAACTGCACACCATCCCTGTGGCCTGGCCCTTCGCACAATGGGGACTGGATCAAGTGGGACCTCTCCCCAAGTCATCCAGAGGAGGTCATACCTACCTTCTAGTCGCAGTGGACAAGTTTTTCAAATGGATAGAGGCTGTTCCGGTCACCAATCAAGAGGCGACCACGGCAGTCAAATTCTTCGAGTCCATCGTCTACCGATACGGCGTCCCGAACAGCATCATCACCGACAACGGCACCAACTTCACTTCGGGCGAATTCCAGGACTTCGCCAAAAACCTCGGCATCAAGCTCAAGTACGCTTCGGTGGCGCACCCCAAGTCTAATGGACAAGTCGAAAAAGCCAACGGACTTGTATGCGGAGGCCTGAAGAAGCGACTGCTTCGACCCCTCAAGCGCGCAGCAGGCGCCTGGGTCGAGGAACTGCCGTCGGTGCTATGGAGCCTGCGAACAACGCCCAACTCCTCGACAGGCTATACACCCTTCTTCTTGCTTTTCGGAGCAGAAGCAGTGCTACCCACGGACGTACGCTACAGCGCGCCCCGCGTCGCTACCTACGTCGAGGAAGATGCGGACAAGGCGTTAGCAGACGCCCAAGACCTGCTGGACGAAGCTCGAGACGTCGCCCTCGTTCGATCGGCGGTCTACCAGCAGAGCCTCCGCAACTACCACAGCAGACGGGTACGCGGACGCTCTTTCGAGCCGGGCGACCTTGTGCTCCGACTCAAGCAGACAAGCACATCGAAGCTGGAGCCACCATGGGAAGGTCCGTACCTTGTCCACGAGGTCATCCCAGGAGGAGCATATCGCCTACGCAACCCGAAAATGGGGAAAGACGTAGAGAACCCATGGAACGCCGCGCATTTGCGCCGTTTCTATCCTTAGCTAGCAAAGTTGTCTCCTCTACCCCCTCTAGTATGTAATCAGGTGTCGGCAGCAGTCCGCACCCAACATTGTGCCTTCGGCACCAAGCAATAAAGTTCAAATTCCCCGTCCTATGATTCAGCATCTGTGTACGCTTGGGGGCTAAGCCTTTCGACCCACGCTCGGGGGCTTCGACCCACGCTCGGGGGCTAAGCCTTTCGACCCTCGCTCTTGGGCTCAGCCTTTCGACCCACGCTCGAGGGCTTCGCCTACGCTCGGGGGCTAGGCCTTTCGACCCTCGCTCGGGGGCTCAGCTTTTCGACCCACGCTCGAGGGCTTCGCCTATGCTCGGGGGCTAAGCCTTTCGACCCACGCTCGGGGGCTTCGCCTACGCTCGGGGGCTAAGCCTTTCGACCCATGCTCGGGGGCTAAGCCTTTCGACCCACGCTCGGGGGCTCAGCCTTTCGACCCTCGCTCGGGGGCTTCGACCCACGCTCGGGGGCTCAGCCTTTCGACCTACGCTCGGGTGCTTCGCCTACGCCCGAGGGGTCAGCCCTTCGACCCACGCTCGGGGGCTGCGCTCTCTCGATCTACGTTTGAGAACTTTCGCTCTCCTCATCGACGCTCGGGATCTCTGCCGTTTTGCCACAGACGAATATAAACACAGGTATACAATACATGTGCAGAAATAGACACAGCCACGGGGCTAGTTCATGGTGCCGCGGCACCTTGACTCGCCCTCTGCCGATCACTTTTGACGATAATCTGTCTAGCGATACAGTCGCCAGTATTTCTACAAGCAGCATAATGGTGTTCCATGTTGTATCTACCGCTGGGCGACGGAGGAAGCGTCTTCAGAAGCTCTAGGTCGACCTCAGGGTAGTGAGCACGCACGAAAGCAAGTGCGACCATAGCCCCGCTGCGCAGGTGCTCCCGGACAAAGGAATACACAGCATTGTCGTTCTCGAAGCGATCGAGCAGCACCGGCAAACCTTTGGGCTGATTGTTCAGAGGGAACATCACCTGGTGCACCAGTGCTAGGGCGTTTCGGCTCGTCTCCGACAACACACCAGATTGAGCAATCCTATCTTGAAGAAGTGTCAGCTTCATTGCTTTCGACCGATCAGCCCAGAAGTTATCGGCAACAGAGTTGGCATGATTCTGGGCTGCAGCAATATGCGCATTCACGCGCCGGGCTTCGGCCGCACTATCAAGGCATACATCTGCGAAGAGAGGCCGAAGATCAAATCCTGCACACTCAAGTCACAATGCACAGCGAAAGAGGTCTAGAGACTTACACTTCAACGACTTTCCAAGACTCTCGATCTCTTCGAGAAGAAATTTTTCGCAGTCTGAAGCGTGCGACGCCTTCGACAAAGCGACGTCGACCTTGGCAGTAACCACCTTCAGTTGACGCTGTGTAGTTTGGAGTTGGTCACGCAAAGATCGGATTAGCGATAATTCGCCGGAGGAAGGCGTTCTTCGCTCGGTGGCGCCGGAAGTACTGCCAGTCGTTTCATACGAAATAGGCCAAGCACCAGAGATCAGCGAAGAATCCTGCACGAGGAGTCAAGCATCACATACAAGCATTCGGCAGCCAAATGACAAGCAGATAGACATAACAAAGGAGCACTTTTTACACCAGAAAGAAGTCCTAGTCAGGATCATTGCCCTCGGCATAAGACCACGAAAGCTAATTACAAGTGGGCGAGAAGCATTGCTCGCACTACGCTGAACTACCAGCCTTACTAGACGGTGCACCGGATGTGCCACGCCTCCGAGCTCTCGCCGCTGCACGCTTCTCGTTCCTCTCGGCTAGAAAACTCGTCATTCGGGCAGCCAGTTCTCGAGCACGGGCAACATAAGTCTTGGTAGACTTGTCGCGCCCGTCCTTATCTTTCGGGTACGTGCTCGTGACCTTGTCAGCGTCGAACTCCACGTCGTGCATCATCATCATGGAGAAGACAGACTTGGAGCCAATAGTTACCTGTCGGCGTACCGCGGCAAGTAAAGGGTCTTCGCCGTCCGCCTTCACTGCCAGAGCTTCGAGGATCCCCGCCATAGTGTCACTGGTCGAGTCGGGTACAGACGTATCCCGAACGCGAACAAGTGTCGACCGCACCCGCGCTAGGAGGCTAGCAACCTCTCGACTCAGGCGCTCGACGACGCCGACACTGGATTCGATTCCAGCGGGCTCCTTCATAGCTCCGGCATCCAATTCGGCAGCAGCTACAAGTGAGAGCAGACCACCAGGTCAACAATGGGACTATTCGGCATGAAAAGTAATCCAGACAAAGCTCGAGAGCTCACCACGCAAGGCACCAAGCGAAGTTTGCAAGCGCTGGTGTAGTTCTCCTTCTCTCGTTTCGGCGTCCAGGCGGCTTTTCTTCGCGCGCTCTTGAGCTTCAGACGACTCGACCTTCAGTCGGGCGATTTCGTCGTTCAGCTCAGTGACTTTAGCCTTCAAACCTGAATTTTTAGTGGCAAGGTTGTCCAGCTGAGATTTCAGGGAAGTCTTGTCAGCAGCAGCCTGAGCTCCGATCCCTAAACAATTAAAAGGGTGTCGTCAGAAGCGTCATATCATACACAAAGCAAAATTTTACAAGTAAGGTAGCAGTACTCACGACGAGTTTCGTCGAGCAGCTCGGACAGCTTTCGGTTCTCTTCTTCTAAGGCGAAGAAGCTCCTACAAACCTTCGACAGGTCCCTAACAACAGGCTAAAGAAGGCAAGGCAAAAGATTAATCTTCGAGTCATGGTTTGGAGGGCAAGCCTAAGTGTAAACACTTAGACTCACCCTCGGGGGCTACTCATGGTCAAACACGCGAAGCGCAAGCGGAAAATTTTCGAACTTACATGGTTGCTAGGACCAGAAGGCCCGTCAGACGAGGAGACAAGCACGAACTCATGTTCCGACGCCTTCTTCTTGGAAGAGGTCGAAGGCTTCGTCGGAGCGGCTTCGGGGGCGGCAACGTCGGCAGCCTTCTCTTGAGAATCTGCAGTTTGTTCGAGGGCATCATCATGGGGTCGGACCTGGTATTGGTCTTGATCCCCCGGACAGGTTGATGTTTCCTCGGTAGACGATCTGAAACAAGCATCAATGTCAGAATCGAACAATCAAGTTGAAACAAGATCACAAGATGCACGAAGGTGAACTTATGATGCGTCGATCCCGAACTTCGGTAGGTTTCTCCTCTCTGTTCGAGGAGGAGGACGGCGGCTCAAAGGCGAAGCGGGGATCGCACTGTTGCCGTCATCACCCGAAGTAAAACGGGTGTCATCAGGGTCTTCCGAATCTTCGACAACGTCCGCAATTCGTTGTCTCTTCGGGGCCCTCGCTGGCGACGGAGCAGCGGAGGTCGATTCCTCCAGCACTTCGGTGAAATCGCGCCCCGGATATTCGCCCATCTCGGGTTGGGGCGGATAGCATCGAGCCATATCGAGCACCTGCGCAGAGAGGTACACGGCATTTGATATTGGTTGATTCGACTAAGGGACGAGAAAGGAATTTGTTTAGGATCAAGACTGTACCTCAGTGCGGGGAAAGGCCTTGCTGAAGGCCACCGCGCCGGAGATTTTCGGCATGGGATCCTTCTTCTTGATGTTTGTGACGGTGCGCACGCACTCGTCGATCTCGGCCTCATGCAGCTCGTCCTGGGAGATGCGGGTCGAATCCCGACGATCGCTGTAGTCCCACATGCAGTGGGCTCGAGCAGCGAGCGGCTGGATTCGACGCTCGATGAAGGTCCGGATAAGCTGGATCCCCGAAAGCTCCTTCTTCGGAGTAGCACGGAGCTGCTGAATCTTCTCCATTAGCGGTTCCGTAATCTTCAGCTCCTCGTCCGAAAGATCGTGCCTCCAAGACACGCGAGGCCGAAGGACGCCGGTGGGATGGAATTCTTCGAGTCCGAAGTTTTCGTCATCGGAGGATCTATCCTTGGCGTAGTACCACTTCGTCCTCCACCCGGGATTGTTTTCGGGTGTTTGGAGGTTGAAGTACTCGACGTCTGGGCGCACTTGAACGCCAAAACCGCCGGTTTGATATGGCAGTGGGTGCCGAATAACAAAGATTTGGCGCCACAGCGCCCAATGGGGTTCGATCCCCAGGAAGCACTCACAGAGCGTAATAAAGCACGCAATGTGAAGTACAGAATTGGGATTCAGGTCGTGGAGCTGAATCCCGTAAGCAAAAAGAAGGCCACGGAGGAAAGGATGTGGGGGAAAAGACAAACCCCGCAGCAGGAAAGCGATGAAGATTACCCGGAATCCGAGAGGTGGCCGGGGAACGATCTCCGGGCCGGCGGCGAGCGATTCCGCCGGCGTGTTCTTCAGGAGGCCCATCTTCTCGGCCTAGGACAGTTCTTTGTTCCCGACCTTGGACTGGACCCAGCGGCCAACGGCGGAGCCTTCGGCGTCGGCCGTCTTGGCCTTCTTGGCGGCAGCAGTGGCGCCGGCGGCGGTGGAGCTCCTCTTACCCATGGCCTCAGGGCGCAGCGAGGGTTGCGGAAATGGAGATGGAAAGGTAGAGCTACAGGAGCAATGCGCAAGGAAGAAGACGGTGGCGGCGGAGTGGGACGGACTATTAACCTGCCACCGTTATTTATTTTACCGCTGGGAATCTGCGTCAGATCTCGGCCGTTCATGGCGAAGTGGAAACGACCGGGCTGATCCAGCCATCCACGTGTCAGCATGCGGGCATCGCGGCGTCCACTACGCACGGTAATCAAGGAAACTGCGCCGGTTATTTCTCACCCACGCGCGGGACGTGCGGTCAAACTCTGTCAACGGCCGAGACGCACGGCCGGGGGGCCCGCCATACGTCTAGTCCTGGCAGGGTCAGGCCATTCCTGCAGAAGATGATGTGACAACTCGACGAAGCATATCGTCAGCGATGACGCGTTCCTTCGGGAAGGTTGATTCCTTTCGATTCAAAGGGCGAAGATTGGCGAAAGATCTTTCGAGTCTCTAAGGTATGTACCCCTCGCACTCGGATGGCCTCTCGACTGGGTTTCCGTCGAGGTCTGTTGTGCTCCTCTCTTTTGTGCCATCCGAATATACGCAGAGTTTTTCGATGATTCTGTCTTTCGCGGAGCATTTGCCCCTTCGAGGGAATTTTCGTTTGAAATTGTATTCGAATTGTCCTTTCGGGCCAGCGGCGCCTTCAAGATATTCGAGGTAGGACTTCGGTCCCTCGAATCGTATTTTCGGGCCAGCAGCGCCTACGAGATATTCGAGATAGGATTTCGGTCCCTCGAATTGTCCTTTCGGGCCAGCAGCGCCTTCAAGATATTCGAGGTAGGACTTCGGTCCCTCGAATCGTATTTTCGGGCCAGCAGCGCCTTCGAGATATTCGAGGTAGAACTTCGGTTCCTCGAATTGTGCTTTCGGGCCAGCAGCGCCTTCGAGATATTTGAGGTAGAACTTCGGTTCCTCAAAATGTGCTTTTGGGCCAGCAGCGCCTTCGAGATGTTTGAGGCAGGATTTCGGTCCCTCGAATTGTTTCTTTCGGGCCAGCAGCGCCTCCAAGCTATTCGAGGCTGGGCCTTGATCCTTTAAACTGCCTTTTTCGGCCCAGTATTGCCTTCGAAGAATTCGAGTATGAGCTGTGGGCTTTTGAACCATCCTTTTCGAACCTTTCTTTCGAGCTATCAACGCTCCTCAATCAACATGCCCGAATCTTGGTGGCAATATACTAGTTCGGATGCCGTATGTCAAATACGAAGGTAAGTCCACAGTTTGCAACACCGAAAGGCCCGGTATTCGTATCAAACGCGCTCTGCCGGAAATTTTCCATACCTACGGTATGAAGCTTGCACCGATGGACGCATCGGGTGCCTCACCAATGAACTGGGCTCCGACTTGGTAAGTCCAATGCGGCTCAGGTCGGGGTAGCACCAGCCCACGCGGGTTCGAGTCGGGGGACTCGAATCTGAGTAAGCTAACCGAATGTCTTTGCAGCAATGCAATTAACTGAGACCCGGCGTGAGTCTTAGGCCGGTTATGCGCATCCCTCTGCAAACCAAACTTAGCACTTTCGAGGCTCTAAATGAGAGTGGCTCGAAAATCTCGTATCAAAACGAGCATACTATTCAAATGACTCCTGTACATTTGCAGCTCTACAGGCCAAGTGCTCATATCGGGTGCGGCTGGGAAGACTTTCGGGAGGAGTCCCTGCCATAGTCTTCGGCTATCCCAGGCACTCGGGGGCTACTGACGAAGGAATGACAAACGGGCCCCCGATATTCGCCTACCTGGTTTTCGGTCCAGGAAGGGTGTCTCACGAAAGGACTTCGAGGCCTATCAAGGCAGTGGCCTAGCGCGGCCCAGGAGCAATACTTGATGCACAAGCTAGATTTCGAGGAGTCCAAGTTAGACTAGTTCACGGTTGATCCGATCTGTACTTGGCTTGAGAGACACTCCTGAGACCTAGCCTTGACTTATAAAAAGCTGGGAGGGAGGACTCGAAACCCTAGACGCTTTTCCACCCACCTCACGCCGGAGCGCTCGACAACTTCGAGCTCTCTATTTTCGGCTAGATCCAATCTACGCCGCCATTGTAACACCATCATCGCAACCACTCCATCAATACAAAGTCAGACAAGCAGGACGTAGGCCTTTTACCTTTCGAGGGGGCTGAACCTGGGTAAATCCTCGTGTCCCTCTGCTTTCGTCTGATCGCCGTCGAGTTCGCCAGGTCCCCAACACGCTTCCTAGATCGAAAGCCCTTCGACATGGGCATTGCCGGGGATAAACCTCGTCAACAGTAGTAATGACTTCCAAGACTCAAATAAAAGAAAAAGTACTGAAAATAAAACATTGGGTTATCTCCCAAGAGTGCTTTTCTTTAACGCCTTTGAGCTAGGCGCAGAAAATTGCGAATCAAGTAATATCAGAAGAAGCATTGAGATCAATAGCAGAGGTCTTGTCAATAAGGCATTGTATTTCATCCACATAAGTTTTTGAAGACCCTTTGTGATCATGCTTTGGTACACTATTTTCATCAAAAAGATTTTCAGGACAGATCCATGCAAAATTATTTTCGAAGGCTTCACACAATCCCAAAAGCTTGCAAGGTATAGGTATTTCGGCTCCCTCATCATTTGTACTAACCTTTATAGGTGAACCGAGTTTATTAAAACATTTAAGAACTTTCCTAGCTTCAATAACGACATCCTTAAAATCTAGGCGCAAAGTTTCCAAGATAAAAGCTTTCTTTTCGGGATCCTCAATTTCATGAAGCTTAAGGAACATATATTGCATAGAAGGATTAAGACTAGCAAACCTAGTTTCCAACATGTCAATTAAATAAACAGAAGCAACTTCAATACTAGGAGCAAGCTTAACCCAAGACTTTTCCTCAACTTCCTCATGCATACTAATGTGATTAAAGAACTCCTCAATGTTACTTTTACCAATAATCGAACCACTACCTACTGAGAGGTCCTCCAGAACGAACTTAGGGATCAACATGATAAACTAAAGTAAAGAAATAACAACTACCAAGGATTCTAATTTTTTTGGGTTTTTGATATAAAACGATGCAGGTAAAATAAATAAAGTAAAGCAAAACAATAAAACAAAGTAAAGGATGTGTGTGCGAAAAACTCCCCTCGCAGAAGTCTTCTCTTCCTCCCCGGCAATGGCGCCAGAAAATTAGCTGCTACTGGTTGATGGCGCCAAAAAATTAGCTTGATGGTGCCAAGTTGACGTGGGAGCAGACTGTCCTTGTGCGTGGTGGATAACCAGCCCGTTGGGAACCCCAAGAGGAAGGTATGATGAGTATAGCAGCTAGTCTTCCCTCAGTTAAGAAACCAAAGTTTAATATCGATCAGGAGAGGAGGGACAAACGACTGAAGGTGATATGGAACCTGCACACACACAACCAAGTACTTTGTTCCCAACTTGCGATGAGGCTGTCAATCTCACCGGTTTGCTTGAAACAAAGATTATGAGTGTATCGAGTGGAAAACAATATAGTATGCGAGTAAAGTAAACAGGTGATAGCAATATGATGGAAATAGGACCGGGATCCACAGTTCACTAGTGGTGTCTCTCCATAAGATAAATAACACATGCTGGGTAAACAAATTACAGTTGGGCAATTGATAGAATAAAGATAAACGTGATATGTCAAGAAGATCACTATGAGATTTACTCTGGGCATTACAACAAAATACATAGACCGCCATCCAACTGCATCTATGACTAATAATCCATTCCCGGGGATATCAATCCGAACACCCCAGTAGTATTAAGTTGCGAATAACAGATAATTGCATTAAGCAAAGTGTGTAATGTAAACAAAGCATATGCCCTTGAGCATATGAATGTTGTTTTCTCCCTAGTAGCAACAGCACATCTACCACCTTAGAGGTTTCTCTCACTCCCCCAGGTGAAATAGAGGCATGAACCCACTATCGAGCATAAATACCCCCTCTTGGAGTCACTAGCAACTACTCGGCCAAGATAGCTACTAACAACGGAGAGCATGCAAGATCATAAACAACATAGAGATAATAAAAGATAATATTCAGTACAACAACTTAATCATAAACACCAATATTCATCGGATCCCAACAAACCAAACATGTAGAATTACATAACGGTGATCTCAATCATGTAGGGTAGCTCATGAGATCTAAACATGAAGCACATGGTGGAGAAGACAACCATCTAGCTACTGCTATGGACCCATAGTCCAAGGTAGACTACTCACTCATCGCTCCGGAGGCAAGCATGGCGATGAAGAAGACCTCCGGTGGCGATTCCCCTCTCCGGCAGGGTGCCGGGAAGAGCTTCTGGACCCTCCCGATCTTCGGGTCGACGGTGGCGGCGGATCGCGATGTGTTCTGGAAATCTGATCGGGTACTTAGGTTTTTTCCGTCGGGGGGTCTTTATAGGTGAAGGGGCGTCGTCAGAGGAGGAGCCAGGCGCCCTCACGTGGGGCCCGCGCGGCCAGGGGACTGGCCGCGCCACCCCTGCGTGTGGGGCCCTGGTGGCCCACCTCCTACTCCTCTTCGGATCTCTGGAAGCTTCCGGGTAAAATAAGACTTCAGGAACTTGTTTTGTCCAATTCCGAGAATATTTCCTGTGTATCACTTCTGAAACACAAAAACAGCAGAAAACAGGAAACTGGCACTGTGGCAACTCGTTAATAGGTTAGTTCCGGAAAATGCATAAAAGTGCCACTAAGTGTAACGAAACAATAGGCAAATGGTGTAAAAATAAGCATGGAGCATCAAAAATTATAGATACGTTGGAGACGTATCACCGCCCCCGCGGCCTCGACCTCCCGGAAGCCTCCCCATCCACGGTGGTGATAGGAAGAAGAAGAAGAAGAAGAAGAAGAAGAAGAAGAAGAAGAAGAAGAAGGAGGAGGAGGATAGCTGACTGACTGGCTGGCTCGGGAGGCTACTACGCATTTTGTAGGCCAGGAAGCGCCACTTAGTCAAGCCATAATGACTTCTCCAATTTCCCAGGCGTGAAATTAATCAAGTATGAACGGCCATGCGCAGGCCCACATGCGCGAAGTCAAAGGATCATCGCGTTACACATAACAAAGTGTAATGTGCTAGGCACAAAACAACGGGGCACAAACCGGAACGGGCTCCTCTGACTTAGCGTGGTCTGACTTTGTGTCACTGGTAAGTAGGGCCCACCACACGTGGGGCCTACTGTCAGTGACCCAAAGTCAGAAAAGTTAGGGTGTGGAAGTTAGAGGATCCACGATGTGTTTTTAAATAAAGTCTATTTGAAGGACCCACACACCTGTTTTGACACCTCCGGCCATTAGAAAAAAGGAAAATGCAGTGTTTTTCCATTTTTTAGGATTTTTCCTGCCTGGAAGCACCTCTCTGTGAAAGAGTCCACGTGTGAACCCTTGGGATGGTATGTTTGGTATTTTTCCTAGGTGATGCATCACTCATCATGACTCCATGCATTGTTTTTCCATTTTTTCCATTTTTTCTGAATTCCCCAGGCCCCCCTTCGAGATCTAGGTCAAACTCGCGGTGGCATCGATGTCTGCCAGGTGGGGTGGGAACCATGGTTTAGTCTTGGTTCAAGGGTCCCACACCCACAGGGGACCTCCCTGTATTTCCCCCTATTTTTTTGGTGTGCATTTCTTGTAGCCCTAGTGCAAAATTAGATTTAAGAGGATTTAGGGCAAAAAATATTCATTATATGGCAGCAGGCTGAGATAATTCCTAACCTCCTAGATATGGCACCCCTGGTAGGTCCCCCACCCATGAAAATTAGAGTGGTGATGTTTTGCACACTGCCCTTGGTGGCCCCTTCACAAAAAGGCACCTGTTTTGACCCCTCCGGCCACCTGAAAAATGGGAAATGCATTTTTTATGTGGAAACTGAAAAAACACTAGTTGCAGAAGTTGTTGGGAATGCAAAGATGCACATCTCCACCAAAAATGGGACCATGGTTCCACAGTTTGCTATGGAACTTGCGCAAACCATGGCCATCTGGCAAGGAAGACCAAGAGAACTCCTGCCTGGGAGCACCTCTCTGTGAGAGAGTCCACCTGTGAACCCTTAGGATGGCATGTTTTGTATTTTTCCTAGGTGATGCATTGCTCACCATGACTCTATGCACTGTTTTTCCATTTTTTTTGATTTTTTCTGAATTCCCCAGGCCCCCCTTCGAGATCTAGGTCAAACTCGCAGTGGCATCGATGTCTGCCAGGTGGGGTGGGAACCATGGTTTGGTCTTGGTTCTAGGGTCCCACACCCATAGGGGACCTCCCTGTATTTTCCCCCTATTTTTCTGGAGTGCATTTCTTGTAGCCCTAGTGCAAAATTGGATTTAAATGGATTCAGGGCAAAAAATATTCATTATATGGCAGAAGGCCGAGATAATTCGTAATCTCCTGGATGTGGCACCCCTGGTAGGTCCCCCACCCATGAAAATTGGAGTGGTGATGTTTTGCACACTGCCCTTGGTGGCCCCTTCACAAAAAGGCACCTGTTTTGACCCCTCCGGCCACCTGAAAAATGGGAAATGCATTTTTTATGTGGAAACTTAAAAAACACTAGTTGCAGAAGTTGTTGGGAATGTAAAGATGCACATCTCCACCAAAAATGGGACCATGGTTCCATAGTTTACTGTGGAACTTGCGCAAACCATGGTCATCTGGCAAGGAAGACCAAGAGAACTCCTGCCTGGGAGCACCTCTCTGTGAGAGAGTCCACCTGTGAACCCTTGGGATGGCATGTTTGGTATTTTTCCTAGGTGATGCATCACTCACCATGACTCCATGCTCTATTTTTCCATTTTTTTGATTTTTTCTGAATTCCCCAGGCCCCCCTTCGAGACCCAGGTCAAACTCGCGGTGCCATCGATGTCTGCCAGGTGGGGTGGGAACCATGGTTTGGTCTTGGTTCTAGGGTCCCACACCCACAGGGGACCTCCCTGTATTTTCCCCCTATTTTTCTGGTGTGCATTTCTTGTAGCCCCAGTGCAAAATTGGATTTAAATGGATTTAGGGTAAAAAATATTCATTATATGGCAGCAGGCCGAGATAATTCCTAACCTCCTGGATGTGGCACCCTTGGTAGGTCCCCCACCCATGAAAATTATAGTGGTGATGTTTTGCACAATGCCCTTGGTGGCCCCTTCACAAAAAGGCACCTGTTTTGACCCCTCCGGCCACCTGAAAAATGGGAAATGCATTTTTTATGTGGAAACTGAAAAAACACTAGTTGCAGAAGTTGTTGGGAATGCAAAGATGCACATCTCCACCAAAAATGGGACCATGGTTCCACAGTTTGCTGCAGAACTTGCGCAAACCATGGTCATCTGGCAAGAAAGACCAAGAGAACTCCTGCCTGGGAGCACCTCTCTGTGAGAGAGTCCACTGTGAACCCTTAGGATGGCATGTTTGGTATTTTTCCTAGGTGATGCATCACTCACCGTGACTCCATGCACTGTTTTTCTATTTTTTTGATTTTTTCTGAATTCCCCAGGCCCCCCTTCGAGATCTAGGTCAAACTCGCAGTGGCATCGATGTCTGCCAGGTGGGGTGGGAACCATGGTTTGGTCTTGGTTCTAGGGTCCCACACCCATAGGGGACCTCCCTGTATTTTCCCCCTATTTTTCTGGAGTGCATTTCTTGTAGCCCTAGTGCAAAATTGGATTTAAATGGATTCAGGGCAAAAAATATTCATTATATGGCAGAAAGCCGAGATAATTCCTAACCTCCTGGATGTGGCACCCCTGGTAGGTCCCCCACCCATGAAAATTGGAGTGGTGATGTTTTGCACACTGCCCTTGGTGGCCCCTTCACAAAAAGGCACCTGTTTTGACCCCTCCGGCCACCTGAAAAATAGGAAATGCATTTTTTATGTGGAAACTAAAAAAACACTAGTTGCAGAAGTTGTTGGGAATGCAAAGATGCACATCTCCACCAAAAATGGGACCATGATTCCACAGTTTGCTGCGGAACTTGCGCAAACCATGGTCATCTGGCAAGAAAGACCAAGAGAACTCCTGCCTGGGAGCACCTCTCTGTCAGAGAGTCCACTGTGAACCCTTAGGATGGCATGTTTGGTATTTTTCCTAGGTGATGCATCACTCACCATGACTCCATGCACTGTTTTTCTATTTTTTTGATTTTTTCTGAATTCCCCAGGCCCCCCTTCGAGATCTAGGTCAAACTCGCAGTGGCATCGATGTCTGCCAGGTGGGGTGGGAACCATGGTTTGGTCTTGGTTCTAGGGTCCCACACCCATAGGGGACCTCCCTGTATTTTCCCCCTATTTTTTTGGAGTGCATTTCTTGTAGCCGCAGTGCAAAATTGGATTTAAATGGATTCAGGGCAAAAAATATTCATTATATTGCAGAAAGCCGAGATAATTCCTAACCTCCTGGATGTGGCACCCCTGGTAGGTCCCCCACCCATGAAAATTGGAGTGGTGATGTTTTGCACACTGCCCTTGGTGGCCCCTTCACAAAATGGCACCTGTTTTGACCCCTCCGGCCACCTGAAAAATGGGAAATGCATTTTTTATGTGGAAACTTAAAAAACACTAGTTGCAGAAGTTGTTGGGAATGCAAAGATGCACATCTCCACCAAAAATGGGACCATGGTTCCACAGTTTGCTGTGGAACTTGCGCAAACCATGGTCATCTGGCAAGGAAGACCAAGAGAACTCCTGCCTGGGAGCACCTCTCTGTGAGAGAGTCCACCTGTGAACCCTTGGGATGGCATGTTTGGTATTTTTCCTAGGTGATGCATCACTCACCATGACTCCATGCACCATTTTTCCATTTTTTTGATTTTTTCTGAATTCCCCGGGCCCCCCTTCGAGATCTAGGTCAAACTCGCGGTGGCATCAATGTCTGCCAGGTGGGGTGGGAACCATGGTTTGGTCTTGGTTCTAGGGTCCCACACCCACAGGGGCCCTCCCTGTATTTTCCTCCTATTTTTCTGGTGTGCATTTCTTGTAGCCCATAGCAAAATTGGATTTAAATGGATTTAGGGTAAAAAATATTCATTATATGGCAGCAGGCCGGGATAATTCCTAACCTCCTGGATGTGGCACCCCTGGTAGGTCCCCCACCCATGAAAATTAGAGTGGTGATGTTTTGCACACTGCCCTTGGTGGCCCCTTCACAAAAAGGCACCTGTTTTGAGACCTCCGGCCACGTGAAAAATGAGAAATGCATTTTTTATGTGGAAACTGAAAAAACACTAGTTGCAAAAGTTGTTGGGAATGCAAAGATGCACATCTCCACCAAAAATGGGACCATGGTTCCACAGCTTGCTGTGGAACTTGCGCAAACCATGGTCATCCGGCAAGGAAGACCAAGAGAACTCCTGCCTAGGAGCACCTCTCTGTGAGAGAGTCCACCTGTGAACCCTTGGGATGGAATGTTTGGTATTTTTCCTAGGTGATGCATCACTCACCATGACTCCATGCACTATTTTTTCTATTTTTTTGTTTTTTTTTCTGAATTCCCCAGGCCCCCCTTCGAGATCTAGGTCAAACTCGCGGTGGCATCGATGTCTGCCAGGTGGGGCGGGAACCATGGTTTGGTTTTGGTTCTATGGTCCCACACCCACAGGGGACCTCCCTGTATTTTCCCCCTATTTTTCTGGTGTGCATTTCTTGTAGCCCCAGTGCAAAATTGGATTTAAATGGATTTAGGGCAAAAAATATTCATTATATGGCAGCAGGCCGAGATAATTCGTAATCTCCTGGATGTGGCACCCCTGGTAGGTCCCCCACCCATGAAAATTGGAGTGGTGATGTTTTGCACACTGCCCTTGGTGGCCCCTTCACAAAAAGGCACCTGTTTTGACCCCTCCGGCCACCTGAAAAATGGGAAATGCATTTTTTATGTGGAAACTTAAAAAACACTAGTTGCAGAAGTTGTTGGGAATGTAAAGATGCACATCTCCACCAAAAATGGGACCATGGTTCCATAGTTTACTGTGGAACTTGCGCAAACCATGGTCATCTGGCAAGGAAGACCAAGAGAACTCCTGCCTGGGAGCACCTCTCTGTGAGAGAGTCCACCTGTGAACCCTTGGGATGGCATGTTTGGTATTTTTCCTAGGTGATGCATCACTCACCATGACTCCATGCTCTATTTTTCCATTTTTTTTGATTTTTTCTGAATTCCCCAGGCCCCCCTTCGAGACCCAGGTCAAACTCGCGGTGCCATCGATGTCTGCCAGGTGGGGTGGGAACCATGGTTTGGTCTTGGTTCTAGGGTCCCACACCCACAGGGGACCTCCCTGTATTTTCCCCCTATTTTTCTGGTGTGCATTTCTTGTAGCCCCAGTGCAAAATTGGATTTAAATGGATTTAGGGTAAAAAATATTCATTATATGGCAGCAGGCCGAGATAATTCCTAACCTCCTGGATGTGGCACCCCTGGTAGGTCCCCCACCCATGAAAATTATAGTGGTGATGTTTTGCACAATGCCCTTGGTGGCCCCTTCACAAAAAGGCACCTGTTTTGACCCCTCCGGCCACCTGAAAAATGGGAAATGCATTTTTTATGTGGAAACTAAAAAAACACTAGTTGCAGAAGTTGTTGGGAATGCAAAGATGCACATCTCCACCAAAAATGGGACCATGATTCCACAGTTTGCTGCGGAACTTGCGCAAACCATGGTCATCTGGCAAGAAAGACCAAGAGAACTCCTGCCTGGGAGCACCTCTCTGTGAGAGAGTCCACTGTGAACCCTTAGGATGGCATGTTTGGTATTTTTCCTAGGTGATGCATCACTCACCATGACTCCATGCACTGTTTTTCTATTTTTTTGATTTTTTCTGAATTCCCCAGGCCCCCCTTCGAGATCTAGGTCAAACTCGCAGTGGCATCGATGTCTGCCAGGTGGGGTGGGAACCATGGTTTGGTCTTGGTTCTAGGGTCCCACACCCATAGGGGACCTCCCTGTATTTTCCCCCTATTTTTTTGGAGTGCATTTCTTGTAGCCGCAGTGCAAAATTGGATTTAAATGGATTCAGGGCAAAAAATATTCATTATATTGCAGAAAGCCGAGATAATTCCTAACCTCCTGGATGTGGCACCCCTGGTAGGTCCCCCACCCATGAAAATTGGAGTGGTGATGTTTTGCACACTGCCCTTGGTGGCCCCTTCACAAAATGGCACTTGTTTTGACCCCTCCGGCCACCTGAAAAATGGGAAATGCATTTTTTATGTGGAAACTTAAAAAACACTAGTTGCAGAAGTTGTTGGGAATGCAAAGATGCACATCTCCACCAAAAATGGGACCATGGTTCCACAGTTTGCTGTGGAACTTGCGCAAACCATGGTCATCTGGCAAGGAAGACCAAGAGAACTCCTGCCTGGGAGCACCTCTCTGTGAGAGAGTCCACCTGTGAACCCTTGGGATGGCATGTTTGGTATTTTTCCTAGGTGATGCATCACTCACCATGACTCCATGCACCATTTTTCCATTTTTTTTGATTTTTTCTGAATTCCCCGGGCCCCCCTTCGAGATCTAGGTCAAACTCGCGGTGGCATCAATGTCTGCCAGGTGGGGTGGGAACCATGGTTTGGTCTTGGTTCTAGGGTCCCACACCCACAGGGGCCCTCCCTGTATTTTCCTCCTATTTTTCTGGTGTGCTTTTCTTGTAGCCCATAGCAAAATTGGATTTAAATGGATTTAGGGTAAAAAATATTCATTATATGGCAGCAGGCCGGGATAATTCCTAACCTCCTGGATGTGGCACCCCTGGTAGGTCCCCCACCCATGAAAATTAGAGTGGTGATGTTTTGCACACTGCCCTTGGTGGCCCCTTCACAAAAAGGCACCTGTTTTGAGACCTCCGGCCACGTGAAAAATGAGAAATGCATTTTTTATGTGGAAACTGAAAAAACACTAGTTGCAAAAGTTGTTGGGAATGCAAAGATGCACATCTCCACCAAAAATGGGACCATGGTTCCACAGCTTGCTGTGGAACTTGCGCAAACCATGGTCATCCGGCAAGGAAGACCAAGAGAACTCCTGCCTAGGAGCACCTCTCTGTGAGAGAGTCCACCTGTGAACCCTTGGGATGGAATGTTTGGTATTTTTCCTAGGTGATGCATCACTCACCATGACTCCATGCACTATTTTTTCTATTTTTTTGTTTTTTTTCTGAATTCCCCAGGCCCCCTTCGAGATCTAGGTCAAACTCGCGGTGGCATCGATGTCTGCCAGGTGGGGCGGGAACCATGGTTTGGTTTTGGTTCTATGGTCCCACACCCACAGGGGACCTCCCTGTATTTTCCCCCTATTTTTCTGGTGTGCATTTCTTGTAGCCCCAGTGCAAAATTGGATTTAAATGGATTTAGGGCAAAAAATATTCATTATATGGCAGCAGGCCGAGATAATTCCTAACCTCCTGGATGTGGCACCCCTGGTAGGTCCCCCACCCATGAAAATTAGAGTGGTGATGTTTTGCACACTGCCCTTGGTGGCCCCTTCACAAAAAGTCACCAGTTTTGACCCCTCCGGCCACCTGAAAAATGGGAAATGCATTTTTTTATGTGGAAACTGAAAAAACACTAGTTGCAGAAGTTGTTGGGAATGCAAAGATGCATATCTCCACCAAAAATGGGACCATGGTTCCACAGTTTGCTGTGGAACTTGCGCAAACCATGGTCATCTGGCAAGGAAGACCAAGAGAACTCCTGCCTGGGAGCACCTCTCTGTGAGACAGTCCACCTGTGAACCCTTGGGATGGCATGTTTGGTATTTTTCCTAGGTGATGCATCACTCACCATGACTCCATGCACTATTTTCCATTTTTTTGATTTTTTCTGAATTCCCCAGGCCCCCCTTCGAGATTTAGGTCAAACTCGCGGTGGCAAAGATGTCTGCCAGGTGGGGTGGGAACCATGGTTTGGTCTTGGTTCTAGGGTCCCACACCCACAGGGGATCTCCTTGTATTTTCCCCCTATTTTTCTGGTGTGCATTTCTTGTAGCCCAAGTGCAAAATTGGATTTAAATGGATTTAGGGCAAAAAATATTCATTATATGGCAGCAGGCCGAGATAATTCCTAACCTCCTGGATGTGGCACCCCTGGTAGGTCCCCCACCCATGAAAATTAGAGTGGTGATGTTTTGCACACTGCCCTTGGTGGCCCCTTCACAAAAAGGCACCTGTTTTGACCCCTTCGGCCACCTGAAAAATGGGAAATGCATCTTTTATGTGGAAACTGAAAAAACACTTGTTGCAGAAGTTGTTGGGAATGCAAAGATGAACATCTACACCAAAAATGGGACCATGGTTCCACAGTTTGCTGCGGAACTTGCGCAAACCATGGTCATCTGGCAAGGAAGACCAAGAGAACTCCTGTCTGGGAGCACCTCTCTGTGAGAGAGTCCACCTGTGAACCCTTGGGATGACATGTTTGGTATTTTTCCTAGGTGATGCATCACTCACCATGACTCCATGCACTGTTTTTCCATTTTTTTGATTTTTTCTGAATTCCCCAGGCCCCCCTTCGAGATCTAGGTCAAACTCGCGGTGCCATCGATATCTGCCAGGTGGGGTGGGAACCATGGTTTGGTCTTGGTTCTAGGGTCCCACACCCACAAGGGACCTCCCTGTATTTCCCCCCTATTTTTCTGGTGTGCATTTCTCTTAGCCCCAGTGCAAAATTGGATTTAAATGGATTTAGGGCAAAAAATATTCATTATATGGCAGAAGGCCGAGATAATTCCTAACCTCCTGGATGTGGCACCCCTGGTAGGTCCCCCACCCATGAAAATTAGAGTGGTGATGTTTTGCACACTGCCCTTGGTGGCCCCTTCACAAAAAAGCACCTGTTTTGACCCCTCTGGCCACCTGAAAAATAGGAAATGTGTTTTTTATGTGGAAACTAAAAAAACACTAGTGTTTCTCCTTTAATTTTATATCTGAAATCTACATTTATTGTTCTTCATTTTTGAGATTCGCATTTACAGAGCTGAATTCGGTAAAAATTAACATAACAAGAAACTTGATGTTCATGAGGTTCCGCCACCAAGTCCACAGGAACGGCCACCACCGCCGTCGCCATTAGAGACAGCTAGCCGATCTCCTATGAGATTGCCGCGCTTCCATAGGTGCCATCGCCATTAGAGACATTAGAGGGAGCGATTCTAGATCTCCTATCTGGGGAGCTCAGATCTGTAGGGGAAGGGAGGAGCCAGAACTGCGACCTGGGGAGCCCTTGCCACTATGTGGGAGATCCTAGCACCAGGGTGGTTTCAGCGACGGGGAGCTCGATTCCGGCGAAGCGACGACGAGCTCGATTCCGGCGTAGCGACGGCGAGGGGTCGACGGCGAGCTGGGCGGGCGGACAGAACAGGGAAGAAGACGGTGGCAACGGAACTCTAACGCTGACAAAGTCAAGTTCTATTAGAATAACGGGTAAACCTGACAAGGTGGGCTCAGCAAGCGGCAGCGGAACGGGAATTATGAGTTCAAACGTTTTCTCCCTATTCAAACACTAGGATTTGGGCTCAAACAAATTTTACCAAAAAAAGACCCTCTGAGCTATTTGTTAAGGGTTTTAGACCCGCAGGGTGATTGCAGCAAACTAAGGCACCCTGTGAGCCTGTGGCAAGGAACTTGGTGACCACAAACTGAATAGCCCCGAGTGGACCAACTCATAATTGGGCCGAGAGGAGGGCAGCATGGGTCGGTCATAAAAATATTTTGGGCCATCTTTGTGGACACCACATAGTTCCACTAAAAAAAGAGGGAAAAATATTGCATCAAAAAGAAAAGAAAAACGTTGGTACATGTCTGATAAGCAAAGCAAACAATAGCTTCGGCTCTGTTCCCCATATCGCCAAGGTTTTCTCCTTTCCTTTTAACACAAGCAAAATCTGGCAAAAGTTGGAAAGTGAGCTACTGCTATCATAATAGTTTGGGGAAAGCAAATATGGTGCCTTGATGCTCGTGTATGGCCAATCAAAGCTGCTCCCTTTTCTCGTAGACTCTCGTGCAAGCGCAGCCAATTTTTGTGTGAATGTTGACCGGCTATTGATCAGAGTTTCCCTAGATTTTGATTGGACTGACACACACTCGCGAGATAGGCATACAGGACAGCCGCACTCGCTCGTTATTTTGCGAGCGATTTTTCTTGCCATTTTCTTCATCTCCACCGCATGTTACACTTCCCTTTTTGCCAATGCCACACTCGATATCAATAAGTCATGCAGTAGCAAGAGCTACAGAACGGAACAAAAGTGACCGCAGGTTATTCCCGTTCTACGATGGCAAATGGGCAATCCATATCGGGATCGTAGAGCTCACACTTAACCAGGGTGTCGAAGAAGGCAATAATAACCCATCTCTGACTCCTCTTTGCTAAACTAACCTCTTTTCAGAAAAAATAAAGATACATATCCTCTTTGATGACTCGATATTAGTAATCCCCTCTACCTCAATTTGTTTGTGTTTTAGCTGTAGTTAAAGTTAAACTTCATAAAAATTTACAAATATATGATAGAATTCCAGTTCAATATTCTTAGAGCCATTATGAAGTGCGGCTTCCATATTGCATGTATATCTACGTGTCCGAACGATTTAGATCGAACACATACCCATGCGCCAGCAAGCTCAGCTTTGCGTGTACGTGGAAGAACGGAATGGGCCATGACGTGGGTGTTGGTCTCACGTAGGCCGTTTGCTGTGCGAACGGGGCGCGTGTCTGCGACCAAAGACGTCAGGATAGTCTCGGTCAAGTTGTAACGGAACGGCATGTTGCTCATACCTTTTCAAAAATCAATGATGCCATCTACAGATTGTACCCCACATTTCACGTCACAATGTTGATGTCAGAAGCAACCTCTGCAATCGCTAAAGTAATATTGCAAAAGGACATTTGATCAAAAGAAAACTGGTGTGCACATTTTTTTTTTCCTACAAAGGTTAAAGAAATCGAGCTGCCCATTATGCAAAATTCATCTTCTCATCAGTGTCATCCCCGGTTTTGAGACAGCAGGTTGTCTCCTTTAGTTAATTTTCCGCTACCTAGCGGAACATCTGCATTTATGCAGCTAAAAAGAAAGATTACCTAATGATCACTTCTATCCCGCTAGGCTTTTTTCTTGAATGTATTCACCTAGCTAAGCTACCTGTCAGAATTATTGGATCAACCATTAAATAAGTAAATAATAATCGTTAATGGAAAATAACATACACTCTATCCGATCACTATTATTTATCGCTAATATGGATATATCTATCATTTATGCATTAGTTGCAAGTAAAAGTTTAGTCTCACATTGGTTGGACCTCCTTATAAGTGAGATTCTTCTATGATTGACGAGCTTAAGAAATGGATACCCATTGTACGAGCATGAGAAAATGGTACCTATATGTATTATATGTATGCTCATCTGGTCTCCATATGTTTATGTGAATGAACCGAGCCGAGGTAGAAGTCGAAATTGCAAGGACTGGGTTGCATGCACTAGTGGGACGAATGAGTTGTTTACAGCTAACAAAAAGTTATTTAGATGCATACATTTAATTCTTATCTATTTTTTAAACATATTTATTCTATTATTTAGGATCAACAATAGTCTTTCTTTGATCCATATTATAGTATATGAATGCCCGCTCTACACTTGAAATAATATCTACTGAAAAAAATAGATGAGTTGGTTTGTATTTGTACACTATGTTTTATTTTTATATATTACTCCCTCCGATCGGAAATAACTGTCGGTGACTTAGTACAAACTTTGTACAAAGTTAGTATAAAATCTCCGACACTTATTTCCGATCGGAGGGAGTAAATATGAAATTCCTACTCTCCGCGAACAACAACACATGAGATTGTCACCCTATCATGGAGCATTACACCGCCGCTCAGGACTACTGGCTTATTCTCCAACATCGACGTCGTCGACTACATCCCCTATGCCCACAGCATCTTTGGCGGTGTGTCAAAATCCGAAAACCTTGCCAACACAACATCCCTAGTGGGAGTAGCCGCACTTCGATGAAATTTGCCCAGCCCACTCAAAACTAACGAAAAAATGCACCATGGGATTGAGGAGAGGGAACACTGATTTTCGAGACGCAAACGCTCGACTAGAAAACTTATGACAATCGAACACATGTTCAAAACATGGAGAAAATCTTCCAATAATCATGCAGCTAGGAATCCATAAAAATAGTTCAATGTGCCCCGGCTCACGGCATTGATCTTTCGAAGTACATTGTGTTCCAGTGCATGAGAATGTATATGCAGGATCTGTTGATTTGAATCCATTCGTAAGGGCTCATAACCATGTTTATTTTTTTGCTAATCCCATACTTTCTATTGGTCGCCGTTTCTCAAAGTTCCGGCCACCTCGCAAACTAAAACTGCCGCTGGTAACATTGAGCAGTTTAGTTTGCGGTAACGGATTGTTGTTGGACGCGCAATGCTCTGAACCGTAATAAAAGGGTAAAAGAAGGAAGCTTCGTAGCAGGTTCCAAGCTTAACGGCGTCGCACGAACCTGCCGGCCGTAATCGTAATCCCGATCAACCCCCTGATGTTCAGGGCCTGAACGAAATTACCGCCACGTGACTGCGCCCCACAGAATCCACCTGCCTCGTCAGAATTTTGGTTTGTAAAACTTTGTATAGGAAAGACAGCAGGAATCTACTATTCCAGACCGCCCCCGACGGTGAAACTCCAGCAGCGGTTGTAGGTGCCTCGCACGAAGCGCGCAGCCAGGAATCGAATATACTTGGCGGAGGCTAGCATAAACCGTAGTTACATTAGGATAACATGGCTATAAGTAACTTTATAAATCTGTAAGTTTTACTGCTGATAAGTGACAGTGTCTTTCGCCAAGTACAGATGGTGGATGGCTCAGTGGCCCTCGCAGCTCAGCGCTTTATTTACTCCTTAAGAATCGTTCCCTGCAGCTGACCTCCCCCACGCACTTCTCCTCTTCCAGCTCCACGCCAATTAAACCCTACTCCTCTCGCGTTATCTGCGCTTGCGTCGCCCTCACCTCGCGCACACGTAGAGAACGAACCAAAAAAGCGCCGAGTAACGCACAGCCGCAGAGACGACTGTTGTATCCACCGCTCTCGCTCGCGCGGCGGACCGACCGATGGAGGCGACGGCGGCGTCCGACTACGACGCGCACGGCTACTACGGCCGTGACAGGAAGCCTTCCGCGGACCTCTTCGTCGTCGACGACCTCCTCGCGCTGCCGTGCGACGACGAGGAGGATGAAGGGGAGGAGGCCCAGGCGGCGTACCAGCTCGGCGCCGCCACCGTCAACGTCAAGGAGGAGCCCTGCTTCGGGAACGCGTCGGCCGACTCATCCACCGTCACGGCCCTCGACAGCTGCAGCAACTCCTTCTCCGGCCTCGCCGATGGCGACTTCTCCGGCGGCCTCTGCGAGCCGGTAATTTCTAATTCCCTCTGGACCGTTCGATTCCTCGTATACCGTCGTTTTCACAATTTCTTTTGTCTGATGAATTCTTTGGTTTTTGTTATGGAACTAATTACGGGCCGGACGGAAACGGAAAGAGATTTTTTTAGCAGCGATGTTAATTACGATATTCCATGATATATTCCATTAAACCACTCCAAAATTTCCTCCAGAATTATGCAACTCCAGTTCAGTTCTTTCCTTTTCTCGCGCAAGCAGTAACCGAAATAGGAAAACAGCTGCACCTCGTAAACAGTACTGTACAGTGCCAAAACTAGCACCTTTCAAGTTCAGCGCTAGCTGGACTGGACACTTCCGTATAGCGCACACACGAACACCAAAGAAGTTTGTTACAGTAGCTTGTAGAATTCTCGAATGAAGCAGACGTACGCATGATCAATTGCTAAACTACTTTGTTGTGAATTGTGCGCAGTATGATCAGTTGGCGGAGCTGGAATGGCTGTCCAACTACATGGGCGAGGGCGAGGAGAGCTTCGCCTCCGAGGACCTCCAGAAGCTGCAGCTCATCTCCGGCATCCCCTCCGGCGGCTTCTCCTCGGCCAAGTACGGACCTCCTGCTCCGGCGGCTGCCTCCGCGGCGCAGCAGCCCGGCATGTTCCTGCCGGAGGGCCCCGTCCCCGCCAAGGCCCGCAGCAAGCGGTCCCGCGTCGCGCCGGGCAACTGGTCGTCCCGCCTGCTGGTTCTCCCGCCGGCCCCGGCCTCCCCGCCGTCCCCGGCGTCCATGGCCATCTCGCCGGCCGAGTCCGGCGTCTCGGCCCAGGCATTCCACGTGAAGAAGCCGTCGAAGCCGGCCAAGAAGAAGGAGGCGCCTAGTCCGCATGCCCAGCCGGCGAGCCCGCCGTCGGGCGTCGCGGCGGCGGCCAACGAAGGGCGGCGGTGCCTGCACTGCGAGACGGACAAGACCCCGCAGTGGAGGACGGGGCCCATGGGCCCCAAGACGCTGTGCAACGCGTGCGGGGTGCGGTACAAGTCCGGGCGGCTGGTGCCGGAGTACCGGCCGGCGGCGAGCCCCACGTTCTCGATGGCCAGGCACTCCAACTCCCACCGCAAGGTGCTGGAGCTGCGCCGCCAAAGGGAGATGCACTCGCACTACCATCAGCAGCACGTCGGCTCCGGTGGCCACCCGGCCGGCCTCGGAGGCCTGATGCACATGGAGAGGTCCCTGCTGTTCGACGGGCCGGCGGCGCCGCCCCTCGTCGGCGGCGACGACTTCTTGATCCACCACCACCTAGGGACAGACTACCGGCAGCAGCAGCTCATGTAGACGAGATCGAGTCGATCGTGTGGTAGAACTGATCGATTAGCCCAGTAATAATTAAAGCAGCTAAAACCCCAGGAACCAGCTGAAGTATCGGAAGAACTGCAGATCTTTTGCTTAGGAGTTACTTTTCTTTTCCCAGCCTTTTTCTTTCTCTTCCGTTTGCCTAGACTGTGTGCCTTTTGTTTAGCTCGATCGAAATTTTCGTGTCAATTTTGTTTATGTTCGTCTCCGGTAGGCTTTTTCTGCTTTGTTAGTTCATCCTAAACTAATTCTAGGGAGTTGGTTTGTTTTTTTACTTCTTAGCATTTTGTAATAGAACTCTTAGCTTTAGTTCTTTTAATGCTCATAGAATATGAAAACAAGTCGTTTTGGCCATTTTTTTTTATGATAACTCTCAGTCATGTAATGTGCACTATTTAGCCGTGATCAAGGATGAAGCTCATCAGCCATGGCATGCATTGCAGCAGACATGCGTGCACTCATGGAGTCACATATGTTGTGTGCTTAACCGAACGAGCAAAGTTACCCTAACCAAGAGGCGAGGCGAGAGTGCCATTGCCCACCCACCGTCCGTCGGAAACCGCACGTGATCGTTAGAATCTCGCGTAAAAAAAAGTGTCCTCTAAGCTGTTGGATCCAATCAGAGGGAGGTTCCCCGCTGTAAAATTTGTTGTTGGTGGTGGCATCGTTGGGTCAAGTAAACTTGGTTCATCATTGCCCTGCGGCCTGCGCTGCACACACCACAATGCGCGCGGGTACCACACCTTTCCGTGGATTTCCGGATATAAGCAATTTTGCCTGCAGTTCGTTGGGGCGGCACACACCCTGCCCTGCCTGCATGCACCCGCCATTGCTGCCCTTGCCAAGTGGCCAGGTGAAGCTTCGGTTTTACCTTGGCGGACGTGACGTCGTAACTAAAACTGACAGTTCAGAAGTCAGAACAAGGCCAGACAGCAGAGCAGGCCACCGTACGCACGCAAGCCACACTTATTTGTCTGTAGCATTAGTAGTATATACACTACTATTAAAGTTGATCGATGACATAGCGGTCCTGAGAAACGCGAAGTTACCGCGTGGTTTTTCCCCTTCTCTGGCACGCATGTCTGCATGGACGCTGGCCGAAGTATGGGATCTCCAGCGGACCGATCCACACGGACAAACGCGATCTGAACACGTCTACGTGGATAGAAAAATAGAGAAAAGTGATTCCAACGGGCCGACCCAAACGGACTGCGGGGGTGGATCGACGCATTCTTGGCCCATATGTGGACTGTGACTGCAGCAAGGCCACCACCTGGCGCGTCGTGTCCTCCGCCACCTACGTCACCTCATTCTCCTGTTGCGCGGTCACGACGGCGGCCAGAGCCCATGCCTCCTCCTGGAGCCGACGATGCTGCGCGCACCGGTTGACGACCAAGAGCGCCTCGCTGACTCTCTACTCCTCCTCGGCCTGCACGACCGCCTCCGTCACCGCCACGAACGCCGCAGCGTCACTCGGCTGCTGGCCCGCGAGCTCTTCCGCCCGGCGCATGGCGTCCGCCACCTCGGCGTCCTCGGGGAAGCGGGCGAGGGCGAGCTCCCTGAGCATGGCCCACTTCCTGTTGTCGGTGGGCGCCATAGCTAGCCAGCTGCGGGAAGGTTTTGGCGGCGGCGGGAAAGAGGGTTTTTGGGTGTCTATGGTTGGGCGAGCGCCGGCCTGATTTATAGGCAACCCGCATCGGCGCCAAACATTGGCAGGCGCGGGGGAACGGCCAGCGGGAAGCATTGGCACGCGCGTGCCCTCCAAAATTCTGACGGCAACACTGGCGCGCACCGAAATTTTGTGTCGGGCGCCATGCCTCGGCCCGTTGGGCTCCCCTCCCCCCCCCCCTCCCCCGACCCATCCGGACATGCCTCATTTTAGTGTCTGCCGTCCGACTCAAACGGACCAATTCGAACCGATTCAGATACTTAAATGGATCGATCCGCTGGAGATGTCCTAACGCAGCAGCAGGCGGTAGAGTGGGGAATTCTGCCAAGTGGATGAGTTATAAAACTGGAGGGCGCCGTGCTTGCTCGATCGGGGCGGCAGGGGCAGGGCGCCCGGCCGGCGACGCGCGGATGCGCTCCGTCGCTCACATGGGGTGGTGGCAATAGCAATAGAGAAACCCGAGATAGAGGAGCGAGAGGCTACCACTTACTACAATATTGCGTCGGTCCGGGGGCCCTCGCGATCCCAGGCACGCAGGCAGTAGTTGGCGATCCAAATGGAACGAACGCTAGCTATTATACTCATCGGTTGCTGTAAACTACGTTACCAGAGTACCAGTTATACCGCGTCGTCCATCCGGGTTGACAGACAAGGTTTTACTGTCACCGCTGAATATGCTTCCTGGCGACGGAGCATGTGTGCGCCCCCGGCCTCGGTACCGCGGACTCCTGCGCCTCCGCCCGCCGGCAGGACGTGCGATCGAGCGCCGAGCGCGCGGTAATTTTGCTAGCGAACTACCGTACCAGAGTTTCGTTGCGCAATGTCTCTGTCCGCTGGTGGAGAAGATCGCACTTGGCACGGATCATCAAGCCGAGCTGGACTCACGCGCGCATCCTGTGCACGTACGCGCTGGCCGTTTGTGCGCGCATGATCACTTCACATACATATGCGGTCAATGCCAGCCACGGCGCCTCTAGCTCTCAGCTACATAAAATACTGATCCATCGATCGATCGATCGGGCAGGCTAATCAGTGAGCTCGGTCCGGTGGAGATGGATGGATCAAGGAGCACAGATTCGCCGCCAGTTAATTAAGCTAGATGGGGCGTGCGAGCCGGGCAAGCGTAGTGGGGGGTGTCGAGCTCCATCGATCACATGCGCGCGCCATGGCCGGCCGGCCGGGGTAGCGCTGCCGTGGGCTTTTGCTCGGGGGTAACGTGCTGGCCCCATAGCCAGTACGTGCAGCTACTACATCTTCTTGCCGTGGTCGCCGGCGAGCGAGGTGAACAGTGCGGCTCACGACTCCGGCCACGTGAGCCCACGTGCGCGTGCGCGAGAGCACCCACCTCCGCCCTAGCTCCGGGGCCGGCTTTTCTTCGGGTGGGGCCGTGGCGGTGGAAGGAAGGCAGATGCGCTTGCCCCGCGCCACACCACACCGAAGACAGGGAAGAACCGGCAAATGAGCCATACATTGCCACCTGCAGGCTGATTGCCGTGATTACTTCTATCTGCTTCCATCGAGTTGCCAAACCTGCCTGCTTTCCAGAAAACTGTACAGTATCTCATCACTGTTTCTACAAAAAATCAGCATTTTCCCTTGGTTTCAACAGTCAGTACAGTTTGAAAATGGCGATAATCACATTAAGAAATTCGGATTCGTGAAAGCGCGGTCAAAATGTACTACGACGGTGCACGATCACATTAAGGTGGTACAGGCACAGCTAGCAGTGCGAGAACTTTGCTCTACCATCTTTCTTTAAGCGAAATTGGCGTCAGTGCTGCTGCAAGGAAGAGCTCGAACACGCGATCGAGCGATTCCCCTTTCCACAAAAGAACACGACATCGTAGAATCGAGAGACTCCTCTGCACGACAGCTAGCCCGAGAGGAAACGGCACGTACGCTTGCTTTGCTTCGGCCGGAGAAGAAAGTGGCTCTGTAACAACTGTAAGCCTCACGCGTAGGGCAAGGCACACTTCTCCCGGTCTCTGCCATGCCAGGGCACCGTGACGTGCTTCCATGCTTTCCGTTTCGTCGAGCGAAGGGAGAAGACGGCGACAAGGTAAGATATATCGAGGTAGCGACATACAGCGTTGCAAAGTTGGATCGAGCGTTTATACCCCAGAGTTCGTTTCCGTTTCCACGACGAAATGTATCAGTACACCGAATTTACGTTGAAATTTTGAGGGGCTTTTGGCCCAGGATAATAAATTCTTAAAATCTCAAAGACCTATGTTTATGCATGGTAAGACGTGAAACAGAACTTATATGTCTTAGGCCAGTTGATAGAGAGCTGAACCTTTTTATAAGTGAGACTTGTTTGTTACTACTACTCACTAGAGCATGAGAAGAGGAGTGGTACAGGTACCACTACGCCTTCTTCTGCCACGCCGCAGTTCTACTAATTGTCAATTCTCTATCAACTGGCCTAAGACATGTAAGGGACAAATAAGATTTAGAGAAAAATAATTTCTTCAAATGGTCATGAAAATCAAGTGAGAAATGGTCAAAGTTTTGTTCTTTCTTCTACCAACTACTCCCTCCGTCTAGAAATATAAGATGTTTTAGCTTTGTGAGGTGAATGTATCTAGATATCTTTAAGTGTATAGGTTCGCTCGAATCTATACACTAAAAGATGTCTAGATACATTAGCTTCTGAAAGCTAAAACATCTTATATTTCCGAACGGAGGGAGTAGCTTATTTCACGCACAAAGGAAGTGTTGTGTGCATGGACCGGAGCCCATTTAGCCTTGTGCTAGCCACAAGACTCGCTCAAACCGTGTAATTTTGAATTTTGTGCAAGTCTAATAGATGATGATTTTTAAATTTTGGATAAAACAAGAAATTTCTTAAGCAAGCCGGGTTACAAGCTGATCATGTTCTAGCAATTGAAGAAACAACTTCCAGTCCAGAACTTACCACGTATCAATACGACGTTATGTCGTACTCTGCGATCATTCCACTTTTAAAAAGTACAATCGTCTACTCTTGGTAGACAATCTTCCAAATCTCCAAGACCACGTGTATGAAGGGGGGATCCATCCTTCGACGATAGTCTAGCCTTCTATGAATGAAGAGGACAAAGATATGGCACTAAACATTGTGCATAACTATTTATTCCTTTTCAGATTTTTACGATAACATTGTGTTGGGGTTTTAATTAGTGTAATAGGGATAGGATCGGGCAACCGGGGCTTTTATTTGGAGAGAGCTTTTATTTGGGCGGCAAAGCATACAACAACCGGGGCTAAATATAAGGTTAATTGGGAGACCGTTTGCCGTCCTAAGAAGTGTGGCGGGCTTAGGGTCCTTCATTTGGAAAAAATTGCAAGATGACTTCGTTTGCGTTGGCCTTGGCTTCAATGGAAAGACCCCAACAAACTTTGGGTTGGAACCGGGAACCCTTGTTCCAAGGATGGTATGGATTACTTCTACGCCGCCACCAAGAAATGGTCGCAAGACCCCTTTTTGGGAAGCTCCATGGCTTGATGGGAGAATTCCCAAAGATATTGCACCAAAAATCTATGAGTGTTGTGCTAGAAAGAATCGGACCGTCTCACAAGCTATCCATGAGAATGCGTGGATTAGAAAGCTCAAGCTTGATAAGGCTTTTTCTTTGGAGCATCTTACCCAATTGGTTGAGCTTTGGTCTCTTGTCAACAATGTGCAATTGCAAGACGAGGTGGATGATGATATCCTTTGGAAGTTCACAAATAATGGGCACTACTCTGTGGTGTCGGCCTACAAGATAAAATTCCTTAGCCTTGTTCAATCTAGCATGTACAAAATTGTTTGGAAAGCTTGAGCCCCTCCCAAGGGTCAAAAATCATGCGTGGCTTGCCTTACAAAATAGGCTTTGAATGGCGGATAGGCTTCAAAAGAGGGGATGGGATAATTGCGGCTTATGCCCTCTTTGCAAGCAAACTGAGGAATCATCCAATCACATCTTTGTCCATTGCCGCTTCACCGTACGAATTTGGGAGCTTCTAAAGAATTGGTGTGGCCTTTATGACGTGCATCTTAGGCATTGGGCGGATCTTAGCATCAAAGATTGGTGGTCGCTATTGGCCAAGAAAAGCACACATCAACGCAAGGCATTAGCCCCCCTCTCGTTGCTCACTGTTTGGGAGATTTGGAACGAACTCAGTGCGAGAGTCTTCCGTAATAAATTGTCCCCCGCTTTTGTAATCTTAGAGAAGATTAAGGGTGAGGCTAGATTGTGGGTGCTCGCGGGAGCGAAGTGTTTGGGTGAATTATTGTCGGGAGAGTAGGCTTCTGTAATACTTGGTACATTACATTCTTATAAACTTCTTCTTAATTAATTGATTAGGGCAAAGTGTTGCCCCCGTTTCAAAAAAAGGATAGAACTGGCAAAAATGGTCTTTGGGAAGATCAGTTTGTGATGGAATGCTCTCTTGCTGACATGTGTTGCACGCGGAACATCTTATGCGTCACTTCGGGGACAAGCTGATTCTCAAGGGCCCGACAATGTCATGGCCGATGACAGTGGAGCATCAACAAGCACCTGATAGTGAACGGTTAAATGTGTGTTATGCGTGTAACAACTGAACACGGGTGGACCCAAGTGGCAGTGTAATAGTGCTGACAGGTGGACCAGTGTAAGGGTGTGGTCATAAACCCAGGATCAACCTTCGTGCACGACAAGTTATCAGGAAGTAAATATTCCAAACTGAATTTCACCTACTTCCCTTCCCCTTTGTTGTTGTTCGTGTTCTTCCCCAATTCTCTCTTTGATCTATCTGCCGCTAGGCAATTCTCTCCAATGGAGTTTTGCATAACATGCTAGCTCCCTTTGGTGTTTCTTCTGTGGCGAGCCCTCAAAATGTGCAAGGCTCCAACGTTCCAAACGACTCATGAGGTTCCAACATTTACAATTTGCAGCGAAGATGTACTGTCCATGACAAATTTCTGTTCTGTTTTCAGCCAGCCAAACATAACGTCATGACCTCACCTCGCTACATGCACGCAGCGCAAATCAAGATCAGCGGAGAAGAGTACCGAGCGAAGCCCACCCTTCTGAATAAAAACAGCCAGATGAGATGATGCAATACAAACTCAAGTATCAGTGCTTTTCCTCAGTTCATATCAGTTTGCTTCATCGATCCCCAACAGTTTGATTCAGTACAAGAATTGGCTCAACTGGCCTGTATGACATATATTATATTATTGGGTCAAGCTGTCCACATGAGCTACTACATTTGTAATCAATGTGAAGTGTTAAAGAATGGATGATATAGCTCATGACCAAACAAACATAACACTTTACAAAAGAGAGGGAAGAGGAACAAAAAATGTGGTCAGGTTAACACCGCTTCAAACCAAGAAACCTTAATGGCCTATTTGGAATGCAGGAATCTCACAGGAAACTGTCAAACTCCCGTAAAAATATAGTATCAATCCTTGTTCCAAACTGGACCGCGTATTGAGCTACAATCAGGAAGCAAATGACTAGATAGGTGAGAGGCAGGAGCAGGAAGACCATAAAGCCTATGGCAACTTCACGTTGGCCAACTCCCCCATGGACGATTTTACAGTTTCTTCTGCTGCGAAGTCCTGTGATATTCGAACACACTGATCAGTGAACTTTGGATAATATGTTTAAGCAAAAGTATTTTGTGCCATAATATACAAATATAGTGAAAAGGAAACAAAATATGTGCTTGGTTCAGGCATCAAACGACTTGAATGCAACAACAAAAAAGTGAAAGCACTATAGCATGGTTAAGTACCTGCAGGCGCTGCATCAAGTACATCAAGAACAAATGCACGAACACCTGATAGAGGTATACACATATTTAGTTAGTGGTCAACCTTAACATGATTTAAAATAAAACATACAAGATAAAAGTAATGTGGTTCTTGCCAGATAGAACAGAAGGCAGACTCGGGCAACAGGATGCCGCCACAGAAATCTAGTCGCCCTCACAGCGCCTGAATCTAAAAACTTTGCAGCCTTTTGTAACTGGAACGCCAAGATGCCAAGAAAGTAAGGTAAATATTAGTGTTCTCCCACTATATATCAGGATGCAGCACTTTATCTTTCCATTGGACTCATGCTGTACCTGCTGATTTGCCGTTGCCATGTGCCGATGATGTAGAGGGAGAGGCCTGAAATATACGCATCTAATTGTCTAAAACTGTACTAGAACTTGCAAATAGAGGAACACAGCTTAAATCTTTGGAAATCTCAAGTACAATGTCTAACACAAGGCTGCTTCTCTTTTGATTAGACATTCTCATTGCATACAGAATTATGCCATGCTTATTAACGAAACATGTTTAATAAGAAAAAAGAATGGTCAACATACTCTAGCACGTTGATATCGGTATCTTCTTCCCATGATGATGCTGACCTGCGAGATACCCTACTCCTTTCTGCTTCTACCTATCAAATGGAACACATTGATAACATAGTGGCAGTAAGATAAGAATATTCCACAGGATAATGATTGGATCAGAACTAATAGAGGAGGAAGAGAAATTAGGAACCTGCACTTCATGAAATTGCTTCAACGATTTCTCTAGTTGAAACTCTAATGCACCTTTTTCACTGGCCATGGACTCTAATTGCGTTTGCTTGTGGTACTAGAAGAAATGATGCATACATAATAAATTAGCTCTTGTTAACCAATATGTCAATGACACAAAAGCAAATCAGTATGCTTCACCACATACCAGTAAATCAGTAAGCTCACGATATCTCTTTTCTAGCTCAACATGCTCCTAAAAACAAGACAAAATTGCAAGAATAAATGTGACACCTGTAAGTATGATCTGGTAAAAAGGTGGGTGAAGTAAATATTGGTCATGTTTAACAAATAAAGTGTAATTTGGTTAGGATTATGGTTTATGAACCTGTCTAGAATAATGCTCTGCGTCTCTTCTCATTCCAGCCATTTCAACTCTCATCTTCTGCAACTCAGCCTACATCATACAAATAAAGATGTTGAATAAGCAATGGTGCGAGACAAAGCATTCTGATTACTACAATGAAAACAACTCGATTTGAAATATTAATATTTTCTGTGATACCTGATCATCATATTGACATTTTATTACCTAAACTCCTAGTTATTATTTGACAACTAATTCTTTGATATCTTATGAATTAAATGGTACCTCCAAGGAGGATATCTTGCTTTCTGCCTCTCTTTGGCTTTGGCGTGCTCGCTCAACTTCCTCCTGCCATGCCTGTATCTGCTTTCCAAAAGCGCAGCAGCGAGAGAAACAAACAACAAAATATACCATTTCAGGATAATGACAATACGCTAAGTATCAAATATTTCTAAGCAAAATAAATTAAAATACATATAGGCCTTTGTAGAGATGGTAATAAATAGTTTGCAATATGGGTATTTCAAAGACATGGATGGGGTACACTAAGTACAATTTGATATTACTTCTAGAAATAACTGAGGTGCTTTGGTTTTACACTGAAGAACACCACGTCTACTTTTGCCACCATTTGGAATCAGTTTGGCACCTGTTTTTTTTGTAAAGTATTCTGGCTGTGTCATTTGGGTATTGCTGGATCCTGTCAAGGGACTGGGACTAGCTCCTGATATATCTGTCAATTCTATCTCCGGATGTGTAGCTTTTTGCCCCATGGAGAACAATTTTATTTGGTTAGTTCAGCTTCCGTGCACTGAGCTATTTGGAAGTGCAGAATATGCGATTCCATTGATAAGAAATATCGGTCCCATGTCGAGACTATTTTTCTAGATTTGCTTGTTCAAAGGTTTACAGTAGCCACCCGTTCAGGTCGCGGTGAAAACTAGCTGGAGCAGAGCACCTAATATAGAAGGCCATATGTGCTTCTTGCCTTCAACAAACGTCTGTTGGCTTTGTTGTGCACTACTTCCCTACACTTGGTGATAGATATTGAGGTCGTCATGCTGCAACTGCAAGGGCTTAAAATGGAACGGAAGTCTCAGTGCTGTGGATTGGGGGACATCTCTTTTGTGATTGTAACAAAAAAATTACACCTTGTTACTTCTTTGCCGTTATCTTATTCTGGCCGAGTGTCTGTATAGGGTAGCTAATACCGATGGGAGGTGCAATCAGGTTTTTGACATGTAGTTCGTGACCTATCGTGATCGCACTGCGGGTTTCCTGATAGGTGTCAGACCCTTTTCCTTTTTTCCGTCTTTTTGCTGTCAACTATTATTTCAGTTTTAAGTACTAGAAATGGGTTGATCCGGTTTAGAGAAAAAATAACCTGAAGAACTTGATTAGCTTCTTCAGAAGGCTTTTTCTGAGCACGGCGATTACGAGCTTCCATCTCCTGTAGTTCTTGGTGCAGTGTTGCACATTCAACCTGAGACAACCAAGGTATCAACAGTGAATAGCAGCAACTAAGCCGTTCAGGTATGGTGCACAGTGTCAAAAGGAATTTACCTCAAGAACAGCTACTTTGTGCTCAAATTCCATTGCTCTTGATGAGCTTTGATCAGCAGCTCTCTGTATGCCAACAGAATAGTCAAAATCAAACTAAACTGCTATTGTTTCTTTTAGGAACAGAATCAAAGCCAAATAATGGTTTAATAGTAGGAATGATTGTGTTGGAATTAGAGATCAATCGGTCAAATTGTGACAACATAAAATCTAAACTAAAATCCATTGTTAAAAGTAAAAAAGTTCAGATTAAATTAACAGAAAAAGGATAGCAGTTGGACTATTTGAACATGAGAGCTTAATAAATTGCTGGAAATATATTATAAACCACTTATCATGAATGAAGTACAGCCCCTGAGACAAAGTTGCCTGTTCTCTATTTGGATTACTGTTACTTATGGTGTACATGTTGGTCTTGTGTTATGGACGAACCTCTACAATTTAAATAGGTATGTTCCACCTCTTCTAAATGTTTAATTAACTCATAATGGGGGTTGGAGAGTGAAACTTGTTTTAAGGACAACATCAACATAAGTTTCCAATTATTCTCTGGAGAACAGAACAAAATAGGCCAATAAACAGATAAACACGATTAACAGGCTAGCATGTCTGCGCTGTATGGCAAAACATTTGATCTTACAGGAGTAAACGTAACAAGTCACTCGAGAGAGCTATTCTCTCTGCTGATTCTTGAACCTATTAGAAAAATATGTAGTTGTAGAAAAACAAAGGGTCGGGCTGTGATAAATGCCCCTTGAACTGTGTATGACATTGCATGAGAGGTAAATGTGAACCAAATATGTATATAGCAATAGCACCCACATACAGTTTTCCTGTTAGTTTTCAAGAAAATTGGCAGATAACTTTGACATACTCACACAAAAGCATGATGATGCCTGATAATTATACCTTGTAATATTACCTGGATTCTAGCAAGAGCATTTGATGCCTCGACAGCCCGATGCTCCAATTCTACTTCTCTGTCAACGGCTGCCTGCGACGTAATAAAAAAACTTTACAACACAAGAAACTATGACAAAGATAAACCAATAAAACGGATGTACTTTAACAAATTACCATCTTTGTAGCATTATGTGCAATACGCTCCTCTTCAGCCCTCCGCTCTACAGTAGAAAGTTCCTCTCGTAAAGCCTAAAATGCAAATGGTACATATGGAGGTTTTAGATAACTGCATGAACACATGAGGGCTATTCTATCGCAGAAACCCTATTTTACTAACCTGGATGATCCTGGTTTCAGTAAGCTCACGGTTCCTCTTAAGGCCATCCATATCTTCCTAGTATCAGCAGACAACAAAATCATTTTATTATCTATCTGATGAAATCAAGTCATCAATTATTGTTACAGATGCTTAAAAACATAATAAAAAAATGTTAACAGTCAGTCAGTCACACATACAGTCGTACTGTTCAAAATCTATATCCAAAAGAGGACATATGCATCAAGCTGTACAACTTAAAAACACACATGTACTATTTCCTGAGAGCAAGTCCCGAGACTTCCTCTGATTCTGAGTCTGACAGAATCCACGCTCCAGACACTGAATATTCCGGGTTCATAACTGCTCATTTCCGACAACACACAGCTCGAGCTCATAATTTGAGTAGGTAAAACATGAAGACCCATTAATTACAAGTATGAAGACATAGTACTAGAGACAGCAAGAGACCTTCCATATGTGCAAAAACAATCACGTGCAGATGTGCATATAAAATGAAAATGAGCAACTCTCACTCCTGGAGCCAGAATAAACTAGGGGCCAGAATTTTGACAAGACTAAATAAAGTTGAAAGCTAGAATTTTTTAAGAGGTGCAAGAATGGATATTGGCAAAGCTACAAGAACCCAAAAATGACATGAGCATCATGAATTCTTGGAATGCGTGCAAAATATCCATAATCCACCTATTCCAACTACCAATCATGCCACTTGAGACTTTATTTGCATGCAACTACAAAGAAACTCAGAAGCATCTCTATGATATTACAAATGAAAAGGAAAAATAAAAACACATATTACAATGCAATTTATAATTAGATCATGGCAAAAACAAACAAAAACATGTGTTAGCATATTTCAAACAATTATAATGATTGAAAGACAGCAGTGAAGTGCCAATGGAGTTCATACAACCATACCAAGGAAACTCTACAACTGTACATGATGGCACAATGTACGGCTTCCTTTGGTAATGGTAGTAGTGTTATAGAAGAGATTTAAAAAACTTAAAAGAGTATAAAAGATGAAACCTGTAAAGATGCAAGCATTTGTTCTGAAGCTGCTGCCTTTTTCTTCCAAGAGTCCAATGATTTAGCTAGAGACTCGATCTCAGTGTTTTTCGCAGTCAAAGCATCAACCATGTTAGATTCAACTCGTGAACCTTGTACTCTGGACACTGATAGTTCTTGCTGAAGTTGCTTTATATGAGCTTCTTGAGAGCTACATTTCTCTCTCTGTTATGTGTTATAACATCAATGTATATTAGAGAAAAGCACTCTACCATGCATGGGATTAAGGTAGGTTGATAAAAGTGATATGACAAGAATTTTAGTAAGAAAATCTGACCTCATGAACAAGAAGTTCCTCTAGCTGCGCATTCTCAGATTTATATTCTTGGAGACGGGATGAAAGTCCAGCACAGACCTATTGATAAGTAAAAGGTAAAGTAACGGGTCAACATATGGACCTAATCACAAGAAAGGTAACATGGCAGGGTCACTAAGTTTATACTAATCCGTACCCGAGCTAATCTAGCTTCTTTTGACTGGCCAGTTTTTGCCGCGCTCTTCAGTAATCCCTGAGCCTGCCAAAGTCCAATAAGACAACGCCATAGTGTAAGCAGAGAACGAATTCACATCAGCACATTTGGTCATTATGAGTGCAATTTGCTACAGCATACCTCCTCGAGTTGGTCTTGCTCTTTCAGAGGAATTGAATCAGACTTATGTTCTTGTTGATTTTCTGTGATTTCTGGTGAATCTGACAAACTATCTTTCTTCGACTCTGGGGATTTGACAGAACCTCGTGTATCAGGTACTTCAGAGCTACTTTTCTCATGGACAACAGCCACAGCCGTGTCTTTATCCTCCACACTGACTTCTAGACCAATATCAGCAGACTGGTTACTGCTGCTTGGTTCATTTTTTTCATCAAGAACTGAAGGAGCAGAGCTTTCAGAAGCGCTCTCCAAACGCCCAGAATCTGTCACACCATCCGTGACAGAGCCTGTATCCTCAGGTTTTTTCTCCATGGACTGGACTTCAACTGCATTATCAACAACATTCACCCCTCTATCCTTTTTAAGGTCAACATCAGTGCTCTCTCCTTTGTCAGATGCACCCTCGTCATTCGCTCCCTTAATCTCAACCGAAGTGACTTCAGGTTCACTGGAACTAGCAGTAGCATCAACATTTGCTGGATCCACACGCGCTGAAGGTTTGATCTTCTCAATCTTGATCCTCTCCCGTGGCGGTTGCCTGTTTTTCCTTTCCTTCTGAGCCGCCGTCTTGGCACTAGCATCCCCAGTAGTGAGCTTCAATGGACCCTGCAACGCAAATTTACAGCAAACATCGGGTATCAGGTATACAGTCCGCAAAGGCATGAAGTATGTGCTCAGGAAGCATATCCAGTTGCAACCTTCTCCCTGGGCTTTCCCCTCTTCGCTTGCCCTTCTTGGCCACTCGATCCTTAGACAAAGAACGAATAGACATTGCACGTTACTAATGAACTCGCTCGCTGAGCAGCTAAATGTGCACCGATTAAACAAAAAAGGTAGCTTTACCTGAAGGCTGAGGACCAGGCTGTTCGTCGGACAGCTCCGTGGCCACGCTTTTCGCCCTCCGGTCGACGACTTCGAGCAAGTCTGATGCAAAAATCAGGCAGCTCTTAACATAGCCACATTACCAGCAAGTCGTAGCGTATTCCAGCAGGTAATGAGATGGCAATGGGTTCCGGTTGGGTGCAACTGGCCAAAAGCGGTCCGAACAAAACACGACACCAAGAAAGATTAGTTCGACAGATTTGGCAACTGGCATCACAATCCCGCGGAGCAACCGGAGCGGATACAGTAGGAGGGTACCAGGGAGAAACCCCAGATCTTAGCCGGAGGGAGGGGTGGATCTCGGCGGCGAATCGGAAGGAGGGGCGGGGAAGGGAGAGGGAGGTCTGGCGCGTACCTTCTGCAACCTTGAGCCAGGAGGCCATGGCAGGAGCCGCGTGATCACCGCCCCGGCGACGGCGAGAGGAGGGTGGCTGGCGACGGCGAGCTACTGAGTGGTGAGATTTCCGGGCGCGGCAGTGGGGAGTTCTCTCGCGGGAGGGTTGGTGCTGGCGGGGCTCCGAAGTCGGATCCGACCGACCGGTGGGTTTGCTGCTTGTTGGTAGGATCAAGTCCTGAAAAGTAACAAGTAGGTTGTTTTGTCACCGCACTCAGCAAGCCCGTCTAGCTCAGTTGGTAGAGCGCAAGGCTCTTAACCTTGTGGTCGTGGGTTCGAGCCCCACGGTGGGTGAATGATTATCTTTTTGCATTTCGACATCCAGTGAGTATACTCTTTATTATTGCTCAATAAGCAAACACAGTATTTTTTTTTAAGGTTAGTGACACCTTTTATTACTCAATAAGCATTAGTACAATGGAGATACCAGGAGAGTTCAGAAGCCACAATAGATCTAAGTTGTGTTCATGAGTAGGAATCCCCCATGAACTGATTATCTTTTTGCATTTCGACATCTAATGAGTATACTCTTTATTATTGCTCAATAAGAAAACACAATATTATTTAAAGGTTAGTGACACCTTTTATTACTCAATAAGCATTAGTACAATGGAGGTACCAGGAGAGTTCAGAAGCCACAATTAGATCTAAGTTGTGTTCATGAGTAGGAATCCCCCGTGAACTTCTTAAAATAGGCATTTGCCTTGTTTTATATATAAGGCAAACACACCATATATGAGTTCAAAAATAAAATGCTAGGGCAGCAAGTCAGTGGTGGTGACGAGGGTTAAACTCGATAAATATCCTAGATGAAGGACTTAGGATCGGGGAGACAGTGCGTCGGATGAACTCGAAGGTAAACTTAGTCGAGCGAGGTGGCTATGAAAGTAAACGTGGGTGTAGAACCTGGCTTGCTTTCAATCTGTCCCTCACCGTCCCCTCCTGGCCCCTATATATAGGTGGCCAGGTCTCGAGGACCGGGTAGGATCCGACACAGATTACAATATCGACATACGGTAAGAACTCGTATTTCGACTAGTATTACAATTGGGCCTAGCTTAACGGGCCTCAGGGGTACTCAACTGATGGGCTCTATTATCTATACCCTTGTCAGTAGACCCTGAGATTCTACCAGAATTACAGATTTGGGTTGAATCTCTAATCTTTTAAATTTTCGACTTGATCATTTCTTCGACTTCTTCATATCTTCAAATCTTCGAATTGGCCTTTCGACTTATAATATCTCGCAAGGGGTTTTGATGAACAAGCCTGACAACTCTGACGGATCAAGAGGTCAGTTAACTGTCAGAACAGATACTTGTCACCTACTTCAAATTCAATCCCCTTGGACTTGAATTCATGGATGGGCGAGAACTGCGTGAAGCAGTTCTCCGTGAACACTCTGGTGGAGGAACCCCATATGAAGTGGAGGTGTGGTACGACGGAGCCGGTGAACAATTCTTCAAGGGCGGTTGGTCGCGATTTGCGGAGGATTGATACGTCCATTTTGCATCACTATTTTGTATCATAATTTACTGTTATTCATTGAGATATTTCACATTTAGAGATGATACTTATGTTATTTCCTCTGTTTTTACATGTTTGATGATCATTGGAGGATTTGCTGCCGGAGTCAGGATTCTGCTGGAAAAAAGGACCATCAAGATACCATATTTTGAAGATCAGGAAAATTCCAGAAAAATACCAGAAAATTATATTTTATCAGAAGACTGAAGAAGCCAGAAGGAGAAAGCGAGAGGGGCCACAGGGCAGCCTCACCACCAGGGGGCGCGGCCCAGCCCCTGGCCGCGCCCACCTGTGGTGAGAGCCCCCTGGCCCACTTCTGCCTTCGCCCCTTCGCGTATTTCATCGTCCCCGAAAACCTAAGTGAAGGGGGGCTCAGAGATAGACATCGCCGCCTCTGCGGGGCGGAAAACACCAGAGAGAGAAAAGCTCTCCGGCAGGCAGAAATCTGCCGGGGAAATTCCTTCCCGGAGAGGGGAGATCATCGCCATCGTCATCGCCATCGCACCGGACTTCATCGGGATCATCATCATCATCTCCATCACCAGCACCTTCATCTCCACCATCACCATGTCATCCCGATGTAACATCTTGAGTTGAATCTTGTTAAATTCTTAGGGGAAACTTTCCTGGTGTTGATTACTCTTGTGGTTGATGCTATTGAGTGGAACCGTTGAATTAAGGTTTATGTTCAGATTGCTATTTACCATTATTTCACCTCTGATCATGATCCATATGATGTCTTGTGAGTAGTTCGTTTAGTTCTTGAGGACATGGGAGAAGTCAAGTCGTTAGTAGTGGAATTAAGTTGAGTAATATTTAATGGTTTGATATTTATTTGTTGTGGTGCCATTTCACTAGTGGTGTCATGTGAACGTCGACTACATGATACTTCACCATTTATGGGCCTAGTGAGATGCATTATGTATTTGGCTACCAATTTATGGGCCTAGCTCAATTGGTAGAGCGCAAGGCTCTTAACCTTGTGGTCGTGGGTTCGAGCCCCACGGTGGGCGAATCATTATCTTTTTGCATTTCGACATCCAATGAGTATACTCTTTATTATTGCTCAATAAGCAAACACAGTATTTTTTTTAAGGTTAGTGACACCTTTTATTACTCAATAAGCATTAGTACAATGGAGGTACCAGGAGAGTTCAGAAGCCACAATAGATCTAAGTTGTGTTCATGAGTAGGAATCCCCCATGAACTGATTATCTTTTTGCATTTCGACATCCAATGAGTATACTCTTTATTATTGCTCAATAAGCAAACACAATATTTTTTAAAGGTTAGTGACACCTTTTATTACTCAATAAGCATTAGTACAATGGAGGTACCAGGAGAGTTCAGAAGCCACAATTAGATCTAAGTTGTGTTCATGAGTAGGAATCCCCCATGAACATCTTAAAATAAGCATTTGCCTTGTTTTATATATAAAGCAAACACACCATATATGAGTTCAAAAATAAAATGCTAGGGCAGCAAGTCAGTGGCGGAGTCCGTGGCTAACTATGTGATGAGTTGATTCTAAATTCATGTTTCTATATGTGATAAGATGAGGTCGTGCATCGCTAATCAATTATGGCACCTGGCATGGCTGAAAATATGCCTCGTGGTCAGCAGATGACGAGGAGGCCCTGACTAAGGATGGAAATTCTATCCATAAGTTCAATATCCAAGGGGCACCCAAACTCGAATTCCTAGGGTATGGGTTGTCAGCTTTGCATATGAGTTGTACCCATGGGTAATTCAGTTAGTCATGGGTAGCGTATATGTATAAGATTGCATCCGTGGAATTCCATAGGTCTCCTAACTAATAATTAATTAAATTCATATTTTGTTTTACATGATATATGTTTAATTTTTATTGGCATCTGATACAATGTTACCCAACGATACACTTCCTTTCTTGTAGTTGAGATGTATTTCCTTACCTTCAACGAGCACATTTTCCTTGATTGATTTGAAGTGGTCTAGCCCATATGTGAACCCAGTAGTGGCCAAGTTGGACCTGGAAACATGTGACCTACTGGGCATGTAAAGGCTCAAAGCCCATGGTTGACTTACATTAGTGAGACAATTTGAGGCAACCTTTTAGTACCACTTTGATTAGAGTATTAGGATTTTGTTTTCCAGGATGTACGAGACATAGATGGAAATAAACAGTGTACAATGCTGAAAATGAATTCTTCACACCTTGACAAAATGCAAACCGGATTTTTTACACCTTCTAGAGGAATTCGTCAAGGTGATCCTCTATCACCATACTTATTTCTCTTATGTTTTGAGGCTCTTCCATGCATGTCGAAAATCATGCTGAAAATGCAAGTTCGCTAGTCGGGGTGAAAGTATGTCGGGATGCTCCGATGATATCTCATCTTTTGTTCGCGGATGATTCACTCATTTTGATGGAAGCTAATGAGGAGAATGCAAGGTAGCTAAAAGAACTTATTGATGCATATTATGCAAGCTTGGGTCAATTAGTAAGTGCAGCTAAATGTAGCATATATTTTGTCATAACACTTCTGTTGATAATGAAGTGAAGCTGTGTGAAGAGCTTGACATTTGGATAGAATCACTATATGATCATTATCTTGGGTTACCTTCCATGGTGGGTGTGGATAGGTCTGACAATTTTAACTATCTAGCCTGTTGAAAGAGTACAATCACTCATAAATGGATGGAAGAAAAAAAAATGTTATCAATGGGAGCAAAATAGATGCTAATAAAGGCGGATGCTCAAGCATACCTGTATTTGCGATGATAGTATTCAATATCCCAGAGAAAATTTGTAAGGGAATTACTATGCTATTTTGTAATTATAGTGGGGTGATGATGATAACCACAAGAAGATGCATTGGTTGGCTTGGTGAAAAATGTGTCTCGAGAAAAAGAAGGTGTGGGTTTTCGTGACTTGCACACGGTAGACTGCTATGTTGGCGACACAATGTTGAAGGCTTATGGAAGAGCCAAATTCTCTTTGTGCAAGAGTTCTCTGGGCTAAATACACTATCCAGATGGGAATCTTCTTAATGCATGGCTTAAAAATGGAAGCTCCTATACATGGTAAAGTGTGATATGTGGAATCGAAATTTTTAATTGAGAGTGTGTATGGCGTGTGAGATACGGGGAGCAAATTAATATATGGGATGATCCCTGAATCCCAACTAGCCCAATGAAGAAGGTTTACACTCCAAGAGACTATCCTACTTAATAAAGTATGTGATATTATTAATCCATCCACGGGGATTTGGGATGATGTGTGGGCTTTTCTGGAGTGTTTATGCAAATAGAATTCTTAAGATTCCTAATGCTCCATAGGTATGGAAGATTTTGTTGCTTGGCATCACACAAAAAATGGTTTATATTTTGTTAGATCAGCCTACCACGCGAAAGAAGAAACAAAGATGAACGAAAAGAAAAAAAAATCTCCCTTTATTATGGTACAGATTACCTACCGATCGTGGAGAGCGCGACCATCAAGATCTTGGGACACTTTATGAAAGCAATTATTCATGTATTTGATGAGGAGTACATTCATGTATTTGATGAGGAGTACATGTGTGCTCCTAGTGAACAAGGCGTCAAGAGGATTCTAGCAATTAACAATGCTAGAGTGTTCATGGACAAGGCATCGAGAGGATTCTAGCAATTAACAACACTAGAGTGTTCAGGAGGATGTTTGTATCTATATATTGTATGTATTGAAGGTAGAAAACTGCTTTTTGCGGCATGGCATGTGCAATATACTAGGCATATACATGATTCTACCACCATTTTTTAAGTTGTTGCACATCAATTACTATGGATTGGGCATGATTACTTTGTAATGTAGAGTTCTTGCAATAATATCAATGTGTTGCACCGCTCACCATTCCTTTCTATGTTAGCCCATGGAGAGGGCACCTCACGAAGTTAATGGTCACAAGTACACGATGAGATATTATCTTGGAGGTGGGATATGTACCTTTAGGGCTTGTTTGGATACTGATTTTTAGCAGAACCAGTTTCCCGCATACCAAGATAATTGTGTAACAACTAAAAATCATGTTTGGGCGCTGTAACTAAAACACGATTAAATAAAAACGGGTTTCCACAAAGCCAGGAAATCGCGTGTTGGCAGAAATGACTATTAGTCGTTTTTTAGAAAACGCGATTAGGCAAAACTTGATCGCCAGTTTGCCGCTTGACCATTTTCTCTCCATCCTCGACATACTCCTCCGCCTACACCGATCGCCGTCGTGCTGTGCACCTTCCTTCCCGGACAAGCAGCAAGTAGTGGTCGTCATGAGACGGTGGTGAACTTCGAGCCGCGGCGAGCCTCTGGATCATGGCCGCGTACAAATCGGGCGAGTACGCAGGTCATCATTGAGGCGTGGCGATGGCCCAAAAGGACATGCCATCACACCGGCTTCTCCATTCTCCTTCACGCACGAGGTGTTGTCCATGGGTTTTTGCCATCTCGTTCGGGAAGGAAGATGCACGCCAATACGCCATTGATACGTCTCAAATGTATCTATAATTTTTGATGCTCCATGCTTGTTTACACACCATTTTCTTTGTGTTTTGTTACACTTCATGGCGTTTTTATGTATTTTCTGGAACTAACCTATTAACAAGATGCTATAGTGCCGGTTTCCTGTTTTCTGTTGTTTTTGTGTTTCAAAAAAGTTACACAGAAAATATTCTCGGAATTGGACGAAACAAAAGCCGAACCTCCTATTTTTACCAAAGCTTTGCGAAGACCGGAGATGAGACGGAGGGGGGCCAGGAGCCAGGCTCACCACAGAGGGGCGAGTCCCAGCCCCTGGCCGCGCCGCCCCATGGTGAGGCCAGCTGGCCCCACCTCTGACGATGCCCTTTCGCCTATAAAGTCCCCTCGATGGGAAAAACCTAAGGGACGGATCTCTTTTTCACGAAACATACTGCAAGCCGCCGTCGTCGCCATCGCGAGATAGGGAGGATCCAGGTGCTCTTCCCGGCACCCTGCCGGAGAGGGGAATCCCTGCCGAAGGCCTTCTACACCACCATGGTCGCCTCCGGAGTGATGTGTGAGTAGTCTACCTTGGACTACGGGTCCATAGCAGTAGCTAGATAGTTGCCTCCTCCACCATGTGCTTCATGTTTAGATCTTGTGAGCTGCCCTACATGATCAGGATCATCTTTATGTAATCATACATGTTGTGTTTGTTGGGATCCGTGAAAGTGTGGATGGTCTAACCTAGAGGGGGGGTGAATAGGTTTCTACAAATTTTACTTCTCTTTTCACTAGTTTTAGGCTTTGCGGAATATAAGTGTGAGCCTAACAACTAAGTAAGCAACCTATATGATGCAATGCAAAGTACTTCAAGCACGAAGGCTATCACAAAGGTAAAACACAAGTAAAGGGGCTCGGATAGGAATGACTGAGGCACGCGGAGACGAAGATGTATCCCGATGTGCACTCTCTTGGAAGAGAGCTAGTCACCGTTGGAGAGGTGTGAATTCCCACGAAGGGTACTCAAGCGCCACAAAGGCTCCCCTTCTTCTCCTTGAGCCTCCTCCACGAAGTAGGAGCCCAATCACTTGTGGTAGACCTTAGGGTGGTCTCCGAACCCTCACAAACTTTCCACAGGGCAAATCACAAGCCGAATGCCTCCGGGCGACCCTAGCCGCCTAGGGTTTCCCACAAACCCAAGAGTAACAAGCAATACTTGATGAACACAAGGGGGGTGAAATTTGGCTTGGTGGAAACGTAGATCGGGGTCTCCTCAATCTTTCTACCAAAGGGATTTGGATTTGAGTGGGTAGAATGGGAGATCCTCAAGCTTTGAATGCTCTTTAATGGAGGAGAGAGAGAGAAGGCAAGGATATGATTTGAATGGCAACCTTATCCTCTCCAAGGTAGGTGAAGGGGTATTTATAGTCCAGGGGGAGAAAGAGCCGTTTGAAGCGGAGTTCCTGCACCCAGCCGGTGCAAAGTCGGCGGCGCCGGCCGCTGAGCCGGACCAGCCGGCACACAGCCCGACGAAGCCGGGCCTGCACCAGACCGGCCGGCGCACAGGCCGGCGACACCAGATCGACACCGGGCAGACCGGCGGAGAAGATAGTATGCCGGGGAGTATGCCGGGTGGGCCGGCTTTTACGCCGGGCCAGAGCCAAACACCCCTCCAGAACACTCGACCGGTAGTGGACCGGTGGCTGTACCGGGCAGGCCGGTGCAGCGCCCGGCACACCAGCTCCCACGCCGGACTGGCCGGCTTTTACGCTGGACGCCAACCGAAAACCCTACCAGAACATGATTCCGGTAAAGGTCCGGTGGCAGTAACGGACAGGCCGGCGCAGTGCTCGGTGCCGCCGGCCACTAATGCGAGCACAGGCAAAGCTGTTTCAAAAAATCCTTTCTTCCCGCAAACTTTTGGCGAAGTGTTTGGCAATTATGGGTGGTAGGATATGAAAAAGGAAATAGGCCACCTTCCCACTGAGTTCATAGAGATTACCCCTCTTAATAGTGCACAGTTCCTATACTCAAAAGGTAAATAAATTAATAAAGGAACTATCGTCTCTTCAAAACAAACGAGGGGTCTCACAACTCCTTCCATCACACATGACGAACTAAAACCTGCAAATAAGGCTAGCAAGACACATTAGATCGTCACTAGCTCGTTTGTCATTGTTAATCAAAATAAAGGTTAAGGGTAAAATACCCTTACAATCTCCCCCTTTTTGGTTAACGATGACAAACCGAGCTAGAGTTCATAAAAAGTAATAAGCATGTAAGCACAAGTTTCTACATACATTAGAGCGGCTCCCCCATAATATTTGCACATGATTAAGTTGCGTTGGAATGCAATGTACAACATATATGTAGAGTATGGGAAGCTTCTCTAATGTAAATAGGAACAATAAGATAGTATGACAAGTGAATCAAATCGGCTAAACTATCCATGCATAAGATTAAACAAGATAGATAAGACGCATAGATAACATAGTCGCATACAATAATTAAGCACACTTGCCCAGACGTATGGGACTTTCACATAGTTCACCACTTAAAATCCACACAAAGACTAAGACCAAATGTTCATAAAACCAACTATAAGCAAACACAAGCCAAGAGGAAAGCATCAAGAAACAATGGCTTGTGCAAAGAGAAAGAGAACTCTACTCACTTCTCCCCCTTGGCATCGGAACACCAAAAAGGGAGGAGCAAGAGAGTGGCAAATGAAAGCAACTAGGCAAATGGATGAGGTGGAGACTCGGCATCCTCAGCATCTTCTTCTTCCTGGCCTTCATCTTCACCTTCATCTGCACCTTCATCTTCCTGGATCTCATCTTCAGCAAAAGTCCTAGTCTGTGAGGGACGGGAACTAGGGAAAGCCATAGGGTACCCTTGGAACATCTCATCATCAAGCGGAGGCATCACATAGTTCACCATGGGCACAGGGTTCAACTCCGGACCGGGAGGAGGAAAAGGATAGTTCTTGGAAGCAAAGAACTCATTCTGGCGAATCCTTGTGTCTTGAGACATCACTAAAGCTTGATGTGCCACATCATTGGTGTTCTTGCACATATCCCATAGATTCTTGAAGAACTTGGCAGCTCCACTTTTCTTGTGAGGAGCAGGAGAATGGTGAGAGCTAGAAGGCCCTAGAGACCCAAAGGTAGGAGCCGAGGGACGATGAAGTTGAGGATGCTCCACCCAGCCTTCACTAAGCCCAAGAGTGAAAAGGGCATGCTTGGTGCGCTCACCGGAATGTGCAAACTTGCCATTCACCCTGGAGTCGATGAACTTCTAAACGAAAGGGCAAAACCCCGGAGTCATGCGGGAAAGCACAGACCTCTTCAGCTCACAGAAGATGAAATCACAAACATCAATCTTCCTCTGACGACTAGGCTTGCACCAGTAGAGAAGGTTGATATGATGGCCACGAATGTCAGAAGCATCTCCCTTCTTGCAAACCAGATTCTCACGGAAAAACTTGGCCAAAGCGTTGAACGAGTAGTACATGCCAGAAAGAGCGGGAGGCTCAGCCACACGGTCTGAAGTAGGATAGCAGAAAGAGATGGCGCTCACCGACTTGGCTGACTCAGAGTGAACTTTGTATCTAGACTCATCTGCTGCATCATAACCAAGAGCCTCACAGAAATAAGCATAGGTGCCATAGCACTGCTCATAGCCAGTCATCCAGGTCATGTTACGATCATCATCAAAGTAAACTGTGCAGTGGAACTAGCGAATAACATCGAGATAGTAGTCATACTTGAAAGCTGCAATATCCAGAACACCAAGCTTCTTCACACACTCATCAACAAAGTGAAGATCATCCTGAATGTGATTGTTGTAGTGTGTCATGTGAAGTGCATGCTGATGCACAACCCAGCCTCTCTTGAAATGAGCCTTGTCATTATAATGATCATCACACATTTGCTTCTGTCCTTCAGTCCAAAATTTCTTATCAGCTCCGGTATAGGTCCTCTTCTTGAAACGGTAAGGATCACGGAGACGAAACTCCCTCCACTTCTCAGCGTGTATGGTGCCAAAGTTGTCTTCTGGAATCTCCTCCGGCTCTTCAGGATTGGGAGGTCTCTTCTTGGATCCAGTTGACTTCTTGATCACTGGCGGGTTATCTGACCTCCTAGGAATAACAGTCCTTCCACTTGAGCGAGCCCCTTTTGGCCTCTCAGTACGGGGCCTCTTGCCGAGCGTCTCATCTCCAACCTCATACTCATCATCTGAAAAACACATCGAATGCAAAGAGAAATAATAAAACCAATGCAAAAATCAGACATGAGGCCAAGATTGAACTAGCACAGCATACAAGTGAACAAAGTAGACAAAGAGAAAGAGAGAGAAATTAGACAAAAACTTGATGGCCGGTGTAACCGGACCTGTACCGGCGCTGGCACCGGGCGGCCGGTATGAGTCCGGCGAAACTGGGCAGCACGCTGGGCAGCCGGTGAGAGCCTGGCGCAGCCGGGCTGTGTGCCAGTCAGGCCGGTTCCAGGCCCGGTACAGACCAGGTTACGCCAGCGATCAAGTGCATGCATAATTTTTGCAAAAACTTTCACTAAATCGACTATGCTGCTCATGCTAACTTGTGTGCCAACTAGTTATAATAGACATAGAGACCATGAAGAGTAAAGTGTGGCCTCCGATAGCAAAGGATCTAGGTCTAATTCTCAAATTCACAAAAAAAACAATGGAAAGAAGGGATTTGAGAGGGGGATAGACAAATTACCCGAAGCCATCGCTCCTCTTGCCCTAACTTGGCGGAGATGAACTTCTATGGAGGTCTCTTGGCGGGTAGATTCCCAAGATCTCCAAGAAACGAGCAAGATTCAACGAACCCTTCGGTAGAAGACTTCCGAGAGGCCCGATCTATCAACGAGCGGAGTTTGGAGCGAAGATATTGGTGGAATCTACTAGGATAAGGAGGAGCACATGGGGGAGGCGGCCATGGAGGAGAGGGAGGCGATGGAGGAGAAAACTGCAGTGGCTAGGGTTCCCCTCGACCTCCCCTTTTTATACCAAGATTTGAAATCCCGGTGGAAAGCCGGCGGCGCCGGGCTATGAGCCGGCTGTCTGGTTGGTAGCCGGTTGCGCCGGGCTCTATGCCGGACTGCCCGGTGAGGCAGCCGGTGCACGCCGGGCCTGTACCGGAATCCTGTTCTGGTCAGGGTTCCGGTGCAGCCCCGATACAAGCGCCGGGCTGGCCGGTCCACAGGCCGGCGGCGGCGGGTATCTCCAGGAAAACAGTTCGAAGGCCCTCCTTGATGACTCTAAGACTATGAAGAGATCGCGCGCCGGTTTCAAGGACTTGTACAGGGTAACATAGATCTCAAGAAATGCAAAAACAAACTCGAAGGATATTCAATGAAAATCAAAATGATCGTGAATCAAAACCAAACAATTAAACAACTCAAGAAACACATGATCAAAAACCTCAAGGGATGCACAAGTTCAAATAGGAGGCAAGATAATTGCGGAGGATTACTCCCCCTATGTTTAAGCACAAATGTCATGGCACTGCAAAGATAGATGCTTGGGTCCATGTCATGACATTGGGTCTATTTAATGTAGCACGCATAGGTATGCATTATGTCAAGACATGACAAAATGGCTTCGGCCTATGTGTGTGGTGTTTCTAAGCTAGACACAAGATAAATTAAAGATTACAAGCAAGTAAATCAATCCAAGTTTTTAGGATCAAGAATACCAAGTTCATTCCTTAACTCAACAAACTGTGCTTCATCCAAAGGTTTTGTGAAAATATCCGCCAATTGGTGATTGGTGCTCACATGGGAGAGAGCAATATCACCCCTTGCGACATGGTCACGTAGGAAGTGGTGGCGAATGTCGATATGTTTGGTGCGGGAGTGTTGGACGGGGTTGTTGGCGATCTTTATTGCACTTTCATTGTCGCATAGAAGAAGCACCGTACCAAGAGACACAACATAGTCTTTCAAGGTTTGCTTCATCCACAATAATTGAGTGCAACAAGATGCCGCGGAGATGTATTCGGCTTCGGCGGTGGATAGGGAGATGGAGTTTTGTTTCTTGGACAACCAACTCACCAACGACCGGCCAATAAATTGGCAAGCCCTAGAGGTCGACTTCCGATCAACCTTGTCACCGGCCCAATCGGAATCCGAGTAGCCCACAAGATCAAAGGTTGACCCCTTTGGATACCAAAGCCCGAGAGTAGGAGTATGAACAAGATATCTTAAAATCTGTTTGACCGCCACAAAGTGGCACTCCTTAGGAGCGGATTGAAAACGAGCACACAACCCAACACTTAGCATTATGTCCGGCCTAGAAGCACAAAGGTAGATAAGGGATCCAATCATGGAGCGATATACCTTTTGATCCACCGGTTTCTCACCTTCACCAAGTTTAAGTTGCATTTTGGTTGGCATGGGGGTTTTTGCACTCTTGACCGTGGTCATCTCGAAACGGGCGAGCATGTCCTTCACGTACTTCTCTTGAGAGATGAAGGTTCCTCCTTCAAGTTGCCTCACTTGAAAACCTAGAAAGAACTTTAACTCCCCCATCATGGACCTCTCGAATCTCTCTGTCATCAACTTCTCAAAAGCTTTGTTATGTTTTTCGTAGCCCCACCAAAGATAATATCATCGACATAGATTTGGCATATGAACAACCCACCCCCTTTAACCCGCTTGGTGAAAAGGGTGGAATCTACCTTCCCAATTTCAAAATCGTCCGTGAGTAGAAAATCCCTAAGATGCTCGTACCAAGCACGTGGAGCTTGCTTGAGACCATAGAGCGCCTTATGGAGTTTGTACACACGATTCGGGAAATTGGGATTTTTGAAACCCGGGGGTTGAGCAACATATGCCTCCTCTTTCAAGGGGCCATTAAGAAAAGCACTTTTAACATCCATTTGATAAAGCTTGAAATCATGGAAAAAAGCATAAGCAAGCAATAGACGAATAGCCTCAAGGCGAGCAACGGGCGCAAAGGTGTCCTCATAGTCCATACCTTCTATTTGAGCAAACCCTTGCGCCACTAACCTTGCCTTGTTACGAGTGATGACTCCATTCTCGTCTTGCTTGTTCTTGAACACCCACTTGGTGCTAATCACATTGATCCTATGGTCCTTGGGCCTCTCAACGAGAGACCACACCTTGTTGTGGGTGAAGCACTCCAACTCTTCTTGCATGGCATTCACCCAATCCGGATCTCCCAAGGCTTCATGTACCTTTTGAGGTTCAAAACTAGACACAAAAACATGATGGCCACAAAAGGTGGCAAGTAAAGCAAGTTGTCTACGAGTTGAAACTCCCTTAGAAATATCACCAAGTATCTTGTCGACTTGAAGATCACTAGCCTTGGTGGCGGCCTTGATGCGTCTTTTCAACCCATCATGACCAACAAATTCTTCTTGTGGCTTGTCTTGGTCATGACCATATTCTTGAGCTTGATCTTGAGAGGAGTGGGGATCTTGATCATCTCCTTGATCTTGCTCATGAGGTTGAGGGCTTGGTAGATGTTCTTGGGCTTGCATCTCCTTTTGAGAATCTTGTTCCACTTGAGATGGTGATGAAGGTTCTACTTGAGTTGAGCTAGGCTCCACTTGAGTTGACCTTGAATCTTCTTCATGAGGAAGGTCTTGGTTTGGAAGAACTTGATCTTCACTAGGCAAGATGTGGCCAACTCCCATAGACTTGTTGACTTGAGAAGATTCTTCATAACCTACATCACTTGGAACAACTTGCTCCACTTGGGAGCAATTAAATTCCTTGAATACCACATCGCAAGATACTTCAACACATCCGAAGGATATGTTGTAGTATCTATAGGCGTGGGAATTGTCCGCATAACCAACGAAAATACCCTCAATTGTTCTAGTCTCGAATTTACCAAGTCTTTCCTTTTTGTTCTTGACGAAGCACTTGCATCCGAAGACGCGGAAGTAGGAGACATTAGGCTTGTTCCTGGTGAGGAGCTCATAAGGCATCCTGTTGTACACCAGGCGGAGGAAGAGGCGGTTGGAGACATGAACCGCGGTGGCAATAGCTTCTCCCCAAAAGTTATGGGGAGACTTGAACTCATCCAACATGGTTCTTGCCATCTCAATGATTGTCCGGTTCTTCCTCTCCACCACGCCATTTTGTTGAGGGGTGTACAGGGCGGAGAATTCATGCTTGATCCCCTCTTCACCCATGAAGTCGTCCATGGCGTAGTTCTTGAATTCCGACCCATTGTCGGTCCTTATGGTCTTGATCACTTCTTCAAATGTATGTTCCGCTTGCTTGGCGAACTTGGTGAAGAACTTGTGGGTCTCATCCTTAGACTTAAGGAGGAACACCCATGTATATCTTGAATAATCATCCACGATGACAAGACCATATCTACTACCCCCAAGGGAGTCGTAGGTGGATGGCCCAAAGAGATCCAAATGAAGGAGCTCCAAAGGCCTTGTCGTTGAGATCACGCTCTTGGCCGGATGATTCTTCCCAAGTTGCTTCCTGGCAACACATGCACTACTGATACGTCTCAAACGTATCTATAATTTTTGATGCTCCATGCTTGTTTTTACACCATTTGCCTATTGTTTCGTTACACTTAGTGGCACTTTTATGCATTTTCCGGAACTAACCTATTAACAAGTTGCCACAGTGCCAGTTTCCTGTTTTCTGCTGTTTTTGTGTTTCAGAAGTGATACACAGGAAATATTCTCGGAATTGGACGAAACAAGTTCCTGAAGTCTTATTTTACCCGGAAGCTTCCAGAGATCCGAAGAGGAGTAGGAGGTGGGCCACCAGGGGCCCACACACAGGGGTGGCGCGGCCAGCCCCTGGCCCGCGCCACCACCGTGTGAGGGAGCCTGGCTCCACCTCTGACATCGCCCCTTCGCCTATAAAGACCCCCCGACGGAAAAAACCTAAGTACCCGATCAGATTTCCAGAACACATCGCGATCCGCCGCCATCGTCGACCCGAAGATCGGGAGGGTCCAGAAGCTCTTCCCGGCACCCTGCCGGAGAGGGGAATCGCCACCGGAGGTCTTCTTCATCGCCATGCTTGCCTCCGGAGCGATGAGTGAGTAGTCTACCTTGGACTGTGGGTCCATAGCAGTAGCTAGATGGTTGTCTTCTCCACCATGTGCTTCATGTTTAGATCTCATGAGCTGCCCTACATGATTGAGATCACCGTTATGTAATTCTACATGTTTGGTTTGTTGGGATCCGATGAATATTGGTGTTTATGATTAAGTTGTTGTACTGAATATTATCTTTTGTTATCTCTATGTTGTTTATGATCTTGCATGCTCTCCGTTGTTAGTGGCTATCTTGGCCGAGTAGTTGCTAGTGACTCCAAGAGGGGGTATTTATGCTCGATAGTGGGTTCATGCCTCTATTTCACCTGGGGGAGTGACAGAAACCTCTAAGGTGGTAGATATGCTGTTGCTACTAGGGAGAAAACAACATTCATATGCTCAAGGGCATATGCTTTGTTTACATTACACACTTTGCTTAATGCAATTATCTGTTGTTCGCAACTTAATACTTTTGGGGTGTTCGGATTGATATCCCCAGGGGTGGATTATTAGTCATAGATGCAGTTGGATGGCGGTCTATGTATTTTGTTGTAATGCCCAGAGTAAATCTCATAGTGATCTTCTTGACATATCACGTTATCTTTATTCTATCAATTGCCCAACTGTAATTTGTTTACCCAGCATGTGTTATTTTATCTATGGAGAGACACCACTAGTGAACTATGGACCCCGGTCCTATTTACATCATATTGCTATCACCTGTTTACTTTCTCGCACTGTTTATTTTATTCGCATACTTTTACTGTTTTCCACTCGATACACTCATAACCTTTGTTTCAAGCAAACCGGTGAGATTGACAACCTCATCGTAAGTTGGGAGCAAAGTATTTGTTTGTGTGTGTGCAGGTTCCACGTTGCAGCTAGCAAGCAAAGCTTGGACGAGGCGCCAGTTGTCCGCTGCTATCGCAAACTAGCAAGCATCACCTTCAGTCGTCATTGTCTCTCCTCTCCTGACCGACATTAAACCTTGGTTTCATAATTGAGGGAAAACCAGCTGCTATACTCATCACACCTTCCTCTTGGGGTTCCCAACGGGCTGGTCATTCACCGCGCACAAGGATTGATGCTGGGGGACGAAGAAGAATAATCTCCTTCATCAACAAGCCATCAGCTGTTTTTCTGGCGCCGTTGCCGGGGAGGAAGAGAAGACTTCTGCGAGGGGAGTTTTTCGCACACACATCCTTTACTTTGTTATTGTTTTGCTTTACTTTATTTATTTTACCTGCATCGTTTTTTATCAAAAACCCAAAAAAATTAGAATCCTTGGTAGTTGTTATTTCTTTACTTTTAGTTTATTATGTCTAGTTCAGTTGCTACTACTATGTCGGCCGAGGACATGATTTTTACTTTTAAGCAGAAAGATGAGGAAAGCTTTAAAGAAGCTTGGTCTAGAATTTATGATTGGCATGGAAAAACTGAACCTAAAATGACTTTGAGTTTGCTTCTTAGTAGCTTTTACTTTGGACTTTCTCTTCGTTATAGATATGCTTTGGATGCTACTGCAGAAGGAGATTTCCTTCATTGTGATGGAGATCAAGACTTCAATATTATTAATAAGTTGATTACAATTTATAGCATGCCAACCTATTTTGATTCCTCTCTTGTGTGCATTTTTAATAGACTTAATACTCTTGAGACTCAGACTGCTAGTTTAAATTCTTGCTACAATACTTTGCGCTAGCATTTTGATTATGTGCCAACAAATACTGAACCTTCGAGTTGGTATCCTATGATTAAAATCACCATTAGTGGTGAAACTTTTCATGCTTGTTGTGATATTATGTCTGAATTTTGTCTCATGCCAAAGGATGTTTATGAATCTTTGAGCCTTTGGAAGCTTTCTGAGGGAGGAGAAGAAATTTCTCTTACTAACAATGCCACTATATTTCCCCTTGGAATAGCTGAAGGAGTCTTTACAAAAGTCCTAGGAAGAGTGATATCTACTGATTATCTTGTTATTGAATGCGTAGGAAAAGGACAAATCACACTTGGAAGATCCATTCTGAAGCTCCTGGGCGCCGTCATCGATGTGGGAAAAGGCAATATAACATTTACCTCTCCACCTTGCAATAACCATGTCTTTCCTAGAGTCAAGAGCAAAGGTAAGAAAGGGAGACGTAAGGCATGTGCTGATCCTAATGCTTCATCACTTGATATTACTTGATTCGCAATTTTCTGCGCCTAGCTCAAAGGCGTTAAAGAAAAGCACTCTTGGGAGATAACCCATTGTTTTCTTTTCAGTACTTTTTCTTTTATTTAAGTCTTGGAAGTCATTACTACTGTAATGACCGCTCCTTATCTTGTTTATTTCGTTTTTGTGCCAAGAGAAGCCTCTAATTTGAGTGAGGTAAAGATTTGGGGATGTTGCTGTCCTGAAACTGTTTTCGGTGCTGCACCGTAAAAATTCGTGAAAATTCTCTGTTTATCTTTTGGACTTGCGATTTCTTGTGCATATGCCCCAGGTTATATCCAAACTTTTCTTAGTTGAACACTTTTTGATTTGAGCAACAGAAAATCCCTCAAAAATTCGACCTTTGTCAGCTGTTCAGTTTTGACAGATTTCTGCCAATATTTGTGTTTGCCACTTTATCGCTTTCTTTTGAGTTCTTTTGATCACGGAACTTTTGGGGAGCTTGCTACAGTAGTATTCGCTATATATGTGGTGGTTTTGAGTTGAAACCTGAAGCAAATAGAGATTGATTATATGTTATGCTTGCACTAATGTTGCTAATAGAATTGTGTTTAGTTTTGTATGAAGGAAGTTTTCAAGTGTAGGGATTGGAGAATGATGAGATGAGTTGAAGAATGGACAAAAGCTCAAGCTTGGGGATGCCCATGCATCACCCCAAGAAATATCCAAGAAGTACAAGCGTCAAAGCTTGGGGATGCCCCCGAGGCACCCCTTCTTCATCGGCAAAAATCAGGTCACCTTTCAAAACACTATATTTTTATTGCTTCATGCACTATGTGTTTTTCTTGGAGCGTCAGTTGTTTTAGTTTTCTTAGTTAGTTTTGTTTGTTTGTTTGCTGCAATAAATGGTTGGACCCCAACAAATTTCTTTTGGAGGAGATGTACTCGTTTTCATTTGCAAAGAACGCTCAGTTTTTCACTCTTATCGTTCATCGATGCGTTCTTCTTTTTCTGCTACTGCTTTTGGTTTTCGTTTTCGCCTTGATTTGCATTCAGATCTTGTCATATCTTTTCATCAAGGTGTATTTTTGCCTCTGATCTTTATTGGTTTTCATCAAAAGAGGTGTTTATAAAAATTTCAAATGGTGTTGGAAAAGAGAAAAAGCTTTGTGCAAAATAGTGGTACAAGAAGGAGCTTGTGTAGACTGCGGCTTAGGCTTTTTCATGTCATGCTTGATGTATTTTTGATAGTATGCTTAGTGGTTTTGCTGTAGCATGACTTGTCTCAAATAACTGAGATTGCTTAATGAGCCTTTGAAAAAATCATGCGTTGTTTTTATTGTATGGAAGCATTATTTTGGTTTTCTCCTTGATGCTTTATTTGGGTTGACTTGGCGCATGCTCACACATGTTAGACTCTTACAAAGTCGCCAATAGCCTTTATAATCATTTAGTTTTTGACTTTTGATGCCATCTTATGCTTCTTTTAATGTCGCTTTGTCGCTTTGCATGATTATGGCCATTATTGCTCTCTTAGTTGGTCGCTCCGAGTCTTTTGCTAGCCCTCGCCTTGTACTGAGTATGAGCTCTACTCGTGCATACAACTCCTAAAAGCCAAAGTTTTCCAAAGTGTCCACCATACATACCTACTAGCAATTTGCTATTCCAAGTAAATTTGACTTGCTTTTATTTTCTCTTCAAATTAAACTCTTACCAGTGTTATGCGAAATTCGGTCAGTAAAGCTCTCACGAACCGGAAGGCACACTTTACTTTTTCCTGTTCTTAAAAATTTGACATTGTGGTCTCTTATGTTGAGTTGTTATGCTTGCAAGTTGTAAGTTGGATTTTAGCCCAGCCATGCAGTCATGGGCAAGCTTTCAACATTGCACTTCTTATTTGAGTTGATATCGTGATCTTTTGTTTATGGATGCCTGCGGTGTGAAATGAATTGGGAATCTTGTAGGGATCATGGAGTTTGTATATGTGTTAGGGAAACGCCGGGCCGCCAATCTAAGCCATGCATAATTCATGGTGGAAATTTGCAGCATACCCATGGTGAACATTCGACGACGCATCTCACAATAAAAAGCTAAACAAAAGGCAAATAAAAGAGATGTCGAGGTGTTCATTGTCTGTTTGTCCTGTCATTTTGGTGTGGGCTTGTTCCATGTCATCGGGCACGGAGGTACCCCATTGGTGGTTCTCAATGATATGCATATACTTACAATGACAAGAGCCTTGCTTGGGACTCTAAGTAAAGTAGCATGAGGTTTGGGTACTCGTATTCACGGGGCACGAGGTTTTCAACTTATGATTTGTCAAGCATATGCATCATAATTGTTCTCGCATTAACTTTAACCATTCAAGATGCTTATGATGGGGGCAATGAGAGCTCAAAGCCGGTAAGTACCATAATTTTTGAAGGTTATAAAACTTGCAATCACTGCTTCCCTCTGCGAAGGGCCTTTCTTTTACTTTTATGTTGAGTCACCACCTTCTTTCTTTATGCACCATTAAGAGAGCATAGTTGTCATTCTTAGTGTGATATGCATTGTCCCAAAGTTCATTGATTGATTCATATTGTTGGTTTCACTTGTTCTTAAATTAATTGTATCTAGTCGCCCTCTTAAACTTGAAGGTGTCCTATGCATTTATGTTTTGCTCTCTTTGAAGGACAAGCTGAAAACCTTTTGTATGTTTTTCCTTACGATTTGAACACACGTTTGACTTTCATTGTTTCATTATTCATGATCTTTTGTTTGTGTTTATTTGCATGTTTACAACATGGTTGCTAAGTTCTTATTGTCATGATTATATCTTCATGCCCATGTTTTAAGTTCTTATGATCCCAGCTCACAAATGCTTACATATATGATCAAGATTGTGTAGGTGCATGTCACCTCAAAAATTATTCTTTTGTTATCACTTACCTACTCGAGGACGAGCAGGAGTTAAGCTTGGGGATGCTTGATACGTCTCAAATGTATCTATAATTTTTGATGTTCCATGCTTGTTTTTACACCATTTGCCTATTGTTTCGTTACACTTAGTGGCACTTTTATGCATTTTCCGGAACTAACCTATTAACAAGTTGCCACAGTGCCAGTTTCCTGTTTTCTGCTGTTTTTGTGTTTCAGAAGTGATACACAGGAAATATTCTCGGAATTGGACGAAACAAGTTCCTGAAGTCTTATTTTACCCGAAAGCTTCCAGAGATCCGAAGAGGAGTAGGAAGTGGGCCACCAGGGGCCCACACACAGGGGTGGCGCGGCCCGCCCCTGGCCCGCGCCACCACCGTGTGAGGGAGCCTGGCTCCACCTCTGACATCGCCCCTTCGCCTATAAAGACCCCCCGACGGAAAAAACCTAAGTACCCGATCAGATTTCCAGAACACATCGCGATCCGCCGCCACCGTCGACCCGAAGATCGGGAGGGTCCAGAAGCTCTTCCCGGCACCCTGCCGGAGAGGGAAATCGCCACCGGAGGTCTTCTTCATCGCCATGCTTGCCTCCGGAGCGATGAGTGAGTAGTCTACCTTGGACTATGGGTCCATAGCAGTTGCTAGATGGTTGTCTTCTCCACCATGTGCTTCATATTTAGATCTCATGAGCTGCCCTACATGATTGAGATCACCGTTATGTAATTCTACATGTTTGGTTTGTTGGGATCCGATGAATATTGGTGTTTATGATTAAGTTGTTGTACTGAATATTATCTTTTGTTATCTCTATGTTGTTTATGATCTTGCATGCTCTCCGTTGTTAGTGGCTATCTTGGCCGAGTAGTTGCTAGTGACTCCAAGAGGGGGTATTTATGCTCGATAGTGGGTTCATGCCTCTATTTCACCTGGGGGAGTGACAGAAACCTCTAAGGTGGTAGATGTGTTATTGCTACTAGGGAGAAAACAGCATTCATATGCTCAAGGACATATGCTTTGTTTACATTACACACTTTGCTTAATGCAATTATCTGTTGTTCGCAACTTAGTACTTTTGGGGTGTTCGGATTGATATCCCCGGGGGTGGATTATTAGTCATAGATGCAGTTGGATGGCGGTCTATGTATTTTGTTGTATTGCCCAGAGTAAATCTCATAGTGATCTTCTTGACATATCACGTTATCTTTATTCTATCAATTGCCCAACTGTAATTTGTTTACCCAGCATGTGTTATTTTATCTATGGAGAGACACCACTAGTGAACTGTGGACCCCGGTCCTATTTACATCATATTGCTATCACCTATTTACTTTCTCGCACTGTTTATTTTATTCGCATACTTTTACTGTTTTCCACTCGATACACTCATAACCTTTGTTTCAAGCAAACCGGTGAGATTGACAACCTCATCGTAAGTTGGGAGCAAAGTATTTGTTTGTGTGTGTGCGGGTTCCACGTTGCAGCTAGCAAGCAAAGCTTGGACGAGGCGCTAGTTGTCCGCTGCTGTCGCAAACTAGCAAGCATCACCTTCAGTCGTCATTGTCTCTCCTCTCCTGACCGACATTAAACCTTGGTTTCATAATTGAGGGAAAACCAGCTGCTATACTCATCACACCTTCCTATTGGGGTTCCCAACGGGCTGGTCATTCACCACGCACAAGGATTCCTGCTGGGGGACGAAGAAGAATAATCTCCTTCATCAACAAGCCATCAACTACACACACGATCTTTTTCAAAAGTTACATTGGTTAGTCTAACAACATGTTCACCCTTTAGGAGTCGTTTGAGATTTCTCATGTTGACATGGCCTAGCCGGCGATGCCAAAGCCAACCCTCGTCAACCTTGGCTATGAGACATGTTGAGGAGGAAGTGTTCTCTTTCGAGAAATCAACCACATAAAGGTTGTCCTTGATGTCTACGCACTTCTATTCTTCTAGACACTTGTTGGGCCTCCAAGTGCAGAGGTTTGTAGAACAGCAGCAAGTTTCCCTTAAGTGGATCACCCAAGGTTTATCGAACTCAGGGAGGTTAGAGGTCAAAGCTATCCCTCTCAAGCAACCCTGCAATTACGATACATAAAGTCTCTTGTGTCCCCAACACACCCAATACACTTGTCAGATGTATAGGTGCACTAGTTCGGCGAAGAGATAGTGAAATACAAGTAGTAGTGATGATTATAAGTAGCAAATGTGATTTGAAATAAATATCGCTGCGAGCAAACATGTAACAAAACAGCAAGTAAACGGTGTGCAATGCTTGGAAACAAGGCCTAGGGATCATACTTTCACTAGTGGACACACTCCCAACAATATAACATGAATGAACAAATAAATAACTTCTCTCCACTATGGTACTCTGAATTACTCTCCTATTGAATAACACTAATCATTGTGTAGTGGCTACAGAAGCACCCCTTAAAGTTCATCAAGTACTTGACAAACACCACTCATAGAGACATCCAAATCAGATCACAATTCAAGATAGAAATCATTGCGACTTAGACCAAGTACTAACACGGTGCACACACTGTCAACTTTACACCATGAAAGGAGGAATAGATCACTCAATACTATCATAGTAATAATTACTCTCATAATCCACAAGAGATCACAATCGTAGCCTAAACCAAGTACCACCACGATGCACGCACTGTCACCGTTACACCATGGCAGGAGGAATAGATTACTTTAATAACATCACTAGAGTACACTATAATAATTAAGCATAGGAGTAGCATAATATCTGAATAATAACATCTACTTGTTCAACATGATACAAAGCTCACGATCACATAAAGATCACATCATGGGAGAGAGAGGTGAACCACATAGCTACCGGTAGAGCCCTCAGCCCCAGGGATGAACTACTCCCTCCTCATCATAGGAGACAGCAAGGTTGATGGAGATGGCGGTGAGGTCGATGGAGACGGCGGAGACGGCGATGGAGACCGATGGAGATGGCTCCGGGGGCACTTCCCCGTCCCGGCAGGGTGCCGGAACAGAGACTTCTGTCCCCCGAAATTCGTCGGTGGCGGCGGCGAAACTGCGGAACTCTTTTTGGAAAATTGCCGACCCCCTTAGGGTTTTCCGTCCCGAGGCTTTATATAGGCGAAGGGGCGTCGCGAGAGGGCAGCCAGGGGCTCCTCACACATGGGTGGCGCGGCCAGGGCCTGGGCCGCGCCACCCTAGTGTGAGGGCAGGCCTTGGCCCCTCTCCGGCTCTCTTCGGATGTCTGGATGCTCCCGGGAAAAATAAGACTTCTGGCTTTTGTTTCGTCCAATTCCGAGAATATTTCCTGTGTATCACTTCTGAAACACAAAACAGCAGAAAACAGGGAACTGGCACTGTGGCATCTTGTCAATAGGTTAGTTCCGGAAATTGAATAAAAACGCCACGAAGTGTAACGAAACACAAGGCAAATGGTGTAAAAACAAGCATGGAGCATCAAAAATTATGGATACGTCGGAGACGTATCAGTCCTCAACATGCCCAACACAAACCAACTTGAGATTATCACTCCTAAAGACTTTCACATGATTATAGGTAAAATAGCAATCATAACCAATGCTTGCAAGATGACGTATTGAAAGAAGATTATAGCCAAGGGTGTCAACAAGCATGACATTCTCAAGAGACAAGTCCTTTGAGATTGCCAACTTGCCTCGACCCAATACCTTTCCTTTTGAGTTATCTTCAAAGTGGATGCATTGAGTTGAGTTAACATCTTCAACAAATTGCTCAAGCACCTCTCTTCCTCCGATCATATGATTAGTGCACCCACTATCAAACAACCATTTTGGTCCACCGGAGGAATAGCCCTACAAAATCAATTCTTGGGTTTAGGAGCCCATTGTGAAATGGGACCCCTAGCATTAGCAACAAGAGATTTAGGTACCCAAATAGAGTACCATCTATAAGCATAACCATCACGAGGGCTAATATATCTAGCAACAACATTCCCATCCGTGCCCTTACACAACACGTACGATGGGTTGGCCTTTCCGACAAAGCTATGGTTAGGATTGCCCCTATTGGCATTCCCTCCCATAGCCACTTTCTTACCATTACCATTTCCATTGTACCATTCCTTCACAAAGTTAATCTTCTTGGGTGGAGGAACATAGTTGTTGTTGTTGTTCCTTGGGTTAAACCCAAGGCCTTGACCACGAGGCCTCTCCTTTTGTTGAGCAAAGAGCTCATGAGGGGGTTTCCCAAGTTGTTGAGATGAGAGACGCTCTTTCTTAAGTTGAGCCTTCAACTTAGCATTCTCCTCAATGAGGATTGCTTGATATAGAGAAGAGTTAGTAGCACAAGCAACATTCTCAAAAATTATAGGCACACTTGATGAACCTTGAACTTCATTATGAAGGGCTTGAAGTTCCTCATATTTCTTGCTAAGTCTATTGAGCTCATCCTTGACTAGCTTGTTAGCCCTTTCAAGGTGCTCAAGATCCTTAGTAAGAGAAGCATGAGCAACTTCAAGTTCCTTTTTGGAAGCATCAAGTTCTTGTGCCATTAGCAAGGTTTTATCCATACTATCCAAGTCCTTAGTTTTATCAAGTTGATATGTTTCAATTTGATGAGAAAGAAGCAATCTAGTGTTCTTCTCCTCGGTTAGCTCTAGAACAAGGAGATTGAATCTCCATTCCCCATCTTCAACATGGGATCTCGCTTCCTCAAGGGACTCATTGCGTTGAGCAATAGTGTCCATCAAGTATTCGAAATGATCACGAGCGTCACCATGAAGAGAACACATAATTTTGTAAAGAGTGACAATAATAGTCTCCTCATCCATATCATCATTAATGGGACAAGAAGGTTGGGACGAAGATATCACCTTAGCCTCCGTTGCCATAAGGCATTTATGAGGAGTGTTCTTGGTGGAGCTCTCGTAGTCCTTGGTGTAGTCGTACTTGAATAGTGACCCGGGCTTGGCAAGAGCCAAACCGGCCACTCCAACAATGTCCTCCTCATCACTATCTTCTGCATCAACATCGGAGGTGTATTCAACACCCACAAGAGCCTTGACGTCCTTGAACTTGTTCTTGTTCCTCAAGTTGATTGGATTAGGCTTCAACTTTGGCTTGGCACCCTTTATGTACTTCGGCTTGTCTTGTCTCTTCTCATAAGGGCAAGTATCGGCGAAGTGCACTGGCTCATCACAATTGTAGCAAGATCTTCTCTTCTCCTTGGGAACAAAGCTTCCTCTCTTCATGGAATGCTTCTCGTACTTCTTGGCGAAAAATGCTAGATCGGTATCTAACTCACTTGTTGAAGTCATCTCTTCTTCTTCTTCAACTCTCTCTTCCTTGCTTGCTTCACGTGCCTTTGAGTGAGTGACATTGGCCTTCAAAGCAAGAGATGGGTTCTTGTTCATGGCTCGGACGATCTCCTTGGTCCTATTTGCCTTGGCAATCATGTCATCATGAGCAACAAAGTATCCAACAAGCTCATCCACGGTCATCTTGCGGCAAGGTTCCAAGAAGGTGACATTGAAGGCCAACTCCTTGTATTCGCAAGACACAATCTCGATGAACTTGTTCTTCACAAAGCTATCATTCATGTGAAAGCCATCATCAATGGTGTTTCCTCCAAGAAGAATGATCTTCTCCTTGAGAGCTTGGAGTCTTGAGTAGGCACCTGAGACCAACTCTCCATCATTCATGCAAAAGAAGTTCATGTCTTGTTTGGCGGCTTCATACTTGGTCTTTTGCATTGCAGGCGTCCCATCAAACTTGACCGAGAGCTTCTCCCAAAGTTCCTTGGCGGACTCAATGCTTGAGACTTGATCATACACTTCACGCTTCAAGCTTTGACGAATCTTGTCAAGTGCGGTGGAGTTGAGTTGACAATCAATCCTCTCCTTGGGCGTCATGTGCTTCTCATCAACGGGAGTGAACCCATTCTCGACAACGCCCCAAAGCTCCACACAAACACACCTGAGATGGGAACGCATGCAAGACTTCCAATAGGAATAGTTAAATTCATCAAGCATGGGGGGTGCACTAGAAGAAGGATTCATGTGAGGCATAGGCACGCGTTCGAGGGGATATTCATATGGATTTGCATGAGAAGAGGGTCCATCGGGCTTAGGTGGAATATCCACCTTTGCCTTATCCGAGTTTGGGCTCTCCTTCGGAGCAACCTCGACAACCTCGGGAAGGGCACTCTTTGCATTCAAAGCCGAGAATCTCGCTTCCAACGCGGCAAAACATTTGTTGAGTTCATTGCGTTGCTTATCAAGCAACGCTTGGACCTCAACGGCCGTGAAGACTTTGCCTTCACCCTCATCCGTAGGTGAGACCATCTTACTCTTAAGGCAGTTAAGCCCTTAGAAAGAGCTCTTGGCTCTGATACCAATTAAAAGTGTGGATGGTCTAACCTAGAGGGGGGTGAATAGGTTTCTACAAATTTTACTTCTCTTTTCACTAGTTTTAGGCTTTGCGGAATATAAGTGTGAGCCTAACAACTAAGTGTGCAACCTATATGATGCAATGCAAAGTACTTCAAGCACAAAGGCTATCACAAAGGTAAAACACAAGTAAAGGGGCTCGGATAGAAATGACCGAGCCACGCGGAGACGAAGATGTATCCCGATGTTCACTCTCTTGGGAGAGAGCTAGTCACCGTTGGAGAGGTGTGAATTCCCACGAAGGGTACTCAAGCGCCACGAAGGCTCACCTTCTTCTCCTTGAGCCTCTTCCATGAAGTAGGAGCCCAATCACTTGTGGTAGACCTTAAGGTGGTCTCCGAACCCTCACAAACTTTCCACGGGGCGAATCACAAGCCGAATGCCTCTGGGTGACCCTAGCCGCCTAGGGTTTCCCACAAACCCAAGAGTAACAGGCAATACTCGATGAACACAAGGGGGAATGAAATTTGGCTTGGTAGAAACGTAGATCGGGGTCTCCTCAATCTTTCTACCAAAGAGATTTGGATTTGAGTGGGTAGAATGGGAGATCCTCAAGCTTTGAATGCTCTTTAATGGAGGAGAGAGAGAGAAGGCAAGGATATGATTTGAATGGCAACCTTATCCTCTCCAAGGTAGGTGAAGGGGTATTTATAGTCTGGGGGGAGAAAGAGCCGTTTGAAGCAGAGTTCATGCGCCCAGCTGGTGCAAAGTCGGCGGCACCGACCGCTGAGCTGGACCAGCCGGCACACAGCCCGGCGAAGCCGGACCTGCACTGGACCGGACGGCGCATAGGCCGGCGACACCGGATTGACACCGGGCAGATCGGCGGAGGAGAGAGTATGCCGGGGAGTATGCCGGGTGGGCCGGCTTTTACGCCGGGCCAGAGCCGAACACCCCTCCAGAACACTCGACCGGTAGTGGACCGGTGGCTGTACCGGGCAGGCCGGTGCAGCGCCCAGCACACCGGCTCCCACGCCGGACTTCCCGGCTTTTACGCTGGACGCCAATCGAAAACCCTACCAGAACATGATTCCGGTAAAGGTCCAGTGGCAGTACCGGATAGGCCGGCGCAGTGCCCGGCGCCGTCGGCCACTATTGCCAGCACAGGAAAAGCTGTTTCAAAAAATCCTTTCTTCCCGCGAACTTTTGGCAAAGTGTTTGGCAATTATGGGTGGTAGGATATGAAAAAGAAAATAGGCCACCTTCCCATTGAGTTCATCGAGATTACCCCTCTTACTAGTGCAGAGTTCCTATACTCAAAAGGTAAATAAATTAATAAAGGAACTACCGTCTCTTCGAAACAAACGGGGGGTCTCACAACTCCTTCCATCACACATGACGAACTAAAACCTGCAAATAAGGCTAGCAAGACACATTAGATCATCACTAGCTCGTTTGTCATTGTTAATCAAAATAAAGGTTAAGGGTAAAATACCCTTACAATCCGATGAGTATTGGTACTATGTTAAGTTGATGTGCTGAATTATATATCTTATGTTATCTCTATGATGTTTATGATCTTGCATGCTTTCCGTTGCTAGTAGCTATCTTGGCCGAGTAGATGCTAGTAACTCCAAGAGGGAGTATTTATGCTCGATAGTTGGGTTCATGCCTCTATTTAATCTGGGGGAGTGACAAAAACCTCTAAGGCTGTAGATGTGATGTTGCCACTAGGGAGAAAACAACATTCTTGTGTCCAAGGACATTTGCTTTGTTTACATTACGCACTTTGCTTAATGCAATTATCTGTTGTTTGCAACTTAATACTCAAGGGGTCCTCGGACGATTCCTCGCGAGTGTATTTTTAGTCATAGATGCAGTTGGATGGCGGTCTATGTATTTTGTTGTAATGCCCAGAGTGAACCTCATAGTGATCCTGATGACATATGTATGTTATCTTTACTCTATCAATTGCCCAACTGTAATTTGTTTACCCAGCATGTGTTATTTATCTTATGGAGAGACACCACTAGTGAACTGTGGACCCGGTCTAATTTCCTTTATATTGCTATACCATTTTACTTTTACTCGCACTGTTTACTTTCTTGCATACTATTATCCTATTACCACTCGATACGCTCAATCCTTTGTTTACAGCAAAGCGGTGAGATTGACAACCTCATCGTAAGTTGGGAGCAAAGTTCTTGGTTGTGTTGTGTGCAGGTTTCACGTTGCTGCTGAGTGAAGACACACCAACAATATTTCTGGCGCCATTGTCCGGAGTGTCACGAAGCTAGCAAGAATCACCTTCTGAAGTTTGGTTCTTTCTCCTACTGGTTCGATAAACCTTGGTTTCACAACTGAGGGAAGACTTGCTGCTGTGCTCATCATACCTTCTCTTGGGGTTCCCAACTGGTCGGTCATCTATATCAACACCGCACCATCAACAAGTTTTCTGGCACCGTTGCCGGGGAGGAAGAAGACTTCTGCAAGGGGAGTCTCTCACGCACAATCTTTTACTTTGTTTTTGTTTTGCTTTATTTTATTTTTGCTTGCATCATTTTATCAAAAATACAAAAAAATAGTTTCCTTTATAGTTGCTTTTATTTACTTGCTTTTAGTTTTGCTAGAATGGGTACTCCTGAAAACACCAAGTTGTGTGATTTTGCTAGCACCAAAAACAATGATTCTATCTGCACTCCTATTGCGCCACCTGCTCTTGATGCAAATTTTTATGAGATCAAACCTGCTTTGTTGAATCTTGTTATGAAAGAGCAATTTTCTGGTGCCAGTTCTGATGATGTTGTAGCTCATCTCAACAATTTTGTTGAGCTATGTGAGATGCAAAAGTATAAGGATGTAGACGGTAATATTATTAAGCTTAAGTTGTTTCCTTTCTCTTTAAGAGGAAGAGCTAAGTATTGGTTGCTATCTTTGCCTAGAAATAGTATTGATTCTTGGGATAAGTGTAAGGATGCTTTTATTGGAAAATACTATCCTTCTGCTAAGATTATAGCTTTGCATAGTGATATTATGAAGTTTAGATAGTTTGATAATGAACATGTTGCTCAGGCTTGGGAAAGAATGAAATTTATGATAAAGAATTGTCCCACTCATGGACTGACTACTTGGATGATTGTCCAAACTTTTTATGCAGGACTGAATTTTTCTTCAAGGAACCTATTCGATTCAGCTGCTGGAGGCACTTTTATGTCCCTTACCTTGGGCGCCGCAACAAAGCTTCTCGACAACATGATGGTAAATTATTCTGAATGGCACACCGAGAGAGCTCCACAAGGTAAGAAGGTAAATTCTATTGAGGAAACCTCTTCCTTGAGTGATAAGATTGATGCTATTATGCTTATGCTTTCTAATGAAAGAACTCATGTTGATCCTAATAATGTTCCTTTGGCCTCTTTGGTTGCGCAAGAAGAGCATGTTGATGTAAACTTCATTAGAAATAATAATTTCAACAATAATGCTTATAGGAACAATTTTGCTAGTAACAATTATAGGCCGTATCCTTCTACCAATGGTAATGGTTATGGTAACTCTTATGGTAATTCCTCCAACAACACTAGGGGTGCGCCCTCTGAGCTTGAAGTCATGCTCAAGGACTTCATCGGTAAGCAAACTGCTTTTAACAAGTCTGTTGAGGAAAAGTTGGGTAAAATTGATATTCTTGCTTCTAAAGTTGATAGCCTTGCTCTTGATATTGAACTTCTGAAACTAAAAGTGTTGCCCAATGATGTGAAGGAAAGCAATACCTTTGCCGCTACTAATGCCATCTAAGTTAGAATTGATGAAAATGTTAGGATGTTAGCAGAATTGCATGCTAGGTGGGAAAGAGAAGATGAGATGGCTAGAAAGATAAAGGTATGTACTATTACTACCTCCAATGATGTTGATCCAAATGCTAGCAATCCTCTTACTTTGATTGGTATAGAGAAAACTCCTACTCCTTGTGCGAAAAAGCCCAAAACTACAAAAACTTTTTCTCAAAAGAGTGCTGAAATTTTTCGGAGTATGGGAGATGATAGCTCTATTTCTTTTAATGATTTTGATATTGATGACTGCAATATATCTGAAGTTATTTTGTTCTTGAAAAAGCTTGCTTTGAGTCCTAATGCTAGTTCTTTGAATATTGCTTTTACAAATCATATTACTAGTGCTCTCATGAAAATTAGGGAGGAAAAGTTGAAACAAAAAGCTTCTATTCCCAAGAAGTTAGAAGATGGTTGGGAGACCATCATTGATATGCATGTTAATGGTTTTGATTGCCATGCTTTATGTGATCTAGGTGCTAGTATTTGTATTATGCCTAGAAAGATTTATGACATGCTTGGTTTACCGCCACTTGAAAAGTGCTATTTTGATGTTCCGCTTGCTGATGTTGCTAAGAAGAAACCTTTGGGAAGGATTAATGATGTTCTTATTATGGTTAACAATAAACTTGTTCCCGTTGATTTTCTTGTTATGGATGTTGAATGCAATGCTTCATGTCCTATTATTTTGGGAAGACCTTTTTTCGAACTGTAGGTGCCATCATTGATATGAAGGAAGGCACCATCAAATATCAATTCTCATTTAAGAAAGGTATGGAACACTTCCCTAGAAGAAGGAAGAAATTACTTTTTGACTCTATTCTTATAGCAAATTATGAACTTGATGCTTCATCGCTTGATATTAATTGATTTCCACTTTCTACGCCTATTTCAAAGGCGTTAAAGAAAAGCACTCTTGGGAGATAACCCAATGTTTTCTTTTCAGTACTTTTTCTTTTATTTGAGTCTTGAAAGTTATTACTACTGTAATGACCGCTCCTTATCCTTTTTATTTCGTTGTTGTGCCCAGGAGAACTTCTAATTTGAGTGAGGTAAGATTTGGGGAAGTTGCTGACCTGAAACAGATTTCGGTGCTGCACCATAAAAATTTGTGAAAATTCTCAGAATATCTTTTTGACCTGAAATTTCTTGTGCATATGACCCAGGTTATATCCAAACTTTCATTAGTTTTACACTTTTCGATTTGAGCAACAGAAGTTCCTCGAAAAAATCGACCTTTGTCAGCTGTTCTGTTTTGACAGATTTTTGCCACTATTTGTGTTTGCCTCTCGATCGCTTTCTTTTTGAGTTCTTTTAATCACGGGACTTTTAGGGAAGTTGCTACAGTAGTATATGCTTTATATGTGGTGTTTTTGAGTTAAAACCTGAACCAAAAAGGGTTGATCTATTATTATGTTTATGCTAACGTTGCTAATAGAATTGTGTTAAGTTTTGTATGAAGGAAGTTTTCAAGTGCAGGGATTGGAGAATGATGAGATGAGATGAAGAATGGACAAAAGCTCAAGCTTAGGGATGCCCATGTCACCCCAAGAAATATCCAAGAGGTACAAGCGTCAAAGCTTGGGGATGCCCCCGAGGCACCCCTTCTTCATCGGCAAAAATCAGGTCGTCTTTCAACACACTATATTTTTATTGCTTTATGCACTATGCATTTTTCTTAGAGCGTCTTTACTTTTGCTTTCAGTTTTGTTTTGTTTTGTTTGCTGCAATAAATGGTTGGACCCCAACAAATTTCTTTTGGAGGAGATTTACTTGTTTTTCATTTGCCAAGAACACTCTAGTTTTCACTCTTATCGTTCAATGAGTGTTTTCTTTTTCTAGAACTGCGTTTAGCTTTCGTTTTTCACCTTGATTTTTGTTCAGATCTTGTTTTATATTTGCATCAAGGTGTATTTGGACCTCTGGTCTATGTTGATATTCATCAAAAGAGTTGTTTCAAAAAGGTTTGAATGGTGTTGGAAAAGAGAAAAAGTTTCATGCAAAAAAGTGGTACAAAAAGGAGCTTGTTTAGACTGCGGCTTAGACTTTTTCATGCCATGCTTGGTGTCGTTTTGATAGTATGCTTAGTGATTTTTGCTGTAGCATGACTTGTCTCAAATGACTGAGATTGCTTAATGAGCCTTTGAAAAAATCATGCGTTGTTCTTATTATGTGGAAGCATTTATTTGGTTTTCTCCTTTGATGCTTTATTTGGGTTGATTTGGCGCATGCTTACAACATGTTTGACTCTTACAATGTCTCCATAAGCCTCTATGATCATTTGGTTTTTGACTTGTGATGCTATTTTATGCTTCTTTTAATGATGTTTTGTCGCTATGCATGATTATGGCCGTTATTGCTCTCTTAGTTGGTCGCTCCCGGTCTTTTGCTAGCCCTCATTTTGTACTGAGTATGAGCTCTACTCATGCATCCAACTCCCAAAAACAAAGTTATGCCAATGTGTCCACCATACATACCTATTAGAAATTTTCTATTCCAAGTACATTTGACTTACTTTTATCTATCCTTCGAATTAAACTTTTTTGGTGTTATGCTAAAATTAGTCAGTAAAGCTCTCACGAACCTGATGGCACACTTTACTTTTCTCGTTTTTAAAATTTTGACATTGTGGCTCTCTTATGTTGACGTTATGCTTGCAAGTTGTAAGTTGGAAATTAGCCAAACCATACTGTCATGGGGAAAGCTTTCAACATTGCACTTCTCTTATTTGAATTGATATCGTGATCTTCTGTTTATGGATACTCGCGATGTGAAATAAGTTGGGAATCTTGCGGGATCATGGAGTTTGTATATGTGTTAGAGAAACGCCTGGGCCGCTAATCTAAGCCATGCATCATTCATGGTGGAAATTTATAGCATGCCCATAGTGGACATTCGACGACGCATCTCAAAATAAAAAGCTATACCAATGGTAAATAAAAGAGATGCCGAGGTGTTCATTGTCTGTTTGTCCTGTCATTTTGATGTGGGCTTGTTCCATGTCATTGGGCAAGGAGGTACCCCGTTGGCGGTTCTCGATGATACGTGTATACTTACAATGACAAGAGCTTGCTTGGGACCCTAAGTCGAGTAGCATGAGGTTTGGGTATTCGTACTTCACGGGACACGAGGTTTTCAACTGATGATTTGTCAAGCATATGCTCATAATTGTTCTCGCATTAACTTTAACCATTCAAGATGCCTATGATGGGGCAATGAGATCTCAAAGCTAGTAAGTACCATAATTTTTTAAGGTTTATAAAACTTGTAATCACTGCTTCCCTCTGTGAAAGGGTCTTTCTTTTACTTTTATGTTGAGTCTCCACCTTCTACCTTTATGCACTGTCTCAGAGAGCATAGTTGTCATTCTAAGTATAATGTGCATTGTCCCAAAGTTTATCATTGATTGATTTACAATTATGGTTTCACTTGTTCTTAAATTATTTGTATCTAGTCGCCCTCTTAAACTTGAAGGTGTCCTATGCATTTATGTTTTGCTATTCCATGAAGGACAAGCTGAAAACCATTTGCTATGTTTTTCCATATGATTTGAACACACGTTTGACTTTCATTGTTTCATTATTCATGATCTTTTGTTTATGTTTCTTTTCATGTTATAACATGGTTGCTAAGTTCTTATTGTCAAGATTATGTCATTTATGCCCATGTTTTAAGTTCTTTGATCCCAGCACTCAATGCTTTACATAGATGATCAAGACTATGATGGTGCATGTCACCTCAAAAATTATTCTTTTGTTATCACTTACCTACTCGAGGACGAGCATGAGTTAAGCTTGGGGATGCTTGATACGTCTCAAACGTATCTATAATTTTTGATGCTCCATGCTTGTTTACACACCATTTGCTTTGTGTTTTGTTACACTTCGTGGTGTTTTTATGCATTTTCCGGAACTAACCTATTAACAAGATGCCACAGTGCTAGTTCCCTGTTTTCTGCTGTTTTTGTGTTTCAGAAAAGTTACACAGGAAATATTCTCGGAATTGGATGAAACAAAAGCCGAACCTCCTATTTTTACCGAAGCTTCGCAAAGACCGAAGATGAGACAGAGGGGGGCCAGGAGCCAGGCTCACCACACGGGGGGCGCGGCCCAGCCCCTGTCTACGTTGTTCCATGGTGAGGCCAGCTGGCCCCACCTCTGACGATGCCCTTTCGCCTATAAAGTTCCCTCGATGGGAAAAACCTAAGGGACGGATCTCTTTTTCACGAAACATACTGCAAGCCGCCGCCGTCATCATCGCAAGATCAGGAGGATCCAGGAGCTCTTCCCTGCACCTTGCCGGAGGCCTTCTACACCACCATGGTCGCCTCCGGAGTGATGTGTGAGTAGTCTACCTTGGACTACGGGTCCATAGCAGTAGCGAGATGGTTGTCTCCTCCACCATGTGCTTCATGTTTAGATCTTGTGAGCTGCCCTACATGATCAGGATCATCTTTATGTAATGATACATGTTGTGTTTGTTGGGATCCGATGAGTATTGGTACTATGTTAAGTTGATGTGCTGAATTATATATCTTATGTTATCTCTATGATGTTTATGATCTTGCATGCTTTCCGTTGCTTGTAGCTATCTTGACCGAGTAGATGCTAGTAACTCCAAGAGGGAGTATTTATGCTCGATAGTTGGGTTCATGCCTCTATTTAATCTGGGGGAGTGACAGAAACCTCTAAGGTTGTAGATGTGCTGTTGCCACTAGGGAGAAAACAATATTCTTGTGTCCAAGGACATTTGCTTTGTTTACATTACGCGCTTTGCTTAATGCAATTATCTTTTGTTCGCAACTTAATACTCAAGGGGTCCTCGGACGATTCCCCGCGAGTAGATTTTTAGTCATATATGCAGTTGGATGGCGGTCTATGTATTTTGTCATAATGCCCAGAGTGAATCTCATAGTGATCCTCATGACATATGTACGTTATCTTTACTCTATCAATTGCCCAACTGTAATTTGTTTACCCATCATGTGTTATTTATCTTAAGGAGAGACACCACTAGTGAACTGTGGACCCCGGTCCAATTTCCTTTACATTGCTATACCGTTTTACTTTTACTCGCACTGTTTACTTTCTTGCATACTGTTATCCTATTACCACTCGATACGCTCAATCCTTTGTTTACAGCAAACCGGTGAGATTGACAGCCTCATCGTAAGTTGGGAGCAAAGTTCTTGGTTGTGTTGTGTGCAGGTTTCACGTTGCTGCTGAGTGAAGACACACCAACAATATTTCTTGCGCCATTGTCTGGAGTGTCACGAAGCTAGCAAACATCACCTTCTGAAGTTTGGTTCTTTCTCCTACTGGTTCGATAAACCTTGGTTTCACAACTGAGGGAAGACTTGCTGCTGTGCTCATCATACCTTCTCTTGGGGTTCCCAACAGGTCGGTCATCTATATCAACACCGCACCATCAGCCATCGAAAGTTGAGAGGCCCTCGGCAATAGATTACGGTGGTTGCGCATCCGGTGCATGTGCTCGGCAGGGTCACATCCCTAGGGGGAGGCACGCCGGAGAAGGAGGCATCGTGGTGCTTGGTGGCATCGAAGCTTGGAACTGTGTGTTCTCGAGCATACGGATGGACAAGGAAATTGAACAATGCATGAAGGTTGGCGACCGCAGGCGACGGCCATCGTACATGGCCTTGCACAGGACGTCTTGTGCGGAGATGCACCCAGCAACCTCATGGATGTATGCCATGTTCAAGGAGGGGTGCCATGGCGTCGTTCTTGTTTGCGTGTGAGTATGTCGGTGGCGCGTCTCGGAGGCGTTGAAAGGGAGACGGATGGTTCGTCTCTGAGTTCATCGGAGCCATGGGAGTATGAGACATGAGTAGACGAATATGCAATCAAACAAGGAATAGTACAAACCCGTATTAGACTTTTCAAAGCCAAACATGGTTTCTGCTAAACTAGTTCTCAACCGAAAATCTAGTAAAACTGGTTTTCCTAAAAATCAGCCTAAAACTCATTTTCTGCAATCTTATCTATAATCCTGGTTATCCAAACAACCACTTAATGGGCAACATTTTTTAAAACCAACATCAAGCTAGCAAAATAACTATTGCATAACTATGCAAGCAACCGCTAGGAAAGATGTGGACCAGACATTTGGGATGTTGAGATCCCGGTTTACAATTGTGCGTGTACCAGCTAGATTCTAGGATAAAAGAAGACTACATTAACAATCATGTCGATGTGTATAATTATGCACAATTTTTCATATATACGATTAGCGTGGCCAAGATATAGCCTATGCTTATGAGGAAGAGTCATTCCAAGGAGGTTGATGAAGAATGAATCACAAGGGAGTCCCATGAACAACTTCGAGATGACTTGGTTCAGAAGTTGTGTAAATTCCATGGCCTACATGGTTGATGGTGTCTTCATGTAGTTTATTTGTTGAACTTTGTGTTCGATCGATGTGTTTGAATTTGAACTTCAAAATTATATATTTTTTAAAAAAAATACTTCAATATTATATATGGTATGACATGACTGTTCAGATTATCTTATATGTATGCATAGAATGAATAAAACAATAGAGCGATAAAGATTTAGGAACCAGTTTTCTATCCATGAAATCTTCTCTCCTATTCCTAAAACTGGTTTTCAGGGAAGCAGATTTAGGAAAGCTGCTGGAGCACTCTTATTTAGAGCATCTCCAGGCTGTTGAGCAAATGTAGCGTGCGTCTTCAGCAATTGCAAAGATTATCACGCAAAAAGCCGGCACGGGTCCATGCTACACAAGGATTAAATTAATCCCCCAAAAAATACCACATATACGTATCACACTAGTCATACTTACACGAGACGGATGAATTAGCAAGGACAAGAAGCATGTCATAATTTTCATTGTTGTTCTATCTGAGGATGAATCGGCAGGTCTTTTATCATCAGAACACGCCTTCTCCTCCCAACCCAGGTGACCCACCCAGGGTCCCTTGACACCACCCTGTACCCTGCCTTGGAGTAGAGTCCCCGAGCGCTGCTGTCGTCCTCATATGCCCTCAGGGCCATGAATCTCTGCCTCCACTCTAGCGCCAGCACCTCGCACGCTTTGAGCAGCGCGGTGCCTACCTTCCTCCTCCTGAACGTGCAAATCGAACCAGTAGCAACTTTTAGAGCATTCATGGGTTGTAGGGAGATTGCATAGTTGCCGTGTTGGTTACCTGAATGCTGGCAGCACTGCGATTCCTGATACATAGAAGTACTCCTGGACGCCTTGGAGGTTACTCAGGATATCGCCTTCGTCTTGCACCGTGCAGTCCACGACCCCTATGATCTTCTCAAATGGTGCCTGCAACAGCTGGGTGACCGCATCGGCTTCTTCTGCCACCAAACATGCGTACCTAAGAAAGGGCATGGTTCTTTTATCAGCTAAAATGTTAAAGGTAAAATGAGTGTCAAGAATTGATCGTCTTCACTAGTCCTAACACATGGGTTTCCATGTCATCGGTAGGATATTGGGATACCACAAATTAACATGCCTCGGTGCTCTAGCTCACGACGTTTCTGTTTTGGGTGCTATACTCATTCAAGAACGTCTCCGTTGCTCGTACGCAAACAACGAATACTGAACTATACAATTTCCTAGCAAATGCTAGATAGTCTAAATTGCGGCGGCGTATTTTACAGTTTCTGTGCTATACTTTATCAAAATCATTGAATATGTCAAGCTATGCAATAATCATCCTCTGATTTCTGCCGATAGACTTGTCTTTGTGATTTGAATTCTAGCCACTGCTCTGTGTCATAGCTAGCCACACTCTAAATTGCGGCGGCGTATTTTACAGTAGCTGTGTCACCACGCAACACTTTCGGATACTACTTTTACTTCCACAAGCATAACACCGATAGTATGCCTACCCGGTCCACAATAGGCGTTCTCTCTCTCTCATAACTTCCAAATCTCATACTCCCTCCGTCCTAAAGTACCTGTATTCTAGGTTTAGTCAAAGTTAAACTTTGACTAAGTGGTACAAGAAAAAATAGAAACATTTATATATAAAATAGATATCGTTAGAATCATCATAAAAATATTTTTATATTATATATATTTGATATTATAGAATTTATATTTTTGCCAATACGCTTGGTCAAACATTATCTAGTTTGACTTTGACTAAACCTAGAATGCAGGGTAAATAAGGACAGAGGGAGTAATTTCATCTTATCCCCCCCTCATGCTAATATACAAATGATGCTTGGACAGGAAGTCAGCCTGATATGAATATACTACCATTTTTTGTTCTGATGAATGCAGTGACTGATGTCATAGTCTGTACATTTTAACTAAATTTTTTATTCAAGCATTGCTAGATTGCCTGCTATTCACCGAATTTGTAAGGCTTGCGAAAGCAAAGCATGTTTATTCTCTCTTTTGTATTTAGAACATTTGTCAGCTGGTTGTCGCTGCAATGATTGGCCAAGTTAATATTATATATCTCATCCCGTCAATGAGATCATGCAATGCTCCAAACAGAATTTATGAAGTGGCTATTTTTACTGATAGTAACTCAAGTATAGCACATGGGACTTCAGTTTTACGTTAATAGATTGTAACAGATATAAGGAACAACACTAAGCCAATATAAGAACACAATTTGGTACCCGCAAAAAAAAAACACAAATTGGTACCCAAGTATATTGCTACTGATTTTGTTGTTATGTAGTGCAATAAATATGTAAATGTGTTGTATCTAAACTGTATCCTAGATTACATCGAGATGTTGTTGGGAACATTTCACTCGCCAACTAACTAATCTGAAGAACGCACACGAAAGAATCATTGTTTTTAGTCAAGTTTTTCCAGATGACTTGAAAAAATATTTTCAATGTCCGAAACACCATTTGATGTACCGATAATTATTATTTTTGAACTTAGATGTACCGATAATTATAATGCACACATATGACAATTCTGCCTTAGTTTTTTTTTTACCTGGAACTTCTGCCTTAGTTCATTATTTGCTATCACACAATATACACTACTATTGGCTTAACACTTCTCCTTGCAAATTCTTTTGCTAAAAGGTCCCGCTGCAACGGGTGGGGTATCTTCTAGTTTTACAGTGTATGTGCTATACTTTATCAAAATCATTGAATATGTCAAGCTATGCAATAATCATCCTCTGATTTCTGCCGGTAGACTTGACTTTGTGATTTAGAATCCAGAAATGAACTTACAAAAAATGCAGAAACATGAATGCTATTGAAGCATAGGATAAACATGTGAGGCTGAAAAGCACCTGAACAAGTGTTTAGACGGGATATCAAGAACATCACCTGTCAGGCGACGAATTCCTCAGTTTGTAGATAAGCGCTGACAACACCTCTGCCTAATCTTGACCAATTCAAGCAACCATCGTTATCAAAATGTGCTCACATTGGTGAAGATGAAAGCATTTGATGTGATGCATACTTTGAAGAAATCGAAGAAGAAGTCGTTGAAGAGCGCGACAGGGACGTGGAAGGCCTCCGCCTGCACGAGCGCCACCCGCCGCATCTCCTCCCCGACCCGCCCCATCCGCCGCACTCCCCATCCAGCCTCCCTCGCTAGGTACGGCTCCTCCTTGTCCCCCTGAATCTCCTCCGTACCGCCCACGCCGCCGATCTCCTTCGTGGGCAAGCAAGGGAGCCGCCCTCTTCTTGCAAGAAGGGTCTTCTTGGCGCCGCCATGGCAGCCGGTCTTGAGAGGAGGAGGATTGCGGCTTGTTCTTGATAGGGCTGCGGCGGTGATTCTGCCTCTAGAGGACCGCGGAAACTGGGAAGTGGAGGAGGAGGAAGAAGAAATGGATTGGGGTAGGAGCGGGGATGCTCTGAGCGCGGCCATGGTTCCTGCAGCTGCTGCTGGTGGTCGTGATACCAGTGATGGGATTTCGGACGGCTGTGGCGTGTGTGTGTGGACCGTGGTTGAACTAAGATTTGGTTTGCCACAGGCCTCTTGACCTAGCCTCCAGCCTCTTGACCTAGCCTCCATCTCTCCCCCTACTCCACCATAGATTGGTTCCCCCTCTTCCGGCCGGCCTCGCCAGTGTCAGGAGGGGTGGGAAACCTGATCTATGAGTGGAGGTTTTGATAAAAGTAGTTTTTTTACAAGATTAGATTAGGGTTTAGTAGTCATCTTCTTGTGGCCTCTGTCAATAGAGATGGCATCATCGACAATAATTGATCTTCGACCCTTCGATCGACGACGAGATCTTCCTCCCGGCGTCAATGGTGGTGTTGGAAGATTAAACTCCTTTAGGTATGGTCCTTCAGATCTTGCTTCGCCAGATCGATTTTGGATCTTTTCTCTTGGTTGCCGCGAGGAGAATTATCCTCGCAGTATTTGTCCCGGCGGCTACATCCTCGACAATGGTGATTCGTACCCTTGACTCTCCAGCGACGGCGATCAAGTTGTCCGGTTATTTTGCCCTGACATACTGATGTTGGTACTCTTGCCGATGTGGATTGACTACTTCAATGGTTGTGCGCGTGCACGTAGCCTTGGCATTGCGGCTCAAATTAAAATTATGGGAGAACCTCCATTGGTATTTACAGGTTTATGGTTTGATATCTATCTTGGGCTGCCTTCAGAAAAGTACAAAATTGTGTCATGGAAGAAGAAAGAATTTGAAGACCTCGAAGATTTGCTAGTTTCTTTTAGACTTTATTTTGTAATCGTCAAAGACAGCTCGTGTAACTCTACCATGTACTATTTGTTGCTATAAATATACGTGGTATTGATTTTCAAAAAAAAAGATTTGGTTTGCCACAGCCCATGCCGCCTGTACGTTGCACCGGGAGGTAAATAAAATTATTTTTTTATAAATAATATCGGCATAATTTTAAATATTCCTAAATTCTATCAATTTGCTGTTACTATTAGGTCTATCCATAAAAGTGAAATAGAACTGGAAATAATTTTTTATATGTGAATTTTGAAAAAATGATTTTTACTTTTATGTAGTCAGTGCGTTGCCGGCCTCTCCGATAGGATATGCCGTGTTTGGTTCATTAATCACCTTCAATTCTTTAGCTAGACTTAAACTTTCACCATATATTTCTGTTTTGCTTCTTTTCTTGCTTTCTTTCACCTACATTGACGAGTTCAATATCATGGGATGTGGGCCAAATCATGTAAGCGGGCATGGTCAGCATAATATGCGAGTCCACTTTTTGCTGCGAGAGTGCCATTGAAATTTAGCACATCTTCGATAACGAAAGATACTACAACTCGAGGGAAACAATAACAATCAGGATACGTGAAGACTCAGGCGCCCTGAGCGGAGGTCTGTGACCGTGAGAGCAAGCCACCCACATCTGGGGTGATGGTGCATATACGAAGTAAATCCATCGTGCATACGCATAGAAGCCACCAACCTGGATCTGTGACTGTGGCCCGCATGCATGCATAAAACCACTTAGCTCATATAAGCTACCAGCAAGCTAGCACGAACGCATCAGCTTAGCTAGCACATGCACGCACTTGCACAGCTTTGCCTAGTCGTTCAGGGTCTCCGCCACCGAACGCTGACGATAGTAGTGTAGCTTGTTGATGCCCTTATACTATATGAATTTCCATCCACTGATGCAGCCATGGGCGCACGCACACGAAAATACGTCGACATGCACAAACAACGGCGACCGTAGTCCAAGAGGACAACCTCGCGGTGGGGATGATCAGCACGGCAGCATGCACTGTGTTCAGTGAGCTTGTAGAGGTCGTTGGGGTTCTATCTATGGCACCGACGATGGCGGCTAGGTTTACACACGCTCCACAGAGACAGCTTCTCGTCTAGCAATCACAAACTGAAGATGTAGTGGGCGATGGCGGCGAGGCGAGAGGAGGTGTTAGACCTAAGTCCCGGACGGCTTGATTTAAGGGGTGCCAAGGTGTGGATTTTATTGAAGCGATCGATAACGGATGATGGAATTCGTGATGGATTCAGTTTCAAATACTATACTTTGTACTTTTCTGCACGACCGAACGGAGGATGTAAGACGTATGTTGCGTGCTTGGTCAGGATAGCCCTTTCTATTCCAAAACTGATCAAATCGTATCTTTAATAGATTCCAACGCAACACACAAAACCTGCAGAGACGCGTACGGATGAAACATAAAAAACAAATAAATTAAATAGTTTTTTCACTTATCAGTGGCATTGATGGTAATATGTAGTTTGGTGAAGAGTTTTTTTACTTACCGGTGGCATTGAGGATAATATGTAGTTTGATGGAAGGGTATATCGATTCAAAAAAGTGTTAGTTAGTGTTGGACGAACCAACCACGGAAACCTTACGTCATTTATTATTAGGTATAGAAATGCTTATTTGATCCTGGATGCATACGTTTTTTATTTCAAAATTATAGATTTAAAAACATCTAAAAATTGGGGGAAAATATTCACATTTATATTTTCATATTCGATATGTGCACACATAGTTTTGTGAAGAACTGATAATTTTTGTGGGCTATGTAAAAAAGATTTTAAAAAACCTTCATGAAAAGGTTTATTTTACCATCGATTTTTTTCTTATTACATAGGCTACACGAGAAGTCCTTTTTCTTAAAACGTCTTTGTGAGCATGTAGGATGTAAAGATCTACATGCAATATTTTTTTATTTTTTAAAAGAATAAAATATATCAAAAATATATTTCAAATAAAAGAAGCATATGTACCCAAAGCCAAAACACCTTCTCTTTTTTTAGCAGTTTGTTTCTAAGAGCATCTCCAATAGATATTGCAAATATAGTGTGTTTAAAAATTGTTTTACATCACCAGGGGCTAAAAAAGGATGCCCTCCCAACGCGTTCCTCTCACTTAGCCGACTGCACCCACCATCCCCACCGCCGGAAATACTTGTTGCTCTGTTGTTGCCCCAGCAAATACTTGCCGGATCAACTGCCGTTGAGCCCCGCTCTGCCGTTCCCAGTAGATTCGAGACGAATCGTGGCTGAATCGGGACGTCTCTGCGTCGACGACTCTCGAACAAGCTCAACCTGCTTCTTCAACGTCCGCAAGTGATGCATGTAAAATGCATATATGCCTTTTGTAATTTATTGTGCCATATTCCATCATAATTGATTCATATATATGGTTATAATTATATTTTAGAATGACATTGGGGATTTTCCTAAAAGATGCCTTTTATTTGTATTATAACTATGTTGAGAGGAAAATATTGTTTTGTGTATTATTGACTTTCATGGACCTTTATGAACTCAAAATAACATAGGATTTTTCCACATATTTTTTTATGGAATATTAGGACCTGGAGCACTTGGAACTCACTCGGAGCGAGATTTGTTGAAAAAGGGAAACAATTACAAGGGTTGTTGAAATATTTGAATGATCTTGCTACTAAACTTTGTGATCTTTATGATAGTACTTGTTGTTCTAGGTAGGGAAAGAAACATTTTTGTTTCCAATGCAGTCATAGTGTTGAACCAATAATTTCCTCTATTAACCAAGGTTGTGCTCTCTTTTATGATATAGAATAAGTTGAAGAATTTGTTGCTATTGTGAGAGTCTATGAGGTTGATTCTTTTATACATAAAAAGTTTGACACTTGTGCTATTGGTCGTAATGGAAAGATATTAAGTTCTCCAAATTTTACAGGAAAAAAGATTAGTAGTGACGAGGGTATGACCCCTCGGGTCCTCGATATTGGTCTACCTGCTTCAGCCCAAGAACAACATGGACATTCAAAGTCCAAGAAGCCCAAGACTAATTAGGGTTCGCATATACCTCTTGGACTGGATCTCGAGACCCCGCCCCCCATATAAGGGCGAGGATGGGCGGCCAAGAAGGATCTATCTCTAATCTCGCATAGACACCTGATCTCGCATAGATCCCACGTACATAGGCTAGCCACGCCATCTTCTTCCACCTCCGCCAGATCTCATCTGTGCACCATTGTAACAGCTCCAACTATGCCAGCAATACAAGATCAAACAAGCTGGATGTAGGTCTTTACCTCCGGGGGGCCAAACCTGGGTAAACTCCTGTGTGCGTCATGTTTCTGTCTAAAGCCGTCGAATCCGCCAGGCGCCCAAATACGCTCCATGAATCGAAAGCCCTTAAACATGGGCATTGCCGGATTAAAACCTCGTCAAGTAGTAACTCTTATATTATTGATTTTAATTAGAGATTAATCTCTTGCTGCCATGGAAAGTACTAATATTTTGTAGGAGGAAGATGATGAGAACATATGCCAAGATGAAGACATGGATGAAGTAAAGGAAGAGGAAAATGAAGAAGATATGGCCCCATCTAAGCCTGGGAACGTGTGGGAGCCTCCACTTTCACCATCAACATATGATAGTAATCCTGAGACTAAAAACTCTATTCTTATACTCCCTCTGATCAATATTATCTTTCGTAAATACAAATGTATCTAGCATTAAAATATGTCTAGATACATCCGCATTTGCAAAAGGTAATATAAGTCGGAGGGTGACAAGAGTATAGCTATTAAGGCCCATTATCTTAGTACCCCTGGGTCCATTAGTTAGGCCCGGGCATAGATGTAATCAAAATATGAGATGGTATCATATACAGACTATGTAATTTGTATTGAACCCGACCGGATCCTTGAGGCCTGGCCACCTATATATAGGGGCTAGGAGAAGCCGACTAGGGACAGATTGAGATTGGGTCAATTGATTGCGAGCTTATTCTCACCACACATCACGTTTCGCCTAGTTGTTCTGATATTTTACCTTTGAGTTCATTCGACGCCCTCTTCCCCCGATCCTAAGTCCTTCATCTAGGACATTTGCCGAGTTAACCCTCGTCAATTGGCGCCGATCATGAGGACCTTGGGCGTTGGAAATCATGTATTCGACGGCTTTTTCGCTTTCAGCTAACAGCAACCCGAAAGTCGACGGAAACCAGATATCCTTTGGAACCGTAGATTTTCAACCACATCCACCAACCCTTACTCCAGTCTTCGCAAACTTGGATCAGGAGATGGACCTGACGTTCGGAAGCCTAAACTTTCACATCGGTTCCATGGGTTCAATTCACCTATCACATCCGACAAAATCGGGTCCGTCGGCAGAAGAAACCGCGTCCGTGGTAATGTCAGATTCATCGGTTGGCTCTTCCAGCGAGGTAAACCTGCCGGTCAGTGATACGTCTCAAACGTATCTATAATTTTTGATGCTCTATGCTTATTTATACACCATTTGCTTTGTGTTTTGTTACACTTCGTGGCGCTTTTATGCATTTTTTGGAACTAACCTACTAACGAGATGCCACAGTGCCAGTTCCCTATTTTTGTTGTTTTTGTGTTTCAGAAAAGCTACACAGGAAATATTCTCATAATTGGACGAAATAAAAGCCAAAGTTCCTATTTTTCCCGAAGCGTCACAGAGTCCAAAGCAGACATGGAGGGGTGCCAGGAGGCGGACGCACCATGCCATGGCGCGGGCCACCCCCTGGCCGCGCCGGGCTATGGTTTGGGCCCCTGGCCCACACTCTGACGCCGCCCTTCCGCCTATATATTCCCCTCGACAGGAAAACCTAAAGACCCCGATCAATTTCCATGAAACATACTGCAAGCCGCCGCCGTCGTCGACGCGAGATCGGGAGGGTCCAGAAGCTCTTCCCGGCACCCTGTCGGAGAGGGGAATCACCGCCGGAGGCCTTCTTCATCACCATACCTGCCTCTGGAGTGATGCGTGAGTAGTCTACCTTGGACTACGGGTCCATAGCAGTAGCTAGATGGTTGTCATCTCCTCCATGTGCTTCATGTTTAGATCTTGTGAGCTGCCTATCATGATCAAGATCATCGTTGTGTAATTCTACATGTTGTGTTTGTTGGGATCCAATGAATATTGATACTATGTCAAGTTGATTTGCTGAATTATTATCTTTATGTTATCTCTATGCTGTTTATGATCTTGCATGCTCTCCGTTGCTAGTAGATATCTTGGCCGAGTAGATGCTAGTGACTCCAAGAGGGAGTATTTATGCTGGATAGTGGGTTCATGCCTCTAGTAATCTGGGGGAGTGACAGAAACCTCTAAGGTTGTAGATGTGTTATTGCCACTAGGAAGAAAACAACAATCTTGTGTTCAAGGACATTTGTATTATTTATATTATGCACTTTGCTTAAGGCGATAATCTGTTGTTTGCAACTTAATACCCAATGGTTGCTCGGACGACATCCGGAGAGTGGATTATTAGTCATAGATGCAGTTGGATTACGGTCTATATATTATGTTGTAATGCCCAAGTGAATCTCATAGTGATCCTCATAACATTTGTATGCTTGCTTTATTCTATCAATTGCCCAACTGTAATTTGTTTACCCATCATGTTATTTACTTTATGGAGAGACACCACTAGTGAACTGTGGACCCTGGTCCATTCTTTTACATTGCTATTACTGTTTACTATTTACTTGCTTTATTTACTTTCTTGCAAACTACTATCTTTTACCACTCGATACGCTTAATCCTTTGTTCACAGCAAACCAGTGAGATTGACAACCTCACTATGAGTTGGGACAAAGTACTTGGTTGTGTTGTGTGCAGGTTCCACGTTGTTGCTGGTGCAAAGCTACGCCCTGGACAAGGCGCCATACATACATTGTCCGGAGCTATCGCAAAGCTAGCGAGCATCAACCTTTGAAAGTTGGTTCTTTCTCCTACTGGTTCGATAAACCTTGGTTTCACACTGAGGGAAGACTTGCTGTTGTGCTCATCACAACCTTCTCTTGGGGTTTCCAACTGGGTGGTTATATATAAAACTCCTACATCAACACCGCACCACCAACAAGTTTTCTGGCGCCATTGTCGGGGAGAAAGAAGATTTCTGCAAGGGGAGTCTCTCGCTTCCAATCTTTTACTTTGTTGTTGTTTTTCTTTATTTTATTTTTTGCTTGCATCTTTTTATCAAAAATACAAAAAATTAGTTCCTTTATAGTTGTTTTTACTTGTCTGCTTTTTAGTCTTGCTAGAATGAGTAATCCTAAAGTTGAAGTTCGTACCTTTAAGCAACAAGGGGGAGAAAGTTTGAAAGATGCTTGGTACCGAATTAGTAATGCTCATCATAGGTGTACAAAGAAGCATTCTACCATGATCCTCCTTAGGAATTTTTATGTTGGTATATCTAGTTGGAATAGGTACGTTCTTGATACTCTCGCAGGAGGTAATTTTCTGGGTACTCCCGCTTTGGAAGCATGCACTTTAATTGAAAGTTTAGTGGGAGTACCACCTATTCATGTTGTTAAAACTGAGATCATTTTGGAGGAAGTTTTAGAAAAACTTAGCTCTTTAGAAAAAAGTTTGCCAAATATCCTTGATAACACTAGCCAGGTTAATGAATCGATAGAAAGTATCGGTAAGAGAATCACTGTTTTAGAGGCTAGTACTATCCATGATAGTCAAAACCTTAGGATTGGTAAATTAGAGGAGTCTATGGAAACTCTAAGTTCAATTTTCTCTTCTCTTAAATTTAAGAAGGAGAAAGCTTTTATTGGATAGGAGTAAAAAATTATGTATGTTCCCAAGATGTCTGTGCCAAAACCGCAGCATGTTTTTAAGATTGGTAAGACTTTTAGTTCAACTAAAAGTGACTTGCAGGTTGAATCATCTTCGGGAACTTCTAAAGTGCCTAGTATGGTATGTGGTGCTCTTGAGGAAACAATTGATCTTAATGCTTCATTTGAAAATACTTGATTCCCACTTTCTGCGCTTAGCTCAAAGGCGTTAAAGAAAAGCACTCTTGGGAGATAACCCATTATTTTCTTTTCAGTACTTTTTTTTTCTTTTATTTGAGTCTTGGAAGTTATTACTACTGTAATGACCTCTCCTTATAATTTTTATTTTGTTTCTGTGCCAAGAAGAACCTCTAATTTGAGGAAGGTAAGATTTGGGGAAGTTGCTGTCCTGAAACAGATTTCTGCGCTGCACTGTAAAAATTCGTGAAAATTATCGGAATATCTTTTTGATCTGCGATTTCTTGTGCATATGACCCAGGTTATTTCCAAACTTTTATTAGTTTTGCACTTTTCGATTTGAGCAACATAAGGTCTTCCAAAAAATCGATCTTTGTCAGCTATTCTGTTTTGACAGATTTCTGCCACTACTTGTGTTTGCCTCTCGATCGCTTTCTTTTTGAGTTCTTTTGATCATGGAACTTTTGAGGAAGTTGCTACAGTAGCTTATGCTTTAATGGATGGTATATTTAAGTTTGAAATTGAACCAAAAGAGTAGATTTATTATCATGCTTATACTAATGTCGCTAATAGAATTGTGTGAAGTTTTAAATGAAGGAAGTTTTCAAGTGTAGGGAATGGAGAGTGATGAGATGAGAAGAAGTATGGACAAAAGCTCAAGCTTGGAGATGCCCATGTCACCCCAAGAAATATCCAAGAGGTACAAGCGTCAAAGCTTGGGGATGCCCCCGAGGCACCCCTTCTTCATCGGCAAAAATCAGGTCACCTTTCAAGACACTATATTGTTATTGCTTCATGTACTATGCGTTTTTCTTGGAGCGTCTTTACTTTCGCTTTTAGTTTTCTTTTGTTTTTTTTGCTGCAATAAATGGTTGGACCCCAATAAATTCCTTTTGGAGAATACATACTCCGTTTTTCATTGCCAAGAACACTCTAGTTTTCACTCTTATCGTTCAACGAGTGTTCTCTTTTTCTACTACTGCATTTAGCTTTCGTTTTTCACCTTGATTTTTGTTTAGATCTTGTTATATCTTTGCATCAAGGTGTATTTAGACCACTGGTTTATGATGGTTTTCATCAAAAGAGTTGTTTCAAAAAGGTTTGAATGGTGTTGGAAAAGAGGAAAAAAGTTTCATGACTATAGTGGTACAAATGGGAGGTTGTTTAGACTGCGGCTTAGACTTTTGCATGTCATGCTTGATGTCGTTTTGATAGTATGCTTAGTAGTTTTTGCTGTAGCATGACTTGTCTCAAATCACTGAGATTACTTAATGAGCCTTTGAAAAATCATGCGTTGTTTTTGTTATATGGGAGCATGTTATTGTGGTTTTCTCCTTCGATGCTTTATTTGGGTTGACTTGGCGCATCCTTACAACATGTTTGACTCTAACAAGTCACCATATAGCCTCTATGATCATTTGGTTTTTGACTTGTGACAAGGGTATAGATAATAGAGCCTGTTACTTAAGTACCCCTGAGGCCCGTTAAGCTAGGCCCAAGTGTAATCCTAGTCGAGATACGAGTTCATATCGTATACTGATATTGTAATATGTATCGGACCCCTCCCGTTCCTTGAGACCTGGCCACCTATATATAGGGGCCAGGAGAGGACGGTGAGGGACAGATTGAAAGCAAGTCAAGTTTACCACCACGTTTACTTTCGATACACACCTTATTTGACTGATTTTACCTTTGAGTTCATCCGACACCCTACTTCCCCGATCCTAAGTCCTTCATCTAGGACATTTGTCGAGTTAACCCTCGTCAATTGGCGCCGACCGTGGGGAGTAGGGGCATTGGAATCATGAATTCAATGGCTTTTTCGTTTTTTGCCAACAGCAGTCCAGAAGTCGACGAAAGTCAGAAGATGGAGTTGACGATCGGAAGTCTGAGCTTCTACATCGGACCTTCGGGTTCGACTCGCCTTTTAGATCCAGCGAAATTGGGTCCGTCGGCAAGCAAAATCAAAACAATCATGATGTCTAGATCATCTGTGGGCTCTTCCAGCGAGGTAAACTCGCCGGTCAGCTTCGCAGCAACAGAAAATACTCAAGAGAAAATCGAAAAATTCAACGGAACTCGGGAAGAACCCAACATAGAAGGAACAATGGACAAATCATACGGTAGTCCAAGGGACTTTGCCACCGAAAGCAGTGGCGTTTCCAGAAGCATACATCAATTATTCGTCATTATCACTGAAGCAGCAGAAGAGAACGATCACACATATAATGAAGAAGTCAACGCGCAAGTTGACAAATCAAGGAGCAATGATAAGAAGGAGAAGGAAAAAATTCACGTCTCCACCGGGGAGTGGAGAATCATCATGTCAGCCATTAATCATGGCACGGAAGTACCCGCCAATTCAAGAAGAGAAGTTCTGATGGGGTATCAATACGCACTGCATCAATGTAGAAAGAAATTGAGGGAGGAAAAAGACGAGTTTAGAAGAAGTCAAGAAAACAACAGCGTGTCAAGTGGAGCATATTGGGATGAATACAGCGACGCATCAGAGTCCAGAAGAGAAAGGCACAGAGACCCGAAGCACAGCAGGAGGACAACAACATGTGCAAGAGAAGAAAGCCGCATAAAAAGCATAAGTGCACATCCATCAGATGATGAGGAGGATTTTGTGCAAGAAATGCTAGAGGCAGCATTAGTAGCAGCATAGGCATATCTACTAACTATGCAACCAGAGCCTGGAGATCCGTGGGAGCACATGCATCAAGCCGCAATAAGAAGCCTCGGGTTGGTAGAGGACAGGTTAAGGAAACATCTTCCAGAGAAAAAGGCGGCATATCATAAGGAGAAGCGAAAGGAAAGTTTTAAGCGCCAACCCTCGCAAAGCGAAACAAGCGAGTCATCAGGTGACAAAAAGCGTAAGGCACGGAAGGAGGACGCAAGGAATATCATAGCACAAGCAAGAGTAAAAAATGCGCGCTACGCGTGGAAAGAATAAAATTATGAAGACGATGAAAAAGAGATGGGCGCGCTATGCTTTACCCAAAGGGTTCGCGGAACGCGGGTACCCAAAGGATTCAAGCTGCCACACGATCAGGAAAAGTATAATGGATCACAAGAACCCACACTATGGTTATCAGACTACCTGCAAGCGATACAAATACTCGGAGGAACGAGAGCAACAGCGATGTGAAGTCTACAGTTACACCTCACCGGCGCAACGCGGTCCTGGTTAAATACTCTACCCAACGATTCCATCGGGAGTTGGGGAGAACTAGAGAGCCAATTCGCAAGAAAAAATTTCGTTCAACATATAAACGCCCAGCGTCACTAGAAGAAATCAAGTCATGCGTACAGAGGAAAGATAAAACTCTGCGCTCCTTCATACAGTGGTGGAGTATAATTAAAAACTCTGCAGAAGACGTCTCCGATGAGAGGGCAGTAGATGCTTTTTCAGCCGGCCTTCGCCGTTCGGACCTTGTGGAAGAGTTAGGGAGAACAAAGCCTAGGACAGTATCGGAATTAATGGAAGTAGCCAATAGATTCGCCGATGGAGAGGATGCGTATAACAATAAAAGGGGACGTTCACCAAAAGTCGATAGAGTAAGCAGGCAAAGGCGAAGGTACCGCAATGAAGATAGCCACTCAAGGTGAAATCAGATAGCCGCAGGATATGAAAGAAGGGACGAGGAAGGCTATGAAAGCAGGGAGTTTCAAGGAAGAAGCAATCGCGGAGCAGAAAAGCCAAAGTACTCTGGCTCGTCGGTGGAGGACATGCTCCATGGCCCTTGTCGCACCCACTATGCGTACTTAGATGGGAAGAGAGTTTCTAATCACCAGATGAAGGATTGCAGAACATTCTTAAGGTTGCAAAGTGCTCTGGACCCAAACCAAGGAGCACATCAGGGAAGAAAGAGTACAAGTCAAGGATACCAAGTACAACGTCTAGCAAAACATCTGGAATCAAAAGTATATATATCTGCAATGATCCAACCGGTGCCAAATCCAAGAAAGAACATAAGAGCATATCCAGACAAGTAAATCTAGCAATATCATCACCACCAGCCACAACAGAGTACTTGAAATAGTCTGATCAACCAGTCAGGTTCAGCAGAGCAGACCACCCAAGGAAAGTACCAAGGCCAGGGCACACGCCAATGGTGTTGAAGGCACAAATAGGGGGATACGATGTGGGGTGAGTATTCATGGATGCAGGAAGCGGCATAAACTTAATATACGCGAGAACCCTGAAGGCAATGTGCATCTCGTTGGAAAGTCTAAAGCCGACATATTGCTCTTTCCACGGAATAGTACCAGGAGGCGCAAACTACCCCCTCGGGAGAATAGAACTCGACGTTTGCTTTGGCAATAGCAGCAATTATCGCAGAGAAAAGTTAGAGTTTGAAGTCATGGACTGGCCCTCACAGTATCATGCAATCCTGGGGCACCCAGCATTTGCAAAATTCATGGCAGTTCCTCATTACGCATAGCTAACACTCAAAATTCTAGGACCTAAAGGGACAATCACAGTACAAGGCAGCTTCGAAGTATCCAACACTTGTGACAAAGAATTCAACAGGATGGCGCAAACTTTCGGCATGACAGCTGAATACGCAAGGCTGAAGGGCAAAACTGACCACAATGTGCTACCCGATGTCGGATGATCCCTGCCAGATCAGGCTTTTGACGCAACCCAAGACTCGAAGAAAATCCAGGTCCACCCTACGGACCCAAACAAAACCACCTCCATAGCAGTAAACCTGGACCCCGCATAGGAAAGCGCGCTTGTCGAGTTCCTCCATGAGCACTGGGAAATCTTCGCCTGGTGTCCTTCAGACATGCCAGGGGTTCCCAGGGAACTCGTCGAGCACGCACTAAATGTGGATCCTAAAGCAAGGCTAGTCAAGCAACCGCTGCGATGATTTGACGAACCCAAAAGGAAAGCAATAGCATCCGAGCTACACAGGCTAGAAAATGCAGGATTCATCCGAGAAATCAAAGCATCAACTTGGGTATCCAATCTAGTCATCGTCCCCAAGAAAAACGCAAATGTACAAAGAGTGTGTGTCGACTACACATCTCTCAATAAACACTGTCCAAAGGATCCCTTTCCTCTATCTCGCATTGATCAGATAATAGACTCAACAGCAGGGTGCGCAAGGCTTTCCTTCCTGGACGCATATTCTGGTTACAACCAGATCAAATTGAAGAAAGAAGACGAGGAAAAAAATAGCTTTTATTACACCATACGGCGTGTTCTACTATCAAGTCATGCCTTTTGGCCTAAAAAATGCGGGAGCAACCTACCAGCGGATGATGCAAAACTGCCTCGGAAGTCAAATAGGACGCAACATTCAAGTCTATATCGACGACGTGGTCATCACCACAAGAAAAGAAGAGTCCTTAATCAGTGATTTGGCAGAAACCTTTGACAATCTAAACAGGTACAAGCTCAAGCTTAACCCGTCAAAATGTTCTTTTGGCGTGTCAGCGGGGCAACTTCTAGGATTCCTGGTGTCAGCAAGAGGTATGGAAGCAAACCCAGCGAAGATCCAAGCAATACTAACAATGGGGAAACCAGCAAAACTACACGACGTGCAGAAACTCACAGGGCGCGTCGCGGCACTAAGTCGATTCGTCGCAAGTTTGGGAGAAAAAGCGCTTCCTTTCTATGCACTCATGAAAAAATCAGACGACAAATTCGAGTGGACAGAAGAAGCAGATATAGCTTTTGCACAACTGAAAAAAGTGCTCTCCACACCACCGGTGTTGGTCGCACCAAGTAAAAAAGAGCCGCTACTACTGTATATTGTAGCCACACATCAAGTGGTAAGTACAGTATTAGCAGTCGAAAGGAGCGAAGAAGGAAAAGCCCATGGAGTCCAGAGGCCAGTATATTTCCTCAGCGAAGTACTATCCCCAACAAAGCAGAGGTACCCGCACTATCAAAAGCATGCATACAACATATTCACAACAGCGCGAAAGCTACAGGAATATTTCACGGTGCACCCAATCATAGTGGTTAACAAAGCCCCACTATCCAACATATTGAATAACCCTGCAGCAACAGGACGTGTCTCCCTATGGGGAATCGAATTATCACCCCTGGACATCACGTACGAAAAGCGAAAGGCAATCAAATCCCAAGTGTTACCGGATTTCACAGCAGAGTGGCTAGAGCTACAAAACACAGGACCACCAGATCTATCAAGTGTATGGACAATGTACTTCGACGGATCAAAAAGAGTTCAAGGCGCAGAAGCAGGAGTAGTCTTGATATCACCGCAAGGCGACAAATTGAAGTATGTGTTAAGGATGAGTTTTCCGCAAGCTTGCAACAACAAAGCCGAATACGAGGCTCTGCTCCATGGGATGAAAATGGCCAAAGCATGCGGAGCAACCCGGTTGAAAATATTCGGGGACTCTAATCTCGTCGTCCAGCAAGTGATGAATCGGTGCGACACCATCAGCGACAACATGACAGCGTACAGAAACTTATACTACTATCTAGAGGGAACATTCGATGGATGCAAAGTTTCACACGTTAGCAGGGCCAGCAACGAGGAAGCCAACAATTTAGCAAATATCGGGTCCCAATGCCTGCCTATACCGCCAGGAGTCTTCTGGGAAGAAATCGCAGAGAGATCAATAAAGCATAACAAAACTTCGACTACAGGAGAACCAGGCCAGCACCCAACAACATGCTCGGGGGCTGGCAAGCCTGGCACAGGAAGCACAGCAGAACCAGAGGAAGTTATGATGATCGAAGAAACTTGGATGCAGCCATACTTGGCATACATGATAAACAAAGCACTACCCGAAGACACAGTGGAGGCAAAAAGGATAATACGACAATCCAAGGCTTTCGTCGTATTGCAAGGGAAACTATACAAGAAAAGCATAACTGGCGTTCTACAGCGATGCGTCACCCCTCAAGAAGGGCAAGACATATTAAGAGATATCCACGCAGAAGTGTGTGGGCATCACGCCAGCAGCAGAGCTATTGCAGCTAAAGCTTTTCACGCAGGATTCTACTAGTTAACGGCCATTGAAGACACAAAAGAGATAGTCAGAAGGTGTGAAGCATGTCAACGATTCGCATCCCGACCACACGCACTAGCAGCAGAACTACAGTCGATACCATTATCCTGGCCCTTTGCACAATGGGGTCTCGACATGGTATGAAAATTACACAAATCCTGGCCAGGAGGTCATGTCTACATGTTGGTGGCAGTAGACAAGTCCACTAAATGGGTAGAAGCAGCCCCGGTAACTACCCAACATTCCACAGCAGCAATCAACTTCATCAAGTCTATAGTATTTCGCTTCGGAGTACCGCACAACATCATCACAGATAATGGGACAAACTTCACATCGAAAGAGTTCAAAAGCTACTGCGAGAGTATGGGAATCAAACTGAAATTCGCGTCTATAGCACATCCAAAGACAAATGGACAAGTCGAGAAAGCCAATGGCTTAATATGTAACGAGATAAAAAAGAGGCTGTTAGCGCCCCTGGAAAAAGCCAAACACGCCTGGGTAGATGAGCTACCCTCCGTACTTTGGAGTCTTAGAACAACGCCCAATGCGGCTACCCAAGAAACTCCCTTTTTCCTGGTCCATGGCGCAGAAGCCATGCTTCCAGTCGAAATCACCCATGAAGCCCCAAGAATTGCGGCTTACGATGAGACAACTTCTACAGAAGCACTTCAAGACGATGTCGACGCACTCAATGAAGCAAGAGACGTAGCACTCGCCAGAGCTACGCAATACCAGCAAAGTCTACGAAACTACCATAGTAGTCGAGTTCGTCCACGATCTTTCGTGGTAGGAGATTTAGTCTTATGACTCAAACAGGACAGTCATGGCAAATTAGAGTCCCCATGGGTGGGACCCTACATCGTGACAGAAGTAATACCAGGAGGAGCTTATCGACTACAAGACAAGAAAACAGGGAAAGACAAGAGCAACCCGTGGAATGTAGAGCAGCTACGACGGTTCTATGCGTAGAAGGAGTATGGTGACAGGATCTTTCGAGTTATGACCCTCTGAACCCAGAACATAAGGCCACAGGTCGGGTTCTTTGGGCCAACTCGACAATATGTATAGCATGTTTCTATTTTTCCACTCAGGGGCTCCGACCCTCAAGTCGTATGAAAGGAAGTAAGAAATTATCGAGATCCCATATTCATGATTATTCGCGAATTCTTACAAGGTTGTTCACAACCCGATATTTGACGAAAAGCAAGCACAGTTCAAGGCAACTCCCTGGTAAATTAAAACATACCTCGGAACACTGATTAGTTCCCATGATCTATTGATAGATAAACAAGGTGACACAAAATAAAGTTCATCACGAGTACTTATTACATGAAACACGCAAAGGGAGAACTAGAACAAAAGATTACAACAAAGGAGCATCTACTGAAAGTGTACTTCAGCCTTGTACTCCTTCTGGCACTGAGTACCGTCATAGATCTTCACATCAAACTTCGATGTACCGCAGTGGTAGTCGAAGATCATGAAAAACCCTTGGTGGAGGTCATGATCTTCCGCAAACTGGGACCAGCCACCCCTGAAGTACATCTCACCGCATCCATCGTATCATACCTCCACTTCATAGGGAGTTCCTTCCCCAGAATGCTCGCGAAGAATTGCTTCACGAAGTTCTGATACGTCCATTTTGCATCACTATTTTGTATCATAATTTACTATTATTCATTGATATATTTCATATTTAGAGATGATACTTATGTTGTTTCCTCTATTTTTACATGTTTGATGATCATTGGAGAATTTGCTGCCGGAGTAGGGATTCTGCTGGAAAAGGACCGTCAAGACACCATATTTCAAAAGATCAGGAAAATTCCAGAAAAATACCAAAAAATTATATTTTACCAAAAGACTCCGGAAGCCAGAAGGAGGAGTCGAGAGGAGCCAGAGGGCAGCCTCACACATAGGGGGCGCGGCCTGGCCCCTGGCCGCGCCGGCCCTGTGTGAGGGCACCCTGGCCCACTCCAGGTCTCGCCCCTTCGCGTACTTCATCGTCCCCAAAAACCTAAGTCAAGGGGGGCTCAGAGATAGACACCGCCGCCTCTGCGGGGCGGAAAACACCAGAGAGAGAAAAGCTCTCCGGCAGGGAGAAATCTGCCAGGGAAATTCCTTCCCGGAGAGGGGAGATCGTCGCCATCGTCATCACCATCGCACCGGACTTCATCGGGATCATCATCATCTCCATCACCAGCACCTTCATCTTCACCATCACCTCGCCATCCCGCTGTAACATCTTGAGTTGAATCTTGTCAAATTCTTAGGGGAAACTTTCTCGGTGTTGATTACTCTTGTGGTTAATGCTATTGAGTGGAACCGTTGAATTAGGGTTTATGTTTAGATTGTTATTTACCATTATTTCACCTCTGATCATGATCCATATGATGTCTTGTGAGTAGTTCGTTTAGTTCTTGAGGACATGGGAGAAGTCAAGTCGTTAGTAGTGGAATTATGTTGAGTAATATTTAATGGTTTGATATTTATTTGTTGTGGTGCTATTTCACTAGTGGTGTCATGTGAACGTCGACTACATGATACTTCACCATTTATGGGCCTAGTGAGATGCATTGTGTATTTGGCTACCAATTGTGGGGTTGCTGGAGTGACAGAAACCTAAACCTCTGTTGGGAAACCATTGCACCAGGGAGCGTAGGATCTTAGAGTTTAAGGCTGTGGTTAGATTTATCTTAATTACTTTCTTGTATTTGTGGATGCTTGCAGGGGTATAATCACAAGTGTGTATTTATCCTAGTAAGGGTAGTGCGCTAGCACAGGTTCACCCCCATTACACTTATCAAACCAGTAAAGATTATTTAGCAGTATGAAGCGAAAGCACTTGACAGAAACTCCCATGTGTCCTCGAGAATGTTTGGTCATCATAAGTTACACATCTGGCTTGTCCTTTGCTGAAGAAAAGATTGGGCCACTTGCTGCAATTATTACTACTGTCTTTTATTTACTCGTACTTTATTTATTTGCACTACCAAATACCCCTGAAAACCCGTTTGCTAGTATTTACAGTGAAACCTTGATCAAAACCACTTGTCAACACCTTCTGCTCCTTGTTGGGTTCGACACTCTTATTTATCAAAAGTACTACGATACACCCCCTATACTTGTGGGTCATCAAGACTATTTTCCGGCGCCGTTGCCGGGGAGTGAAGCGTTATTGAAGAGTGGAATTGGTAAAGGTAATCATCGCTGTGAGTATTGTTTTTATTTTTGTCTTTTACTTTTATTTTACTTTGCTATGGAGAACTCTCCATTTGGTTTCCTATTTGGGAACACTTCTACTACTGCTGCACATGTGGATGAACCACCACCTCCACCACCTGCTGAATTAGCCCCTTTTAAAATACCTACGAAAATTGTTGGGCGTGTTATGGATAACTGCTATTCAGGAGATGGAACTGTCCATCCGGGAGATCACTTACTATTTATACATGAATTATGCGAGTTGTTCAGGTGTGCAGGTATTTCACCAAGCCAGGTCAAGAAGAAACTATTGTCTTTATCATTGAAAGGCAGAGCTGAGGAGTGGTATCGGCTGCTCAAAGATGGTCCATCTATTGTATGGGAGGAGATTGTACCTCTCTTTTATTCCAAGTTTTATCCTCCAAGTGAAATTCATAAAGATCATAATCGGATATATAACTTTTGGCCTCATGATGGAGAGAGTATTGCCCAAGCGTGGGGGAGATTAAAGTTACTAATGCTCAAATGTCCCATTCATGAGCTCCCCAATAATATTGTTATTGATAATTTTTATGTGCGGCTTACTCTTCCTGATAAGGATTATTTGGATGCTTCTTGCTTTGGATCATTTACTCATATGAAAGAAGATGCTAAGTGGAAACTTCTTGACCGTATACAAGAGAATGCTGAAGGATGGGAAAACGACAAAGGTAGGAAGTCAGGTATAAATTATGATTATGAATGCATTAAAACTTTTATGGGAACCGATGACTTTCATAGTGTTAGCATTGCTTATGGTCTTGATTCACAAATACTTGTTAATTGCCTTAAGGCTTTTGCCTCTTATCTTGATGTTCCAAAGAAAGATTGGAACAAATATCATGTGCCTTACAAAGATTCTATTACTCATATTCCTGCTGCAGCTACTGAAGTTTGTACTATTGATAGCATTGTGCCTGAACTTTATTTTGAGAAGACACCTTTCCCTGCTAAGGTAAACAAGTATTCTACTTTGGTAAGTGTGTCTAATAAAAGCACTAAGAAAGCTGCAGAGCCTGATGAGCAAATTACTATTAAGTCTCCTGTAGCTATTTTGAAGGACATTGTTACTAAAGATGTAGGGGATGAATATATTCTTTTTTGTGAAGATGCTTCTAACATTATTTCTCATCCTAAAAGGCATAGGAAAACAAGTGTTCCTATTATTTCTGTCAGGATTGGAGATCATTGTTATTATGGTTTATGTGATATTGGCGCTAGTGCAAGTGCCATTCCCTTAGAGCTTTACAAAGAAATTATGCATGAGATTGGCGCTTGTGAACTTGAAGATATTGATGTGGTTGTTCAGCTTGCTAACAGAGAGACTGTTTGGCCTCTTGGTATTGTTCGAGATGTGGAAGTTCTTTGCGGTAAGACTAAATACCCCACTGATTTTCTAGTACTTGGTAAGGAGGCTAGTGAAACTTGTCCTATTATTTTTGGTAGACCCTTTTTGAATACTTGTGGCACTGTGATAGACTGTAAGAAGGAGAATTTTTTTACTAAATTTAATGGAGAGACTTATGAGTTTAATTTTTCCAAGTTTGCTAAGACTTTTTATGAAAATGACACACCTAATGAAATTTTTCGAGTTGAACAGCTTGCTTCTATTGCTCTTGCTCCTAATAATGCTTTGCAGCAATTCATGGAAGATCATGAGAGCGATGTTTTCAGTAAGGAAAGAGAAGAGATTGACGATATTCTTCTTCGTCAACCACCGTTGATCAAGCATAATTTATCTGTGGAGGATCTTGGTACCACTTTGCCACCTAAGGAAGATCCTGTTTTTGAATTAAAACCTTTACCTGATGATCTTAAATATGCTTATATAGATGATAAGAAAATATATCATGTTATTATTAGTTCTAAGCTTTCAGGAAAGGAAGAAGAAAGGTTATTGGAGATATTGAGGAAACACCGAGGAGCTATGGGATATACTCTTGATGATTTAAAAGGGATTTCTCCCACCTTATGTCAGCATGCTATTAACATGGAGAAAGATGCAAAGCCGGTTGTGGAGCATCAACGCTGCCTAATTCCCAAGATGAAGGATGTGGTAAGAAATGAGGTATTAAAGCTCCTTGATGCTGGTATTATTTATCCTATTGCTGATAGTCAATGGGTTAGTCCTGTTCATTGTGTTCCTAAGAAAGGAGGTATGACTGTTGTGCCTAATGAGAATAATGAGCTTATTCCTCAAAGGGTAGCAGTTGGTTATAGGATGTGCATTGATTATAGAAAAGTTAACAAGGTTACCAAGAAAGATCATTATCCTTTACCGTTTATAGATCAGATGTTAGAAAGGTTGTTTAAGAAGTCACACTTTTGTTTTCTTGATGGTTATTCCGGTTTCTCTCAGATTGCTGTTAGAAAGGAAGATCAAGAGAAAACCACTTTTACTTGTCCTTATGGAACTTATGCTTATAGGCGCATGCCTTTTGGTTTATGTAATGCTCCTGCTACTTTTCAAAGATGCATGTCTGCTATTTTTCATGGCTTTTGTGAAGAAATTGTGGAGGTTTTCATGGACGACTTCTCTGTCTATGGAACTTTTTTTGATAATTGTTTGCACAATCTTGATAAAGTTTTGCAGAGGTGTGAAGAAACTAATCTTGTTCTTAATTGGGAGAAATGCCACTTTATGGTAAATGAAGGAATTGTCCTTGGACATAAAATTTCCGAAAGAGGTATTGAAGTTGACAGAGCAAAAGTTGAAGCAATTGAGAAAATGCCCTGTCCCAGAGATGTTAAAGGTATTTGTAGTATTCTTGGTCATGCTGGTTTCTATAGGAGGTTTATTAAAGATTTCTCTAAGATTTCAAAGCCTCTTACTAATTTTCTTCAAAAGGATGTACCATTTGTCTTTGATGATGATTGTAAGGAAGCTTTTGAAACTCTTAAGAAGGCTTTAACTACTGCTCCTATTATTCAACCACCTGATTGGAATTTACCCTTTGAAATTATGTGTGATGCTAGTGATTTTGCTATTGGTGCTGTTCTTGGATAACGTGTAGATAATAAGTTGAATGTTATTCATTATGCTAGTAAGACTCTTGATGCTGCTCAGAAGAATTATGCTACTACTGAGAAAGAGTTTCTTGCTGTTGTTTTTTGCATGTGATAAGTTTAGATCTTACATTGTTGATTCTAAAGTTACTATTCATATTGATCACGCTGCTATTAGATATCTTATGACTAAGAAGGATGCTAAGCCTAGGCTTATTAGATGGGTGTTACTTTTGCAAGAGTTTGATTTGCATATCGTAGATAGGAAAGGTGCTGAAAATCCTGTGGCTGACAATTTGTCTAGATTGAAAAACCTTTCTTTTGATCCTATTCCTATTAATGATAGTTTTCCAAATGAACAGTTGGCTGCTTTAAATGTAACTTCGCGAGACCTTCCTTGGTATGCTGATTATGCTAACTTTATTGTTTCCAAGTATTTGCCTCCAACCTTTACAGCTCAGCAAAGAAGAAAATTCTTCTATGATTTGAGGCATTACTTTTGGGATGACCCACACTTATATAAAGAAGGAGTTGATGGTATTAAGCGAAGATGCGTACCGGAATATGAGCAACAAGAAATATTGAGAAAGTGCCATGGAAGCGCTTATGGAGGACATCATGCTGGAGATAGAACCGCACAAAAGGTTCTACAATCAGGTTTTTATTGGCCAACCCTCTTTAAAGATGCTAGAAGGTATGTTTTATCTTGCGATGAATGTCAAAGAGTTGGGAATATTTCTAGACGCAATGAAATGCCTATGAATTACACTCTTGTTATTGAACCATTTGATTGTTGGGGATTTGACTTTATGGGTCCTTTTCCTCCTTCAAAAGGCTATACCCACATACTTGTTGCTGTTGATTATGTTACTAAATGGGTAGAAGCCATACCTACAAAGAGTGCCGATGGTGAGACTTTGTTAAAAATGCTTAAGGATGTTATTTTTCCTAGGTTTGGTGTACCTAGATATCTTATGACTGACGGAGGTTCTCATTTTATTCACGGTGGTTTTAGAAAAACTCTTGCTAAATATGATGTTAATCATAGAATTGCTTCTGCTTATCATCCCCAAACTAGTGGGCAGGTAGAGCTTTCAAATAGAGAGATCAAGTCTATCTTGCAGAAGACTATCAATAGATCTAGGAAAAATTAGGCTAGCAAGTTAAACGATGCTTTATGGGCTTATAGAACTGCTTATAAGAACCCCATGGGCATGTCTACTTATAAAATAGTTTACGAAAAAGCGTGTCACTTGCCTTTAGAATTAGAACACAAAGCTTTTTGGGCAGTGAGAGAGCTTAATAGGGATTTTAAACTCGCTGGTAAGAAAAGTTGTTAGATTTGAGTTCTCTAGATGAGTGGAGAAACAAAGCGTATGAGAATGCCAGACTTTTCAAAGAGAAAGTCAAGCAATGGCATGATAAGAGAATTCTTAAAAGAGAGTTTCATGTTGGTGAGAAAGTTCTATTGTATAGGTCTCGTCTCAGATTTTTTGCAGGAAAATTACTCTCTAAATGGGAAGGACCATTTGTTATTGTGGAAGTATACCGCTCAGGTGCGATAAAGATTGCTTCATTGAAAGATGACACTAAACAAGTGGTGAATGGGCAAAGACTCAAACATTATATTTCTGGAGATTCTTATAATGAAGATGTTGATGTTATTGAAATAGTTTCTCCGGAAGAATTCATCCAATGCAACTTGCAGAAACCTGCAGAGTCCGTTTCCGAATAGGTGACAGTTCTAGTCAGAAAAGGTTCGCGAAAAACTCTTCCTGCTATTTTTACTAAATATGAAAAATCATGAGACGAAAACGGGCAGGAAAAGGAGTCTGGGTGCTCCTCACACACAGGGGGCGCAGGCCCACCTCTGGCCGCGCCGCCCTGGTGTGAGAACACCCCGGAGCTCGTTTCCGTCCTGGTTTCCTCCTGTGATTTCGCTTCGATGTATAATTTTCGCTTATTTAACCCCCCCGGAGTACCCGAGGTCTGTATATCGTTCTCTTGTCGTGTTTTGTTTCGAGCTGTTTCTGTCAGGGATTTTTCTCAGCTTTGGAGTTGCAATGCCTTCGTCCGGTCCATCCGAGGAGAACCCTCTTGCATATTCCATTAATCCGTATATGAGGGAGCTGAAGATGCATCCGAAGGAGTTGTTGCTCAAAGATGGGGAGTTCCAGATCAAAGATGTCCAAGTCTCCAAGGGGGGAGGAAGTCTCGAAGCCAGGATGGAAGCACTGGAACAAGAAGTTTTTAAATACAAGAAGATGGCGGAACGCGAAGTGGACATCATCCATAGGATTAATCAAGAGCTTGTTACCAAGTACAAGAAGGAGACTACAGAACTCTGGAAGGATATCTTTTCGCTTCATGAGACCACTAGCCAATTGCAAGCACAACTCTACGACTTGCAGAACCAAAATTGTGAGTATGAAGCTAGATTTCAACAAATAAGTGCTGCTGCAAGTTTTAGGATATTGGAGACCAAGACATCCTTCCTTGACGGAGGACCTCTGCCTTGGAAGTATGACAACGATGAAGATTCACCACCGCTGCCAAAAGAGTAATTCGTCATCGGTATTGGCATCCCCTTGGCTTGTTCCAAGCTTGGGGGAGTGCCACGGTATCACATCATCACCCTTTTACTCATTTACTTTTCAAGTAGAGTCATATCATGAATAGAGAAATTATCCTATAGAATAGTTCACAGTGTGGAAGTATCCTCCTTAGTCGGTTATCTATGTATCCCTTGGTGTGAGTTGCGGTAATGAAATATTAATGAGAAGTTTTATCATTTACTTTCCGCACACTTTATTTTAGTTTGCAATGCTTCTTATATAATTAGTCTTGTTGATTAGTATTGGTATCACTTTGGGAGCATGAGTAAATTTAGTTGGTTTTGGCAAACTTAGCTTGGTCAGTAGCAACATTACCTTGAGGTTTGAGTAGAAAAGAATAAAGAAGTGTTTGTAGTTACATCACTTCAGTTTTCCTTATAATTGGCTTATAAGCATTATTATTCTCAAAGTTAAAATCGTTGTACCTTCAAGGGAGTTTGCATGATTGTTCTTATTATATGTATGCTTGTTTGTTTCATGCAACTCTTATGCTTGCTACCCAGCCTTGCTAGCCAAAGACCTGTACTGAGAGGGAATACTTCTCGTGCATCCAACTCCTAAAAACCAAGTCACTTCCAAAGGGTCCACTATAAATTCCTATGCATGGTATTTCAAGCCATTCCAAGTAAATTTTCATGTGCTACCTTTCAAAAACCTTCAAATACTTCTCATTTTGTGCCACTGTTTTTAGCTCATGAGGACGTAGTGGATGGGTTTGTTATCTTCCATACTAAATTAAGTACCCCTCGACTAGGCAGTTTCATCTGCTCGTCACTAATTTTCAAGGGATCTGGTCAGACCATTATAATCTCAAAAAGAAAAGAAAAGAAAAAGAGCACTCCTCCATGGTATGTGAAAGTTGGTCAGCACCCGATGGAATCGGTTAGCCATGGTTTGAGAAAGGAAAAAGGTGGGGAGGAGTGCAAAGCTATAAAAGAGCACCAATGTGCCAATTAATCAAATATCTCGGAACCGCTCTCACTTGTTTAGTATGGAAGATATCAAGAACTCCGTTGCTAGTCGTTGACAAAAGCAACCACCTCTCAAAACAATTTTTACCTCTGTTTTACAAATGAAAAGCTCTAGCACATGTTTAATCCCTGCTTCCCTCTGCGAAGGGCCTATCTTTTACTTTTATGTTAAATCAACCTATTCCCTTCTATCTTAAGCAAGTATTTGAGTTGTTATGTTTCACTTATTCATATGTTGATCCGTTTAATCATGTTTACTATCTCCCTTGTTTTGTACAATGCTTTTGTCTGAAGGAATATATCTTTGAAAGCTCTCTATGAATGCAAAAAGGTTGTTTCGTTGAGCATATGGTTTTTGCTATATTAGCTCTATTTTAAAAAGGCTCCATTCAAAGGCTAGTATAGTTGTTCATTGTTCTCTGACCAAGAACTAAGATTTGCCATCACCAATTATAGTTTACTTTGTGCATCTTTATATGTGATTCCCTTTACTTATTGCAAGTCTATATTATATAAAGGGAAGTTGCTGTCTATTATAACTTGTGCCTTTGGTGAATGTGATGCTTCTTGTCCGTATTTTGATTATCGACACTTCACTCCATAAACCTGTGGTCATGTTTACCGAGTTTACTTTTCGCTTGGGGACAAGCGAGGTCTAAGCTTGGGGGGTTGATACGTCCATTTTGCATCACTATTTTGTATCATAATTTACTATTATTCATTGATATATTTCATATTTAGAGATGATACTTATGTTGTTTCCTCTGTTTTTACATGTTTGATGATCATTGGAGGATTTGCTGCCGGAGTCAGGATTCTGCTGGAAAAGGACCGTCAAGACACCATATTTTGGAAGATCAGGAAAATTCTAGAAAAATACCAGAAAATTATATTTTACCAAAAGACTCCGGAAGCTAGAAGGAGGAGTCGAGAGGAGCCAGAGGGCAGCCTCACACATAGGGGGGCGGCCTAGGCCCTGGCCACGCCGGCCCCGTGTGAGGGCACCCTAGCCCACTCCAGGTCTCGCCCATTCATGTACTTCATCGTCCCCAAAAACCTAAGTCAAGGGGGGGCTCAGAGATAGACACCGCCGCCTCTGCGGGGCGGAAAACACCAGATAGAGAAAAGCTCTCCGGCAGGGAGAAATCTGCCGGGGAAATTCCTTCCCGGAGAGGGGAGATCGTCGCCATCGTCATCACCATCGCACCGGACTTCATCGGGATCATCATCATCTCCATCACCAGCACCTTCATCTTCACCATCACCTCGCCATCCCACTGTAACATCTTGAGTTGAATCTTGTCAAATTCTTAGGGGAAACTTTCCCGGTGTTGATTACTCTTGTGGTTAATGCTATTGAGTGGAACCATTGAATTAAGGTTTATGTTCAGATTGTTATTTACCATTATTTCACCTCTGATCATGATCCATATGATGTCTTGTGAGTAGTTCATTTAGTTCTTGAGGACATGGGAGAAGTCAAGTCGTTAGTAGTGGAATTATGTTGAGTAATATTTAATGGTTTGATATTTATTTGTTGTGCTGCTATTTCACTAGTGGTGTCATGTGAACGTCGACTACATGATACTTCACCATTTATGGGCCTAGTGAGATGCATTGTGTATTTGGCTACCAATTGTGGGGTTGCTGGAGTGACAGAAACCTAAACCTCTGTTGGGAAACCATTGCACCAGGGAGCGTAGGATCTTAGAGTTTAAGGCTGTGGTTAGATTTATCTTAATTACTTTATTGTATTTGCGGATGCTTGCAGGGGGTATAATCACAAGTGTGTATTTATCCTAGTAAGGGTAGTGCGCTAGCATAGGTTCACCCCCATAACACTTATCAAACCAGTAAAGATTATTTAGCAGTATGAAGCGAAAGCACTTGACAGAAACTCCCGTGTGTCCTTGAGAATGTTTGGTCATCATAAGTACACATCCGGCTTGTCATTTGCTGAAGAAAGGATTGGGCCACTTGCTGCAATTATTACTACTGTCTTTTATTTACTCGTACTTTATTTATTTGCACTACCAAATACCCCTGAAAACCCGTTTCCTAGTATTTACAGTGAAACCTTGATCAAAACCACTTGTCAACACCTTCTGCTCCTCATTGGGTTCGACACTCTTATTTATTGAAAGTACTACGATACACCCCCTATACTTGTGGGTCATCAAGTTCCTGCCCATCCATGAACTTGGTAAATTTCAGCGGCACCCGCTGAATCTCATGGCATTGAGCGCCGACGATGCAGAAAAATGAGTAAATCTTGGGAGGAGGAGGAGAAGCATTATGCGGAGCAGCGCTAGGACCTGGAGTAGCAGCAGATACCTTGGGCTTGTTCTTACTCCCCACAGGGCGGCCAGGGCGCCGTTTCATGGATACGGATGATGAGGCCACCGTAGCGGGGTCTTTTGATTTGTTCTTGGTGCCGCGAGGGCGGTCGCGACCCTGTTTCTCCATCTACGCACTAGTGTTCAAGTGCGCACCACCATCATCCGCCATGGAGGATAGGTGCTTGATAAGAAAACCCTAGATGAGATGCAGGAGACGAAGATGACGTGGCGGAGGAAGTTGGTAATGAAGGAGTTAGGGTTTCTCCCTAGCCAACGTGCCTTATTTATAAGTAAACTTTCATGAGCCTCAGTAGGTTAAAGGTCTATGGGCTTTTATATTTTGCCCCGAGTAGAGAATAAGACAGCGACAACATATCAAGGACACGGAAAAGACACATGTATAGTTATAAGGAGAAAAGCGCTGTGAGGATGAACAGTGTATAAGTGTGTCAAATAGCACAACGCACCTCGTCATGGACTCGAGGGCTCATATCATCGAACGAGCGGGAAGAGTATCTAAGCACAATCGTGCCAAGATTATCACAAGAGAAAATTTACTGGTGACAGTATGTACATTTTGAGTCTATACCCGAAAATATTCGACTATAGCCCCGGGGGCTACTACTATCGGGAGCGCTGGTCGCGCACCCGACGACATTATCAAATGAGTTGCTATGTGGAGGATGAAGGAAGAAAAACTTATTTGAGCCTATACTCGAAATATGTTTTCGACTATAGCCTCGGGGGCTACTCCCATCGGGAGCACTGGTCGCGCACCCGACGAAATTCTTAAACTCCTAAGAGAATAAAAGAAGGCGAAATAAGATTTGAATAGTGCAACTACTCCCATCGGGAGGGAATTTATATTAGTCAAGGTTGAACAACCCAAAGATTTTCAGAGCTGAAATAGTCAAACAAGGCTGCAACATATGATTCTCGAGTTGCGTCATCGCGACAAAACTCGAATGCCATGATTGAAACATATCATGAAGGTAAGACCCCATGATCCGTCCTGTGTGGCCTGGTATACTCACATGGATGCGCTCTGCTAGTAATTATCCGTGTCTACGACGCGAAGAAAATCCTGGTGGACGCACTGGGTACCCTGAGAACCACTGGGACTCGTTCTTTGTAAGTCCTAAATGCGGCAAAAGAATGGGTTTGACCAATTTCCCAGATTCAAGTCCAAGGGGATTGAATTTGAAGTAGGTGACAAGTATCTGCTCCGGCAGTTAACTGGCCTCTTGATCCGTCAGAGTTGTCAGGATTGTTCATCAAAACCCCTTGCGAGATAATATAATGAAAGATGTTTTTTTAGTACAGGGAGAAGAAGTCGAAAGATTAATCAAGTCGAAGATATGAAGATTTGAGATTCAACCCGAATCTACAATTCTAGTAGAATCTCGGGGGCTACTGACAAGGGTATAGATAATAGAGCCCGTTACTTTAGTACCCCTGAGGCCTGTTAAGCTAGGCCCAAGTGTAATCCTAGTCGAGATACGAGTTCATGTCGTATACCGATGTTGTAATATGTATCGGACCCCTCCCGTTCCTTGAGACCTGGCCACCTATATATAGGGGCCAGAAGAGGACGGTGAGGGGCAGATTGAAAGCAAGCCAAGTTCACCACCACGTTTACTTTCGATACACACCTTGTTTGACTGATTTTACCTTTGAATTCATCCGACGCCCTACTTCCCCGATCCTAAGTCCTTCATCTAGGACATTTGTCAAGTTAACCCTCGTCAACTTGTGATACCACTTTATGTTTCGGTTAATGATGTTTTGTCGCTATGCATGATTATGGCCGTTATTGCCCTCTTAGTTGGTCGCTCCCAGTCTTTTGCTAGCCTTCATTTTGTACTGAGAGGGAATACTTCTCGTGCATCCAACTCCCAAAAACCAAGTTTTCCAATGAGTCCACCATAAAAGAATGTAAATAAACAAGTAAATGGTAAACGGTAATAACAGTGTAAAAGAATGGACCAGGGTCCACAGTTCACTAGTGGTGTCTCTCCATAAGGTAAATAACATGCTGGGTAAACAAATTACAGTTGGGCAATTGATAGAATAAAGCAAGCATACAAATGTCATGAGCATCACTATGAGATTCACTCTAGGCATTACGACAAAATACATAGACCGTAATCCAACTGCATCTATGACTAATAATCCACTCTCGAGGTGTCGTTTGAGCACCCGTTGAGTATTAAGTTGCGAACAACGGATAACTGCATTAAGCAAAGTGCGTAATGTAAACAATACAAATGTCCTTGAACCCAAGAATGTTGTTTTCTCCCTAGTGTCAATAACACATCTACAACCTTAGAGGTTTCTGTCACTCCCCCAGATTACTAGAGGCATGAACCCACTATCGAGCATAAATACCCCCTCTTGGAGTCACTAGCGTCTACTCGGCCAAGATATCTACTAGCAACGGAGAGCATGCAAGATCATAAACAACATAGAGATAACATAAAGATAATAATTCAGCACATCAACTTGACATAGTATCAATATTCATCGGATCCCAACAAACACAACATGTAGAATTACACAACGATGATCTTGATCATGATAGGCAGCTCACAAGATCTAAACATGAAGCACATGGTGGAGAAGACAACCATCTAGCTACTGCTATAGACCCGTAGTCCAAGGTAGATGATGGCTTGTAAGTACAACTCGTTGGAAACCCCAAGAGGAAGGTATGATGAACACAGTAGCAAGTATTCCCTCAGTTGTGAAACCAAGGTTTAATCGGACCAGTAGGAGAAAGCCAAACTTAAGAAGGTGATGCTTGCTAGCTTCGTGACACTCCGGACAAGGGCGCCAGATAAACTGCTTGTCGGCGTGTAGCTTTCCACCAGCAGCAACGTGAAACCTGCACACAACACAACCAAGAAACTTTGCTCCCAACTTACGATGAGGTTGTCAATCTCACCGGTTTGCTGTAAACAAAGGATTGAGCATATCAAGTGGTAATAGGATAATAGTATGCAAGAAAGTAAACAGAGCGAGTAATAGTAAAACGGTAAAGCTATGTAAAGGAAATTGGACCAGGGTCCACAGTTCACTAGTGGTGTCTCTCCATAAGATAAATAACACATGCTGGGTAAACAAAATACAGTTGGGCAATTGATAGAGCAAAGATAATGTACATACGTCATGAGGATCACTATGAGATTTACTCTGGGCATTACGACAAAATACATAGACCGTAATCCAACTGCATCTATGACTAAAAATCCACTCGCGGGGAATCATCCGCGGACCCCTTGAGTATTAAGTTGCGAACAACAGATAATCGCATTAAGCAAAGAGCATAATGTAAACAAAGCGAATGTCCTTGGACATAAGAATGTTGTTTTCTCCCTAGTGGCAACATCACATCTACAACCTTAGAGGTATCTGTCACTCCCCCAGATTAAATAGAGGCATGAACCTAACTATCAAGCATAAATACTCACTCTTGGAGTTACTAGCATCTACTCGGCCAAGATAGCTACTAGCAACAGAAAGCATGCAAGATCATAAACAACATAGAGATAACATAAGATAAAATATTCAGCACATCAACATCACATAGTACCAATACTCATCGGATCCCAACAAACACAACATGTATGATTACATAAAGATGATCTTGATCATGTAGGGCAGCTCACAAGATCTAAACATGAAGCACATGGTGGAGGAGACAACCATCTAGCTACTGCTATGGACCTATAGTCCAAGGTAGACTACTCACACATCACTCCGGAGGCGACCATGGTGGTGTAGAAGGCCTCCGGCAGGGATTCCCCTCTCCGGCAGGGTGCCGGGAAGAGCTCCTGGATCCTCCCGATCTCGCGACGGCAACGGTGGCGGCTTGCAGTATGTTTCGTGAAAAAGAGATCCGTCCCCTAGGATTTTCCCGTCGAGGGGACTTTATAGGCGAAGAGGCAGTGTCAGGAGGTGGACCAGGCGGTCTCACCACAGGTGGGCGCGGCCAGGGGCTGGGCCGCGCCCCCTGGTGGTGAGGCTGGCCCCTGGCCCCCCTCCGTCTCATCTTCGGTCTTCGCGAAGCTTCGATAAAAATAGGAGGTTCGGCTTTTGTTTCGTCCAATTCCGAGAATATTTCATGTGTAACTTTTCTGAAACACAAAAACAACAGAAAACAGGGACCTGGCACTGTGGCATCTTGTTAATAGGTTAGTTCCGAAAAATGCATAAAAACGCCACAAAGTGTAACAAAACTCAAAGCAAATGGTGTGTAAACAAGTATGAAGCATCCAAAATTATAGATACGTTTGAGACGTATCAAGCATCCCCAAGCTTAACTCCTGCTCGTCCTAGAGTAGGTAAGTGATAACAAAAGAATAATTTTTGAGGTGACATGCACCTTCACAATCTTGATCATCTATGTAAGCATTGAGTGCTGTGATCAAAGAACTTAAAACATGGGCATAAAAGATATAATCTTGACAATAAGAACTTAGTAACCATGTTATAACATGAAAAAGAACACAAACGAAAGATCATGAATAATGAAACAATGAAAGTCAAGTGTGTGTTCAAATCATATGGAAAACATAGCAAATGGTTTTCATCTTGTCCATCATGGAATAGCAAAACGTAAGTGCATAGGACACCTTCAAGTTTAAGAGGGCGACTAGATACAAATAATTTAAGAACAAGTGAAACAAAAATAATGAATCAATCAATGATAACTTTGGGACAATGCACATTATACTCAAAATGGCAACTATGCTCTCTTAGACGGTGCATAAAGGTAGAAGGTGGAGACTCAACATAAAAGTAAAAGAAAAACCCTTCGCAGAGGGAAGTAGTGATTACAAGTTTTATAAACCTTCAAAAATTATGATACTTACTAGCTTTGAGCTCTCATTGCCCCCATCATAGGCATCTTGAATGGTTAAAGTAAATGCAAGAACGTTTACGAAGCATATGCTTGACAAATCATAAGTTGAAAACCTCGTGTCCCGTGAAGTATGAATACCCAAACCTCATGCTACTTGACTTAGGGTCCCAAGCAAGCTCTTATCATTGTAAGTATATGCTACTTGACTTAGGGTCCCGATGACATGGAACAAGCCCACATCAAAATGACAGGACAAACAGATAATGAACACCTCGACATCTCTTTTATTTACCATTGGTATAGCTTTTTTATTTTGAGATGCGTTGTCGAATGTCCACTATGGGCATGCTATAAATTTCCACCATGAATTATGCATGGCTTAGATTAGCGGCCTAGGCGTTTCTCTAACACATATACAAACTCCATGATCCCGCAAGATTCCCAACTTGTTTCACATTGCGAGTATCCATAAACAAAAGATCACGATATCAACTCAAATAAGAGAAGTGCAATGTTGAAAGCTTACCCCATGACGGTATGGTTTGGCTAATTTCCAACTTACAACTTGCAAGCTTAATGTCAACATAAAAGAGTCACAATGTCAAAAAATTTAAAAACGAGAAAAGTAAAGTGTGCCATCAGGTTCGTGAGAGCTTATCGACATCGGCACTAGCATGGAAGGTCCCGCGTCATCCTCGTGATCTCCTTCTTCCTGTTCCAGGTTGGGATGCCGTCCCGGGGACAAAGATACTGGTTGAAAAAAGAAACAACGCTTGCATGAAAAACCCTATGCTTACTGACCAATTTTCGCATAACACTGATAAGAGTTTAATTCGAAGGATAGATAAAAGCAAGTCAAATTTACTTGGAATAACAAATTGCTAATAGGTATGTATGGTGGACACATTGGAATAACTTGGTTTTTGGGAGTTGGATGCACGAGTAGAGCTCATACTCAGTACAAAATGAGGGCTAGCAAAAGACTGGGAGCGACCAACTAAGAGAGCAAAAACGGCCATAATCATGCAAAGCGACAAAACATCATTAAGAGAAGCATAAAATGGCATCAAATTTCAAAAACTAAATAATCATAGAGTCTTATGGCGACTTGTTAAGAGTCAAACATGTTGTAAGCATGCGCCAAGTCAACCCAAATAAAGCATCAAAGGAGAAAACCAAATAAATGCTTCCACATAATAAAAACAACGCATGATTTTTTCAAAGGCTCATTAAGCAATCTCAGTCATTTGAGACAAGTCATGCTACAGAAAAAATCACTAAGCATACTATCAAAACGACATCAAGCATGGCATGCAAAAGTCTAAGCCGTAGTCTAAATAAGCTCCTTTTTGTACCACTTTTTTGCATGAAAGTTTTTCTCTTTTCCAACACCATTCGAACCTTTTTGAAACAACTTTTTTGATGAATATCAACATAGACCAGAGGTCCAAATACACCTTAATGCAAAGATAAAACAATATCTGAACAAAAATCAAGGCGAAAAATGAAAGCTAAACGCAATTCTAGAAAAAGAGAACACTTGTTGAACGATAAGAGTGAAAAATGGAGTGTTCTTGGCAAATGAAAAACGAGTACATCTCCTCCAAAAGAAATTTGTTGGGGTACAACCATTTATTGCAGCAAACAAAACAAAACAAAATGGAAAGCAAAAGTAAAGACGCTCCAAGAAAAACGCATAGTGCATGAAGCAATAAAAATATAGTGTTTTGAAAGGTGACCTGATTTTTGCCGATGAAGAAGGGGTGCCTCGTGGGCATCCCCAAGCTTTGACGCTTGTACCTCTTGGATATTTATTGGGGTGACATGGGCATACCCAAGCTTGAGCTTTTGTCCATTTTTCATCTCATCTCATCATTCTCCAATCCCTACACTTGAAAACTTCCTTCATACAAAACTCAACACAATTCTATTAGCAACGTTAGCATAAGCATAATAGTAAATCAACCCTTTTTGGTTCAGGTTTCAACTCAAAAACACCACATATAAAGTACATAATACTGTAGCAACTTCCCCAAAAGTTTCATGATCAAAATAACTAAAAAAGAAAGCAATCGAGAGGCAAACACAAATAGTGGCAGAAATCTGTCAAAACAGAACAGCTGACAAAGGTTGATTTTTTCGAGGACCTTCTGTCGCTTAAATCGAAAAGTGTAAAACTAATGAAAGTTTGGATATAACCTGGGACATATGCACAAGAAATCTCAGGTCAAAAAGATATTCTGAGAATTTTCACGAATTTTTACGGTGCAGCACCGAAATCTGTTTCAGGACAGCAACTTCCCCAAATCTTACCTCACTCAAAGTAGAGGTTCTTCTTGGCACAACAACGAAATAAAAAGGATAAGGAGCGGTTATTACAATGGTAATAACTTCCAAGACTCAAATAAAAGAAAAAGTACTGAAAATAAAACAATGGGTTATCTCCCAAGAGTGCTTTTCTTTAACGCCTTTGAGCTAGGCCCTCCAAAAGTAAAGACGCTCCAAGAAAAACGCATAATACATGAAGCAATAAAAATATAGTGTCTTGAAATGTGACCTGATTTTTGCCGATGAAGAAGGGGTGCCTCGGGGGCATCCCCAAGCTTTGACGCTTGTACCTCTTGGATATTTCTTGGGGTGACATGGGCATTCCCAAGCTTGAGCTTTTGTCCATACCTCATCTCATCTCATCACTCTCCATTCCCTATACTTGACTTACAAAACTTCACACAATTCTATTGGCAACATTAGTACAAACATGATAGTAAATCTACTCTTTTGGTTCAGTTTCAAACTCAAATATACCATCCATTAAAGCATAAGCTACTGTAGCAACTTCCTCAAAAATTCTGTGATCAAAAGAACTCAAAAAGAAAGCGATCGAGAGGCAAACACAAATAGTGGCAGAATCTATCAAAATATAACAACTGACAAAGATTGATTTTTTCGAGAACCTTCTGTTGCTCAAATCGAAAAGTGCAAAACTAATAAAAGTTTGGAAATAACCTGGGGCATATGCACAAGAAATCGCAGATCAAAAAGATATTCTGAGAATTTTCACGAATGTTTATGGTGCAGCACAGAATTCTGTTTCAGGACAACAACTTCCCCAAATCTACCTCCCTCAAATTAGAGGTTCTTCTTGACACAAAAACAAAATAAAAATGATAAGGAGAGGTCATTACAGTACTAATAACTTTCAAGACTCAAATAAAAGAAAAAGTACTAAAAAGAAATCAATGGGTTATCTCCCAAGAGTGCTTTTCTTTAACGCCTTTGAGCTAGGCTCAGTAATTTGAGAAGATGCTCACATAAGAAATATGAATTGAAGCAAAAGAGAGCATCAAAGAGCAAATATAAAACACATTTAAGTCTAACCCACTTCCTATGCATAGGAATCTTGTAAGAAAATAAATCAAAGAAGCACATCGTAACAAGTATGGGTAGATAAAACAAGAGCAACTTCGGAACTTTCAATATAAAGAGAGGTGTTTTAGTAAAATGAGAATTCCAACAAACATATTTTTCTCTCTCATAATAATTTTCAGTAGCATCATGAACAAACTCAACAATATAAATATCACACTCATCCTCCTTTGTTAAGCATGGAGGGCGTTCAAATAAGGTATTAGTTAAAGATTTACTCTTATTGGGAGGTAGACATGGGTAGCTCCATTCTTCCTCCTCTTGATCATCACTCTCCTCCTCTTTTTCATCCAATGAGCTTCCAGTGTCAGCAATTTCTTCTTCCATAGGCTCCTTCAAGGCATTAGTCTCTTCCGTTGGAGAGCATCTATTAAGATATTTAAGAATAAAGCCATTTTCTTCCTTGTAATTATCAAAGCAAAATTTAAGTATATCATAAACCTCATATTTATAAGGTGCATCATCAGTATTTTCAAGCAAATAAGCAAGTTCAAATGCACCCTTCCAAGCAATAAATTCTTCGATTTGTTCCACATCATAAAAGTCATAATTTCCATTAATATAAGAAGATATGGTAACATCATCATTATACTCACATTGAAAAGGGAGGTGTTTATACCTCCTACAGCAACAAGATTTATCAAAGCAATAAGTAACATTATAAGTAGAGCACACATTTCTAGCAATTATATACAATTTATCAATTTGTTCCCATAAGTGTTTCCCTTTTTGTGACAAGCGGTGTTCCTCATAATATTTTTGTTGCTCTTCTGTGAACCCACCTTGCCAAAAAGATTTAGTTTCAAAGAAACCAACCATTAATAGAAAGCATGATAAAGTAAGACAATAACAGACCAACAAAAATAACAACTATAGTAGGAACTAATTTTTTTGTATTTTTTATAAAACGATGCAAGCAAAAATAAAATGAAGCAAAACAATAACAAAGTAAAAGATTGGAAGCGAGAGACTCCCCTTGCAGAAATCTTCTTTCTCCCCGGCAACGGCGCCAGAAAACTTGCTTGGCGTTTTGCTGGCGCGTAGTTGGCATGGGAGCTTCTTCCTCTTCTTCGGTCCTCGGCAACGGCGCCATAAAACTTGTAGGTGGTGCGGTGTTGATGTAAGAGTTTAATATATATAACCGCCCAGTTGGAAACCCCAAGAGAAGGTTATGATGAGCACAGCAACAAGTCTTCCCTCAGTTGTGAAACCAAGGTTTATTGAACCAGTAGGAGAAAGAACCAAACTTCCGAAGGTTGATGCCTGCTAGCTTTGCAACACTCCGGACAATGGCGCCAGAAAACTTGTCGGCGTGTAGCTTTTCACCAGCAGCAACGTGGAACCTGCACACAACACAACCAAGTACTTTGTCCCAACTCACAGTGAGGTTGTCAATCTCACCGGTTTGCTGTGAACAAAGGATTAAGCGTATCGAGTGGTAAAAGGTAATAGTTTGCAAGGATGTAAATAAAACAAGTAAAAGGAAAACAGTAATAGCAATGTAAAAGGAATGGACCGGGGTCCACAATTCACTAGTGGTGTCTCTCCATAAAGTAATAACATGCTAGGTAAACAAATTACTGTTGGGCAATTGATAGAATAAAGCTAGCATACATATGTCATGAGGATCACTATGAGATTCACTCTGGGCATTATGATAAAATACATAGACCGTAATCCAACTGAATCTATGACTAATAATCCACTCTCGAGGTGTCGTCCGAGCACCCGTTGAGTATTAAGTTGCGAACAACAGATAACTGCATTAAGCAAAGTGTGTAATGTAAACAATGCAAATGTCCTTGAACCCAAGAATGTTGTTTTCTCCCTAGTGACAATAGCACATCTACAACCTTAGAGGTTTCTGTCACTCCCCCAGATTACTAGAGGCATGAACCCACTATCGAGCATAAATACCCCCTCTTGGAGTCACTAGCATCTACTCGACCAAGATATCTACTAGCAACAGAGAGCATGCAAGATCATATACAACATAGAGATAACATAAAGATACTAATTCAGCACATCAACTTGACATAGTATCAATATTCATCGGATCCCAACAAACACAACATGTAGAATTACACAACGATGATCTTGATCATGATAGGCAGCTCACAAGATCTAAACATGAAGAACATGGTGGAGAAGACAACCATCTAGTTACTGCTATGAACCCGTAGTCCAAGGTAGACTACTCACACATCACTCCGAGGCGACCATGGTGATGAACAAGGCCTCCGATGGTGATTCCCCTCTCCGGCAGGGTACCGGGAAGAGCTTCTGGACCCTCCCGATCTCGTGTCGATGATGGCGGCGGCTTGCAGTATGTTTCGTGGAAATTGATCGGGCCTTTAGGTTTTTCCCATCGAGGGGAATATATAGGCGGAAGGGCGGCGTCAGGAAGTGGACCAGGGGGGCTCACCCCCTGGTGGCGCGGCCAGGGCCTGGCTCGCGCCGCCCTAGGGTGTGGCCAGGTCCTGGACCCCCTCCGTCTCTGCTTTGGACTCCGACTCGTGTTCTAGAAAAATAGGAGGTTCGGCTTTTGTTTCATCCAATTCCGAGAATATTTCCTGTGTAGCTTTTCTGAAACACAAAAACAGCAGAAAATAGGGAACTGACACTATGGCATCTCGTTAGTAGGATAGTTCTAGAAAATGCATAAAAACGCCACGAAGTGTAACAAAACACAAAGCAAATGGGGTATAAACAAGCATGAAGCATAAAAAATTATAGATACGTTTGAGACGTATCAAGGCAACACACCACAAACAAATAGGAAAAAGAAGGCAAAAGTCCCAATCTCCGTGAACCCGAAGATCCAGTTCACCTGGCGGAAGAAATTACAAGGCACAAAGGGAAGATGCACGGAACATCATCACACAAGCCAGGGTAAACGGGTCACGCTATGAGTGGGACAAAGGAAACTATGAACACGAAGAAAAAGAAATGGGGGCGCTATGCTTTACCCGCAGGGTTCGCAGAACGCGGGTACCCAAGGGTTTTAGGTTACCGCACGACCAGCAAAAATATGATGGGACACAAGAACCCGAATTATGGTTATCAGGCTATCTTCAGGCAGTAAAAATACTCGGGGGATCAAGGGCAATAGCAATGCAAAGCTTGCAGCTATACCTCACCGGCGCAGCACGGTCCTGGTTAAGTAAGCTACCCGACGATTCCATCGGAAGCTGTGTCATCATGGTGAAACAACATATGCCATGGGATGGCTTAAGTAGGGGCCGAACTAAGCACTGGAGGATTCGGGAGAGAGGAACACTCTAAGGAGCACGACAGAGAGAGACACACTGGCTACCCAGGTTTGGGGCTCTTGTAAGGAGATAAAACCCCTACTCCTGCACTACTGTCTGTATAACTGGATCGATGGAGATACAATAATGGTGCTTCCGAGCTCTTAGTGAGAGGAGGAAGATGAACTATCAACTGTGAAACTACTCAGTGTCCAACCCTTCGCCAGGGATCCCTGGGCCACCTTATATAGTGGTGCCTAGGGTTACAACGGTCATCTAAGGGTAGATGACATCAACTACAGACAAGTAGGACAAGCTGACGATCTCCTGGCATCCTTGACTTTCTCCCTGATTGCTCTTTATGGGACTTGCCATGCTTGTACTTCAGTACCTTCTTGACCTTGACCTCTCCACTGTGGCAGAAAGGATAGTCCTTAGCACTGTGGTTGTTGGTATACCACCACTGTGCACTATGTCATCAGCACCCTCCCCCATGATGGGGTTTTCTCCGTGATTATAGGGATGTGATCCATTGGTTGACTTCTGTGTCCAGGATAGGACTGTTAGCCCTATCCCGGACTTATATGTCGGATCCTTGACCCATGACTGGATAATCCGGCATACTGCTATACCTGCACAATATATCAACTAGGTTAGGCCGGCATATCATACATGCCGGCATACTGTATAAGATATTCTAGCTGAGCCGACATTACTGAATACCGGCCAGATCATCTTCTATATGTTGGCCTGGCCGGGACTTGTATATGCCGTCCAGGCCCAACTTTAGTCAAACCTCTCATGGTCAACCTTTATATCTTATCTCTTTCTAGTCTCTTGACCCTACCGGGGGTCATCCCCCCCGACAAGCTGGGTGAGCTGGAGGATCAGTTTACAAGGAATTTCCGCTCAACGTATACGCGATCAGCGTCAATAGAGGAAGTTAAATCTTGTATAATAAAAAAGTGGCGAGACGTTGCATTTGTACATACAACGCTAGAGTATAATAAAAAAACTCAGCAGAAAACATCTCTGACGAGCGAGCAATAGATGCTTTTGCATTTGGCCTTCGCCGTTCGGACCTCGTTGAAGAATTGGGGAGAATAAGACCCAGAACGATGTTAGAGCTAATGGAGGTAGCAAACAGATTTGCAGATGGAGAGGATGCTTATCACAATAAAAGAGCATGCTCACCCGAGCATGATAGATCAAGCAGATACAACAACCAGAGGCGCAGATCTCGTAATAAAGAAAACCACATCTCGCGCAACCAAGTATCCGCAGGGTACAAGAGGAGCGACGAAGAAGGAGGTGAGCATAAGAGCAGAGCGTATCGTAAAAAAGATAATTCCAAAGGGGACAAGTCCAGATACCTCGATCCATCGGTAGAAGACATCTTTAAAGGACCTTGTCGTATCCACTATGCATACCTCGACGGGGAAAGGTTTTCCAACCATCTGATGAGAGACTGCAGGACGTTTGTCAAATTGCAAGAAGCCATGGAACTGAACCAATGAGCCAAACCGGGATCCACAACTTACGACAAGAGAACCGTAGATCAGGCATATCTAATACAAAGTAGTCAAAGCCATCCTCAATCGAGGGTGTATGTCTCCGCAATGATCCGGCCCGTCCAAAGTCAAGAAAGGAGCAGAAAAATATATCTAGACAGGTAAACCTAGCAATTTCATCACCACCAGCCACCATAGAATACCTACAATGGTTAGACCAGAGAGTCAGGTTCAGTCGAGAGGACCACCCAAGAAAAGTACCCAGACCAGGGCATGCACCAATGGTATTGAAGGCGCAAATCAGAGGATACAATTAAGGGCCGTTATCTCAGGAAGCTAGTTAAAGCATCCGATACCTTAGAAGACCCCGTGCTCTCCAAGTTGCTCGCCCTAGCTTCCAACAGGCAGTACATGATTTTGTTCTAAATAATGATGTCGATGCTACTGAGGAGTGTGTTTTGGATATGCTATCTAATAATGCTTTGGATGATGATCCTATGATACTTGATGATCCTCCTTGTTTAGCAACTGCTACTAATTCTTGTGAGGATAATTATGATACTCTTGTTGTTTATGATGATACCCTCATCTATGAGAGTCCTATATTATGCTTGAAGTCCCTCTCTCTCTCATAGATCAGAACTGTGAGTTCATTGACTCTCTCTCCGTCCATGCCGTAAGGATGTTATATTACACCACCAACGTGAGCGGAGGAATCAGATGTGATTCTTGAATCAGGATAGAGGAGATATCCTCGCAGCTAGGAGTGATACACCTAGACGCGGGGATCTCCTAGACCAGAAACTTCCCAACCTTCCGCATTCACTCAGTGATTTTCTTAGATTGAAGTATTATAGCATCACATGGATAGATCTTGGGTGGTTGTTAGGAAGAAAATTTAATTTACGTTCGTAAAACCCTTCAAATTTTCCATCTACCATGATATCCCCCAAAACCGTGGTAGATGGGGGTCTTCTATAATATTTGGTGAACCATTTCATGGTAGATGGGTACATTTTTCTAGTGAAAGCTAACAACTATATTGATGATTACATAAATCTCCTTTATTCCCTTACACCCAATACCTATAGCGCGTTTACTCGCACATGGACGTAAAGACCAGAGGCTTGATGAAGTGGTTGATGGAGAGGATTCAACCCGAAGAGGAGGTGGCGATTGTGGTGGCCCTAGCGGTGGCCATACGCGGTAGCAGCCCGGCGCCAACGCCCCTTGAGGAGGGTGGCGGCCCCTTAGACTTGGTGCTAGTGTGGAGGAGCCTCTCCCCCTCTTGGCGGCTACCAAGGGAGACACATATTCGTGACAACGGTTGGGGGCTCCAATAATAGGGTTTCCTCTCGATAGATAGTGTGGCAAGATCTAGGTTTTGGGATTGATGCCTGTTTTTTCAAGGGCTCTTGGTAACCTCTAGAACCTTCATATGGAATCTTCTATGCCCCCACAAGTCCCTCAAGTTGTGGCTTGGCCGTATCAATCAAATATGACCAGTTTGAGTCAACCACATCACCAACTTTTAAAATCCCAAAATTGCACATTATGCCTTCAACAAAAACATGTTTTTAGGAGCATATGAACTACGAGTTGGATGGTTTATATCAAACTATTTGACTTGAAATTAGCCACAACTTTCATCTTTTATATTTCATTTGGCGTTGTCTTTGGGTTGTGAATTTGGCATCTTTAAAATCAGTTGGGGATGGATTTTGAGAATTTTTGAATTTCACCATAGTGAGAGAATTCTTTCCATATTCATGCAATTTCTACACAACAAAGTGTAAAACATGAAATTTTTGCACTTTTGCAACTATTAGTAGGTAGTAACAATGAATATAATAAAGTTGACAAGTATTAGAGATTTTAACATAATAAACTACATAGTCTATGGATGCATTTTATATGCATCAAATGTTGCAAATGGTGAATTGATCAAGATCGTCAATGACAACTTGATTCCTATTGTTTTCTAGTGGGGTCATTTATGCCTCTGTCACCTCTCTTGGTGAACGCCAAGGTCAATTTCATGATATCTGGCTAAGTAGATGCTTGGGAAAGTTCAAAGGTCCGAGCTTTCTTCCAAGATGAGTTGAAAGATTCAATTCTGCAGATCCCTACTACTCACCACGAAGCCTCTACCACGAGAAAAGTTTGAGAAACACCGAAAATCCATAGGTGTTACCATGTTAGGAAGCTCATGTAACTATATTATCGACTCTATTGCAAGTGTGAGATCGAAAGAGTTATGCCTACATGCAATAATAAATGTCACTATTTAACTATAGTTTTATTAGTAATGTTTATTGCTCTATGATATAGCTGCTATGTGTCTTGGATACGAGATTCAAAGGAAAACTAATATGTAGGTGTAAAGTATTAAACAAATACATGTTCTCAGTCCCGTCTCTAGGACTAGTGATGGGGGCGCGGTGATGATAGTATGAAAGATGTGTAGTAAATGACCGGCCAGTTGGAAAACCCCAAGAGAAGGTTTTGATGAATATAGCAGCAAGTTTTCCCTCAGTTAAGAAACCAAGGTATGTCGATCAGGAGAAGAGCAGACAATACGACTGAAGGTGATGCGGACTGGCTTAATAACACTCCAACAAGGGCGCCGTTTACGACACTTGTTGACTCGTCTTCAACCAGTAGCAACGTGGAACCTGCACACAACACAACCAAGTACTTTGTTCCCAACTTGCGATGAGGTTGTCAATCTCACCGGTTTGCTTGAAACAAAGGGTATGAGCGTATCGAGTGGAAAGTGATAGTAGTATGCGAGTAAAGTAAACAGTGCGAGTAAAGTAAACAGGTGATAGCAATATGATAGAAATAGGACCGGGGTCCACAGTTCACTAGTGGTGTCTCTCCATAAGATAAATAACAGATGCTGGGTAAACAAATTACAGTTGGGCAATTGATAGAATAAAGATAAACGTGATATGTCAAGAAGATCACTATATGATTTACTTTGGGCATTACAACAAAATACATAGACCACCATCCAACTGCATCTATGACTAATAATCCACTCGCGGGGATATCATCTGAACACCCCATGAGTATTAATTTGCGAACAACAGATAATTGCATTAAGCAAAGTGTGTAATGTAAACAAAACATATGCCCTCGAGCATATGAATGTTGTTTTCTCCCTAGTAGCAACAGCACATCTACAACCTTAGAGGTTTCTGTCACTCCCCCAGATTAAATAGAGGCATGAACCCACTATCGAGCATAAATACCCCCTCTTGGAGTCACTAGCAACTACTCGGCCAAGATAGCTACTAACAACGGAGAGCATGCAAGATCATAAACAACATAAAGATAACATAAGATATATTTCAGTACAACAACTCAATCATAACACCAATATTCATCGGATCCCAACAAACCAAACATGTAGAATTACATAACGGTGATCTCAATCATGTAGGGCAGCTCATGAGATCTAAACACGAAGCACATGGTGGATGAGACAACCATCTAGCTACTGCTATGGACCCATAGTCCAAGGTAGACTACTCACTCATCGCTCCGAAGGCAAGCATGGCGATGAAGAAGACCTCCGGTGGCGATTCCCCTCTCCGGCAGGGTGCCGGAAAGAGCTTCTGGACCCTCCCGATCTTCGGGTCGATGGCGGCGGCGGATCGCGATGTGTTCTGGAAAATTGATCGGGTACTTAGGTTTTTTCCGTCGGGGGGTCTTTATAGGCGAAGGGGCATCGTCAGAGGTGGACCGAGGTGCCCTCACACATAGGGGGCGCGGCCAGGGGCTGGGCCACGCCGCCCTGGTGTGTGGGGCCCTCGTGGCCCCCCCTCCGACTCCTCTTCGGATCTCTGGAAGCTTCCGGGAAAAATAAGACTTCAGGAAGTTGTTTCGTCCAATTCCGAGAATATTTCCTGTGTAGCTTTTCTGAAACACAAAAATAGCAGAAAACAGGGAACTGGCACTGTGGCAACTTGTTAATAGGTTAGTTCTGAAAATGCATAAAAGTGCCACGAAGTGTAACGAAACAGTAGGCAAATGGTGTAAAAACAAGCATGGAGCATAAAAAATTATGGATACGTTGGAGACGTATCAACTAGCTCACGTGTGTCTTAATGATCAAGTTTTCCTGATCATGTGCATAGTTAACGTAACAAAGATGCCAACAACAATGAGAGATATGATTTGGGTCCTGTCAATATTACAATGTCATCTAATTGTTCGACTAGACACATTATGAGAATGATCACAAGGACATCGGAATATGGAATGAGATAAGAGAATGAAACTGTCATGAGGATAACTGGTATAGTGATCTAGAGTTGCATCACTGGCTAGTCGTGAATCCACAGCTCCTTGAGAAAATTTTAGCCCTATTACAATTTTATTAATAATTACATCGCTTATTATCTGTTTGTACTTTCTACTTGCTTTCTTTTATATTATTTTGTTCTTAACACAAACGCCCACAATTAGTTTTTCAAAATGCTCTTCCTTGGAATCGTGGATAACTTGTAGGTACATCTTGATAAGATCATAGCCCAAATCATAAATACCACTACCAATAGCTGCACCGTGGTTCAATCTTCTTATTTCAAAACTAGCTACATATGTCTCTTCACTTGCAAGCATCATTGAACTTCATTTCCTACTTTGTTTCACTTTTTAATTGTCTGAAGTTACATATATGTTATGTTTGTTCTTCCTTTACCACATGTGTCATTGCCATGCTTCATCTTGCTTGATTATCTGCTTAACCATCGCTTTAAGAACTATTTATGGAAACAACTGTTCACCTCCTTCTATTCGTCATATCATGATCCATAATTACTCAAGGTTGTGTTGGTACATGAGTCCGAGACAGTGTCTAGAGCTTTTAAAAGGTTCCGATCCTCTTCTCATAGACACAAAGATATATAGGAAAATGGAGGTTCTAGAGATCAACTACGCATACATGACGGTATACAAATTTAGGCATATTTTTATTTTCTTGAGGAACACGCAACACACCAGTTAATCCATTTCCGTTTCTATCTTTTCCTCAAAATGCACGCCAAAACAGGTGTCATATGTGTTAGAAACCAAACATCGAGAAGACACAAAATTTACAAGTGTAAACTGATGGGACATGAGAAACCAAAAGCTCCTAAACTAAGGTCCAAAAGCTTTATGAAACCAGAAAGAAGCCAAAACAAACCCTACGCATACCACCCGACTAGTAGGGGGCGCATGTGATGCGGGATGCTTCTCATTGCCTTGGATCTAGAAATCATCCATTGATTAGACTTGAGTGGATATTTTCTACAAGAGCATCAATACATGGTTGAGCCTCGTGATTGCACAATTTCTTTATAAGCCACATACTGAGAAAGCACACACACCCTTAGCATTAATTGGCTTACATGCGACCAACAACTATTTTCTTTGTTTCGATCTATAAATGTAGATGGATGTAAACATTTGGCGGGGAATATTTGAAAGCATAACCAATGAATCTGCTGTGTGTTTGAAGGATGATTTAGCTCTTACCAATGTGAAAGTTTATCTAGACATTATTCTACATGCATATTTTCATCCATTAGCGAGACATCAGCTAAATTATACTATTAAATAAAAACGGCCCATAGCAATGCACTGACAGATTTGCTAGTAACAATAAGATCATCATCTTTATAGATCAACAATAATATTATAATAGTGATATTGGAGAGAAACTTACCCTTTCAAAATATTTTCTGATCAAACAATGCCCAGTTGTGACCTATTTCTAAATTGGAAAGTGAGTTATCATGCCAAAAGCTAAGACATGAGTTGCCTAACTTACGTGAATCTAAAAGTTATATAGGAAAATGGAGGTTCCAAAGAATCAGTTACATATACATGACGGTACCCAAAGTTTGGTGTATTTTCTTTTTCTTGAGAAACATGCAACACACTAGCCAATCCATTTATGTTGGTACACTGGGTCTGAGATAGTGTCTAGAGTTTTGAGAAGATTCCGATCCTCTTCTCATAGAGTGCGTACATATATAGAAAAATGGAGGTTTCAGAGAATCAACTGGTACCCAAATTTTGATGTATTTACTTTTTCTTGAGAAACACGCAACATACTAGCCAATCCATTTCCGTTTCTATTTTTCCTCAAAATGCACGCCAAGAAATAGAACCTCGAGAAGACGCAAAGTTTACAAGTGTAAACTGACGAGACATGAGAAACCAAAAGCTCATAAACTAAGGCCCAAATTAAAGCTTTACAAAAACTAGAAAGAAGCCAAAACAAAACAAATACCCTACGATATACCACCCGACTAGTAGGGTGATGTGGAGGCTTCTCATTGCCTTGGATCCGGACATCATCCATTGATTAGACTTGAGTGGATATTCTCTATAAGGGCATCAATACATGGTTGAGCCTCGTGATTGCACGATTTCTTTATAAGCCACATACCGAGAAAACACACATACCCCCAGTATTGACTCACATGCGGTCAACAACTATTTTGTTCGTCTCTATTTACAAATGTAAACATTTGGTGGGGAAATTTGAAGCATAAATAATGGGTCGGTTGTGTTTTAAACGATGATTTAACTCTTACCAATGCAAAAGTTTATCTAGACATAATTCTCAATGCATGTTTCTTGTAAGAACAAAGTCCGCTTTTCCCCCCTATACTTTTCACATGGTTCATCTTTGCCCCCCAAACTTTTCTTGGCTCACTAAACCCCCCTAAACTATCACTAATGATCCATGTTACCCCCTTAATTTAGGATTTTACTCAACCAAACAGTGGGCTTATGACCGTATCTTCGCAAATCTGCAATTAGTCGCATACAAACACATGACCATGACTAATATGAGCCAAATTTAATGAGTTATATTTGTTGTTTAGGGGGGTTTATTGAGCCAAGTAAAAGTTTAGGGGGGAAATATGAGCCAAGTGAAAAGTTTAGGGGGCAAAAACAAACTTTGTTCTTCTTGTAATAACAATAAGATCATTATTTTTTAGACCAGCAATAATATTATAACAGTGATATTGGAGAGAAACTTGCCCTTTCAAAATGTTTTCTGATCAAACAATGACCAGTTGTGACCTAATCTAAAAATCGTAAAGTGAGTTACCATGCCAAAAGCTAACACATGAGTTGCCTAACTTGCGCGAATCCAGAACTTACATATCTTGCGCTGATCCCTTTGTGTGATCTTCAAACAGATCTCAACCAATGGTATAGTTTCACAAAAACCGACTATACAAGAGTAAGTTTTCTATTCTAAGTTCAGTTCATTTTTGTAAGTTCCAACTTCCAAGTTTAAGTTCCTGCGGCGCGTCGGCAAAAGACACACGCGGTCGCGGTGTCCTTCCTCGTATAAACGGCGAGTCACACTCCGCGTCCAGCCGATTTTTAACATCAGCACCACCGCCTCCAGCCAGCCAGCCCTCGCCACATTCCCTGCCGTCAAATCTGCGCCGCCGCCGACGCCAGCCTCGCCCGCCCGCACTCTCGCCGCCGGGCGAACGACGCGACCGGAACATCGCCGCGCCCGCTCCCTCCCTCGTCGAGATCGGCGGCGGTACCGCTGTCTGGCGGCGGAAATCTGAGCAATCGGGGGCGTGGGCCATGGCGCTCAATGGCTGACGATGCCTGTGCTGCGTAGCGCGGCTCGGAGGGCCCGGGAGGCGCAGGAGAGCCCGGCGGCGGCGGAGGCGGAGGCACCGGCGCCGCCACCCGCGGCGAGGAGGCGCAGGACGCCGAGGAGGAAGGAGGCGGGAGCCGTCCGTGAGGAGGCGGCGGCCGCGGCGGCGGAGGAAGAGAGGAAGGAGGAGGCGGCGGCGGAGGAGATCAAGCCCGCGGAGGTCCCGGCGGAACGCGCCGCCGGCGAGGAGCCGATGGACGGCCAGGACAGCGCCGACAAGCAGACCCTCGAGGACACCTCTCCAATCCCTGACATGGTGGGTGAGATGTTCCTGCTATGTTTCGCCTGCGCCTGCTTTGCGTGGATTCCATGCACTCATACTATCCTGAGGCTAACCCTTTTCAGTGAGATAATTTTAAATTGATTTTTTTGTAAGGATAAGCTGGTTATTTGTTTTGAGTGTTCAAACTATCCTGAGGTTACTCCGTAGTTTATATGTGTCTTAGCTAGCGTATTTCAGTTCGGTTCTGTGCTTTTTTTTACCTGCATATGCTTTTGCTTGCATTTTGTCTCAAATTGTTATAGATGATATTTTCTCGTTTAATCCGCATGTGTTTGTTCTATGCAGGTCCAAGTGGCCAATTCACCCAGGTATAGAGTTGAAAGGAGGCTTGGGAAAGGAGGATTTGGCCAAGTATATCTTGGCCACCGCATTGCGGCTAACGGAGCCGGCGCAGTTGAGGTAATAGATGGTTCCACTACCAATCCTACTTTAACTTTTGTTCGCTTGTGGTCTTAGGAGCAGTGGCGGCGGTAAATATTAGCAGCCACGAATAAATCTTCTGCTTCTGTGTGATAGGTTGCGTTAAAGTTTGAGCATAAGACCAGCAAAGGATGCAACCATGGGCCTCCTTACGAGTGGCAGGTTTACGAGTAAGTGGGTTTATCATCTTGTCAGTTGGGGTGCTAGGAAGATGTAGGTTTTGCTCAAATTCTCTCAAGACATTGGCCGTTGACTGATTTTCATGGTTTTCACATTTATAGCATCCTCGGTGGTATTCACGGTGTTCCTCGAGTCCACTACAAAGGTCGCCAAGGGGATTACTTTGTTATGGTAATGAAACTTGCTTTGGATCCACATCAGCTTCTTTCGTTCAGGTCATTTCTAGATGTTGCTTAACTTGGTTTAAAAATGCAGGTTATGGATATGCTCGGTCTCAGCCTGTGGGATTCATGCACTAATTCCCACACGTGAGTTATCAGATTAGCCCACCATATTCCACAGTCTTTTAGGCTTTTACCTGACCATCAACATCACTATTTGTTTTGCAGAATGTCAGTTGAAATGGTTGCTTGCATTGCTATTGAAGCTATCTCTATTCTTGAGAAAGTGCACTCGAAAGGGTCAGTTGGCATCCCTAACTCTTGGTTTTGCACCCTCCCCTTTGTCTCATATGTCTAAAATACGTCTTCCAATTGCAGATACGTCCACGGTGATGTTAAACCCGAGAATTTCTTGCTAGGGCCTCCTGGAACTCCTGAAGAGAAAAGACTGTTTCTCGTAGACCTTGGCTTAGGTAAGTAATTTTACTCGCCTATCGAGTAACAAACATGATGATATTGTATCCAGCTCTTCTTTAGGTTGGTGATACATTTTGGAGTCTGCATTAATTTGGTGTTCTTTGATCGTCTAATGACAGCTACCAAGTGGAAGGATAGATCAACAGGCCTTCATGTTGACTATGACCAGCGACCTGATGTTTTCAGGTGACCTGATGTAGCTTTTATGATAACTGACAGTCTTACATCATTTACTTTGTTGCTAACACTTTATGTATAATGTTGAAAATTCTGTGGTATTTTGCCTCTGTGCGCTCCGTTTCCTGTTTTTTCAGAAATTCATGAACTCAACCATTGCACCCTAAATCTCCTGTTTGTTTTTGGTCACCAGCTATCAATTTATTACTTGCCGTTTGTAGTTTTTCCTCTCCTTTTTTGTCTCCTTGTCTTGCAAAGCCACTAGCTTGCGCATTCTTCTTAATATTAGCCAAATATACCAGATGCCAGTTAGTACCAGCTAATAGATCCTGAATGGCTTGTTGATAGCTTCCCATATTGACCAGGAAATAGAACCCCCTTTTCATCAAACGACAAGGTCTGAGCGCCCTCCCTCCGTTTTGGAAAAACGACCGCTTTGGGCGCCTAAAGCGTCTGCTTAGGCGTCAGCCGTCAGAGCGCCCCCCACTTCGCCTTAGGACGCTTTACTGCCTTTTTTAGACGAAAGGCTCGAAATGAGACCGGCTTTGAATTAACGAAGCCATCAACCGGCTAGGATATACACCAAGAGCTACAACACACCCGCGCAAAGCACACACCGGAGAACAAAATAACAAAGACAACAAAACATGCGAAGCCGAAGTGCCCGCTTGAACTAAGTTGGGGTAGCCTTGTCTTCTGTTGCACCGGAGCGACTACGGCCATGTCCACGCCAACAAACCTCCTTCGCACAAACAACAGCCCAGGGGGAACTCGACAACGGGCCAACAGCTCCAAAGGGGGAGGGGTCTTGCGGCGACGCCTTCAAGAAGGTGCATGGCGCGAGGATGCGTCATCATCGTCGGCAGAGACCGAGGTCCTGCAAAGCTTTCATCTAGACCCCGAACCGCCACCCCAAGAGCTCGGGCTAGGTCCAGACCAAACACACCATCGACCAATGGCATTGGGATAGGCACACCGGCGGTAGCTACGGCCAGACGCCGACCTAGCAAAGCCCCTTTAAAACCATGTCATTGAGATATCACCTTCAGTTTCATCTAATAGTCATAAGTAGACCTGCGTGTCCATACCTCTCTGCATCTCAGGCTTTCTTGCACATTAAGTAGATCAACTTAATGTATATACTGGTCTTATTGTTCTGTTACGGTTGTTTTTTCAGGGGAACTGTTCGTTATGCTAGTGTTCATGCACATCTTGGGAGAATAGGTAGCAGGAGGGATGATTTAGAATCTCTAGCTTATACACTAGTCTTTCTTCTACGGGGACGTCTACCTTGGCAAGGCTACCAGGTAAATTGTGGGACCTACCTTTCCAAGTTTTGTTGATTTTAGTGATGTATTAATGCAATTGGTATTTTTCCTGCAGGGTGAAAACAAGGGCTTTCTTGTTTGCAAAAAGAAAATGTCCACCTCTCCAGAGGCTCTCTGTACCTTCTGCCCTCAACCCTTCAAGGATTTTGTAGAGTATGTGGTCAACTTGAAGTTTGAAGAAGACCCCGACTATGCAAAGTGTATCTCCCTCTTTGATAGTATAGTGGGCCCAAATCCAGATATCAGGCCAATTAACACGGATGGTGCTCAGAAGGTACAAATGTTATTTTGTAGTTTGCTATTGAAAACATCACGTGAGTTCTTCTAATCTCCCTTGCAACTTCTATACAGCTTATATACCAAGTTGGCCAAAAGAGAGGGCGCATATCGTCAGAAGAAGAGACGGATGAACAACCAAAGAAGAAGATCAGGATGGGAATGCCTGCAACACAGTGGATAAGTGTTTATAATGCAAGGCGGCCTATGAAACAAAGGTACTATCCCTTATAAGGCCCAAGAATTTCATTAATTGTTAACAATGTGATGCACCTTTTTGTTGAGGCAAAACTATATGTAGACATCAACATGACTATTATGGATGTTGTAGGTATCACTACAATGTTGCAGATTCAAGGCTTGTACAACACATTGAAAAAGGGAATGAAGATGGACTGTTCATCAGTTGCATATCATCTTGTTTAAATCTCTGGGCACTTATCATGGATGCTGGAACTGGATTCTCTTCTCAAGTTTATGAACTTTCACCACATTTTATTCACAAAGTGAGTAACCTGCACTCTGTTTCTTTCACGGCAAGCATCTTTACAAAATAATCACTTACCCTTATAAGAAATTACGTAAATAATCTTTTTTCGAATTCCCTATTTATATCTCATTCCTGGTTATTTTAAGGAATGGATTATGGACCAATGGGATAGGAACTACTATATAACTGCAATTGCTGGAGCAAACAATGGGAGTTCCCTGGTAGTGATGTCTAAAGGTAAGAACAAGCTGGCAGTTTAAGAGCCCATTCTTTCTTCCAACAGAAATATTTACTATTTGGCATGTATATCCAGGAACACCGTATACTCAGCAGTCCTACAAAGTAAGCGACACTTTTCCCTTCAAATGGATAAACAAGAAATGGCGTGATGGTTTCTCTGTGACTTCCATGGCAACTGCTGGAGCTAAATGGGCGGTTGTTATGTCTCGTAATGCAGGGTTCTCCGAACAGGTAGCAATCCTTTCCACTTGAGTGGTGACCTAAACTTTGCATTTGCTCTGACACTACCAAGCTAATTGTATCATTTGTATTTTTGCACTCCTTCATGTCATGCATTTATCTTCCAGGTTGTTGAACTGGACTTTTTGTACCCTAGCGAGGGAATCCATAAGAGATGGGATAATGGTTATCGGATAACATCAACCGCTGCAACTTGGGATCAGACTGCGTTGATTTTAAGTGTACCAAGAAGGAGGCCTACAGATGAAACTCAAGAGACACTGAGAACATCTGCTTTCCCTAGTCAGCATGTGAAGGTCCATCTTCCTCACCTACTACACTACTTGGCTATATGGTAATTCTTATGTAAGAATTTATTTCTGACCTGTGCCCTTGTCCCGTTGCAGGAGAAATGGTCCAAGAATCTCTACCTGGCTTCAGTATGTTACGGGCGCACTGTATCATAGAAGCTTGTTTTTGCGGGTTGGCCATTTAGTGCTGGGTTAGCCATCTTTGGGTCCAGCTCAGAGTAGCAGCTTGTTTTTGCAGGCATGTTCTGAATGTGACCTACCATGTTCTTGTGAAGATGTTTCTATCTATCGTTCTTAATTATAGTGTAGTGTGTACAGTGGTAAATGTTTTGTAGTCCGTGTTAACTGTAGTATAAGGTGTCATCAGATCGGTACACCTTATCCGTATGACTGAACTTCTGTGTGGTCGTGTGAGAGCCTCAAGAGGTTCCTGCTTCCAACTCATCCTTCCTGTTAGGAATAAATTACAACCGCTCTAGGCGGTTACTAGTATGCCCAAAGCACCCTTTCTGTACAGACATGTCTCTTGTGTATAGACACCTCTTCTCTCTCTCTCAGCAGTTGCATCTCTTGTAAACAGTCATGTCTCTTGTAACAGGCACCTCTTCGGAGGCACCCAAAATCCTTGTATAAATAGAGCTTTGCCCACAAGCAATAAATAGAAGTTTTACTCTCAATCTTCTGAGTTCTAACACGTTATCAGCACGCTCGACAATCTGAGCGATTTCGAGAACAACGAGATCAAAGAACAAAAGAGGAAGCGCACGGGCGTCTGCCTCCATTCTTGGAAGAACAAGGCATACACCCTATTGCTAATCAGTAAGAACATTATAGAATCGAAGGCCTCGACTAAGAAGGTAAGCAACATCTTAGCCTTCTTCAATACAAGTCCGCGGTCGCCGACTCCCTCACGCCCCGCGGCTCTCGTCGCCGACCTCGTCGCCCTCGGGCTGCCGCTTCGCATCCCGCCGTCGAGCGGCAGCGAACGTCGCGCCGGCAGTTGGAGCCCGGCCGCGCTGGGGCTCGCAGACGGCGGCACGTCGCTCGGGGACATGGAGCCCGGCCGCGCTCGAGCTCCCGAACGACCGCGCGGACGGCGTTGCGCCCGGCACCCGCCCCCGTGGTGACTCCTCCGGCGAGTTCATCCGCGACGGAAACATCTCCGTCCGCAGGTGAAGGCAGCCGATGCAGCTCGCAGAGGCGCTTGGGCTGTGTTTCGTAGAATCGGGTGCTCTGCCATGGTCGATACGGGGGAGTTGATTTGGGGATAAGGAACTGACACAATGAAATATATGTTGTCCACTCCTCCCTTATCCTCTCGTATGGCCTAGAAGCCTGTTGGACCGCTGACTGCCTAACTCTCCGTCCATGTGCACTGGCTAACTAGATTACATTACTGGCTAACTAGATTACATTACGTATTTCAGTTTTAGCTTACCAGTGATCTAGCAGTAGTTTTAACTCTGTTTTAGATTCTGTAAATTACAGCTTATTAGTTTCTGTAATTTATTTCAGTTAGAGTACTAAGTATTCTTGAAAATATATGTGATGTAATATATTTCCATGTGTGCACATGTTGAAATAGATTACGTTCATTATTTGCAATTGAGATTTTAATTTCTTGCAAATAAATTGATTCATCTTAATTGAGCTATTTTGGTTCAATACGAGCAAGAATTGATATGCAAAATTAAATATCAATTTACCATCAATTAAGTCTAAAATGCCTTAAAAGCACAAAATTGACTTAATTCGAACTGAATTGATATGCAAAATCAAAAAATAAAAAGTGACTACTTCAAATTTATATATGGGATCACAAGGTAATGTGGCATCTACTGCATGGTGTGCAGATTATCCACAATATTGTGAGGTCTACATTTTGTCAAAATTGACACAATGACTACCTTCAATGTGCTCTCCCATATATTTAAATCAAATCATAACATAAGGTACTAAGAAAAAAAAAACATCTACTGACTTGGATCAGACTATGCTTCTTGGTGCTGAGAGATGTACTCCATAAAAATGGTGATTATCTACAATGTGTTATGATAGATGATTTGAGGCCTACACTAAAACCCAAGTGTTCACTTGAGTTTACAAGATTTTGCAATTTTTATTACAACATAACCAAGATGACTTTAATTTACATACATGTAAATTAATCAAATCTCTGGTTCTCGTTCATGTAGGACAACATGGCCGCTAAAGATTTTGAAGAGCTTGCGCTCGACGGACATAACTACCCTACATGGGCAATGGATGTTAAGATTAGTCTTTCATCCCGTGGTATTGCAGGTGCACTCATACCACCTGAGAATCCTCCTCAGGAGGGAGATGCACAAGTAACTGAACAACAAAAATATACTGCCTTAGCCCTTATAAGGCAACATATTCACCCAGATTTGAAATCTGAATATTTGATGGAGGAATCTCCAAGCAATATGTGGCAATCACTTAAAACAAGATATGAACAGCAAAAGGCCGTCATACTGCCTGAAGCTAGTCATGAATGGACCCATTTAAGACTCCAGGATTTCAAATCCGTTGGAGCTTATAACCATGAAGTCCATAAGATTTGTTCTAAATTGCGGTTTTGCGAGAAGGAACCTTCAGAACTGGAGAAGATAGAAAAGACTCTATCAACTATGCTCCCTGCTGACAGGATCCTACAACAACAATATCGTGCTAGGAATTACCAAGTTTATTCTGAACTTATACATGTACTCCTCCAGGCTGAGAAACATGATGAACTTCTTTTAAAGAATAGTCATCAACGCCCGGTTGGGGCTGCCCCTCTCCCCGAAGTACATGCAAATTTTCAGAAAAACAATAAGTTCAATGGATCATTTAAAGGCCAAGCCAAGAACTTCAAGGGTAAATTCAACCGCAACCGCAACAAGAACAAGCCACACAATTCAGATAAGGGGAAGGGCAAAGCAAAGAACAAGTTCGATAAGACAATTCTTTGCCAGAAATGTGGATGCTACAAGCATGTCACCAAGAAATGCCGCACCCCAAGACATCTGGTAAACCTCTACCTGCAATCCATGGGACGTAACGGACATGCCCAAGGAGCAAGATATGAATCTCACTTCAATCTTCAACCTGATAATAACATGGAAGCGGGATGTTCGCAAGATGTTCAAGGAACACCAAGCAACACCAAAGAATTCCATCTACCACGGGACTCCATGGACAAGGAGAACATGATGATAGAATACGCCTCAAACGACGTGTTCGGGGACTTTGACTAGTCAATCAACTCCTTTAGATAATATATTTATTTACATCCATCAGATTGTTGTAATAAAATAATAATAATATGTAAAGAACAATATGTATTGTATCAAACATATTATTAGTGTTGTTGGTGTCATCACCTTATATTGTAAAGCACAATATGTATTGTATCAGCACTTTGATATTAAGAAAGTTGTATGTATTCTATATATTCAATAGAAGTCTTTTCATCACTGAAAATTCTACATTTTAATATATAGATTTCTACGGGAGTCAATCCAAATGGAGGAGGAAATGTGCCTTGTGGACAGTGGTACCACAAACTCTATACTTAGGGAAATAAAGTATTTTCAAACTCTAAAAAAGTTAAATGGAAATATTTTAACAATCGCTGGACGCGATGCGGTAATTGTTGGCACAGGACGTGCCATATTTACCCTCCCTATGGGTACGCAAATCATAATTGAGGATGCTTTATTGTATCCCGATTCAACTCGTACCCTCATTGGTTACAGAGATATCCGCAAAAATGGATTTCACATTGAAACCCATGAGGACAACAAAGAGGAATATCTCCTCTTTACCAAAGATAACGGATATGGCAAACAAATATTTGAGAAAATTCCTTCTTTATCATTAGGATTGTACTACACATATATAAAACCCGTAGCACATGTTGCGTACAAGGTAATTTTTTAAAATGTCAATGCATTTCAAACTTGGCATGATCGCCTAGGTCATCCTGGTATCGGGATGATGAGAAAAATTATCTGCAATTCCAATGGTCATGACTTAAATGAAGCTAAATTCCCACAATCTTCAGATTTCATGTGCACTGCATGTGCTACTGGGAAACTCATTTTAAGACCTTCTCATCTTAAAATCCAAGCGGAACCACTCCAATTCCTTGAAAGAATTCAAGGCGATATTTGTGGTCCTATCCAACCATTGTCTGGACCTTTTAGGTATTTCATGGTTCTTATAGATGCATCTACACGATGGTCCCATGTGTGTCTATTATCCACACGAAACCATGCATTTGCTAAAATAATGAGACAAGTTATTAAATTACAAGCTCATTATCCCGAGAATCGAATCAAATCAATTCGAATGGACAACGCTGCTGAGTTTTCCTCGCGAGCCTTCAATGATTATTGCATGGCACTAGGAATTGAAGTTCAGCACTCGGTCCCATATGTCCACACTCAAAATGGTTTGGCCGAATCTCTAATTAAGAGAACTAAGCTCATAGCACGACCTTTGCTAATGAATTGCAACTTACCAACTTCATGTTGGGGTCATGCAGTTTTACATGCTGCTGACTTAATTCAATTGCGACCAACTGCATATCACAGCACTTCCCCTCTGCAATTAGTACGTGGAAATCTACCTAATATTTCCCATCTGCGTAAATTTGGATGCGCCACATATGTGCCAATCTCACCACCGCAGCGTACATCCATGGGCCCACACAGGAAACTGGGGATCTATGTGGGGTACAAATCACCGTCAATAATCAAGTACCTTGAACCCCTCACAGGGGATCTATTCACAGCCCGTCACGCTGATTGCATCTTTAATGAGGACCATTTCCCGGCATTAGGGGGAGATATCAAGTACCAAAAAGAATGCCCGGAAATCGACTGGAATGCCCAAGGCATTTCCTCCTCTGACCCACGTACTCAAGAATCTGAACTTCAAGTTCAGAAGATAATTAATTTGCAACATATAGCAAATAATCTGCCAGATTCATTTACTGACTATAAAGGTGTCACTAAATCCTACAATCCTGCAATAAATGCGCCTGAAAGAGTGGAGGTACCAACAAAAACCACTCAACCCCCTATTCAAAATAAGAGGGGGAGAAGTACGACCATAAAACAGGATTCAGCTCCTCGCAAGCAACAAAGGAAACAGGGGAAGAAACCTTCTGAACAAGTAAATGTAAAACAGGATTCAGCTCCTCGCAAGAAACAAAGGAAACAGAGGAAGAAACCCTCTGAAGAAGTAAATGTAAATCAAACCTAGCATTGATAATCCAGTGGAAGGACAACCTCCACAACCCAGCTCAGTTGTGCACTCAATGACTGGGACATCGGAAAACTCAGACTCAACCGTATTGGGAAATCACGACGAGTCAACAAGGGTAAATGAAATTTCCACAAACTATATAGACTCTGGAGAATCTTACAATCGTAAGTCTACAATTGTCGACATAAATTTCTCAACTACAATTGCAAACAACCTTCTAAATGATCATGATCCAAAGACCATAGCAGAGTGTGAGAAACGCTCCGACTGGCCTAAATGGAAGGATGCAATCCAAGTAGAATTAGCCTCGCTCAATAAACGAAAGGTATTCACTGAAGCAATACCTACACCTCCCAAAGTTTTTCCTGTGGGATTTAAATGGGTTTTCGTTCGTAAGCGGAACGAAAACAATGAGGTGGTGAGATATAAAGCAAGGCTTGTAGCCCAAGGTTTCACGCAGAGACCAGGCATTGATTTCAATGAAACTTATTCTCCGGTAATGAGTGGTATTACATTCCGATACCTCATATCTATGGCAGTACAAAATCGTCTATCTATGCAGTTGATGGACGTAGTGACCGCTTACCTTTACGGATCACTTGATTCGGACATCTATATGAAGGTTCCTGATGGAATCCCAATTCCGAATCCAAATGCAAACCGCAACGTATATTGTGTAAAACTAAATAAGTCTTTATATGGCTTAAAACAGTCGGGACGCATGTGGTACAACCGACTTAGTGAGTTCCTATTGAAAAAGGGATACTCCAACAATGATGATTGTCCATGTGTCTTCATCAAAAAGTTTGAAACAGGATTTTGCATTATTTCAGTGTATGTTGATGACCTTAATATCATTGGCAACACACAAGATATTGATGAAGCACGCAATCACCTAAAGACGGAATTTGAGATGAAGGATTTGGGTAAAACCAAATTTTGCTTAGGATTACAACTTGAGCACCTTCCCTCAGGTATTTTGGTTCATCAAACCGCCTATATCCAGAAAATATTGGAGAAATTCAATATGGACAAATCCTATCCATCCAAAACTCCCATGGTTGTTCGATCTCTAGACGTAGAGAAAGATCAATTCAGACCAAGGGATAATGGAGAAGAGATACTGGGATCCGAAGTTCCATATCTCAGTTCTATTGGAGCGCTTATGTATCTTGCAAATTGCACCAGGCCTGATATTGCATTTGCAGTAAATTTACTAGCTAGACATAGCGCAGCTCCTACTAAACGACATTGGACGGGAGCTAAGAATATCTTTCGATATCTCCAAGGCACAAAGGATCTTGGCCTATTATTTCAATTTCAGAGAAATCTGGACATTGATATGATTGGGTATACCGATGCTGGCTACTTATCAGACCCCCATAATGCCAGATCGCAAACCGGTTTTGTGTTCCTACATGGTGGGACAGCCATCTCATGGAAGTCTTCTAAGCAAACCTTAATGGCTACATCCACCAATCATTCTGAAATAATTGCATTATATGAGGCATCACGTGAATGTGTATGGCTTCGCAGAATGATAAACCACATACAACAATCATGTGGAAAAGGTTCTATCGAATCTCCGACCATTATTTATGAAGATAATGCTGCTTGTGTTGCTCAAATGCAAACGGGTTACATAAAGAGCAATATCACTAAACATATTGCACCCAAATTGTTTTATCCCCATGAATTACAGAAAAGTGGAGATATAAACATTTTGCAAGTAAAATCATGTGATAATCTTGCTGATCTATTCACGAAGTCACTACCAACTTCAACATTTGAAAAGTATGTTCATGGAATTGGTATGAGACGACTTCGAGATTTGAAAGGATCAGGGGGAGTATCCCTCTGAACCATAACCCATTCAAACATTATATTACACTCTTTTTCCTTTATGAGTTTACTCTCATGGTTCTCATCGAGGTTTTTAATGAGGTAATATCAACACAAGAATATATGTCATACCTCCTATTTTCCCCACCGGGGTTTTTAACGGATGTATACAAGACATATTAATTGTTCTCTAAACTTACCAATGAATTTTATCCTTCCAAGGTTTTCTCATATAAGTTATCAAAGAGACAATAATCATTATATGTTGTACTATTTTCTCCTTACTTTTCCCACTGGGTTTTAAAGGAGTTTTTGACAACATATCAAATTCTAGTCTCCTCATATTTTTCCCACAGGGTTTTTGGGGAAGTTTATTCAAGAAAATTTATCGCTTGTGATCAAGGCCATTACATTCAAGATTATACAAGGAATACAAGACATACAAGAAGAATCTTTGTGCAAGGGGGAGTGTTAGGAATAAATTACAACCGCTCTAGGCGGTTACTAGTATGCCCAAAGCACCCTTTCTGTACAGACATGTCTCTTGTGTATAGACACCTCTTCTCTCTCTCTCTCAGCAGTTGCATCTCTTGTAAACAGTCATGTCTCTTGTAACAGGCACCTCTTCGGAGGCACCCCAAAATCCTTGTATAAATAGGGCTTTGCCCACAAGCAATAAATAGAAGTTTTACTCTCAATCTTCTGAGTTCTAACACTTCCGAGGCCTAGCTTTCGTTTATGACTTGCACTTCTCTTAGCATACATTTACATACCATAGTCAAGATTGTCGGGTTGCATGTATTCCCTTGTTGCTACCGTGTTGATATATGGGCTGTTTCCATCGATGGCTCTGTACAAACTTGTTATCGTGATATGGATTTGTTCCTAGTTCTGGTTCAACTGCCATTAATGTTTGCTGGTAGACGAGAGAACTCTGATACTCCTACTTGAGCTCTTGTCAGTTTGTAAGTAGATTTTGTCCAAATCTTGGGAATCACTTCCATGTTAGTTCCCTTTTGTTAAGCCGAATTTTGCACACAAAGAAAATGATCCACCAGCCAAGCTTAACCTTGAAAGGGAAATCAAGGTTGCAATATTCAGCGAACAAGTCCTTTAGCAGCTCAGGATCACCAAATCACATACAAGCATGACAGGAGAAAGTGGTAAACGAGTACAAGGCAAGCTGCTGTCATGATCTGAAGGTTCAGTGGGATGATCCTCCCGTCATCCGTGTCAAGGGGCTCGCTCGCCATACCCGCTGAAGAGCAGGAGTAGAGGAACTCTGTCGAGACGACAGCTCCGGCACCACCTCCTTGTAGATCATCGTTGCTGTAAGCCGGTTTGCCAGCCATGCTCTTGTAGAGCCCGCTGCTCCATGCCTGCATACGTACATACGATGATTGTGATGATGGCAATGTGCTGCACATGGCGACTTTGCAAGTTGAGAGTTAAATTTCAGTTCGTTGAAACAGATTCACGCGTCACCTGAAGCTGGTCGCCGACGGTGACCACGACGGCGCCGTCGAGGGGACGGAAGCTGGAGCATCCCCGCCGGGAGCAGGTGTGGAATGTCGAGGCGCCGGGGCAGAGGTGCAGAGCGAGAGCTCGAGGGCAGCGCGAGCTCTTGATCAGCATCCGCAGGATGTCGTCTCGGCTGATAGCGCTGCCACTATCGCGCTGCTTGCCGTGGTGCGTGCGGATGCAGAGGAGCGAGCTGTTCCTGTCAGCTCCGGGCAGGGAATCAATGGCGCCAACGCTGTCCCGCTGCAAGGCATCCATGATTCTGGCTGCGGTTCGCTCCAGCTGGGTGAACAAATCGTCTGCTCTGTTCCTGGACACAGCAAGGTCAGGGTTTAGCATCATGCACTGCACTGCGACTGGGCAAATGGGCAAGTTCGTACCTGGACTGGTCTCCTTCGCTCAATGGCCACCACAGTTCCTCGCCGTCGTCCTGATCTTCTACACCGGCCTCCTCCTCGTCCGGCGCTGGCGATCCCGCCCTTCCGGCCGCAGCCTTTACCGCTGCTGCTGAGACCAAGCACCCATCGACGCCATGGCCAACCACCTGAAAGCAGCCAAACGCGACGGCCGCTGACCTCAGCGCCTCCACCACGGGCCCGCCGGCCTCCAGCAGACGCATGTCGATGACCGGAGGGACCCACGCCGCCTTATTCTTCTTCTTCCGCGGGACGGCCCTCTCCGGCAGCCGCAGCACCGGAACTCTGGCGGAGCAGCGCAGGAACTGGCTGACCTCGTCGTCTTCGTTTCCATCGCCGTGCTCGGGTGATCCCGAGCTACTGTTTGTTGGAACGCCCGTGACCGGGGACGGCGGCGGTGCCCGGAACTCCAGCACACGGAGCTCTCTAGGCTTCTGAAGATAGTTAACGAAGGATGCAGTGGCCATCACACCAGTGGTCAGTCAGTGTATGCTTCTTGGATTAGTTCTAGCTGTCCTAACTTACATATATAGTTGGCTATGGCATGGAGAGATAAATTGGGGGCGATAGCTGTAGTTGCGCTGCTTGAGCTCTTCTGTTTTTTTGCAGGGGCAGAGCGTGAAGCTTCCTTTTCTTTGTGGCAGAGAAGAGTGATACGAGAAACCAGGTGCCAGCTAGAAAGAGAAGATGGTGGCATGATGCTGCATCATTGTGTCAGGTCAGGAATAAACAGTGTGTGCTGTTTGTACTATCCAAATATCCTTCTGCATTCTGTTAAAGATGTTTGGAGCACCAAAGTGCTCTGCTTTCTCTGAAATGCTTTACACTGAGGCCGGTTTAGCGGCTTGTACTTCTGTTGCTCGTAACGCTCAGTCTGGTTCGCTATTCTTTCTGCCGCACAAGCTGCCGCTTTGCTGTGTAATGTAGTTCGCAGGAGCACCTACAACAGTTACAGTGGGCTAGAGTGTTTTAATTGTTTCACTCGAACTAGATTTAGGCGTTTCAGCATTCTTTAGTTCGAATATTTTAGTAAGCATCAGATGTTGAGAACTCGGAAGTGGTTGCCTGTTGACCATTTCGTGCAATCCATAGGATCTATAATATTATTCTGCAACTACAGTCAATGGCGGGGATAGCTCAGTTGGGAGAGCGTCAGACTGAAGATCTGAAGGTCGGGTGTTCGATCCACCCTCACCGCATTCAAACTTTTTGAACGATCTAAGTTCTCTTTTTTTTCCTTGCGGGGTTGATCTAGTTTGTGCTCATTATTATACCCACCGTACGCATAGACTTCATGACGGCTTCTGTTCAGAAAATCGTGTGTTGCTCTGCTGCTGTTCTGAAAGCACAATCTTCGATGATGACCGCAATGTTAGTTTGGAATGCACTTTGTTCAACATCAATGCCTGAAAATCTGAAATGGTGCAACGTTGGCTAAGAACTCTGGTAGATGCCAAACCTATTTTGCGGTATGCGCGTGCGGCTAGTATCTGATCCATATTCATTGAGGCCGCAGCCACAACACGCCCCTTCACTTCCTGACGTTTTGCCAGTTTTTTTAGTACATCAAGTGTAGTTCTACATGCTGCAATGCAAGGCCGAGAAGGTCATAAGTTACACAAATTCATAACATCTCATCACGCGGCCAGCGTGCATAGCTCGGCTGCTCATCATCGTTAATTCAATCAGCACAAGGCTGCCTGGCCAGTGAAATCAAATACTCATACAACAAGGTGCCTCCTAATTAGCTGCGCCCTGCGTGCGCAGTTTTACAGCACAGAACATTTGAGTCGCGTTACACATGCAAAAACAACATGGTCCCTTTCTACTGGGCTACACGCCTCTTCGGGGGCTTGACTGATGAAGATCCGGTCGCCTGGCTGGCCGTGGTTTTCGGGCGACCTGGTTTATCAATATAGCTCCGGTCAGTGTTGTGTATTTTAGTTTAGGCATGCCAATTTTCTGTGAATTTGTGTATGGTCAGGGCATGGGTGAATGGAATTTTTGGTAAGTAGTAGGCACTCGTGACCTAGCATGAGGAATGACTCGGTGGTCTACACATGCGTACCTGTAGCCTTCGGAACAGGTTCCTTTGGTTTTGGTCGGGAAGCTGCGGGCTGCCCATTCTTTGTGAGGAAAAATCTGGTTAATCGTGACGGAGCCTTCTGCCTGCAGTTGTACAGAATGTGTTACATGTCAGGCTTCACTAAAAAATGTGAGGTCTTTTGGTGATGCACATATGACAAAACAATGATTGGAAACCCTGCGACTTCTTATTTTAGAGTATGATGTTTTATGTCGCTTTATGCTGAAACATTAATTTTCTTCACTAGTGCATGACAGTTTGATAGAACTATAGAAGAGAAAGGAGATAAAGCAGAATGAGTACATACATCCGATCTGCTGCTTCTGAAGCACTGCCAACAGAATACTCAGTTTCACCTACTGAGCAACCATCATCAGATGCATTGTCATCATATTCGGTTTCACCTGAGCCCATGGACCCTGCATGCATTGGAGGGTGAAACAAGAACGTTATTGCTTCCATTGAACACTATATAGTTTTGAGGATCTAACAGAACTCTGAACTAAACTTCAGCGTCTTTCACCTGATAATAGTTGGTTCTGTTGGCTTGCCATGGTGAGCGACGATGAGGACGCAGATTGTTTGAGCAAGTTACTGCCACTTTTATCTGTTAGTGAACTGGGAGATCTTGTCTTGTCTTTAAGGACTTGAAGCTGTTCAATTTCCATATCCTTTCGTGATATTGTGTCTTTCAAAGATGCAACCTGGATACAATAACGATGACATTTTTAAAAAATATAGATAGAGAGAATATTCATAACTATAAGTGGGCTATATGATTTGATTATGCTACAACGCATCAGCAGAATTTTTTTAAGAGCAATAGACTAAACTGTAATTTTTGTTTTTTACTCCTATTAAGGCTACACAATTGACACACTCCTTTTGTTTCCACTTCAATGGTTAACTTGAGCTGATGTAAGAAGAAAAGTACCTTTAAAACTGACCGTATGAACTTCATATAAAGCTGGCTTATCGCTGTTTACAGTTCAATATATATTTTTGGAATATATCAGAGATGGGAGTGCAAAAACCTGTTCTAGCAGATCTTTTATATCTTTGCCCTCTTTGTTGCTTCTTGCAGCACCTAGCTCAACCCCGGAAACTCTTTCGGCAAATTTTAAAGTACTTATGGTTTCTGAACACGATTCCACATCGGGATTTACTTGGACAAACATTAGCGTCTTTGCTTGTCCACCTGCATAAGAAAGGAAAAATTTAGAGCAAGTAAATTTTCCACATACATATGTACTGACAACCTTATGTTACCTAAAGAGCTCTGAAGAACTTGAGTCAATTTGCTGTTTCTGTAGGGCACATGGGCATTTTTCTGGGCCAACGCAAAAATGACATCTCCAAGAGCAGAAAGGGATTTATTAATATGTTGTGCTTCTTTTAATCTATCTCCGGTAGCTTCAGATCGCTCAACTCTCTCACTCCCAGCAAGATCAATCAGATGTAGACATCCTCTAGAAGTAGATCCGTTCTTCACGTCGAGTCCTTTAACATGCACCGTTAGAATGCTGCAAGCAAGGAACTTTTTTAGAACAGTATCTCACGAGATTTTAATGGAATGGCTTTAACTTAGCAGTCATCCACATACCTATGGGATCTACTACTCCTTTCATTCAGCGCTGTTGATCCAACTGCTCTATTTGCTTGCCCAATTTCCATTAAATCAAGTACATCCGATGTTGATTTGACAGGAATTAAACTCGCATCAGGTACGACAAGACCATTAGGTTGAGAAGTATTCCAAATCCCGAGTGTTTCTTTATGTTAAGAATAACATGTTATACCGACATGAAAACAATGAAAGACATGTTAACAGAAACAAGAAAATATGTTTGGAAAAGGATATCTTTTCTGTGCAATATCATTTGATAGAAGATCCCGGACTTGTTCATTGTATATCTCAACCATCTGCACTTCCACCTCATATGAGAAAGTGTTTCTCCTCTTCAAAGAGATGTCAAACAAGTCATTTAAAGCTCGATAGTTAACACCCCAATCTTCTTTTGATGTGCCAGGGCCGCTCTAAAATAGAAATGGCAGCAAGTACCAGTTAGTAACCAATATTTCGCTTGTATGGGTAGGTGCATACAGTTTCAAATTGTGTATTTGTGCATCTAAAGAAGATCCCAAAATAATCAGATTTCCCTCATGCTGAAACATGTGCAGAATAATCAATTAGGACGTATGCAGAAAAAAGACAAGTGCAGCTGCACTGCTCAAAAAGTAAGTGGCACATGTTGTCTTTTTATACAATGCACATTGAGAATATTTTTCACAATTGCACATCCATAATTTTTAAGGATTTCATTGAATTGCACAAATTTAGCTTATAAAATCATGAACACTAATCCATAGCAAGCACACATTATTCTTCTCATTAGTGATATCCCCAAGAAAAGGTATTGAATCAAGCTTGTTTTCTTGAATAAGTCAAAGAGTAGCTATTACCATCGTGTAAGTTTTTCCCGAACCAGTTTGACCGTATGCAAAAATGCACACATTGAATCCGTCAAGAACTGATCTAACCAAAGGCTGGATATCGGAGAAAACTTCAGCTGAGAGTCGATACATAAAATGTTAGTGATCAATTTTCAAATATACACCAAAAGGTAAGTTTTTTCGATCAATGACTTGGTTCAATGAATATATACCTTGAGAAACATGAGTATTAAAGACCTTGTTGAACTTGAACATACGGTATCCATCCTTTCCTTGCTTGGAGGGATTTGAAATGAGAATCTCACCATTTTCACCAATATAATCAACTGCGGTTGATTTCCCGTCTTGACCAGGAAGAAATGGTCTAACACGGCAATATACTCTTATATTACCTGATAAGAAGCATTAGAATAAGAGATTTGTTATAGTCATAAAATGTCCTAGAAGAGTGAACAGACCGTGAATTACCTTTTAATTCTTGTACTTCATTAAATAACTTCTGATTTTCAGCAAGAACACCATGGTAATTTTCAGCAGCATCTACCAAACCTTTTAGGTCAAGTCCTACACAAGTATGAACATTAAGACCAAGCAAACCAAATCATTTGAGTAACAAAATATGGTACGTGTATATGAGCAACACAGATACACACATCATGAGAACTAACCCACATACCAATGTTAGATATTTCATCCCTCCACTTCATTTGGAGGGCAAACATTTCCTGCTTAATAGACTGAGATGATATCCTTATGTCCTACAAGAGTTGAATAGTCAAAAAAATATACAACCTAAGATACAAAGGAACTTATTAACACAAACAATATACTACACTAACCTTAATGGACAGTTTTTGATTATCCATATAACTTTGAAATGTATTTGTCTTTTTGCTCCAGAGTTGTGATTTTAGTTCAGAAGCAGCTTTAACTTCTTCGACTCTTTTTTGCGATTGCATAAGAAGAAACTCAGCCTCCTTAGCTCTTAGAGTCAAATGTTCCTCCATCTGGCTTGTTTTTGCTTCCATCTGCTCCCGATATTCTTCAAACATCCTACTCATGACTTGAATTTCTTGTTGAAGGTTAGTGACTGTATTCTCTGCATTCTCCTTTTCTCGCATCAGACGGACCATGTCTTGCTCGCCTAGTTTTCTCCTCTCATCAATTTTTGACTTCTCTACCTATAGGAAAAACACAAGCATAGTGTTACTATTTTATTAGTAAACATTATACTCCCTCTGTTCCCATTTACTCTGCGCATAAGCTCTGACCCATATAGCAAGAAAAGGTGGCAGAGGGCTGTTTTATTTTGTTCCTTCCTAATTTGCCCCTGCTTTTGTGTGGGATGTGTGGCTCTGAGTGGCTCCCTGTCTGTAACGATTGCATGCATGGTGTAGTGGAGGGTTAGGGTAGAAAACTGACGGACTGGCGCAGGGCAAGCCTGCAGCTGGATAACCATTGCCCATGCTCAAATCCATACCCGCAGTGTTTGGGTAGGGTATGGATAAGAAAAAATTCCCCGTATATGTATGGGTATGGGGAGGGTAATTCACTGTTACCAATGGATTTATTCATACCCGTATAGCTGTCTTGAATTTATTCATACGAGGAGTGCCTGGACGAGTCCGAGCATGCTCGATGCGGGAGCGCGGGAAGTGACAGGGACCCGCCCTGGCAGCGCACCGGGGTTGGCCGGGTGTTCACCCAAGCATGCATGCGTAGCGTAGCTAGCAATAATTGCTGCTTGTCTTACATTTTGTTTTATCCGCTGGGTTTACCCATATCCACTGGGCAATGCCCATTTATTTTGGATATGGGTAATATGAGATTAGATGGGTATGAATAAATTTGGGTATGGGTTGGGTAAAATCCAAACCCTCCCCAACGGCAGGCTTAGCGCAGGGTAATGTGGAAAAACAGCAAAAAAAAGTTATGCGCAAGGTTAAATGGAACAGAGAGATTAGTCCAAATGGAGGTTCCATTATTTCTTTAAAATTAGAGAAATTATAAATACCGACTTAAAAATGGAAGTGAGTAAAAAATACATAAGAATCTAATAACTATATATGAGGGATACCTTAACTAGCTCAAGCCGGTTTATTGCCATCTGAAATTAGAACCAAATGTTGTCAGTACAACAGCGGAACTTGAACATTTCTAACCATCAAGAATTAGGTCTTTACCTCGTTTTCTTCATTTGTTCCATTCACCAATGTCTCGAGTGCTTTAATTTTTGAACGGTACTTATCCTCACGCGTTTTGATGATGCTATTTTGCTGAAAAATAAGCCAACTGTTAAGGAATTCAATTCACATGAAAAAAAGACAGGTTGAAATAAAATACTAGTATACTATGCTTACATTTCTAATGTGGTCTGCTTGAATAGAAATGCGGTGCTCAATCTCTTGAATTACGTTCCTTAGTAAATAAACAACTCGCTGATAAAAGTAGGAAACATTAATTATCAGTAATAAAAGACAAAGGAACTAGTGTTCCACAAAAATCATTTATTCAAAGTCATCAAAAAGAGACATACATGTGGTATTTCTCCTCTTTTTCTCTCAATACTTTCATCCAGAATACCGTTAACAACTCTAAGAAGTGACTGAGTAGGGGCATTCTGAAAAAAAGGCTCATCATTAGGGAAAGGGCAAGACAAATAAGTATTGAGTGGTATGGAATGTGACGCTAAGATGTTACATCTAAACTATTTGACTGGATCATCTCTGAAATCTTAGCAGCAGGAAGATCTGCATACTGTCCACGCTTAAACTGGAAAACCTCGTTGACCTTCTGTCCTGCAAAGGATAGAAAACATAACCATCGATTAATATAACAAGCCCCCAAAGCAAAAAAAAAAAAAAAAGAGAGAGAGGAAGAAGATAAGTAACAGAACCTGAAAATTTTGAATGTTACTTGCATTATAAGGTAACATGAGTAAACAATGTTACCAAGATACAAAAGCCATGTGCTGAATTAACAATGCTTGGTTATCTAAATTTTCATCACGGTGGCACTTTGTACAAAGCTGCAACTAATGGGCTGCGCTACATCTAGCCAATCATCAGTGGTAACAGCCAAATATTGAGTATTGTTTGTTTGAACTTTCAAATAACAGGTCATTGAATTGTTTGATGGTTCAAAGATCTATGACAATTCATCCAAGAGAAGCAAAAACAAACACATGCCTGAATGAAGAGGACTTCTTTGCGGGGACTTGGGGTCCCAAAGGCTCCTTCTTCTGTCTTCTCCAGGACCAGGAGACCTCCTTCCTGGTGTGGAAAATGGAGCCGCGGGTCTTGTTGGAGTCTTAGCAGCATAATTAGAAAGATTTTCACCTAATCCTGTTGTCACATTATCCCTTAGAGCCAAGAGACACTCTACAATAGACGACATTGATCCCTGTAATCATGGAACCGACTGGAGTTAAAAAAAAAGTGAGAACATATAAGGATGTGGCACAGAAATACAGAACTGGAAATTCATTTGGCAGCTCTAGAGTGGGTCTGATGTTTTCTTGTACTATCTGCCATACGTGCTTTTTTTACACAGATGCCATACGTGTTAGGAGTAAGCATCTGAGAAATGAGGCATACATGCAATACTTCTTACAAGCTTAGCTGCCTATGTTTTGCTGTAAAAAAACTTTGCTTCCTATGTCCAACAAAATTCCACAGCAGGATATTACGCTCTAACTAAGGCGATGCTGATTTCACATCAATAAACACCTTCCAGCCTTACTAATGATGACAAGGGGAAAAATTAAAGGGACATTCCATACCATATAAGTACAGCTAAATCATCTACATAAATCAGAACCACACTATTGCTACGCTGTGCCTACAAGATTAGGGTTCTTAATGCCAACAAGGTAAGTAGTAAAAACCAATCACAGTAACCATATTAGGGAACAGCTTCACAGGACTACAGGAGACGAGAGCAGCATTTAGTTGGAATGCATGGTAGCATCGTAATTCGATCGCACAACATGTCAGGAGCAACCTCACCTCCTCAAGATCCTTCACGCTGAATCCTGGCAGCCCCATCTCAGCGACAACGGAGAGGAACTTCTTCACATTTGACCGCTGGTCGGATGCATAGCCACTCCACACACCCTACAAACGAAGCCATATCAGCAGCAGCACAGAAAGAGCAACAGGCCGCAACTATCCACCATTTCTGAGATCAGCTAGCCCACCTCCAGGACACCAGGCATGAGCTTGTCGGCAGTGTAGCACAGAGCCGTGCCATCAATGAGGTACTCCCGCAGCTCTTCATCTGAAGAATCCAGCGGTAAATCGAACTCCGGTAGCAACCCACCGAGCCAATCTATCACCTCAGCACGCCGGTCGTCTGCAAATGTTTGCGTCATCAAAGGCAACAAGCGTTAGAAATGCGTCCAAAATGTGAAAATCACAACCTTCAGCTCCCGAATTCAATTTTACAGTAAAAAAGGACGGCATCAGACCAAAAATCAAGCAAAGCTAGGTGCTGATGAAAACGGGTGCATCCCTTTGCACTGCCAAAATAGGCATCAAGTCAAGAACCTCAAGGACTCGAACACTGGGCCAGCGAAGCGAGGAGCTTAAAACAAGAACTGAATCGCCCCAAGTCCGCAGTTTGAATAAGCATCCACAGAAAGAGCAGGCGAGACTTTAAAAAAACCAAACTTTGAGCTCGGCAGCTTGAACAGAGCCATCCCCCAACAGCGAGCAGAAAAGGAAAAGGCTCAAATCGACGGGCTCACCGGGATGGAAGTCCTCGAAGTGGCCACCCATGGTCCCCATGCCTCACCGCCGGGACTGGAGCGCGCACAAGGCCGAAATGCCGGTCGATCCGGGGCCAGATCGAGCCCCTCCGGCGGGGCGGCGCCGGACGCGAGCTCGGATTCGGCCAAATCTAGCGGCTCCGAGGCAATGCGGGATGTGGATCCGGAGCTCTGGGGCTTTTGCTGGTCTGGGTTTTCTTCTCCCCTCTCTCTGCCCCGTCGTCGTCGTCGTGCTGGAGTGTAGGCTTCGGTCCAGGAGCAGCTCGTCCTCTGTTTTGTTCTTTTTCTTCGGTGTTTTGTTTTCTCTTGTTGTGGAGAAAGAACAATTTTTTCTTCGGTGGTTCGTTGAGGTTTGATTTCGTTTTAGCGTGTGTGTTAAGGCCGGTCGGTGGTCAGTGACACACTGTGTAGTGTAATGCTCATGGATTTACTAGGTTAGTAATGGGGTAAACGGACACTTTGTGCTTTAAGCGACGTCAATTTTGAAAAGTACAAGCGGGGAGCACCGTTGATTGCTTCTGGAAGTAAGGGCTCCAAAGATCCCCGTAGAAACCATAAATTTTGGCATTGCAAAAAAAATCTAAAAAAAGAAAGAACCCTCATAGTGGGGTGAATGTGAGGATTTTATGCTGGTGGCGGGATGGATTTTGAGAGTTGCCACTTGCGGAAATTTCCAAGTAGACCTTGGCAACTTTCATGTTTTAATTCTTTTTTTTTTTTGACATCATCGTTGGTGTTCAAGATCTGAGGGAGGAGGGGCCGTCGCGCCACCATGCCACCCAGGGAAGGTTCTCCCGGTAGGTTTTGGGAAAGAAATGCATGTTAACCATTGGAGCAAATGTCCATAAACAATTTATATACTTTTTGCAAGTAGTGAAAATAAATGTACCGCCGACTCATGAGTTCACAATCCCTACCATTTCATGTGTTTATTGACAACAAATCTGACACTAAGACAAAACTAAGCAGAAATAGTAAAAAACTAAGCAGAAAAAATAGAAGGTCAATATATGGTAACTATTGTAAAATCCATTTGTAAAAAAACAGTTTTATATTGGTAACTAGGATGTTAGGTCCTTGGTAAACGTAGCATTTCTCTATTGATAACTTAATAGTACAATCCTTGATAAATCAGCAGTAGACTCGTGGTAACTAGGTTGTCAGGTTCTTGCTAACAGAAAGAATATTAATATTGATAACTTAGTAGTAGAATCCTTGATAAATCAGAAGTAGACTCTTGGTAACTAAAAATACTCGATAAATTTGACAGAAAACATGAAAAGAGTAAAAAGCCCCTTTTCAAACATAACAAGTTTATATTTGTAACTAATTAATAGATTACTTGATAAACCAAAAAAAGGTCAATATATGGTACCTATTGAAAAAGCCATTTGTAAAAAATAGCAGTTTTATATTGGTAACTAGGATGTCAGGTCCTTGGTAAACGTAGCATTTCTCCGTTGATAAATAAAATAGTACAATCCTTAATAAATCAGTAGTAGAATGTTGGTAAATAAAAAACGATGGATTTAACACAAATCATGATTTTTTAAAGGCATTTAATAAACATAACAAATTATATCTTTACTATTAAATGGAAGTTTGCGATGGTACGCCATCTTAAAAATCTTTGACATCAAACATTAGAGGAATTACAACCGTGCTATCTACATCCAATGGTATGGTGCATCGTCACTCAGGTAATTACACTTCCTGCCACCGATTAGTGAAAATAAACCTATTCAAAACGCCCGAAGATAGTTCAAAAAAAAAAGAATGCCCGAAGAAAGAAAGCAATGGCCTGACACATCGTCCCCGCCCTAACCTACCACAGGTCCCGCCGCCGGCTCCGCTCCCGTATCGCCCCTCGCCCCAGCCGCCGTCCCGCCGCCATCTCGCTGGACTCGCCGTCGCCAGACTAATATCCCGAGCACCTCCAAGCCGATGTCCTCTTCCTTCTGGAGCGCCTCCAGCCGATGTGGTCTGAGTCTCTGAGATCACCGCCGGCATCCTTCCTAGCTCGTCGAGGAGGAGATTCCCGACTATGCTGCCGCTCGACCATGCCGACTCCCACCAGTCCGCCGCTCGCCCGCTCGGTGAACTAGACATTGCTCGGGCCTCTATATGTTCTGCCTCCGTCCGATCTCGACCAGGAGAACTCGCTCGACCATGCGACGCGCCCATGACCTCAATCGGGTATCAGGTGATGATATGGTACAAGCACAAACGTCCTTTGACATGTGTTTTTTTCTAATTGTAATCCTCTCCCTCCAACCGATGGTTCTTTCATGCTTGCTAGGTTCTTGATGAAATTTCAGTATGAGAATTGAGAAATGCATCCATGGAGAACCCCTTTCTCTCTCTGTAGGCCTCCTCCCTGATGCTTGGCTCCAACGCCTGCAGGCCTCCTCCCTGACGCTTGACTGCATCCCCGTATCAGCTCGCCATCCATCCAATAGCCTCACGGCCGGGTTTTCAATCCAACGCCAACGCAAGTGTGTTCTTACTCAGACGATAATGACGCTGAGTTACATTACCAACACACACAAGTCCTGGCCGCTCCACTCCGACAAGCCGAAGCCCGGATCATTGCAGCATTTGGTCAGCACTTTACTTATTTCTCTAATAATACAGGGTTATAGAAAGGCTCCTGTGAGTAAGATCTTCTTCTGTTGGAGATCGACCGCACTCCACACATGCACGTCACTGTCCAATTATTAACAATTTAGTCTGTCACTTTTAATAAGACACAAACTTGATGACATATGGCTTATGTACTCAGAAATTATGCAATATTACTATTTGACCCTGGAGTTGGTACATTCTGTGTCTCCATTCTTGAAATCTCGGATTGAGTTTTTGTGGTTGGTACATCTAAACTTTGTACTCCACAATTTTTAGTATTTTTTCTAGCTAGAAATGTTAGATAACATATTTCATGTTTTTACCTGATGTGTTGATTATGTTGATCTCAGGTAAAAACAACAAATGGGGATACTTATCTTGGTGGAGAAGAGTTTGATAATACTCTATTGGAGTACTTAGTCAAAGAATTTAAAAGAACTACTATTGGTTTGTCCAGCTCTACAAAGGTTCCGTCAAGCAGCTGTGAATGCAAAAATGAACTCTTATCAAGACTAATATTAACCTCCCAATTATCATAGCTGATGCCACTGGAGAAAAATATTTGAGTGTAAAATTTGACAAGGTCAAGAGTCTGAAGTTTGGTGAGTGTTCTGATTGCAAGGACTAGAGACCCATGCAAGAAGTGTCTGCTGGTATCACTACCAAGGAAGTTGATGAAGTTTCTTCCTGTTGGTGGAAAAAGTGCAAGAAGTGGTTTCAGAAATCTTTGGTAAGGTCCCTAGCGAAGAAGTGAACCCAGATGAAGGTATGGCCATATGACTGCGGCTCTCCGGAGTGCCATTCTCCGTGGAGTTGTCAAAAGAGCTCCTTCTCCTTGATTTAACCCCCTTTCACTTGATATTGAGACTGCTGACAGCATTTTCAGACTGATAAGCCATGTTAGTAAATAAGGTTGTACGGAGTAGAATACCTAGGTGCATGTTTTTCATAGGGCATTATGACCCAACATTTTTTGATTGGTATGCATGATTTGTTAAGTTCATTACCTTCCTTGGATGTTCTTGTGATGTTTCCTGTGAAGAATCTGATGTTGAGCATTTCATGGCTGCATGGTACCTATGATTATACTTGGATTTTTACGAATTATGGTACCTACTTATTCATATTTTGTGGGACAACATAACCTTATTTTTTGGTAAAGTTCTCTGAGGAATTCGCTCTGCCTCTTCATGTCCGTTTCCCCCTTGAGTATCTTTTATAGTTTTGGCCCATCTAATAGCGCTCTTTTATTTTCTGTTCTTCCTTGAGTAGATCTTTTCACTTCAGGGTTTTGTATGATGAAGATGTTAGCTCCCTAATCCATAACTATGGTGTGCTATTTTATGGTTATATGGGATTTCACAGGTTTCAGACCACAATAAACTCGAAGACTCTCTGCTCCGGTGTTCCATGGGGCAGTCGTGACACTTGTATCGTTGGTTCACTTTCCAATATTCATGTTAACTATGAGCATCAGTACATAATGTCAAATAAGGTTACACATGGTAAATAATGTGTTGACCTTTTTCGATAATGTCAAAGAAGTTGGGAGTTTGACGGTGTACTATTTCAGTTATCATCTTTGTTTGGCTTTAGACAGCCTAACCAATTTCGTTTAATACAGTGTAAATCAAGTTGGGCAGTTAAATTCTGAACATTTAACAAGTGGAGGAGGAATGTCGATGGATTAGCTCTTTCCAAAATCTGTTTAGATTGTTAACCTTGGATTCATTGTTTATTGATTTATTGATGAATTAGCTCTTTCCAAATTCTAAAGGTTTTCTATCCCTATCATTTATTTGTCCATGGATTAGCTCTTTCCAAAATCTAAAGGTTAGCAATCACTATCATTTATTTATTGATTTTGCACCATAAGAAGAGTGTCATTTAAGGCCCATTGATTTGTAGAGTTTCATGTCAGATATTATTTGATTTTTTTCTTGAAACAAATGGACCTAAGGCAGTCTCGCATTGTAAGAAATTTGTGATAAAACAATTATTTACTTAGAAGAAAAGATACATGTGAACTTTACAAAGAAATAAAGTATGTACATATGATGTATTATCTCATGGTGGCATCTGATTACATCTACTTATTTGCCTAGATGTCTCATACTCCACCTACCCTTGTAGGATTGTCATACTACACCTACTCTTGCAGGGATCGTGGTAGTTAGTTATACTTATGGTGGTTGGCACATTACAACCTGGTCAGTTTGTTTTGGTAGTTTTGAGTAAACCAAACAGCTAGGTGGTGTTCTCATCGAAATAATAATTAAAAATATATATCCATTTGTACATCATTCGCGCCACTCCTGTGAGTTATGTTTGCATGTTTGGCGAGGAAAAGTTGATAAATCGTAGTAGCGCACGGGCATTTAACTAGTATTGGTAATTGGAGAGTTATTTCTAAGGGTGGGTCTTATAATTTTCTAGATGCCAAAGACAACACCAAACAAATATCATGTAAGCTAACACAAATGTACTTATAATGATCGAAAAAAAAATCATCTCGAAAGTCAACTTGAGGCGTTACATGTGGGAGGCTTCGAGATTTATTGTGGGCATATGCATCAAATGAGGAATCGTTGCGTGTGAACCAGAAGGCAAGAGTAACTTGGGAAATGCCATGCACGAATCTTACCAGACATCGATGTGTCATACTATCTCCAGTTCAAAGTATAAGACATATTTCATTTTTGCTGACTAAGACTTTGACCAACAATTAGTCTAATATGAAATTATGTGACATAAAATTGTTATCATTGTATTTTTACTCAAAAGTACTTCATTTATGATTATCATTTTTTATCGCATGAACACATATTAAATAGTAATTCTTGGTCAAAGCATCAACCAAAGAAAATAAAAATACGCCTTATATTATGGAATGGGGGTAGTAAAACATAGTGCTACCTTTGATCCAAATTAGTTGTTGCATGTATATACTCCCTCCGTTTCTTGATGTAAGTTGTATTGTTTCTATTAAAAATTGCAGAATATAAGGTATATGGCGGGATTGTGGGATTTTTTACACAATATAGGAATCGATCTGATTTGGAGATAAGATATCGAGATTTTTTTCTATTTTTACTCTGTCCTCACATCGATCACCTACCTGTATTAATGTCTAAAAGTATCGAAATATGTCCTTTTAACCTGTGCGTTAATATTCGTGTAAGAAAACTATACACCTTATATTAGGAAACGGAGGGAGTATATTTTAAGCAATATTTTACTTAAAACTATGACAATTAATTTGGGTCGAAGGGAATAACTTATTACAGCACTACATTCTTATTTGTACTACCCATTAAGACATAGATAGATATGATGCGTTTGTCCGTCTCGCCTAACTTACTTAAGTATATGTGGTGTCACTACATGACGGTACGAGTACGCGATGCTGAGACCACATCCACAATGACTACAAGATCCAAGATCCAACATTGTAACGTGCACAAAAAAGCGGGAGAAGGAAAGTACTCCCTCCGTTTAGAAATATAAGATGTTTTAACTTTATGAAGTGAGTGTATCAAGATATCTTTTAGTGTATAGATTCAAGGGAACCTATACACTAAAAGATGTCTAAATACACTCACTTCACAAAGCTAAAACATCTTATATTTATAAACGGAGGGAGTAAAAAAGAAAAGAAACTGAGCAATAACAACAGAGCCTTCAACTGTCCACCGGCCTACGGCCACGGCTGTCTCGAGCGCTGTGACGGAACGCTGTTGTTCAAGCTTTGCTGGGACTCGGGAGTCGGGACTCCGAAGTCCGAGCCGGGACCCCTTTGCGGAAGTTCCATTTCCACGGACATGGCGACATGTTAACGCACTACTACTGCCCTAATCATAGTATCATAATAGCGAGATGTTGATTGCCGGCACGGGACGCACGTTCAGCGGCACCTGCGGACGGCGTTAAACCTCGCAATGCTTTGTCACTAATCATTAGGTTGGTTGTGACGTTGTGTTGAAGAAACGAGCCGTCTGTTTTGGTTCGTCCTCGGGATCCCATGCTTCCTAATTTCCTATACTAGCTACTAGTTTCTTAGGGCATCTCCAGCGGGCCGACCCATTTTGGTGTTCGAATCGGTCTGATTCGGTCCGTTTGGGTCGGGCCGTGGACACTAAAAACGTGCCTATCCGGATGGGTGAGGGGTGGGGGAGGGGCAACCCAACGGACATACGCATAATTTTTTTCCCTAGCGCGTGGGCCATTTTTTTTCATTAACATAGATATTTTACATAGTAAAAAAAGGAAAAGAAAAAGAAAAAAATTGAAAGGATAAAACCCTAGCCTAAACTAGGGTTGTGGCGTCGCCCGCAGGGCCTACTCATCGTCGGAGAGGTCGATGAAGGGCCCCTGCGGCCATAGCCTGTTGGCTATGGGCGGCGGTGGAGGCCCTGGTGGGGGGGGGTCGACGTCTCGGGAGCCCAACCCATGATAGGCGGCGCGCCCGCCGGCCACCCTGGTGCAGCTCCGGGCCAGGCGTCCCATGGCTCCGCCCTGGCCTCTCGACGTGGCCTAGTCGGCGGAGTGCGCGGCGGCTGCATCGGCGGTGGCCCAGGCGGTGGTGGCGGCGCCACTGAGAGAACCAGAGTGTCCGCAAGCTCGATTTCATCTCCGCCCTCCTCTCCTCCTCCTGGCTGATGAGGACGGCGTCGGCGAGCTCCTCCTCCTCGGTGAGCTCGGGAGGCATCTGGTAGAACTCGCCGCGGTCGGCGGCCTGAAAATAGTGGTAGATGACATGGTGGATCATGTCGTCTGTGTCATCGCGGATCACCCGGCCATTGTATATCTCGCTGGAGACCTCGCCGCTGACACGAGGACGCTGTGGCGTCTTGGCGTCGTCCTCGTCCTCGTAGTCCTCGTCCTCGGCCTTGTCGTCCTCGTCGTCCTCGTCCTCGTCGGAGTCGGAGTCCTCGTCGTCGGAGGACAAGATGGGCTCCCAGTTGCGGTCCCAGTTGATGTCGCCGAGGTAGCCGGTGCGCCTGTGTGGGCGCACTTCTGATACGTCTCAAACGTATCTATAATTTTTGATGCTCCATGCTTGTTCTTACACCATTTGCTTAGTGTTTTGTTACACTTCGTGGCATTTTTATGCATTTTCCGGAACTAACCTATTAACAAGATGCCATAGTGTCAGTTCCCTGTTTTCTGCTATTTTTGTGTTTCAGAAAAGTTACACAGGAAATATTCTCGGAATTGGACGAAACAAAAGCCGAACCTCCTATTTTTACCGAAGCTTCGCGAAGACCGAAGATGAGACGGAGGGGGGCCAGAGGCTGGCCACACCACAGGGGGGCATGGCCCAGCCCCTGGCCGCGCCCACCCATGGTGAGGCCGCCTGGCCCACCTCCTGACGACACCCCTTCGCCTATAAAGACCCCTCGTCGGGAAAAACCTAAGGGACGGATCGCTTTTCCCAGAAACATACTGCAAGCCATCGCCGTCGTCGAATCGAGATCGGGAGGATCCAGGAGCTCTTCCCGGTACCCTGCCGGAGGCCTTCTACACCACCATGGTCGCCTCCGGAGTGATGTGTGAGTAGTGTACCTTGGACTACGGGTCCATAACAGTAGCTAGATGGTTGTCTTCTCCACCATGTGCTTCATGTTTAGATCTTGTGAGCTGCCCTACATGATCAGGATCATCTTTATGTAATCATACATGTTGTGTTTGTTGGGATCCGATGAGTATTGGTACTATGTCAAGTTGACGTGCTGAATTATATCTTATGTTATCTCTAAGTTGTTTATGATCTTGCATGCTTTCCGTTGCTAGTAGCTATCTTGGCCGAGCAGATGCTAGTAACTCCAAGAGAGAGTATTTATGCTCGATAGTTGGGTTCATGCCTCTATTTAATCTGGGGGAGTGACAGTTGCCTCTAAGGTTGTAGATGTGTTGTTGCCACTAGGGAGAAAACAACATTCTTGTGTCTAAGGACATTTGCTTTGTTTACATTATGCACTTTGCTTAATGCGATTATCTGTTGTTCGCAACTTAATACTCAAGGGGTCTTCGGATGATATCCCCTTGAGTGGATTTTTAGTAATAGATGCAGTTGGATTACGGTCTATGTATTTTGTCGTAATGCCCAGAGTAAGCCTCATAGTGATCCTCGTGATGTATGTACGTTATCTTTACTCTATCAATTGCCCAACTGTAATTTGTTTACCCAGCATGCTTTATTTATCTTATGGAGAGACACCACTAGTGAACTATGGACCTCGGTCCAATTTCCTTTACATAGCTTTACCGTTTTACTTTACTCGCACTATTTACTTTACTTGCAAACTATTATCCTTTTATCACTCAATACGCTCATACCTTTGTTTACAGCAAATCGGTGAGATTGACAACCTCATTTTAAGTTGGGGGCAAAGTATTTGTTTGTGTTGTGTGCAGGTTTCACGTTGCTGCTAGGTGAAAATACACCAACAAGTTGTCTGGCGCCATTGTCCGAAGTGTCACTAAGCTAGCAAGCATCACCTTCTTAAGTTTGGCTCTCTCCTACTGGATTGATTACCTTGGTTTCATAACTGAGGGAAAACTTGCTGTTGTGCTCATCACACCTTCTCTTGGGGTTCCCAACTGGTCGGTCATTTACATCATCAACACCGCACCATCAAGCAAGTTTTCTGGCGCCGTTGCTGGGGAGAGAGAAGACTTCTGCAAGGGGAGTCTTGCACGCACAATCTTTTACTTTGTTTTTAGTTTTGCTTTACTTTATTTTTCCTTGCATCGTTTTATAAAAAATACAAAAAAAATAGTTTCCTTTATAGTTGCTTTTATTTACTTGCTTTTAGTTCTGTTAGAATGAGTAATCCTGAAGTTGAAGTTTGTACTTTTAAGCAACAAGGGGAGAGAGCTTAAAAGATGCCTAGTACCGTATTAGCAATTCTCATCATAGGTATACGAAGAAGCATTCTACCATGATCCTCCTTAGAAATTTTTATGTTGGTATATCTAGTTGGAATAGGTACGTTCTTGATACTCTTGTAGGAGGTAATTTTTTGGGTACTCCCGCTCTTGAAGCATGCACTTTAATAGAAAGTTCAGTGGGAGTACCACCTATCCATGTTGTTAAAATTGAGGTCACTTTGGATGAAGTTTTAGAAAAACTTAGCTCTTTAGAAAAAAGTTTGCCAAATATCCTTGATAACGCTAGCCAGGTTAATGAATCGATAAAAAGCATCGGTAAGAGAATCACCGCTTTAGAGGCTAGCACTACTCTTGATAGTCAAAACCTTAGGATTGGTAAACTAGAGGAATCTATGGAAACTTTGAGTTCAATTTTCTCTTCTTTTAAGTTTAAGAAGGAGAAAGCTTTTATTGGAAAAGAGCAAAAATTTATGTATGTTCCCAAGGTGTTTGTGCCTAAACCGCAGCATGTTTTTAAGATTGGTAAAACTTTTAGTTCAACTAAGAGTGACTTGCAGGTTGAATCATCTTTGGGAACTTCTAAAGTGCCTAGTGTGGTAAGTGGTGATCTTGAGGAGACCGTTGATCTTAATGCCTCTTTCAAAAATACTTGATTCGCACTTTCTGCGCCTAGCTCAAAGGCGTTAAAGAAAAGCACTCTTGGGAGATAACCCATTGTTTTATTTTCAGTTTTTTTCTTTTATTTGAGTCTTGGAAGTTATTACTACTGTAATAACCGCTCCTTATCCTTTTTATTTCATTGTTGTGCCAAGAAGAACCTCTAATTTGAGTGAGGTAAGATTTGGAGAAGTTGCTGTCCTGAAATAGATTTCGGTGCTGCACCGTAAACATTCGTGAAAATTCTCAGAATATCTTTTTGACCTGCGATTTCTTGTGCATATGCCCCAGGTTATATCCAAACTTTCATTAGTTTTACACTTTTTGATTTGAGCAACAGAAGGTCCTCGAAAAAATCGACCTTTGACAGCTGTTCTGTTTTGACAGATTTCTGCCACTATTTGTGTTTGCCTCTCGATCGCTTTCTTTTTGAGTTCTTTTGATCACGGAACTTTTGGGGAAGTTGCTACAATAGTACATGCTTTATATGTGGTGGTTTTGAGTTGAAACCTGAACCGAAAAGGGTTGATTCATTATTATGTTTATGCTAACATTGCTAATAGAATTGTGTGAAGTTTTATATGAAGGAAATTTTCAAGTGTATGGATTGGAGAATGATGAGATGAGTTAAAGAATGGACAAAAGCTCAAGCTTGGGGATGCCTACGCACCCCAGGAAATATCCAAGAGGTATAAGCATCAAAGCTTGGGGATGCCCCTGAGGCACCCCTTCTTCATCGGCAAAAATCATGTCACCTTTCAAAACACTATATTTTTATTGCTTCATGCACTATGCGTTTTTCTTGGAGCGTCTTTACTTTTGCTTTTAGTTTTCTTTTGTTTAGTTTACTGCAATAAATGGTTGGACTCCAACAAATTTCTTTTAGAGAAAATTTACTCGCTTTTCATTTGCCAAGAACACTCTGTTTTTCACTCTTATCGTTCAACGAGTGTTCTCTTTTTCTAGAACTGCGTTTAGCTTTCATTTTTCACCTTGATTTTTGTTCAGATCTTGTTTTATCTTTGTATCAAGGTGTATTTTGACCTCTTGTCCATATTGGTTTTCATCAAAAGAGTTGTTTCAAAAAGGTTCGAATGGTGTTGGAAAAGAGAAAAAGTTTTATGCAAAAAAGTGGTACCAAAAGGAGCTTGTTTAGACTGCGGCTTAGACTTTTTCATGCCATGCTTGATATCGTTTTGATAGTATGCTTAGTGATTTTTGCTGTAGCATGACTTGTCTCAAATGACTGAGATTGCTTAATGAGCCTTTGAAAAAAATCATGCGTTGTTTTTATTATTTGGAAACATTAATTTGATTTTCTCCTTGATGTTTTATTTGGGTTAACTTGGCGCATGCTTACAACGTGTTTGACTCATACAAAGTCGCCATAAGCCTCTATAATCATTTAGTTTTTGACTTTTGATGCCATTTTATACTTCTCTTAATGATGTTTTGTCGCTATGCATAATTATGGCCGTTATTGCTCTCTTAGTTGGTCGCTCCCAGTCTTTTGCTAGCCCTCATTTTGTACTGAGTATGAGCTTTACTCGTGCATTCAACTCCCAAAAACCAAGTTATTCCAATGTGTCCACCATACATACCTATTAGCAATTTTCTATTCCAAAGTACATTTGACTTGCTTTTATCTATTCTTCAAATTGAACTCTTTTGGTGTTATGTGAAAATTAGTCAGTAAAGCTCTCACGAACCTGATGGCACACTTTACTTGAAGGAAATATGCCCTAGAGGCAATAATAATATTGTTATTATCATATTTCTTATTTATGATAATGTTTATATTCCATGCTAGAATTGTATTAAGCGGAAACATTAATACTTGTGTGGTTTATGAACAAACACCGTATCCCTAGTAAGCCTCTACTAGACTAGCTCATTGATTAATGATGGTTAAGGTTTCCTAACCATAGACATGAGTTGTCGATTAATAATGAGGTCATGTCATTAGAAGAATGATATGATGGATAGACCCAAATTAAGCACAACAATTAGATCGTGTCATTGTGTTCACAATTGCGTAGTTTTTCCTATGTTAGTATACTATTCCTTAGACCATGAGATAATATCACTCCCTGGTACCGAAAGAGAGCTTTGAGGTCATCAAACGTCACCCTATGAGAGGGTGATCATAAAGGTGTCTCTCAGGTAATCGGAAAGTACTTGTTGGGTTGCATGTATCGAGATTGGGATTTGTCCCTCCCATGTCGGAGAGATATACTCCGGGCCCACTCGGTAATCAATATCATACACCGTTTGCAAACACGTGATTAATGAGTTTAATCACAGGGTGATATTGGATTGCGGAACGAGTAAATAGTACTTGCTGTGAACGAGATTGAACTAGGTATGGCGATGCCAACGATCGAATCTCGGGCAAGTAAAATATCGCGAGACAAAGGAATTTGTCTACGGGATTAATTGAATCCTGACATCGTGGTTCACCGATAATGATCTTCGTTGAATATATGGGCGTCAATATAGATTTCCAGATCCCGCTATTGATTATTGATATCGATCATGTCCGCATATTCTCGAACCCGTAGGGTCACACACTTAACGCTCATTGACGCTAGGGTAGTTTCGGGATTTATGGAAATTGTTTCAGAGAGTTACGGAATTGTTCCGGGAAGATGATTAATGATTTATTAATTGATTGAATTGATAAATATTAATATATATATTTATTTACTAAAAATAAATAAGGGCTAAAAGTAGTCCGTATAAAGTTTTGCTAATAGGCCAATTTTGTAGTTCATCTAGACAAACTAAAAAGGCAAAAGAAAAAAAGAAAAAAAAGAAAAAATAGACGAGTGGGCCGGGCCGATCGGCCGGCCGCACGCACATGGATCGATGGGTGCACTCCACGCCAGGTGCATGCATGGTTGTCAAGTCTTTTGAAGACTTACTTCAACTCCAAGCATCGGTACGTATATAAAAGGACAGGATCAGGTCGTGGTGATTTGATTTTTGGCCGCCCGTCTAACCTAATACTGAAAATTGTTTCAGTCGGCGTCGCCTTTACCTTTTGTAGTATTTTCTTGCCCTAGTTTGACTAGATCTTTAGCCTTTCTTCTTCCACATCGCGTGCCTAGGCGAAGCCCTGCCCGCAGATACTCTCCACCATAAGCACCACGCCGTCATGCTGATGATCCCATCTACCACTCCACCGCGCCTTGCTGGACCGAGGAGACGGAGTCGTTGGTGCGCTATACGTGTGCAACGCTCAAAGGCGCCGCCCGTTGTGGCGCTTGGATCGGATCGGATCGCGAGGAGGAGACGCTAGTACGACTACGCCGACCACATTCATCTGAACATTTCCGCTGTGCGATCTACAAGGGTATGTAGATTTAATCTCTCCCACTCGTTGTTTTGCATCTCGTAGATCAGATCTTGGCTGTTCTTGTTTGTCTTCGTAGGAAATTTTTTTGTTTTCTATGCTGCGAAACCCTTCATTACTTTTCTCGCCTTTAATAATTTTGACATTGTCGCTCTTTTATGTTGACGTTATGCTTACAAGTTGTAAATTGAAAATTAGCCAAACCATGCCGTCATGGGGTAAGCTTTCAATATTGCACTTCTCTTATTTGAGTTGATATCGTGATCTTTTATTTATGGATACTCACGATGTGAAATAAGTTGGAAATCTTGCGGGATCATGGAGTTTGTATACGTGTTAGAGAAACGCCTGGGCCGCCAATCTAAGCCATGCATCATTCATGGTGAAAATTTACAGTATGCCCATAGTGGATATTCGATGACGTATCTCAAAATAAAAAAGCTATACCAATGGTAAATAAAAGAGATACCGAGGTGTTCATTATCTGTTTGTCCTGTCATTTTGATGTGGGCTTGTTCTATGTCATCGGGCAAGGAGGTACCCCGTTGGCGGTTCTCGATAATACGTGTATACTTACAATGACAAGAGCTTGCTTGGGACTCTAAGTCGAGTAGCATGAGGTTTGGGTATTCGTACTTCACAGGACACGAGGTTTTCAACTTATAATTTGTCAAGCATATGCTCATAAACATTCTTGCATTTACCTTGACCATTCAAGATGCCTATGATGGGGGCAATGAGAGCTCAAAGCTAGTAAGTACCATAATCTTTAAAGGTTTATAAAACTTGCAATCACTGCTTCCCTCTGCGAAGGGCCTTTCTTTTACTTTTATGTTGAGTCACCACCTTCTACCTTTATGCACCATCTAAGAGAGCATAGTTGCCATTCTGAGTTTAATGTGCATAGTCCCAAAGTTATCATTGATTGATTCATGATTTTGGTTTCACTTGTTCTTAAATTATTTGTATCTAGTCGCCCTCTTAAACTTGAAGGTATCCTATGCATTTATGTTTTGCTATTCCATGAAGGACAAGCTGAAAACTATTTGCTATGTTTTTCCATATGATTTAAACACACGTTTGACTTTCATTGTTTCATTATTCATGATCTTTCATTTGTGTTTCTTTTCATGTTATAACATTATTCATGATCTTTCATTTGTGTTTCAGAAAAGTTACACAGGAAATATTCTCGGAATTGATGAAACAAAAGCCGAACCTCCTATTTTTACTTCCAAAGCTTCACGAAGACCGAAGATGAGACGGAGGGGGGCCAGAGGCTGACCACACCACAGGGGGGCGCGGCCCAGCCCCTGGCCATGCCCACCCATGGTGAGGCCGCCTGGCCCACCTCCTGACGACGCCCCTTCGCCTATAAAGACCCCATCGTCGGGAAAAACCTAAGGGACAGATCGCTTTTCCCAGAAACATACTACAAGCCACCGCTATCGTCGAATCGAGATCGGGAGGATCCAGGAGCTCTTCCCGGCACCCTGCCGGAGAGGAGAATCCCTGCCGGAGGCCTTCTACACCACCATGGTCGCCTCCGGAGTGATGTGTGAGTAGTCTACCTTGGACTACGGGTCCATAGCAGTAGCTAGATGGTTGTCTTCTCTACCATGTGCTTCATGTTTAGATCTTGTGAGCTGCCCTATATGATCAGGATCATCTTTATGTAATCATACATGTTGTGTTTGATGGGATCCAATGAGTATTGGTACTATGTCAAGTTGACGTGCTGAATTATATCTTATATTATCTCTATGTTGTTTATGATCTTGCATGCTTTCCGTTGCTAGTAGCTATCTTGGCCGAGTAGATGCTAGTAACTCCAAGAGGGAGTATTTATGCTCGATAGTTGGGTTCATGCCTCTATTTAATCTGGGGGAGTGACAGTTGCCTCTAAGGTTGTAGATGTGTTGTTGCCACTAGGGAGAAAACAACATTCTTGTGTCTAAGGACATTTGCTTTGTTTATATTACGCACTTTGCTTAATGCGATTATGTGTTGTTCGCAACTTAATAATCAAGGGGTCTTCGGATGATATCCCCGCGACTGGATTTTTAGTCATAGATGCAGTTGGATTACGGTCTATGTATTTTGTCGTAATGCCCAGAGTAAGCCTTATAGTGATCCTCGTGATGTATGTACGTTATCTTTATTCTATCAATTGCTCAACTGTAATTTATTTACCCAGCATACTTTATTTATCTTATGGAGAGACACCACTAGTGAACTGTGGACCCCGGTCCAATTTCTTTTACATAGCTTTACCATTTTACTTTACTCACACTGTTTACTTTACTTGCAAACTATTATCCTTTTACCACTTGATACGCTCATACCTTTGTTTATAGCAAATCGGTGAGATTGACAACCTCATCGTAAGTTGGGGGCAAAGTATTTGTTTGTGTTGTGTGCAGGTTTCACGTTGCTGCTAGGTGAAGACACACCAACAAGTTGTCTGGCGCCATTGTCCGGAGTGTCACTAAGCTAGCAAGCATCACCTTCTTAAGTTTGGCTCTCTCCTACTGAATTGATTACCTTGGTTTCATAACTGAGGGAAAACTTGCTGCTGTGCTCATCACACCTTTTCTTGGGGTTCCCAACTGGTCGGTCATTTACATCATCAACATAGCACCATCAACTTCCCACCGGGAGAACGTGTCCCAGTTCAGGGACTCGATGTCGAAGGCGGGATCACGGTGCAGGTGCATGGGGAGGAGGGCCCGCCGCCGGCGTATCTCCCGCCGGTGCTCTGGCCCGTCACGCGGGACGGGCACATGGCGGCTGTTGAGGTGTCACCGCGCCGGGAGGTTCACGTTCGGCCAAGGGACGGGTTCGCGGTCGGCGAAGAGCTGGCGAGCCAGCTTGACCGGCACGTAGACGCGGTCACGCAGGGGCCGCGGTCGACGCGGCGGCCTCGCAGTGTTCGGGGCGCGGCGTGGATCCACGGTTGCGGCAACGCGCGTGCACGCAAAGGGCGGAGTTGACGCGGCGGGGGCATCCGGCGATGGTCCCGTTCCCGGTCCCGGCCCCGCGAGGCCGATCCAGACGCCTCCCCGTCGTGCGTGGTCTTCCGGCTGAAGGGCCAGCGACCTTTCATGGTGTGCTCGTAGGGTGTGGAGGCGCGGCGGCGGCTGGTGTGTGTGGCCGGCGTGCGAGGGAGTGCCCTTTATAAAGGCGTAGGACGCGTGCCGCTGGCCGCTCGCCGCCCAGTGCGGTCATCGAGGCGTCGACATTGAAGGCCGGTGCAGACGGCCAGGAGCGGCATCAATTCAAGGCTGACGACGCGCGAGACGAGGCCGAAGCGGCGGCGCGGAGTGGCCAGTACCCGCGGTGGAGAAGATGGGTCGATGCAGTGCGGCTGCCAGGTGGGGTCATGCCGGATACGAGAAGGCACGCGCGGATGCGTGCACGGACCGCTCGCTTGTCCGCGCTCACCCATCTCTCTCCCACATTTGGGCCGGGAATGGGTCGGCCGGACCGCGTCTGTCCATTTGTATCGGCCCGCTGGGGTGTATTTTTCCTATTTTCCTGTTTGGACGGACGCTTTCAGACATGCGCTGGTCGACCCTTAGGCCTTGATCTGTGATCACATGGAAATGGATTTTGCGTTCGCGTGACTTCTGGTTCGGTGAATGATTTTGCATCTGATCTGCTGCCTAATTTGGTCATGGGGCCCTAATCCGTACTACATGGCGCCCGACAGATGGAAGTAGGTGCATAATGCCTATAAGTTCACATGTGCATAATGCCTATAAATTCGGTCAAATTCTATCCATTTCGTCTTCAGCGACATAGTTTGATTTAGGGATAAAAAGGAGGGAAAACAGGCGGAACTAGCTGGTACCCCATTGTTTTTTTTGCTGAATTAAAATGAATATAGAAATTTCAAAAATAATATAAAAATAGATATTGTCAAAAATAGATATGGACCAAATACGGACAGAACCAATAGACCATTGATACGTCTATTTTGCATCACTATTTTGTATCATAATTTACTATTATTCATTGATATATTCCACATTTAGAGATGATACTTATGTTATTTCCTCTGTTTTTACATGTTTGATGATCATTGGAGGATTTGCTGCCGGAGTCAGGATTCTGCTGGAAAAAGGACCATCAAGGCACCATATTTTGAAGATCAGGAAAATTCCAGAAAAATACCAGAAAATTATATTTTACCAGAAGACTGAAGAAGCCGAAAGGAGAAGGTGAGAGGGGCCACAGGGTAGCCTCACCACCAGGGGGCGCGGCCCAGCCCCTGGCCGCGCCCACCTGTGGTGAGAGCCCCCTAGCCCACTTCTGCCATCGCCCCTTCGCGTATTTCATCGTCCCAAAAAACCTAAGTCAGGGGGGGCTCAGAGATAGACACCGCCGCCTCTGCGGGGCGGAAAACACCAGAGAGAGAAAAGCTCTCCGGCAGGCAGAAATCTGCCAGGCAAATTCCTTCCCGGAGAGGGGAGATCGTCGCCATCGTCATCATTATCGCACCGGACTTCATCGGGATCATCATCATCATCATCTCCATCACCAGCACCTTCATCTCCACCATCACCACGCCATCCCGCTGTAACATCTTGAGTTGAATCTTGTCAAATTCTTAGGGGAAACTTTCTTAGTGTTGATTACTCTTGTGGTTGATGCTATTGAGTGGAACCGTTGAATTAAGGTTTATGTTCAGATTGTTATTTACCATTATTTCACCTCTGATCATGATCCATATGATGTCTTATGAGTAGTTCATTTAGTTCTTGAGGACATGGGAGAAGTCAAGTTGTTAGTAGTGGAATTATGTTGAGTAAGATTTAATGGTTTGATATTTATTTGTTGTGGTGCTATTTCACTAGTGGTGTCATGTGAACATCGACTATATGATACTTCACCATTTATGGGCCTAGTGAGATGCATTGTGTATTTGGCTACCAATTGTGGGGTTGCTGGAGTGACAGAAACCTAAACCTCCGTTGGGAAACCATTGCACCAGCGAGCGTAGGATCTTAGAGTTTAAGGCTGTGGTTAGATTTATCTTAATTACTTTCTTGTATTTGCGGATGCTTGCAAGGGGTATAATCACAAGTGTGTATTTATCCTAGTAAGGGTAGTGCGCTAGCACAGGTTCACCCCCATAACACTTATCAAACCAGTAAAGATTATTTAGCGGTATGAAGCGAAAACACTTGACAGAAACTCTCGTGTGTCCTCGAGAATGTTTGTTCATCATAAGTTACACAACCGGCTTGTCCTTTGCTCTAGAAAGGATTGGGCCACTTGCAGCAATTATTGTTATTGTCTTTTATTTACTCATACTTTATTTACTTGCATTACCAAATACCCCTGAAAACCCGTTTGCTAGTATTTACAGTGAATCCTTGATCAAAACCACTTGTCAACACCTTCTGCTCCTCGTTGGGTTTGACACTCTTATTTATCGAAAGTACTATGATACACCCCTATACTTGTGGGTCATCAAGACTATTTTCTGGCGCCGTTGCCGGGGAGTGAAGCGCTATTGAAGAGTGGATTTGGTAAAGGTAACCGTCGCTGTGAGTATTGTTTTTATTTTTGTCTTTTACTTTTATTTTATTTTTCTATGGAGAATTCTCCATTTGGTTTCCTATTTGGGAACACTTCTACCACTGCTGCACATGTGGATGAACCACCACCACCACCACCTGCTCAATTAGATCCTTTTAAAATACCTATGAAAATTGTTGAGCGTGTTATGGATAACTGCTATTCTGGAGATGGAACTGTCCATCCGGGTGATCACTTACTTTTTATACATGAATTATGCGAGTTGTTCAAGTGTGCAGGTATTTCACCGAGCCAGGTCAAGAGGAATCTATTCTCTTTATCATTGAAAGGCAGAGCTGAGGAGTGGTATCGGCTGCTTAAAGATGGTCCATCTATTGCATGGGAGGAAATTGTACCTCTCTTTTATTCCAAGTTTTATCCTCCAAGTGAAATTCATAAAGATCGTAATCGGATATATAACTTTTGGCCTCATGATGGAGAAAGTATTGCCCAAGCGTGGGGGAGATTGAAGTTACTAATGCTCAAATGTCCCATTCATGAGCTCCCCAATAATATTGTTATTGATAATTTTTATGCGCGGCTTGCTCTTCCTGATAAGGATTATTTGGATGCCTCCTGTTTTGGATCATTTACTCATATGAAGGAAGATGCTAAGTGGAATCTCCTTGACCGTATTCAAGAGAATGCTGAAGGATGGGAAAACGACAAAGGTAGAAAGTCAGGTATAAATTATGATTATGAATGCATTAAAACTTTTATGGGAACCGATGACTTTCATAGTATTAGCATTGCTTATGGTCTTGATTCTAAAATACTTGCAAATTGTCTTAAGGCTTTTGCCTCTTATCTTGATGTTCCAAAGAAAGATTGGAACAAATATCATGCGCCTTATAAAGATTCTATTAGTCATAATCCTGCTGCAGCTACTGAAGTTTGTACTGTTGATAGCATTGTGCCTGAACCTTATTTTGAGAAGAAACCTTTCCCTGCTAAGGTAAAAGAGTATTCTACTTTGGTAAGTATGTCTAATAAAAGTACTAAGAAAGTTGTAGAACCTGATGAGCAAATTACTATTAAGTCTCCTGTAGCTATATTGAAGGACCTTGTTACTAAAGATGTAGGGGATGAATATATTCTCTTTTGTGAAGATGCTTCTAGCATTATCTCTCATCCTAAACGGCGCAGGAAAACAAGTGTTCCTGTTACTTCTGTCAGGATTGGCGATCATTGCTATTATGGTTTATGTGACATTGGTGCTAGTGCAAGTGCCATTCCTTTAGAGCTTTACAAAAAAATTATGCATGAAATTGGCGCTTGTGAACTTGAAGATATTGATGTTGTTGTTCAGCTTGCTAACAGAGAGACTGTTTGGCCTCTGGGTATTTTTCGAGATGTGGAAGTTCTTTGCGGTAAGACCAAATATCCCACTGATTTCCTAGTACTTGGTAAGGAGGCTAGTAAAACTTGTCCTATTATTTTTGGTAGACCCTTTTTGAGTACTTGTGGTGCTGTGATAGACTGTAAGAAGGAGAAAATTTTCACTAAGTTTAATGGAGAGTCTTATGAGTTTAATTTTTCTAAGTTTGCTAAGACTTCTTATGAAAATAACATGCATGATGAAAATTTTCGAGTTGAACAGCTTGCTTCTATTGCTCTTGCCCCTAATAATGCTTTGCAGCAATTCATGGAGGACCATGAAAGTGATGTTTTCAGGAAGGAAAGAGAAGAGATTGATGATATTTTCCTTCGTAAACAACCATTGATCAAGCACAATTTACCTGTGGAGGATCTTGGTACCACTTTGCCACCTAAAGAAGATCATGTTTTTGAATTAAAACCTTTACCTGATGATCTTAAATATGCTTATATAGATGATAAGAAAATATATCCTGTTATTATTAGTTCTAAGCTTTCAGGAAAGGAAGAAGAAAGGTTATTGGAGATATTGAGGAAACATCGAGGAGCTATGGGATATACTCATGATGATTTAAAAGGGATTTGCCCCACTTTATGTCGGCATGCTATTAATATGGAGGACGACGCGAAACCAGTTGTGGAACATCAACGCCGCTTAATTCCCAAGATGAAGGATGTGGTAAGAAATGAGGTATTGAAGCTCCTTGATGCTGGTATTATTTATCCTATTGCTGATAGTAGATGGGTTAGTCCTGTTCATTGTGTTCCTAAGAAAGGAGGTATGACTGTCGTGCCTAATGAGAATAACGAGCTTATTCCTCAAAGGGTAGTAGTTGGTTATAGGATTTGCATTGACTATAGAAAAGTTAACAAGGTTACTAAGAAAGATCATTATCCTTTACCATTTATAGATCAAATGCTAGAGAGGTTGTCTAAGAAGACGCACTTTTGTTTTCTTGATGGTTATTCCAGTTTTTCTCAGATTGTTGTTAAACCGGAAGATCAAGAGAAAACCACTTTTACTTGTCCTTATGGAACTTATGCTTATAGACGTATGCCTTTTGGTTTATGCAATGCTCCTGCTACTTTTCAAAGATGCATGTCTGCTATTTTTCATGGTTTTTGTGAAGAAATTGTGGAGGTTTTCATGGACAATTTCTCCGTCTATGGAACTTCTTTTGATAATTGTTTGCACAATCTTGATAAAGTTTTGCAGAGGTGTGAAGAAACTAATCTTGTTCTTAATTGGGAGAAATGCCACTTTATGGTAAATGAAGGGATTGTCCTTGGACATAAAATTTCTGAAAGAGGTATTGAAGTTAACAGAGCAAAAGTTGAGGCAATTGAGAAGATGCCTTGTCCCAGGGATGTTAAAGGTATTCGTAGTATTCTTGGTCATGCTGGTTTCTATAGGAGGTTTATTAAAGATTTCTCTAAGATTTCAAAGCCTCTTACTAATCTTCTTCAAAAAGATGTACCATTTGTCTTTGATGATGATTGTAAGGAAGCTTTTGAAACTCTTAAGAAGGCTTTAACTACTGCTCCTATTGTTCAAGCACCTGATTGGAATTTACCCTTTGAAATTATGTGTGATGCTAGTGATTTTGCTGTTGGTGTTGTTCTTGGATAGCGCGTAGATAATAAGTTGAATGTTATTCATTATGCTAGTAAGACTCTTGATGCTGCTCAGAAGAATTATGCTACTACTGAGAAAGAGTTTCTTGCTGTTGTTTTTGCATGTGATAAGTTTAGACCTTATATTGTTGATTCTAAAGTTACTATTTATACTGATCACGCTACTATTAGATATCTTATGACTAAGAAGGATGCTAAGCCTAGGCTTATTAGATGGGTGTTGCTTTTACAAGAGTTTGATTTGCATATCGTAGATAGGAAAGGTGCTAAAAATCCTACGGCTGACAACTTGTCTAGATTGGAAAACATTTCTTTTGATCCTATTCCTGTTAATGATAGTTTTCCAAATGAACAGTTGGCCTCAATAAATGTAACTACGCGAGACCTTCCTTGGTATGCTGATTATGCTAACTTTATTGTTTCTAAGTATTTGCCTCCAACCTTTACAGCTCAGCAAAGAAGAAAATTCTTTTATGATTTAAGGCATTACTTTTGGGATGACCCACATTTATATAAAGAAGGAGTTGATGGTATTATGCGAAGATGCATACCCGAATATGAGCAATAAGAAATATTGAGGAAATGCCATGGAAGCGCTTATGGAGGACATCATGCTGGAGATAGAACCGCACAAAAGGTTCTACAATCAAGTTTTTATTGGCCAACCCTCTTTAAAGATGCTAGAAGGTATGTTTTATCTTGTGATGAATGTCAAAGAGTTGGTAATATTTCTAGACGCAATGAAATGCCTATGAGTTACACTCTTGTTATTGAACCATTTGATTGTTGGGGATTTGACTTTATGGGTCCTTTTCCTCCCTCAAAAGGCTATACCCACATACTTGTTGCTGTTGATTATGTTACTAAATGGGTAGAAGCTATACCTACAAAGAGTGCCGATGGTGAAACCTCATTAAAAATGCTTAAGGATATTATTTTTCCTAGGTTTGGTGTGCCTAGATATCTTATGACTGACGGAGGTTCTCATTTTATTCACGGTGGTTTTAGAAAAACTCTTGCTAGATATGATGTTAATCATAGAATCGCTTCTGCTTATCATCCCCAAACTAGTGGGCAGGTAGAGCTTTCAAATAGAGAGATCAAGTCTATCTTGCAGAAGACTGTCAATAGATCTAGAAAAAACTGGGCTAGCAAGTTAAATGATGCTTTATGGGCTTATAGAACTGCTTATAAGAACCCCATGGGCATGTCTCCTTACAAAATGGTTTACGGAAAAGCGTGTCACTTGCGCTTAGAATTAGAACACAAAGCTTTTTGGGCAGTGAAAGAGCTTAATAGGGATTTTAAACTTGTTGGTAAGAAAAGGTTGTTAGATTTGAGTTCTCTAGATGAGTGGAGAAATGAAGCCTATGAGAATGCCAGACTTTTCAAAGAGAAAGTCAAGCAATGGCATGATAAGAGAATTCTTAAAAGAGAGTTTCATGTTGGTGAGAAAGTTCTATTGTATAGGTCTCGTCTCAGATTTTTTGCAGGAAAATTACTCTCTAAATGGGAAGGACCATATGTTATTGTTGAAGTGTACCGCTCAGGTGCGATAAAGATTGCTTCGTTGAAAGATGACACTACACAAGTGGTGAATGGGCAAAGACTCAAACATTATATTGCTGGAGATTCTTATAATGAAGATGTTGATGTTATTGAAATAGTTTCTCCAGAGGAATTCATCCAGGACAATTTGCAGGAACCTGCAGAGTTCATTTTCGAATAGGTAACAGTTCTAGTCAGAAAAGGTTCGCGTTAAACTTTTTCATTAATATTTTTGATGTTTTTATTAAATATGAAAAATCGCGAGACGAAAACGGGCAGGAGACGGAGTCCGGTGGCTCCTCACCACCAGGGGGCGCGGGCCCACCCCAGGCCGCGCCACCCTGTGGTGAGTCCACCCCGGATCTCGTTTCCGTCCCAGTTTCCTCCTGTGATTTCGTCTCGATGTATAATTTTCGCCTATGTAACCCCCCGGAGTCCCTGAGGTCTGTATATCGTTTTCTCGTCGTGTTTTGTTTCGAGCTGTTTCTGTCAGGGGATTGTTCTCAGCTTTGAGTTGCAATGTCTTCGTCCAGTCCATCCGAGGAGAACCCTCTTGCGGATACCATTAATCCGTATATGAGGGAACTGAAGATGCATCCGAAGGAGTTGTTGCTCAAAGATGGGGAGTTGCAGATCAAAGATGTCAAAGTTCCTAAGGGAGAAGGGAGTCTCGAAGCCAGGATGGAAGCACTGGAACAAGAAGATTTTAAATACAAGAAGATGGCGGAACGTGAGGTGGACATCATCTATAGGATTAATCAAGAGCTTGTTACCAAGTACAAGAAGGAGACTACAGAACTCTGGAAGGATATCTTTTCGCTCCACGAGAGCACTAACCAGTTACAAGCACAACTCTATGACTTGCAGAACCAAAATTGTGAGTATGAAGCTAGATTTCAACAAATGAGTGTTGCTGCAAATTTCAGGATATTGGAGACCAAGACATCATTCCTTGATGGGGGACCTCTGCCTTGGAAGTACGATGATGATAAAGACTCACCACCACCGCCGAAGGAGTAATTCATCATGGTATTGGCATCCCCTTGGCTTGTTCCAAGCTTGGGGGAGTGCCGCGGTATCACATCATCACCTTTTACTCATTTACTTTTCAAGTAGAGTCATATCATGATTAGAGAAGTTATCTTATAGAATAGTTTGCAGTGTGGAAGTATCCTCCTTAGTTGGCTATCTATGTATCCCTTGGTGTGAGTTGCGGTAATGAAATATTAATGAGAAGTTTTATCGTTTCCTTTTCGCACACTTTAGAATAGTTTGCAATATTTCTTATATGATTAGTCTTGTTGATTAGTATTGGTATCACTTTGGGAGCATGAGTAAATTTAGTTGGTTTGGGCAAACTTAACTTGGTCAGTAGCAACATTACCTTGAGGTTTTAGTAGAAAAGAAGAAAGAAGTGCTTGTAGTTACATCACTTCAGTTTCCTTCATTATTGGCTTATAAGCATTATTATTCTCAAAGTTAAAATCGTTATACCTTCAAGAAAGTTTGCATGATTGTTCTTATTATATGTATGTTTGTTTGTTTCATGCAACTCTTATGCTTGCTACCCAGCCTTGCTAGCCAAAGACCTGTACTGAGAGGAAATACTTATCGTGCATCCAACTCCCAAAAACCAAGTTACTTCCAAAGAGTCCACTATAAATTCCTATGCATGGTATTTCAAGCCATTCCAAGTAAATTTTCATGTGCTAGCTTTCAAAAACCTTCAAATACTTCTCATTTTGTGCCACTGTTTTTAACTCATGAGGGCGTAGTGGATGGGTTTGTTATCTTCCATACTAAATTAAGTACCCCTCGACTAGGCAGCTTCATCTGCTCGTCATTAATTTTACAAGGGAGCTGGTCAGACCATTATAATCTCAAAAATAAAAATAAAAAGGCACTCCTCTATGGTATGTGAAAGTTGGTTGGCACCCGATGGAATCGGTTAGCCATGGTTTGAGAAAGGAAAAGGTGGGAAGGAGTGCCAAGCTATAAAAGAGCACCAATGTGCCAATTAATTAAACATCTCGGAACCGCTCTCATTTGTTTAGTATGGAAGATATCAAGAACTCCGTTGCTAGTCGTTGACAAAAGCAACCACCTCTCAAAACAATTTTTACCTCTGTTTTACAAATGAAAAGCTCTAGCACATGTTTAATCCCTGCTTCCCTCTGCGAAGGGCCTGTCTTTTACTTTCATGTTGAGTCAACCTATTCCCTTCTATCTCAAGCAAGCATTTGAGTTGTTATGTTTCACTCATCCATATGTTGATCCGTTTAATCATGTTTATTAACTTCTTTTTGTTAGTACAATGCTTTTGTCTGAAGGAATATATCTTTGAAAGCTTTTTATGAATGCAAAAAGTTTGTTTCGTTGAGCATATGGTTTTTGCTATATTAGCTCTGTTTTTTTTAAAAAAAGGCTCAATTCAAAAACTAGTATAGTTTGTTCATTGTTCTCTGACCAAGAACTAAAGTTTGCCACCACCAATTACAGTTTACCTTGTGCATCCTTATTTGTGATTCCCTTTTACTAATTGTAAGTCTATATCATATAAAGGGAAGTTGCTGTCTATTATAACTTGTGCCTTGGTGAATGTGATGCTTCTTGTCCGTATTTTGATTATCGACACTTCACTCCATAAACCTGTGGTCATATTTACCGAGTTTAGTTTTCGCTTGGGAACAAGCGAGGTCTAAGCTTGGGGGGGTTGATACGTCCATTTTGCATCACTAATTTGTATCATAATTTACTGTTATTCATTAATATATTTCGCATTTAGAGATGATACTTATGTTATTTCCTCTGTTTTTACATGTTTGATGATCATTGGAGGATTTGCTGCCGGAGTCAGGATTCTGCTGGAAAAAGGACCATCAAGGCACCATATTTTGAAGATCAGGAAAATTCCAGAAAAATTCCCGAAAATTATATTTTACCAGAAGACTGAAGAAGCCAGAAGGAGAAGGCGAGAGGGGCCACAGGGCAGCCTCACCACCAGGGGGCGCGGCCCAACCCCTGGCCGCGCCCACCTGTGGTGAGAGCCCCCTGGCCCACTTCTGCCATCGCCCCTTCGCGTATTTCATCATCCCAAAAAACCTAAGTCAGGGGGGGCTCAGAGATAGACACCGCCGCCTCTGCGGGGCAGAAAACACCAGAGAGAGAAAAACTCTCCGGCAGGCAGAAATCTGCCGGGGAAATTCCTTCCCAGAGAGTGGAGATCGTCGCCATCGTGATCATCATCGCACCGGACTTCATCGGTGACAAGGGTATGACCCCTCGGGTCCTAATGTTTAGCATACCCGCTTTCGGCTACGGAAGAAGCCTACTCGAAGGATACGTGAAGCCCACAAGGCCCAACACGCCAACTTAGAGTAGAAGTCAAGAAACTTCTTGTAAACCCTAACTGGCTGCATATATAAAGCCACCAAGGGGCACCCCTAGAGATAACTTAGAATAGATTAGATTACACACAATACAACTCCGCATATGGCGGTTCCCTGTAAACACCATGTGCTATCATACTAGATTGCTAGCAGGATGTAGCGATCCTCTACCGAGGGGACGTGAACCTGGGTAAAATTCGTGTGCCCCTCGTCGTTTATCGACCGCCGTCGAGTTCGCCGGATCCCACATACGCTCCATAGATCGAAAGCCCTCAAGCATGAGCATTACCGGGGTCGAACCTCGTCAATTGGCGCCGACCGTGGGGACGACGAGATCTCGGCATGAACTTTTTCATACAATTTCTACCGCGACCCGCTTGGTTTCCGTGGCGGGTAGCTTCGATTTCTGTCGCAGACTCGCAGTCGATGATCGTCTAGTACCAGATCTGCCCTGGCGGCGGCAGACTGCTCTGCACGCTCAACATAAAAAAAGCTCAGCGAGATCCATGCCGATTCCTCGTTCACCAACTCGGGGGTTCGGCTCGGCATCGTTCTCATGTGCGGATCTGTTCAGATCGGGTGGAATCGCCTGCCGCCTGCTATTCGTGGACCAGATCCAAGATCAAACATCGCGTACGGGCAACGTGCGCTAGGCAGAGACATGGATCGACCCGACTATTTTTCAGTACAAGGCAGCCGTAGCGTAACAGATCGATTAGTATAACGCAAGTCACAAGGAGATCAATCGGTGTTACTAGCTGTTTCATATGGATCATACATGGATATTCCGGCCAGCATACTAATCTGCATACGTGCTACCCATGGAGGCGTACATCATGCATGGGTATTTTGGACAAGATTCACCGTCATCGCACTGACTCTAGGCGATCTGTATATCGGCGACAATCAACGACGACAGCGCCTCAGGACTCCACAGCAACACCACCCTCTCAACATGATGCACATGGTCGAAACAATGGCAGCTTCACTGTCGCACGCGACCGGGCGATTCGAACGCGTGAACTTCACCGCTAGCGACTCCCTCTGAATCGGTCCGTCATCAGCTACGCCGCGGCGGCTTAGGCTGACTTCTTTTGGGCTTATGCATAAGCCAGCTTATAGAAAACGGTGGGAAGAAACTGTAGTGGGGAGAAGCTCTTAAAAATCCTAGGAGACACTTCTTTTGGGCTTCTAAATTTTGGCTTATTTGGTGTGTTAAGTTGTGAAATGTCTATAACACCTCTAAATTAAATATGTCCTAAATAAGTGATGATGCCACATATATAACAGTTATATGTGTAAAGTAAGAAAATAATAAATTAGAAAATTATGAAATATTAATGATAATAAAACCGTGGTGTCATAGTACAATTCATTACATACCAAAATAAAAGAGATGTCTTAGTGTTTTCCAAATTACAGTAACACCAACTTCTAGCAAGCATATAGCACATATATATTTCTTCATCAGAATCATTATTTGAGAAATTTATCTGTAATTACACAACCAATAAACAAACGGGCATGAGACGTGCTTATTGCTTAAACATATCCAGAGAACACATGAACAATTTTTGGACAGAGACATAAGCTATCCATTCACATACGGATAACATATTGAACAAATTAACCATGAATCAGATCTGGAAGGAGACCATGATGTGCGTCGGCAGGGGCAGTCCTTCGGGGCGGTCCACTACCAGCTCCTCGGCGTCACCATGCAGTCGAGCGGCGGCCGAGGCGGACGCGACCTTGCAGGCGGGAAGAGCGGCGCTCGAGCGGCGGCCGAGGCGGGCGCAACCTTCCAGGCGGGGGAGTAGCGAGCGAGCGCGACACGCGGAGGAGAAGCGGCGTCGGCGCGGGGCAGATGCGGGGGAGCAGCGCCGGCGGCGGGGAACCGGCGGACGGCGGCGGCGCTCCCGAAACCCTATCGCTCCTCGTACTCGTATCGCGGGCGCGAGCGGGGGGAACGATGCGAGAGGATAACGATTCGTTTTTCTGTTTTTCTTTTCCTATCCTTCTAGTGGCATTCTTCTGTAATTTGAAGCAGCCGATGGGGTAAGGACGAGTGCCGTTTCGCTCCCTAGCGGAGAAGCTCGGGAAACGCCCGAGAATCTGCCTTCGACCAGTTTCTCGAAATACACTGCGGAGCGGCTTCACGGTGGAAATAAGCGAGCCCACAGCTGAAGACTTCTTTTGGGCTTCAGCTGTCCACCACCTCGAAGCTGGCCCAGAAGCTGAAAAGAAGTCACCCTTAATCTTCGTCTGTGTGGCCAATCATAGTTCCGTCAAGATCGAATCGACAAAATCATCTTCAAGACAGATTGGTCAGCCCATTACGGAAGCCGGCGTAATTACCAACAAACGGCTGCAGCTTCATTGCGCGTCAGGCCAGCAATGTCTGATCAGCTGATTCATCTACAATGGTTTTGATTTTATTCGGCAACGCTGGACAAGGCAGCAGCGTCGCGGTGCTGGCCAGGACGCAAGCCGTATCCATCAGCCATCACAGGCCAAGTCCCAAGGGGAGATGCTTGTTACGGTCCCAGTACTAGTTCTACTTCCAGATACACCGATTACACCAAGAGTTCATGGAGTTCTGGGGATTGAGAGGAGAAACCGGAGTCTGGAGGGAGGAAGAACACGCAGCCTCTGCTGATTACAATCTCCACACCTAGGGCAACCGAGAGTTACGGCTTAAGTAGCAGGGAGCCGAGTGGGCCGGGCCTCAAAGGTAGCGTGGGTTGGGCCGGCGCTCACGAAGGCTTCGGCGTCGCGGTGGCTCGATGTCGCCCGTTCCTGCTTCTGGTTCCTGCGTAGTCGAGGTAGAGGCACCGTCCGTAACATTCTCCCCCGGTTGAGAACCAGCTTGTCCCCAAGCTGCTGCGTCCGGGAAGCGATGAAGGAGCTCATGCTGATCTTCCCACGTCGCCAGCGCTTCGGGTTGATCCCGCCACTGGACACGCACTTGGGAGCGTGTACCACCTCCATGCTTGTACAGCCGTGTCTCGAGCACCTTGACTGGCTCCGGTGGGGAAGTAGAGGAGGCCGGTAAGTCGGTGAGGACTGGGGTCGACGGCGGAACTCCCCGACGAAGCTGCGAGACGTGGATGACTGGATGGATGAGGCAGCCATCAGGAAGCTGGAGCTTGTATGAAGTGCCGCCTACGCGCTGGAGAACCTGAAAGGGACCAAAATAGCGAAAAGCTAGCTTTGGGTTAGCACGCGTAGCCAGGGATTTCTGAACATAGGGCTGCATCTTGAGGTACACCCAGTCCCCCACTGCAAACACGCGATCAGTGCGCTTCTTGTCCGCGGCCAGTTTCATGTGCTGGCGAGCACGCTGTAAATGCTGTTGAAGCAGCGCCATGGTATCAGCTCGATCTTGGAGCCATTCAGACAGTTCTGGTACCGCACACGCTGCCGGGTCGATGATGCCAAAGTGTCGTGGCGGGTGCCCGTACAAGACCTCAAAAGGAGTTGTTCCTAGGGTAGCATGAGTGGAAGTGTTGTACCAGAATTCGGCAAGGTGCAGCCAGGAGAACCATCTTGTAGGGTAGGCGTGGGCAAAGCAACGCAGGTAAGTTTCGAGGCATTGGTTAACTCGCTCCGTTTGCCCATCGGTCTGTGGGTGGTAAGAGGAGCTCATCCGGAGTTGGGTTTGAGACAGCCGGAACAATTCACGCCACAGGTTACTAGTGAACACCTTGTCACGGTCGGAGACGATGGCAGCTGGCAGGCCATGGAGCTTGTAGACATGGAGCATGTACGCCTGAGCCACTTGGAGAGCTGTGAACGGATGGGACAGAGGGATGAAGTGGGCGTACCGGGAGAGCTTGTCGACCACTACAAGAATGCAATTCTACCCGGATGAGCGCGGAAGTCCTTCAACGAAGTCCATGGTAACTGTGTTCCACGGGTGTGGTGGAACCGGCAGTGGCTCCAGGAGGCCGGGGTAGCGGACACGCTCCGGCTTGGCTTGTTTGCAGATCGAGCAGGTCTCAATGAACTGGCGCACTTGATCTTTCATCCCGGGCCAGGCAAACAGGGCTCGGACGCGACGATATGTCACGCTGACTCCAGAATGGCCACCAATGGCGCCTGTATGCATTGCCTCAAGAATCTTCTGTTGGAGAGCTGGGTTACGCCCCACCCAGATGCGTCCGTTGAGCTTAAGAACACCATCTTCCACACTGAATTCAGTAGGGCCTTCAGGTGGGTCAGCTGTACGCTGAGCGAACAGTTTCTGAGTCTGGGGGTCGCCATGGTACCCCTGTTGGATTTCTTGAAGCCACGTAGGTAAGCAGACGGAGATGGCTGCCAACTCTCCCGTGCCAGATGGAGGACAGCGAGACAAAGCATCTGCTGCACGATTGTCTGGTCCTCGCTTGTATACCACGCGGTAACGAAGCCCAAACAATTTAACCATTACTTTTTGTTGCCAAGGAGTAGCAATGCGTTGATCTTCGAGGTGTATCAAGCTTTTCTGATCTGTATGGATAACTAGAAAATATGCTCGTGCGTTGCTACGGATTGATTTTTATTGAATATAACTATTTCAAAGAAAACCTTGTTGACCCATACCACTCCACTCACGTGATGCCTCCCTTCTCTCCACGGCATCCGTGCATATTTTTGCTTGCATCCTGACTTTGTCATCTTTTTTTGCTCGTCAGCGTCGCCCTCACCTTCATTCTTCTCCTGGGCTCCCTCCCCTTCCCTTCCTCGAATTCCCATGTGATCCACCTAGCACTGCAACCTACCATCCTCCAAATATCCTAGGAGTAGTGAATTTCTTCACCTTATAGTCCAACCAAGGTAGAAATATGTTGCATAATGTACTATTTCGTTTGGATTACAAAAAAAAGCTTGAGATTTCCACGACAAACAAACAAAAAAAAACCTCAAGAGCAAGGCCAGTGAAGGGGGTAGCTAAATAGTTGCCAACCATGTTTAACTCGCAGAGAAATCAAGTATATTCTACATCTTAATCTAAATTCCTTACTTCTCATACATATTATAAAATATGTACACGAAATTCCATGGCAACCATGTTTTCGAAACTACATATTATAAAATAGAACATGCAAGAGGTCTGTTTTAAAATTGGACGGAACGGTAACCTTACTTCTCATACACATGCGTAGAGTACCTGCAGCCTAAAACTTCACTGAATTCTAAATCAAGCAGCAATTCGTGCTTTTATATCATTCTTGACCCTCATGTTCCTCCTATCACCAGCTGGGCATTTGATCAAAGAGGAAAAAATACAGAGAGAGATACATTCTCAAATCTAGATCGGTTAGATCAGTACCATTTTCTACATCTACATGGACATATCAAATAGGAAAAAATCTGTGAAATCCAAATCCAAACTTGTGGATCAAAAAGAAAATGCAAACAATCTTCACGTTATGTAGTTGTAGCTATACGTACGTACTCTTGGAGGCTCATGGGTTCTCCTCTGGCCCCATCAGTGCTAGTCGAGGACTTCATGACGACCACTTCCAATGATCTGGCTCATCCGCTCTATGTCTGGTGGTGAGAGGTGACGACGGTGAGCGTCATCACGCCGCGACGATGACGGGAGAGAGCAATATTTTTCTGGAACGCCTCCTCTTGAACACTTTTTTTTTGGTGTGAAAGCAGCCCATGGCCTACATCCTTGCCGGGAGAGAGCCATCAGTCCCAGCGCGGAAGTGACTCCAGCACGCATCGCGCCTGATCCTCACGCTAACAGTGGCTCCTGTGTTGAACTGAATCAATTGATCAATCTTTCTCTTGCCCTTCGCCATGCAGACACCCGTCGCCGCGCAGAGCTAGGCCGGTCTGTTCCGGATTAGACTCCGACTCGTGCGGAAGGCAAACTCACCAAACTAACGCTCAGCGACACAGTGACGTACGAAACCAAACTCGACGGACAAAAACGAAAACGTATTTTTGGTTGGACGAAGGCGTATTTTACGGACACGGACCAGTCCTATTGCAATATTATTAGTAGAGATAAACTCCGCTGGTTGAAGGTATGCACGCCAATGGTCCACTGCCAGTAAGATGGCTAAGGCTTCTTTCTCGTAAGTGGACAACATCGAGGTACGAGGCCCCAAAGTCTTGCTAAGGAAAGCCAGAGGGTGCTTTTGTTGGAGCAGCACTGCCCCGATTCCACGGTCAGATGCGTCGGTCTCGATCTCGAATGTGAGAGAGAAGTCTGGGAGGGCTAACACCGGTGCTGTGATCAAAGCATGTTTTAAAGCTGCAAAAGCTGCGTTTTCTAGTTCAGTCCACCTGAAAACCGAGCTCTTCTTCAATAGATCAGTCAGAGGTCTACTGATAATGCCAAAATCACGGACAAACTTGCGATAGTAGCCGGCTAGCCCGAGGAAACCCCGTACTTCCTTGAGATTGCTTGGTGTTGGCCACAACTGGACTGCCTGGATATTATTTGGGTCCGTGCGCACCCCGTCACCGCTGATTTCATGACCCAGGTAGGTCAAAGAAGGCTGAAGGAATTTGCATTTGCTGCGTTTCACTCTGAGCTGGTGATGGGCCAGAATCTGGAACACCTGGCGGAGGAGTATCAGATGAGTGTCCAAATCTCGGCTGTAAATGAGTATATCATCAATAAAAACCAGAACCCCTTTCCGCAATAGTGGCTGGTGACAAGGGTATAATTACTAGAGCCCGTTAGTTGAGTACCCCTGAGGCCCGTTAAGCTAGGCCCAACTGTAATGATAGTCGAATACGAGTTATTACCGTATGTCGATATTTGTAATCTGTATCGAACTCGACCCGATCCTCGAGACCTAGCCACCTATATATAGGGGCCAGGAGAGGACGGTGGAGGGCAGATTGAAAGCAAGCCAGGTTGAATACCCAAGTTTACTTTCGATATACACTTATTTCGACTAACTTTACCTTCGAGTTCATCCGACGCCCTATCTCCCCGATCCTAAGTCCTTCATCTAGGACATTTGTCGAGTTAACCCATCGTCAATTGGCGCCGACCGTGGGGACTCTGGGCGTTGGAATCATGAATTCGACGGCTTTTTCGCTTGTAGCCAACAGCAGTCCAGAAGTCGACGGAAGTCAAGAGGTAGAACTGACAATTGGAAGTATGAGCATCCTCATCGGGCCATCGGGTTCATCCCGCCTCTCGGAGTCGACAAAGCCAGATCCGTCGGCAAGCAAGCCCGAAACAAAGGAAGCATTGGAATCATCAGAAGGCTCTTCCAGCGAGGTAAACTCGCCGGTCAGCTTAGAAAAAGCATTAATCGCAGAAAGCGACGAAATTCAGGAAAAATTCGACTCAGAAGAAAAAGCGTGTCAGATGCACAACAACGCAAGGGACTTCGCCGTAGGAAGCAGCGGCGTCTCCAAAGTACATCAGTTATATGTTATTATCACTGAAGCAGAGGAAGGAAACAACAGCGAAGAGAGTAAAAGGGTCGACAGGCAAGTCGACAAAGTGAAAAATCACAACAAAAAGGAAAAAGAGAAAGTCCATGTCTCGGCTGGTGAATGGAGGATGATTACATCAGCCATTAATCATGGTACAGAAGTACCCGAGGGATCGCGAAGATAAGTTCTAATGGGATATCAGTATGCGCTATACCAACACAAGAAGAAACTGAGGGAGGAAAGAGACATGGTGTTTCAAGATAACAACAGCATATCAAGGGAAGAATACTGAGAAGACTATAGTGAAGACTCAGAATATAGCAGAGAGAGGCGTGGAGATCCAAAACACAGAAGGGGGGCAATAGCACGCGACAGAGAAGAGGGGTACTCTAGGAGCCCCACCCCACAGTTAGAAGAGGAGGAAGATGACCTGATACAAAAAACGCCAGAGGCGGCATTAGCAGCAGCACAAGCGTATTTACTAGCCACAAGACCAGAGCATGGGGACCCGCAAGAAGATATGCACCGAGCCGCGATACGAAGCCTCGGAATAATAGAAGGAAAGATCAGGGAGCAAGGCCTAGAGATAAAGTCGACAAGTCACAAAGAGAAGTTCAGATACAATCGCACAGACAACAACTATAGCGAGTCATTAGAAGAGAAAAAGCAGCAGAAAAAGAAGGAGGATGCAAGAAGTATAATAGCACAAGCTCGAGTAAATAAATCGCGACATGCTTGGAGGGAAGAGAATTACGAAGACGACGATAAAGATATGGGTGCGTTATGCTTTACTCGTAGAGTTCGCAGAACGCGGGTACCTAAAGGATTCAAACTACCACACGACCAGAATAAGTACGACGGGTCGCAGGAACCCACCTTATGGCTATCAGATTATCTACAAGCAGTGCAGATATTAGGGGGAACAAAGGTGACTGCAATGCAAAGTTTGCAGCTGCACCTCACCGGCGCCGCCCGGTCTTGGTTGAACACGCTACCCGACGAATCTATTGGAAGCTGGGGGGAACTCGAAAGTCGATTCACAAGAAATTTTCGTTCCACCTACAAACGCCCAGCATCACTGGAAGAAGTTAAAGCATGTGTGCAAAGGAAAGGCGAAACGCTACGTTCTTATATACAACGCTGGAGTATAATTAAAAATTCAGCAGAGGACGTCTCCGACGAACGAGCAATAGACGCTTTTTCGGAAGGACTTCGTCGCTCAGATCTTGTGGAAGAAATAGGAAGAACAAGACCTACGACAGTAGCTGAGCTAATGGAACAAGCCAACAAATTCGCTGATGGAGAGGACGCGTATAACAATAAAAGAGGACGTTCGCCAGAAGTCGACAGAATAAGTCGACAGAGGAGACGATACCGCAGCGGGGGTAACCAAGGAAGGCGAAATCAGGTAGCCGCAGGTTATGTACTAGAAGAAGAGGAAGGGTACGAAAGTAGGAGGTTTCAGGCAAAAGGGACAGAAAAATCAAGATACTCTGGTCCTTCGGCTGAGGATATGCTATACGGACCTTGTCGAATCCACTACGCGTACCTCGACGGGAAAAGGGTCTCAAATCACAAGATGAAGGATTGTAGAACATTCCTAAGGTTGCAAGGTGCCATGGGCTCGAGCCAAGAAGGAAGGCAAGGAGAAAAACGTAGAAGTCAAGGATATCAAACTCAAAGATTATCAAAGCACCTAGAGTCGCAAGTATACATATCAGCCATGATTCAACCGGTGCCCAAGTCGAAAAAAGAGCGAAAGAGCATATCCAGGCAAGTGAACCTAGCAATATCATCACCACCAGCTACCACAGAGTACCTACGATGGTCAGAGCAACCAGTCAAGTTTAGTAGAGCAGACCACCCACGGAAAGTTCCTAGGCCGGGCCACTCGCCTATGGTTCTAAAAGCACAAATAGGAGGGTACGACATCGGAAGAGTGTTCATGGATGCAGGGAGCGGCATAAACTTAATATATGCCAGAACACTGAAGGCTATGTGCATCTCACCGGCGAGTCTGAAGCCAACAGATTGCTCTTTCCACGGGATAGTACCAGGAGCAGCGAACTATCCTTTGGAAAGAATAGAACTCGATGTCTGCTTTGGTAGCAGCGAAAATTATAGAAAAGAGAAACTGGAGTTCGAAGTTATGGACTGGCCGTCACAATATCATGCAATCCTGGGGCGCCCAGCATTTGCAAAATTCATGGCAGTACCGCACTACGCGTATCTCACGTTAAAAATTCCAGGGCCCAAAGGAACAATAACAGTACAAGGGAGCTTTGAAGTAGCCAACACATGCGACAGAGAATTCAACAAGATGGCGCAAACCTTCGGCATGACAGCGGAATACGAGAGGCTCAAAGGAGAAACAGATCATAATGTGCTACCCGACGTTGGGCGATCCCTGCCAGATAAGGCTTTCGACACAACGCAAGATTCAAAGAAAATTCAGGTCCACCCTACGGATCCAAACAAGACGACATCCATTGCGGTAAATTTGGATCCCGCATAGGAAGGCGTGCTCGTCGAGTTCCTCCGTGAGCGCTGGGAAATCTTCGCCTGGTGTCCATTGGACATGCCAGGGGTTCCCAGGGAACTCGTCGAGCACGCACTAAATATCGATCCCAAGGCGAAACCAGTCAAGCAACCATTGCGACAATTCGATGAACCCAAGAGGAAGGCAATAGCGTCAGAATTGCACAGATTAGAAAATGCGGGATTTATCAGAGAAATCAAAACTTCGAGTTGGGTGTCGAACCCAGTAATAGTACCCAAGAAGAACACAGACGTACAAAGAGTATGTGTCGACTACACATCTCTCAATAAGCATTGTCCAAAGGATCCTTTCCCTTTACCCCGCATCGATCAAATAATCGATTCAACAGCGGGCTGCGCAAGGCTTTCCTTTTTGGATGCATATTCTGGCTACAACCAGATCAAGCTGAAGAAAGAGGACGAGGAAAAAACGGCTTTCATCACACCATATGGGGTATTTTGCTACCAAGTGATGCCATTCGGCCTAAAAAATGCAGGGGCAACTTATCAAAGGATGATGCAAAGTTGCCTTGGGAGCCAAATAGGGCGCAACATACAAGTCTACATTGATGACGTAGTCATCACCACAAGGGAGGAGAAATCTTTAATCAGCGACTTGGCAGAAACCTTCGACAACCTGAACAAGTTCAAGCTTAAGTTGAACCCGACAAAGTGTTCCTTCGGAGTTTCAGCAGGGCAACTTTTGGGATTCTTGGTATCAGCACGAGGAATAGAGGCAAATCCAGAGAAAATTCAAGCAATTCTAACAATGGGTAAACCCACGAAACTCCACGACGTACAGAAATTAGCAGGACGAGTCGCGGCATTAAGTCGTTTCGTTGCTCGACTAGGGGAGAAGGCGCTTTCTTTTTATGCACTTATGAAGAAGTCAGACGACAAATTTGAGTGGACAGAAGAAGCAGACGCAGCGTTTGCGCAATTGAAAAAAGTGCTTTCCACGCCGCCAGTGCTGGTCGCACCTAAAGAAAAAGAGCCACTACTACTGTACATCGCCGCAACCCATCAGGTGGTAAGTACAGTTCTAGTAGTCGAAAGAAGTGAAGAAGGCAAAGCTCATGGCGTCCAGAGACCGGTGTATTTCATCAGCGAAGTGCTATCTCCAACCAAACAGAGGTACCCGCATTATCAGAAGCTGGCGTACAGTGTCTTCACTACTGCACGAAAATTACGACAGTATTTTACTGTGCACCCAATTATAGTGGTCAATGAAGCACCACTATCGAACATATTGAACAACCCTTTAGCAATAGGCCGTGTCTCTTTGTGGGGAATCGAGTTATCTCCCATGGACATCACGTACGAAAAAAGGAAGGCGATCAAGTCACAAATTTTGCCAGATTTTACAGCAGAGTGGCTCGAGCTGCAAAGCACGGGACCACCAGATTTATCGAGTACTTGGACAATGTACTTCGATGGTTCAAAGCGAGTCCAAGGAGCTGGCGCAGGAGTAGTATTAATATCGCCTCATGGTGACAAATTAAAGTATGTCTTACGGATGAGCTTCCCGCAGGCTTCTAACAATGAAGCGGAGTACGAGGCTTTGTTGCACGGAATGAAGATGGCTAAAGCTTGTGGAGCAACTCGCCTAAAGATATTTGGAGATTCTAACCTTGTTGTCCAGCAAGTTATGAACAGGTGTGACACAATCAATGACAACATGATGGCTTACAAGAATTTGTACCATTATCTAGAAGGAACGTTCGATGGATGCGAAGTCTCTCACGTCAGCAGGAACAACAATGAGGAAGCCGACACTTTAGCAAATATTGGATCACAATGCTTACCTGTACCATCTGGAGTATTTTGGGAAGAAATAGCGGAAAGGTCAATAAAAAGTGCTAAAAGTTCGACTACCACGGCAGGCTCGGGGGCTATGACAGAGCCAGAGGAGGTCATGATGATAGAAGAAACATGGATGCAGCCATATCTTGCGTACATGATAAATAAAAAGCTACCAGAAGATGCAGTGGAGGCTAAGAGGATAACTCGAAGAGCGAAAGCGTTTGTTGTGATTGAAGGAAAATTATACAAGAGAAGTATTACAGGCGTTTTACAACGCTGTGTCACACCCCAGGAAGGGCAAACAATATTGAAAGACATACACGGCGGAGTATGTGGCCATCACGCCAGCAGCAGAGCAATAGCGGCAAAAGCTTTTCGAGCGGGATTCTATTGGCTAACAGCCATCGAGGACGCAAAAGATATAGTTCGAAAGTGTGAAGCATGTCAAAGGTTTGCATCCAGACCGCACGCACCAGCAGCGGAGCTACAAACAATACCATTATCCTGGCCCTTCGCACAATGGGGTCTTGACATGGTGGGAAAGCTGCACAAATCTTGGCCAGGAGGGCATGTCTACATGCTAGTAGCAGTCGATAAATTCACCAAATGGGTGGAAGCAGCTCCAGTAACAACTCAAGATTCTACAGCAGCAATCAGCTTCATCAAGTCGATAGTTTTTCGTTTTGGTGTACCACACAGCATCATCACAGACAACGGGACAAATTTTACTTCAAAAGAATTCAAAAGTTACTGCGAAGGATTGGGGATCAAGCTTAAATTTGCATCTGTGGCGCACCCGAAGACAAACGGGCAAGTCGAAAAAGCCAATGGCCTGATAAGTAGTAGAATAAAAAAGAGGCTTTTAGCACCTCTCGAGAAAGCTAAGAGCGCTTGGGTAGAAGAATTGCCCTCCGTTCTTTGGAGTCTAAGAACTACGCCTAATGCAGCAACTCAAGAAACTCCTTTCTTCCTGGTCCATGGCGCAGAAGCTGTGCTTCCGGTCGAGGTTACACACGAGGCTCCAAGAGTGACGGCATATGACGAGGCGACATCGACAGAAGCATTGCAAGACGACGTCGATGCGCTAGATGAAGCAAGAGACAAAGCATTAGAAAGGGCTACACAATATCAGCAAAGCTTACGAAACTACCATAGTAGTCGAGTTCGTCCACGATCCTTTGTGGTAGGAGACCTCGTTTTACGACTCAGGCAAGATAGCCATGGGAAATTGGAGTCCCCGTGGGTGGGACCTTACATCGTCACGGAAGTGATACCAGGAGGAGCATATCGACTACAAGACAAGAAGACTGGGAAGGACGAAAGCAACCCGTGGAATGCAGAACAGCTACGACGTTTTTACGCGTAGACTAAGTATAGAGATATCAATATATTCGAGTTAACCTTCTGGACCCAGAACATGAGGCCACAGGTCGGGTTCTTTGGGTTGAACTCGACAAAATTGTACGATTCTCGTGTTACTTCTCCGCTCGGGGGCTTCAACCCCTGGGTCGTACGAAAAAATCGTTATGACAAGATGGAGGGGTTTTCCTTCACTATAAGGTTGTTTACACAACCCGATAAATACAGAAAGAACCTGGTTCATAAAAAGAACCCGATATCATCCTTGCATTTATTGGTTCGCAAAGAACCCGACATATGGAAAGCATATCTCAGAACATGACTTGTTCTCATGGTACTAGTAAACGATATCGACACAAAGTACGAATATTTATTGCAAATATCATTGCAGGAAGGACATTGTCAAACGAAATTACATGGATAACAGATCCTAATAAAAGAGGGCTTCAAGCTTCATACTCCTTCTGGCAAAGAGTGCCATTATAGATCTTCACGTCAAACTTCGACGTACCGACGTGGAAGTCGAAGGCCATGATGAAGCCTTGATGGATGTCGTGGTCCTCAGCAAATTGCGACCAGCCACCTCTGAAGTACTGCTCGCCGTCGCCATCATACCACACCTCCACCTCATAGGGGATGCCACCGCCAGACTGTTCACGAAGAATCGCCTCTCGCAGTTCGCGGCCATCCATAAACTTCGTGAAATCTAGCGGCAAGCGCTGAATCTCACGGCATTGCGCCATGGCAATGCAAAGGAAAGAAAAGATACGGGGAGGTGCAGCAGGAGCAGCTGGAGCAGCAGATGGAGGAGCGATTGGACCTGGAGTGACATTAGTCACTTTGGGTTTGTTCTTGCTACCAGGTGGGCGGCCGGGACGGCGCTTAGCCGGAGCATCTGATGAAGTTCCTGCGGCGGCTGGCGCGGTGTTCTTGTTTTTGCTGCCGCGAGGGCGACCCCGACCTCGTGGTGCCGCCGGGGAACCAAGGTTCAGACGGGAGCCTGCAGCATCTGCCATGAGTGCGAGAGAGAAACCTCAGAAAAACACTAGATGGAGGAAAAGATGATGCGGCGGAGGAAAGAATCTGATTAGGGTTTTTATCTTTACCAGATGGTGCTTTATTTATAAGCGCGTATTATTGGGCCCCCGTGCTACAGCGCAGCCCACAAACAAATTTTAAGTAGGAGTTAAATTCTGCGTACAGCAGACGATAATATCAATAAAGAAAAACAAGACAGGAGACTATGATCGCGCGATATGGAAACCTCGACTTGGACTCGGGGGCTCATCAAATAGTAAAAGGTCGACAGGAGACAGAAGAGCTGAACTTTGAGCCTATGCTTGACTGCAAGTTGCCAAACATAGCCTCGGGGGCTACTCCCATCGGGAGCGCTGAGCGCGCACCCGATAGAGATGAAATAATCAATATTGAAATTGCAGAAGGATAAGCATACAAAACTTCGACTACGTAGTCGACAAATTGAAGAGAAATTACTCCCATCGGGAGCGAGTTTTATGGTTGTAGAAACCCGAATATTTTCAGTCAAACTTTGACTGCGACATAAGATTCTCGAGTTGCGTTATCGCAACGAAACTCGAATGCCGTGATTTATCACGAAGGTAAGACCCCGGGATCCGTCCTGTGTGGCCTAGTATACGCACATGGATGCGCTCTGCTGGTATGTATCCGTGTCTACGACGCGAAGAAAATCCTGGTGGACGCACTGGGTACCCTGAGAACCACTGGGACTCATTTTTTGTAAGTCCTAAATGAGGCAAAAGAGTGAGTTTGACCGGTATCCCGAATTCAAGTCCAAGGGGATTGAATTTGAAGTAGGTGACAAGTGTCTGTTTCGGCAGTTAACTGACCTCTTGATCCGTCAGAGTTGTCAGGCTTGTTCATCGAGACCCCTTGCGAGTAAATTATCATTATCATAAGTCGAAAGACCAAGTCGAAGATTTGAAGAAGACGAAGAATTAGCCAAGTCGAAGATTTGAAGATTAGAGATTCAACCTGAATCTGCAATTCTGGTAGAATCTCAGGGGCTACTGACAAGCGTATAATTACTAGAGCCCGTTAGTTGAGTACCCCTGAGGCCCGTTAAGCTAGGCCCAACTGTAATGATAGTCGAATACGAGTTATTACCGTATGTCGATATTTGTAATCTGTATCGAACCCGACCCGATCCTCGAGACCTAGCCACCTATATATAGGGGCCAGGAGAGGACGGTGGAGGGCAGATTGAAAGCAAGCCAGGTTGAATACCTAAGTTTACTTTCGATATACACTTATTTCGACTAACTTTACCTTCGAGTTCATCCGACGCCCTATCTCCCCGATCCTAAGTCCTTCATCTAGGACATTTGTCGAGTTAACCCCTCGTCAGCTGGAGAATGGTATTCATGAGACCTTGAAACGTTGCTGGTGCATTTGTGAGCCCATAAGCCATGACCTTGAACTCGTAGTGGCCTTCATGTGTTTTAAAGGCAGTTTTGTGTTCATCTTCCGGTCGCATACGAATCTGGTGGTACCCTGCCCGCAAGTCCAAACTAGTGAACAAACACGCCCCAGCAAGTTCGTCCAACAACTCATCGATTACTGGTAGAGGGTAACGATTTTTCACAGTAATGGCATTGAGCTGGCGAAAATCCACACAAAAGCGCCAGGTGAGGTCCTTCTTTAGTACTAGGATCACTGGAGAGGAGTAAGGGCTGGTACTAACTCGAATAATGCCTTGCTCTAGCATTTGCTTGATCTGGCGTTCCACCTCGTCTTTCTGAGCTGGATTGAACCGATAAGGGCGCAAATTGACTGGTTTGGCACCCGGGAGCAAAGGAATAGCATGATCGAACTGACGTGGAGGTGGAAGCTCAGTGGGTTCCAGGAACAGAATTTCAAACTCCTGAAGCAAGTGCGCTGCTGGTTCAGGCAATGTATCCACAGGCTGGGCAGTTTCAGGCTTGAGCAAACATAGTTGAACCACTCTGGAAATTTTCCCTTTCTGAAGTAAGGACTGCAGCTGGTCCGCAGAGACGGCCGGGCATTTGGTCAGATCAGGTTGCACGCCACAAAGAGACACGTGACGATCAAGGCCCGCAAAACTCATAGTCTGAGCACTCCAATCAATAGTCATAGGGCTATGTTGCGTAAGCCAATCATACCCAAGGATAATGTCATAGGAGCCAAGAGGTAGAATCTTGAAATTGGTGCAGAAACGGTACCCTTGAGTCCACCATTCACAATTTTGTAACTCCCGAGTGCATTGTAACAGTCCTCCGTTGGCCACCTTGACATTGAGAGGAAGAATGGTGCGACGCTGAGCCGACAGTCGCGCTGCCAGAGAAGCACTCACGAAAGTGTGCGAACTGCCGGAGTCCACGAGCATGAGCACCTCCTGTTGTTGCACCCAACCCTGTAGCCGCATAGAATTGGCGGCTTGACCTCCATCAGACGCTGCTTGAGAGATATGCATCAGTTGTGAACCCGCGTCGGTGAGATCTTGTTCCTCTTTTACAGGACTGTCCACTGGTGGTTGCACTAGGGCGAGAAGTTCTTCGACAATGTGCAGCTGGATAGTAGGACCACAGCGGTGCTCACGGCTGTAAGGTTCACCGCATGTGAAGCAGAGATTACGCGCACGGCGATAGTTGCGGAGAGCGAGGATCTTGTCATCAACCTGGTTGCCCTGGAAGGAGTTGGTGCCGCGCTTGTCGTCGATACGTTGTGTTGGGGAAGGATCCCGACGAGCTGCCGGAGGAGGTGGCAGAGGCACCGCATTCCTGGGAAGAGCGCGCGGCATTGGTGAGAAATTTGCCCGCCGCGTCTCATGCCGATACGACTCCAGAACGCCTTCCTGCAACAGAGCAAGATCGACGGCAGTATCGAGATCTTTTGGTTGATGCAAAATAACCGCAACTCGAATATCTCGTTGCAACCCATCCACAAAGTGAGTAACAAAATATGCTGGCTCCCAGGAGTTGTGGTGAGCAGTCAAATTATGCATCAGTTCGTTGAAATGACTGGCATACTCAGCCACAGAGCCCGTTTGCTGCAATTTGTTAAAAAGGCGAAGGTAGTGCTGAAAATCGGCTCGGCCAAATTGTATGCAAATAGCAGAAGCAAAATCCTTCCAAATAGGGTAACGCAGATGAGCTTCAGAGGATTGCAACCAAGAAAGAGCACCATCGATGAAGTACATGGCAGCACAATTCACCCAAGTGTCTGGATGCATAGAGCAAACTTGGAAATAAGCTTCGCACTTCAAACGCCAGGCCCGTGGATTATCTCCATCAAACAGAGGAAAATCAACACGCGGTGGAGGAGGAAAACGGTGAGAACCCCATCCCCGAGCGAATTCAGACGGATCGTAACCAGAGCCGGGTAAGCGAGGCGTACCGTTGGCCGGGGCGCCGACCGGGATCGCGAGATCACCGTGACGGTAACCCCGTTGGTTCGATGCGTCGCCGTGGCCGAGTTGCCCGTGGTTGTCACCACACGATGTTGCAGCCGGCGCCGTGGGTTTGGGCGGAGTCGGCAGCAGCGCTTCCGCATGAGGAAGCGGAGGAGGTAGCTCACCGCGCGGCGAGGTCGAGGTAGAAGGGGGCCGCGCGAGGTCGATGACGCGTGCGCGGAGGTCGCTCAGTTCCGCCCGAAGCGCGTCGACGGAGCGCTCGACCACTGGCTTCCAGGTGCTGAGGTCCAGCACGGCGGGGTGGATATCCTCGAGTTTGGCGTTCATCGAGGAGATCGATGCGGTCAGATCCGCGAGCAGACGAGTCTGTTCCTCCATGGCTTCGGCCTTGCCCTTGCGTGTGAGGATGATAGATGGGTACTTCCCAGCCAGATCTGAGTAGGGAAAAAAAATTCGGTGGAGAATTTGGTGGAGAAGGGGGTCGAGATGGCTCTGATACCAGATGTTACGGTCCCAGTACTAGTTCTACTTCCAGATACACCGATTACACCAAGAGTTCATGGAGTTCTGGGGATTGAGAGGAGAAACCGGAGTCTGGAGGGAGGAAGAACACGCAGCCTCTGCTGATTACAATCTCCACACCTAGGGCAACCGAGAGTTACGGCTTAAGTAGCAGGGAGCCGAGTGGGCCGGGCCTCAAAGGTAGCGTGGGTTGGGCCGGCGCTCACGAAGGCTTCGGCGTCGCGGTGGCTCGATGTCGCCCGTTCCTGCTTCTGGTTCCTGGTAGTCGAGGTAGCGGCACCGTCCGTAACAATGCTCTACTCCCATCACGATTCATGCATGTGCAGTTATGGCTCCCGTGACTCAATACAAAGAAGAAAAGGAGATAGATCGATCTGCTAGGTACAAGCATAAAGTGCTGAGGCTGACCAGATCGCGGTCCTAAACAAATTTCGCTTGGCCGATATAATTCCGTCACGTCGGCGATCTTCTTTAGCTCTAGATTGGGTTATCAGTGCATACATACTCAAGCAAATCAACCTCTATATCAAACTCGGCACTCACAGGACACGTCAAGAATTTTCTGCCCACGGTCGCCGACTGACATCAGCATCGTCCTCGTCAATTTGGCACCGAATAGGAAGCCGAAACTGCAAGATCGAGTTTTTTCCCGTTGAAGTCTCCTTAACAGCCGCATGATTCAGTTTACAGTCCGCCAAGTCGATATCGACTATCATCTTATACCGGTCCGTCGAGTTCGATCAGAATCCCGCATATTCGATCGAAGAAGCTGGTAGCAGTTTGTGTCTACCCAGAACATGGAAGTCAGACCAGAGTAGTACCAAGTCGATCAATGCATAGCCTACTTTGAAGCATCAATCATTGCCAACATCCCATATGAAGACACGAAGTCAAAGCAAGCTCACGTGGAGCATAAAAAAAATCCAATCAAGCTGCTAGCATGCTAGCTTGTACACGTATATGCCCGGAAAGTTACTAGGGATGTGCGAACAATTCAGAGAGAATACTTCGACGACTTCGCTATGGCATGCGTCATCTACATCGATGTCTACGGCTACTTCATCGACTGCGGTCCGAGCGACCTCGCCGCCGCCGCGCTCGGGGGCTCGACATCGGGACTCTCCATTGCGCACTCGCCTTGCTCGGGGGCTCGGCATCACCTCGCCTTTGCGTGCGGTAGCTCATCGCCATGATCTTCGACTACGTCGCCATGATCTTCGAGTCCGTCATCAAGATGTTCAACTCCATTGCCATGATCTTCGACTCCGTCGCTATGATCTTTGAGTCCGTCATCAAGATGTTCGACTCCATCGCCATGATCTTCGACTCCGTCGTCATGACTTTCGAGTTCACCGCCATGACCTTCGAGACCGTTGTCAAGAAATTTGACCTCGGCGTTGTCAAGAAATTCGACCTCTGCGTCGTGAAGAAATTCGACTCCTTCATCGTCAAGAAATTCGACCACAACGATATCATTCAGAGAGCTAAGTATTTTTCTATTAAGAGTCAATTCTTGTTTTACTTTCGCTATACCCGATACTCGGGGGCTTCGTCTTAAAGATATGCATTTACTTACACTCCGGAGCTTTGACAAAGGGATATGGCAGTCGACAACAAATAGCTGAAATTTTGAGGGCAAGCCCAAGTGCAAGCACTTCGACTCACCCTCGGGGGCTACTGGGGAGATAACATCAGTCAATCGACAACATCGTTCGCATATTATATTCGAGTGCGGACGTTATTGTCCCTCGAATCGCTTTCTTCAGGCCAGCAGCGCCTCTGCGTTATTCGAGTGCGGGCTTCGGTCCCTCGAATTATTCTCTTCGGGCCAACATTGCCTCTGCGTTATTCGAGTGCGGGTTTTGGTCCCTCGAATCGCTTCCTCAGGCCTTCAGCACCTCCATATTATTCGAGTGCGGGCTTCGGCCTCTCGAATCACTTCTTTTCGGCCAACAGCGCCACTGTATTATTCGAGTGCGGGCTTCGGTCCCTCGAATTATTCTCTTCGGGCCAGCAGCGCCTCTGCGTTATTCGAGTGCGGGCTTCGGTCCCTCGAATCGCTTTCTCAGGCCTTCAGTGCCTCCATATTAATCGAGTGCGGGCGGCTTCGGCCTTTCGAATCATTTCTTTTTGACCAACAACGCCGCCGTATTATTCGAGTGCGGGCTTCGGTCCCTCGAATCGCTTTCTTCAGGCCAGCAGCGCCTCTGCGTTATTGGAGTGCGGGCTTCGGTCCCTCGAATTATCCTCTTCGGGCCAGCAGCACCTCTACGTTATTCGACTGCGGGCTTTGGTCCCTCGAATTATTTTCGATTCAAGGCCAGCAGTGCCTTAGTTACGATTCGGGAGTGGCTTTAGCCCCCTGAATCCAATCCTATACTCATGCATACACTCAAAATGCCTGAATTCTGGTGGCAATATACCAATTTGGATGCCGTATGTCAAATACGAAGGTAAGTCCACGGTTTGCAATACCAGATGGCCCGGTATTCGTATCAAGCGCGCTCTGCCGAGAAATTTTCCATACCTACGGTATGAATTTTGCACTGATGGACGCATCGGGTGCCTCACAATGAACTGGGCTTCGACCTGGTAAGTCCAACGCGGCTCGGGTCGAAGTAGCGCCAGCCCACGCGGGTTCGAGTCGAGGGACTTGAATCTGAGTAAGCTAACCGAATGTTTATGCGGCTATGTAATTAACTGAGACCTGGCGTGAGTCTCAGGCCGGTTATGCCTATCCCCCTACAACCAAGCTAAGTATTTTCGAGGTTCAAAATGAGTACTACTCGAATTGGCATTTATTCGCCCGGCGTTGGCCACACGCTCGGGGGTTGCGCCTCGAATTGGCATTTCCTTCGCCCCGACGTTGGCAACACGCTCGGGGGCTACGCCTCGAATTGGCATTCCTTCGCCCCAGCGTTGGCAACACGCTCGGGGGCTGCGCCTCGAATTGGCATTTCCTTCGCCCCGATGTTGGCAACACGCTCGGGGGCTACGCCTTGAATTGGCATTCCTTCGCCCCAGCATTGGCAACACGCTCGGGGGCTGCGCCTCGAATTGGCATTCCTTCGCCCCTGCGTTGGTAACACGCTCGGGGGCTGCGTCTTACAACCCGATGCTAGCAACGTTCGGGGGCTACGCTTACATGCTAACCTTAGCATCCACTCTTTTTGTACCCAGTGTTAGCAACACGCTCGGGGACTCCGCCTTATACTGGTAACCTCAACAGTCTTCAACGATATCAACTGCACTCCGTCTGCTACGTCGACTCCGGTCCATGGTATTCGACTCCTGTCAACCACCTGCCAGCAACACCAACCTCTTTGCCTACAATGACCAAGAATTTGGGGGCCCAACAACAACATTGCCCCTAACGATCCGCGAAACAGCAAGCGTTCGACAACATCATCACAATAATTCAGCTACCGTGCAACTCCATCGACCGCGACATGTAAGAACTTCATTTGGTGCCCTCACACGCGACATGCAAGACTACGACTTCAAGGCAAGATTTGAGTCTCTACCCAATTCTACGAATCGACTAGACACTCGGGGGCTACTGACGAGGGTATGACCCCTCGGGTCCTAATGTTTAGCATACCCACTTTCGGCTATGGAAGAAGCCTACTCGAAGGATACGTGAAGCCCGCAAGGCCCAACACGCCAACTTGCAGTAGAAGTCAAGAAACCCCTTGTAAACCCTAACTGGCTGCATATATAAAGCCACCAAGGGGCACCCCTAGAGATAACTTAAAATAGATTAGATTACACGCAATACAACTCCGCATACGGCGGTTCCCTGTAAACACCATGTGCTATCATACTAGATTGCTAGCAGGATGTAGCGATCCTCCACCGAGGGGACGTGAACCTGGGTAAAATTCGTGTGCCCCTCGTCGTTTATCGACCGCCGTCGAGTTCGCTGGATCCCATATATGCTCCATAGATCGAAAGCCCTCAAGCATGGGCATTGCCGGGGTCGAACCTCGTCAATCGGGATCATCGTCATCATCATCATCATCTCCATCACCAGCACCTTCATCTCCACCATCACCACGCCATCCCGCTGTAACATCTTGAGTTGAATCTTGTCAAATTCTTAGGGGAAACTTTCCCGGTGTTGATTACTCTTGTGGTTGATGCTATTGAGTAGAACCGTTGAATTAAGGTTTATGTTCATATTGTTATTTACCATTATTTCACCTCTGATCATGATCCATATGATGTCTTGTGAGTAGTTCGTTTAGTTCTTGAGGACATGAGAGAAGTCAAGTCGTTAGTAGTGGAATTATGTTGAGTAAGATTTAATGGTTTGATATTTATTTGTTGTGGTGCTATTTCACTAGTGGTGTCATGTGAACGTCGACTACATGATACTTCAGCATTTATGGGCCTAGTGAGATGCATTGTGTATTTGGCTACCAATTGTGGGGTTGCTGGAGTGACAGAAACCTAAACTTCCGTTGGGAAACCATTGCACCAGGGAGCGTAGGATCTTAGAGTTTAAGGCTATGGTTAGATTTATCTTAATTACTTTCTTGTATTTGCGGATGCTTGTAAGGGGTATAATTACAAGTGTGTATTTATCCTAGTAAGGGTAGTGCGCTAGCACAGGTTCACCCCCATAACACTTATCAAACCAGTAAAGATTATTTAGCGGTATGAAGCAAAAGCACTTGACAGAAACTCCCGTGTGTCCTCGAGAACGTTTGGTCATCATAAGTTACACAACCGGCTTGTCCTTTGCTCTAGAAAGGATTGGGCCACTTGCAGCAATTATTGTTATTGTCTTTTATTTACTCGTACTTTATTTACTTGCATTACCAAATACCCCTAAAAACCCGTTTGCTAGTATTTACAGTGAATCCTTGATCAAAACCACTTGTCAACACCTTTTGCTCCTCGTTGGGTTCGACACTCTTATTTATCAAAAGTACTACGATACACCCCCTATACTTGTGGGTCATCAACCATCTGAATCATGCCAAAAAAAACTCAAGCAACTCAAGTAAAAGTGTAAAACAACAAACTTGCTATCCAACCCTATCATGATTGCCAAGTGTAATGAGGAGTATGGATGGGTTGCTTAGCTGGTTCAGTTTTATAAGGTCTCATATGCATTGGGTCTGCTAGATTGGTCATGCAAAAGAAGCGTGAAACAAAAAAATCTGCATTAGTCGAAAAAAGAAATTCTGTTTCTGTGTCTTTTTGGTCTGAAAACACCGTTCTGTTTCAACTTTTGTAAAAAATCCATTTTCATTCTGTAAAATTATGTTTGTGTATTTTGTTTTTCTTGATGCGGGAAAGTCAGAAAATTTCTGCTCCATTCTCATCCTAGTTTGATTCATATTGGTTTGATTGTGGTGCTGATAGCAAATAAGTTGACAAGTGTCTTGATGAGGAAGTGCTTGGCCATATTTTCCCTCTTGTCTTCTAGTTCTATGTAACAAAATTAAATCAATTACTCCCATCTAGTTAACCCTTTGGTATGGTGATATATATTTACTACAAAGAGGGCCCAACACCACTCAACATATGATTGGACAAAGTCTAGTTGGCAAATCTAAGCCCATGATCTTTGCCATCAAAGATACTCATTACAAGAAAATGATAAAGGAAGAAGCCCATCATGAAGAAAACACAAGAAGGCTTCATTCATCATATACCATAGGTTTTCTGGTACTATAGTCCACCATGGACCTTGTAGACCATCAATAACCTCTCTACCTTCATACCTTACCCCCAACAAAGCTAGCCTTGGTCTTTTGTCAAAAAAAAAACCTAGCCTATAAAAGCCACTAACATGAGCATGTAATACTCACTCTCACTTCAAATAAGACTCAAGGGGGTAGGCTCTCAAGCGGCCTAAGAAGAGTTTTAGAGGAAAGATTCCCTCAAGGGACTCAAGAAGGTCTTGATAAGAAACATTCTCTCTCAAAGGACGCGGGCTTGAGAAGGAAGATAAGTTCTAAGGAACCTTTACAAGTATTGGAACTATTACGAGAGAATGGGAGTTTTGAGGTGGCACCGTCTCTTTGGCCATGTCCCTAGTCGAGATTCTTCTGTCATAACCTCTTCCAGCATAGGATTAAACCGTACTCCAACAAGAAGAACAAACCTAATAGAAAACATCGCGTGTGTTAACTCATGTAGTTTGCCAGGCAAAGCGACTCGTCCAGTGAGATTGCCGCATAGTAGGAACGTGTGGAGTAGGAGCCCCTGGCTTCCCAAGCCCATCTGAGGGTTTCATCCACGCCAGGGTGAGCATAACGCCTATGAGATGGCATGCGACCTAGAAGAGCTCTTTGAGTGCCAGGGCATTTAAGTTAGGGGAGAGATCAACATGCCATCTCTGGCCACCCCCTCTCACACTCGATGTGACCTCACCGCCCTCTTGGGCACAACAACGAATAGGTTTGGAGCAACATCGCAGAGTTGCCACATGGGATCCACTTGTCAGTCCATAAGAAAGTGGATGCCCCCTCCCCTAGGACAGAAGATGTGGCCGCATCAAAAAGTTATCGCGTAAGAGCGGGAACTCGAATATCGAGCTCCTTCCATGGCTTGGAGTCATCGACTCGCTTCAGCCAAAGCCATCTCGCCATGGGGGACATGTTCATGAGACAGAGATTGGCATGCCAAGCGCACTAGCTCTCTGGGCATGCACACTTTGTCCCAAGCCACGAGACAGTGTCCACCATGTACGTCCTTCTGTCCCTTCTTTTTTCAAAATGGGAGCACAGCCCCAACATCTGCATCTATGGATGCATACGGCCATTTCTAAAGAAAACCTCTAATGATCTTCAAAATGGCAAGTAGCATCTCCATGGGTATGTTGAGAGACATCATGGCAAACATGGAGATTGCTGAGAGGGTTGTTTTGACCAGCTCAAAGAGGCCACCACGGACCCACGGTTAAGCATGGACGCCTTCGAACTCAGAAGGCGATCCAACACGTTGTCCAGCAAGTACAATAATTGGGATGCTGATGGTCTACGTAGCATGAGCAATAGCCCTAGATACCGCAAAAGGAAATGCAACACGGGACAGCAAAGTCCCTACTCCAGCAAGGACTTTTCGGTGTCTGTGCATCGGCCCAAGTTGGCCGAACATTTCTCAAAACCGGTGTGAAGCCCTGAAACGGCCTCAAAGTCCTCAACAATCACCGAGAAAACCCCGAAGTCATTTGGCGAGGGCCTTAAGAAAGTCACAACATTGTTCGCGTAGATCGATGTGTAGTGCCGCATCTTGGTCATGTTGTGCATATAGACGCACCACAATGACGTGGTATTCAATAGTGCCTTCGTCTCGATAGCTCGGATTATGGAGAAGTTGAAGGCTGAGGTGGAGCAATGGAAGAAGGTGAGGCTTCTTCGAGGTGGGCTCTTTATTCTATGAAAGAAGGTGGGAATGAAATCTGGTATTTCTTGACGTGCAGAGTGATTGGCTCAGTGTCATTGTCCAGGCTCTTCGATAGTTGTGGCGCATGGACAGAATGGCGACAAGCTTAGGGCCGGCCAAGTTGATGGCCGATATACGTCGCCTTTGTCCCATCAACGGGGACATGTTTCAATTGCGGTAGTCAAAAGTTAATCTGGAGTTTGTTTGCTGCTTGTGGTGGATGTAGAGTCTTTTTATAGCATCGGATGCTGCTGTCCTTACAATTTAACTGTACGTGTTCTTAACATGAACCAGATCTGAAATGGATTTGAGTATTTCCTCTAGAAAAGGCGAACTCCACATAGTTCATACTCAGGAACCAGTTTTGACAGGGCTGGAACGCGTGACCATTCACCAACCCCAACTTCAGCATCTACATACATGCAGAGATAGATTCAGATAAAGTATGTGCTGTTTCTTAGTGCTCAGGCACCACTCGTCTGCAGGCTAAGAGTAACCATATGCTTGTACCTTAATAAGTCCCGACGCGCAATATCTAATAACAAATAATAAACACGACACATCCACACCATAAATGGGACAGGGAAGAAGGTTTGCAGGGAGCAAGAGGTCGAGATAAACTGTACCTTATTAAAAACAAAATGGATTCCATAGTAAACAGCAGGCCTCTCATCTCTTCTTATTTTGTTAACTATTTTATACTTATAAATGAGTATAACATCCTTTTTTTTGCGGGGGAAATGAGTATAACATCCGTGGGTGGTAAATCATGTGTATTGTAGATTTGTTGTAGAGGCGCAGTGTACCGACAAACTGCGGCTACTGTAGGGGCTGGGATCCTATTTCCAGAGTACTTTCTCCATAATTAGTGCGCCTCCAGTACTTACATGACAGGTCGAGTGGCTGCTCCAGCAGGACCAGCTTGTCGCAGCAGCTGCGTGGTAAACCAAACATCAACACACGCGGAGGTACAGGAAAGGGATGATCAATTGTCATGACACGGCAGTGCTCGAAGGTTACCTGGAAATAGGATTCTAGTTTCTGCCTCAGGATAGCATGCTCCCTCTTCAGTTTTTGGAAACACCCCATGCAACTGCATACCAAAAATGTGTAAATGACGGTTATTTCCACCACAGGAGAGATGTACGGCCATTTCATGAGGTGTACAACAATGCCAATTACGCAAGAAGAGGCGTAAAGACAAGAAATATGGAGGGTGGAGACGGACCCTTCAACATTTCCTTTCCCACAGTTCTCTCTGAATGACATGCATTCACTCTTCATCCTAGAAGCACCGATGCTGCAAGTTGTGAAATGTCATTGCTAGATCAAATTTATTATTAAAAACATAACAGTCCAGAGTCATGCTTTCTTATATCAATCATGCAAAATGAACCTGGAAACTGGAGGATTTTGCAAAATGTTGCTATGAACTTTGAGCTTTGGTTGGCAGAGACATGCACATTTAGCGAACACTTAGTTATCCGAATAAAGAGAAATGAGATCCTCCGCAATAATGCCTCCCCTCCTTGAAGCGTTAAACTAACTCTAGTTAACATGCATATGGAACCTTTCAGTAGAAAGGCATTTAACTGAGGTATTTCAAAGCAACCATGAGTGCTTAAGGCGGAGAAGTGAAGACGGTCACTGTTAGCCTTCATTTGAGGAACAAAAATTACCTACATGCCTAGCTAAACTCAAAGTCATGCTAGTTCTCGTGGTATGTGGAAGAATGAAGCCAAAGGCCTATGATGCTGAATCTTCCGCACTACATGCCTCATAGGCAAGTGAACAAAGATATCTAGTAGCAATTGTGGAATTACCTGGAACAGCTGCCTTTCAGTTGCTGCATGTATGCATCCCACCTGTTGAAATCTCTGGGGTACTTCTCCCTGCAGCACTTTCAGATCTTAATTAGTTAAGTCTAACATTACAGCTTGCATGGTCTAAATATGTTTCTTTTTTATTCGGTAAAGGGAGCTCTTATCCCTGTACTTGGTACTTACAAAGCTTGTTCAAGGTTTGATATTAGCCTGCCTGAATCTTTAAAAAACAACACAACAACTTCTTCCACAAAATTAGGACTAGATTCATCCTGCAAGTCCTCTACCTGACAAAATTGCTCATCAAGGTGACCCTGTCATGAAGATGTTATTTCTAAATCAGCAAGTGATTTGTCCAAGGAAAACATTAAAAAAGTACAATAGTGACAATCAAGGTTTTCAGTATCGGGATACTATGTATCGTTTTCTTGTCAGCAGTATCGTATCGTAGAATCGTATCGTAGTATCACGATACTACGAGATTTTTATTATTAATAAAATATATGTATACATTAGTAATATATCTAAAAAATATATCGAAATTTAATTTTTATTTGAATTTTAAGCATATTTTATGTATTTCATAGAGTCTGATTATGTAAAATGATGCATTTATAATATAAATATGGGCCCACCCATACGATACATAATACAAACATAATTAATTAGGAACCCACAAAACAAAAGACCAGGTTTAAGAAAATGAATATACACAACTCGCTAGTTGACTTCTTTCTTGCATGTACGAAGTCCTTTTTTAAACCCATATCAATCAAACTAATGGATGTTGTATTGTTTATATACTTAGTTAGTCTTGAGATTACAAAACCAATTTTAATCTTGAGCTTGCCACGGCTTCGTGTCCTTATTTTTTACTATAGGTGTGAAATCGTATGGTATCGTTTTTGTATCGGGATACTAAAGATACCACGATACGTATCGGGATACGAGTATGATACTACCCAGATTAAGATACCATCACGATACATATCGTTTTACCACGATAGTATCGTAAAATCGTAAGATACTAAGATACGTATCGGGATACTGACAACCATGGTGACAATGGGACGGCCTTCCGCATAAACATAAACCAAAAATGGTTGAAAGCTCCCTGAGCTAGCAAACTTAAGATATATTGTTGAGGGAGAGTTGGCTACATACCTGATCAAAGAGGCCTTTTTTCATAGATGAAGCTTGTCGCCGCAAATTAGAATAATCCATGTATATATGAATGGACAGGTGAATAAGTGGCAATGGGAAGCTTGTACGGGTTAGAGCAAGCTTCACAATGCACATATAACTTACGGGAGCTACCGATATAGAAAGGTGAACGTGGGATGCATTTATATAGCCGGGGATGCTGTTGTTTGCCCCCAAACATAAGTGGAAGTGCAGATATTCTAAGCTCTGGAGTCTGGATAGCAAAGGTTAGCATCTTGCGTGCGTAGATGATTTGATTGCCACGGTATGCAAAAGCTATCCACATTTTGAGAGCGACTTGAATATATGCGGATTCTTGTAGGCTGTAGCTCTTTATAAGATGTACAATGGTTAAAGTAAACTAAGTGTGGAGAATCCATTAGGGTTTTGAATTTAAACCAGTTCAGATTGGTCTATCACTACGACAGTCGACAGCTCAAAGCAACAAAACCATTACCCTGTTTCATGACATAAGGACTATCTTCCCAGCAACACCATCAGAGCAGATCTCAACATGTTTGTTGGAAGCCCCCTTTGTCGTACAGTAGCATGGCATATCCACACTTAAAGCCTTGACACCATACTGTTTTAGTGCCCCTCTATATGCAGTAAATACATTTGATCACAATGTGGATTTCAAAGACTTTGCAGCCTCAAATGCTAAATTTTCTCATGGTGGATCGCCAAGAAGTCAGAAGAAGACATAGCAACACATTTCTGGAGAGGTCCCTTGGTGCAATTGGTTTTTGTTCCACTATGAGATGATAAAAGAAGCATCGGTTCAAAAGGAAATTAATCAATCATGAGATAATTCAATTTAAGTAGACTACCACGACCTGAGACAAGTCTAAATGGCAGCTTTTCCTAACCCCCTATAGGTACCAAACTAATATAAGAAAAGCAGTCAGCCAAGACCAAATCAAGGGTGAAGCAAGCAGTGTTCACATTCAGTATCTTGCTCAATCAACATCAAACGGGAGTGCTGCTATGGGATTGGACGGGTCCTTTTATTGGCCTGTCGAGCATTGCAAAATTGCAGGGACGCAACAGAAGCCGAGCTGTGGGCTATCGAGGATGGCATCAAACTTGCCCTACAATGGAACCAACTTCCAGTAATAGTTGAATCGGACTGCTCAGAAGCCCTGGAGTTGACCAAGGAGAAGACACCAAATACTTCGATTTATGTGTTCCAAATTTCTGCTATATGTGAACTCTTGAGAGAGAGAAATTTTACCTTAGTCAAGACTGGACAGGATGTTAATGTAGCCAGTCATGAACTAGCAAAGTTAGGTAGAGTTGCACAAAGAACTGAAATGTGGCTCATGGGATTCCCAAGGGAATCGACATGATCATAACAGAGTGTAACCCCTTTTCTACTCAATATAATTCTCTCTTTCCACAACAAAAAAACGACACAAAAAATCGTATTCTTCTAAAAATACGAAATATGACTAACTTACATCAGTATCTTGTTGGGCTAATGGTTAACTGATTTGTGTGTAAATAACAGTAGGATACTGTGACCTTTAAGTGAAAAAATATTCTGTCAGGAAAACAAATGTGGCAAACTGTGGGAGGTCGCAATGTTATTATCGGACAAAGGGGAGAAGATAGCACACAATATATTTTTGTGCCCCTCAAAGTTCAAACATATTGTTGTGATAAAATCTGAGAGAACGATGGAGAATTAGAACAGTTCCATGAGATGCTTACTTTGAGACTCAGCCAAAGAAAAGTTGGACAAAGAAACAAATCGCAATAGTTCCTTCCAATTGTTATAGAACAAAGACTCTCTTGACACACTGGACCACGTGGCAAAACCGACAACTTTTCTCAAAAGGAGTAAAATAGATTCATTCAATGATTGATCCTATGATTGCTCTTCACCCCTAGTCAACATCACAACTTGATAAGAGTATCTGACATGGATAAAAAAATTGAAACAACCAGAAAACCTCTACAGGGGATAGCACAGGAAGAAACAAACTCTGGATTGATCATTGCCATGATTGCAAATGAGTGGAATGCAAATATTGTCTACCTCCAAGCTATACAGTCAGTACCTTCCCTGAATGACGCTTGCATATACAAAAGGATAAAATCCCCTACATGCCACTCGATATTTTGCAAATATCTAACCAAGATAGGTCCAGGAAGATCCCAAAGCAGAGTCTCACTATCCATCCCTACCGACACATCCCTTTCCCTTTGTCCAGTGAACATTCTTGTGGCAATATTTTTTTACTTCTACAAGACCATTTTCACCATGCTCAGTGCTCACAGCATAGTTACTACCTCATTAGGCACCACCTTCCTTTTGTAAAACCATATCAAGGATTTTGCTCTCACATATATTATTATACACGGCTCATTAAGTTTTAACAATATATTTACAGCTAAACATGGCCGAAAGACATACACCATGTGGCTACTTCTTCTCTGAGAAAAATATACATTTAGGTGCTACTGCTGCGTACATATCATGCATGCCCTTATCTATAAGGAAAGAAAATATAACTTATGGCTCTATCATTCATAAAATATATATCGTTAAATTCTCTCGTTTTTTATGTTGGGTTACCTTATATATCATCTGGTGTACAGATATGTACAGACTACAGTCAAACATAACAAAACTTGCTACTTTGTTGTTTAAAAACAAGGATGGATCCAAGGTGGGAGGAACCCCTTGGCATTTTGTTTATAAGTAGAGTGGTGAGACACCCCGGGAATTAATACTGAGTACAAAAACTCAAATCTGGATGGGCTGTGTGCACACCTGGCAAGTTAGCCACTCTGATGTTTATCCAGCATACAGATAGGCAACCGCAGTACAGGTGTCCAGACAAAGCTATATGGATATCTAAACATTTTGAAGGGAAGGAACTTCTCATAGTGTAGCAGTTGATACAGAATTTGAGTTTTCGCTCTGATGTTCTTTTGCAAATAGAAGAAGCAAACATAAAGAATCATTGGAAAATTTAGACATCTCTATGCATCACATAAATCTGCTTCCACATATCAAGGTTATCCATGCTCTATGGCTTATGTGCAACCAAGCCGTCAGAAATTCCTTTATAGCATCGACGGATGCACATTCCATAATCTAAAACTAGCATACGTGTAGTGTAGCACCGCATGAACTAGATTTGTGCCAGTAGCTCCAAAAGTTTTTTTTATGTCTATATTATGTATGGTCCATTGGTCCTACAAAAGGAGATGCTTTCCTTGTTTTGTTTTGCATGTATGATCCATTACTTTTGACACCTTAGTTGGTATCTCCTCTCAGCTTATAGCCTACGTATGTGTCGGTTCACCTCGTTATCGGTTATCCCCTCACACTCAAAATCTTTACAGAAATTGAATAACTTATATATTTCCGTTTACACTTTTTGAACTGATATTAGATTAAATTAACCTAGCAAAGGCAAGACTATGGTCTGAGATCACTAACCAACCGTGATCTAATCAAGAAAAAAAGTCTCCTAATTTTAATGACGTGTAACCACAACCACATGAAAAAAAATACTGGCCAACAAATGAGACCCAGACACTGTATATGACAAAAGAGATTTGCGGGGTAACACTACATATGACGTTGAACAGCAGAAACAGAAGCAATCGACTCCTACACTAGAAGTTCAGTCAAACACTATCTAAGCGTGTGCGATCATTTTCATTCCAGTAGTGGAAAATAAAGATCAAGCGGTCCTTAGCCATCTCGCTTGTTGCCTTGATCGATTCGGCGTCACATAAGAACCGATTCCTCCATGGCGACATCCATGAGAGGGGGCAACTGGGCAAGCGACGGAAAGCTCTGCACTGGGCAATGGGGAGCCTAGGGATCGACACGTCGATTCCTCGACAGCAACCCCCACGGTCGCTGCTGGCACCCCTCGACGACCGGATGGGCGCGCCGACCCGCCCGACGCCAGTCGTAGCGCAACCGCAGCTTTCGCATCCGGCGAGATTATGCAGGATTATACAGGAAAGATCCTTTTTTGGCTCTTTCTTTAGCCCTATGTCTCTTATCCCTAGGAGGCCTTCCTCCACTAGCAGGTTTCTTTGGAAAACTCTATCTATTCTGGTGTGGATGGCAAGCAGGCCTATATTTCTTGGTTTCAATAGGACTCCTTATGAGCGTTCTTTCTATCTACTATTATATAAAAATAATCAAGTTATTAATGACTGGACGAAACCAAGAAATTACCCCTTATGTGCGAAATTATACAGGGGTAATCTTTCGAAAAAGAACTTTACTTTCTAAAAAAAAAGTACCCGCCGAAATGTTCAAATTTCAAATAAAATAATTTTCCATAATTAAAGTAAAGGGTATATTTTACCCTGAAATTGGCAGAGGCTGGCAGATGGGTAAGAAACGATGCTCAGAAAAAGGCGGCCGGAGAGCGAATGCGGCGCCTCTGCAACTAGGGTCTGGCCGTCTAGGAGATGATTCGTGCAGATGGTGAAGTGGTTAGGGAGTTACCGCCGGGAGGCGCCGGACGACGGAGATGCGGCCACCAGCGCGCGGGGGCCGTTGCGGGTAGTGCTATGGAAGTGTGGAGGTCGCGGCGGCGGCAGGACACAAAAAGTCGAGAGACTGGTCGTGGTACCCTTTTCTTAAACTTTAACACAAACCGAATCGGATTAGTAATTTTTTTATGATTTGACCCAATCTCAGGGCGCCATGGTTATATTACATCGCACCGTAGGCTAGAGCGTCATAGTCGCATGACGTCGTGATTTTATTACAGTTTCCGATATCATGTAGAACCATAGCCCACCGTATCCCATGGCGCCATACAATATAAGTATCGCATCGTACATTATATCGCCGTGTAAAAAAGTCAGATTGTGAAATTTTTACAGATCCGATTTATTTTTCATTGAATTTTTAAAAAATCAATTATAACCATTTTTACTGGTAGTGTGGCACATTTAATTGTGACGGGGAATCGATTTTTAGGCCACCCACAGCGTATGCCAAACGCTACTTCCAAGTTCCAAATTGAGTTTCTTTTTTGCACGGAGAAACGAGAATGGGAGGATAAAGGCATCTCAGCGTATCAACCTATTTTTCAACACCAAATATGTTTGTTTAGTTGATTTGGATTGACCTCCGGACAGAAGAAGTGTTAGTATTTTCCTAAATTTGTTTGGGATGGAGGTGCACCCAGAGGCACCCCATTTTGGTCCGGTCATTTTAGCCATATTTTTCATATTTTGAATAAATTTGACCATTAAATAGAAAACAACAATATAGTTCACAATCAATAAATAAAAGAAGTTCACAATCAAATAAATAAAGTTTAGAGAGAAGATGACTAGTTGTTTCCCCATAAGCCCACATATTCTCAATCAAAAAAGTTTGGAGTTGATTGTGAGTGTTTTGATCATGGATCTCATGATCCGTATAGAGAAACTGTTCAAATGATGCTCACCCTGAAATTGTCACACTTGGTTAAAGAGGTTATCGTCACGCTCGTTATTAATGATTATGTTATGCATAATTATATAAGCAGTCATCATCTCTCATATTTGTTGAACACTTCATGTAGGTTTAAAACAAAAGAAGTGAATCTATATACTAAAAGATATCTACATATATGCATATATGCATGATAATGATCGGCTAAAATATCTTATACTTCCTCCGACCCATAATACTCTTTGCTAATGTAGATATATGTAGACACATTTTAGTGATACATACATCCGTATTAGCGAAGAGTAATATAGATTGTACTGTATTTTAGAATCGGAGGGTATCTATAAACTGACAGTTTTTTATTTTTTAGCGAGTGTGTTATGGAGTTTTTTTTTAACGATATGTTACGGAGTTCAATAAGCCAGAGGGAATAGTGCTGTCAAAACAAAAAGGCCCGGGTGGAGAAGTGCTGTCAAAACAGAAAAAAAGGGCGGAGAGGGAGAAGTGGAGAGCGCGGAACTCATCGCCGTTCCGCGTCCCTTCCCCAACCCCGAGTCCTCGCGCGGCGGCAGCGGAATGGCGGAGCCGGCGTGGATGCGGAGGCAGATGGAGCAGATCCTGGAGCTGGACATGGAGGAGCTCGAGGTCGAGGAGGTCGACGATTCCGGCTCCTCCTCCTCCTCCGACGTCGCCACGTTCCTCAGGTCCGAGCACACCCACCCCTCGCCCTTATTTTACCATTTCCCCGTGCTCGATGCTTAGAATCGCGGCTGATTTGTTCGATATTTGGCGGTGAAGAGTGGGGAGGGGTTTCGCCATGATGCGTTGTAATTGACGTATATTTGAGCTGCTAGTTTCTGTTATGCTGTAATTATCGTTCTGGAACTACAAGTTAGGGTGTGCCTTCTGCCCTCAACATTATGAACCAAGAGGAGGTGGAAATTGGGGTCGAGGAAAGCTTTCGAGCTTATTACTGAAGACGCCATGCTCTCGGAATTAAACTCAGTTTTTTTTAGAGTTGTAGAAGCTGATGGTGCGATGGTTGGTAGGCAGTGGCACCCATAGGTAAACCTATTTGGTTTAAGGTGATTTGGCACTCAAAATCGCAACACTGCTGATACACATCAATTCAGGAATCAAGATTAAATGGTGGTATTCCCCTTTAGGGTGAATGCACGATCTGATGTTGTGAAGAGTGAAGAGGTAGTTTACACGGTGCTCACATGTGCTCTCACACTTGCAGAAATTCAATTGTGATTATATGTTTTCCCTTTGTTAGTTGTTACAGTGGGAGGAGTACATTATTTGAGCGTCTGCTTTGAGCTGGTTTGCTATCCTCATGCTTTTGATTGTAAGGAAATGTAATGAATTGGGCATCGGCATTACCATCTGTCATAGGCAGCTAGTAAGAAGAAGAGTAATGGGTTCATCCCACTGAAATCATGGGATGATCCCATCTATGGGTAACCAACCCATCCTAGAATGTAGTGTTTCTCTTGAACCAATCACACATACAGTATAGTCTACTGAAGTTTCTGCTCAGTGTAATAATTCTCTGATAAATGGTACAAGTAATTTTGGATCAGTTATTCCAAAATTGATGTTTGTGACGAACCGTGCTTTGTTCATTTTCCTCATTCTTCTATCACAGAAATACTCATGGAGATCGAGAGACTAGCACTTCTGAAGAGTTTACATTTAATACATCTCGGGCTTCCCTGAATACATATGTTGGTGGTAAGTATTAAGTTATTAACGCTGATCTTAGCATGTTTTGTTATGCTAGATGCATAGTTTTTAAGTATGTTTATGTGTGTGACAGAGGTTGATGATACCCGAGGCAGATGTGTTTTCTTGAATGGTGGTGCTGTCCTCAGTTTACCTATGTTTTATCTCCAAGGTAGTGTTCTTACTGACTCTGCGTTCAAGTATACTACTAGGATAGGGGCGTTTATCTCAAATAATCTGAGTAAAGAGCCAATGCGTTTTCAGGTGTTTCTCGTTCTGAATAGCTTATCAATCTGTGCATAACATTAGCTGCACAACTTAGTAAAATTACCTCGTATATTCAATTGGGAGTGAAAGCTCTTCAAGTAGAATAATATCTCACATGTTTCATACCAACAAAGTTCAATTGTGGGGAGACACCCATCTGTGTTATCCTTCCACTTGTTGCTGATAACGTCACACCTTAATGGCTGGCATTTGTAGCATAGCGATTTTATTCATGTTTATGTCATACTTTTGCAGGATTTGTTTTGTTTCCTGAAGCTACCCTGACTCTAAAAGTAATTCAGCCTAGATTATTAGCAACTGTTGACAAGGCTATTAATCATGTTGATACGCCATGTATGATAGGTGTGGTGAGTGCTACTCGCCATTGTTTTGCTATGTCATATTGTAGTATTATTTTTTGACAATACTTTGACTTCAGGTTCATGCCGACCCACTCATTAATGATGGACGCCATCCTATTGCTTCAGTTGGCACAACAGCAGAGGTGTTTTTCTGTTTTCACAGAAGTTCATAACTTCATATGGCTTGGAATCTTATATATTGTATTGAGATTTAGCATTTCATGTTTGCTGGTTTCTGTTATTCACTGTTATTCAGTTATCTTTAGTTTGTATGCTTATCAGTTCATCGAATCTATATTATTACTTTTGGTGTATTTCATTAGTGAACCATTTTTCCGCAGACACCCAGCTAAGCTATTCAGTTAACAGTTATGTGTACAAATATTGCATGTCTCTGTCGTCATGCCAGTGAATACCCTTTCCATCTGAAAGATATATATCAAAATGAGCAAAAGGAAATGGAAATCATAGGGCATGCCCATTCTTTACTAGATAACACATATGGTATTCACAGTATGCACAGGTGGAGTTGACTACTTGACTGTACTTGCAAATGTTTTAATTGAGCAGCCTGTCATCGCCATAGTTCAATATATTTTGTGTATTTGCATGTTAACCCTTCGATGTTACACAACAGAGCACCTGAAGCACAACTATGCGCTGCACATGTCATTCCTATGTTGCCTTGAGCCCGTGAATGCATGTTTAATACCTTGTATTATCTGAAACTTTCAAGCAAGACACTTATATATTGAAATGCTATATGTTGCTGGGGTTCTCTCTTTTTCTCTCCATCAAACCATTTTTCTTCATCTGTACTGTGGTAAGTTCTTTCCACTAATCAGGTATGCTTATGCTTTGGTTTGCTAACATAGATACAACAAATTATGCGTTTGGATGATGGCTCATCAAAAGTTGTCACTCGAGGTCAGCAACGGTTTTGCCTTAGACGCAGTTGGGTTGACATCGACGAAGTAGTAAGTTTCTTACATTTAGTCCAATCACATGTTATTCTGTAATGCTATGAACCAGAGCTCCATAGGGTGTAACTTCCTTTTGTTTTTATCCATTGACAGCCATGGGGTGAAGTCCAAATCATCGCAGAAGATACACCTTTAAGAACTCCAAGAGATGCATTTGGACAGTTAGCTGCAAGTAATTCCTTCAAGCAATGTGATTCATCAGTGCCCAGTTTTGGTGTATCTTCTTTCAAGCAGAAAGATCTTATGGACTCTGATTGTGATTTTGATTCTCTGTCATCCACTAGTACTTCAAGTGACCATTCCATGACAGATACAAGGACATACTATTCCTCAAATGAAGACGAAGATCTCATGCCTGAACTGTCTTGGCAGAAGCATGAATCTGTGAATGAGTTTGCTACATTAAGTCATCCGGTCAAGGATACCACCATGGGAGATGATGATAATCTTTGGTTTGCATCCCCTAAATCCTTGTCGACAGTGAGGAAGAAATATGCTGGACGACAGAGACCGTACCATGCTGCTTATAATTCAAGGATGGCATTGGAGGCTCCATTATCATTTTGGCCCCGATGGGCTTACGATATGTACGATTCATATTCACTTGCACGCAGGGCTGCAGGTACCGAGTTATTTCACATCTTCTTGGTTATAATGTAGCAAAAACTATGTCCATATTGGTATGGTGAGTTGTGATTAAGGCTTATGAATGACCTGAGCTTACTTTCATGGCAGATCTGTGGAGACAGATAATCACAAAACCAAGCATGGATGATTATGTGAAAAAACCAGATATGTTGTCGTTTCACATTGGAAGTAATCTGCCCATGCCAGGATCTGTGAAACAGGAATTGCTTGACATTGATGGAATCTCATACCGGCTACAGCGAGAGATTCAGATACTGAAGGCCTTTAATCTCATACGATGTAAAAATTGCCTGGTAAATGTTTTTATTATCTTGATACTATTATTTCACTGTAATTCCTGATCATAGTTTGAGCTTCTTTTCCAACACCATCTGATGCCTCAATCTTCATTGCATTAGTTCTGTTATGTGGTTTCTTAATCTTCACTGCTCTGGTCCTGCTTACTTGGATTGGGTTGTTGTTGGGTTTACCTCTCTGGTTTGCAGTTGCAGCCAGAGGTCTACCTGGTATGCTGTAGCAAGCCGCAGCTGCATGATAAGCAACAGCTGTGACATAAAACCAAATTGCTTCATGTAGGCATCTGTGCTGTGGCCAGTGTTTTCAACAACCTCGCCACCATGGTTTCCCGGCAGATGAGGTCTAGATAAAAAGTTAAAAAGCACTGGTGTTTAGAAAGTCATGCAATTTCTTTGTGCACATTAGTGTTCTGAATTGCCATGTAAAAAGACCAGAAAATAATTCTGAACCACTGTTCTCTACCTCTAAATAACTAAAATTCACTACAGATTTTCCCGTGTTGTTATTTGGAGTTGGCTTTGTAAAATTGAGTCCAGGTGGCACCCGCTAGTTGTCTCCTTCAGGAAAACAGTAGTCAATTTACCTGCTGCAAATATCTTAAAGAGGGAGTGATGTACAAAAATAAGAGGGGAGTTTCGTAAAGCTGGCTTGTCCAGATATGAAGAGCTGTGTAGGACTTCCTTTTGGCTCTTAGGAGAACTATGTTGATCACTTTTTTTTAAGATCTTGGAGAATGGTCCTGGCTATTTCGAACATTGGCTATGAATTTTAGCAAAAGACAAAACTTAACTTAAATGCAAGTTGAAGGTAGTTTAGTTTTTTAATTTATATGGCAATGTGACAAGTCGATTTATTATTGTAGGCTCTCATCGCAAGACGTAGTGACAAGGTGGTAATGTCTTGTGATGACCCAGTTGGTGCATATGTTAAGTCGTACGACTCTATGCCGGAGGTGATAACAGTGCACAATGCGTCCGGGCTTGCACTCCATGGCAATCCTTCTAAAGATCACAGCTGGTTCTCAGGGTATGATCTCCTCTTCTCTGCGACTAATCTGAACTGGCAATCGCAGCAGGCAACTTCCATAGTTGCACATATTGTTTTTACACCGACTCAGAGGAAGAAATTCTTGCAGATATACGTGGACAATTGCATTGTGTGCTGCCTGTGAGTCAAACATTGGCTGGCTATTCAGGGCCGACAAGAGGACTCTTCTTCCGAAATCCTTCTGGGGGATACGCAATTCCCGAATTTCAGATGATACACAATCAGCACAGGACCGGTCGTCCACGTAGGTCGGTGGTTGCTGTTGGCATTACATTTCTCCTCGGTCCTTCCAACCTACCCTTGCTTCTCTAGAATTTTGCAGCCGAGCGTTTCTGGCGAAATGTGGCGCTTGTTCAGTCTGCAGTATGACGGGTTGCTTGTTGGAGACCATGCAGAATGTTTTTCTTGACGTTTTGGTCAAGAATTTTGATCCCAGGCGACCTTGTTCAGCCCAGTACATGCCATCGTAAATCATCTTACTGTATGTTTTATGTAGTCATCTTACTGTGTTTTATGTAGTCATCTTCCACTACTGGTTTTCAAGAACACGCAAGAGGATTTCCACTGTACTGGTAGTGTCCCAAAGTGAATGAGGTCCTGAAAGACACCCAACACAATGAGCAACACTAAAAAGGAGAAAAAATATTCCATACTTGTACACAGTAAAAGTAAAGTACTCCCTCCATCTAGAAATATAAGATGTTTTAGCTTTATAAAAGGGATGTATCGAACCTATACACTAAAAGATGTCTAGATACATCTCTTTTCCGAACGGAGGGAGTAAATCAGATCCCCGCGGTCTAATCAGGTGACATTCTATGCTTGTACACGCAAAATCATACACAACTCAAACATGTTTGTACACGGCAAAATCACACACAACTCAAACATGTTCACGAACTTTATTACATGATGACTCACATCTTTACATGGGATATCAGCTCCCTACAGAAAATCCTGTACACGAATACAAGATGTTTTGGTCTGCTAAAATAGCCTACCCAAACGTCTTATATTATGGACCAGAGGTAATATACAATCCAGATCCAACCACACATCATTCCTGGGCAGAGCGTACCATATGAGGCACCACTGCTTCATCTGTAAGAACGGTAGATGGGGCTGTACATGCAGCTCTCCGCATACTTCACCAGGTCTTTTGGGCGAGGGAGGTGGCTAGCCAATCCTGCGTACACAATAGGGATTAGTGTTTGTATTTTGCTAGAACTAAAATGCTCGTAAACAACTATGTTTTAAAACACATGCCCTACTAAATACACCGGAAAATTGATTTTTACCGAGGTCATAGGCTTTCGCAGCAACACGGGCCGCAATGTTAGCTGAGATCTTCCGGATGCTGGAGAAGGGTGGATAGATCAGACCTTTGTCAAAATGCTCAGAGGTGACCTGTTCTGCTAGACCTTCAGCTGTTCAACACCGAAAGCAAAACAAAGTTAGTGCAGTCCAACAGAGTAGTGGCACAACGCTTATAGAATTACCTGCAGCAAGGACCATATCATCTTTCACCCGTATCGCCCCTGAGATCACTACACCTAAACCAAACCCTGGGAAGATGTATGCATTGTTCGCCTGATATTTTCACAAATGGAAAACGTGTCAAAAACTCAAAACAGGGATTGCCACACACACATAAACACAATTTTCCAACCTGGGCAGGTACAAAAAGCTTCTCGTTGTATTTGACCGGATCAAATGGGCTTCCACTTCCAAATATTGCACGACCCTACATGTACACATATAATCTCGTTAGGCATGTGTGTTTGGACATGCTTTTCAAGGAGATGTAGCTATAACTGAAAATTTGATTTCTTAAGGATAGCATGGGGTAATCTGTAGCAGAATACAACCTGACTCCATGAATATGCCTGCTCAGCAGTACATTCAGATTTCGATGTTGGGTTGGATAGTGCGAGTATGATTGGTCTCTGCATTTGTTGGAACTATTTGTCAGTCATATGGGTAATTTGCCAAGGCAGGCAGACAATTTAGTGTTCTCTTGAGAACTATGGATGCCGATGATGTCGGTGTTACCTTGTTAATTGAAGACATAGCCTCAATCACCTCCTTGGTGAAACTTTGACCCACACCGGCTGATCCTATGAGCGCTGTAGGTTTGATATCCTGAAAAATAGAAATAAATTTGCTGCGTGGTTGGAAAAAGTATACACTAAAAAAATTATGTATCTCTCTTAAATTCAGTCTAGCTTTGCACCTTGATGGCACTTAAAAGATCCTTGACTGGTTCATGCTCATGTGCATATAGCTTCTTAAAAGGCTGTATAGACTCTTTACGTGAACTCACGATCAATCCCTGCAACCCACGACATATCAGGTCATGGTCTGCTTATAGATAGGTTGCAACTGGGAGGGAATTCTTTGTATGAATACCTTTGAATCAACAAGCCAAATATTTTTGCGAGCCTCTTCGGGTGAAAGGTTAGACTGAAACATAAAATTGAGTAGCATCATTAATTAAAGCACTCCCCAAAGCCCAATCACAGAAGTTAACAAACCAATTACCTGCATTGATATCTCCAAAGCAACTAGTTCAGCAATGCCTGTGCCAGCCTGCAAGAACAGAGAGTTGTGCACTGATTACTCACTTGGTAACAACTCAAAAAAACCAATTGAGACTAACATGCTTGGCAGGGTTCACTAGAGGCGTCATGAGTAAGGCAGGATCCACCATTTATGCAATAAGATTACCAACCTCTCCGGCACCGAAGAACAAGAATCTGTGATCAGCTAAAGTTCCCCCAACAAACTTCAGACCGGCAATGAGTCCCGCAAGGACCACCGCAGCTGTGCCCTGTGTATACCGAAGTTACTTCTACGGTTGCGTGACACAACGCATACAAAAATCCACTGGTTTTGCTGTGAGAAATTATGATAGTTGCAAGATACAAAAAACATATAATCTGGCCCGAGTACCTGAATATCATCATTGAAGACGAGATGGGTAGCCTTGTACTTCTCAAGAAGGGTAAATGCATTGTGATTCGCGAAGTCTTCAAACTGTGAAGTCAGAACAAAATTTTCGTCGGGTGACCATGAGAAGCTGGTAGCAGTTCAATTGGGGGACCAAAATAACTGTTCTTACTCTTCTCATACCTGAACAAGGGCCTTCTGCCCATAATTCTGCTTAACGGCAGCCATGAACTCGTCAAGAAGCTCAGCGTATTCCTAAATCAAGAAATGGAGATGAACTGTGAGTGCTCATGACCATATTGTGATAACTGAACTGATGTAGCCAAGGAAGATGCAGCAAACGTGGAACCTGGCCAGTTGCCCTTTTTTGCCGCAATCCAATGTAGAACTCATCATTCAGTAGCTCCTCGTTGTTCGTCCCCACATCGATGGTTATAGGTAAAGCCTGGGGCGTAAAATAGAAAAGAGGTTGCATCAATTTATCAATTCCTCACTACAGAACAAGATGTACTTATGAACTTACAGCAGATGGCCTGACACCACCAAGAGCCGTGTACAGAGCAAGCTTCCCCACGGGAATTCCCATACCCTGCAGCACATGATTTCCATCCGCGATAAGCAACAAACCAAAGAACTCGGTCAAAGAAATCGGTGAGGTCGATGACTGACCTGGCAGCCAAGATCTCCGAGGCCTAAGATGCGCTCTCCATCGGTGACAACGATCACCTGAATACTCTTCTCCGGCCAGTTCCTCAGCACCTCCAGTATCCTTCCCCTGGAGCATCAGGAACAGGATCACCACACAGATGAACTCAATCCGCTTACACAGAATGAAACGAACGAGGAGGCGAAACGTACTTGTCCTTGAGGCTGATGTAGAGACCCTGCGAGCGCCTGAAGATGGAGCCGTACTTCTGGCACGCCTCGCCGACGGTGGGCGTGTAGACGACGGGGAGCAGCTCCTCGACGTTGTCGATCATGAGCTTGTAGAAGAGCCGCTCGTTCCTCTCCTGGAGGTCCATGAGGAACATGTACCGCTGCAGGGGCACCTCCAGCTGCCGCACGTTCTGCAGCAGCCGCTTCTCCTGGAGCTCCTGGGACAGCACCACCGGAGGCAGCAGGCCTCGCAGGTAGTGCGCGTCCCGCTCCTTCTCCGTGAACGACAGCCCCTTGTTGTGCCGCGGATCCCTCAGCAGGGAGTGGCCGCTGCAAGTCCAGCGAGGTGAGGCCGCGTCGCTCCACAGTTTCCGTGCGATCGATCACGAGATGACAAGAAGGCGAGCTGACGGACGTATGTACCTGGCGATGCAGACGGCCCAGGGCGTGACGGGCTGGTCCTCGGTGGCGCGGTCCTCGCCGTAGGCGTCCTCCACGCCGCCGGTGGCCACGCCCGCCATCGCGGCGTCGGACGAAGGCGGCGCGCCGCCGTTCCTTCCTTCCTCATCCCCTGGTCGTCCTCCCGCCATAGCCGCTGATACTATTCTCCTCCTGCTAGCTCCTGCTGTTGCTGCCCACGCCTCTCTGGTACTAGATGCAATGCGAGCCAAGCTGCTGCGGTGTAGCCCGAGCATAAAGGGAGCGGGGGGAGGAGGAACTGGAGAGAAGCCGCGCGGCGGACAGGGAAGACGTAGTGACACCGTCGCCTCTTGTCCGGTGACACGTCGCAGGAGAGGTGGCGCCACGCCACGGTAGGCCGGCTCTAGAAACTCTCCGGTGCCAGGCCGAACCGGGCCGTCGGGGCCGGGAATTTTCTTCCACCTGGAGAAAAACCGGGCCTGCTCAGCCCGGTTAGGCCGCAAGCCCAGCCCGGTCCAGGCTCGCGTCGCCATCTCAAAAACCCAACCCACGCCCCGATTCTGCTCTCTTCTTCCTCCATCCAGAGTCGCGCAGCCAAATCCGAAGCACGCACGCGACGGCCGGGAGGGACGGACGCCATGAGCCGCGCGCTCCTCTCCCACATCCTCCACCGCCCGCCCCTTCTCACGTACGCTCTCGCTCTCTGTCGCTCGCGCTTCTCCATGCCCATTAACTGCTTCGCCTCTCGTCGCTGACGCTGAAACCTTTTCCCTCGCTCTCCCCGCGGCGCAGGTCGAGGAGTGGCGTCCGAGGAGGGGCGATTCCTTCGCGCCTCCGCGCTCTCCGTCTCAACTGCAGCGCGTCTGAAGCCACCGCCTCGACAGATGAGGCGCCTGCTCTTCCGACAAGGAAGTAAGTCGCACGCCTCTCTCCTTGCTCGTGCGGTGTTCGACGTAATGCGTTTGCTGGACTCTGCGCCTCCCGCTTGTATCTGTGTAGTTTCGTGCAGCGCGTTGTGCGGAATTTGGGGCTTGCATAATTTCTCGCGTTTGGTTGAAGGTCAGTGCAATGCTGAATTGTGGATACAATGTTGAATGTGCTAAGATTGCCAGTCTATGATGCAATGCAACATTAGGATATCATCAAGATGAACCACTGCTTGCTTCTAGATATTTTGGTGTAGTGTTTCGGAGGTGTTAGAGGCCTAGAGGGTTGGGAATGCCAACTCAGGAGTAATGTGGAAAGTGATGTAGACTTATTGTAAAGGCATGATAGCACCAGCAGCTATCGTGGTAGTCTAGTCAGTATTCTTTTTTGAAGGCAGTCTAGTTAGTATTTATCAGGAAATTATTTGAGCAAGTAAGAATTGTATAATGCATACTCCATTAAGGGAACTTGTGCTTTGGTGGCATTTTTGTCGTGCATCTCTCTGATTTTGGCCATCTAAGTGCACAGGGTTCCAATTCATTCTGTGTTCCTCTTAGGGATGCCATTTTTTTGTTTGCTCCGACGGTCACCTGCTTGTAATACTTTATTATTAACTGTTTTGGATGCATCCTTTGGTTTGATCAATGTATTTCTCTTGTAAGGCCTTTGTGGTTTTTTATTAAATAATGAAAATAACTGTATGCATCCTTTGGATGCAGAGGCTGGAGGTATGCCCTCCATTTCGATTTTTTTTTTAAACTGTTATGAAATCAAATGAGGTTATGCATGAGATAAGACTACAATTCATCATTGAAGATCCAAATAGTAGTTATGAAGTGGATTAGTATTGCCCACAGTATATAATAATATGAAATGTATTTGTGTACCAAGGTCACGTGGTCGTCCTGATAAATCCATTTACTTGTTTCTTTTATATTGTAATTTGAACAACAATCTATGTGCTTACCCACTGCAGGAAAAGAGTAGTTTCTGGTGTACAGCCAACAGGAATGGTGCACCTTGGAAATTATCTTGGCGCTATTAAGAATTGGGTTGCACTTCAGGTACTGCATAATTTGATTTGTAACTACATTGTTCTATCTTATTACAGCGAAAATGCTTAGGCTGTACTCTTAATATCACAAAAGGAAAGTTTTCAAAACAGTGAAGCGAGGAAATATTAATCAAACAGTGTAACTGCAAGGCTGGTTCAATTTTGACACTATTCCACCTTCGAGAACTAAGAAGCTACATATCCAGTGCTAAAGTAATTATCTATTCTATCTATGACTTGCATCTTCTTATCCTTTGTTCTGTATAATTCCTTGCAGGATTTATATGAGACATTCTTTTTCATTGTGGACCTGCATGCGGTAAGCTGTCTCACGGGCATCCTACAACAGAAGTGCAATAAGTTTGTAAAGTTTGTAGTTGGTTGTGAATAGCTGATTAACACAATCTAGCTATCACCTATCAGCATTCCCTTTTCTATTTTTTCTGGTGCTTTGGTCAAACTTGGATACCTTGTATGGTTGGATACTCTTCGATCACAAGCTGCAACTGCAAGATCATTTTGTAATACCCGAGGTTCATCAAAATGTCTAATTAGATCATAAAAAGTACAGTATATGTTAACCAAACAGTGTTAATGCTGTATATATAAACTAGTGTTATCTTACAAGAACCAAGCAGCTGCATAATGTTCATTTTCGATTATAATGAATTTTTTAAAATATTTACCCCGTGATTCATTCGGCTAGCCAAACATTTGATAATTTATGTTTATCACAATGTTCAAACATGTGCAGATTACTTTACCATATGAAGCACCACAGCTATCTAAAGCTACAAGAAGCACCGCTGCAATTTATCTGGCATGCGGCATTGATAGCTCAAAGGTCTGCTTCGCATACCTATGGTTTGGTGTTCCTGTTGTGGATAGTTTCTGTTGCTGAAGGTTTTATGAAACTTTGTGTGTTTCCAGGCCTCCATTTTTGTACAATCTCATGTCCGTGCTCATATTGAACTGATGTGGCTACTGAGTTCTTCAACTCCTATTGGTTGGCTTAACAAGATGATTCAATTCAAAGAGAAGTCACGCAAGGCGGTGCGTCATTCGCTGTACGATAGCTTCACTGGCAACTTGTTTTTTAGCTGAATACCATATAAGCCATCGTAGTACCAAAGGGATTTTTGAAAACGATAGCTCAATTCAGAAATAGGCATCTTTTTATGTTGTGAAGATTATGTGGCAATCAAATAAGCACCTTCGCAATTCATGACTAATATGATTAACCTTCAGGAAAAAAACTCTAGATCAATAATATGCACTGGCATATGTTCCCTGGTGATTTATAAGATCTTATTGAGAAATGAGATGAAGGAAAAAAGCTCCTTTCTGTATAGCCATTAAGAATACGTGTGCTCGTAGTCTACTGATGTATGATCGTATTTTGCCTGACATGATTCTTGATCTTGAGAGAATCTTGAGAGAGCAGTTGTATGTGACGATGACCAAACCTTAGGTTCCACAATTGCATGATTTCATGCATTATTGAATCAGGGATAGATATTCTTCTTGCAATAGATTATTTTTATTTATTTGGCACATGTTGTGCCTTATGATTTTCTATCATGGTTCCGTTCGATATCAAGGATGCCTACCTGACACCAAGGATGAAGTTCAGGCATCTTGGAGCCTCTGATTTGTCATTAGACCATAAGTGTGATGTCTTAAACTAAGTGATATACAATTTTCTGACTTTGTAAAAAAAAATTATAGCATTGCCATTTACTGAATTGTTAGTTCCATATTTTTAGTGATCAGATCAGATGAACGCAGGCTTTATTTTATACATTCCAAATCAGTCCCTATGCGAATTTCATCAATTTGTTAGTTTTGGTAGATTTCATTAGCAATGTATTGTATTGCTCATGTCTCTCATAAATTACCAGGGTAATGAAAATGTTGGAGTGGCACTTCTGACATATCCCGTTCTAATGGCTTCTGACATTCTTTTGTACCAGGTAAAGTTTGTATGTGGCTACCATTGTGTTACATTTGTCCTACCTCATGTTATAAGCATATAATTCCACTTCAAACTTGTGACTTTTACACTGCATTCCTTACATCATTGTCAACAATAGCTGATTTTATTGGTTGCAGTCCGATTTGGTACCTGTTGGTGAAGATCAGACACAGCATTTGGAATTAACTCGTGAAATCTCCGAACGTGTAAACAATCTCTATGGTGGAAGAAAGTGGAAGAAAATGGGAGGGTGAGAAAAGCTAAACTATTATCTACATATTTTGAGATACTAGTAGCTGTCTCTCACTATGATAATGTCATGTCTGTTTGCAGAAGAGGCGGTTCATTATTTAAGGTGTGTGTAGTCATTCATACAAATGGTTTGGTATTATTTCCAAACCCTTGAGCGAGGGATGCTTTGTACTTTTGCTTACTGAACTTTCGGAGTTTATTTAGGTTCCTGAAGCCCTTATCCCTCCAGCAGGGGCCCGTGTTATGTCCCTAACTGATGGTCTCTCCAAGGTAATTGACCATACCTTTTTTTTACCTGATCACAAACTAAAGTAAGTACTTTTCTATGGTCAGTATACTGCTAGTTTAGATGTTCATCCTTGATCATATATATACCTATTATCTGCGGAGCTGATTCAATACACATATTCTACTTACCTCAATGAGCTGTATGTTTATGATGTACTGTACTGACGTTCTGTTTTATTGGTGATAGATGTCTAAGTCTGCTCCTTCAGATCTATCTCGCATTAACCTTCTTGACCCAAAAGATGTAAGTACAGGGTAATATGAATTAAGTGTTGTGCTTTTGTGTTATTTCTTCCATCATCTGACTGTGTTAATGTTTAGGCCTACATTGATTTATTCTGATAGCTGTCTGACTATTTGCAGGTGATTGTGAACAAAATCAAACGCTGCAAAACTGACTCGCTCCCAGGGTCTGTAGCCTCTCCTTCCCTCTCTCAGCCAACTGAAATTTATAAATATATCCTTTGGTAGGAAACTCATGTCATTCAACTTGTACACTCCAGCTTGGAATTCGACAACCCAGAGAGACCGGAGTGCAAAAATCTTCTCTCAGTCTATCAGATCATTACTGGAAAAACAAAAGAGGTAGTTAACTTTCACATGCTTGAGTACTACACCTGCTCAGTCAGAACATGAAACAGCGTCTCATGCAAATGAACGTTTTCATCCATGTCCAACATCATATTGTTGATTGAAAACATATTTTACCCACTTGGTTTTGCAGGAAGTTGTTAGCGAATGCCAAGATATGAACTGGGGGACATTCAAGGCTACCCTTACGGATGCCTTAATTGATCATCTGCAACCTATCCAGGTATGGTAATCTGAGGATTTTCACCGTCTGATCATGTTCATCCTTCGTGTTTCTCCAAGTATACTTAATCATTGTACCGAACACTTGCTAATTCAGATTTTTTCCCCACTTCTATAATCAATTTCATTTTGCATACACCCGCTGGTTATTACATTCATCTTTTCACATTTCTGTAGGTCCGGTATGAGGAGATCATGGCTGATCCTGGTTATTTAGATAGTGTTCTGGTAGATGGGGCAGGGAAAGCTTCTGAGATAGCAGACGCCACCCTCAACAACGTATACCAAGCCATGGGTTTCTTGCGCAGATAGTGTATGCTTCCATGCAGAACATTTCACAAGCACTACGGGTTCAATTTTTTGCAGAACTGCACAATATTAGTCTTCTGGCTTTTCTACATCTCCAATTTAGACAGGCATGTTAGCACTGTTAATCGTTTTCTTTGATAATACTTGAATTAACAACAAAGTTTGATGATTTAATAATAGGATTGTGAGCGATTTATTTTTCAAAGTATAATGTCTAAATTACATCTGATGTTATGATAGGAATTTCAATAACAGATGCATATGAACGTTCTCTACAAGGTTTTGAGTAAGTAAAACTACTGCTCCAAACGTTTCTCCCTGTTGTACTTTAACTGAAATGAAAACAACGCAATGTTCACTATATCCGTGCTCTTGCTGTAGTAGCAACATTCGAGCAGCAGGTACTATTTCAGAACATCACAACATAAGACATTAGAGTTGTATGGTGTTCACTATACAGCCTTCAGTTGCTAGCTCTGACATTTTCATAAACTGTATGGTCGCTAATTTAATCAACAAAGCAAAGGTTTCATGTTAACCCTCCACCCAGGACTGACGCGGCCTGGCTGATAACTCGAGCAATCCTGTGAACCTCATGCTGTACAGATTGCCAGGATTCAGAAGTATTTGTCCTCTTTGCTGTCTGAATGGCATCATCAACACCTGGATACACTTCCGCCCCATAGTCATTGTACAGTGAAGGTCCATAAATCTGCGTGATTTCTTTTCAGTGAGCACAGTGATTCTAATGAACCAAAAATATGTTTTGCCAAAACCACAGCAACTTACCATGTGTTTGTACCATGGTCTCCCGGACAGTCCTTCCCGCTCTGTGAACGCTCGTTCAGTCATCATCAACCGGTCATTCAGATCTCTTACCTTCAATGGATTGTGTCGCCAAGGGGACCAAACTTTCCAGGTTTGTAGAGCCTAATTACGGAAAAGAACTTACAATGCTCAGTGTTAAAACAACGAACTAAAAAAAGCAGGCAGCAACCCAAAGAAGCAGATACCTTAAGTTCAGAATCCACTTCTAGAACTGCCCTGTCAAACTCTTTGATTGATTTGTGGAGGGGAGATAAGCTGACAGGCATTCCCAGTACTCTCTCCTTTATATTGGCCGCACCATTCTGCCAAGCAAGCGCTATTGTCAGGATCCTCCAAAATTAAACTTCTAATTACTATACTACTGTAGGAATATGTGCAGTTCCAGAAAAGCTAGTCCATAATTAATGGGAGAGCTCTGAGAGACTATCTTTTCTTAAACAGACGTCAAAATGCTGTCATTGTGTATCGAGAAGAGCTCTCAAGACATGTTACCTCAAGCTCTGCAACATAAGAGCTGTAGTTGAAGGGTAGGATCTCCTCATCTGAAAGCCTCAAAGCAAGAAGTCCCCACATGCTTGCCACTACAACAAGAGATGATGTTAACTTGAGTTTTGGCCAGTGGCTTATGCACGTATGCAATTATTCTACAAATGCAACTAAATTTAGTACAACATATTTTTGACGATCAACTCAAGCAAAAGTAGATATGGCGGACATTGGACAATGCATACTTCACTTTATGATAATAAGGAGCATGCCTCGGAGTTCTATGTATGCAAAGTTGTAAACATGATCTAAAGAAATTGCAGACAGGAAGGAGAAGAGCACTACAAGGTTGGAACCGCAACACAGCAGGAATACCTAACACAATCTAAAGGAACAGTTGAAGAAGCATGCTTGTGACATTATCAAAATGCCATAACATGCATGATGCATCCCTGCCCCTGCATCATGAGTAACCTCCATTATACGTTTATTGCATCACTGATTCACTTAATATGGTTAGATCTACACTTGTCGCATTTAGCAATGTCCAATGAACGTTTTTTTTTTGTTATGTGCCTGTTGCTGGATAGGCGCTGACAAGCTCCTGACCACCATGACAAGTTTTCGAATCTGCATAAGCAGTGCCATTGTTATGGGCTATGAGCAAATGGAGGTGGAGGTTTATGTTGAAATGAGGGTAAGGGCATCTTCAATGGAAAGACGCTTATACAGGCGCTTAAGAAAGAAAAATAAATCAAGGCTTCCATAAGCGCTGCAGCTTCCAATGCAAAAAGCTACGCAAGAGCGCTGATTAAGCTAAGGGCCCACCGTTCATCCACCCACCATCCAAACAAATAGTATTAAGCGCCCGGCACAACTTGAAGCGGCGATACTACGCCAGAGACCAGGATCGGACCAGGATTGAAGCGCACACGGGCATAACGGCAGGGATTGTATTCCCTAGAGCCTGTTCAAGCGCCTGCGTTGTACATGCCCTAAGGGCCATCTTATGTCATCACAAAATATAAAACAGCAGCTCAAGGACAAGCTGCTTGTGGGCAGGTGTGTAATGTCATGGGCAGAGTTAGGAAAGATAAGTACTCCTTCTGTACCGTTTAATCAACGCGGTAGACAACAACACAAGCTGCAAATATGTGTCGATTAAATTGGAATGGAGGGAGTATATATTTAGTTAGGAAAGACAGTAGTTTAAATAGGACAATAAGGATGTGATTTAGTGGGGAAGTGGTGATTCTATCATAGCGGTCCAGTCGAGTTTACCCTACAAAAGGGACACCATGTATTCATTATCAATTAAGCAATAAGAATAATACACTAGTAATCCTAATCCCAATCTCTCACGTATATCCCTCTCATCTCTGCACCATGGCCAGCATACCCTTGCCCCATGGAGCCATGCACCCAACCTTGTCACGTTCATCGGTCTTAGGACCGGTACCAATTTTAGCACATGGTAACACCATGTCGGTAGAAGATATGGGATACCTGCGACATGCCTGCGGAACATGGGATCTCCATACTTTTCCATCCATGTGAAGTCATCATACAGGCTATGGTACACGGCATAATCTGCAAACAAGTAGCACTCTTATTCGATTAAATCAAACAAAACATCACAATCATTTGAGGGTGCAAAACAATATTTTTTTCAGGGATAGACCCGACAACAAAATATTTCAAGGAACATAACTTACTGAACATAGGAAGATAAAAACTTATAACAAACCTGATCCAATAGACATGTCAACTGAAGGGATACCAATATGTTGAACAAATGCAGAATAATCTGATCCTCCACCTCCTAACCTTCCAATCTGTCAACATAAACCTTAAACTTGCATCTAGTATAACAACTGCATCACATACCTGAACTTAGAACAAAATGAAACAGAACTATGTCTAAACTATACATAATATTTCCTTTCACATGCCAGGTGCTCGGAATACTAAGAAACAATTGCCTGACAGGCTTTACCTAAACATTAAGTGCTTACCAGAGTACTATCAGAAGCCATCCACATGTCATACAGACTTTCTGTTCCATTGTCGGGATTTGGAACCTTCCTCGAACAGAAAGAAAACACAGAATATTAAGAGAAGTAGAGAACACTCATGACAAGTTCACGTTTTAACTTTTAGTAGACAATCCTGCTGACAACAATTCCATTATGCAGTAAACTATTCTGTCTTTCAAATGTACCAATTATAAGCAATGACAAAACAAGGTAAGCACATGCTAGAGAGAAAATAATTTACTCAATGTAAATTAGTTGCTCGACTGTTCCTTTGGCATAATTGCATGTTCAAATCACTCATAATTTTTGTTTATGTACGAGTTACTCAGGGTGTGGCAAAGTCTGGCAAGTTTGGTTATAAACAAAACAGGCCTTGGTCAAACCACGGCTTGATACAATCAACTTTAGAGCTCTTCAACTAAATGTTATCGCACCATCCGGGCAAAAAATAAAAATGTGATCATGGAAAAAAAGGCATGTGTGGGTTGAGCCTGACTAACATAATTGTACATCTTTCCTATTGAACTGAAAAGACATGTTTATGTTAAACTAGGATACCAGTTTACTAGCTTGCTTGAGCAACTCATCAAGTTGAGGAGTGGCTGATGCATCAAGTCCAGAATTACACGCCCCAATATCTACATTCAAGTAAGCAACAGTTCTCGAAGTTAGGATTGCCCTGTTCTCTTCAACCCATTCAGTGGATCCTATCTGCAAGTCGTTAAACAAATTAGTATGAGAAGAACAGGTGACTGCTTAATAATAGAGAGGGGGAGAGAGAGAGAGAGACCAATCCGTACTCTTCAGCATCCCAGTTACACAAAATGATGGTCCTACGAGGTCTCCAACCCTTGTTCTGTAGCTTAGACAATCTTTGAGCTAGCTACATTCAATGTCAGGTAATAAGCCAAATGTGTTGCTCCAAATCATAAGTAGATTAAATCAAGAGGGGTGACATAGAGTAACCGAATATGACATACCTCAAGCAAGGCTGCCGTTCCGCTGTTCGGGTCAGCTGCCCCAAATGTCCATGCGTCACGATGGTTGCCAAGGATAACATACCTGTATGTGCATCATAATTAACTATCTTACCAGGTTTTTAGTTATGCATACATAAATTATTTTATTTGCAAAATCGGTGGTATTAATGAAACAGTTGAAATATGATGCACATTATCATATCAGAAAATAACCTAAGGTGGTTCTTAGTATCTGTTTAAAATTGCAATCCAAGAAACTTCTGATCAGGTATTGATGAAATGTAGCTGACTGTGTAGTCAACTCCAATGAACAAATTTTGCTGAACTATTATCCGGGGACCAGGGCATTCAAATGTAGGAATATGGTACGGATTTGGAGTCAGTCACCAATTGCCAGAGGGCGCAATGTTGCCGACAGTATAGGGGTTAATTTACCGAGGCAACCGAAATGTAGTATGATGTAGTTGCCTGGATGGTCAGCTGTTTGGCCATTTGGGGATATTGACCAGAAAAGGAGATTGTGGAGAATTTTGTTTACCTATCAGGTTCTTCTTTCCCTTCAATCACTGCAATAACATTCTGAATAGTCCCCATCGTCTCGTTCCCCTATGAAGAAACACAAGTATTGCTGAAGTGGGAACCATAATAAAGAGCAAAATCAGATTTCATCCCCACAGCAACTCACTGCGTAGGTAAGATTGAGCACCGCCGGCCCGGGCCCGAGATGGTAAACCGGCGCGCCCTCACCGCCTTGCCAATCCTCTGGCGCAACATCCCCGCCGATGAGCTGTAGTATCTCCTCCCCGTCCCTTCCCGAAACCGGCAGCGCCGGTATCCCCGGCATGTCGTCCGTGGACATCGCTTCTGCAATGCTCACGCGCTCGCACCCTTCCGACGACGGCCACATCGGCGTCGTGGGGTCCCCCACCCCCTTGAACGTGCTCCCCACCTGCACGCCGGTCGGCGGCATCCACGGCCCATCCGGAAAGGCCTTCCCCGGCGTGTAGTCCTTGAAATCAGTGTATATCACCGCCGCCGCCGCGCCAGCGACGCGGGCGTTTCTCACTTTGTCGCCACGGTACACCTTGCCGTAGCGCGCGATTGCGACCTTCCCGGTGACGTTTACGCCGCGGGAGGCGAGGTAGGCGTAGTCCTCCGCGCGGCCGTAGTTGGCGTAGACGGCCTCGGCGGCGGCCGAGCCGGACGCGGCGTAGGCGAGGAAGGTGGGGACGACTTCCGCCGAGACCGCGGCGTAGGGGTCGTCGGGGTAGGTGTCCTGCACCAGCGCGAAGGCGGTGGCGGCGCGGCCCGGAGCGGATAGGGAGAGGGAGCGGTGGAGGGGATAGGAGAGGAGGACGGAGTAGGGCGTGACGCGGGTGGGGAAGGAGAGGGAGGAGAGCGTGGAGACGACGTGCTCCGCGGCGGCGGCGTTGGCCTCGGTGCCCGCGAGGTGGGGGCGGGCGGTGAGCGCGCGCAGGTGCGCGGCGGCGGTGTCGTTGGAGCCCAGGGAGAGGAAGAGGGAGTGGTAGTAGGACGGGGAGGGCGCGACGAGGAGGTGGTAGTAGGTGGCGAAGGCGGCGGCGACGAGGAGAGGGAGCGGGTGGAGCCTCGCGGCCGCCCGGCGAGGAAGGGGAGGAGGGGCGGCGATGAGCGGTGTCCGCGTGGACGGTTCGTCTTCGAGGTGGGGAGGCGCCATGGCTGGCGTATGCTGCGGAGGCGGAGACGCCGGACCGGCAGTTTCATTATCTTTCGCTGACATGTGGGTCCCGGTGAAAGGTTTATGTTATTTAAGTTATCTTTCGCTGTCGCTGGGTCCCGGTGATTCGTCGACTAGTGGTCCGATGCGTTTTCCATCTTTACAATTGATGAAGTGGGCCTGGCTGAGTGGGGGAAGACGTGGATCGGTTCTCATTGGGCCTTTCTTTAGGACTTCTTGATCAAAGACGATTGGATAATTTACCTTCAAGATGTTGTTCCTTCATCTAAATTTTTTTTTGTTCCTTATTCGTCGCTCGTCGGCCAGCGTAAGTTTAAAAACCTCGCATTCTCATGCACTGTGGTGGATAACCAGGCGCCTCTTGAAAACATTCCATGCAAGTTTTTTTTACGCAAATTCTGATCTATTAATAATCATTAACATCAAAATAAAAAGTTTTAATAATAATAAAAATTACAAATAGGTGACTGAACCACCTAGCTACGACTGTAAACACTAGCGCGGACTGAAGGCACGCTGTTGTCTTCACCCCTCCATCATCGGAGTTGGACAGAGCTTGTTGTAGTAGAGCATATCGTGGTAGACAGACGAGAAATCATCGTGCTAAGGCTCCAAAGAACCGGAGCATCAACCATCGCCAATGATGACAGTCGTAGATTGAAAGAGACTGACCTAAAATCACATAAACGATCACAAAAACTGAACGGATCCTGCCAAACACACGACTCCATGAACCCCTTCGTCGATGCTAGGCACACCACTAGAGCGAGGATAGGGTGGGGAGGACCTTATTCTAACTTCAGAATATCGCCACCTCCTCACCATCCCAAAGAAAACACAATAAAAATCCAAGGCTTTCTTTGATTTATAGCAATTTTGTAGGAAAAGTGTAGGATTTCTATTCCTATAGGAATTTGCATTGTAGCAGCGTTTGATTCACATAAATACATGGAAGGAAATCTGTAGGAAAATTTTCTTTGCAGCTAGATTTCTATGCAAAACACCCCAAGAAAACAATTCAGTCTAACCTCATTTTTTCTATCCTTTGAAGAAAGTTTCCTTTGCAGTTTTTCAGTTACATTCCTACCAAATTCCTATTCCGATTCTTACATTTTTGAGATCCTATGAATCAAAGAATGCCTAAAACAAGAACAGGAACATTCTATGCAAGTTTAGTGTGTGCAAGTTTTGTCTTTACGATTTATCTGCCCAAGTTATGTTAGAACTTTGAGATGAAAAAGGTGAGTGGCTTTGAAAAGCGTTGGTATGTTTTTTGGTGCTATCGGGGATGTTTATCAATCATTTTTGTTTCAGTTTGTTTCGGTGGTGCACTTTGTTTAGTACTACCTCAATTTTGAAATGTAAGATTTGCTCTAAAATGGCTTGAATTTCGGAATGAAGGTAATAAATCAATAAATCAAACTGTTTGTGAAAACAATTATTCATTCATGCGCCATACGACCGAGATCAAGCAGGGGGATGAACATATCAAGCAGGGAGAGGCCTTCACCTTGAGATCGGGAGCTGGGGCCGGCGAGCAGCCCCCGCGCCGCCGCGACCTTCAACCGCCGCCTCCACACCACCCGCACGGCCGGGAGGAGGAAGATAGCACGCCACGGCCGCCGCCCGCCACAGGGTCGACGCCGTATGCGCCGTCCGGGGCCGTCGCCCCGATGAATCCAGTCCCAACCAGGGCCGCCACAATCAGAGCCCCAGCCACCTCCACCACCACCCAGCGCCGGTGAGGCCGAGCTGGAGAGGGGCACGGAGGGCAGAGAGCCGCCGAGCAGCACCAGTGAGGACGACCCCTCGAGACCGCCTGCCTCCATACGTGCTCGCAGGGGTTTCACGCACAGATCCCCGCCGCCCCCATCACAGGCGTTGTGGGCCTTTGCCGGCAGCCGCCTCAGGGGACGGCGATGGAGGGAGGAGCAAGGTGGGGAGGCAACGGTGGCGGGGTTAGGGTTTTGCCCCTCCCATCGCCTTAGAGGAGGCGATGCGAGGGGGTGGCTCTCTCTTGCAAGTCAACAATCAGTCGACGCGCCTTTGTGCGTGTGCTTAATTTATATCTCTCTACACTACAGGAGGCTGCAAATGAAGCCTTGAGATCATCTTTTGCGAGTTACAGGTGTAGTTTCTCATTAATGTATTTAAACAGTTGGATTTATATCGTCATTTAGCTGGTATGCACTATCTTTGTATTATTATACACTAATATACAAGATAGTTACATTGTTGCACATTAGAATTGCATTATGTCATGTTATATGGTGTGTAGTGCTTACTCGCTTATTTTTCCTTGATGTGGTTGACTAATCTCTAAATGAGAATATGACAGCTACAGTAAAATTCTTCCATTAGTTGCAGATTCTCTATTTTGCCAAGTTTTCTCTAACACGAAAACCGAAAGCTACCTACAATGCGAATTTTCGTAGCATTACAATGTTGACAAATAAGTAGCAGTTGCAACTCCTCTCTATCAAGTCACCATTACTCGACTTGTGAATAACACATAAGCGTCATGCCGTAATCCATCACTACGTGTAATCATACAAGTTGTAACACACTAGTACTGATCTTCGAAGTCCAAAGATTCTTACTCTACTGAAAGATACAGCAGGAACTAAATCAGGGCGCCCCGAAACATAAGCATCGACCATATTTATGCACGCCGCCTTTGGCTCCATAGAGTAAAGGAAGGCGGAAGATCGGTAACGGCGTTTCATTCATCACCCATTGCGATCTGTCGGAGCCATCTCTTTCAACACCCCGTATTCTTTGCATGCATTTAAACAACACTAGAATACTTATTAGTTGATGACCATGCACTGAAACAAAATGTACTTGGTACATGTAACTTTCAGAGTTTCAGTTCCATGCCGCAGAGATTTGCGGTACCAAAAACACGCACGACCGTATCACTACTAAACTAACAAATAAAGAACACGGAGGTTGGGCGAAAGATCGATGGCCGCGAGATGGCGGCTTTGATTGCTAATCCATCCATTAAACTGCTTCTAGACTCGCAGCCGCGCACCAAATTGTTATTGAATCTTAGACTGGTACGAGAGCCAACGCTGGTAAGCAAGCTGTTGTGCTGACCTAATTGACAGTTGACACCGTTCTGATCTAGCGGAATAAGCCAAACCGACGATCCCTTATTATGCACCAGCATAACGGCCACCGCGAGCTAGACATGGAAATCTTCTATGCCGCCACTACTATTTCTCTTGGCAACGGCCGCAAGACTTCATTTTGGCATGCGCCTTGGCTAAACGGTGTTAGGCCCAAAGGGGCCGTCCCTAAAATGTTCGCCATTTGCAAGAGGAAGAATTGGTCGGTGGCTCAAGCGCTCCATGATGATGAGTGGATTAAAAAGCTAGCGATTGACGCAACATCATCCATCGATCATCTTTTCCAATTTGTGCAACTTTGGGTTTCTATTCAAAGGGTGCAACTCCGGGTGGATGTGGAGGATGATATATCTTGGAAGCTTACCGACAATGGTCAATACTCGGCGGCATCCGCTTACAAATTGCAATTTTTGGGTCTTGTTGAGTCTAGTTTGAATTCTTTGGTTTGGAAAGTTTGGGCAACTCCCAAGGCAAAAAACCATGCTTGGTTGGCTTTGCAAAAGAGGCTTTGGACAGCGGATAGGTTGCGTCGGCGTGGGTGGGAGAATTGCGGCCTTTGTCAACTTTGCAAGCAAACCGAGGAAAACCATGATCATCTTTTTGTTCATTGCCGATATACCGTGAGGATTTGGGAGCTCCTTAAAGAGTGGCTTGGGTTGCAAGGAATATACCCTAGGCTTTGGTCGGGCCTAGGTATTCACGAGTGGTGGTCGTCCATGGTTGAAGGCTCGGGGCCGCATCGCAAGGGTTTGGCTACGCTCGTCTTGCTCACCGTTCGGGAGATTTGGAAGGAGCGGAATGCTAGAGTGTTTCGTCATAAGTCCTCTCCTTCTTTTGTAATTTTTTATAACATCAAATGTGAGACAAGGCTTTGGGTGCTTGCCGGGGCAAAGCGTTTGGGTGATTTGATGCCGGGAGAGTAATCCTTATAATATTAACTTTGTTACTTTTCTGTAAACTCCTTCTTAATTAATTGGAATAGGACAAAGCTTTTGCCCCCCGTTTCAAAAAACGGCCACCGCGACCTGATGTGCTTTATTTTTTGTGGCTGGGAAGGTGCCATGGACGTGCGAATCGTCCTGCTCGCGCGTAAATTAACACGAGTACGCACTGTTAAGATAAAGGTTCATTAAACGGCAATGCAAGTGCAGGAGCCCTTAACGAATGCTTAAGAAACACTAAAAGGTTCCACTGATCTGTTCTAGTCTTCTAGAGCATTCCGACTCTGAAGCGGTGACCATCTTGGTGCGCCAAAATCTTAATTAACCTCGCATTTACTTAAGCTAACCGACGTCCTCTACGTTAGGTGGGCGAAGAATGGGAGCAAGCGCAGTGCAAATTCGAGCTACAATCGCACCGATCTGCCACGTACGGCACCACGCGCCACTGCACTGTCGTCCCGTATCGATAGAGTGCCGGTAACACGCGGCCGGTGGGTGGGCGCAGGGCACCGCCGTCGTCCTCTTGTATCGACGACGACCTGTAGGCTGTAGCAAAAGCGGTCGTACTTGGCCGGTATCGGCCGTGATGATCAGCAGATTCAGCAGATCTGTCGAACACCAGCGCGGCCCCTCTGCTGCTTCGGAAACCGCGACGTTTGGGGTTTAGCCCAGAGGGGCCGAGCATGGCCGCGCTCACGGGCCGCGGCGGCGCAAAGCGTCGACACGGCGAGCAGAGCTTGCAGACCGATGGACATGGACGCATCGACAGGTGACCACGGCGAAATTCCAATGCATGGATGGAAAGGAAATCGCATCTGCAGTTTTGCTATCTTGCGTGTTCACCAGCGTTCGGCTGTTTCTGTGGTGTACAAATGATGTTGGAGAAATGGTTGACTGAGATTTTTCTTAAGCTCTTGTTGACTGCCAAAATCTCGGTCAACTTCCCGCAAAAAAAGAGAGCTCCGGAGTGTTATATTTCTAGGTGTGACTAATTCTCGGTCGAGTGAGAATCAACATAGTTTTCGGCAAGTGATGTCAGCAAGTCTCACTATCAACTGCCCACATTTTTCCTACTCCATCTGAATCAGTTTAATAGCCATGTACGTGGTTTAAGAAATCTTTGACCATTAATTTTGTTCAATAAAATGTATATTACATATAACAAAAAAAATGTCACTGGATTCTTTCCAACAAAATATGTATTATGATAGTGCTAATACACCTCTCCCTCTATTAAATTATTTCCTGGTTTGGCTTTGGTTAAAGTTGATTTTTTTGTATATCTTGACCAAGTATATGCAAAATATTAATATATACAATATCAAAGAAATATTACTAGAATTGTCAAGAAACATACTTTTAAACTATATGAATTGATTTTCTAGAAGTTCAAATCATTGATGCATACATAGTCAAAATTTATCCTAGTACAACTTTCAGTAGAAGTAAAATGAAGAGGAAATCTAAGAGGAAGGGAGTAAAAAAATAACCAGTGGAACCCGGACGCCGGCACACCCTTTGTTAAAATATAGAAAATGCTACCCACAAGTTTTAACAAATTATATAAAACTTTGCATGTACATATTACCTTGATACTTACCCATGCAATTTTTCAAAAAAAATATGTTTGTATATGGCCTACAGGAAAATGACAATATACTGTTCGGATTTATATTGTCCAAAGAAATACAAAATCTTTTTTATAGGCCACATATGTTTTTATTTTTGTTTGAAAAAATGCGGAAGTATCAAGCATGCGAGAATTATTTCAAACTTTCTGAAACTTAAGAACATATATTTTATTTTTAAAAACAAGTGCACCCGCACCCATGTCCACCAAATCCCGGTCAGGTGGGAGTACTGTATTAGCGTTGCACAATATTGACTAAAATCAATGATTTTTTTGGAGTTACCTAGAGCTCAGGTACGGTTTTGTTAATTCTCAATCGACTAAAATTTCGCTTAACAGTCAGTCCACTTTCATGCCATTGGATTGCGCTGTGATTTTTGGAGCCATGAGTTGTAACATGGGCTGCAAATGAGATCCTAGTTGCACATGCGGTCGCAAAGAAAATACCGTCAATCATTGAGTTGCTTCGTGATTCATGTTAGTCATGAACTGCAATATTAGTTGGAACTAAGAAAATGCTCCCGACCATTTGATTTTTTCGTAACTGTCATCTGTTTCAACATGGGTTGACTGAGAATTAGCTTATTTCTCAGTCAGGTGATGTCATTCACAATTTTGTACTCTCTTCGTCCCAAATTTCTTGTTGTGATTGTAGTTCTATTTCTAAACTACAATCACAACAAGAATTATGGAACAGAGGGAGTATTATATGTATAATTTTTTTATTATGTGATGAATATTTTTTTGTACCGCGTTAACCATTTTTTAGCTATAACTTATTTTTGATTTAAAAATCTCGGTTACAATCCGACTCGTTAGTAAAAATCTCAGCTAGAACTCAATTTGCAACTGAAAAATCTCAGTTGCAACTCATATGATACACAAATCATATCCATTGGTTTTAGACTTAACTGAGTTTAGCAATTCAATACTATTTATTTATATCATTTTGATGCGCATTATTTAGTGTCTAATTCAGGTAGAAAAAAAAGGCAACATGCAGCTTTGTGTTCATATGCAAAAAACAAAAGTCAGTCATCTCATGAACATTTGGCGGCAAACAGAAGATAGCATGCGCACAGGAGTCGCGATCACCTGGATATCCGGAAGAAACAGCGAGGTGGGCTATACGCAAGAGCACGGGAACAGCGACGGCCGGCTAACACATGCACTGCGTACTTGCGTACACTCATGGCCAGAAGAGCTAGAGCGGCGCGAGCCGCGAACACGCGCCACCAGCAAGCAATCAGCGTAGCAGCAGCTCGTGAACCGCGCCTGGCTCGAGCTGCCCTCTGTCACTCCACTCCATAATTCCCTACTGTTCTCTTCTCGCCCGTGAGGCCGTGGCCGATCGGTCGATCTCCTTAAATTCCCTTCCCCTTTCGTCTCCCTCCCGCACCGAACCAGCCACGCCGCTCCAGCTACCCGATCGATCATACCGCTCAATCGCCACGCACGCCGGCATCATCAGCGATGACGACGTCCGCGCCACGCGCCCGGCTTCTGGCCTGCATTGCCGTGGCGGCCGTGGCAGCGCTCGCCGCGCCGCCGTGGCGGGGCGTGGCCGCGCACACGCGGGGCGTGCGGCCGGGGAAGGGCGGCGCCGCGGGGCAGCAGCCGTGGGCGGAGAACGCGACGCGCGCCGAGGAGGCGGAGCGGCTGTTCATGCGGTGGGTGCGGTACGTGGGCGCGCTGGAGCACAGCACGTTCCAGCACGCCGTCGCCCGCGCGTTCCCCTCCTACTCGCTGGTCGTCGACCGGAACCCGGCCGCCGGCGACTTCACCTCCATCCAGGCCGCCGTCGACTCGCTCCCGGCCGTCAACCTCGTGCGCGTCGTCATCAGGGTCAACGCCGGCACCTACACGTACGTGCATTGCCCCGAATTGCCTTGTGCTCCAGTCTCTGTGTACACCGCCACCCGACGATCGATGATCGTCTTCGTGTATGTCGTGTCTGTGGCAGGGAGAAGGTGTCGATATCGGCGATGCGCGCGTTCATCACGCTGGAGGGCGCCGGCGCGGACAAGACGGTGGTGCAGTGGGGCGACACCGCGGACACGCCGGCCGGGCCGAGGGGCCGCCCGCTCGGCACGTACGGGTCCGCGACGTTCGCCGTGAACGCGCAGTACTTCCTCGCCAGGAACATCACTTTCAAGGTAACTGCCGCAGCTACTAGGCATGCAATTTCTTGGCAGCTGTCCTAAATTGGCGCGCATGGGCCGACAGAACACGTCGCCGGTGCCGAAGGCGGGAGCGACGGGGAAGCAGGCGGTGGCGCTCCGTGTGTCGGCGGACAACGCGGCGTTCGTGGGGTGCAGGATCCTGGGCGCGCAGGACACGCTCTACGATCACTCGGGACGACACTACTACAAGGAGTGCTACATCGAAGGCTCCATCGACTTCATCTTCGGCAACGCGCTCTCCCTCTACGAGGTAAGTTTCTCTTCTCCTCCTCGAGTGCCATACCGCGGCTGCTGAATACAGAGCAGAACATGAAAACAGAGCATTTGACGATGGAACAGTCCAATGAAAAAGGTTAGTAATTCGGGCTTCTGAAATTGCCATTTACTGTATTTTGACGCACGAACTAGCTTAACTGCAACCGGGGTGATCATGTTAACCAAAGAACTAAACAAAGCTTAACTGGAGGCGCGTATGATGGTCCTCGAGTCGAGTGAGTACTTGTCTAACTTCCGCCGCCCATGGTACTACGTACATGGGCGAATCGACCATTATACGCACCACGGGACCGCTCTGAACCACACTTGAATGCCGCTGCAAGTGCAACAGAAGCCCTTTTACGTACCTGCTACTACGTGCCACCGGCATGCATTCGGGCATCACACGAGGAGATGACCTGCTCACAGATTGTAAAAACGATCTTCTCGAGACGGCCCTTTTTACCTGGTCCAAGTGCACGCCGTGCAAGATCCGACCAAATACACGGCACAAGGCTGCTAGTAGGATTTTGCTCTGTGGCCGATAGCAGGCGCCATCTTGTTGGCATCTTCGATCGTCTCGTGACCAAGCACTGAAACTGCTGCTGTCCGTTTGTGCCCCCGGCCCTGCGACCGGCGCGACGACAGGCCCTACGCCCACGTACCCCTGCATGACCCCATGCATGACCCCTGCGATATAAGAACATCTGTCTGGAAACACAGTGAAGCTTGTTTGAATTTTGTGACGAGATTTGTGATGATGTTTGTGCAGGACTGCCACGTGCACGCGATCGCGCGGGACTACGGGGCGCTGACGGCGCAGAACCGGCAGAGCATGCTGGAGGACACGGGGTTCTCCTTCCTCAACTGCCGTGTCACCGGCTCCGGCGCGCTCTACCTCGGCCGCGCCTGGGGCACCTTCTCCAGGGTCGTCTTCGCCTACACCTACATGGACGACATCATCGTCCCGCGCGGGTGGTACAACTGGGGCGACCCAAGCCGTGAGCAGTAAGTTTTTATTCTTTTTTTTTTGAGGTAAAATATATAAAATTGAGCTAGCAAGCCGCCTCATTAAAAACCTTCCAGTCCCCTTAGGTACCCTGGTAAGAAAAAGAGTGCGTCTGAAACTTGCTGCTCCAATCACAGTACTGTTACATCATCTAGGAGTGTTTGTGCTAAAAAGCTAGGGGGTTCATCGACTCAATTACAAGAAGCCTGAGAAATAAAACTATTCCTAGCTATTATATGTGCTGCTACGTTTGACTCTCTCCCGCAATGTTTGAATTCAACTTTCCCAAAACTCCCAACATGCGTCAAGATATCACCATAGATTGCAGTAGCTTCATTCCAGATCCTTTGCCCTCCTGTGCATAGTTGGATTACTTCTTCTGCGTCTGACTCAGCTTCAATCATAGAATATCCCAAAGTGCTAGCCAAAGATAAGCCATTGAGCATGGCTAGGGCTTCTGCCATGGCTGCCGATAAAATATGAGGAATATACATAGATGCAGCAGCCACAAAATTTCCATTACCATCACGGATAATAGCTCCAGACGCTCCTGAATGATTTTCAGCCGAGTACGCTGCATCAACATTTAATTTGAAACTATTGGCACACGGTCTTGTCCAGCTTTTCTTTCTTACCATAGTCGTCGAACCCTTTGCTTTCACTGAGTTAGCAGCAATAGCTTTAATCGAATTTGCACAGTAGCGTAAAGGTGGTACCCTCTCACCATGAGTTTTACGTCGACGTATCCACCAAATATACCAAGCAGCAATTGCCAACACCTCCTGAGCATTTATGGAACTGTAGCCCGGTACTTGTATTGTTGGAGATTTAAGCAAAGTTTCAAATACCTGTGATCCGGAATGGCCACTAATCATACCATTATTTATCCAGTTTTGAATGCCAAGTATGTTCCAGATCTGCATTATTTCTGGGCATTTGAAAACCATATGCATCACATCCTCAGGCTCAGACTTACAAACAGGGCAAAGATCATCCGTACCGATATGTCGCTTCAGTAGTATAGCTTTTAGAGGAATAATACCATGCATCAACCTCCAACAGAATATCTTGACTTTGGCAGGGACATTAAGATTCCACAAATTCTTCCAAAATGGATTATTTAGTGACATGCCTGTGATTAGGGATCGGCATGTAACCCCATTAAACTGGTGTTTCCATTCTATGTGATATGCAGATCTTACCGAAAAAACTCCAGATTTGGTTCCATGCCAAGCCAAAAAGTCCTCAAACGCATTAATATTTAAAGGAATTTGGAGTATCCTGTTAACATCAATTGGATGGAAAATATCAGTGATGAGTTGCAAATCCCACGTACCGGTTATAGGGTCAATAAGATCAGCCACTTTGTTCAAGATGCAGGCGCCTCTTGGAGTTACTACCTTGCGGTCTGGACTACCAGGGATCCATGGATCCTTCCAGATTTCAATGGATTCTCCACTTCCCACTCTCCAAATACATCCTCTTTTAAAAGTCTGAATTCCGGCAACTAAGCTTTGCCACGTGAAGGAAGACCCCGCTTTTGGCCCGGCCTTCAATAAGTCTCCAGAGGGGTAGTATTTCGCCCGAAGAACTTGAGCGCAAAGAGAGTTTGGCTCATCTATCAGTCTCCAAACTTGTTTTGCTAACATGGCAAGATTAAAAGAATGAAGATCACAGAAACCCATACCGCCTTCATTTTTAGGGAAACACAACTTCCACCATGAGTACCAATGCATCTTTTTTCCATCATCTTCATCCCCCCACCAGAATTGTGATATCACATCAGTAATCTTTTTGCAAACATTTTTTGGAAGTAGGAACACTGACATTGCATAGACTGGTATAGCTTGTGCTATCGCTTTTAGGAGGATTTCCTTCCCACCAATAGATAAAAGTTTTTCCTTCCAACCTTTTATTATTTGCAATATTCTTTCCACAAAATGCATGAAACAGTCACTCCTATCTGCTCCTACCAAAGCGGGTAGGCCCAAGTATTTATCCGAAAGAGCCTCTGTGTTTATATTAAGTATATTGCAAATCTCGACCTTCTCATCAACTTTTGTATTTGGACTAAAAAATATGCTAGATTTTGCCACACTCACCAATTGTCCCGAGTTTGCACAATAAGTTTCAAGAACTTGCTGCAAGGAGGTTGCATTATTCAAATCTGCCTTCAAGAGAATCAAAGAATCATTAGCAAATAGTAGGTGTGAAACTGATGGTGCATTCCTGCACACCTTGATCCCTTCAATGCCACCAACCTCTTCAGCATGCAACAAACAACTTGATAAACCTTCTGCACATAAAAGGAACAAATATGGGGAAAGAGGATCCCCTTGACGAATACCTCTTGTAGGAGTAAAACCTTCTGTCATTTGGGAGTTAAACCTGACAGAGTAAGAAACTGAAGTAACACAAGCCATCACTAGATCAATCCAAAGACTATGGAAACCAAGCCGACCCATCATCTTTTTCAAAAAATCCCACTCCACTCTATCATATGCTTTATGCATATCAAGCTTGACTGCACATAATCCATATTTCCCTTTTCTCTTGTTCTTTATTTTATGGATGCATTCATAGGCCACCAAAACATTATCAGTAATAAGTCTCCCAGGGACAAAAGCGCTCTGAGTTGGAGAAACGATCTCTGGTAAAATCACTTTTAACCTTGCTGCAAGCATTTTAGAAATGATTTTGTAAACAACATTACATAAAGATATAGGTCGGAATTGTGCTACCTCTTCAGGATTATCCACCTTAGGAATCATAACCACCACTGTTTCATTCCATCCAGCCGGAATAGACCTTTCATTAATCGCCTTCAAGACTGCTGCAGTGATGTCATTGCCTATCAGGTGCCAAAATTTCTTGAAGAAAAGTGCATGTAGTCCATCCGGTCCGGGTGCTTTAAGATCACCTATACTGAAAATTGCCTTCTTTACATCCTCGGAAGTAAACGGGGCTATCAGTTTTTCATTCATCTCCATTGTAACCTTTGGATTAATTCTTTCCAAGAACACCGGGTCAACCACATTATTTTCTGATGAAAACAGATTAGTAAAATATTCCAAGATAATGGGATTAAGGTTGTCCGTCCCTTCCACAAAATCCCCTTGCGAATTCTTGAGCTTTTTAATTAAATTCTTCTTTCTCCTTGCAGTGGCAAAATTATGGAAGTAAGACGTATTCTTGTCTCCGTTTTGGAGCCAGTTCGCCCTCGAACGCTGATTCCAATGGATTTCTTCCTGTTCTAGAATTTTTTCAATAAGTGCAGCTAACTCATACTTTCTGGCATCAGTCTGTTGGTTTATCGGACCGATCATTAGCTGCTCAAGCTCACGCTGGGCCGCCCGCAATCGTTTCTTAGGTCCACGCAAGCTCCTTCTGTCCCAAGCATGCAGACCAGCATGCATGGTATTGAGGCGAGAGAGTACGTCGATCGGATCATGTGCAAGTGCAGCTGCATCCCATTCCTCTTTTACTACCTCAGCAAAATTTTCCTCTCTAAACCATTTAGCTTCAAACCTTTTTTTATCCGTACTGTTATTACTTGGGGACGCTGCGTAGTATTCTGTATCCAGTAGCAGGGGTCTATGGTCTGAGTGGTTATATTCCAGATGTAATATAGCTGAGTTCTCTTGCATGTTGGACCAACTAGCATTGCCGATTGCTCTATCCAACCTTGATCGCATGTCTCCTCTGTGCCAGGTAAAAGTGTCTCCGATATACCCTAAATCATGCAGTCCACATTCATCCATAATATCATGGAAAGCTTGCATATATTGAGGTGGTCTAGAGCGCCCCCCCCTCTTTCTCATTAGCATACAGAATCTCATTCAGGTCACCCATAACAACCCAAGGTAGGTTATTGTTTTGGTGAATTGTTCTTATCCGCTCCCAAGTTTTATATTTCTCTGTCCAACGAAACTCTCCATACATTCCAGTGAACCTCCAAATTTTGTTCTCATCTTCTTCAATCTGAACGTCAATGAAATTAGGATGAGCGTAAATTTGGTGAACTTTGACTTCTCTCTTCCAGAACATCAAAACTCCTCCACGTCTTCCATCACTATCTTGTACAATTTTAAAATCCATGTGCACACGCCTACGCAAACACTCAGCTGGGAAAGACTCAAGGTGGGTCTCCGACAAGAACACCACATCGGGTTTATAGCGCCTCAGAACATCTAAAAGCGCACGAACTGCCGCGGCATTGCCCAAACCGTGGCAGTTCCAACATAATATTTTCATTGCGACCGGACGGACTCCTCGCGGGAGCCCGCCGATCCGAGTGAAGGGGAGGAAGCTCCAGCCTTCTTTGTACGTTTACTCCTATCCACCATGTCATCATCAAAAGTATCCTCTTCCAAGGTTTTCTGTCCATCCGTTATCATAGGGAGTGCTGACCCATCTCCAATATCAGAACTCTCATTTTCAGAAATTTTCCCATTTTCCAATTGTAAGCGACGCTTCACACCAGAATCAGTAGAATCCCTCTCATCCTTTTCAATATCCATCATCTTGGATGGGCTTGAGGCTGTATCGGCTAGGGGATCATCAGCTAAAGCTTTCCCATCCACATAAGCAAGGGCATTGTGTCGCCAGCTAGCTGGTTGTTGTCGACCTCTGCCTCTGAACTCTCTACCACCACGACCTCCTCCGTCTCTACCTTGATTACCACGGGCACTTCCGCGGAAGCCTCCCATAGATCGGCCGTGCCATGTTTCCCAGTCAGCCTTCAGAAAGTCACCCCACTTTAGTTTACTTTCATCATGCTCTCCAGTGCCACACTCCAGATGAGTATGTCCAAAAAATCCGCAGGCTCCACAAAACCTCGGAATCTTTTCAAATTTGATTTGATAAAATTCCCTTTGCCCTCCTCTCACAACAGAAACAAACCGAGCTAGAGGCTTGCGGACATCTAGTTTTACTCGAACGCGAACAAAGTTATTGATACCAGCAATTTGAGTTTCAACTGTGCTAACTGGACCAACCTTCTTCTGAACCAAGTTTTTAATCAGAGCCTTGTCCCTGTATCCAGTCGGAAGCTTATGTATCTGAAGCCAAACCGCAACTTGATTTAGCTCGACAGACTCTGGAGCTGCTAAGCCATCATACGGCTCAATTATCACCGCATTCTGCCTAAATAACCATGGTCCGCCTTGCTCGATTTTTAACCAGTCACCCAAACAATGACACTGAATTGTGAATAGATTCTCTTCAATTGCTTGGAAAATTACCTCTTTAGCAGGGCTCCATGCCGTTCTCATATGTTGCTCGAACGTCAACGGACTGAAGTAATTTGCGGTATGCACCCGCGCCAACGCTAGCCACTTGATCCCTTCCTTGGGCACAGTTTCCTCCTCCTCAAAGATCAGATCATCGATCTCGTCATCCTCTATCCCGAGCCGCTGAAGCAGATCGTCAATCGCCTCACCTTTTTTACTACCAGATCCTTCTCCATGGCCAGTCGCAGAACTTTCCGATCTCGATCCCATGGTGAAGCCACAGGCCGCCAAACCCCTACCGAGTCACGTACCCGAGCGCACGTACTGAGCGAAGCGAAAACCTCCAGAGCGAACGATCACGGGAACCTCCGTCCAGAGTGTTTGCTTCCAGAACGAAAAAGAATAGCGATCAGAGAAGCCCCCGTCCAGAGCGCTGCTACCTAAATAGCAGTTCCAATCGGAGTCGAGACGGACTCCGCGCCGGAGAAAGTCACGGCGGCGGAGGAAACAACCCTAGTCGCCACAGGGGCCCTAGGTCTTTCGCGATTACCCTAAAAGACCAGTAAGTTTTTATTCTTACTTCCACAGATCTCTCCCATTCTTCATTCTACCTTAATTTTCATTTGCGTCACCGTCACAGCGTGTATACACGTACGGTAGCATCACCATGCATGAAGATCCCAGGCCAATAATGCACTGGTGCTCAGGTAAAGGGTGCACTTATTTGCTCCCATTCTTGGCGCACGGGCGCGCCTGGCCTGGCCTTTTTTTTAAAATCTCTTTGGAGCTGAAGCAGCTTTTTTGTAAGATTCGACGCCCATGGGCCATGGCACGATGGGAAAAAAAGGCAGTCCGGTGCACGGGCAAAAGCTAAATACTGTACAGGAAGATCGCAAAAGGCAACGTACGCTAGGAGTAGGAATGTAGGATAGACAGATATTAGCATGTTGAGTCACCCGCGACTTGTGTGAGCATTTTTCTGATGGCTCGTTCGTTGATCATCGGTATGTTTTTGTTGCTGTTACAGGACGGTGTTCTACGGGCAGTACAAGTGCACTGGCCCCGGCGCGAGCTACTCCGGCAGGGTGTCGTGGTCGCGGGAGCTCACCGACCAGGAGGCCAAGCCATTCATCTCCCTCAGCTTCATCGACGGAACCGAGTGGATCAGGATCTGAGATCCATCGAATCGGCCTAGCTGGAACTGATCGAAGTAACACGCACGCACGCACGCATGGACGTGCTGTATAACAAAACAAAAACAGAAAGAGGTTATATACATACTCGTCTGCGATCGCCTCTAGCGATTGCGTCTCTTCAGCTCGGAGAGACTCCCCTGAGCTTGTCCATTTGTCCTACTCCCTTCATATCGCATTATAGGATAATTATGCACTTCGAGACAAACTTTAACCTTTAATTTTAGTTTAAAAAATATAAAATATATTATATAAAAAATATACTATTGAATTCATATTCAAAAGAATTTTCCAATGGTATAATTTTTATGTCTAAATCCTCATATTTTTTTGACTAAAATTAATGGTTAAAGTTTATCTTAAAATACATATTTGCCTAATAATCTGGCATGGAGGTAGTACCTCGAAACACATGGCAGAGACATGGTACGAACGTACGGTGTTCGATCTCCACCAAAAGAAGGCCGTGGGATTATTAACGCCGACTCATTCACGCCGTCCCTTGCCTGAGCCACGCTTCTGAAAACGTGCAAAATCCGTGGGTGCAAGAGGCCAATAACAAAGGCTAGTCCATAATGGCCGCAAAATAAACTACTAGTACGAAAAAAAATGTTTTTTTTAGAATGAAAAAAATTGTTTTAGAACTGAAACGCGAAGCCACAGTAAGCACGCTAATAACAATGCCATGGCCTCACCCTCACATGAAGTCCGCACCTTTTTTTTTCTTGTTTGTTACAAAAAAAAACGGAATTTTAACACGGGCCTGCTATTACAGATCTGGCCTGTAGATGGGCCTAGCGGGACTTCTAATTGGCCTTGTATTCGTACTCTATTGGTCCATCATTTCAAACAACTTCCTGGTTCCTGGGCTTTCTTCCCAGTCATAGCAGCATATCGTTAAGTATTTCTGCAAGTGCATCAATATTTATCGCCGAAAATAAGAACCAAACAAAAAATATAACTGGCACATGTTCATCCATATGGTGGTTGTTTGATTTGTAGAATTGAATCTCGTAGGATCGTTTTCCTAACGAATCTTTTGCACTAGATTTCAGGAAATCTAGGATGCACTCAAACCTCTTGCTCATATTCCCTTGTTTTTTCTATTATAGAATCAAACAAACTTTAATGTATAAGGAATCCTGTAGAATTGGAGTGGACATGACATTGCAATCCATCATGTATTTTCTATGCTTGTGTGTTTCATTCCTATGAATCAAAGAGGTCCTAAATATCTCGACCCACCAAACATCGATATTTATGTAAGCAATGTCATAAACATCCCCTAAGGTCACATTCAAGATATAAAACGGCTCCAAGGTTGAAAGAGCATTTTCTTGTAAAATCTATTTTTGGGTGTTTGTTGTCAATACATAGGTGTCTAACCATCTTGTTGCGGCTATAATTCTCTTATAGGTGAAGATTTGAAAGTTAGCTGTTGCAGCTCTTGTCTTGGCCGGAGACTCCGGCGTGCAAACACCGGAGACTTTGGGTCAAGGACCGGAGACTCCGGCCCAAGACTCTGGGGCACTTTTTCCAGAGGTGTCGCTCATCCCAGTAATGGGGGTGGAGGCTTTTTTCCTCTGCCCCAGATTCTCTGGCCGGAATCTTCCCAAGCCCAGAGACTTCGGACTCCCAGGCCGGAGACTCCGGTCGCAGATCACTTAGCCCGGAGACTCTGGTCCTGCAAGGGCGGAGACTTCGGCCTGAAAAAGACTGCAACAGTTAGATCTAGTCAAGGACTATATAAAGCCTTCTCCTACCTCAAGACAAGGTTGCGGCTCACACTCTCTCACCTCCATTGCTGCCAAGCTTCAAAGTCCTAGATCTCCACTTCTAGCCAATAGAACTTGAATCCCTCTTGGGATTCGAAGGAGGAGACCTAGTCCATCATCTTCACCGAAGGAATTTCGCCGACATCCCCATTTGTTTGGGGAATTTGTACCTAGTGTTTATTTGGAAACCCTAGGCCTTGTAAGTTTGATTACTCTCATGTTTGTGGTGTTCTAGCCTCCGTGGCATTCTTGGGAGCCTCCAATTGAGTTATGGATGCGTGCCCCAAGCTCCATGTAAGGGTTTCGGTCGGTACCCCCAATACCACCGCTTAGTGGAAACGAGCTAGCCTCCGTGGCTTGCTCACCGGAGAACAAGGTGAGCCTCCGTGGCGTTGGTCGACTCTGTGTCACCACACCTCTCCAACGTAGACGTACTTCCCCTCAAAAGGAAGGAACTATGGGAATAAATCATTGTGTCTCCGGTCTCCACCTCTCGGTGATCTCTATCCCTTACTTGTATCTTGTTAGTTATTTGTTTACTTGCTTGCTTGTCACTTGTAAGACATTTATCTAGTTGCACATCTAGTGAATTTACTTTGTGTCAAGCCATAAAATTGAAAAAGATTAAAAATTGACTTAGCGCCTATTCACCCCCCCTCTAGTCGCCCGTATCGGTCCTTTTAATTGGTATCAGAGCAATGGCTCTTTGATTGGGCTTAACCACCTAAGAGATTATGGGCGACGAGGATCCCGTCACTAAGGCAGATTTAAATACCCTAATGTCCTGAATGGAGGCCATGATGGTAGTCATTGAAAATCACAAAACTCAACTCGATGCCCTCACTAGTGGCATGACAAGTACCACTCCACCGACTCTGGTTGACACCCCGGATAAGCCACCCTTAAATGAGGATGATCCGGAGAAGGTTGAGGATGTTGAGGGCGATGAGGACACCTCCAAGAAAGGTAACGCATCTTGAGTGTGAAGAAGAACTATCTTGATTATAAATTTTTCTGGACTCTTCATTTAGTATCTTGGTCTTCACAAGATTCCAAGTGACAACACCATTAGGTGCAAAATTTAAAACGGTGACCTCAAAGGTCTCCCAAGTATCCGGTAATGAGCCAAGTAGCAGCAGGGCTCTCACTTTATCTTCAAATGTGATTCCCAGTGAAGATAGTTGATTTATAATGCCATGAAATTCATTCACATGATCTTCAATTAGAGTGCGCTTCTTGTACCTCATACGCATCAACTTTTTTTTACCCTGTACGCATCAATTTCTTGATCAAGAACATCTTGTTGGTACCTTCTTTGCGGGCATACAACTACTCCAATTTTCGCCATAAGGTGTTTGCATGTTTCTCATCAATGATATGGTTCAAAACATTGTCATCGACCCATTGCCGAATAAAACCACAAGATTGTAGATAAAGTACCTCCGACTGATCTTGCTTCATCTCATCAGTCATCTCAGTGGAGAACACCAGCTTCCAATATTCCTTTACATAGAACAAATCCTTCATCTTGCTCTTCCAAGCTCGATAATTTTTACCATTCAATGATATCATTCTATTGGTATTCACTTCAATCTTTCACACAAGCAAACTGCACTCAACTGAAAGCAAACCTTGCTGAAACTTGAGTACAGACTGAACCTCAGCTATGATACCACTTTGTTATGGCAAGCCGGGCGTGACGAACAACCCGGACACATCTTATGTGAATAAATTTGAGGATAGTTTCAACCAACATCAATGCAACGGAAATATAACACAAGCATAATGCACAAGTGACAGAAGGATTTAGGTGGAAAACCTCCCCAAACATGAGTAGGGAAAAACCATATCTGTGGACCTACCGGTCCACGCAAGCTTCATTATGGGAATCTTGGTACAGAGTTTCTCTAAAACTTCTAGAGATTATAACACACTTTCCCTCTTGCCCACCGGCAACAACAATAATCACAAGAGGTAAGATACATCAAAGCAGAGATATCACAGTTTCTATCATCTTCAGCAATCAGTAAACTGCTCTTAAACTGCAGATCTAAACAGCACGAAACTTGACAGACAAGTAGAAATATGTGTTCCCAACATATTGACCAAATATCAGCTCAATCGGACACCATTTTCCCACCCAAACTGTTTGTCTCCCAAAATTACTCTATGCTAAAACTACAGTAGTGTGAACTGACAAAACTGCTCTTAAATCTGAATCTCTACTGACCCAAATCCCATACTGTGTAACCGAAACAAAGTACTCAAAGTAAGGAATAAGCTTAGCAAGTTTGGAGCCAATCCGAGCACGTTTGAGCCTCCAACCACCAGCTTGAAGACATATCGGTCAGATCTCACAAATCTTGACATATTCACCTTATCTTCTTCTTCCCCTCTTCTCACTTTGTTGTGGTGTTCTAGTGTGGTCTCTCACCCTCTCACAGCAGCAACCACGTTCTTAACTTGCTTCTCTTACACTCAGGGGCGGCCCCACTGCAATTCAAGGATATTCAGTTGAATACCCAAATATTTGAAAAACGTACCTATATGCTAATGTTCTATGAGATGTATAATAAGGGCAGTTTATGTTCCTATGATATAAGGATGATGTAGCTCAAGTCGTTAGGAAGAAGTGGCTTTATTAATTGGTTTAGGGTTCAAACACTCATGTTTGCTTTTTCCCTTATTTTTAAAGTTAAACTTTTTGCATGCATTTTTGTTATAGAAATCTCATATAGCGTCTTTTCTACTCTTATATTTTAGTTTTAACCTCATTAGTTAGAAATTTGTACAAAGTTACATATTTGATATTTTCACTGTAGTAAACTCATATTTGATATTTTAACCTCATATTTTCACCGTACAAAGTTACATATTTGATATTTTAAGTTAATTAGTTAGAAATTTGTACAAAGTTACATACTCAAAATTCTTGGCCCGCCCCTGCTTGCACTCACACACAACAACCAAGGGTGGCTAGGGTTCTCTCTGTTATACCTCTCAAGAAAGCACCTCAGCCGTTGAATATGAACCTCAATCAACGATTGTTATGTGTTGGACTTTCAAGGCTTAAGTTAGGCTGCCAACACACCTCTATATAGAGCGACATAACCCAACATTTATTTGGCAGCCCCAAGAAAATTTGGGTACGAAACTAAGATAGGGCATCGTGTGTGGAGCTATGTTTTTCCCTTTCGTGTCCTAAAATGCAGTTTCTTTGGCACCAAAATGGATTTTGGACATCTATTGGAGATAGTGATATTTTTTTTTTTTTGATATTGGAGATAGTGATATTTGGACATTAGAGATGCTCTTAACAATGTGCACTGATCCTAAAACCTGCGAAACATAACTACGAAACTGACGTGTCGATGGTACCATACACGGTTCTTAATAGGTCGCTCCGTGCCACTGTCGGATCATGTGTCGATCTGGTTCGGCGCTTCACGTCAGTTCACTTCAGCATCGTTTTCATCGGAGCAAATAACTCCATTGTCAATCCAATCCTGCTGTCCTTTTAGAAACAGCATACATCGTCGTATCTACACGTTTGTCTTCACTGGGGCGGGACAAAAGCTTCAATGTTGAGACTGCTAAGCCACTGTGTAACACTGCGCTTCATCTCATTTACCTGTTGTGCTGTCTGTGCTCCATCCATCAGTGAATCTTCCATGCCATTGACGTTGGAGTACTTAAATTTTGCGTGGACAATTATAACACTTTAGCAGCTGAATATGTACAAAATTTGGACAACTGACTGAAATTTGGAGACTATCACCACCTCCATCTCATCGGTCACCACATCCTGTCCAAGTAGTAATCTCTTGCTGCCTCCTCGATGAGACCGGAGTAGCCCGTGCGTGCGGCTTCCGAGAAGTAGCCGCTCTGCATACGCTTGGACGCCGACTTCCTCGACCCTGCCTGGGACGTCAGGCTCGCCCTCGGCACCTCGGCGGGCTGCCTGGGCGCGCTGTGGCACCGCGTCTTCGCCGCCGACGAGGCCGTGCCCCCCATGTAGCGCGGGCTCACGAGCAGGTCCCGGTGCCACAGCGGCCGCGGCGTCGTCAGCCCGTCGACGCTCTTGTTGACAGGCGAGTCGTACGCGTACGGCGGCTCGGCCCCGCTGAAGCGAGGCGTGTTCTGCGCCGTCTTGGCGTGCCTGACGGGGTCACGCCGGGTGGACAGCCTTGAGGGCTGCTTGGCGGACAGCGGCGAGAACGGCGGCGCCAGGTCCGTGGCGAGGCGGCCCGACGAGCGGTGGTCGGGGGTGTACCGGCCGCTGGCGAACCGGGTGGACCGGGAGCGGAGGTGGCACGTGTCCATCTCCACGATCCGCGGGCTGCGCTCGTAGTTGGAGTCCGTGCTGTCGGAGAGCCTCCGCCGGTGCGCCGGCGAGGGCTTCGCCGACGGCGGATTCATCCGGACATCCTTCGTGACGATCCTTTCCTGCATTGCAAAATGCGTCAAACTCAATACCTATACATTCATCAACGCCAATGGAAATAGTTGTGGTTTAGTGTAGAATGACTGACTTGTTCCATGGATCTCCGGTAGGAGGCTCGCTTGACGGCGTAGGAATCGGCCTGCAGCCGCATGAGCGCCTGCAGCCTGTGCAGAGTCGTGGCTGCCTGCTTCCTCACGAGGTAGCCACGGACCAGAGCCTGCAGCTTGACGAGCGATCGCAGAGCGCGAAGCGCTTTCCTGGCCTGAAATCACCGAAGATTCAAAATTACAAACCAAGTAGAGTTGCAGTGGACGACAAAGGACTAAAGAACTGCGGTTTAGGCAACTAGGCTTATGTCACGCTGCGCCATCAGTATTCAGTAACCACTGCACTGACACCGAACGAGAAGCTTATTATACTGCACACAAGTCACTGGCGAAGAAGAGTAAACAACTATGGTAGGCATCTGATCAACTTGCAGGTTTTGCACATAAACAGAGGAATAGTTAGCAACTAACAAAGTGTCCATTATGGATGGAGAGGACCAGCGATGACATCACATACAGCGAAGTCTAGCCTACGTAGCCAAACATAAAGTACAGAAACTGACGGATCTAGCATAAACAGAGCACAGACAGTCTGAAAGTACGCACTAAAGTAGAAGATAGGAGCTACTCAATCGGGCAGTCTGCATCGTTACAGACAAATTCAAGTGCTTACTGAATCTGCTTAGTAGATCGTTTGAGCATGAGAAGAAACAATAAGAAAGCACGAACATGTCGAAACCAGAAAGATCATACCAGGTAGCCTCTGAAGGCTTTCTGAATCACGACGGCCGCCTTCTCCTCTCCACCGACACAACGGCATGGCCTGACCGCAGCGGCGGGAGCCACCGAAGGCCGCGGCTTCCCGCCGTCAACCCCACTCTTCCTCTGCTTGACGAAGCTCCACCTGCTGGGCTCCTTCTCCGCCGCGTCATACCAGTCGGCCTTGACGCCGCCATGCGTCCCGCCCGTCAGTAGCTTCTTGAGCCATCTCATGGCACGCCCCATCGCCTGCCTGTAACTGTTCACCGCAAGGAAGAAACGCGTCAACGAAGCGTCAGGAAGACGAGAAATCTCGGAAGGGGAAGTGGAAGCAAAGCCCACTCTGCACGAGCGCACGACGCACGGGGGAACCGAGGCGCCTTCAGGTCGAGGAAGGAAGAAGGGGTTTTAGAGACAACACAATCAGGGGAGGAAGAAGCGCACGGCCTATATACAGCTTGCCAGCTCCGTACGCGACATCACGGATCAGGGCAATAAAAAAGGAAGCGGCGATTTTTACCCGAAATCCAGGAGAAATGAACAGGCTGCGGAAAACCGTAAGCTTTGAGGAAGAAGAAGAAAAGGGGAAAAAAAACTCGGAAGTCCACTCTTTACTTTCACAGAGGCACGAGATTAAAGCAAGAAATTAAGCTTGCAGGGCAGCTGCACAGGCAGGGCAGGTAGGAGCAAAAGATGGAAGCAGCGGAAGCGGCGAAGTTAACGTGAAATCCAGCCAGAAGAGGAAAGGGAGGTTTGGCCGAGAGCTTTGCAGCGCATCGACCTCGAACGGGTGAACGCCCCAACCGTAGCGGCGGCGAGCAGTTTAGCAAACTGACGCGTGGGTTCTTCTACCTCGGTAGTCGCCGTGGTCGCACCACCAGCTCACCGAAGATTCCTCCTCATATATCGACCCGAGGCTCACCACCGAGCGCGCACAAGGCAACAACAGCCCGGGCCAAAACGCCCACTCAAATACTCCTGCCTGCTCGACAGCACGAGAAAAATGATGCGAGAGACAGAAACAGCAAGCAGCGCTAGACCAGGGAGGGAACTGGCAGTACACGGTGCCTCACTTATACTTTTCCACTGTTCAGCAGACAGAACGGAGCAGAGATCCTCATGGGAACGGGTTGGAATGCTCTACAGTTGCCGTCAACGTCACTACTCGATCTGGATTCATTTTATTCATCGCTGCCATGTTCGGACCACACAGAACTCAGCCTTTCCGTACTCTCACACTCGATTTACTTCCAAGCGGCGGTGACTGCTCGATCTGGATTCATTCTTGGAATGGAGCAGAGCACTACTTAATTTCGTTACTGTACTCGCAGCTGGACTCGTATGGCTATCAGTGCGCAAACGTTTTGCCCTGCGCCTCACGATTTTAACTCGTGGTTGCAACGTGCGCGATGTTGCTCGTCTCCAGTATCGACGCCACGACCAGGTCATCACTATCGCGCGCGGTTCGTTCGTCCTGTTTGACTTTAATTGTGAGATGTTGCCAATGTTCGATCTTAGCCGTTCACGTACGGCTAACCTCATAACCATGGAAAAGGACGGTTTACTGTTGCATCGATAATACACTGTGCCACTCCCCAGCCAGCAGCTGCTGATTGCACAAAAGTAATCGCATCACAACGAACTGTCTCCACGGAAGAAAGATCGCCACATTCCAACTTTCAACTGCCAACTTACCCTCCAAAAAAAACTTTCAACTGCCACGCAAAAACATTAGCAAGTCGCAGCCCGCAGGTCGCAGAAAAAATATCCTATAAGCAAACACTCGAGAGTACCAGCTGCTCGAGCGGGTCGACGCAAAACGTCAGCGCGTGTCTAAACTAATTCGATTGGACTGGTGGACCGGTACACGACGTTCCGGCAGTGCGACACAACCGGATGAACGCGTCTGGTGGCACTAGGTATCCTTGATGCAAATTTGGTGGGGCCACATGTGTCGAAACACTTCACTAGATCTCTTATGTGGCTTTGGCTTAAGGACTTATGGCCTATATGACGATATGCGGCCACATAAAATCTGGTAAATAAATTGCTTGAACATGCTAAGCCCACATGTGCTAAGAGGATTTTATGTGGCTATAGCTTAAGGCCATATCGCCATATATGACCTATAGTCACAAAAGGCACATAGAACCACAATTTAAGTCGGCCGCTTACGCGCTCTGAAGATGCCCTAACCGGGTGCCTATGTTTATATGACAGGAGTACTGTGTAAGAGTTCGCCCTGTGTGTTGACATGCTGTCACCACCGATGTGTATTCTGTTCGATCGTTTTCCCTGTGCAGTCACTGCTGAAAAAACAATCAACGGTTGTCACATCGCGGTACAGGCTGCAGATGACTGACTAAAACAGTACCGGTACGTGCACTAAGCCTACGTCTGTTACAAGTACAAGCTACCCATCTAGCTAGCGTTTGAGGGTCTTCAGTTCAGGGCGAACAGTCGTGCAGGCAATTACCATCACGTCGACGGTTTCGGTGTTAAATTGATGGACACCGCTTCATCTAGCTAGGGCGGGAGCACCTTCAGTTCAGTAGCACTTCTTTCAGCCTTCCATAGACACTAATTAGCTGATCATGAGTAAAGTTTAAAAAAATTCAGTGACTCACGGTTGCATTTTTGCAACCTGATCAATCTAAGAAAAAGAAGTGCTCCCTCCGATCCATATTACTTATCGCTAATATGGATGTATCTATATACATTGTAGTGTATAGATAGGTTCATATCATCCATAGGTAAAATGGGTTGGAGGAAGTACATGTTTTTGTAGTCTATATCATCTTGTGCATTTTAATAGCTAATCTCGTTACTCCATTTGTCCATTCTATTTCTTATATTATTAATTACTTCTACTATTACCTAAGGAATATATTAACGTTGATAATTTATTATATTGATATGCAAATTGTAGCTAAACAAAACACTCACCCCGTTCTTTCTTACAAGGTATATTAGTTTTTGAAAATGTCAAGCTATGCTGGATTTACTAAGTTTTCATAAAACAATATCAACCTCTGTAATACTAAACAAATACTATATAAAATATTTTTCATGATAAATCTAATGATACCAATTTATAATTGTAGAGGTTGCTAGTTTTTCTAAATAATTAGTTGAAGTTACTGTAGTTTGGTTTTTGCAAAAACTAATACAATTTGTAAGAAGAAATGGTGGGAGTATTACTTTAGCATCTGTTATGTACTATACTAAGGGATCATAGATGCCCGTAGAAAGAAACCATGAGAATCCAACATATTTTAAAAATCGTTGCAAACTAATTAAAACATAAAATACGCCAGTATTTTTAAAAAGGATACAAGTCATCACAAAGTCACTACTAATTTGTAAAAAAGTATGATATACTTTAACATGATAAATGAACTGTTTGCCTTTGTCATTTGAAATGTGGGCTAGATGTGGCGCATGAATGAAAATGGAGCGAGTAGGAGAATGCAGAGGTTTTGCATGTAAAACATAAGTGACATGTACTTATGAACTTACTGATTTATGTTATATATTACAAATCTTTGGTACAAAAATCCATCAAACACATGTGCTCCCCCTTCCCCCGCTAAGTATTGGAGTTCATGCATGAGGCAACTTGGTCTAGGGTTGGCAAAATAATTTATGGAACGGTTTTACCTACAATTGATGACATGAAGAAATGTTCTGACAAGTGGCTTGGTTTTATAACATGCCGGTCTGAGAGTGTCTAATAAACAACCAAAAGGCGGACAAACTTATTCGACCCAGTGTTGTCGCTTGACGCGAAATCATAGGGCCTGTTTGGATCGTGCCTCTTACCAGCCCCGTCAATATTGGTACGCCAAAATTTTGGCGAACGATTCTGCCGCCAACATGTTACCAATGCGCGGGCGTAGAATCAGAGAGATTGGCATGGTTTCTATCCTTCGGCGCTGATCCAAATGAAGCAGGTGGTAGCAGTCAACGACCAATAATTTGGTTGGGCGAGTGGTGGCTGCAATCCAAACACCCTCATAATCCTAACCTATCTACACCCCGAATCTGATCCACCACTGTTCCCATCTCTACCTGTTGATGGAGGGCAGACAGGTGGAGGGAAAACCTACGAGCTTGCCAGCGTGGAACAGGTGGGACTCTAGTCGCCTTCCTTGTGGGAGTCAAATTCTCCCTCTCCCATTTGATCCAAATAGGTTTGAATGATGGAAGTTGAAGGTGACTGCATGTTCACACCTTATACACTCAACTCATACAAAAACATCTTGTACACTCTAGAATTTTCGATTAGTTGAATTTAGGCGATGCAGTTATATTCGATGACCCTTTATAATCTACCAAGATATTTATATATATTAATAATGTATGGAAGTAAGTTTCTCACATTTTATTATGTTAATTAGCAGTTTAGCACATATTACTCCATGGATGAAAGTAGGTTTGTTTTTCGCATTTCATGATTGGCACTTGTTTATAATTATTTAGAATGTCCATTAACCAAAATGATTTTTTTTGAAATAACATGGTTTACAAATTACATATTCTATAATCTTATATTTACTAATTGGAGGCACCGTACGAAGCACCACGTTAATCCTAATAAGTTACGAATTTTCATCCATCCGATAAACATATAATGCATCACAGTCGTTGGATGAATGATGTGACGGGATCAGGTCTGTCCCACACGGGAGAGTCGTCGTTTCCATGGTCTCACCCCGTTTATGGATATGGAAAACAAACGAAAGACAAATCTGAACGTCCTCTCCTTCTAGGTTTTTTTTCCTCTCCTAGATTTGACAACGAAGAGTAGTCTTCTCCTTTCTCAACCCTACGCATCTGGTCTCCAAGGAAAGGATGGTGGTGAAGAAACTAACAGCAGTGCACGACCACTAGGCACCGCTCCTGATGGCGCCCTTCCCAATGAATATTTCTCCACCTCTATCCACTGGTGGAAAAAGGGCCATTAATCCCGGTCTGTAACGGCCTTTAGTCCCGGTTTTCAAACCGGGACTAGCAAAGCGCGATTAAAGGCCCTCACCCTTTAGTCCCGGTTGGGACTAAAGGCCGTCCACGTGGGCACGGCTGGGAGCGCCGTCTCGGGGACCTTTAGTCCCGGTTCGTAATGAGAACCGGGACTAAAGTGTTCTGTTTTTGTTTTTATTTTTATTGCTGTTTCAGATTATAGGTTTAGGGTTTATGCTTAATTAGGGTTCATTTTAATTTCAAACGAGTTTCCGTACCTATATTCTACGACTAGTACATACACATTACACGTTGGTGCATGCATATATAATATTATACGATGTCTCGCGACTGTATATACTACAATTTCAAACAAGTGTATGTACAACTATTTTTCAAACAAGTTTCAAAACAAACTAAGTTACATGGAGATCACTAAATTACACATAGCGTTCTTCGTCCTCCACATAGTGTTCTCCTTTCTCATCGAGGACCTCCCTCATGATGAATCCTGCCAGCTCCTCTTGAATTGCTTTTAGGCGCTGGGTTGGTACGAGCTTCTCCCGCATCACATACAACTTTAAGAAGATCGATATGGATATATATAAGTTGGATGAAACTCAACACAATTGATTATAATAAAAGAAAGCTGTGAATATTATTTACGTACATCAAAGTCCGTGGTATGTGCTCTCCGCTCACTGGTGTACCACCGGATGAACTCACAGGCATAGAATCCACAGAGATTGGTCCCCGGTGGTTGCTGCAAACCCTTTATCTTTTTAAAAGTTAGCTGTTCTTTGAATTCACCTCTTACCGACCTTCTGAAACGTGTCCAAACGCTACAGGGCAAAGAAAATGAGCAAATGAGTTATTAAATACTTGATATCAGGAAATTAATGAAAGGAGCTGATATATATAGTCGGGTAATGATTGAAATTACTTTTGCAGCATTTCTTTCATGTCGCTAAACAGGACGTCGGGCTTATCCAATGAGTCCAAGATATGAACAGTTGATGTGTCCAATTGAATCTTTAGCAGAATCCAGTGGTAACTGCAGACACGCATGCATAACTCATCAATTACACTTAACATCGAGTAAGCAAAAAATAATGTCTAGAAGATAGAAACACTCACTTGAAGTTGTAAGGAAATAGAAGTTCTCTTTTAAGACTTTGCTTGACAAAAAATCTGAAGAGGTCCTTCTCCACGTCTCTGGGGTGATCTTTTAACATCCTTTCATTAATGATATATGGGTCAATGAACCCAACGTCATGGATTCCCTTTTTTTGCATTCAAACATCTTAAATCTGCATAATAGCATACAAAAATCATATGGTTAATTAAGATATATAGGCAATGAACGAGCTTAGCTAGATACTTGAATATAAATCACTTACAGACAATAGCAACTGATGGTAGACTTGTCGAGATCGCGCTGATTGAATATGTGAAACAATTCGTCCATTGGAATATGTACCATGTATCTTTTGAAGTAATGCTCCTCTCTAACGTCCAAGAGGATAAAACGTTTGAAGTCCTTTTTTTGTATATGCACCTTGTACCAGCCGAGCAGATTTCGCATATGTGTTGATAGACCGCGTTCCTCCTCAGGCTTGATCAGAGGCCCCCCCATTACATATTGCTCTACTACCTCTCCCAGTGGCGCTTCTTCAAGGCCTAACATAACTAGAAGAGGCACATTCAAGACGTTCGCGTTCTCTTTTGCCTCCCTTACAGTTAAACCCAATAGTTGTGCAGCTGCTACTACTCTGGGGTCCAATAACAATCGGTCCTCTTCCAAATCGGCTCTGAAGGACGTATCGATATCGGGGGGGGGGCGACTATGAGCGGGGCGACCGATTGATTCTTCTGTTCTCCAAGCTAAAGAATTTGTTTCCCGCTTCTTTTTGCCTTGGCCAAGTCACTTTGCCTTTCAATTTCGCGTTTATAGTCTGATGGCAGATTCATCTTATATTGGGGCTCTGCAGTAAGCATACCATAAGCCCAGTCCTTTTGTTTCTCCGTGTATGTCGGCTTGGGCTCAGGCACTTTCAGTGCAAAAAATGTCTTCACTTCGGCGCATACTATCGCCTCGTTTTCCTCGGGAGTCCGGTCATAAGCTCTCTTGGGAAGAGGCTTTAGCGATGGCTCTGGTATCTTCGTGGTCTTATGTACTACCTTATCAGTAGTACTAACCGTAGCGGACCTGCTCCGCTTTTTCCCCGTCTGAGTAGTATTGGGGGGCGGCTTCGCGTGACGCGCTGGAGGTGCACTGGGGGACGGCGTTGGCTGACGCGCGGGAGGTGCACTGGGGGACGGCGTTGGCTGACGCGCGGGAGGTGCACTAGGGGGCGGCGTCGGCTGACGCGTCGCCCGAGGTGAACTCAGGGGTGGCGTCGGCTGACGCGGCGCTGGAGGTGGACTCGGGGGTGGCGTCGGCTGACGCGGCGCCCGAGGTGGACTCGGGGGCGGCGTAGGTGGACGACGTTCACCGGGGGAGGGTGGACTTGGATTCCTCGGAGTCGGTGGCCTTGGCGCTGATCCTGGAAACTTGATGTATTTCTTTTGCCATAAAACGATTTGGCGCTTGACATCTCCAAGTCTCCGATCCCCTTCAGGTGTAGCAAAATCAAGCTCTAGGTCCTCGAACGAGCTGACTATGTCAAGCACCGAGACACGAGCATAGCCAGCCGGTATCGGGTTCCCATGGTGGAGTGCTTCAGGTAGACAAGGTAAAGCGTCGCCGCTCGCCACCTTGATGGTCATGTTCTTCATTGGCTGATGTAGCTCACAATTTGTCATCTCCCTAACATCATCCACGGGGTAGCGAGACCCCGGTGCTTCATGCTCATCAGCTGGGACCTCCGTGGAAGCCACGCTGCTTCTCCGCTGACTATTAAGATCCAATGCTGGATCTTCCTGCAGCCGAGATCCGCCTCCCTGGCTAAGTTGATGTATCATACTCTTCATGTCGGCTAATTCACGTTCTACCTTGCCGATCCGATCTGCTTCCCGATCCTTCTTTCTCTTACGGCTTTTGTAACCGTACGGATCTTCGTGCTGAGAAAACCCTTCCTTCCATGGAACACCGGCGCCTTTGCCTCTTGTTCGTCCGGTGTGTTCTGGATTCCCGAGGGCGTGTGTCAGCTCGTCGTTCTCTCGGTCGACACGGATCAATCCCGCTTGAGCATCCTCCATTGCCTTAACAAGTTTTACTGTGGGAGTAAAGGTCTGTTTCCGATGAACACACTCCCCTGTTGCCGGGTCTAACGATCCTCCATGTCCGTACCACCAGTGCTTGGCCCTTTCGGGCCATCCCTCTGTACCTGGAGTGATTCCTTTATTCCTCAATTCATTCTCCATAGATTCCCACTTGGGCACTGCTCTCACGTAGCCGTCTGGCCCCAAAACATGGTGATGTTCCTTCTTTTCAGCATTTTTCTTTTTTTTCCAACATTTCCTTGGCTCTCTCAGATGCCTTGAATGCCACAAATTCAGGCCACTATTGTCTCAACTTCTCGTATGCTCCTTCGAACACTGGAGTTTTATTTTTTGCGATATACTTCGCGTATAACATTTTTTTGAAGCCCCGGAATGCTTCAGCCATCTTCTTGAGAGCGTAATGTTTAACTCTCCTTCTCCTTTCACGTCCACCCGGAATTTCATTTCCATCATCATCCTTCTTGGAGTACTCCAGAGGTAGAATGAAATTTTCCATGAGCTTCCTCCAAAGGTCTTTCTTGGATCTTTTGTTCACAAAAGTAGCTCCAAGACGTGCCTTCTTTGGCTCGTGCCATTCTTGAACCGTGATCGGGATCATGTCCCTAACAATCACTCCGCATTGATTTATAAATTTTGTTGCGTGTTGTGTTGGCTCCAACGGTTTGCCATCTGGAGATACTACATCGATGGTCAGCTTCTGATTCGCACTCAACTTTTGGCTCGGACCTCGTTTAGAATACGATTTGCTCGATCCGGAGATAATACAAATATGCATATTCCCTTCGTATCACCAAAAGCTAAATCTATATACCTCGCCATCGGCGTTTGTTTGCAATTGTCGTTCGGCATCGGTGTTTGTTTGCCCTTCGTCGTCAAACATTTCTATCTCCATTCCGTCACCGGAAGGGTTAAGAAACGATGAAACATCATCTTCAAATTCAGCTTCTCCGGCACCTTCTCGGCCGACTCCTTCTCGTCGGCTACTCTGGGGTCTTCTCGATCGGCACCTTCTTGAGGCACATATACATTCTCACGTATCATGCCAAATAAGAATTCTTCGGGGTGGCGTGGGTCATTTTCACCGTCCATGTCTCTTCTAAAGACAGGTAAAACAAGTTAGTGACACATATTTGAGCAATAACCAAAAAAAAGGGGGCGTTGGCCGAGCGCCGACGCGGTGGGGGGAAGACCCCCTCACCACGTCGGCGCCCGGCCAACGCCCCCTTTTAGTACACATATTTGAGCAATAACCAAAAAAAAGGGGGCGTTGGCCGAGCGCCGACGCGGTGGGGGGAAGACCCCCTCACCGCGTCGGCGCCCGGCCAACGCCCCCCTTTTAGTACACATATTTGAGCAATAACCAAAAAAAAGGGGGCATTGGCCAAGCGCCGACGCGGTGGGGGGAAGACCCCCTCACCGCGTCGGCGCCCGGCCAATGCCCCCTTTTAGTACACATATTTGAGCAATAACCAAAAAAAAGGGGGCGTTGGCCGAGCGCCGACGCGGTGGGGGGGACAAATTCTAACTAGTAATATTATTAACTCTATTTTGTAAGTCTATTACTAACAATATTCCTATTTCTAACATTTCTAACTATTAACTATTTCTAATTATTTCTATTTCTAACATTTCTAACTATTAACTATTTCTAACATTTCTAACTATTAACTATTTCTTACATTTCTAACATTTCTAACTATTAACTATTTCTAATTATTTCCTAACTATTAACTATTTCTAACCCTAACAAATAAATTTCTAACTATTTCTAATTATTTCCTAACTATTAACTATTTCTAACCCTAACAAATAAATTTCTAACTATTTCCTAACTATTTCTAACTATTTCTAATTATTCTAATTAAACAAAAATTTAACAAAAAAACTTAGAAATTACCTGCAGGGGTGGCCGGGCGTCGGCGTTGCAGGCCGGGCATGGCCGGGCGGCGTTACAGGCCGGGGGTGGTCGGGCGGCGGCGCTACTGGCCGGGGGTGGTCGGGCGGCGGCGCTACTGGCCGGGGGTGGTCGGGCGGCGGCGTTGCAGGCCGGGGGTGGTCGGGCGGCGGCGTTGCAGGCCGGGGGTGGTCGGGCGGCGGCGCTGCAGGGGGTCCAGTGCGGCGGCGGCGCTGCAGGGGTGGCGGCAGTGGCTCCGGCGGCGGCGGCGCTCGAGAATTTGGGCGACCGCAACGCTCGGTGATTCGACTCCTCGCGCGCTGGAAACTGCTAAGTGCTGGGGAAGAAGGGGGCGGCGCGGCGCTATATATACCCCCCCCCCCTTTAGTCCCGGTTGGTGGCCTCAACCGGGACTAAAGGGGGGTCTTTAGTCCCGGTTGAAGCCACCAACCGGGACTAAAGGGTCTTTAATCCCGGTTGGTGGCTTCAACCGGGACTAAAGACTTTTCGGCGGTTCGCGCCCGATTCCCAGACCTTTAGTCCCGGTTGGTGGAAACAACCGGGACTAAAGGTATAATAAATGCGCGCCAAGGCCTTATATTTTTTCAGATTTCATTTGAATATGAAATTTGAATTTCAATTTGAATAACTTCTATATATTTTAGAATCTGACAAAACTTTGAATATGAAAAGTGTTTGAAATTTAATAACTAATTCAAAGCTATTTTGTATTTTCAAAATCAATTAATCTAACTATTTAAACAATTAACTATTTTGCCATTTTCAATTAAAACTATATTGATTAATATTCTTTTTGAATATTTTAGAATCTGACAAAACTTTGAATATGAAAAGTGTTTGAAATTTAATAACTAATTCAAAACTATTTTGTATTTTCAAAATCAATTAATCTAACTATTTAAACAATTAACTATTTTGCCATTTTCAATTAAAACTATATTGATTAATATTCTTTTTGAATATTTTAGAATCTGACAAAACTTATCCTACAGGGGCATCGTGTGCTACATGCTTTATCTCATCGAGCAGTGCATCCACCCACGCATCCTTATCCTACCAACAGATTTAGTATCGGTTGCACCCACCAGCCGGGACTAAAGGTTACCCACACGTCCTTATCCCACCGACAGCTTTAGTCTCGGTTGCACCCACCAGCCGGGACTAAAGGTTGGATGGATTCCCGCGCCACTGCGTTCCCGCCTATTTTCTTCCCGCGCTTTCCACCGCTTCCCGCCTTCGTCTTCCCGCCATTTTTCACTATATATATGTAGGCTTGGCCTCCATTTATATATCACATCTAGACTCATATCTACAAACCTCATCACTCTCTTCCATGGCTTCCATCGTATCTCTAACCCCCCAGGAGGCGGAGGCGCTTTGCGCCTCAAACTACCCCTGCCCGCCGGGCTACCGCGTCCCCACCGGCTGGATGCTGAGCGTCGGAGGCGTACCGGTCCCTCCTGTCCCTCTAGGTGTGGCGCGCCAGATGGCCATCACGAACCACTACTACTTCGAGCTCACACCAGAGCAGCGGAGGAATCCCAAGTGGCATCCGGACTACAGCCCGACTTGGGACGCCTTCTTCATCAATCGGCGTGAGAGTGCGCTTGCCAGGCACGAGGAGGACGGCCCGCCTCGTTCGAACTTCAATGAGGCCGGCCGTCGGCTGTGGTGGCGCGGCCGGACTCTCCAGAGCGTCATGGCCTACCGTAGCCCCCGCCTGCGCTACCCTCAGTCTCAGCCCACGCGTGCTCACCCGCCAAGGTTCGACTACCGCGACCCCGATGCCAGCGACGACGATGTCGGCGACTACGACGACTACAGTGGCGACGTTTATAGGGCTAGGCACGACTATGACTGAATCACTCTAACATTCGAAAACAAGTTCGGTCGATTGTGACTTAATCTGACCATGTACTTTAATTCCAGTTCAATCGTTTCCCCGCCTCTCGTGAGTGTTATTGTGATACATGCATGATTAGAACAATACATTACATAAAATGTTTAATACATGATTAGAACAATACATGATTAGAATAATACATGATTACACATGATTACACATCATTTCTTCGCTAGTGTCCCTTGCTTACGATTGTGGCGTAACCATGGAGAATCTTCATTATTTAACTTGAGGCTTGTGTCAGTGTTCACTCTGAAGGGCGGAATTTCACCAAACTGATTATAATCTTGTGACATGTCTGTCTTGTCCTCCACTCCCACGATGGTTCTTTTCCCTGAAAGAACTATGTGGCGCTTTGGTTCATCACATGATGTATTCGATTTGGTTCTTTTTCTTGGTTTGCTACTCATGTCCTTCACATAGAAAACCTGAGCCACATCTTTGGCTAGGATGAATGGTTCATCAAGGTACCCTAGATTGTTGAGATCCACCGTTGTCATTCCGTACTGCTCGTCCAACTTTACCCCGCCTCCTGTCATCTTCACCCATTTGCACCGAAACAAAGGAACCTTAAAGTTAGGTCCATAATCAAGCTCCCATATCTCCTCTATGTAACCATAATATATGTCTGTTCGCCCTTTGCCAGTTACTGCATCAAAGCGGACACCACTATTTTGGTTGGTGCTTTTTTTTATCTTGAGCGACCGTGTAAAATGTATTCGCATTTATCTCGTACCCTTGGAAAGTCAATATAGTCGAAGATGGTAATTTGGCCAGCAAGTACAACTGCTCTTCAACAAAAGTGTCATTCATGAGACGTCCTTGCAACCAAACGCCGAAAGTCGCCATGTGGAGCTGTAAAACAAAGGACTCAGGCTCCCCTGGGTTTGCTTGGCGTACAATATTCTTGTATTCTTCACTGTACGGAGCCACCAAGAGGGAATTTTGTAGAACGGTGTAGTGTGCTTGAGTCAACGAATGACCATCCCTACATATCATTGGTTTCTTTCCGATCGTGCCTTTTCCACTAAGTCTCCCCTCATGACGCGATTGAGGAAGACCAATCGGCTTAAGGTCGGGAACAAAGTCAGCACAAAACTCAATGACCTCCTCTGTTCCATATCCCTTGACGATGCTTCCTTCTGGCCTAGCACGGTTACGAACATATTTCTTTAAGACTCCCATGAACCTCTCAAAGGGGAACATATTGTGTAGAAATACAGGGCCGAGAATGGAAATCTCTTTGACTAGGTGAACCAGGAGGTGCGTCATAATATTGAAGAACGATGGTGGGAACACCAGCTCGAAGCTGACAAGACATTGGGCCACATCATTTTGTAACCGTGGTAGATCTTCTGGATTGATTACCTTCTGAGATATTGCATTGAGGAATGCACATAGCTTCCCAATTGCTAGTCGAACATTTTCCGGTAGAAGCCCCCTCAATGCAACTGGAAGCAATTGCGTCATAATCACGTGGCAGTCATGAGACTTTAGGTTCTGGAACTTTTTCTCTGCCATATTTATTATTCCCTTTATATTCGATGAGAATCCAGCCGGGACCTTGATACTGTTCAGGCATTCAAAAAAGGTGATCTTCTCTTCTTTAGTAAGAACGTAGCTAGCGCGACCTTGAAACAGTTCCGGATGTCGGTCTTCTGGGTCTTTCACACGTTACAGGTCCTGTCGAGCTTCCTTTGTATCTTTTGTCTTCCCATACACACCCAAGAAGCCTAGCAGGTTCACGCAAAGATTCTTTGTCACATGCATCACGTCGATTGCAGAGCAAACTTCTAGGAATTTCCAATACTCAAGCTCCCAAAATATAGATTTCTTCTTCCACATGGGTGCGTGTCCGTCTGCGTCATGCGGAACAGATTGTCCGCCAGGACCCTTTCCAAAGATTACTTCTATATCTTTGACCATATCGAATACATCATCACCAGTATTTTCCTTAGGTGGGTCCCGGTGATCTGCCTTACCGTTGAAATGCTTGCCTTTTTTTCTTACGGCATGAATTTTACTAAGAAATCGACGGTGCGATATGTACACATTCTTCTTACAATTAGGTAAATATATACTTTCAGTCTCTTGTAAACAGTGTGTGCATGCCTTGTATCCCTTATTTGTCTGTCCTGAAATGTTACTAAGAGCGGGCCAATCATTGATTGTAACGAACAGCAACGCTCGTAAGTCAAATTCCTCTTGTTTGTGCTCATCCCACACACGTACGCCTGGTTTGGCCCACAGCTGTAAAAGTTCATCAACTAATGGCCTTAGGTACACATCAATATCGTTGCCGGGTTGCTTCGGACTTTGGATGAGCACTGACATCATAATGAACTTCCGCTTCATGCACAACAAAGGAGGAAGGTTATAGATGCATAGAGTCACGGGCCAGGTGCTATGACTGGAGCTCTGCTCCCCAAAAGGATTGAAGCCATCTGTACTTAGACCAAACCGTATGTTCCTTGCGTCACCTGCAAAATCTTTAAACTTATTGTCGATCTTTCTCCATTGTGACCCATCAGCAGGGTGTCTCAACATCCCGTCTGACAAACGGTCCTCTTTGTGCCATCGTAATAACTTGGCATGCTCTTTGCACCGAAACAAACGTTTCAACCGTGGTACTATAGGAGCATACCACATCACCTTGGCAGGAACCCTCTTTCTGGGGGGCTCGCCCTCAACATCACCAGAGTCATCTCCTCTGATCTTATACCGCAATGCAGTGCATATCGGGCATTCAGTCAAATTCTCATAGTCACCACGATAGAGGATGCAGTCATTAGGACATGCATGTATCTTCTGAACCTCTAAACCTAGAGGGCAGACAATCTTCTTGGCTTCGTACGTACTGGTGGGCAATTCATTATCCTTTGGAAGCATATTCCTCATCATTTTCAGCAACTTTTCAAATCCGGAGTCAGATAGACCTTCCTCTGCCTTCCATTTCAGCAATTCAAGTGTGCTGCCCAGCTTTTTCAGACCATTTTGGCAGTTTGGGTATAAGGACTTTTTGTGATCCTCTAACATGCGATCCAACTTCTCCCTCTCCTTATTAGTTTCGCATTCTCTCCGTGCATCAGCAATGGTCCGACCGAGATCATCAGGGGCCTCATCATGTGTCTCTCCTTCAGCTTCCCCTTCAGCTCCCCCTTCAGCTTCTCCCATGAAAGTATCACCATATTCAGGGAATCCAGGATAGTTGTCATCATCCTCTTCTTCATTGTTTTCCATTGTAACACCTCTTTCTCCATGCTTGGTCCAACAATTGTAGCTGGGCATGAAACCGTGCTGAAGCAGGTGCACGTGAAGGGTTCTTGATGAAGAGTAATTCTTCAGATTCTTACACGCACTACATGGACAGACAACAAAACCATTCCGCTTGTTCGCATCAGCCACACGGAGGAAATCCTGCAAGCCCTTAACGAACTCGCTTGAGACTCGGCTACCGTACATCCATTGCCGGTTCATCTGCATTATTATATAAGTATATAATAAACCAAATTAATACAAGTAATAAACTCACATTGCATATAAATCATATATACTCCCACATTACTCTCTAACGTTACAAAAATTATTGCAAATAAATCCTACTCAAAAATTATTATTGTAATTCACATAAGCTCATAATTACTACCACATTACTTTCTAACATTAATTACTCCACAAATCCCTCTATTTTATTGAGCATAAAAAGAGCTATATATATGTGCATGACAAATTTCTACTTCATACTCATTTTGGTCAACATACAAGTACACCACCTCTACACATGTGCAAACTAAGTAATTAATTTAAGCTCAAATGCTATATAAATCAAATTAACTCCCATAATTACTCCTAAATTATAGCCACAAATCTCACCACATCTAGAGCATTATATGAGCTAAATTAGCAATTAAAGATGAGAGAGTAAAGTTGCTAACCTTTTGAACCAATTAGATAGATGAAATAACTCAAAATCTTGGATTATTTTGATAAAAAAATCGGGCATGACCTCTCCACTCAATCCAAGCTTCCGACCACCATTGGTGTACTGGCAGGCTCGGGGGAAGAGAAGCTGGATTTTGTAGGCGACGGTCTTTAATCCCGGTCCATGTTAAAGGCCGGGATTAAAGGTCACCCTTTAGTCCCGGTCGTTAACACGGGCCGGGACTAAAGGCCGCCGCCCGTGGGGTTCCCGCCCGCCAACCCTTTAGTCCCGGTCCGTGTTAACGACCGGGACTAAAGGTCCATTACGAACCGGGACTAGGTGCTGGCCGTGCCCCAGCGGCACGAACCGGGACTAATGCCCCCTTTAGTCCCGGCCCATTTTGTTTGGGGACTAAAGGTGGCGGATAGAAGCCTCTTTTTCCACTAGTGATCGTTGATGCTGCGTGAGGACCCCAAGCCACAATTGCGCCCACCTGCGTCGCTCATGTTGCCTCCCTTCACGGTCGCTGATGGATCGATGTGTCTGTACTGCCGGCGTTGAAACTAAACCCTAGCCGGCGTGCGGCTGACGTACAATCCAGCTTTCTTTAACCCCATAAAACTGATATGGCTGGTATATTAACGTCGATGTTAACCTGGTAATGTTGTGCAGCTCACTTCGATATGGTATTTCCAATGTATTAGATTGTTGTAACTATCAAGGAAACATGCATCTACAGGGGTCACTTTTTATGAATGGTTATCTGAAGGTAGCTACTGTGGTGACCAACGTGCTCCTCGCCGTATTCCCATCGTCCGTAGCCCGTAGGCGTCTATGTTGCGTCCAAGCTTGACAAGGAGACTCAAGCTTCCTAGGTCCATTAATTTGCAGAGGTATAGGTCTGTATCCTCCATCTGATTACAGTAATTTTTATATCTGATTTTTTTTCGTTATTTTGGTGATTACTTTCAGTTTTGAGTAATTGAGCAGCTACTTTATGAATTTGTTAGGCCGAGGTGACAATCGGATTGATTTTTTATCAATTCAACTCCTACTCTGTCCAAATGATTATAAACAGATGATAATGAATTAAACACTGCCAATCAATACACTTAGTTCAAGTTTTCAAAAACATGCACTTAGTTATTCCTAGATCATGCAAAAGGTGGCATTTTTTAATTAAGTGCAGATCCATTTACAAGTTCCCTTTGGTTTCACCTCTTGGTTTGAAAAGTAAGCACACAAGACGTTGATAGGTTCAATGATGTAGAGAACAAATGTTTTCTTATCTCCTTATTTCTCATTGCACGGCAATGCCTCCGAAAATGATTTTATCTGCTTTTCATAATTTGCTTATTAACAGATCCCGTGAAGTCCTGTTGTGTGTGTATTGACTTAAACCCCAATTAAGGATTCCAACCGAGATACTTGCCCAACGGAAGATTCATCCTCTTTCTCCTTAAAATAAATGTAACATTCATTATGTGTCAGCAAATTTCAAATGCGGTAAGCTCAGAGTAATGACGTTAAATCTATGCCTTAAGCCTGCTATCGAGTGCGCGACAAATTAAAATATGTTGGTTAAATAGCTTGAATAGCAACTGCTGCTGTGGAGGAGGTGTTTTGGCTCATAGGACTAGATGCACCTATTATGAAAAATATATTTTAAATCCATTTTAAAATGTCAAAAAATTTAGATAAAAAATTCTCAGTGTATATCTGAACAATTTATGTTCACCCACAAAGTTTTGCAGTGAAAAGACATTTTTTATGGCACGTGTAAAAAAGACAAAAAAATGGTCATGTAAATAGCAATGTTACAGCATCGAAATTTGTCTTTTTTACAGAGGCCACAAAAAAATGTTTTTTCTCACGAAACTTCGTGAATAAACATAAAATGTCTAGATGTATATCAAAATATTTTTTTTCAAAATTTTCAAATATTTTAAAATATATCTTTTGATAATGGGTGCATCTACACCCGTGAGCCAAAGTGGATTTCCCCTGCTGGCCACACAGTAGCAAGAAAACAGCTCCAACACAGGTACGCTGTTGTCGTAGGCTATGCTTCATATCTCAAATAAAGATGCTACGTTCGTGTGTTACTACATGATGTGATGAGATGGCAATGGTAAAAGGTAGTGATGCCCCGCCGATGGGTGCAGAATTGCAGGTGTCCAATAAAGAAATTGGGCTTGGGGGAGTAAACACCCTGCTGTTTGCAAGTTGAGTTTGTGTTCAGCGAGTAAAATAATAGAGGTTATGGAGAAGGTAATTTGACGTACACATTGCCTTATTTGGACTGGATGGTCAAAATCTGTAATATGGTGGAGGCGGTGACATTCCAATTATTGTCGGGTACTTGGGTCGGCAGGTACCACAATTCTTATCCCTATTTTTTGGTCCTTTCTCTCTATTGCAAATCTTATTACATCGTACTGTTATGCATAGGATCTACAATTTATTTTTAATCATTTATTTTTAGTGTCGTACATTCCATTAAATTGTGCAGATCTACCATACTAGGGTCATGAAAAGAACTAGAACATGAGTGGGCATGGTCATCACAAAGTTGGTGCTTAACACGTAGTTCCGTTAAACTGCTCACTCCATATCGATGTTGGTCTAGATTTATAAACATATCTGATTAATATATATGTACTACAAATAACAATGTACCTTTTTGACAAATATCCTACTTGATCCCTTTGTTAGATTATTAATTTTCATCCCTGAATTTAGTCAATGTATACAATGTTAAATCATTAGATTAAAAATTATGTAATCTCTATACTCCATGATCCAATACTTAAGATTATGTCCTAAACAATAGTTGTTGGTTGCCAAGTAGAGAAGACAGTGAAATTTAACTTGCAGCTGAGCTATACATGTAATTTAAAATCATAAGATCATATAGATGGCAATCTTATTGAGCTTATGCTAATAAATCCCAACATAAGAAAACATAAGAAAATTCTCAGAAACCTCAACTTAAACTAGAAAAAGATATTATCGTGACCATTAAAGCATGCATAAACACCAAGTCTAATTAAGGAATAATTGAAGAGTTTGTATATGTTTTAGCTAATATGTTGTTGAATCGGAGATGTGCTAATAAACATAACTAGCCCGTGCCGGTGCACGGGTTGATGACTAGTGATGGTAATTTGTATTAACTAAAAACTATTTACAATTTGGTAATGATGAGATCAATGTGAAGAAGTAAAAAAGTTTAATATAAATGGACACACTTTAGTGATGCTACCGCATGTATATAATCACGTGTCGGGGGTTATCCTCGTCGGCAGTATTCCATGACTGGTTCTTCTCCACATTATGAATCATGCGATCCAACGGCAGCAGGAGTGTCCGGCGTGCCAATATAACCAATCGACTATTTTTAATCCTTTCCAAACTTGAAAACACCATGTACCATTTGAAAACTGAAAACGCTTGATCGCACTCACCTGGCCCCGCCCCTCCCTTCTCCTCCATGATTGTCACACTTGCCTATATCGCCTCCAACATGAGTCTCAACACTCCTTGCAGCGAGAAGCCGCATCAGCAAGCATAACATCTATTTGATCATGTATGAAAGGTGCCTTTAGAGATGTAGTAATAGCAGAGTTGTGGAGCAGTCTAGGTAAACCAGGAATCACATTTCCTTTTGCCTAGTATAAGGAATCAAGCAATAACACTCCTACCTTTTTAGCATGCGCATTGACTGTAAGTCTACTAGAACCATTGAAATAAGCAATGTGGTCCTTCTCTTCTGACCTGTGGCCACATCATGTTTTTTAAATTCTCATCAAATAGAGTCATTCATTTGTTTGTTGTTGTTTTAAGAGGATGGCTAGATGCTCTTTCACAGCAATTGTAAATCCTCTCTCCAAATCATAAAAGTCTCTGGATTTTCCAGTTGGAGTTAGTTTAGCAATTAAAGAACTAAGATCTTCTATGTCTTAATCCTTAAGAAAGAATAGAGCATGGTCCTATTATTAAGATCTTTCATGAGCAATTTAAGCTTAGTTGTCATTCCATCGGCTGCATTTAGATAATAAGGTACAGACTATTCGAAGCAGATTCAACTAATGGCATAAAACCGTTCATATAGAGAAATTTGTTTTCAAATCTGAAAATGTTCGAGTTTATTGAGCCTAGCTTACTTAGATTTTATGATTGAAAAAAGAAATGTTAGCATACTTTGACATTTATTCAATGCTAGATCCGTAGATGTATTTTGATTGAACTATTCACTCCTCCCCTCGCAACATCCCTCGATCATTCAGACTAGCCATAATGGAAGTATCATAAGCAGCATCATACATGTCATGTAGGTAAAACTCTGATATGACATAGTAATTAATGAGGAGAGAGATGAGAATGATATCATAATATGATAACGTATTATAGCACGAAGAACAAAGAAATTCAATGGCCAATGCATCATGTCCACAAATCTGTATTGAAATTCTACATAATATTAAATGTGATATTATTTGATGATACTATGCATTGTGAATATGTATCATAAACTAGTATCATATACATGATACTAGTGTATAATACTTTACATTATGACTAGTCTCAAACGCATACAGAACAAGGAGGAAAAAATGAAGACAAACTACAACGAAATGGAAATACACGTTTATTCATCTTGTGTACTACTTGGACTCGTGCCATAGATCTACCAGACTACCCGGAGAAAATTGCATATTTGTGTATGGCACGGCGTATATCCGTGTATGGACGGGCCCTAGCGGATGCATGCGTGACATGCATGATGTCTGCCATCCCGTGGCGTGTGCATCAGTGCATGGGGGAGCTGCTATACGCCTGCTAAGGCTATTGCTAGACTGCTATACCGTAGTACCCTGCTACAGTCATGTAGAGCCCAGAGGCCAGATCGAGAGCGCATGTACACTGCAGAGTGTGGCCAAAACCACCTCTGCGGAGTGAGAATACAAGGCTTCTATTTAGTATACATCCCTGCACACCCTGCTGGTCTAGTACGTGACTGGAGTTCTTGTCCGCCGCCGATCGAGAAGTGAAAAACGGTGGAAGAGCAGCGAAGTAAATAGAACAAGACGTGGATGCTCCAACACTTGCAGTTGCAACCTTTGCGAGGCCCCAGCTTGAGTCTGGAAGAGGAGTACCGTACCCGAGGTAGACGAAGACTGTTGTGGCGGTGAAAGCAGTACTGCTGAGTACTGCTGTACGCAACGGTGGACAGCCATGCATCGATTGGGCACTAGCTCGAGGAAGCTGACACGCAGAAGATGTGGAGTCCGAAACAATCACTTCAGAAGCTCAGCAGCTTCTCTGCTTCTGCCAGCTTCACTGGCCTGATGGGATCTCCGCGTGCCTTGCAGTGCAGGTAAATTTCCCCTGCTCGTGCACTGCCACGGCCAGTGGGTGAACGGCGTGGTGTGCCCGGATTCTGCAGATGGCATCTGTACGTGGAAGTTGGTGGTTCGAGCATGCATCGTCGTTGCTTCTTTTGGTGCACAGCTCACACCTCTCGTCCGCGTAGGCAGTCGGCACACAGGACGATATAGACCACTGTGGAGATCCCGGCAGCACCGCTTTTGGTTTGTTCCGGCGCGGGAATTTTTGACGGATCAGACCACCTGCGCCAGTGAAATGCTAGAAAGGACCCCCTCCGAAAATTTTTGTCAAAAAGGACCAGCTGTGGGTGGCGGCACCCCCGGGGCAGGCGACACGTGTCCCTGCCGCCATTGGGGGTGGCGGCATGCCCCGTCCCTGCCACCTGCCGCCAGTGTGGGTGGCGGCATGCCCCTCCCTGCCACCTGCCGCCAGTGGGGGTGGCGGCATGGCCCACCTGCCGCTAGTGGCGGTGGCGGCATGGCCCCTGCCCTGCCACCTGCCGCCAGTGGGGGTGGCGGCATGCTGCGTGCCGCCGCCACGCACGCCCGCCTCCTCCGCGCCAAGCCACATGCCGGCGATGCCAACGGCGGCAGGGGCCTGCCGGCAATGGCCCAGGCGGCAAGGGGCACGTGTCGCCTGCCCCGGGGGTGCCGCCACCCACAGCTGGTCCTTTTTGACAAAAATTTTTGGAGGGGGTCCTTTCTAGCATTTCACTCGCGCAGGTGGTCTGATCCGTCAAAATGGCCCGGCGCGGCGCCCGCGTGCTGCCGAACTTGGATGTGCAAGAGACAGGAACGGGAGCGGCATTCCAGTAGTGGGGCCGAAAGGCGCCATCAATCGTGCGATCGACATCTATAGCCATAAGTAGCGGCCTAGCCGGCTAGCTGCGGCGACGTGCACGCGATCGGGCGTATGCCGGCGGTGGCAGCAGCGGGAAGCGGCAGATCCGTACGGGTTCATCGCTATGAGAATATTACTTTAGCACCTGTTACGTACACTAGTAGAAAATAGGGCTTTCGTTTTTCTAGCTCTAAATGGCATTTGCATCGGTTGACTTACGAACCTAGACTAAAGGGGTTCTTTAGCACCGGTTCGAGCTGCCAGAGAGCTAAATGGAGCCTGTGGAGCTCTAGCACCGGTTCGTTAGGAACCATTAGAACCGGTTCATGCCACGAACCGGTGCTAAAGGTGTCGCGTCTGCCGCGTGGCAGGCGCCAGACCTTTAGCACCGGTCCGTGGCATGAACCAGTGCTAAAGGCTACCCTTTTGCACCGGTTTTGGATACGGACCGGTGCTAGAGGTCCTGCCTATAAATACAGCCGCCCACCAGCCTTCTCCTCTATTTTTTTTCCTTTGGAAGGTGTGAGAGGGGGTGTGCTAGTTTAATTTTTTTCCCCTGTGCACAAGAGGTGTTTGATGAAATGCCTAAGAGCATGAACCAACTTAAGCTCACACAAAATAAAAATGATATGAGGTGCCCGAGCGATACTTAGGTCTTGTCCTCGTTCTTTCCTCCTCGATCGAGGTTAGCAACTCTATCCTTTCATTTGTCATTGATACAAATGCATGTTTCGATACACAGTGGTCATTTCACTATTTATGATGTTCGGTAATAGTATTGGTAAACCTAATTATATGACGCAGATGAACCAACGACAATGGATGTACGATGACCGACGCACTTCCGAGTTCATTGAAGGTTGATGGCGCGGTGATGGTGTGTGAAATTAATGAAGTAAATGACCGGCCAGTTGAAAAACCCCAAGAGCAAGGTGTGATGAATATAGCAGCAAATTTTTCCCTCAGTAAGAAACCAATGTTATCAATCCCGTAGGAGGCAGACAAACGACTGAAGGTGATGCCCACTAGCTTGCGACAGCTCCGGACAATTTATAGGGCGCCTCGTCCGAGCTTTGCTTTGCGAGCGGCAACGTGGAACCTGCACACAACACAACCAAATACTTTGTTCCCAACTTACGATGAGGTTGTCAATCTCACCGGTTTGCTTGAAACAAAGGGTATGAGCGTATCGACTGGAAAGCAATAGTAATATGCGAGTAAAGTAAACAGGTGATAGCAATATAAAGGAAATAGGACCGGGGTCCACAGTTCACTAGCGGTGTCTCTCCATAAGATAAAATAATACATGCTGGGTAAACAAATTATAGTTGGGCAATTGATAGAATAAAGACAACGTGCATATGATGAGAGGATCACTATGAGATTTACTCTGGGCATTACAACAAGATATATAGACCGCCATCCAGCTGCATCTATGACTAATAATCCACTCACGGGGATATCGTCCGAACAGCCCATGAGTATTTAGTTGCGAACAACAGATAATTGCATTAAGCAAAGTGTGTAATGTAAACAAAGCATATGCCCTCAAGCATATGAATGTTGTTTTCCCCCTAGTAGCAACTGAAAGGATGAGATGTCGCCTAGAGGGGGGGGTGAATAGGCGTTTTAAAACAATTACGGAATTGGCTTGAAGGAATGCGGAATTAAACTAACGTTTATTTTCTTCAAGCACAAGACCTAAATATGCTAGGCTCAACTAAGTGCAACAACAACAACTAGATATAAGCAAGATAGCACAAGATATCATTCACAAGTGATAAGCAAGATATAAGTACTTCAAGCACGATGGCTATCACAAGGAAATAAACTCGGGTATAGAGATAACCGAGGCACGCGGAGACGAAGATGTATCCCGATGTTCACTTACATAAAGTAAGCTAATCACCGTTGGAGAGATGCGGGTAACCACGAAGGCCCCCCGAACGCCACGAAGGCTCACCTTCTTCTCCGAGTCCCCCACGAAGCTAGGGACCCCTTCTTATGGTTAGCTTTTCCTCCACTCCGGAGATGGCAAGCTCCACAACCACTTCACAACTCCCACGAAGGGGAAGCCCACTAGTAGAAAATAGGGCTTTCGTTTTTTGCTCCAAACGGCATTTGCACCGGTTGGCTTTCGAACCCAGACTAAAGGGGTGCTTTAGCACCGGTTCGAGCTGCCAGAGGGCTAAATTGAGCCCGTGGAGCTATAGCACCGGTTTGTTAGGAACCATTAGCACCGGTTCGTGCCACGAACCGGTGCTAAAGGTGTCGCGTCTGCCGCGTGGCAGGCCCCAGACCTTTAGCACCGGTTCATGGCACGAACTGGTGCTAAAGGCTATCCTTTTGCACCGGTTCTGGAAACGGACCGGTGCTAGAGGTCCTGCCTATAAATACAGCCGCCCACCAGCCTTCTCCTCTGTTTTTTTTCCTTTGGAAGGTGTGAGAGGGGGTGTGCTAGTTTGGTTTTTTCCCCTATGCACAAGAGGTGTTTGATGAAATGCCTAAGAGCATGAACCAACTTAAGCTCACACAAAATAAAGATGATATGAGGTGCCCGAGCGATACTTAGGTCTTCTCCTCGTTCTTTCCTCCTCGATCGAGGTTAGCAACTCTATTCTTTTATTTGTCATTGATACAAATGCATGTTTTGTAATTTTACTATTTATGATGTTCGGTAATAGTATTAGTAAACCTAATTATATGAAGCAGATGAACGAACGACAATGGATGTACGGTGACCGACGCACTTCCGAGTTCATTGAAGGTCTTCGTAATTTTGGCGATGTGGCTCGGGCAAATATTCAGAATGGTTTTATGTGTTGTCCATGTGTTGACTGTGGGAACAAGAAGGAGTACTCTTCCTGGAAAATCATTCACGCCCACCTGCTTCGGAAAGGTTTCATGCCTAGCTATAATTGTTGGACCAAGCACAGAGAAAGAGGGGTTATAATGGAAGACAATGAAGAAGAAGAGGATGATGATATGTACCCTGAATATGGTGATACTGCAACGGGGGAAGCTGAAGCTGAAGGGACAGGAGAAGCTAAAGATGTAGAGGCATCAGATGAGCCTGATGATGATCTTCGTCGGGCCATCGTAGATGCACACAGAGAAGCAGAAAGTGTGAATGAGAAGCGGAAGTTAAAAGGTATGTTAGAGGATCACAAAAAGAAGTTGTACCCAGACTGTGAAGATGGGAACACAAAGCTCGGTACCACACTGGAGTTGCTGCAATGGAAGGCAGAGACTGGTTTATCTGATAAGGGATTTGAGAAATTACTAAAAATAATGAAGAAGAAGCTTCCAAAGGATAATGAATTGCCTGACAGTACGTACGAAGCAAAGAAGGTTCTCTGCCCTCTAGGATTAGAGGTTCAGAAGATTCATGCATGCATTAATGACTGCATCCTCTACCGCGGTGAGGAGTACGAGAATTTGGAAGCATGCCCGGTATGCACTGCACTGCGATATAAGATCAGACGAGATGACCCTGGTGATGTTGATGGCGAGCCCCCCAGAAAGAGGGTTCCTGCCAAGGTCATGTGGTATGCTCCTATAATACCACGGTTGAAACGTCTGTTTAGAAACAAAGAGCATGCCAGGTTGTTACGATGGCACAAAGAAGACCGTAAGAAAGACGCGATGTTGAGACACCCCGCTGATGGGTCGCAGTGGAGAAAAATTGAGAGAGACTACCCGGACTTTGCAGGCGACGCAAGGAACTTAAGGTTTGGTCTGAGTACAGATGGCATGAATCCTTTTGGGGAGCAGAGCTGCAGTCATAGCACCTGGCCTGTAACTCTATGTATCTATAACCTTCCTCCTTGGTTGTGCATGAAGCGGAAGTTCATTATGATGCCAGTGCTCATCCAAGGTCCGAAGCAACCCGGCAATGACATTGATGTGTATCTAAGACCATTAGTTGATGAACTCTTACAGTTATGGACCAAACCAGGTGTACGTGCATGGGATGAGCACAAACAGGAGCCGTTTGACCTATGAGCGTTGCTTTTCGTAACCATCAATGATTGGCCTGCTCTTAGTAACCTTTCAGGACAAACAAACAAGGGATACAATGCATGCACGCACTGTTTAGATAAGACTGACGCTATATATTTGGAAAAATGCAAGAAGATTGTGTACTTGGGGCATCGTCGATTTCTTACGACCACGCATTCCGTAAGAAAGAAAGGCAAGCATTTTAGAGGTGTGGCAGATCACCGGCAAAAGCCTGATCTCCGTACTGGTGATGATTTATTTGATATGGTCAGGGACCTAGAAGTAATCTTTGGAAAGGGTCCTGGCGGTCAATCTGTTCCAAATGACGTCGCTACCGGGCACGCACCCATGTGGAAGAAGAAATCTATATTTTGGGAGCTTGAGTATTGGAAACACCTAGAGGTTCGCTCTTCAATCGACGTGATGCACGTTACGAAGAATGTTTGCGTGAACCTGCTAGGCTTTCTGGGCGTGTATGGAAAAACAAAAGATACATCAGAAGCACGGGAGGATCAACAACGTATGAAAGACCCAAACAACATGCATCCACAGAGCAAGACGGATAAAGGGCGTCACTTAAGTCCTGCCAGCTACGCTCTTACAAAAGCAGAGAAGGAAATCTTTTTTGATGTCCTTTCAAGTATTAAAGTGCCGTCTGGCTTCTCGTCAAATATAAAGGGAATAATAAATATGACAGAGAAAAAATTCCAAAACCTGAAGTCTCATGACTGTCACGTGATTATGACGCAGTTGCTTCCAGTTGCATTAAGGGGGCTTCTACCGGAAAATGTTCGTGTACCCATTGTTAAGCTATGTGCATTCCTCAATGCAATATCTCAGAAGGTAATCAATCCAGATATGCTACCAAGGTTACAGAAGGATGTGGCCCAATGTCTTGTTAGTTTTGAGTTGGTGTTCCCGCCATCCTTCTTTAATATTATGACGCATCTCCTGGTTCACCTTGTCGAAGAGATTGCCATTCTCGGTCCTGTATTTCTACACAACATATTCCCCTTCGAGAGATTCATGGGAGTCTTAAAGAAATATGTTCATAACCGTGCTAGGCCAGAAGGAAGCATCTCCAAGGGCTACGGAACAGAGGAGGTCATTGAGTTCTGTGTTGACTTTATCCCTGACATTAAGTCGATTGGTGTTCCTGAATCGCGGCATGAAGGGAGACTACGTGGAAAAGGCACGCTAGGAAAGAAATCAATGTATTGTATGGACGGGATTTCTTTCACTCAAGCACACTACACAGTTCTACAAAGTTCCGCCTTGGTGGCCCCGTATATCATTGAACACAAGAATATTGTACGCTCCCAACACCCGGCTCAGTCTGACTCCTGGATTACACATAAACATATGGCGACTTTCGGCGGTTGGTTCCGGACACATCTCATAAATGACAACATTGTTGGAGATCAGCTATACTTGTTGGCCGGGTCACCATCTTCGACTATATTGACTTTCCAAGGGTACAAGATCAATGGGAACACATTCTACACGATCGCCCAAGATAAAAAGAGCAACAACCAAAACAGTGGTGTCCGCATTGATGCAACAAACAACAACGAGCAAAAGGACACCTATTATGGTTACATAGAGGAGATATGGGAACTTGACTATGGACCTTCTTTTAAAGTCCCTTTGTTTCGGTGCAAATGGGTCAAGCTAGATGGAGTAGGGGTAAAGGTTGACCAGCTGTATGGAATGACAACAGTGGATCTCAACAATCTTGGTTACAGAGACGAACCATTCGTCCTAGCCAATGATGTGGCTCAAGTTTTCTATGTGAAAGACATGTCCTCCAAACCAAAAAAAAGAAAAGATAAGACAATGAATACATCATACGACGAGCCAAAGCGTCACATAGTTCTTTCAGGGAAAAGAAACATCGTGGGAGTTGAGGATAAGACAGACATGTCAGAAGATTATAATAAGTTTGATGAAATTCCGCCCTTCAGAGTGAATATTGACCCAATCATCGCGTTAAATGGTGAACATACTCCATGGTTACGACCGAAGCGATCCTAATCAAGGGAGATACGCGAAGGGAGGTTCATGGCCTCCAAGACGAAAAATCAGAAGAAAGGGAAACACAAGAAGAAAACTCAGAAGACTAGATAGGGATCATAACTTGTGTATCTCAATATGGAAATCACTTTCCCATTTATTTTTTGTGTAATGATGTTATTGTATGAGGGAAATTTTTCTGAGACGGAGCTTCCAAAGATATCGTAGGGCGTGAGCACCAACGATATCTTTGAGAAGCTCCGCCACGGGAGATTTCCCAATAATTTACCCAACATTCTTAGAGGAGATGGAGTCTTTCACTCTCCCTACCTTCTAGGTATCGATGCTCCTTTTATAGGCACGGCACCGCTTCTACTTTGTCTTGTTCCTCCGACAGGGGCATCGTGCGTCCACCCACGCGTCCTTATCTCATCGAGCAGTGCATCCACCCATGCGTCCTTATCCTGCCGATATCTTTAGTCTCGGTTGCACCCACCAACCGGGACTAAAGGTTACCCACACGTCCTTATCCCACCGACAGTTTTGTTAGATGACACAAAAACCACCTTTAGTCCCGGTTGTACCCACCAACCGGGACTAAAGGTTAGATGGTTCCCCGCGCTATTGTGTTCCCGCCTATTTTCTTCCCGCGCTTTCGACCACTTCCCGCCTCCGTCTTCCCGCCATTTTTCACTATATATATGTAGGCTTGGCCTCCATTTACATATCACATCTAGACTCATATCTGCAAACCTCATCACTCTCTTCCATGGCTTCCATCGTATCTCTAACCCCCCAGGAGGCGGAGGCGCTTTGCGCCTCAAACTACCCCTGCCCGCCGGGCTACCGCGTCCCCACCGGCTGGATGCTGAGCGTCGGAGGCGTACCGGTCCCTCCTGTCCCTGTAGGTGTGGCGCGCCAGATGGCCATCACGAACCACTACTACTTCGAGCTCACACCAGAGCAGCGGAGGAATCCTCTGTGGCATCCCGACTACAGCCCGACTTGGGACGCCTTCTTCATCAATCGGCGTGAGAGTGCGCTTGCGAGGCACGAGGAGGACGGCTCGCCTCGTTCGAACTTCAACGAGGCCGGCCGTCGGCTATGGTGGCGCGGCCGGACTCTCCAGAGCGTCATGGCCTACCGTGGCCCCCGCCTGCGCTACCCTCACTCTCAGCCCACGCGTGCTCACCAGTCGAGGTTCGACTACCGCGACCCCGATGCCAGCGACGATGACACCGACGACTACGACGACTATAGTGGCGACGTTTATAGGGCTAGGCACGACTATGACTGAATCATCCAACATTCGAAAACAAGCTCGGCCGATTGTGACTTAATCTGGCCATGTATCTTAATTTTCAGTTGAGATATGTACTTCTTTTCCTATTCAATCGTTTTCCCGCCCTTTTTCTTTCCGCCCTTTTCTTCCCGCCCTTTTCCTCTCACGAAAATATAACTAATCAAAAGAAAATAGAAAATCAAATATAACTAATCAGAAGAAAATAGAAAATCAAATATAACTAATCAAAAGAAAATAGAAAATCAAATATAACTACTCAAAAGAAAATAGAAAATCAAATATAACTAATCAAAAGAAAAAAGAAAATCAAATATAACTAATCAAAAGAAAATAGAAAATCAAATATAACTAATCAAAAGAAAATAGAAAATCAAATATAACTAATCAAAAAAAAATAGAAAATCAAATATAACTACTCAAAAGAAAATAGAAAATCAAATATAACTAATCAAAAGAAAATAGAAAATCAAATATATCTAATCAAAAGAAAATAGAAAATCAAATATAACTAATCAAAAAGAAAATAGAAAATTAAATATAACTAATCAAAAGAAAATAGAAAATCAAATATAACTAATCAAAAGAAAAAAGAAAATCAAATATAACTACTCAAAAGAAAATAGAAAATCAAATATAACTAATCAAAAGAAAATAGAAAATCAAATATAACTAATCAAAAGAAAATAGAAAATCAAATATAACTACTCAAAAGAAAATAGAAAATCAAATATAACTAATCAAAAGAAAATAGAAAATCAAATATATCTAATCAAAAGAAAATAGAAAATCAAATATAACTAATCAAAAAGAAAATAGAAAATCAAATATAACTAATCAAAAGAAAATAGAAAATCAAATATAACTAATCAAAAGAAAATAGAAAATCAAATATATCTAATCAAAAGAAAATAGAAAATCAAATATAACTAATCAAAAAGAAAATAGAAAATCAAATATAACTAATCAAAAGAAAATAGAAAATCAAATATAACTAATCAAAAGAAAATAGAAAATCAAATATAACTAATCAAAAGAAAATAGAAAATCAAATATAACTAATCAAAAGAAAAAAGAAAATCAAATATATCTAATCAAAAGAAAATAGAAAATCAAATATAACTAATCAAAAAGAAAATCAAATATATCTAATCAAATGGAATGTTGATGATAGCTTCAATATCGAATTTGGCGGGAACAACTGAAAATTTTAAAACACCCTTTAGCACCGGTTCGTGGCTCAAACCGGTGCTAAAGGGGGTGGCGGATCAGTTCCCAGAAAGCAGCCTTTAGCACCGGTTGAAGCCACCAACCGGTGCTAAAGGTCTGACCTTTAGCACCGGTTGGTGGCTTCAACCGGTGCTAAAGGACCTTTAGCACCGGTTCAAGCCACGAACCGGTGCTAAAGGTGCCTGCCTTTATAACTCCTTCTTCCTCCTCTGCCCGCACCGCAAAACGCCTAAGGACCTGCGCGTAGGAGCTCGAGGACGCCGTCAGGCTGCCGGATTTTTCCACGCCGCCGCCGTCGTCGCCGCCGCCGCTGCGCCCGCTCGCCCGCGCCGCGCCGCGCCCGCCACCGACGCGCCCGCTCGCCCGCGCCCACTCGCCCCCGCGCCGCTCGCCACCGCGCCCTCGCCCGCGCCCGCTCGCCCCCGCGCCGCTCGCCACCGACGACGCTGGACCCGCGCCGCCGACGACGACGCTCGCCCCCGCGCCGCTCGCCCGCCGACGACGACGCCGCACCCGGCCGCGCCGCCCGCTCGCCCACGCCAAGCCCACCGTTCCTGCAAGGTTTTGGAGCACGTTTTTTTTTAGTTATTCTAGGTTTTTTTTACTTTAATTATTTTAGTTATTTTAGGTTTTTGTTATTTTTGATATCTTTTAGTTTTTTAGTTATTTAGTTATGTTTTTTTAGTTACTAGTAAATGTGCACGTGCAACGCACTATAATTTTATAAATTTCTTTGTTTATTTTAGTTAGATAACACATATTAAAAACACATAATGGTTTAATAAGGTCTAATAATGTACAGTACTTCATAAACAATCACATGACTTGTGCTCAAACTCCAGGTGAATCAAATAAATTCAAAAGATGTCCAAAAAAACTCTATAACTATATGCTTGACAAAATCTTGTAGTATTATGTTTTCTGTATCCGCACATGCTCCCTGGGCATCATTCCTGACTTGAGCTGCCATTGATTTTTTTTTAGTTGCATGTAATAGTCAAAGAGGAAAATGCTCGTCGGCATCAAACTTTTCCTAGGAAAGGCTCCATATATAGTTGCAAGCTCTGATTAACAAGCGTTGGTCCCTTTAGTTAGTTTGTACCATTACCAGGTTCAAGTTAACGGCCTAATGCATTTTGGTGAAATGCAGTTCTGTCTATCAACAAAGTGAGAAACAATTGCAAGTTATAAGGAACTGCAAAAAGGATCACGATATATTACTGAATTCAATAGACTCTCAATATTACAGAATTCAGTAGAATTTCACCCTAGTTGTTCGATCGTTGAATATATATATAATCAGCACTATCAGTAAAAATGGATGTAACACCAAACATGTTATTAATTTCTAAGGTCTATTTACACATTTCTGAAAGTACTATCAGTACAAATACAAAGGTCTTGTAGGCACATAAAACATATCAGAATACAATTCCCATGGAATCAACTAAAGACTTACTCGTGTTGTGTCTTGCAAACAATGTAACATGTAAAATGGCTTGTGCACATACATCTTGAGTGGTAAAACAAAGGACACTTATTCCCACTAAGAAAAATATACATGTCATATGCCTGACAATGGAAACAATTTGCAACCATATATATAACATGAGCAATAGGTTATAAAATGGGGGCGTTGGCCGGGCGTCGGCGTGGTGGGGAGGGAAGACCTAATCTTCCCCCACCGCTCCGGCGCTCGGCCAACGCCCCCTTTTTTTTTGGTCTCCGTATCATTATAATAATTTGTAATAATTCTTTGCAGAAACTATGGATCTCGGAAGAGACGACTTCCAGGAAAATATTATCGAGGACATCATCCGCGATAATAATGATGACGATGTCACCTCGTTGTTTCTAAACAACTCCGGTGAGGGAGACGAACAAAATCGTAGAGATGGCTTCGATGAGGGAGAAGGTGCCGGAGAGGATGGCACCGGTGAAGTAGAAGGTGCCAGAGAGGGAGAAGGTGCCGGAGTGGATGGAGGCACCGGTGAAGGAGAAGGTGCCGGAGAGGGAGAAGGTGCCGAAGATGAGGGAGAAGGCGACGGTGAGGTAGATGTGTATTAATAATAAATTAAGCATTTGTTGTATAGTTGGATTATTTGATTTGTGTATATACATATATTAACGCTCCTTCTTCTTTTAGCCCTCTGGATCGAGCCACTCTTCTGGAAATAGAAGAGGTCCGGCCAGAAGGTTGGAAGAACATGAAAGGTACCGAATAGAAGAAATCGGTGAAGATGGCGAACCGATTGCTCCCGCGGCTCACGCAAGTAAATTTATAAGACAATGCGGAGTTCTTGTTAGGGACAACATTCCGATCACCATTCGAGAATGGAAGAAGACAAAGACGGAACCAGTTAAATATGTCCGCAACAGATTGAAGAATATTCTTTGGAAGAAGCTCATGGTTAATTTTACCCTACCAGAGGCGCCAGAGGTGGATCGAACTGAGGTGGATCGAAATGAGGAGGATTCAAATGAGGAGGATTCAGATGACGATGATCGTCATCTGAATATCATAGAGCGGAAAGTCAAGAAGTGGACTCTTTCGAGGATGGCAATACAATTCAACACCTGGAAGAAAAGATTGTACAAGGATTTTGTCGACCAAAAAAAGACTCCGGTGTTCACTGGACAATATGAGAAGATAAAAGATCACTGGGACGCATTCGTGGAGTACAAGACTTCAGAGGCAGCTAAGCGAAGGTCAGAAATAAATAAGAAAAATGCTGCTAAAAAGAAGTATCACCGTACTATGGGGCAAGGAGGCTACAAGACTGGCAAGCCTAAGTGGAAGAAGATGGAGGACGATCTAATTGCCAAAGGGATCATTCCAGAGACATTGAAATGGAATGATCGGTCAAGGGATTGGTTTTACGGGCATGGAGGGAAGTTGGACTCGGAAGGGAAGTGTGTATATACAAAAAAGCATGACGAAGACCCTCTTCCCATTGATGCCCTTAGAAGCGCATCAAAGGATGTTGAAGAGGGAAGGTTCCATCCCGAAAGAGAGAAGGACGAGCTCACGCGCGCCCTTGGGAATGATGAACACCCAGGACGAACACGAACCACTCCGGGCTCCAAACCGTGGAAACTCGGGTTTCCCGTGGAAATGAAGAAATTTCCCGATAGAAGCCGTCAGAGAAGAAAGGAAAGGGAAGCAGACCGCATGTCTCAGATAGAACAAGAGCTGAAGCGGCAATCAGACTTGTTAAATCGGATAAGCCAGCAAGGAACCGCCGCATCTCAGCCACAGATAGAAGCCGGATATGATGCTACCGGCCCACCATCTCAGCGGAAAAGCAGCGTGGCTTCCACGGACCTCCCAGCGGATGATGATGAACCGGCGATCCGCTATCCAGTGGATGATATCACGGAGTCGACATCTTGCTAGCTACATGTGAAGGTCGTGAACATAACCATGAAGGTGGCGGTCGGCTATGCCTTACCCATTGGACCTGATTCAACTTATCATTGCCGTCCGATTCCACCTGGCTATGCTGTTGCCGGGGTGGATGAAGTTATGGGCGGATTTGAGCAGCTGAAGCTTGACCACCCTGCGGGTGAAGGGGATTTGTATGAGTTGGGAGAAGCCAAGAAGACCACCGTTCTATGGCTAAAGGAATTAATCGTGCTTCCAAATTGGACGCCAAGGTCTCCAGCCCGTCACCCTTCTCCACCGCCACATCAGCCATCTCCGCCATCTCCGCGTCAGCCTTCTCCGCCATCTCCGCGTCAGCCTTCTCCAGCATACCAGCCTTCACCAGCTAGTGAGCCGTCTCCGCCACCTCCACCCACTGAGGCTCAGAGCCAAAAGCAGAAGCGTACCATCGCCGCTCCCAAGAGTAACCGATCACCGATCCGTCGACAGGAGCCCTTTCCAAGAGTACCTAAGGTTCCTCCAAAGAGACCTTACGACTATACTCCGGAGGAAACCGCGGCGAAGGTACAAGAGAAATCAAAGAACTTCTTTGAAAATTTGAAGAGAAAGAAGACCGAGCAGTCCGCCGAGCAGCCTCCTCTAGATCCAAAAGTGCTAAAAATGTTGAAGAACCTTCAGCAACCCGAGCCAAGGCTTGCATCAGATTATGACCGCACTATTCTCAAGTCAGATGCAGCAAAGCGGTCGAAAGGTAAATCAGTTCCTCAGCTCGGAGAACAGATGAACTCTTGCCCCCCGCTCCAAGTGTTTCCCGATGTCCAGTATGATCCAGAGATCATAGCACTGTACAAAGAGGAGGCCGAAGCTGCAGGTATGTCTGTTGCTCAATACTTAAGCAGGTGTGATTTCCCCATGGCTGAAGTAGTAGCATACAAATACCGGTATGGGAGCCCTCTCGTCAGACCCGAGGAGATTCCGAATCTACCAACAAGAATGCGAAAATTGCATAAGTGGTACTTGGAAGCCTCACAGCGTGGGAAGAATTGGATCGTAATAGGAATTAATGATGAGCATTACTTTCGTGGAACCGACGACATAAACATTGAATTTGCTGAATTATTTCAGTTATACAATCATGATGCCCTCGACAAATCGATGATCAGTGCCTATTGTTTGTAAGTATTATTTTTCCTTGTAACTATAAGTCTTTATCTCATCTTGTTTATTGCATGCATAATTTTACTCACTATATTATGCAGATTGAAGAAACTCGAATGCAAAAGAGGACAAATCTATGATATTGGGTTCATTGACCCATATACCGTGAACGAGGTAACTCTCCATAACCATATCAAGGACACGGAGAATAACTTGGTACGGGCGTTCAGAAAACAAGAAACCATGACGAAAATACTATTTCCTTACAATTTCAAGTGAGTGTGTTAACTTTCTTATACACATTACTATATATTTTGGTTACTCGATGTTAAGTGTGTGTTATGTGTGTGCGCAGCTATCATTTTATTCTGCTAGTTATTGAACTTGATAGAGGACGAGTACTAGTCATGGACTCGAAACAAAAATCCCTTGAGACATTCGGGGACATGATTGATACACTCCAGCGGTAATTTCAATCATTATGCATGGCACTATATCAGCTACTTTTGTTTATTTCCCGATATCAAGTAATTACTAACTTCTTTATTCATTTTCTTTGCCGGGCAGTGCTTGGAAACGGTTCACGGCTAAGGCACCGGGTCCCTGGAGAAAAGAGCTTGAATTTAAACAAGTACCGGTAAGTACTACTAGCTAGGTCCGCGCATCTCTTTGGTTCTAGTTTCAATACTATTATCATCCTTGATTATTATTTTGATTGAACTCTATTCTTGTAAAGTGCTTGAAGCAAGAAGACGGGAATAATTTATGTGGATTCTATGTCTGCGAGTTCATGCGAGAGACTTGTCGTGAGAAGAGAAGACTAGAACAACTAGATGTACGTAAACAATATTCACAATTTTATTTTATTACCATCATTTATGTTGAGTTTCTTCATTCATATATATTGATCCCCTTCTTTACATTAGATCGAACTGAAGCGGGATCGTCTTCTAGCAACTGAGCGTATACGAGCAATTCAAGAGGAACTGGCGGGATTCCTACTTGATGAGGTCATAGCACCAACCGGTGAATACCATCGGCATTACGATTTTGGAAAATCGTAGCTGAAATTATATTGTATATATTCATGAACGTGTACAATGTTCCATTATGTAATATGTTCGACCAAACACGATAAAAGATAACACATACTAGCTTCGATCTCTATATGTATGACGATATTGTGTACTATATATGATGGTTTCTTTTATATGTGCATCAACATTTTTCAAATACCCGAAAAAACCGTATTTCAAAAGGCTAGGGATTAGGGTTTTAGCCAAACACTGCAGGGGCTGCCACATCGCCATCCTCTAGCACCGGTTCATATTACAAACCGGTGCTAAAGGTCCTCCGACGGGGGCGCGTGTGGGAGGCCACGTGGAGGGCCTTTAGCACCGGTTCGTAACGCAACCGGTGCTAAAGGTTAAGGCTTTTAGTCCCGGATGCATTGCACCGGTTCCAAAACCGGTGCTAATGGGGGTTACAAACCGGTTCTATTGCTCTGTTTTCCACTAATGGCCCGGGCCTCTTCACAATCTTCCACGAAGAGGACACCGTGGCACAATCACCGAGCCAACTAGGAGGTCACCCTCCAAGAGTAACAAGCTCACGGTCTCTCACTCGAACTAATCGTAATGGAGAGCACAACACTTATGCAAGAATGCAAAGCAAGAACACAAGGGAAAGTGCTCAAATCCTTCTCTCTCAAATCCCACCAAAGCAACAAATGCTATGGAGGAGTTAGAGAGGAAGAACAATGGTGGAGGTCAACCAATGACCTCAAGATCTAGATCCAATGGGTTCCCCTCACTTAGAGGAGGAATTGATTGGTGGAGTTGTAGATCTAGATCTCCTCTTCCAAATCCCTCAAAAATATGCAAGAATCATTGGAGGGAAGAGAGAGGGAGCAAGCTCAAGAGATTCAACAATGGAGGTGAGAGAAAAGCTCAAGAACACACTTAGAAACCCTACCAAACCATTGGGGAAGAAGCCCCCTTTTATAGGGCAAGAAAACTGCCCGTTACAGAGTTTTCGGGGCGCTCCGGAGCAGAGCCCGGAGCACCTCCGGATTGCACTCCGGAGTAAGTAGATTGACACTGCTCAGCCCGGAGCAGAGCCCGGAGCAGCTCCGGATTTGGAAAACTGCAAAAACCCTCATACGAAAAACGCGATAACTTTTGCATCCGAACTCCGTTTTTAGCAAACTTGGACTTTTTGAAAAGCTTAGAAAAAGTACTACAACTTTATGCAGAGAAACACCAAGAAAAGTCAAGAGGAAAAATACGAAATGTGGAGAGGTGTGAAACCTTCCAAAGTAAAGAACCGGTAAAACCTCTCAACTCGAAAACGCAATAGAAGATGCATTTGGATTCCGTTTTCGATGAACTTGGGCTTGTTGGAAAGCTAGCAACAAGCACAAGAACCTCACATGGAGAAACACCAAGAAGCAACAAACTAGGAAGATGCAAAGTATGCAAATGATTGAGCTCCCTATGACGATGTGATCAAGTTACCCAACCGAAAGCCCCTCTTGATAGTGCGGCTATCTATCCTATAACCCGGTCTCCCAACAAACACCTTGAGACCGGTAAAAGGAAAACCTAGCAAGGACATACCTTTGTCTTGAGCATCCCGCTTGATCTTGATGATGATGCTTCATGCTCTCATCAAGCCGGAATGCTACACTTGATCATTGTTGCTTCGTGAAGACTTTAATTTGCTCCCCCATAAACCATTATGGGATAGCTTTGTTAACACTCATCTTCACAAGTCCATTATCACCAAATGGACGACAAGCTTCAAACATATGATCTTCTTGAGATGCTTATCTTGAACTTTCACAACTCAACCTTGATAAAGAACATCATTTGATTTCATTCTCCCATGGGCCATATTGAATTCTTCTTTTGATGTAAGCCCATGGGAAGATACTTGATTCCACTATTCTCTCTTCATCTTGGTCAACCTTGTATCTACTCAAGCTCTATCGAATCTCTCTTAAGATGCATAGGGAATTCTTCATTTGATTGCATGCTCTAAGTCTTGGTCAACCATGGCTCAACTCATGAGACCATCGTGACCTCGACATAGAGCCATAACTTGAATTCTTCTCATGTAACCAAACTCTCAAGATCTTGAGACTCCTTGGCTTAGCACATAAGCTAGAGCATGGAATACTTGAGTTCTTCATGGCATCCAAGCCTTGAATCCAACACATGGACTTCAAGAAATTCCTATGAACAATTCCTTCACAAAAAGCTCGATGAAAACATTAGTCCATAGGGATTGTCATTAATTACCAAAAACACACTTAGGGGCAATTTACCCTTACAATCTCCCCCATTTTGGTAATTGATGACAATCTCAACAAGAGGGTTTATATAATGAATGATAGAAACTAATATGCAACTTATCCGAGAATAAATTGCATACAAGAGGTTGTATTTGATATGGTCAAGTAACACGAAGCTACTACCGCATATCAAAATCAATTGTACTCACATAAACTACAACAAATATGGTTGATGTGAGTGCAACCAAAATATATAGAGCAAACTCCCCCACAATATATGCACGTGTGATGAACTTGAATTTCATTGCATACATTGTCAAGATAAACCTTTGATGGAGTTTACACTATATATTCAACCATGCTAAACATCTAACAAAGAAGAGATGCATGAAAGACAAACACTTAAGCACAACCAAACTTAAGTATAAAAACCATTTCCCTTAAACCCTCTAAACTTCTCCCCCATTGGCAACGATTGCCAAAATGGATGAAGGAATTTAGAAGGCCAATATAGTATGAGTTCCTCCCCAAGATGTGCATTTCTCATAAAAATGAGTGAAATCATATGCACTTATCAAATTAACAATATTTGGAGGAAGTCAAACCATATTGAGGATCAAAGATTGCAAAAAGATGACATAGTGAAGGAAGCTTCAACGAATGAAGCAAGCAAGCAATCAAGAGACCCAAAGAACCAATTGGACACAAGAAGAAGTGATGATAAGAGCTACTAGGTGCTTTAAATGAAATAAGGAAGCTCCCCAAGGTCCATGCATAAATTTGAATTTTTGTTGCATTTGAATACAATATGCACAAACATGGAATCCTCACTCCCTCTATATCATTTAAAACAAAACATGAGCACGAAAGAATACAAAAGGATCAATACGCTTATCAAAGTTAAATTTAGTCCCAAAAAAAGATTCACGAGATATGAGTGCGAGAAGAAGCAATAAAGAATAAACAAGCACTCATAAATCAAGTTCTTACCAACACCATCAAGAACAAAATGGATAAGAAAGATGGTCGGCAAAGAACGAGGATATCAAAGGAAGAAATTAACACTCTTATGCATATACATTTCTAAGTGGACAAAAAATCATGATGAACAATCCACAAAGAAACATGTATACACAAGAGGTTAGTTGAAATTAAGGAAGACATGATATCCAAGAGAGAGTCATAGAATATACCAAATAGCTTTGCTAGAAAGCATATATAGCTCAAGGCTCCATTTTCCATTATGGTATGTTAATAAACTCCCCACGCAAAATCATCAAAGCCATCACAACTAGCAATAAGGGATCAAAAGATAGTCGGGATGCTTTGAAAGGCAACAAGCATAATAAAGAAGGGTACAACTTGCAACATTATCTATATTGCACATGAGAGAGCGTTGAGGAATTAATATGCAATAAATTGCTAAAATGGCATATTTGGGATTGGTGAATCATAAACATGATTTTATATACTTCCCATCATATGCAATCATCTCAACTTGCTCACATATGAAATAAAGATATTTCTTTATAAGACCTTTGCAAGAACCGCAACATTTGCAAATAAAAATTATCATGCCAAGAACCAACCTACAAGAGTTGGGATGCTAGAAAAGTATGCATGAATGTTATACTTGTTACCGAGATAGCAATGGTGTGATGTAGTAGATAAGAGTTCGCCGGTCATCCTAGCTTGGCTCCAATAATCATATGGTGATAACACCTTCCTTATAAACGAGACAAGCATCCATTGCATCTCCAATGTACCTAAGACATCATTCAAGTACATCTTGGTCCCCAAACTTATTGGGTCCAAAGTGGTTAGACTAACCACAATACATATGATAGACTCCATAAAAATATGTGCATAGTTAAAGATGAAATTTGAATTTCATGCACATCTTAGCCATTTAGGATTTGATGGAGTATAACATATATATTGGATCAAAGAAAGCAACTAAGATACAAAAAAAAACATAAAGAGAATATGCATGCACCTATCTTTCAAGATCCAAAGAAGACACGATTTAGACAAAAACACCAAGAATACAAGGAGGTATAAAAGGTGTGGCAAAACACATTATTTGTCCAAATGACATCAAGGGAACAAATCAACAAATGATTTATTCATAAAATTCAACAAATGAACCTAACAACTTATTGAGCATGAAAGAATAAATAAATAAAAACATGCTCAACAATTTATCTCATTCGAGCAAATAAATCATAGAAGAAGGAATGAGATAACTAACTCCCAAAAGAGCAAGGTTCCAACAAATAAACCAAACCCTCTACACTTTTCACAATGGCACAAGTACCAAAAAGAAAAGGTTTGTCTTACAACAACACACACTTGATGGGGATCAAGAGATGAGACAAAGTCAAGCAAAAAAGATCCTCAAGAAGGCAATAAGACAACGGGAGTCAAAATAATTTCTTGGAAAGAAATAAGGGCAATAAGAGGCAAATTCCAAGGTGAAGATGATCTAGACGAATTACCACACATATATATGAAAACCAATTGTCAGAGACAAGAAGTTCATATTGGAATTATTTTCCGGTGGTGTATTGCAAAGATATTCAAGATCAACTTCACAATAAAAGGCATATTGTTAAATATCCAATTTGGGAACCATGCACGAAAAAGGATTCTTGGTAGCTCCAATAATAGACAAACAATCATGCAAAGCAATGATTAGAGTATCTTGAAGCAAACGGTTTCCTACTTATGATATACATATAAATATATTTGAGTGAAACCGCACCAAGAATTCTTACTCAAACCAAGACCAAAGAAATGAGCAACAAAATGTTTTTAAGAAAGAATGGAGCTTGTTTGAGCAAACATGCCACCTAGAAATAAGATTACTTACAATATCAACTCTAAGTGGCAAAATCTCAAATGTTCACATTTCCTAGGCTTGTGATATGCATAAGACATATTACTCCCCCATAATGTGATATTAAATTCTTTTCAACAAAAGGCAAACAAAATCCAACTAGAGATAATTAATGGAGATATAGAATTTGAATTTATCATGAGCATGGCATACCACATAGTGACTAGATAATCTTGCAATATCAATACTAAGTGGTATTACTCATGTGCACACATTTATAGGATTGTGAGATGCCAAAGGAAAATCACTCTCTCAAAATGGGATGTTCCATTAATCACTCAATAAGAGCCAAATAAGATACCATCAAGATGCATTAGAGGCTCGAAGCAAACACACAAGTATATGATGTGCCAAACAACCAACACCTACTTGAATACACAAGATAAGTAGGTATAAGAAACAACATATACAAACACATACTTGGTACAAAACCAAAAACATGCAAAGGGGCAAGTAACTTACAATGTAAAGAGGTTAAGTACAAGTTACCGCAAAGAGGCACATTGGATATAAAATGATAGTGTTAATAACTTGGCTTGATGAAATAAAATTAATGAAGATCCCTTAATTCTTCATGAGGTAGCCAAGTCTCCAATGCCCTCCACAAACACCTATTGATCAAGTTTTAGCTTGTTGGTCCCCAACCAAGTTGGGTCCAAAGAGGTTAGTAACAATAGGCTTGGCAACCCAAATGGTTCTTTTCTTGACACCACTTTGAGTTCCAACAAACTTGGCAAACACATTGCCATCCTTATCTTTCCTAAGAGAATAATCAACATCAACAATGATAGGATTAGATAAGGTACCGCTTAAGCATGAAGAAGCAAAGTGCCCCTTCTCACGGCAAATATAGCAACAAGTGCTTCCCTTTCTCTTCTTCATTGATTTCTTGATTTGGGAAGCTTCATCTTGTTTCTTCTTGGGAAGTGGCCTATCTTCAACTAGAGGTCGTGCTTGAGCTTGACCTTGTGGCCTCTTCCCTTGTTGCTTATCACTCAAGTGCTTCTTCTTCAATGGGCAAGATCTCACATGATGCCCTTCAATCTTGCACTTGAAGCAAACAATCTTAGCCAAATTCTTGACTTGGTCTTGGCCCTTCTTCTTCTTGTTGCTCTTGGACTTGTTCTTGTTATTGGAGTTGAATCCAAGTCCACTCTTGTCATTAGGGGATTTTTGCACACTCAAAATATTATCGAGTGTGGATTTCCCTTCATGACTCTTCTCCAAGTCTTTCTCCAAACTAGTGACTTGGGCCTTGAGCTCTTTGATTTCTTCTACAAGGTTAGTAGTAATACATGTACTAGAGGAAGTAGAAGCTTCATTGTTAGAGCAACAAGGCATATCAAGCAATTCATCACAAGATGTAGCAATATTATGCCTAGATAAATTACTTGGACTAGCACAAGATAATATAGCATTTTGGTTCAATGTAGTGCTAATGTCCAAATGAGGCTCACAAGATGTTTTCTTAGAGATACTTGCCTCAAGAGCTAACTTTAGCCCATTATAAGAGATTAAGAGATCCCCATGAGAGCCCGAGAGCTTTTCATGGCTTTCCTCCAATTTCTTATAATTGCTTGTTAGCAACTCAAGTTGAGCCCTTAGCTCAACATTCTCCTTTAATATAGATGCTTCACAAGAAATAGAGTTAGTAGCACAAGCATCATTAATAGATTTAGCATTTGTAAGCTCATAAGATTTAATAGATTGAGATAGGCAAGAATTAGTATGCTTCTCTTCGGATAGCTCTTGCTTGAGGAGATTGGATCTCCGTTTCCCCTCATTAACAAGGGAGTTCAATTCCTTAATGGTCTCCTTGTGGTCAAACAAGGTTTCCATTAAGTGTTCGACTTTAGCACGAGCATCATTATTACCATGAAGAGAGGCATACACAATTCCCATCTCATGCAAGAAAGCTTCATTATCATCATCATCACTCTCATCATAAGGAGATGTGTCGGGATTCAAAGTAGGAGTTACCTTTGAACCGCTTGCCATAAGGCACATGTGAACTTGCGTAGATGATGATGGAACTTCAATAGAAGCACATTCTTCATTTTCGAGTGTAGGACAAGCTCTTGCGAGATGTCCATACTCGTGGCATTCATAGCATTGCCTTCTCTTGATAGAAACCTTCTTGGTTCTTCTATTGATTTCTTTAATTATGTGACCCAATTTTTTTTTAATTTCCTCTACATGGTTAGTCATACAACAACTAGAGGAAATAGAATCATTTTGAGTATGGTCACAACTAGAAACAAGCATATCATCACAAAATTTAATCAAGCAAATTTTAGGAGATATGCAAGGACCTTTAACACACGAATGAGTAAAGAATTTCTTGCAAGAAGTGTTTAGGTCCAAAATCTCTACACCATTAGGATTTATAGAAATAGAATCATTGGTGCAAAGAACAAGACTACCATCATCACATATGATTTCTTCACTCACCGTATCATTACCTTGTGACAAGTCACATGTTGGTGAAGTGGAAGAACTTGAACAATAATCACGACCGGATGTGGAAGTAATTTGGAGCTCCTCATGATGTGAAGGTGAAGAGAGCTCCTTGGGTTCACTTTCAACCTCAAGAGAAATGGACCCACTAAATGACTCTTCTAGCTTGGTCCATATCTCATGAGACGTCTTGCACTTTGAACCCATCTAGCAAACATAAACTATGGAGCTCACAGACAATAAAATTTCATTAAATACTTGAGCTTCTAGATGTAAATTTTTCTCATCCTCTATAGATAGACTTTGAGGATCCATCGGAGGAGAAAAGCCTACATCTAGAAATCGCTCTATATTTGGACACAAAGTCCGAAGATTAGAAAGCATGCGATTTCTCCATAGCATATAATTTGTGCCATCAAAAATAATTGTGTCATTGTGCACTAAATAACTAGCCGACATCTTTACTCTCAAGGCGGTGAAGCCTAAACAAGGAGAGACCTTGCTCTGATACCAATTGAAAGGATGAGATGTCGCCTAGAGGGGGGGGTGAATAGGTGTTTTAAAACAATTACGGAATTGGCTTGAAGGAATGCGGAATTAAACTAACGTTTATTTTCTTCAAGCACAAGACCTAAATATGCTAGGCTCAACTAAGTGCAACAACAACAACTAGATATAAGCAAGATAGCACAAGATATAATTCACAAGTGATAAGCAAGATATAAGTACTTCAAGCACGATGGCTATCACAAGGAAATAAACTCGGGTATAGAGATAACCGAGGCACGCGGAAACGAAGATGTATCCCGATGTTCACTTACATAAAGTAAGCTAATCACCGTTGGAGAGATGCGGGTAACCACGAAGGCCCCCGAACGCCACGAAGGCTCACCTTCTTCTCCGAGTCCCCCACGAAGCTAGGGACCCCTTCTTATGGTTAGCTTTTCCTCCACTCCGGAGATGGCAAGCTCCACAACCACTTCACAACTCCCACGAAGGGGAAGCCCGGGCCTCTTCACAATCTTCCACGAAGAGGACACCGTGGCACAATCACCGAGCCAACTAGGAGGTCACCCTCCAAGAGTAACAAGCTCACGGTCTCTCACTCGAACTAATCGTAATGGAGAGCACAACACTTATGCAAGAATGCAAAGCAAGAACACAAGGGAAAGTGCTCAAATCCTTCTCTCTCAAATCCCACCAAAGCAACAAATGCTATGGAGGAGTTAGAGAGGAAGAACAAGGGTGGAGGTCAACCAATGACCTCAAGATCTAGATCCAATGGGTTCCCCTCACTTAGAGGAGGAATTGATTGGTGGAGTTGTAGATCTAGATCTCCTCTTCCAAATCCCTCAAAAATATGCAAGAATCATTGGAGGGAAGAGAGAGGGAGCAAGCTCAAGAGATTCAACAATGGAGGTGAGAGAAAAGCTCAAGAACACACTTAGAAACCCTACCAAACCGTTGGGGAAGAAGCCCCCTTTTATAGGGCAAGAAAACTGCCCGTTACAGAGTTTTCGGGGCGCTCCGGAGCAGAGCCCGGAGCAGCTCCGGATTGCACTCCGGAGTAAGTAGATTGGCACTGCTCAGCCCGGAGCAGAGCCCGGAGCAGCTCCGGATTTGGAAAACTGCAAAAACCTTCATACGAAAAACGCGATAACTTTTGCATCCGAACTCCGTTTTTAGCAAACTTGGACTTTTTGAAAAGCTTAGAAAAAGTACTACAACTTTATGTAGAGAAACACCAAGAAAAGTCAAGAGGAAAAATACGAAATGTGGAGAGGTGTGAAACCTTCCAAAGTGAAGAACCGGTAAAACCTCTCAACTCGAAAACGCAATAGAAGATGCATTTGGATTCTGTTTTTGATGAACTTGGGCTTGTTGGAAAGCTAGCAACAAGCACAAGAACCTCACATGGAGAAACACCAAGAAGCAACAAACTAGGAAGATGCAAAGTATGCAAAGGATTGAGCTCCCTATGACGATGTGATCAAGTTACCCAACCGAAATCCCCTCTTGATAGTGCGGCTATCTATCCTATAACCCGGTCTCCCAACAAACACCTTGAGACCGGTAAAAGGAAAACCTAGCAAGGACATACCTTTGCCTTGAGCATCCCGCTTGATCTTGATGATGATGCTTCATGCTCTCATCAAGCCGGAATGCTACACTTGATCATTGTTGCTTCGTGAAGACTTTAATTTGCTCCCCCATAAACCATTATGGGATAGCTTTGTTAACACTCATCTTCACAAGTCCATTATCACCAAATGGATGACAAGCTTCAAACATATGATCTTCTTGAGATGCTTATCTTGAACTTTCACAACTCAACCTTGATAAAGAACATCATTTGATTTCATTCTCCCATGGGCCATATTGAATTCTTCTTTTGATGTAAGCCCATGGGAAGATACTTGATTCCACTATTCTCTCTTCATCTTGGTCAACCTTGTATCTACTCAAGCTCTATCGAATCTCTCTTAAGATGCATAGGGAATTCTTCATTTGATTGCATGCTCTAAGTCTTGGTCAACCATGGCTCAACTCATGAGACCATCGTGACCTCGACATAGAGCCATAACTTGAATTCTTCTCATGTAACCAAACTCTCAAGATCTTGAGACTCCTTGGCTTAGCACATAAGCTAGAGCATGGAATACTTGAGTTCTTCATGGCATCCAAGCCTTGAATCCAACACATGGACTTCAAGCAATTCCTATGAACAATTCCTTCACAAAAAGCTCGATGAAAACATTAGTCCATAGGGATTGTCATTAATTACCAAAAACACACTTAGGGGCAATTTACCCTTACAGCAACAGCACATCTACAACCTTAAAGGTTTCTGTCACTCCCCCAGATTAAATAGAGACATGAACCCACTATCGAGCATAAATACCCCCTCTTGGAGTCACTAGCAACTACTCGGCCAAGATAGCTACTAACAACGAAGAGCATGCAAGATCATAAACAACATAGAGATAACATAAGATAAATTTCAGTACTTCAACTCAAGCATAACACCAATATTCATTGGATCCCAACAAACCAAACATGTAGAATTACATAACGGTGATCTCAATCATGTAGGGCAGCTCACGAGATCTAAACATGAAGCACATGGTGGAGAAGACAACCATCTAGCTACTGCTATGGACCCATAGTCCAAGGTAGACTACTCACTCATCGCTCCGGAGGCAGGCATGGCGATGAAGAAGACCTCCGGTGATGATTCCCCTCTCCGGCAGGGTGCCGGGAAAAGCTTCTGGACCCTCCCGATCTTCGGGTCGACGGCGGCGGCGGATTGCGATGTGTTCTGGAAAACTGATCGGGTGCTGGGGATGAGGCACCAAATCTGGCGAGGATGAGGCTGGCGGGCTGGGCGGAGACGGCGATGGGGCGGCATATGCCTCGGGTAGCGGTGGCGCCGAGCGCGGGCCGGCGGAGTGGTGCTGGGCGGCCGACCGGCAAGCAGCTCCGCCGTGCTCCGGTGTGGATCGGCGGGAGCAGCACGTGGGCGTTGGGGACGAGGCGCCAAATCTCGCTCGCCGTGCTCCAGGTCCACGACGCTGGCGGCGGGCGGGGCCGAGTCCGAGTTCCCTCCAGATCCGTCCAGATCCATCCAGATCCGTCTAGATCCTCAGGTGGCCGTGGCGACGCGAGGACGACCTGCTCGCTCGCTCGCTCGCCGGCGAGGACGCCCTGCTCGCTCGCGATTCGAGTCGTCCGTCTTGGGGGCGGTGAGGGGCCGTGGCTGGCCATGGCGGCTGAGGCATGTGGGGCGAGGCGAGGCTGAGAGCGGGTTGGGGGAGGGAGGGGGAATGGAGGCGGGGGCGATTGACCCATGTGCCGTGACGTCGACCACCTCCGGGGGAAGGAATCAAAATGTACCATATACATCTTCGGTACTATAAGGAGTTTTGTGCAAAGTGTGTTTGCACGAATCTTGACATGTTCCTAACTGTTGGATAAGCTCTACGGGTCTATAGCTTCACTGGCCTGATGGGATCTCCGCGTGCCTTGCGGTGCATGTAAATTTGCCCTGCTCGTGCCCTGCCACGGCCAGTGGGTGAACGGCGTGGTGTGCACAGCTCCCCACATCAGCACACATAGGTAGCGGCGTAGCCGGCTAGCTGCGGCGACGTGCACGCGATCGACCGTCGCGCGTACAAGTGTGTGCGTACGCCGGCGGTGGCAGCAGCGGAAAGCGGCAGGCGAGGCAGCACGTCCGTATGCTCCGCAGTTCTGTTCGGACCGCTAACTCACAGCTCTGTGTTCGTTCTCTTGGCCCTGGGGCGTACGCACCTGCTGCCTGCTCGATCTGACCCGGCCCCGGCCATGCATGCCCAGCGAAGAAATTTGATGGTCAGAAGATGCACTGACGGGGGTTTCGATCGAGTTCAACTGAGCCACCGCCCGCCGGAGATATAGCATGCAGGCGGAGGCGTGGAGCGAGAGCCGAATACTTTGTCAGAACACGGGATCGTGGGTGAAGCACACGATAAGCAACAACGGGGGAGTCACAACTTTGCCAGAACATATCTCTTCTCAGTTGTAGACCAAAATCTCTACGTGTCAAAGATATTATAAAGCTAGGATTGACACCACAGTACGTATGCGAGTGAGTCCTAGCACCATCACTAAACACGGATGGCCACGCATGCTAGCTGCTGCCTCCGGTTCTCCGGATGCATAAAATAAATTTTCTCTGAGACATCTTAACTCTATTTTGCACGGGACTTTGTTAGGGCATCTTCAGCGGGCCGACGTATCTGGCTAACGCAAACGGTCAGTTCTAGTCCGTTTGCGTTAGGCTCCGGACAGAAAATGCATCGCGGTCCGGTCCATCAGGTTAGCGCGTGCAGTGGGCCGACGCATTCTGTTTGTAATATATTTTTTCGTATGAAATTTGAAACAATTGAAAACTGGCGCGAAATTATAGCAAACTTGCATTAATTTAAGCAAAATTTACGATGAGAACATTTAAAAAACCTTAATAACTACGTCGTCGTCCCCTATGGACAGCGGCTGTGCAGCCGCCAACTACTCCTCGTTGTTGGAGACGAGGTCGACGATGACCTCCGGCTAGGGCTGCGTCGGGCGGGTTGATGACCACTCCGTGCGGGTGGTCATGGTGACGCTGGCGGCGTGAAACGCCGGGCGGGGGCGACACCTCGTGCCTCTCGTAATCCGCCACCGGCCCCGCATGTGGCAGTAGTGGTGGTGGAGGTGGCAGAGACGCCAGGTGCTCTGCCACCATGCCCTTGAGGGCAATGGCGTCGCTGTAGCCGGGAAAGATCTTGTCTTCGTCGGCTTGGATGCCTCCAAGACCTGCTGCCCCCACGCAGAAGGACAAGCGCTTGCCCCCCCCCCCCCCCCCCCCCCCCCGCGCGCGCGTTTGGCCTGACACAAACCTGGCCTAATTTTGAGCCAGGAATGGTTCGGGCCGAACGTATCAGTCCGGTTGCGTTGTCCAGCTGGAGAGGGCGCATCCCACACGCTGGTCCGATCGGACGCGTTCGAACGTGCGCGAACCAGATGCGTCGACCCGCTGGAGATGTCTTAGTGGTCGTTCGGTTAAACAGTGAAGATTTTCAGTTGAAACTTTGAAAAAAAACTTTGGAAAAATATATTGGGCCCTAGTTATAAACGGGTGATTTCCAACGGCCCAGTAGCCACAACTCGGATCAACCTCGAGTTCCGGAGCCCGGAGGTCTGGCATTTCGGCCCGACAACGCCAAACTGCTTTTTCTAGGCTCAGGCAGGGTTGCGGACTTGCAGCATGGCGGCGGAGGGAGCAGAGCTCGGCTCCCCGGCGTCGGCGCAGCCGCCGGCACCGAAACGCCGGAAGATCGAGCCTTCTCGGAGGTACCTACCCCTTCGCCTTTCCTCGCGGCCCTTTCAATTACGTTCAGCCTGACTGGTGCCTGCTTCCAACTCTCCAATTTGGTGGATGTTTCGCCTAATCTCTCGCGGTCGTGCCGTCCTTCTAATTCTGGGGGGGGGGGGGGGGGGGGGGGGGGGGGGGCGTGCCAGTGGTGGGAGTGGGTACAGGTGTAGGGTTAAAGATTCCGGACTGGCCTGCCGATGATCCTGTGACTCCGCACACCTGTGTATGTCAGATTTTGGTGTTCTTCAAAAGGGGCTTTGGAATGTGGCAATGTGGCTGTTTATCTATATCTCGGCAAAAGTTTCGATATTCCATGACACCTTGTTGATTGAGACGATTATCGGTTCCTTTTGCATTTCTGTCCCATATATGGATAATATTCAGGCACTCTTATGGGCTGTGGTGTCGACCACAATTGAGTGGGGAATTGGGTAATTCGATAACATAAACATTACCTCTCATGTACCCAGCGGTGAATTCTTTGGAACGATTGATTCCGAAGAAGCAACTGCACATAGTACTGCCTATCAGTCTATCACCCTTTTGCTCATGGTTCTGTCCATCCAACCATGCACTCCATATAGATCAGAATATCTTACTTTGGTGCAATAAATCTCACGTTGATCCTACGTGGATAGCTAAGACAAGTCATTACCACCATTAAATCATTGGACCAAACTAGCTATTCTGTTGATCAACTTTACGTTGTGTGTCTATATTTGAGTGTCGTTGTACAGTTTAACAACATTATCGGCCTGAATGCACTTGAAGGGCACCTCCTAAGTTTCCTGAATTTACAATGACACCAGCCATATGCTAATTGATGACTTGATGCGCTGTAGTCGCCATCAAACTCTGTTGTACTTTAACAGTAAATTGTGCGTTTGAACTCCTCGCTATTCATTCTTTTTTGCAGTTCAGTGTCACCTTGCACTCACTAGCTACTAAGAGCAAATATGTTGCTGTCATCTATAGTTTCCATGCCTTGCTTTGTTTGTAATTTGTCACCAAACTACATTCTTGTCTAGTAAATTTCTTTAGTTTCTGCTTTGAAACATAGGAGTAGACCTCCTGTTTCTCAAGGTGCTCCTGATAAGGACAAGGTGGCAGCATCATCCAGTTCATCGGTATGCTCTAATTCCTGACACGTTGATTGGAAATTGATACCATTTCTCCTCTTTCTTGATTTCTCCCAACAACCTTTATTGATGTGAAACCCACTTTTCCAGGTTTCGGGTACACCGCTAACGAGAGTGGATCACAACAAAGTTAGAGAGGCAAAGAGATTTGCTGTCCTTCAAGCGCAGCACGAGGGATGCCTTGGAAGCTTCAAAAGCTTTGATTCTCTGTTTGGAAATTATCTTGTTCCTGTTACCCCAAGCGATGACTTCTTCGAGCAGATTGCGAAAAATTAATCCAACAGTTTTGACAGCCCTGAAGAGGTAGGATGATGATTCTGCTCTATCCTACTTCATGTATCAACATTTTAGGACTTCTTCCTGCTAGATCTCTTATACTAACATAGTAATACTAGCTAAGACTTTAGAACAAACTGTACTATTTGAGAAATTGAGGTTCTGTTCTTCAGAAGAGAAACTGGTTTTCATGTACTGCTGTAGATACTCCTAGCTTGTAAGATCTCCACGGTACCAAAATGTAGAATTGCTTCTTGTACAATTGGCGCACAATCGTTGATTTCTGGCAATCTGGCAAGGATTTTGTAGTGCCACCTTTTATTTCTCAGTGGGAATTTTCCCCAGTCTAGGCTATCCTTCCAGCCCCCAGGAGGATGTATATCTGGACACGTATCATTTTATTCTCGTAGTCTTCCATCACCTAAATTGCTTTCCAATTATTGATGTGGTTCTCTCTACCACTTCTTTCATTCTAGCCAGTCCAACCAATATCCTAGCAGCATGGAGAGTTTCAAAGGAAATTGTCTAAATCTTAAAGAAGCCAGGGAACAGTTGGCATGTCAAACATGGCTAGGGAGTACGTTCAATTTCGGAACCCACATTTCCCTGCGTGTATCGAAGAAGCACTCAGGGCGACTGTTATACTCGTTTTTTAGACAGCTCCTTTTGCGTGATCTCAATTGCTAGACTCTTTCGGGGTCTCTTCGATTCATTCCTTTCTTTATCCCAAAGCACGGGCAGGCGATCTTCCATTCCATAGGAAAAGAAAAATAGTTGTCTACTTGATAATAGAAAAGCCAGATGAAAACAAGTTAAGGCATTAGAAAACAACGAGAAGTGGAACAGGCAAATAGAGAATTTGTGCTCTTGCATGTGGCGGCTCTCAATTTTGAAGCCCTGCCACTAGCGTCTCTGGGATAGTGTTTATGTGTACTGAAACAAGTATACAAATTCAGGAATTTACGCTGTGTAGTCCTCCTTTTAGAATTCAAAAATTCACAAGAAACGAGACGTGTGTCTACTCCCGGTGGTTTGACTCTATTAGGCTGATCAGTCTGGCCTCCCGGGTCGCCTCGCTCGGGCGACTCCGGAGGCCCCCTCAAACCCTAGCCCAACACCACCCTCACACACGTTCCCTCGGCCGCCGCCGACGCGGGCGGTGGTGGCGGCGCCCGGCCGCCGAAGGCGGAGGGCGAGGTGGTGCACACCCCTGCGACGCATCTGCGAGCGGAGAGAGGTGGCGTCAGGTGGTTGTGCGTGGAGTCGGTGGTGGCGGAGTTGGCTTCGCGGCGACGCGCGGTGGCTCGTGCGAGCGATGTGCGGTGCGGCGGCGGGGAAGTAGCGGCAGTGCTCGAGCGGGCGTGCTCTTCCCAGCGGCGGCCGGCCCGCGTGGGCTCGATCTGGGCTTAGGCGGGCTCGTTGGGCCTTGGCCTCGGATCTGGTGGTGGCGGGCGCATCGCTCCACTGCCTAGCGGCGGTCGCATCGCTCCTCTACCTGACGGCGAATTTGTGGTGCTGCGTCCTTCCTCGGCTCTGGCTGTAGGTCACGGCGGCTCTTCCCCGGCCCTACGCGCCGCGTCGTGGTGCAGCCCTCCAGCAGCCTGCCTTCGGGTGGCTGCTGCAGCGGTGGAGGTCAACGACTCCTCTTCTACATTGGTGACAGGTGGCTTTCTGCAGTGGTGGTTCTGGCCTGCGGCATGTCCGCATCTGTCATCCGTCGGGGGCACGGTCCAGGCCCGGGTGAAAATGCTTCTCTGCGGCTGCGGCTCTTGGAGAAGACCATGACGACGCCTGCGGCGCCGCTTCCTTCCTGGAGGCGTGGTCATGGGCTTGACCGTGCTTCTCCCCTCCTTGTGCAAGGGAAACCTTAGGTCTGGTATACCAGACCGGGCAGCGGCGGCGTTACGATGTCGTTTCCTTCTTGAAGGCGCTGCCTTAGACGCGAGGGGACTCCATTGTGTCATTTGGTGATGGTGGCCTCGCCGGTCTCACTGGTGAGGCTTTGTGTAGTGCATTGCAGGTTGTGGCTACTGAAGACTGGGTCTCCAGGGCGCTATGTACGCCTTCACCAATATTACTGTCAACTACTTCCTCAAGCTTGTTTGGACCCTGCCATCCGCTCGCCGATCTTCTGGCACATGAGTAGTGATACGTTGGTTCGGGCAGCCTTGAAGTCGTAGCTGTGTTTTGGTGGTGTTGGTTTGGATGTGACGCAGTCTTGAGGCTTGGTGCCTCGTCTCCTCGCCATTATTGGCTGGAGGTTGGGCAAGGCGACCTTTGCAGTTAGGCTTGTAGGAGTGTGTTGTAGGCGTTGGCTTTGTCTTGGGTGTGTGTGTGTGTGGTGTTGTAGCCATTCTTTGGCGGTGCTTCTCCTCTTCAAATTTAATATAATGACGCGCAGATCTCCTGTGGGTTTTTATGAGATGTTCATGTTTTCTAGTTGTGTGTTTTACCTAATGGTGATTTTTTATTTTCGTGCCTGTTAGCGCACTGCAGAACAAGACCATGGCTTATCTTATCGTCGAGTGTCTGCCTGTAGCACGTTACTCGATCGAAAAGAGGCGCGACGCATCGTATGTTCGTTCCTGGTTCGAGGCAGCCCATCCACTGGTCCGGTCAGTCCGCCATGTCCCGTGCGGGTGCAGGGGTCGTCGCCGTCTCGCTTTTCGCCCACGCTGCTGCCGCTGCCGCCGATAGGGTGCGATCACCGAGGTGCTATCCCGTTATTTAGGCATCTCCAACTGCACCCACCAGCCACCAAACCATCCTCTGGAGGAGCATGGCTGCTAGCTCCTGCTTGCTAGCATGCGTGCTCGCTGTTTGCTTGCTGCGGCGAAGTACCTGGTTTTTGAATTGCATATGTTCTCCGCTTCTTGATTTTTTTTTAGTATCAATTGATTGATACCAAAACCTTGCTCTTACATAATTTGGACAAATATGTGTTGTGCTGCAGATGAATTTGGTAATACATGATCAATTTGAAGTCGGTTTCGGTCCATTTAAATGGAGATAAAAAAGATAACTGTTTTATAGGGCGGCGTTGGAGATTACCATTAGGACAACTCTAAAGGACACCCCCATTTCGGCCCCGAAAATACAAACTGTTTGCCGAGTTTTTTTTTTGAAACTAATTGCCCCACATCCGCTCATGGCCCACACGTCAACCTCCCATGTACTGCCCAAGTCCTTTTTATTGCCACGCTCGGTCCCCAACAAATCCAATACACTAGACACTCCGGTGCGTCGTGCCACCTTGTCTCCTACCAGTGTCGCACGTCCCAGAAACGACTTGTGAGGCTCCTCTTTTAGCAAATGTGTCGGTGGATGTGGCCGACGAGCGGTTGGGCATGGCGAAGGCGCTCTTGGCGTCCAAGATGGAGGCGGCGCAGGCACGGCGACAGTCAAAACCGAGCTGACGATCATCAAGATCGAGTCGGACTCGGAGTAGAATCTCTAGCCTATGATTTAGTTTTTTGTGTTTAGTTTATTTAATATTCTAGTTTAAGATTTAAAATTATGTTGTAGTTTAAATTTCGAAGTATCTATATAGTTACTCTTTGAATTTGAGAAGAAGACAACATTGGGCATTCACGAGAGCATCCGGTGGAGTTGTCCTCGGAGGAGATGGGGTATAGTTTCGATGGCTGCAGCTGCGGGGCAACATTCTCCAGCCGTTGCTGAGTCGACTCGTGTACACGTAAACGTCATAGTAGCGTCAGCTGTACCCGACCACGGCCCTACGGCGCACGTGACCCCGTATATGTGCCGCCGCTTTCTCTCAACACGTCCTCGCTTTCTACTGAGTAGTGGGCCTCATTACCTCACTTCCGACAGAACTAATCAGCCGCAGACTTGCTGCAGCTGGGAAAAATTGCAGACAGGCCCTTGTTCTCTCGCCTAGACAGCAGCATAGCACCTGCTACTTGTCGTGTCTCGTGTGACGGGCTCGCTCCGTTCGTCAGCTTGTTGCATATTTTGACACATAGAACCTCGTAAAAGATGTGATGTTACACCACCAGCCCAGGCAAAGCGTGCACCAGCACCACCGCCCCTTATCCCGCTGGAGCAATCCAGCCCGTCCGCTCGCGCCTCGACGAAATCGCGACCGTTCACGCGGAACAAAGCTCCAAAGGCGCGGGATTTATTCGCCTGCAAAAACGCCCAGTTCGTGGTCCTCGTCCCACTCCCCACTCTCCCAGGCTTGCGCGAGCAGGGAAAGAGTACGACAGAGGAGGTTGGGAGAAGCTGTAGTGGCGCAGGCCCCGATTCGGAGGCCGACCTGCTCCGGTGCTCGGTCGTGGGGCTGGTTTGGGCGAGGAGAGGGCGCCATGGCGAAGGGGGCGGTCGTGGGGACGGCGGTGGTGGTGTGCGCGGCTGCGGCCGCGGCTGCGGTCGGGGTGGCGGTGGTGGTGTCGCGGAGGAGGAGGAGGCTGGACGCGGAGGCCGGGAGGCGGAAGAAGGCGTCCGACGTGATCGAGGAGGTGGAGCAGGCCTTCGCGACGCCGACGCCGCTGCTGCGCGACATCGCGGACGCCATGGTGGAGGAGATGGAGCGCGGCCTCCGCGCCGACCCGCACGCCCCGCTCAAGATGCTCATCAGCTACGTCGACAACCTCCCCACCGGGTAAGGCCTGAAGGCCCTCCTCTGCTTCTTGGGTTTTGTCGCCGTTCTTGGTGAATGGTGACACCAACGGTATGTTTGTTTTCTGTCAGTTACTCAGCGTGTGTGCACGCGTCTGTCAGTCTTTGCCGTAAATAACTTTGGTTTTTTTTTTGGGTGGCTTGGTGAGGCGTGATTTCGATAGAAATGTAGTACTACTAGCATGTTCAGTTTTGAGGTGGACCGGTGTCGATCGAGTCTTAAAATTGGGAGGACCGTGCCTTGGCCATTGAGGCGGCTTGGAGCGTGACCTGAGCCAAAGTTAGTTTTGAAGCGGAATTGGGAGAGCACGGTCGGATTTTGTTTGAACTTGATATGATTCATATTGATTCTGGACGAAGGATGAGTGTTTTTTCCCTCTCTGGATTCGGACCATATATTGTGTCCACAAGAAGCATCACACAGCATGAGTCAGATTTGGGTGTTCTTCTCTAATTTGTGCAGAGTTGAGACATGTGGTGTGGTCCCACATGTCTTCTCAAATTCATTTACAAGGCCCTACACCCTCCGTCCCAAATTAGGTGTCACAGTTTTGGTCAAATTTGATCTAGATACGCATGTACCTAGATGCGTTTCAACGTGCTGGTTCGCTAATTTTGGAAAAAAAGTTGCGGAAATTAATTTAGAACGGAGGGAATATTTGGTTGCCAGAATTATTAAGCGCAGGGACACAAAAAAAACATAGGAATTCGATTTCATGCCATGTTGAGTCCTTGAATTAAAACGCACGATTGTGGGATAGAAGTTGTTTGGTTGACGAACTGTAGATTATTTTCTGAATGATTTAGGTGCATGTCGTAATTATCATTTGGAACAACTGAAATTTTACTTGGAATTGTACACAAAGTGCCTTCTAGTCCTACAAACCCAAAAAAGCTTTCTCTGTGGGAAAAATTCCTAACGAATTACAGACCAGTGAATGGAGCCTCAATAGTTTGTACCTACATTTCAAGTTTACCTTTAATGATCAAGCTATCAAGGTAGATTTTTCGTTTATATGCAAGGTGGGATCCACGTATAAGTATTTATGCGCCATGTTCTTTATTTGATGGTATAGAGAATTCATTACATGACTAATTCTAAATGATCACTTAATAGTAGTATTGCCTTAAACTTCGTCGTTCTCAAATACCCAGGACTACTGCACCAATGAAAGTATGTTGCCAAAAAATTTAATCTCTAAATATTAGTATTATTTTTCTAACTACCTAGATTAGTAACATATAAATGATTATTTTTCTAATGCTTTGATAGTATTATTTACCTTTTCTTTTTGCAATATCTTGGACATTAGAAAAGCTACAGATGGATGCTATGGAAATCCCATGAACTACTTAGAGAGAGAGACAGAGAGAGAGAGAGAGAGAGAGAGACAGAGAGAGACAGAGAGACAGAAAAGACATGTTTCAGCCATGAGTGTGTTAGCTCTAATTATGTACGCTTGCATGTGTCTAAAAGGAAAGACATTGTGCCTACCTCTTTCTAAAAGCTTTTGTCCTTGTTTCCTCTGTATCGTTTTGCTATTCAATGATTTGTTTCACTTTCTTCAGGGATGAGCATGGGCTGTTTTATGCACTGGATCTTGGTGGGACCAACTTCCGTGTTCTACGGGTTCAGCTTGGAGGAAAGGAAAAGCGTGTTATCCAACAATATGAAGAGGTGGCAATTCCACCTCATTTGATGGTTGGGACTTCCGCGGTAAGTTCTTTTGATCGTTTTTTTTTCGAGTCCACTGTATTAGATTGTTGTTTTATTTTTACATGGTTTACTCACATTTTTTAAAGCACAAATACAGGAACTATTTGATTTCATTGCGGCGGAGCTAGAAAGATTTGTTGGGACTGAAGGAGATGATTTCCACTTGCCTGAGGGTAGGCACAGAGAACTGGGGTTCACCTTTTCTTTCCCAGTACACCAAACCTCGATATCGTCAGGCACTCTTATTAAGTGGACAAAGGGATTTTGCATCAATGGAACGGTAAAAATCAAATGATCTTAGTACATAATTTGCTGGCAGATTGATATACTAGTAACACTTTTCTATTACTTTAATGATTAAGGCTTTTCTTTTGACTCCCATATTAATTGGACAAAAAACAAGCTTTTAACATTAGCAGGCTCCCCTGAAAAACTAGCTTTTCCACTTTTGTACACCTGAATTCCGTGTCTACTAGGCAAACATGGAAGCTCGTTTTAACCTTGTTGACGTTCTCTATGATTGATTGCTCTGTCAGGTTGGGGAAGATGTTGTGGCTGAATTGAGCATGGCTATGGAGAGGCAGGGGCTTGACATGAAAGTTACAGCTCTGGTAAGTAAGCTCATCTGTTCCTTAAATTATTTAGCACCTTAAACACTCCATCCCAGGCTTTCGGACGTTGCCATTTCCTATGCATTCTGATGCTGGCACTGATTTTAGATCCTATTTGTTGGTGGAGCACAAATGTTGTGCACTTATATTATCACCAGATTATTTCATCATCTTGAAATCTAACAGCATCTTTGAGCAGGTCAATGATACTGTAGGCACATTGGCTGGTGGAATATATGCTGATAATGATGTCGTTGCTGCTATAATATTGGGCACTGGCACAAATGCAGCGTACGTGGAGCATGCAAGTGCAATTCCAAAATGGAGTGGACTACTACCTAAATCAGGAAACATGGTTAGTATCCGGCTTCCTTTGTATGCTTGGAATATTGAAGGTCTTTGGACCTTTTCCAGTAATATATATCCACTATAATTTTTGTGTTGTATGATATTCACTTCAGCTAATAATGCAACAATTCGATTTTGATCTTTGGTACTCTGCAGGTAATCAACATGGAATGGGGAAACTTTAAGTCAGACAAGCTTCCTCGTTCTGACTATGATATAGCCTTGGATTTTGAAAGTTTGAACCCCGGCGAACAGGTATCATTTATCTATTCTGGTTATTTCCAACTATGTGTGGGTATGTCATCTTGTCCCATTCTATTTCTTAGATATATGAGAAGATGATTTCTGGCATGTATCTTGGAGAAGTTGTTCGAAGAATCTTGCTTAGGCTAGCTCATGATGCTTCGTTATTTGGAGATGTCGTTCCACCAAAATTGGAGCAACTATTTATACTGAGGTACACTTCCATATCCTATCTACTGAACTCTAGCTTTTGTTTAGTAGTAGGAAACAATTATAGTATAATTAAATAAATCTAGATTCTGGGGCATGCATACTCTAAACTATTTGGTTGATTATGGTAATATTTGTGTATTTTTGTACTCTGGGTTGTATTTTACATAATTTCTTAGAAAGTGGAAGCTTTATTTGGCCTGATCTTTGCAGCAGAAGGACGTACAGTCTTTCTGTACTGCCAAGTGCATTTGCACCCGGATGAACAGTAAAATCGCCAAAAATGTTTTAAAAATTCAAAAGAATCTGAATTTTTTTACAACGTAGATGTTGTTGGCCTACGACTAGTCAATGCAACCTTGCCAAATTACTTTCACGATGGGGCTAACATGTATGTTTATATCAAGATTACTAGCAAAGCTAGCTTTTTTTGGAAATGGGGAGATCCCCGGCCTCTGCACAAGACGATGCACATAACCATTTTATTGCAGAGTTTGAGTATCAAATTATTACAAATCAAGGATCACATAAGGTTGATACAAGGATCAACCATCGAAAGATAAAAAATAAATAGCATCTCGACATCATTCAGTCTACTAGAATGCCGCCAGCCAGCCCGGCTGAAGATATCATGTGCGACTGTCAGCAAACGGTTGCATCCAGTAACCGTTAGCCCCCGCTGATCCTCCGGGAGCAAAAGAGACCATAGCTGGATCCAGTGTGTAGCCATATGAATAACCTGCAACAAATTTGAGACTCCAACTAGGTTCGCCTTGGATGTTTCCACGCACAAGGTAATCCATCAACTAGCAAACAACTCAGCTGAACACGATTTGGTTTTCCCCTGCCCTAGGCTTCATCGGTATTTTTTGCGTTTTATATATAGAAACCAAAGGCGCTTGCTTCGACATGTGTACATGGAAAGTTCAAACCGACTCAAAAAATTAAACGTAGACTTAAACTCAGCCTAGACTCAAAGAGGAAACTAACCAACCCATTCTCATAGGACACAGACAAGTTTGGTTATTTTCCTACAGATGTCTATGTCTTCTACATGGCTGTAAAGTTTCATGAAAAAAAAGAGCATATGGTGTGTCCTAGACAAAATAAATAAAAATCATGTCTCTAAAAAAGCAATTCTAGAAGCACCAGATTTGTTTTTTAACTCAGGGCCGCCAAGCTTGACTTTTTTCAATGAAATTTTACACGAACAAATGGAACATGGACATAAATTTGTGTAATTGTTTCCAGATATTTTAAACAAATATAACACCATTTTTTTAAATGAGGTGCATATGCACCCAGGTTCAACTTTGATTTTCGCTCGTTTTTTGCCTTTATCTTTCTTTTGTTTGCTTAGTTTTTTATGCCTTGGCTTTTTTCTCTTATTTTGTACTTAGTTAATAATAATTATAAAATTTAGAGTCAAATGTCTGTAATGTTTCCATTTTCAGCTTAGTTTGAGTTTTCTGGCATATGGAGCATAAAACTGATTTTTTCCCAACTTTCCTGTATTCATTGGGATCAGCCCATTCCAGCCAGTCAGCCAGCCTCATTACTCTAACCTGAACCCAGAAGTTAATCATTAACTTCGCAAATCGCAAGGACCATGGTGAGTTTGCGGCTACAAGATTTGGACCTTGGAGCTCCCAGACTCCCATTCCACAAATAAAATTCAGTCTGCTTCTTGAATAATGAAATAAAATAAAAATACTCTGATCACTGCCCCTTTAAGGCCTCACCCATACACTAATCTCATGAGGGTTCTCCCCTGTTTGAGAAGAGCGAAATGACAAACTAACAATCGTGACTGTGTATCTATTAGATGGAATTGTATGTCCTTGGTTTGAGTCCTAAGTTTATCTTGACCTTTTTGACTATTGGTATATTCAGCAGTGGACCCAGAAACTTATCAAGGCCTGCAAGTACAAGTTCTTGAGATGCCATTTTCCCATACAAATCACCATAGAAAATCACACGAGGAAAGGTGTCGCGCAGCCGGCAAACCCAGGCCAGCTGCCTAGGCAGGACCTTGTGTTCATTTTTGCTTGAATAGTTTAAATGCCTAACCAATATACAACATTTTAATGGGAAGCTTTTCCGACAGTACCGTGAGTTTGTGACACTAATGTACATAACCTGTAGAAGCTTTCTCAAGTAACTCCCAGTTGCGGTGTTGCAGGACTCCGGATATGTCAGCCATGCATCATGACACCTCACATGATCTCAAACACCTGGGGGCTAAGCTGAAGGATATTTTGGGGGTATGAAGATGATACACATGCTCAAAAGATGATATTGAAATCCAACTTTCAACAACCAATGACTCCTTGTCTTATGCTTGAACATATATTTAGGTTGCCGATACTTCCCTGGAAGCAAGATACATTACTCTTCATGTCTGCGACAAGGTCGCCGAGAGAGGTGCACGCTTGGCTGCTGCTGGTATATACGGCATTCTAAAGAAGCTGGGCAGGGACCGAGTGCCGAGTGATGGTATTCCCAAGCAAAGGACTGTCGTTGCAATAGATGGTGGTCTATTTGAGCACTACAAGAAGTTCAGCGCCTGCGTGGAAGCGACGCTCGCAGACCTGCTCGGGGAGGCGGCCTCGTCTGTTGTCGTCAAGATGGCCAACGATGGCTCTGGCATTGGTGCTGCACTTCTTGCGGCTTCACACTCCCAGTATACTGTCGTCGAATAATCCTAGGGGAGGGAGTGAGCTCCTAGGGAAGCTTGTGGTTTTTCCATACTTATTTTGCCATTTCTCTCTGGTAGTTCCCCTCGAGCGATTTGCGTCTCCTTTTACTATTCTGCAAACACTTGATGAGTGCCTCTGCAGCGGGATAAATAGCTAGTATTGCGCCAATGAGTTTCACAGTTCAGATTTCGCCACATGGAACAAGCGTTTGCAACTGCAAGAAAGAGGAAACGGAGGTTAGAATGAACGCCTTTCCTTTCCTGCCGATTCTTTCCCCCTAAACGTGTAAGTTTCTATTGCGATGCAATGTCGCAAAACCAAATGGAGCATGTGTACATGCTGTATTTCAGAATAAGGAGGGTGGTATAATCATATAACCGAAACATTTACGGTTTCTTATGTTTATTGTTTCCCATATTTATGTAATGTGGTACAATGCATCTTTTAAATTATCTAAACTCAAAATGCTTAGGTCGTCCATGAGGTAAGTAGTGTGTACAATCAAGAATGTGGAGTCAAGTTCATAATTGTAATCCTCTGCTATACTAGTATGCTAGTATATGTGACCTGGAGTACAAATATACAGTCCTGGGTCACATTTTTCCTACCTATAGCTGCTGTCCAAACGGAAGTTGCAGTACTTTTCTCCTTAAATCAGACAATGCTGTCGAAGTCGCTCTTCTCCTCGCTGTCGGATCCGCTGGAGTTGGAAAGCTGCTTCCGCCGGCTGCCGCGCCGCGGCAGCAAGAGCGGAGCTGCCTCATACTCCCGGCCTGGCTCCGTCTTGCCTTTCTGGTGTGTCTGCTCGGAGCACCTGAGCAGGATCTGCAGCACGTCCTTCATGGTCGGCCGCGACGACGGCGAGGCGCTGGTGCACAGCACGCCTAGCCTGAACACGGCCTCGATCTCCTCCGAGCACCCCGCGTATCTGATACGGCTATCTGTGGCGTCGGGGATGCTTCCTCCTGATTGGTACTGGTGCCGTGCCCATTCCGCCAGGGACCCGTCCTCGCCGCCGTCGTTGGCCGCCCTGCCGGTGGTGAGCTCCAGGAGCACCACGCCGAAGCTGTACACGTCCACCTTCTCGGTCACCTTCCTCGTGTAACCGCACTCTGCACACAGACATATGCATCGTCAGAGTAAAATCCACCAAAATTTCCGAATGGAGAAGGTTGGTTGATGATTCCTTACCGGGAGCTATGTAGCCGAACGATCCGGCGACGGCGGACATGGTGTCCGGCGTGCCCGCCTGCACCAGCATCCTGGCCAGCCCGAAGTCCGCGACCTTGGCCCGGAACTCCGAGTCCAGCAAGATGTTGCTGGTCTTGACGTCCCGGTGAACGATGGGCGGGGAGCACTCGTGGTGCATGTAACAGAGCCCCTGCGCTGCGCCCACGGCGACTCTGATCCTCGTCGTCCAGTCCAGACCAGCCTCGCGCCGCCCGGACCGCGCTCTCGCCATGGACGGCATGGACTCCCCGGCGCCGTGGAGCCACCCGTCGAGGCTGCCGTTGTCCATGTAGTCGTACACGAGGAGCTTGGCGCCAGAGTCGGCGCGGGAGAGGCAGCACAGCAGCCTGACGATGTTCTTGTGCCTAACGCCGCCGAGGATGCTCGCCTCCGACTCGAACTCGCGCTCCAGCTTCTCGTCCACCTTCCCGGCGCTTCGTATCTGCTTAACGGCCACAGTGCCGGCGTTGCCGTTGTACCGGTTGGTGTACGCGGCGCGGTACACGCGCCCCGACCCGCCGCTGCCGACGAGATTCTCTTCGGTTAGCGCCCGGAGTATGGCCGCCTCCCCGAATCCCAGATCGGTCTGGAAAGGCGTGATCTTCCAGCCATCGTCCCGTGCCGCGCGCTTCCGCTTCTTCATCTCGCGGACGACGAAGAAGGCGAAGACCACGATGAGGACGAGGAGCGCGCCTGCTGCGGCCAGGAGGCCCGTGCGAAGCGCCGGCGAGACGCCGCGGGAGGAAGAGCCGGCTGCTTGGGAACCCGCGGAGCAGGAGCGCACGCCGGCGAGGTAGCCGGGGCCCAGACCGGCGTGGCAGAGGCCGGGGTTGTCGAGGAAGCTTTGATCATAGGCAGCGATGGCGAGCTCTGCCGGTACCTGGCCGTCGAGCTGGTTGGATGACAGGTTGAGCACGCCGAGCTTCAGCCTGGCAAGCGGCGGCGGTATGTCGCCGGAGAGCTTGTTCGACGACAGGTCAAGTACGCTGAGCACCGACATGGCGCCGAGTTCTGCCGGTATCTCGCCCGTGAGCTGATTTCTGCTCAGGTCCATCTGCGTCAGGTAACCGAGCTTTGCTACGCTCCTAGGGATCCCGCCAGAGAGCTGGTTACCGGACAAGTTCATGGTCTGCAGTAGCGGCATGCCGTTGCCAAGATTGGCCGGCATCTCCCCTGAAAATTTGTTGTTCTCGGCGGTGAACACCTGGAGTGCAGCAGCCGCCGCTGGGATGTTCCCACCAAACTGATTGTTTTCTATCTTTAAAGTTGTGAGGTTGATGTACATGGTGGCCGGCAGAGTCCCGCTGAGCCGGTTATTCCGCAGGAGCACATACGTAAGCTTTGTCGCTCTCCACAGCGTTTCAGGGACCTCACCGGAGAGCTGGTTATTGTCCAGCTGCAGGTCGTTGAGGGTGGCGCAACCGGCAAGGCCTGCCGGGATGGAGCCGGTCAAGCCGTTATTGCTGGCCGTGAGCGACTGAAACTTGCCGTTGGCGCACAGTCCCTCCGGTATCGCGCCGGTGATCTGGTTGTCATCGACTTCAATATACAGCAACCCAGAAGACGAGTTCTTCCCGAGGTCCGGAGGGAGCGTGCCGTTGAGACGATTGCTGAACAAAGACAGCGCCACCAACGAAGGCAGCCGGCCGATGCTCGCCGGTATCTCACCGGAGAAGTTGTTGTAGTAGAGGTTCAGTGTTTGAAGGTTCGGGAGATGACCGAAGGCTTCCGGAATTGGCCCAGTCAGCCTGTAATTCGAGGTGAGATCGATCATCACCAAATTCACAGCCCCGAAAGCACCATCGACGACGACGTCGCCGGAGAGTTTGTTTGCGAATAGAGCCAGAGTCTGCAGCTTGGTGAGGTTCCAGAGTCCCGGAGGTATACTTCCGGTGAAGGCGTTGGCCGAGAGGTCGAGCAGCTCCAGCTCCGGCATCCCCGTCACATAGCTCGGGAAATCCCCAGTGAGGCTGCAATTCGCCGCCGCGAAGGATTTGAGCTTGGTCAGGTTCTTGAACGACGCCGGCAGCTCGCCCGCGGAAAACGCGTTGTTGGCGAACCACAGCAGCTGAAGGTTCGTCAGGTCGCCGAGCTCCTCGGGGATGGTGCCGACGAGGGGGTTGTAGTCCAGCGCGAGCGACTGCAGCTTCGTTAACCGGGACAGGGAGGTAGGAATTGTACCGTTGAAGCCGTTGCCGCGGAGGCTCAGGTAGGTGAGGTTCTTCCCGAGCTTGGTGCCGATGTCGGCGGGGAGCTCGCCGCCGAGGTAGTTCTCGGAGAGGTCGAGGTGCAGCAGCGAAGCGCATCGGTAGACGCTGGTCGGGAAGGCACCAGTGATGCTGTTGTTGGAGAGGTCGAGGCTGATGAGGCCGGTGAGGCCGCCGATGGCGTCGGGGACCGGGCCGGCGACGTTGATGCTCGCGAGGGAGAGGTTCGTGACGAGGCCGGAGGAGGCGTCGCAGGCCACGTAGGGCCAGTCGCAGTGGTCGCCCGAGCCGTTCTTCCATGCCGCGAGCACGGACGGGTCGCCCCACGCGCTCTTGATCTGGATGAGCAGCTGCTGCTCGTCCGCCGGAGTGGTGGTGGGCTGGGCGGCCGCGCGGTGCAGGAGGCAGCAGGGGAGCACGAGCAGGAGGAGCAGGACGCGGCATGAGGCCATTGTTCTGGGCTGGTCTTGGTGTGCCGTGTAATCGTGTTTCCCGCCACCGCGACGGACGCGGACAGATGAGTTGGTTTTGTATTCACGTGGTAAGCAAATGCCGCGGGAGCGTGAAGTGCTCGGCGATGCGCTTACTTGGAAGCTTCGAACGACATGGCTTGGCTCGATGATTTGATGATTTTGCCTTGACTGGACCGGTCAAAGTAGCGAAGCACGAGTCGCCTTCCGTTACTGATCGCCTCTCTAGTCTTTAGCGGTCTGTTCCGTGCCCGTAGACGGGACGCAAAGGCAAGCCGTTCACACACCAGTGGCGGCCCGTATTGAAACGGAGAAAAAGTCTTAGATAAAGATGAGAGACTGTACATGCACGACTGGTCAAACTTCTAGTTGGTCAACGACTCAACGGTCATGCCAAAATAATCCAAGAGTACGCCTAAGCGAGGTGTCTCAACCTGCACGTGTGGTGGGCTCACCAGGTCACGATTTGATCCATAGTAAATACGCACGGATCCCACAACTTGTCCTCTAAGTGCGAGTTAGTCCCATAAGTTGCGGGGTGTGAGACCGCGGTGCAAAAACTTATGTGTTTTAGTTAATATGTGCACTGCAGTATACATATGTGTGCAATGGTGAAAAAAAAGAGAGCCCACCATCTACGTAACACTTGCAAATATCCCTTGGAACTAATTAAGTTGACTCAATGGTCCTTGTTTTCTTTTATAACCAGAACAGAAGCAGAGTCTCTGGTTCCCCGGTTCCCCAATCACGAACCCTAGTTCGTCTCGATGGTGGCGGTAGATAGCCACCACTAGTGGGGACAGGGCCTCCAGTCCCGGCCCGTAAGGGCCTTTAGTCCCGGTTTACAAACCGGGACTACAGCGGCGGGACTAAAGGCTAAACCTTTAGTCCCGGTCCGATTACCAGCCGGGATTGGAGGGTGTCTATGTGGGCGCCTCGGAGCGCATCCAGGGCCAGGACCTTTAGTTCCGATTTGTAACACGGACCTGGACTAAAGGGCATCTACAGATTTTTTTTTTCCTTTAGGGTTTTAGGGTTTAGGTGTTTGGGGGAATTATTTTTGTTGTATTTTATTTTATTATTTCTTCATTTTAAAAACACTTTTTATATAATTCTACGCATACATGTTAGTGCATATATATGTAAGATAACTTATCTTACGATCGAGTATATATATACAATTATATGGAGATAACAATTATCGGGACTAGAGCTCGTCTATTTGATTACACCAACATTAGTAATGGCCCCTAGCTACACTAAATCTTCCTTTATCATCTATAAGTTATGTCCTTAAAAAGGACGCTAGCTCCTCTCCAACAGCGATCGCGCGTTGCTCTGGTAGGTACTTCTCCCGCATGGCCGTGAACTATATAAGAAGAGGAGATCAATATGAATGTCAATCATGATAACAAAGGGTAAAAATAAAGGTGTGAATGTTTATTGCTTACGTCGTATCTGTAATCCTTGTGCTTAGAGGTAAACGTGCGAATGAACTCACAAACGTAGTATCCACATAGATGCGTCCCCTGTGGCTGCTGGGCGCACTTTACGAGAATAGAATATAATTAAAATAATAATCTAGCATCATAAATGTATTGAAAATAGAAGTATATCGTACTACTTATCTGAGCCGCTCTAAAGGTCAGCTTCTCATGAGAGATACTGCTGGTGCCAAGTTGATGAAGTAAATAACCGGCCCGTTGGGAAACCCAAGAGGAAGGTGTGATGAATATAGCAGCAAGATTTTCCCTCAATTAAGAAACCAAGGTTTATCGATCAGGAGAAGAGCAGACAATATGACTGAAGGTGATGCGGACTGGCTTAGTAACACTCCAACAAGGACGCCGTTTAACGATACTTGTTGACTCATCTTCGGCCAGTAGCAACGCGAAACCTGCATACAACACAACCAAATACTTTGTTCCCAACTTGCAATGAGGTTGTCAATCTCACCGGTTTGCTTGAAACAAAGGGTATGAGCGTATCGAGTGGAAAGCAGTAGAAGAATGCGAGTAAAGTAAACAGTGCGAGTAAAGTAAACAGGTGATAGCAATATGATGGAAATAGGACTGGGGTCCACAGTTCACTAGTGGTGTCTCCATAAGATAAATAACACATGCTGGGTAAGCAAATTACAGTTGGGCAATTGATAGAATAAAGATAAACCTGATATATCAAGAAGATCACTATGAGATTTACTCTGGGCATTACAACAAAATACATAGACCGCCATCCAACTGCATCTATGACTAATAATCCACTTGTGGCGAATCAATCCGAGAACTCCACAAGTATTAAGTTGCGAATAATAGATAATTGCATTAAGCAAAGTGTGTAATGTAAACAAAGCATATGCCCTTGAGCATATGAATGTTGTTTTCTCCCTAGTAGCAACAGCATATCTACAACCTTAGAGGTTTCTGTTACTCCCCCAGATTAAATAGAGGCATGAACCCACTATCGAGCATAAATACCCCCTCTTAGAGTCACTAGCAACTACTCGGCCAAGATAGCTACTAACAACGGAGAGAATGCAAGATCATAAACAACATAGAGATAACAAAAGATATATTTCAGTATAGCAACTCAATCATAACACCAATATTCATCGGATCCCAACAAACCAAACATGTAGAATTACATAACGGTGATCTCAATCATGTAGGGTAGCTCATGAGATCTAAACATGAAGCACATGGTGGAGGAGACAACCATCTAGCTACTGCTATGGACCCATAGTCCAAGATAGACTACTCACTCATCGCTCCGGAGGCAAGCATAGCAATGAAGAAGACCTCTGGTGGCGATTCCCCTCTCCGGCAGGGTGCCGGGAAGAGCTTCTGGACCCTCCCGATCTTCAGGTCGATGGCGGCAGCGGATCTCGATGTGTTTTGGAAAATTGATCGGGTACTTAGGTTTTTCTCGTCGGGGGGTCTTTATAGGCGAAGGGGCATCGTCAGAGGTGGCCCGAGGGGCTCTCACACATAGGGGGTGCGGCCAGGCCCCTGGCCACTCCGGCCTAGTGTGTGGGGCCCTCGTGGCCCCCTCCAACTTCTCTTTGGATCTCTGAAGCTTTCAGGAAAAATAAGACTTCAGGAACTTGTTTCGTCCAATTCTGAGAATATTTCCTGTGTATCACTTCTGAAACACAAAAACAGCAGAAAATAGGGAACTGGCACTGTGGCGACTTGTTAATAGGTTAGTTTCGGAAAATGCATAAAAGTGTCACGAAGTGTAACAAAACAGTAGGCAAATGGTGTAAAAATAAGCATGGAGCATCAAAAATTATAGATACGTTGGAGACGTATCAAGCATCCCCAAGCTTAACTCCTGCTCGTCCTCGAGTAGGTAAGTGATAACAAAAGAATAATTTTTTAGGTGACATGCACCTACACAATCTTGATCATATATGTAAGCATTTGTGAGCTAGGATCATAAGAACTTAAAACATGGGCATGAAGATATAATCGTGACAATAGGAACTTAGCAACCATGTTATAAACATGCAAATGAACACAAACAAAAGATCATGAAAATGAAACAATGAAAGTCAAATGTGTGTTCAAATCATAAGAAAAAACATACAAATAGTTTTCAGCTTGTCCTTCATAGAGAGCAAAACATAAATGCATAGGACACCTTCAAGTTTAAGAGGGCGACTAGATACAAGTAATTTAAGAACAAGTGAAACCAACAATATGAATCAATCAATGAAAACTTTGGGAAAATGCACGTTATACTAAGAATGACAACTTTGTTCTCTTAATGGTGCATAAAGATAGAAGGTGGTGACTCAACATAAAAGTAAAAGAAAGACCCTTCGCGGAGGGAAGCAGTGTTTGCAAGTTTTATAGACCTTCAAAAATTATGTTACTTACCGGCTTTGAGCTCTCATTGCCCCCATCATAAGCATCTTGAATGGTTAGAGTTAATGCGAGAACAATTATGATACATATGCTTGACAAATCATAAGTTAAAAACCTCGTATCCCATGAATACGAGTACCTAAACCTCATGCTACTCAACTTAGAGTCCCAAGCAAGGCTCTTGTCATTGTAAGTATATATGTATCATCGAAAACCGCCAACGGGGTACCTCCGTGCCCGATGACATGGAACAAGCCCACATCAAAATGACAGGACAAGCAGACAATGAACACCTCGACATCTCTTTTATTTGCCATTTGTTTAGCTTTTTATTGTGAGATGCGTCATCGAATGTCCACCATGGGTATGCTGCAAATTTCCACCATGAATTATGCATGGCTTAGATTGGCGGCCCAGGCATTTCCCTAACACATAAACAAACTCCATGATCCCCACAAGATTCCCAATTCATTTCACACCGTGGGCATCCATAAACAAAAGATCACGATATCAACTCAAATAAGAAGTGCAATGTTGAAAGCTTGCCCCATGACGGCATGGTTGGGCTAGAATCCAACTTACAACTTGCAAGCATAACAACTCAACATAAAAGACCACAATGTCAAATTTTTAAGAACAGAAAAAAGTAAAGTGTGCCTTCCGGTTTGTGAGAGCTTTACTGACCAATTTTCGCATAACACTGGTAAGAGTTTAATTTGAAGAGAAAATAAAAGCAAGTCAAATTTACTTGGAATAGCAAATTGCTAGTAGGTATGTATGGTGGACACTTTGGCAAACTTTGGCTTTTAGGAGTTGGATGCACGAGTAGAGCTCATACTCAGTACAAGGCGAGGGCTAGCAAAAGACTGGGAGCGACCAACTAAGAGAGCAATAATGGCCATAATCATGCAAAGCGACAAAGCGACATTAAAAGAAGCATAAGATGGCATCAAAAGTCAAAAACTAAATAATCATAGAGGCTATTGGCAACTTTGTAAGAGTCTAACATGTGTGAGCATGCGCCAAGTCAACCCAAATAAAGCATCAAGGAGAAAACCAAAATAATGCTTCCAAACAATAAAAACAACGCATGATTTTTTTCAAAGGCTCATTAAGCAATCTCAGTTATTTGAGACAAGTCATGCTACAGCAAAACCACTAAGCATACTATCAAAAAGACATCAAGCATGCCATGAAAAAGCCTAAGCCGCTGTCTACACAAGCTCCTTCTTGTACCACTATTTTGCATAAAGCTTTTTCTCTTTTCCAACACCATACAAATTTTTACGGTGGAGCACTGAAAATAGTTTTAGGACAGCAACATCCCCAAATCTTTACCTCACTCAAATTAGAGGCTTCTCTTGGCACAACAATAAAATAAAAAGGATAAGGAGCGGTCATTACAGTAGTAATGACTTCCAAGACTCAAATAAAATAAAAAGTACTAAAAATAAAACATTGGGTTATCTCCCAAGAGTGCTTTTCTTTAACGCCTTTGATCTAGGCGCAGAAAATTGCGAATCAAGTAATAATGAAAGCGGGATCAGGATCCACTATAGGAATAAATAAATGAATACTATCCAATTGAGGTTTTGAGTATCCCTTGTAGTCACACTTTGGTACACTATTTTCATCAAAAAGATTTTCAGGACAAATCCAACAAAAATTAGTTACCAAGGCATTATGAATTCCTACGAGTTTACACGGAATTGCCATTCTAGAATCTTCGTTGGGTGTACCAACAATTTCAACAGGCGAGCCAAGCTTATTAAACTTCTTAAAAACTTTCCTAGCCTTAATTGCAACATCTCTAAATTCTATGCGCAAAGTTTCTAAGATAAAAGCTTTTTTTTATCCTCAATTTCATAAAGCTTAAGGAACATGTATTACATAAAAGGATTAAGGCTAGCAAACCTAGCTTCTAACATGAGAATCAAATAAGCAGAAGCAACTTCAATACTAGGAGCTAGCTCAACCAAAGATTTTTCCTCAACTTCCTTATGCATACTAATGTGATTAAAGATCTCCTCAATGTTACTTTTTCCAATAATAGAACCACTACCTACTGAGAGGTCCTCTAAGACGTACTTAGGGAACAACATGATGAACTAAAAGTAAAGAAATAACAACTACCAAGGATTCTAATTTTTTTGGGTTTTTGATATAAAATGTTGCAAGTAAAATAAATAAAGTAAAGCAAAACAATAACAAAGTAAAGGATGTGTGTGCGAAAAACTCCCCTTGCAGAGGTCTTCCACTCTTCCCCGGCAACGGCGCCAGAAAATTACTTGCCGGTGCCAAGTTGATGAAGTAAATAACTGGCCCATTGGGATCCTCAAGAGGAAGGTGTGATGAATATAGCAGCAAGATTTTCCCTCAGTTAAGAAACCAAGGTTTATCGATCAGGAGAAGAGCAGACAATATGACTGAAGGTGATGCGGACTGGCTTAGTAACACTCCAACAAGGGCGCCGTTTAACGATACTTGTTGACTCATCTTCGGCCAGTAGCAACACGAACCCCAAGAGGAAGGTATGATGAGTATAGCGGCTAGTTTTCCCTCAGTTAAGAAACCAAGGTTTAATGTCGGTCGGGAGAGGAGAGACAATGACGACTGAAGGTGATGCAGACTGGCTTAATAACACTCCAACAAGGGCGCCGTTTAACGATACTTGTTGACTCGTCTTCGGCCAGTAGCAACGCGGAACCTGCACACAACACAACCAAGTACTTTGCTCCCAACTTGCAATGAGGTTGTCAATCTCACCGGTTTGCTTGAAACAAAGGGTATGAGCGTATCGAGTGGAAAGCAGTAGAAGAATGTGAGTAAAGTAAACAGTGCGAGTAAAGTAAACAGGTGACAGCAATATGATGGAAATAGGACCGGGGTCCACAGTTCACTAATGGTGTCTCTCCATAAGATAAATAACACATGCAGGGTAAACAAATTACAGTTGGGCAATTGATAGAATAAAGATAAACGTGATATGTCAAGAAGATCACTATGAGATTTACTCTGGGCATTACAACAAAATATATAGACCGCCATCCAACTGCATCTATGACTAATAATCCACTTGTGGCGAATCATTCCGAAAACTCCACAAGTATTAAGTTGCGAACAACAGATAATTGGATTAAGCAAAGTGTGTAATGTAAATAAAGCATATGCCCTTGAGTATATGAATGTTGTTTTCTCCCTAGTAGCAACAACACATCTACAACCTTAGAGGTTTCTGTCACTCCCCCAGATTAAATAGAGGCATGAACCCACTATCGAGCATAAATACCCCCTCTTGGAGTCACTAGCAACTACTCGGCCAAGATAGGTACTAACAACGGAGAGCATGCAAGATCATAAACAACATAGAGAAAACAAAAGATTTATTTCAGTATAGCAACTCAATCATAACACCAATATTCATCAGATCCCAACAAACCAAACATGTAGAATTACATAACGGTGATCTCAATCATGTAGGGCAGCTCATGAGATCTAAACATGAAGCACATGGTGGAGAAGACAACCATCTAGCTACTGCTATGGACCCATAGTCCAAGGTAGACTACTCACTCATCGCTCTGGAGGCAAGCATGGCGATGAAGAAGACCTCCGGTGGTGATTCCCCTCTCCGGCAGGGTGCCGAGAAGAGCTTCTGGACCCTCCCGATCTTTGGGTCGACGGCGGTGGTGGATCGCGATGTGTTCTGGAAAATTGATCCGGTACTTAGGTTTTTTCTGTCGGGGGGTCTTTATAGGCGAAGAGGCATCGTCAGAGGTAGCCCGAGGGGCTCTCACACATAGGGGGCGCGGCCAGGCCCCTGGCCGCGCCGCCCTGGTGTGTGGGGCCCTCGTGGCCCCCTTCCAACTTCTCTTTGGATCTCTGGAAGATTCCGGAAAAAATAAGACTTCAGGAACTTGTTTCATCCAATTCCAAGAATATTTCCTATGTATCACTTCTGAAACACAAAAACAGCAGCAGGGAATTGGCACTGTGGCGACTTGTTAATAGGTTAGTTCCGGAAAATGCATAAAAGTGCCATGATGTGTAACAAAACAGTAGGCAAATAGTGTAAAAACAAGCATAGAGCATCAAAAATTATAGATACATTGGAGACGTATCAGATACCGTCAGTCACGCACTTGAACCGCTTCCAAACCCTGCCCGATAAGGAAAATGATTTGCTAAATTTTTTATTACTTGATATATCAGAAAATCATCGAAAGAGACTGATAGAGCGCAAGAATGATTGAAATTGCCCTTGGAGCATATCCTACAGGCTTTGGAACTATTCCAAGTTTCTCGATAATGGGTCAAAGGCATCAACTCTTCTCTTATCAATTTGAATATCCAACAGAATTCAGTGGTAGCTGCACATGTATATATATATATAGGGTAGGTATATACTACAACTGGTTGTAGAATTTTAATCTACAACCAGCCCATCCTATAAGGCCGGATCCTATAAGAAAAAACAACCCGTACCAATTCCCACCCGATAGAGAAAAAATGCCCACCCACCGTTCGTCCCCAACCTTCCGACATCTCTGCCTCTCAATCCCCCATGGCGCTGGCGTGCTCCTCCCCTGCCAGCCACGAGGCCCCGGTCCCTCGCCGGCCACCGTGCCCCTTATCCCCCTCCGGCCACCGGAACAGATCCTCCCCGCCGGACACAGCACCCCCGTTCTTCCCCCTGCCACCGAACGCCCGTCCCACGCGCCGGCCACCGAGCTCCCGTCCCACCCGCCGGCGGCGCCCCATCGTCCACCCAGCCACCGCGCCCCATCATCCTCCTCCGTCCACCACTCCCATCATCCCTGCCGGCGGTCCACCAGCGACAGGTCCGCCGCCGTGTCTTCCTGCTAAGCCTGGGGTACCGTGTCGCTGCCCCAGACCCCACCGGCATCAGCTCCTGCTGCCAGCATAGGCCGGTAACCGGCAAGAAGCTTCCCACGCTGTCCGTAGCTCCAACGCCGGCGCGCAACTCCAATCCATTGTTCTCTCTGAATTTTTCGATCAGGTGTTCAGTAGTGTAAACAGAACAGGGGAGAAGTGCAAATGCACAATGAGGGGCAGTGCATTGTGCGCATTCGTTTTCCTTTTTCTTTTCTCACAGGCTCGATCGAAGCTTTACTTCCAATTTAGAATTTTTCCCTCTTTTTCTAAAATTTTGTCAGCTACTGTATATTCTAAGACATGCGGTTACATGAAAAGTATGGACAAGTTTAATTCGCCGAAAGTACAACAGTTCAACCACGGCACTTTAGGCACAAAAAGATTGTTTTGTATGTTTGCAAAAAAATAGCCAACAAATACCTAAGCAGTTCAGTGACCGGTTACGGAAGAAGTACACGCATAGTTAACACATAGTTAAAAAAAGACTCGTGACTTTGGTAAGTTCAGCCGCACTAACGCAGTAGTTTAAGAACGCAACTCCGAAAAGTTTAGGAATGCAATTCTAGAAAGTTCACCTCGAATACACTACAAATTGTTTTACCTATGAGCGAGTAACGAGGAAGTTTAGCTGCGCTTCCGAATAAGTTCAGGCGCTTACAAGGGAAATACACACATTCATTCGGAAAATATAGTACATCCGGCAGTTCAGTTGCGCTTACGAGGGAAGTACATGCAGTAAATCTAGGCAGTACAGGCGGTGACACTGGGCAGTTCAAGTACTTTGTTTTTTTTCGAGCGGATATCTTACCCAATCGTTCTTCTAGTTCTGAATAGTTCAATACTCGGCAGTTTAGGTGCGCTTGTGAGAGAAGTTCAGAGGGGTAACTCTAGGCAGTTCAGTTTTTCAGATGCACTAACCCGACAGTTCAGAGAAAGTGACATATAGGCATAACTCGGGGCAGTTTAGGCGCACTGACGAGACAGTTTAGGAACACAACTCTAAGAAGTTCGGATGCACTAAACGCATCAATTCATCTTATACCACCACCGACAGTTTAGGACTTAACTTTTACCACCACCGGCAGTTTAGGAGCACGAGTGGGGAAAGTTCAGGCGCACCAAACGCGGCAGTTCACCTCCAACGTGCTAGAATTTTTATTTAAATAGTATTTAATTTTACCACTACAAGGTGTTCAAGAGCGCGAGTGGGAGAAGTTCAGACGCACCAAATGCGGCAGTTCACCCCGAACATGCTAGAATTTTTATTTAAATTGTATTTAATTTTTATCACTACGGGAAGTTCAAGAGTGCGAGTGGTATAAGTTCAGGCGCACCAAACGCGGCAGTTCAGCTTGAACATGCTACAATTTTTATTTAAATTAGAATTATTTTTATGACTACAGGCAGTTCAAGAGCGCTAACCAAAGCAATTCAAGTGCGCTACTCGAGGCAGTTCAGGTGGGCTTATGAGGGAAGTGCAGGTGGTGGCTAGAGGTAGTTCAGGGGTACTAGCAAGGCATTTTAGAAAAATCAACCATGATACACGACTCAAAGCAGTTCAGGTGCACTAGCGCGGGAAGTTCAGGAATGCTACTGTGGAAAGTTCAGGCGCACTAACCAGGGAAGTACAGGTGGGCGAAACTTCGGGAAGTTCAAGTGCACTAACAAGATAGTTTAGAAAACTCGACCACGGTGCGCGACTCCAAGCAGTTCAGCTGCACTAGCTCGAAAAGTTCAAGACCGAAACTCCGGGAAGTTCAGGCGTACAAACGAGGGAAGTACAGGCTAGCGAAACTTTAAGAAGTTCAGCCGCACCAACGATGCAGTTCAGCAACTTGACTCGGGAAGTTCGGGTGCACTAACGCGGCAGTTCAGAGAAAGTGACCTATAGGCATGACTCAGGGCAGTTCAGGCGCACTGACGAGATAGTTCAGGAATGCAACTCTGAGAAGTTCGGGTGCACTAAACGCATCAATTCACCTTGAACACGCTAGAATTTTCACTTTTGTCGAATTTCTTTTTTACCACTATGGAAATTTCTGCTTATACTAAGCGTAAGTTTACTTTGAACAAGAGGAAAGTTCGATTGCTAGAAATTAAAAAGTTAAATTTTTTCAACATTCAATTTAATCACAAAATAAGTTCAGTTACACATCCAGAGCAGTTCAACCGCATGTGAGAAGCAGTTCAAGTACTCTGTTTTTTTCCGAGCAGAAATCCTACCCATTAAAATCGTTTCTATATGTCTCCGTTGCATAAGTAAACCATATAAATACTTCATATACAATGATATGAGTCTAATTTCACTTGTACATGGCGTCATGCCCCCACTCAACCACCATAGCCATGCCAAATTCAAATCGCTCGCATATGGGCGTCATTCCTATTATTTACTATTCTTGAAAATGATTTCTAAACCTTGCAAAATTTGGAAATATCACCTTGAAAAAAAAGTTGCGCAATTTTAATATCTTTCGAACGGTATATCATTTACTTCATTCTGATTAGTCGTTTAGAAGTAATTGCAAAAACAGTTCATGCAAAATCGAGAAATCCAGAAATCCGAATCACCTATATTCAAAACTGCTCTTAAATGATAGGAAATCCGCAAAAATGATCAAAACTAAAAAGTTGCGCCTAATCCATAGCTTTCTAATGCCATATCATTTGCATCAATCGGATAAACGGTTTGAAAATGAAGAGCAAAATACTGCTCGATATGAAAAAATCCGCGAAACAAATGTTTCGTATATTTAAAATTACTTCTAAACTATTCCGAATTTCAAAAAACACTTAAGATCAATAAGTTGTGCAATTTTCTTGCGAATCCAACGGTATATTGTATGCGTTATTTCATTAAACGATGTGAAAACCGTGGCCAAATTACTGTCCGCCCATACAAAATGACGCGAAAATCCGATTATTCTTTTTTAAAAATAACCTAAAAAATATCTAAAATTTTAAAAAATGTTAAAACATAAAAGTTTCGGAATTTGATAATCTTTTTAGCGGTATGTCATTTGCTCAAATCTGGTGAACGGTTAGGAAACTATAATCAAAATATTATAGTCTCATGTATTATAGCGAGAAGTTCAACAATGTTCGTCTAAACAAAAAGCGAGAAGTTCAACCGTGTTTACCATGGAAGTTCAAAACTGGTTGTAGATCCTCAATCTACAACCGGTTGTAGAATAGCTGAGCTATATATATATATATGTATGTCAGTAACTTATCAACTAGACTTATAAGTGAATGGACACAACAGAGTAAGACCCTCACTTGAAGTTGTATGGAAATAGTATGTGGTCACAGTAATTTTGATCTATTAGAAACCTTAGAAGGTTTTCCTCCGTCTCCTCGGGCTTATTAGTTAGCGTCTTTATATGTATTTTATCTGGGTCAATAAACCCAATATTTATGATGTTCCTACTTTTACATTTTAGAATCTTCATTCTGCATAATAGAGTACAAGTCATAACTGAACAAGTTATATGTAGACAATGAATTGAAATAACTGAACAAGTTATATGTAGACAATGAATTAAAAAACTTACAGACAATAGCAACTCATAAGAGATTTGTCGAGGACGTCGCAATTGTACATCTGGAAGAGATCATCAAAGTCGATATGGATGTCTTCGGGACGGCCGTAGTACTCCCATGGGACATGCGCCACGATCATCATTCTCCCATTCTTTGCTTCATTCAAGTACCATGTATGCAAGTAACGCATATTTGTTGGGAGATCTTTAAACTTTTCTTTGCTGACCAAAGGCGCTCCCATGACAAATTACGGCTTAGGGGCTACCACAGCCTTGGGTAACCTGTCGTCTTGGGAAGCCAGAATGTCTTCAACACTTATACCCCATTCATCTTCCCACTTCTATGCTAATTTCAAATCTTGCCCCTGCACCAGAGAGGGAACATTCTCGGATAACACCCTGAGGGGTGGGATCGATTGTTTGGCCTGTTGTCCAAGCTGAGGAATGTCTGATCTTTTTTTGCTTGTACTTGTACTTGATTTGCTCCCACTTGCACTTGCACGTGATCTGCTCTTTTTTCCTTCCTTCTGCAATGCGCGTGTATAGTCATCAGGCTTATGGTGCAAGTCATACTGTGATGGAAGGGTCAGTAAGTATTTTGCATATGCTATTTGCTTATTGGTGTATTCCGGATGGGGCTCGGGTTCCTTCTTTTTTATCTGCGCATCATAATGTTCCTTTGCTATCCTGGCGTTTTCCTCGGGGGTACGATCATAAGGTCGGATGGAAAGATTAGCATGAGGTACTTTTGGGAGGGGCGACAGTTTGCGCTTTCAGGAGCTCCGTCGCTTAGAACTCATCGACGGAGCGTTCTTGCTGGCATGCTTCCGCTTAGTATCCTTAGCGGGCGGCGGTGGAGACGGCCAACCCAAGTCCGGTGGCGGTGATCGAGATGGACTCGTGTTGTGGTGGCCGTTGTCATGTGGAGGGCTTGGAGGTGATGGAGGTGTAGGTGACCTGCGACGACTCGGAGGCGGTTGATACGTCTCAAACGTATCCATAATTTTTGATGCTCCATGCTTGGTTTTACACCATTTGCTTAGTGTTTCGTTACGCTTCGTGGCACTTTTATGCATTTTATGGAACTAACCTATTAACAAGTCGCCATAGTGTCAGTTCCCTGTTTTCTGCTATTTTTGTGTTTCAGAAAAGTTACACAGGAAATATTGTCGGAATTGGACGAAACCAAAGCCAGTCACCTAGAATTTCACCGAAGCTTCCAGAGAACCGAAGAGGAGGCAGAGTGGGGCCACGAGGGCCCCACACACCAGGGCGGCGTGGCCCAGGCCCTGGCCGCACCCCCTATGTGTGAGGGTACCCTGGCAGCCCCCTGACGATGCCCCTTCGCCTATATAAAGCCTCGGGACGGAAAACCGTAAGGGAGTCGGCAATTTTCCAGAAAGAGTTCCGCAGCTCTGCCGCTGCCGTTGATGAATTTCGGGGGACAGAAGTCTCTGTTCTGGCACCCTGCCGGGATGGGGAATTGCCCCCGGAGCCATCTCCATCAATCTCCATTGCTATCTTTGCCGCCTTCATCGACATCACCACCATCTCCATCAACCTTGATGTCTCCTATGATGAGGAGGGAGTAGTTCATCCCCGGGGCTGAGGGCTCTACCGGTAGCTATGTGGTTCACCTCTCTCTCCCATGATGTGATCTTTATGTGATCGTGAGCTTTGTATTATGTTGAATAAGTAGATGCTACTCTTCATCATTATGTGTACTCTAGTGGTGTTATTAAAGTAATCTATTCCTCCTGCCATGGTGTAACAGTGACAGTGTGTGCATCGTGGTGATACTTGGTCTAGGCTACGATTGTGATCTCTTATGGATTATGAGAATAATTATCACTATGATAGTATTGAAGTGATCTATTCCTCCTTTCATGGTATAATGTTGACAGTGTGTGCACCGTGTTAGTACTTGGTCTAAGTTGCAATAATATTTATCTTGAGTTGTGATTTGATTTGGATATCTCTATGAGTGGTGTTTGTCAAGTACTTGATGAACTTTAAGGGGTACTTATGTAGCCACTACGCAATGATTAGTGTTATTCAATAGGAGAGTAATTCAGAGTAGCATAGTGAAGAGAAGTTATTTATTTGTCTAATTATGTTATATTTGTTGATAGTGTGTCCACTAGTGAAAGTATGATCCCTAGGCCTTGTTTCCAAGCTTTGCACACTGTTTACTTGCTGTTTTGTTACTTGTTTGCTTGCTGCCATTTTTATTCCAGATTGCATTTACTACTTATAATCATCTATACCACTTGTATTTCACTATCTCTTCGCCGAACTAGTGCACCTATACATCTGACAAGTGTATTGGGTGTGTTGGGGACACAAGAGACTTTCTGTATCATAATTGCAGGGTTGCTTGAGAGGGATAGCTTTGACCTCTTCCTCCCTGAGTTCGATAAACCTTGGGTGATCCACTTAAGGGAAACTTGCTACTGTTCTACAAACCTCTGCACTTGGAGGCCCAACACTGTCTACAAGAACAGACGCGTGCGTAGACATCAGCGGTGTTGTCCTTGGGGCCGAGCCTGGAAGCTTGATGTAGTTCTTTTCCCAAAGAATGACTCCACCCAGTACTTCTCCGAGTGTCCTCTCATCTTCGGGTCCAGTGATATCGAGCTCCATATCATGAAACCTCGGCATGATTTCATCCACCTCGACTTTAGCATAGCCAGATGGAATCTCACGGCCATGCCAGCGTACATCAGGGCCAGAAGGTAAAGCTTGACCGACGGTCACCTTCATGGATATGTTCTTCATTCTCTGATGGAGTTTACATGATGTTGACTCCTTGATTCCATCCACGGGGTAGCCGGAACCACCCTCTATCATTCGTCATGCATCATCGGTCGGGGCCTCAGATTCAGCCACGCTGCTTTTCCGCTTAGATGGGCCAGCGGTAATATAGAGTGCAGAATCTTGCTGGCGCACTACTCCTCTAAGTTCATCAATCTGCTGATGTTGCTCGTTAAGCCTGGCAAGCAACTGTTTGAACTTATCATTTTCCTCATCCTACTGTCGCTTCTTTGCTCTCGCTCGGCTTCTGTAAGTGTCTTGGTCTCTGGCAAACCCAAGCCACCACGGGTAAGAAGGACCAAAGCCTCGCGTTCGTCCTCCATGTTCGTCATTGCCGAGGACCAGTGTGAGCAAATCTTTCTCTCTATCTGGAGTGAACTGTCTTTTTTCCTCTTTAATTTCTTTCACTATTTTTTTTCCAATTTTCCCTGGGTATCCTAAGACCGTCACTGCAGATAAGGTCCCCTGTTAGTTCGTCGTACAAACCACCATGCGCAAGGAACCAATTTCTTGATCTCAATTCCCACTCATCACGGATGGGTTCAGGTGTGATCCCTTTAGCAATCATCTCTTGCTCTTTCTTATCCCACTTTGGGATGGCAGTCTCATAGCCCCCTGGACCCAGCGTGTGGTGATATTTCTTCTTGTTGGCATTTTTCTTGTTCTTTTCTGATAATGCCTTGGCATCTTCTGACTCCTTGTACTCCTGAAATGCCTTCCAGTGATTCGCCTGCTTGGCTAGATACCCCTCGAATACTGGCACTTTCTTTGTCTTCAGATAGTTTTTCTATAGTTTCTTCTTCCACACCCAGAACAGTTCAGCCATCTTCTTTAGAGTCCACTGCTTAACTTTGGCCCTCGGTTCTCTTGCGGCGTCTTCATTCTCACATTCTGGCAGGTTGAAATGTGCCATGAGATCATTTCAAAGACTCTCTTTGTACCTTTCGGTGACATAGTCACTATCGGCTACCCCTTTGCGCTTGTTCCACTCCCGAATACTGATCGGGACGTGATCCCTAATGTGAACTCCGCATTGCTTCTTGAATGTGTCAGCAGCATTCTTAGGAAGCTTGGGTTCGCCCGTAGGCAATATGATCTCAAAGGTGTAATGCGTTCATGCATCCAACTTTTTGGTCGGGCCTCGTTTCGTAGCTTTACTCAATGTGGAGGCCTAAGAGGAGAAACATTTGTCAATTAATATATATGTATACAATATAGAGCTATCTCCAATATTTTTCACATATTACAACTAATTGCCAAACTTCATATTTATACCTCGCTGGACTTTGTTATTTGTCCACCGGCTTCTCCATCAGCGGAGCTATCGCCTTCTCCATCATCGGCTTCATCTTCATGTCGGTCGACCTCCATTCCGTCTCCGAAGGGATTCAGATACGACAACGGAGATTCAGCTGGTTCAATGTCGGGGGGCGTCGTTGATTATATCCTCGAGAAATTCTTCCTCTTCTAGGTTCCTGCTATGTGGATCCATAGTTTTTCTGCAAAATACATTTGTATTTCAATTAATACTAATAACTAAATACTTCTAACTCTAAAAAAATACTTCTAACTAAATTAATACTAATATCTCTAAAAAAATACTTCTAACTAAAAAAATACTTCTAAATACTTCTAACTCTAAACTAAGTACTCCTAACAAACAATTAACTAACTAACTAAATAAATAAACTAACAAATAACCTAACAAATAACTTAATATCTAAAATTAAATACTCCTAACAAACTAATACTAATACTAATTCTAAAACTAAAATAACCTAACAATTCTAAATAACCTAACAATTCTAAATAACCTAATTCTAAATAACCTAATAAAATAACCTAATTCTAAATAACCTAATTCTAAATAACCTAATTCTAAAATAACCTAATTCTAAATAACCTAATTCTAACTACTAAAATTCTAACAAATTAAATACACTAAAAATACATTTGCTAACTACACTGAAAAAAATACACTATGAAAAATACACTAAAATACATTTGCTAACCCTAATAATTAACAAATTAAAAAATCAAAAAAAAAACCTTGCGGGCACGGTGGTGCGGGCGTGGCCGGGACGTGGCCGGGGCGTGGCCGGGACGTGGCCGGGGCGTGGCCGGCCAGGGCGGGCGCGGTGGTGCGGGGAGTGGCCGGGGCAGGCACGGCGGCGCGTTTGCTGGGGCGCGACGTCGTGGCCGGGACGTGACCGGGGCGGCGCGCGCGGGGCTCGGCTCGGCGGCGGGAGCGGTGACGGCGGGAGTGGCGACGGCGGAGCGGTGACGGTGGAGCGGCGACGGCGGCGGCTCAATCGGCACGGTGACCGCAACGATCGGCGGTGGAGCTCCTCGCGCGCGTCAGTGAGAATGGCTAAGTGTTAGGGAAGAAGAGGAAGGGGGGCACGGCTTATATACCCCCCCTCCCTTTAGTCCCGGTTGGTGGCTTCAACCGGGACTAAAGGGGGGCCTTTAGTCCCGGCTAAAGCCACCAACCGGGACTAAAGGGTTTCGGCGGTTCGCGTCCGAGTCCCCCCCCCCCCCCTTTAGTCCCGGTTTGTGGCTACAACCGGGACTAAAGGTGCAATAAATGCGCGCCAAGCCAGAATTTTTTTAGATTTCATTTCAAAACTATTGTATTTGAAATTTGAATTGAATAACTTCTGTATATTTTAGAATTTGACAAAACTATGAAAATGAAAAGTATTTGAAATTGAATAACTAATTCAAAACTATTTTCTATTTTCAAAATTAATTATTTTAACTATCCAAACTATTAACTATTTTGCCATTTTCAATCAAAAATTATATTGATTAATATTCTTTTTGCATATTTTAGAATTTGACAAAACTATGAAAATGAAAAGTGTTTGAAATTGAATAACTAATTCTAAACTATTTTCTATTTTCAAAATTAATTATTTTAACTATCCAAACTATTAACTATTTTGCCATTTTCAATCAAAAACTATATTGATTAATATTCTTTTTGCATATTTTAGAATTTGACAAAACTATGAAAATGAAAAGTGTTTGAAATTGAATAACTAATTCAAAACTATTTTCTATTTTCAAAATTAATTATTTTAACTATCCAAACTATTAACTATTTTGCCATTTTCAATTAAAAACTATATTGATTAATATTCTTTTTGCATATTTTAGAATTTGACAAAACTATGAAAATGAAAAGTATTTGAAATTGAATAACTAATTCAAAACTATTTTCTATTTTCAAAATTAATTATTTTAACTATCCAAACTATTAACTATTTTTCCATTTTCAATCAAAAACTATATTGATTAATATTCTTTTTGCATATTTTAGAATTTGACAAAACTATGAAAATGAAAAGTGTTTGAAATTGAATAACTAATTCAAAACTATTTTCTATTTTCAAAATTAATTATTTTAACTATCCAAACTATTAACTATTTTTCCATTTTCAATCAAAAATATATTGATTAATATTCTTTTTGCATATTTTAGAATTTGATAAAACTATGAAAATGCCGTAGGGCATGAGCACCAACGACATCTTCGAGAAGCTCTGCCACGGGAGATTTCCCAACCCTTTTCCCAACACAGTTAGAGGAGATGGAGTCTTTCACGGGCTTGAAGGGAATTTTTTCTGAGGTGGAGCTTCCAAAAATGCCGTAGGGCATGAGCACCAACGACATCTTTGAGAAGCTCTGCCACAGGAGATTTCCCAACCCTTTCTCCAACACAGTTAGAGGAGATGGAGTCTTTCACGGGCTTGCAGGGAAATTTTTTCGAGGCGGAGCTTCTGAAGATGCCGTAGGGCGTGAGCACCAACGACATCTTCGAGAAGCTCCGCCACGGGAGATTTCCCAATCCTTTCCCCAACACAGTTAGAGGAGATGGAGTCTTTCACGAGCTTGCAGTGAATTTTTTTTTTGGGGCGGAGCTTCCAAAGATGCCGTAGGGCGTGAGCACCAATGACATCTTTGAGAAGCTCCACCACGGGAGATTTCCCAACCCTTTCCCCAACACAGTTAGAGGAGATGGAGTCTTTCACGGGCTTGCAGGGAAATTTTTCTGAGGCGGAGCTTCCGAATATGCCGTAGGGCATGAGCACTGACGACATCTTCGAGAAGCTCCACCACGGGAGATTTCCCAACCATTTCCCCAACACAGTTAGAGGAGATGGAGTCTTTCACGGGCTTGTAGGGAAATTTTTCCGAGGCGGAGCTTTCGAAGATGCCGTAGGGCGTGAGCACCAACGACATCTTTGAGAAGCTCTGCCACGGGAGATTTTCCAACCCTTTCCCCAACATAGTTAGAGGAGATGGAGTCTTTCACGGGCTTGCAGGGAATTTTTTCTGAGACAAAGCTTCCGAAGATGCCGTAGGGCATGAGCACCAACGACATCTTCGAGAAGCTCCGCCATGGGAGATTTCCCAACCCTTTCCCCAACACAGTTAGAGGAGATGGAGTCTTTCACGGGCTTTCCGAGGCGGAGCTTTTGAAGATGCCGTAGGGCATGAGCACCAATGACATCTTCGAGAAGCTCCGCCATGAGAGATTTCCTAACTCTTTCCCCAACACAGTTAGAGGAGATGGAGTCTTTCACGGGCTTGCAGGGAAATTTTTCTGAGGCGGAGCTTTCGAATATGCCGTAGGGCGTGAGCACCAACGACATCTTCGAGAAGCTTCGCCATGGGAGATTTCCCAACCCTTTCCTCTATCCATGGGGATGAAACTCTCCCTGCCTTCTAGGTTGGCTTATTGAGCTACTTGCCATGGCGTATCGATGCTCCTTTTATAGGCACGGCGCCGCTTCTACTTTACCTTGTTCCTCCGACAGGGGCGTTGTGCGCTACATGCTTTATCTCATCGAGCAGTGCATCCACCCATGCATCCTTATCCTGCCGACAGCTTTAGTCTCGGTTGCACCCACCAGCCGGGACTAAAGGTTACCCACACGTCCTTATCCCACCGATAGTTTTGTTAACTTATTCTAACGTATCAAACTATTAACATGCATTACATAAAGGGTTTAATAAAAGGTTTAGTACATGCTCCTTAAATAAAGGTTTAGTACATTCCATACATGCATTACATAAAAGGTTTAATACATTATTACATTATTGCACCAACATTCCTATCCATTATTTCTGATTTCTTCTGGGTCATAGCCATGGAGAATCTTTATCATTCAGTAGGATGCTTGGGTCAGTTTTCACTTTGAAGGGCGGAATTTCATGAAACTTATTATAATCTACTGACATGTCTGTCTTATCATCTACTCCCACGATGTTTCTTTTCCCTGAAAGAACTATGTGGCATTTTAGCTCATCAGACGATGTCTTTTTTTGCTGATTTCTTTTTCTTGTTTTTGTAGACATGTCCTTCATATAGAAAACCTGAGCGACATCGTTGGCTAGGACGAATGGTTTGTCCATGTACGCAAGATTGTTGAGATCCACTGTTGTCATGCCGTACTTTTGGTCTACAACTACCCCGCCTCCTGTCAGCTTCACCCATTTGCACCAAAACAAAGGGATCTTAAAAGTAGGTCCGTAGTCAAGTTCCCATATCTCCTCTATGTACCCGTAATATGTTTCCTTCTACCCATTATCGTCTGTTGCATCAAAGCGGACACCACTATTTTGGTTGATGCTCTTTTTATCTTGGGCAACCGTGTAAAATGCATTCCCATTTATCTCGTACCCTTGGAAAGTACATATAGTCGAAGATGGTGGCCTGGCCAAACAGTATAGCTGATCTCCAACGGTGTCGTCATTCATGAGATGTGTCTGCAACCAACTGCCAAAAGTCTTCTCGTGTTCCCCTTTAATCCAAGAGTCAGCCTTCCCCGGGTTTTCAGAGCGTAGAATATTCTTGTGTCTCACGATATACAGAGCCAACACGGTGGAATTGTGTAGAACTGTATAGTGTGCTTGAGAGAATGAATACCCGTCCATACATACTTTTGCTTTCCTTCCTAGTGTGCCTTTTCCTGTCATCCTACCCTCATACCGAGATTCAGGAACACCAATCGGCTTAAGGTCAGGAAGAAAGCCCACACAAAACTCAATGACCTCCTCTGTTCCATAGCCCTTGGAGATGTGATGCATGGTGAATGACCAGCCCGTTGGGAACCCCAAGAGGAAGGTGTGATGAGTATATTAGCTAGTTTTCCCTCAGTTAAGAAACCAAGGTTTTATCAATCAGGAGAAGAGCGGACAGTACAACTGAAGGTGATACGGACTGGCTTAATAGCACTCCAACAAGGGCACCGTTTACGACACTTGTTGACTCGTCTTCGACCAGTAGCAACGTGGAACCTGCATACAACACAACCAAATACTTTATTCCCAACTTGCGATGAGGTTGTCAATCTCACCGGTTTGCTTGAAACAAAGGTTATGAGCGTATCGAGTGGAAAGTGATAATAGTATGCGAGTAAAGTAAACAGTGCGAGTAAAGTAAACAGGTGATATCAATATGATGGAAATAGGACCGGGATCCATAGTTCACTAGTGGTGACTACTCACTCATCGCTCTGGAGGCAAGCATGGCGATGAAGAAGACCTCCGGTGGCGATTCCCCTCTCCGGCTGGGTGCCGGGAAAAGCTTCTGGACCCTCCCGATCTTCGGGTCGACGGCGGCGGTGGATCGCGATGTGTTCTGGAAAATTGATCGGGTCCTTAGGTTTTTTCCATCAGGGGGTCTTTATAGGCGAAGGGGCATCGTCAGAGGTGGCTCCAGGGGCTCTCACACATAGGGGGCGCGGCCAGGCCCCTGGCCGCCGTGGCCCCCCTCCAACTCCTCTTCGGATCTCTGGAAGCTTCCAGGAAAAATAAGACTTCAGGAACTTGTTTCGTCCAATTCCGAGAATATTTCCTGTGTATCACTTCTGAAAAACAAAAACAGCAGAAAATAGGGAACTGGCACTGTGGCGACTTGTTAATAGGTTAGTTCCAGAAAATGCATAAAAGTGCCACGAAGTGTAACGAAACAGTAGGCAAATGGTGTAAAAAAAGCATGGAGCATCAAAAATTATAGATACGTTGGAGATGTATCAAGCATCCCCAAGCTTAACTCCTGCTCGTCCTCGAGTAGGTAAGTGATAACAAAAGAATAATTTTTGAGGTGACATGCACCTACACAATCTTGATCATATATGTAAGCATTTGTGAGCTGGGATCAAAAGAACTTAAAACATGGGCATGAAAGATATAATCTTGACAATAAGAACTTAGCAACCATGTTGTAAACATGCAAATGAACACAAACAAAAGATCATGAAAATGAAACAATGAAAGTCAAACATGTGTTCAAATCATAAGGAAAAACATACAAATGATTTTCAGCTTGTCCTTCAAAGAGAGCAAAACATGAATGCATAGGACACCTTCATGTTTAAGAGGGCGACTAGATACAAATAATTTGAGAACAAGTGAAACCAACAATATGAATCAATCAATGAAAACTTTGGGACAATACACATTATACTAAGAATGACAACTATGCTCTCTTATGGTGCATAAAGATAGAAGGTGGTGACTCAATATAAAAGTAAAAGAAAGGCCCTTCGTGGAGGGAAGCAGCGATTGCAAGTTTTATAGACCTTCAAAAATTATGTTACTTACCGGCTTTGAGCTCTCATTGCCCCCATCATAAGCATCTTGAATGGTTAGAGTTAATGCAAGAACAATTATGATGCATATGCTTGACAAATCATAAGTTGAAAACCTCGTGTCCCATGAATACGAGTACCCAAACCTCATGCTACTCAACTTAGAGTCCCAAGCAAGGCTCTTGTCATTGTAAGTATATATGTATCATCGAAAACCACCAACGGGGTACCTCCGTGCCTGATAACATGAACAAGCCCACATCAAAATGACAGGGCAAGCAGACAATGAACACCTCGACATCTCTTTTATGTGCCATTTATTTAGCTTTTTATTGTGAGATGCGTCATCGAATGTCCACCATGGGTAAGCTATAAATTTCCACCATGAATTATGCATGGCTTAGATTGGCGGCCCAGGCATTTTCCTAACATGTATACAAACTCTATGATCCCCACAAGATTCCCAATTCATTTCACACTGCGGGCATCCATAAACAAAAGATCACGATATCAACTCAAATAAGAAGTGCAATGTTGAAAGCTTGCCCCATGACAGCATGGATGGGCTAGAATCGAACTTACAACTTGCAATCATAACAACTCAACATAAGAGACCACAATGTCAAATTTTTAAGAACAAGAAAAGGTAAAGTGTGCCTTCCGGTTTGTGAGAGCTTTACTGACCAATTTTCGCATAACACTGGTAAGAGTTTAATTTGAAGAGAAGATAAAAGCAAGTCAAATTTACTTGCAATAGCAAACTGCTAGTGGGTATGTATGGTGGACACTTTTGGCAAACTTGGGCTTTTAGGAGTTGGATGCACGAGTAGAGCTCATACTCAGTACAAGGCAAGGGCTAGCAAAAGACTGGGAGCGACCAACTAAGAGAGCAATAATGGCCATAATCATGCAAAGCGACAAAGCGACATTAAAAGAAGCATAAGATGGCATCAAAAGTCAAAAACTAAATGATCATAGAGGCAATGGCGACTTTGTATGAGTCTAACATGTGTGAGCATGCGCCAAGTCAACCCAAATAAAGCATCAAGGAGAAAACCAAAATAATGCTTCCATACAATAAAAACAACGCATGATTTTTTCAAAGGCTCATTAAGCAATCTCAGTTATTTGAGACAAGTCATGCTACAGCAAAACCACTAAGCATACTATCAAAAAGACATCAAGCATGACATGAAAAAGCCTAAGCCGCAGTCTACACAAGCTCCTTCTTGTACCACTTTTTTGCATAAAGCTTTTTCTCTTTTCCAACACCATTTGAAATTTTTTAAGACGCCTCTTTTGATGAAAACCAATAAATATCAGAGGCAAAAATACACCTTGATGAAAAGATATGACAAGGTCTGAATGCAAATCAAGGCAAAAACGAAAACCAAAAGCAGTAGCGGAAAAAGAAGAACACTCGGTGAATGATAAGAGTGAAAACTAGAGCGTTCTTGGCAAATGAAAACGAGTACATCTCCTCCAAAAGAAATTTGTTGGGGTCTAACCATTTATTATAGCAAACAAACTAAACTAACTAAGAAAACTAAAACAACTGATGCTCCAAGAAAAACACATAGTGCATGAAGCAATAAAAATATAGTGTTTTGAAAGGTGACCTGATTTTTGCCGATGAAGAAGGGTTGCCTCGGGGGCATCCCCAAGCTTTGACGCTTGTACTTCTTGGATATTTCTTGGGGTAATGCATGGGCATCCCCAAGCTTGAGCTTTTGTCCATTCTTAAACTCATCTCATCATTCTCCAATCCCTACACTTGAAAACTTCCTTCATACAAAACTAAACACAATTCTATTAGCAATATTAGTGTAGGCATAATATATAATCGACCTCTTTTTGCTTCAGGCTTCAACCCAAAACCACCACATATTAAGTATATACTACTGTAGCAACTTCCCCAAAAGTTCCGTGATCAAAAGAACTCAAAAGAAAGCGATAAAGCGGCAAACACAAATATTGGCAGAAATCTGTCAAAACAGAACAGCTGACAAAGGTCGAATTTTTGAGGGATTTTCTGTTGCTCAAATCAAAAAGTGTTCAACTAACGAAAGTTTGGATATAACCTGGGGCATATGCACAAGAAACCACAGGTCCAAAAGATATATAGAGAATTTATACGAATTTTTACGGTGCAGCACCAAAAACTGTTTCAGGACAGCAACATGCCCAAATCTTTACCTCACTCGAATTAGAGGCTTCTCTTGGCACAACAATAAAATAAAAAGGATAAGGAGCGGTCATTACAGTAGTGATGACTTCCAAGACTCAAATAAAAGAAAAAGTAATGGAAATAAAACATTGGGTTATTTCTCAAGAGTGCTTTTCTTTAACGCCTTTGAGCTAGGCGCGGAAAATTGCGAATCAAGTAACAATGAAAGGGGCTTCAGGATCCACTATAGGAACAAAGAAATGAATACTATCCAATTGAGGTTTTGAGTACCCCTTGTAGTCATGCCTTGGTACACTATTTTCATCAAAAAGATTTTCAGAATAAATCCAACTAGAATTAGTTACCAAGGCATTATGAATTCCTACAAGCTTACAAGGTATTGGCATTCTAGAATCTTCATTGGGTGTACTAACAATTTCAACAGGCGAGCCAAACTTATTAAACTTCTTACAAACTTTCCTAGCCTCAATTGCAACATCTCTAAATTCTATGCACAAAGTTTTCAAGATAAAAGCTTTCTTTTCGGGATCCTCAATTTCATGAAGCTTAAGGAACATGTATTGCATAAAAGGATTAAGACTAGCAAACCTAACATGTGAACTAAATAAGCAGAAGCAACTTCATAACTCGGAGCTAGCTCAACCAAAGATTTTTCCTCAACTTCCTTATGCATACTAATGTAATTAAAGAACTCCTCTATGTTATCTTTTCCAATAATTGAACCACTATTCTAAAAAAAAATTGAATCACTACCTACTGAGAGGTCCTCCAGAACGTACTTAGGGATCAACATGATGATCTAAAAGTAAAGAAATAACAACTACCAAGGATTCTAATTTTTTTGGATTTTTGATATAAAATGATGCAAGTAAAAATAAAGTAAAGCAAAACTTAAAACAAAGTAAAGAATGTGCGTGCGAAAAAATCCCCTTGCAGAGGTCTTCCACTCTTCCCCGGCAACGGCACCAGAAAACTGTGCTTGATGCGTGGTGAATGACCAGCCCGTTGGGAACCCCGAGAGGAAGGTGTGATGAGTATAGCAGCTAGTTTTCCCTCAGTTAAGAAATCAAGGTTTTATCGATCAGGAGAAGAGCGGACAATACAACTGAAGGTGATGCAGACTGGCTTAATAGCACTCCAACAAGGGCGCCATTTATGACACTTGTTGACTCGTCTTCGACCAGTAGCAACGTGGAACCTGCACACAACACAACCAAATACTTTGTTCCCAACTTGCGATAAGGTTGTCAATCTCACCGGTTTGCTTGAAACAAAGGTATGTGAGTAAAGTAAATAGTGCGAGTAAAGTGAACAGGTCAATATGATGGAAATAGGACCGGGATCCACAGTTCACTAGTGGTGTCTCTCCATAAGATAAATAACACATGCTGGGTAAACAAATTACAGTTGGGCAGTTGATAGAATAAAGATAAACGTGATATATCGAGAAGATCACTATGCGATTTACTCTGGGCATTACAATAAAATACATAGACCGCCATCCAATTGCATCTATGACTAATAATCCACTTGTGGCGAATCAATCCAAGAACTCCACAAGTATTAAGTTGCGAACAACAGATAATTGCATTAAGCAAATTGTGTAATGTAAACAAAGCATATGCCCTCGAGCATATGAATGTTGTTTTCTCCCTAGTAGCAACAACATATCTACAACCTTAGAGGTTTCTATCACTCCCCCAGATTAAATAGAGGCATGAACCCACTATCGAGCATAAATACCCCCTCTTGGAGTCACTAGCAACTACTCGACCAAGATAGCTACTAACAACAGAGAGCATGCAAGATCATAAACAACATAGAGATAACATAAGATATATTTCAGTATAGCAACTCAATCATAACACCAATATTCATCAGATCCCAACAAACCAAACATGTAGAATTACAGAACGGTAATCTCAATCATGTAGGGCAGCTCATGAGATCTAAACATGAAGCACATGGTGGAGAGAACAACTATCTAGCTACTGCTATGGACCCATAGTCCAAGGTAGACTACTCACTCATCACTCCGGAGGCAAGCATGGCGATGAAGAAGACCTTCGGTGGTGATTCCCCTCTCCGGCAGGGTGCCGGGAAGAGCTTCTGGACCCTCCCGATCTTCGGGTTGACGGCGACGGCGGATCGCGATGTGTTCTGAAAAATTGATTGGGTCCTTAGGTTTTTTTCCATCGGGGGGTCTTTATAGGCGAAGGGGCATCGTCAGAGGTGGCCCGAGGGGCTCTCACACATAGGGGGCGCGGCCAGGCCCCTGGCCGCGCTGCCCTGGTGTGTGGGGCCCTCGTGGCCCTCTCCAACTCCTCTTCGGATCTCTGGAAGCTTCCGAGAAAAATAAGACTTCAGGAACTTGTTTCATCCAATTCTGAGAATATTTCTGTGTATCACTTCTGAAACACAAAAACAGCAGAAAATAGGGAACTGGCACTGTGGCGACTTGTTAATAGGTTAGTTCCGGAAAATGCATAAAAGTGCCACGAAGTGTAACGAAACAGTAGGCAAATGGTGTAAAAACAAGCATGGAGCATCAAAAATTATAGATACGTTGGAGACGTATCAAGATGCTTCCTTCTGGCCGGCACGGTTATGAACATATTTTTTTAAGACTCCCATGAACCTCTCGAAGGGGAACATATTGTGTAGAAACATAGGACCGAGAATTCTAATATCTTCGACTAGGTGAACTAGGAGGCGTGTCATTATATTGAAGAAGGATGGCGGGAACAACAACTCGAAGCTGACCAGACATTGGACCATATCAATCTATAACCCTGATAGACTTTCTTGATCGATTACCTTCTGAGAAATTGCATTGAGGAATGCACATACCTTCACAATTGCCTGGCGAACATTTTCCGGTAGAATTCCCTCAATGCAACCGGAAGCAATTGCGTCATAAGCACGTGGCAGTCATGAGACTTTAGGTTTTGGAATTTTTTGTCTTTCATATTTACGATTCCCTTTATATTCGACGAGAAGCCAGTTGGGACCTTGATACTGAAAAGGACTTCAAAGAAGATTTCCTTCTCTTCCTTGGTAAGAGCGTAGCTGGCACGCCCTTGAAACTGCCCTGGATGCATGCCATCTCGTCCTTTATGACGTTCTTGGTCCTCCCGTGCTTTCGGTGTATCTTTTGACTTCCCATACAAGCCCAGGAAGCCTAGAATATTCACGCAGAGATTCTTCGTCAGGTGCATCACATCGATTGTGGAGCGGACCTCATGGACTTCCCAATAGGGTAGCTCCCAAAATATAGATTTCTTCTTCCACATGGGTGCGCGCTTATCAGGGCCGTTAGGAACAGGTTGGCTGCCAGGACCCTTTCCAAAGATTACTTTTAAATCTTTGACCATATCAAATACTTCAGCACCAGTACGGGTGACAGGCTTCCCCCGGGGTTCTGCCTTGCCATTGAAATGCTTGCCTTTTTTCTTTAAGGGATGCTTGGGTGGAAGAAAACGACGATTGTACGGGTACACATTCTTCCTACATTTGTCTAGATATATACTTTCTATCTGATCCAAACAGTGTGTGCATGCATTGTATCCCTTGTTTGACTATCCTGAAATGTTACTAAGAGCAGGCCAATCATTGATGGTTACGAAAAGCAACGCTCGAAGGTCAAATTCCTCTTGTTTGTGCTCATCCCACACACATACACCTGGTTCGGCCCACAACTATAAAAGTTCATCAACTAATGGCCTTAGGTATACATCAATGTCGTTGCCGGTTTGCTTTGGACCTTGGATAAGCACTGGCATCATAATGAACTTTCGTTTCATGCACAACCAAGGAGGAAGGTTGTAGATACATAGAATAACAGGCCAGGTGCTGTGACTGCAACTCTGCTCAAGCCATCATGCACCCATGTGCCAAATTTTGGTGCATTTCAATGTGTCTTGTTCCTCGGGTGCTCATAACAAGCTCTAGTCACTCATAAACGGATTGCATCTGCCTTAACTAGAATTCACCGGTGGATGCAAAGATGCTAGAGAGACTGTGGATGTTAGGCCCGGGTCTACCATCCATAGTCGCTCTAGCATCTTTGCATCTACCGGTGAATTCTAGTTAAGGAAGATGTAATCCATTTTTGAGTGACTAGAGCTTGTTATGAGCACCCGAGGAACAAGACAAGTTAAAATGGACCAATATTTGGCACATGGGTGCATGATGGCATGACAAATGACTTTAGGCCCAGGTCTACCATCCACAGTCGCTAAGGCAGATGCAATTCGTTTTCAAGTGACTAGAGCTTGTTTTGACCAACTAAGGAACAAGACACATTGAAATGGACCAAAATTTAGCACATGGGTGCATGATGGCATGAAAAATGACGTTAGGCCCGGGTATACCATCCACAGTCGCTCTAGCATCTTCGCATCCACCGGTGAAGTCTAGTTAAGGCAGACGCAATCCGTTTTTGAGTGACTAGAGATTGTTATGAGCACCCGAGGAACAAGACATGTTGAAATGGACCAAAATTTGGCACATGGTTGTATTATGGCATGACAAATGACGTTAGGCTTGGGTCTACCATCCACACTCGCTCAAGCATCTTTGCATCCACCGGTGAAGTCTAGTTAAGGCAGATGCAATCCATTTTCGAGGGACTAGAGCTTGTTATAAGCATCCGAGGAACAAGACAAGTTGAAATTGCCTTGCGTCACCTACAAATCTTGGGAACTCTCTCTCGATTTTTGTCCACTGCCGACCATTAGCGGGGTGCCTCAACTTGTCGTCTTCCATACGATCTTCCATGTGTCATCGCAACAACTTTACATGATCTTTATTTCTGAAGAGACATTCCAACCGTGGTATTATAGGAGCATACCACATCACCTTGGCAGGAACCCTCTTCCTGGGTGGCTGATACGTCTCATACGTATCTATAATTTTTGATGCTCCATGCTTGTTTTTACACCATTTGCCTATTGTTTCGATACACTTAGTGGCACTTTTATGCATTTTCCGGAACAAACCTATTAACAAGTGCCACAGTGCCAGTTTCCTGTTTTCTGCTATTTTTGTGTTTCAGAAGTGATACACAGGAAATATTCTCGAAATTGGACGAAACAAGTTCCTGAAGTCTTATTTTACCCGGAAGCTTCCAGAGATCCGAAGGAGAGTAGGAGGCGAGGGACCAGGGGCCCACACACAGGGGTGGCGCGGCCAGCCCCTGGCCCATGCCACCACCACATGAGGCCACCTGGCCCCTCCTCTGACATCGCCCCTTCGCCTATAAAGACCCCCCGACAGAAAAAACCTAAGTACCCGATCAGTTTTCCAGAACACATCGCGATCTGCCGCCACCATCGACCCGAAGATCGGGAGGGTCCAGAAGCTCTTCTCGGCACCCTGCCGGAGAGGGGAATCGCCACCGGAGGTCTTCTTCATCGCCATGCTTGCCTTCGGAGCGATGAGTGAGTAGTCTACCTTGGACTATGGGTCCATAGCAGTAGCTAGTGGTTGTCTTCTCCACCATGTGCTTCATGTTTAGATCTCATGAGCTGCCCTACATGATTGAGATTACCGTTATGTAATTCTACATGTTTGGTTTGTTGGGATCCGATGAATATTGGTGTTTATGATTAAGTTGTTGTACTGAATATTATCTTTTATTATCTCTATGTTGTTTATGATCTTCCATGCTCTCCGTTGTTAGTGGCTATCTTGGCCAAGTAGTTGCTAGTGACTCCAAGAGGGGGTATTTATGCTCGATAGTGGGTTCATGCCTCTATTTCACCTGGGGGAGTGATAGAAACCTCTAAGGTAGTAGATGTGTTGTTGCTACTAGGGAGAAAACAACATTCATATGCTCAAGGGCATATGCTTTGTTTACATTATACACTTTGCTTAATGCAATTATCTGTTGTTCGCAACTTAATACTTTTGGGGTGTTCAGATTGATATCCCCGGGGGTGGATTATTAGTCATAGATGCAGTTGGATGGCGGTCTATGTATTTTGTTGTAATGCCCAGAGTAAATCTCATAGTGATCTTCTTGACATATCACGTTATCTTTATTCTATCAATTGCCCAACTGTAATTTGTTTACCCAGCATGTGCTATTTTATCTATGGAGAGACACCACTAGTGAACTGTGGACCCCGGTCCTATTTCCATCATATTGCTATCACCTGTTTACTTTTCTCGCACTGTTTATTTTACTCGCATACTATATTGTTTTCCACTCGATACGCTCATAACCTTTGTTTCAAGCAAACCGGTGAGATTGACAACCTCATCGCAAGTTGGGAGCAAAGTACTTGGTTGTGTTGTGTGCAGGTTCCGCGTTGCTACTGGCCGAAGACGAGTCAACAAGTATCATTAAACAGCGCCCTTGTTGGAGTGTTATTAAGCCAGTCTGCATCACCTTCAGTCGTCATTGTCTCTCCTCTCCTGACCGATATTAAACCTTGGTTTCTTAACTAAGGGAAAACTAGCCGCTATACTCATCATACCTTCCTCTTGGGGTTCCCAACGGGCTGGTTATCCACCACGCACAAGGACAGTCTGCTCCCACATCAACTGGTTGCCATCAGCTAATTTTCTAGCGCCATCACCAGTAGCAGCTAATTTTCTGGCGCCGTTGCCGGGGAGGAAGAGAAGACTTCTGCGAGGGGAGTTTTTCGCGAAAACATATTTTACTTTATTTATTGTTTTGCTTTACTTTATTTATTTTACCTGCATTACTTTTTATCAAAAAACCCAAAAAAATTAGAATCCTTGGTAGTTGTTATTTCTTTACTTTAGTTTATCATGTTGTTCCCTGAGTTCGTTCTGGAGGACCTCTCTGTAGGTAGTGGTTCGACTATTGGCAAAAGTAACATTGAGGAGTTCTTTAATCACTTTAGTATGCATGAGGAAGTTGAGGAAAAGTCTTTGGTTGAGTTAGCTCCTAGTTATGTAGTTGCTTCTGCTCATTTAGTTCACATGTTAGAAGCTAGGTTTGCTAGTCTTAATTCTTCTATGCAGTACATGTTCCTTAAGCTTCATGAAATTGAGGATCCCAAAAAGAAAGCTTTTATCTTAGAAACCTTGCGCACAGAATTTAGAGATGTTGCAATTGAGGCTAGGAAAGTTTTTAAGAAGTTTAATAAGCTTGGCTCACCTGTTAAGGTTGGTACGCCCGATGATTTTAAAATACCCGTACCTTATGAACTTATAGGAATTCACGATGCTTGGGAAAAGAATTCCAGTTGGATTTTCCCTGAAAATCTTTTCGATGAAAGTAGTGTGCCAAAGCGTGATCGTAAAGGAGTTTCAAAAACTCAGTTGAACACATTTTCCTTCATTGTTGAAAAGATCTCTGCTGTTGATCTTAATGCTTCATCTATTGATATTACTTGATTCGCAATTTTCTGCGCCTAGCTCAAAGGCGTTAAAGAAAAGCACTCTTGGGAGATAACCCAATGTTTCTTTTCAGTACTTTTTCTTTTATTTGAGTCTTGGAAGTCATTACTATAGTAACTAGATGATACCCCGCGCGTTGCAGCGGATTTTTTTTAGCAATGTGTAGAATACAAATACTTATAGCTTTATTGAAGAATTGATTAAAGACAGTGTATATTATAATTTAAAAGTTCATAAGATTTTATTACATGATCTGAGTAGCTGATACGTGCAGCGGTAACTATTCAGTGCCTTTGTAAATTTAATTGTCCTCGGAAAAGATATTTGTGACACCTGTCTTTCCAGTTTTGATGTATTCCATTGTGTAGAACGTTTGATCTGATCCAAGTATGCTTTTAATGTCAGTACGTGAAGGTCTTCCTTGATTCCCCTCTTGCAAAGTTAGATGCATTGGTCTTGTCATCTCCTTAACTTTCTGTATTGCCTTATACATCTTGGTAGCTTCTTTTTGTCGATCAAGGGAAGATGGAAGCACATACAGCATGGTCCTTATTGGCATGCTGGATAGAAAGAATTGTAAATGGAAGGTGTCAATCTGAAATATAAGGAAGAATGGATGATGGACTGAGTATTACCTTTTTTGGCATCGTTGCTCCATGTATCAGGATGGGTTTTGATTTCGATAAATGAACTGGGACTACGATTTCGAGAAATGAACCGGCCTGTTCGGTTATATAGAGGAAAATTCTTGTGTCCTAAATTGAGTAAGGGGCTATTACAGCGGTTTTAAAATGGACGTTTGTTAACAAAAATCAGTACAACAGTTATTGAGAATTGATTTAGTGTTGATTATATTTTTTATTATTTTTTAAGTGGCAGATTTACTGCTTCCTGCAAAAATAGCAATATATTTGACTCACCAAAGCTTAGGAATAGGACCATATGAGATTAAAGACAGATGAGACATATCTACTTAGGAAGAATACTTGCCATATCACAAACTTTGCAGTGACATCTTGTTGACATTTCAGTTGTATAGGGAACCAACATGTTGTTGCGAATATCGAAAAAGAAGTGATAATCATTGTCAAATGAACAGTACATGAAGGCTTTGGCAGTGTATGTAAGCAAACTAAAACTATCAAAAATAGTTGATGCCGAGTTTTTATTCATGGTGACATTGTTTTGGATCATCCCAAGTTCTTCTCGATTACAATAGAAGCTAGTGAAGGTATTGACGGCGTGGTCGTCCACGAGTACGTGCGACAGAAGGCGTACCAGTATGACCTGTAGGATTTCTAGAATTTTCGGAGGCATCCATTGAGTCCGCCGACAGGAAACTGTAGACTGGGACTGTTGTTTTTGGTTACATGAAGGCTTTGGCAGTGTATGTAAGCAAACTAAAACTATCAAAAATAGTTGATGCCAAGTTTTTATTCATGGTGACATTGTTTTGGATCATCCCGAGTTCTTCTCGATTACAATAGAAGCTAGTGAAGGTATTGACGGCGTGGTCGTCCACGAGTACATGCGACAGAAGGCATACCAATATGACATGTAGGATTTCCAGAATTTTCAGAGGCATCCATTGAGTCCGCCGACAGGAAACTGTAGACTGGGACTGTTGTTTTTGGTTTGCAGCCAATACTTGAATACATGCATTTCACGGGGAGATTGGATGTGAGCAAATTTAAATGTGACAAAAGGATGTATGCCTCATCCAATGTGAAGTAAATTCTGGAAATGCATAATTAGGAAAATAGCTGATCCATGCGATTTATCGGACGTTAATAAAAATGCAAGAGGAGATGAGTAGAGGTTTCATATACCAATCCAATTAGCAATTGTGCAGCATACGTAGTCAGCTAGGAGACCGGAAGTTCAATAAATCCAAAGAAATCCAAAGGATGCCGGTGGGGTGAGGTATGAGGACGCAAAATCCAACCAAAATCGCTTCCAAGGGCGAATGATTGAGCGGATCTGCTGAACGCGGAGCTGAGCCTGACACATTGGGACGATCTGTTATAGGGATGGCAGAAAGAAAAAATGAATTGCAATGGAGATCGGCCATGTACCAGAGTTGAGGCCCCTGGTTGAGGTAGCGGTGCGAGCAGCCTGCCGTGCCTGTTCAAGATGGAAGCTTGGTGTGCTTTTGTAACTATAGGAAGCGGCGGCGGCGGATGATTGTAGTGCAGCAGTTCCTAGTCATTGAATACTCTAGATTAATCCGGCGGTTTCAAGAGCACTTGTGAGGAGGAGGCCATAGGTCGTCGCGTCAACATCCACGGGGGAGGAGGACGGGCGTCTCCGCGCCAGAGGAAGACGAAGAGAGACGAAGACGAGAGACGGCGGCAGTTGAGAATTTTTTTTTTGGAAATTTGGTTCGGTTGATAGTTTAGGATAGATCCGTTTGCGAGCCCACAGAGGCGTTTGGGTCGTTGCAGCCCACTTCTCTAAACGCGCTGAGCGAGGCGGGTGACGCTCGACGATGTGCGACGAAGCGAGATGTTTCCGCATCCGTTCCAGCGCAAATATGTCAGGGAGCTAGGCGGGTCGTGCACGCTGTTAGTCCTAGCGGAACGTGGCAGGGTAAAAGGGGGTGACGTGGCTGCGGGAGAGGCTAGGAAAATCAGGTAGTGGGGGATTTCTACTTAGATATAGAAGATGACCGCTCCTTATCCTTTTTATTTTGTTTTTGTGCCAAGAGAAGCCTCTAATTTGAGTGAGGTAAAGATTTGGGGATGTTGCTGTCCTGAAACTATTTTCGGTGCTGCACCGTAAAAATTCGTGAAAATTCTCTGTTTATCTTTTGGACCTGCGATTTCGTGTGCATATGCCCCAGGTTATATCCAAACTTTTCTTAGTTGAACACTTTTTGATTTGAGCAACAGAAAATCCCTCAAAAATTCGACCTTTGTCAGCTGTTCAGTTTTGACAGATTTCTGCTAATATTTGTGTTTGTCACTTTATCGCTTTCTTTTGAGTTCTTTTGATCACGGAACTTTTGGGGAAGTTGCTACAGTAATATTTGCTATATATGTGGTGGTTTTGAGTTAAGACCTGAAGCAAATAGAGGATTGATTATATGTTATGCTTGCACTAATGTTGCTAATAGCTTTGTGTTTAGTTTTGTATGAAGGAAGTTTTCAAGTGTAGGGATTGGAGAATGATGAGATGAGTTGAAGAATGGACAAAAGCTCAAGCTTGGGGATGCCCATGCATCACCCCAAGAAATATCCAAGAAGTACAAGCGTCAAAGCTTGGGGATGCCCCCAAGGCACCCCTTCTTCATCGGCAAAAATCAGGTCACCTTTCAAAACACTATATTTTTATTGCTTCATGCACTATGTGTTCTTCTTAGAGCGTCAGTTATTTTAGTTTTCTTAGTCGGTTTAGTTTGTTTGTTTGCTGCAATAAATGGTTGGACCCCAACAAATTTCCTTTGGAGGAGATGTACTCGTTTTCATTTGCAAAGAACACTCCGTTTTTCATTCTTACAATTTCACCGGGTGTTCTTCTTTTTCTGCTACTGCTTTTGGTTTTCGTTTTCGTCTTGACGTGCATTCAGATCTTGTCATATCTTTTCATCAAGGTGTATTTTTGCCTCTGATCGTTATTGGTTTTCATCAAAAGAGGTGTTTATAAAAATTTCAAATGGTGTTGGAAAAGAGAAAAAGCTTTGTGCAAAATAGTGGTACAAGAAGGAGCTTGTGTAGACTGCGGCTTAGGCTTTTTCATGTCATGCTTGATGTCTTTTTGATAGTATGATTAGTGATTTTGCTGTAGCATGACTTGTCTCAAATAACTGAGATTGCTTAATGAGCCTTTGAAAAAAATCATGCGTTGTTTTTATTGTATGGAAACATTATTTTGGTTTTCTCCTTGATGCTTTATTTGGGTTGACTTGGCGCATGCTCACACATGTTAGACTCTTACAAAGTCGCCATTAGCCTTCATGATCATTTAGTTTTTGACTTTTGATGCCATCGTATGCTTCTTTTAATGTCGCTTTGTCGCTTTGCATGATTATGGCCATTATTGCTCTCTTAGTTGGTCGCTCCCAGTCTTTTGCTAGCCCTCGCCTTGTACTGAGTATGAGCTCTACTCGTGCATCCAACTCCTAAAAGCCAAAGTTTTCCAAAGTGTCCACCATACATACCTACTAGCAATTAGCTATTCCAAGTAAATTTGACTTGCTTTTATTTTCTCTTCAAATTAAACTCTTACCAGTGTTATGCGAAATTCGGTCAGTAAAGCCCTCACGAACCGGAAGGCACACTTTACTTTTTCCTGTACTTAAAATTTGACATTGTGGTCTCTTATGTTGAGTTGTTATGCTTGCAAGTTGTAAGTTGGATTCTAGACCATCCATGCTGTCATGGGGCAAGCTTTCAACATTGCACTTCTTACTTGAGTTGATATCGTGATCTTTTGTTTATGGATGCCCGCGGTGTGAAATGAATTGGGAATCTTGTGGGGATCATGGAGTTTGTATATGTGTTAGGGAAACGCCGGGCCGCCAATCTAAGCCATGCATAATTCATGGTGAAAATTTGCAGCATACCCATGGTGAACATTTGATGACGCATCTCACAATAAAAAGCTAAACAAAAGGCAAATAATAGAGATGTCAAGGTGTTCATTGTCTGCTTGTCTTGTCATTTTGGTGTGGGCTTGTTCCATGCCATCGGGCACGGAGGTACCCCATTGGCGGTTCTCAATGATATGCATATACTTACAATGACAAGAGCCTTGCTTGGGACTCTAAGTAAAGTAGCATGAGGTTTGGGTACTCGTATTCACGGGGCACGAGGTTTTCTGTCGTGGTTTCGTCAACAGATCTGCCATAGGGGTAGGGATATGGCGGTTTGTGAAAGGGGGTGAACACGGAGGAGCGATCCAGGACGGTGGTAGCACGAGTTTACCCAGCTTCAGATCCCGCAACGGTGGCGAGACCCTACGTGCTGCTATAATTCACTATAAGGCAACAAGTGCTCGGTTACAATGATGAGGTTGGCTGTTTCGCTATGCGATTGGCCGTAAGGTTGGTCTCTAACTTCTCTGCCTCAAGGGCTGCTCCACGCCGGGCTTATAAAGGCGCCTGGCGTGGGCTACACGTTGGTACCGGAGCGGATACAACTTGGAATCCTAGACTAAGCCCTGCGCGTACGCTACAAGGTCACCCGCCATGGGCCGTGATCCGGATCCGCCATGAGCTCGCCGCTAGTAGCCCGCCATGGGCCTGTCTCCGGATCCGCCATAAGCGCCTGCGTCCAGTACCGCCGTGCCATCTTCAGCAACTGGGCCGCCCGGTATGGCGAATCCGCCATACCACCCCTGATGGGCCACCCTGGCTTGCTGATTTAGGACTACGTCGCTGGTATACCTATTTGGTATATCCCCAACAGTAGCCCCCAGGGAACTTCAAGATCACCATCTGCATCCGCCATGCTTGTCCTTGATAAGTCATTTCCGCCATAGCTCTTCTTCACTGGGATGGCGGTTATCTTGAGGTTCCTTTTTCCATCTATCAATCCGCCGTAAATAACGGATCAAGCAACGTAGTTATCTTAGCGAGATTTTCGGGATCCAGTGGATCATACCGTTGAAATCCGCCGTAAATTTCGGCATACAGTTCCTTCTAGGGCAAGATTTACCAAGTTACTTTCTTACCCTCGGACACGTGTCGCCAGATTAGGGTTTCTGCGATCGGGATGAGCGGTGGTGATGGCGGGCACGAATCTCGAGGCCCGGGGTCTATATATACCCCGGCCTCTCACCCCCGGCCGATCACCCCTTCATTCTCCCCGTCGCACTCTCTCTTCTTAGCGCCGCCACGAGAGCCTCGCTATCTCCGGCGAGCCACCGCAGAAAACCTCACCGCCGGTAGCATTTTCCGCCGGAGAAAACTTCCTTCCGCCCGACGCCATGAACTCCGAATCACCAGCTCATCACTATTCCGATGCTGAAGAGGAAGACTCTCCTCTGCAACAGTCAGTCCAGGGAGAACATCCTGGGATGGCGGATTTGGATCCAGAGGACAACATGTCCGAAGCTGAGGAGGAGATGGCGGGTGCTAACCCAGATGATCCCACTGCGGATGGCGAAGCTGAGGAGGAGGAAGCAGAGGACGAAGAAGAACAGATCCCTCAGAACCTCCATGGGTACTGGCAGAAATCCCATGTTAAGGATTCTGACGTCAGGGCCATGGAGAGCGAGGGCACCGTGGCTCCTCAAGCTGAATCCGGATGGCGGACTGACTTCAAGGCCCCAGTGCCTCTTCCTAACCCCTTCGAAATCGTGATGCTCAAATTCCACGTGGAGAGGGGTCTCAGTATGCCTCCATCTCTTTTCTTCACGAATCTTCTGAAGTACTATGGACTGCAACTCCACCACATATCACCAAACAGCTTGGTGTCTGTGGCGGGTTATGCAGCTTTATGTGAGGGATACCTTGGGATCCGCCCCAGGGTGGAACTCTTCCAACTTTTCTTCTTTGTGCGGCCCAATTACGAAGATGACGGATCTCTTCGAACCTGCGGGACAATTTGCTTTCTTCCGCGAAGGTCGAAATAATACCCCTTCATCACGCCACTGGATTCCGCCATAGGATGGAGAGGGTCCTGGTTCTATATGGCGGACAAGCCTGCGCCATCTCAAGCCCGCGGCCTTCCTCCATTCACGAATGTCGCCGCTGAGTCCCGCGACACCTGGACAGCTGTCAACGACGAAACCGCCACTCCCTATGTCAAGCTCCTGGCTCGGCGGATTGCCAAGCTAACTGTGGATGGCTTGAAGGGAATAGACACCATCAACTGCTGGATATCCCGGCGGATCCAGCCACTGCAACACCGCGATCGCCTGATGCACGAGTATACTGGTGCAAATAATGGCATGCGTTGTTCAGACCAGGAGCTAGACCCAAAAGTGGTCGAGAAGCGCATCCGTTCCCTGATGAAGTCTCCCAGGAAGAAGCCTTTGAAGTTCGGCATGGCTATGTTTGAGAATGGCACCTGTCCTTCGGTAAGTTCCCTTTCCGCCATAATACTGTACAGTATCTTTATATTTTATAGGACATAGCGTTTTTCTTATAATCAGCTCAAATCACTTGGACCTGGTCACTTTGCCCATCCCCTTCACCGTTCCAACCTCAAATCTGCCGCCAAGGAGGAAATTGTTCACTCTAGCGGAAACAAAGAGGAGATGGCGGGAAGTGTGGAGGACACAGCCCGTACAACCCAAGAGAAGGCGGTTTCCAAGAAACGGGGTGGTAGCGGGAAAACTCGCGGAGGTGGCGGGAAACCTGCTGATTCCCGTCGTTTCGAAGCTCAACGCAGGGCGGAGCTTGAAACGCCATCCGAGAGTACCGCTACCATCAATCTGCCCAAGTCAAGGTAATCTTTGGACACCCTTTTTCATTGTTGTACTGCTTTCCATTTCTAATTCCTTTTCTCTTAGAAGAAAGAAGCCTACAATCAAGGAGCCGTCCTCCAAGCGAGCCAAGCCCTCCCCTGCGACTATCCCGCTCACCCCTGATGAACCAACTCCCTCCATTCGTATCGATATTGATATGGAGGATGCTGGTGGTCAGCTTGACCAAATGCCAGAAATCAACCCAACGACTGAAGCTGCGGCTAATGATGTCGTCCAAAGCGAAAAGGCTTCTGGCTCTCAAGGTCAAGTGGCGGATACTCCGGCTGGGGGCAGCCTATATTGGAGGCAAAAGCAACTTGAGGTCGTCAACCTTATTTCTAGCCAGGAAGATGCCAGCAGCCAGCTGTCCAGCGGCATTGCCGCTTTTGTTGAGAAAACATCGACTATGAAGAAGGTATGTACTCCCAGTAGCCCCCGAGCGCCATGGCGGATTCGCAAATTTAATCCGCTATGGGGCTCCAAGGTTGACTTCTGTAAGTTTTTTGAATAACTTAGCCCCCGAGCGCTGGTAGTTCAGACAGTGCTCTATAGAGAACTTAATTTTCATACTGAGTAGCCCCCGAGCGTTATGGCGGATAATTATCCAGTCATAAAGCTCTTAGAAGACAAAAAATCAGCATAAGTAGCCCCCGAGCATCATGGCGGATAATCGTTCATCATGATGCCCTAAGAGTGACTAAAAAGAATCAGTGAGTAGCCCCCGAGCGTTATGGCGGATTCACATCCGGCATAAAGCTCTAAGATTGACTAACACTTCAAATTTTGCCAGAATTACAAGAAGGTGGTGGAGGACCTGGTCCAGGTCGTCAGCTCGCAGGAGAAGGAGCTGGCGGAGAAAGGCGCTCTTGTGGCGGATTTGCGGCAACAGCTTGAGAATAGCGGTATTTAACCTTAAGGTTCCTTTCCTTTACGCTTATTCAATCAAACGCTGAACTGATAGAATTCCGCCATGCAGACGCTGCCAAGCTCAAGTCCACACTTGAGGGGATGAAGAAAGGCCACGCCATTGCGATGGATGGGCTGAATGAACAGCTCCGGAAATCGCTGGCTGAAAACGCCACCCTCGAGAGGCAGCTGAAGGACCAGGAGAACCAGGGCAAGAAGAAGGACAAGGAGATAGCGGATCTCCGCAAAGCCGCCGCTGACTTTGAGAAGCGGCGTGAAGGCTTTAACGAGCTCCTCCATCACCTCCAAGACAACTTGCTAGGTACCACCTCTTATAACTTGTTTTTCAACTTCTGCTATGTAGTTCGTGACGCATCTTCTTTTTTCCGCCATGCAGCTTCCTTGGGGCAAAGCGAGGTGGACACCGCTGAGGGCTTGCGCATGGCCACCGACGCAGCGAGGAAGGAGCTTGATGGCCTTCTCAGCGCTGGTCGCCGAGCATGCGGGAGCCTGCAGATAGCGGGTTCTTCCAACCTTTCCGCCATCGCGCTCACGCAGAAGCTGCTGCTGGTGCCAGGGCTGGTGGCGGATTGGAAGTTGTCCTCTGCTCGGGGTGGTGCCAGAACAGCGCTGACATTGGCGAAGGCCCACTACCCCGACATGGACCTGGACCAGCTCACCTCCGGCATCCCTGAGAGCGGCGAGGATGACGCGCCGGTGGACGAGGCCGCCATCCGGCAGAGCGTGCTTGGATATGATCAACTGTGCGCCCTTGGCACGCAGTTGAACGTATACTACGAAGCATACGAGCTGCCAGGATCGCCTAGCCAAGCTTCGGCATCTGCCTCCGCGGCAACTGCAGGTGGTGATGGCGGGGATGAGGTGTCCTCCAAGATTCCGCCATCCTCTTGAGATGTGCCCTGCAATATGGCAGGAAAAAATACTTTGCATTAATTCGGCCCCTGAGTGGGTCTGTAATTTAAACTTAAACTGCGTGTGATGTGTCTGCACTGTGACTGATCTGCTTGTGGCGGATCAGTAAAATACTTGTGAACTTTTGCAGTTTGTTGTTTATGAAGTGGTTTTAATTGCGCGAAGAAACTGCCAGGCCTAGTTTTATGCAACTTGCAGTTTTTGCCATGCCCAAAAAACAACACTTAAATTTTTTCACGCGTAGGATTATGCGATCCGCCATCCGGCTCTCTGTGCTTGACTTTTCGTGAGATGGCGAAATCTTCGCACGAACAATCCGCTAGGGCGACGATACTTAATAGCAACCGTCCAGAACCCTGAGCAGATGGCGGCTTGGATCGTCAAAAAGTCACTACTCTGGGATCCACACAGAGAACATCGAATGAAGATCAAAACATAAAAAAGCTACACGGACCGCTTATGGCGGATTTAAAAGAGACGCAAGTGCAAAGCACAATTGCGCAAAAGGTTCTATACGATCTAAATGAACAATAAAGGAGGTAAAAGACTCAGAAAAAATCAAGAGTGAACCAAATGCTTTATTTCATTGATCATATAGAGGTGCCTGTTACAAAGCTAGAAAATTGCTAAGTGTAGAAAGGACGTAGCTGTGCGATGTTCCATGGACGATCTGTCTCGTCGTAGATATCGTCAGGGTCTCTTCGTTTGCGCTTCTTACTTGGTCGCTTATCTAGCTCGCGAATATCAACGAGGTAGTAGGAACCATTTAGTAGAGCTTTGCTGATGACGAAGGGTCCTTCCCAAGGCGGGGATAGCTTGTGGGACTTCTGCTGCTTGAGGCGTAACACCAGGTCACCTTCCTTAAACGAGCATTGGCGAACTCGCCTGCTGTGATAGCGGTGGAGATTCTGCTGGTAGATGGCGGATCTCTGGGCTGCTAGGTCACGCTCTTCTTCCAGCAGGTCCACAGATAGTTGTCTGGACGCTTCTGCATCTTCTTCCTTGTAGGCCTCGACTCTTGGAGAATCGTACTGAACATCACTTGGCAAGATTGCCTCTGCTCCGTAGACTAAGAAGAAAGGGGTAAGGCCGGTTGATCTGTTTGGCGTGGTTCGTAGACTCCACAGTACAGATGGCAACTCCTCTGCCCAGGCTCCAGCTGCTCTATGTAGCGGTGCTTCTAGGCGTGGCTTGATCCCTGACATGATTAGTCCGTTGGTCCGCTCAACTTGGCCATTAGACTGTGGATGTGCCACAGATGCTAGGTCAAGGCGGATTCCGTTGTGATGGCAGTATTCTTCAACTTCTCCCTGAGACAAGTTTGTGCCATTATCGGTGATGATGCTGTGTGGGATGGCGAATCTGACCACAATGTCCTTGACAAATTTTAGGGCGGTTTTGCCATCAAGTTTCCTGATGGGCTTAGCTTCCACCCACTTCGTGAATTTGTCTACCGCTACCAAAAGGTGCGTAAATCCCGAAGGTGCTGTTTTTAGCGGACCCACCATGTCCAGCCCCCAGACTGCAAAAGGCCAAGTTATAGGGATCGTATGCAATGCTGTGGCGGGCATATGGGTTTGCTTGGAGTACATCTGGCAACCATGGCAGAGCTCCACAATGCGGTCTGCATCTGCCTTGGCTGTTGGCCAGTAGAACCCATGGCGGAACGCTTTTGCTACTAGGGATCTGGCGGCGGCGTGATGCCCACATTCGCCTTCATGGATCTCTCTTAGTATTTCGATTCCATCCACTTGGAATATGCACTTCATGAAAACTCCCGAGGTGCTTCGTTTGTAGAGTTGGCCATCTATGATGGTGTACGCTTTGACTCTACGCTCGATTTGTCTTTTCTCGACTTCGTCTTCGGGAAGCTTCTTGCTCGTCAGATATTCCAGGAAGGGCTCTGCCCATGGCGGATTGCTAGGCAAAACCGCCATAACAGGGGAGCTCGCTATCTCTGGATTTTCTGGATCCACCATCTTAACCGATGGTACGCGCAGATGCTCGAGGAATACGCCTGGCGGAACTGCCTTACGGCTGGATCCCAGTTTGGACAAGGTATCGGCCGCCATGTTATCTTCTTGCCGTACGTGCTTTATGTCGTAGCCGAGGAAACTTTTGGCTATCTCGTCCACTTCGTCCCTGTATGCCGCCATTATTTCGTTCCGAGCTTTGTATGTGCCAGCCACCTGCTGAGCCACAAGGTCAGAGTCTCCACGGCACATGATGTGTTGTACACCGATCTCCTTTGCGACACGTAGCCCGTGTAGTAGCGCTTCATACTCCGCGATGTTATTGGTGGTGGGGAAGTGAATCTGGAGAACGTAGCTGAGCTCATCTCCCTTAGGAGATTTGAGCGTCACTCCAGCCCCCGAGCCGTGTAGCAACTTTGAGCCATCAAAGTGCATCACCCAATGCTCTGGTTCTGGGACGGGCGTAGTCTCCTGTGCTTCTTTCCAATCCGCCATAAACTCCGCCAACGCCTGAGGCTTGATGGCAGTGCGAGGCTTGTAGTCGATGTCGAAAGAGGCCAATTCAATGCCCCACTTCGCAACTCGTCCTGTTGCGTCGCTGTTGTTGATGATGTCCTTCAGTGGGGCTTTGCTCACCACTGTGATCTTATGGTCATAGAAGTAATGCCTTAACTTACGAGAAGCTAGGAAAACTCCGTATGCCAATTTTTGGTAGTGAGGGTAGCGCTGCTTGGATTCCGTCAGGACCTCGCTGACATAGTAGACTGGTCGCTGTACGCCATACTCCTGCGCTTCTTCCTTACGCTCTACCACCATGACGATGCTGACCACCCTATTGGTTGCCGCCATGTATAGTAACATGGGCTCCTGGTCTTCGGGTGCCGCTAGGACTGGTGCAGTGGATAACACTCTCTTCAGATCCTTAAGTGCAGCGTCTGCCTCGTCGGTCCAGACGAATTCGGCTGATTTCTTCATCAGCTTGTAGAGTGGCAAAGCCTTCTCGCCAAGACGACTGATGAATCTGCTCACTGCTGCCACGCAGCCTGTGAGTCTCTGCACGTCTTTTAGGTCGATGGGCCGGGAGATGTCGAGGATTGCCTTGATCTTCTCCGGGTTAACCTCAATTCCGCGGTGGGAGACGATGAATCCTAGGAGTTGTCCAGCTGGGACCCCGAAGACGCACTTCGTTGGGTTAAGCATCATGTTGTACTTCCTGAGATTGTCAAGGGTCTCTTGCAAATCCGCTATAAGGCCATCTTGCTTCTTGGACATGACTGCGATGTCATCCACGTATGCGTGGATATTTCGTCCGATTTGATCCGCCAGGCACTTTTGCATAGTGCGCTGATACGTTGCTCCTGCGTTTTTCAGACCGAATGGCATTGTGACATAGCAATATGTGCCATAAGGTGTTACGAACGACGTAGCGAGCTGATCGGACTTTTTCATCTTGATCTGGTGGTATCCGGAGTAGGCATCTAAGAAACACAGTAGCTCCGATCCCGCCGTCGAGTCAATGACTTGGTCAATGCGAGGCAAGGGAAAAGGGTCTTTTGGACATGCTTTGTTCAGGCCAGTGTAATCTACACACATGCGCAGAACTTTTGTGTTTTTCTTAGGAACTAGCACCGGATTCGCCACCCACTTGGTATGTATCACTTCCTTGATGAAGCCTGCTTTCATGTAACGACCCAGGATTTTGTCAAATTTTGGGGAAATTTTTTCGCTTTTGTATTGCTTGTGATGATTGAAAATTTACAGGGATTTTAAAACTTTTGAGTCTATTTGAAAGCTTTATTAGAAAAATATATTAAACTTCCTATTATCCTCTTGAAGAACTTATTTGGAAAGATCAAGTATCAAATTATTATTCTCCCTTCTTTTATATCAAAACCTATGCAAGCTATTAGCATAAGGAGTATTTATTAAAAGGTTTATATCTGCTAAAGATTTCTTTCTCAAAATTTAAGTTTGAAAGATAATTTCAGACACTATTTATTTTAAGTATTTTCACAAATTCTGAAAAGAATATTTTTCCCACCCTATCTCTAATTTGTTTTATGCAAGCAAGCCCCTCTTGCTTATTCATAATGTTTTATTGAAAATACCCCTTTACTTGAAAACTTGTTTTATTACTGACTTAGAATATTGTGCTCCCCTTTTGAAAATCTCTGGAAGAAGTTTGGTTTGAATTGAAGTATCTTTGCAAAAGTTTTGAAGGAAATAAGAAAACAGAAAAAGAAAAGAAGAACGAAAATAAAAAAATAGAAAAGGACCCCAGGGAAGCCATTCGGCCCAGTCCCGCAAGCGACCCACGGCCCAGGAAATCAAACCCGAAGCGGTACCCAGCTTCCTCTCTTCCCCTCGCCGACAGGTGGGACCCACCTGTCATCTCCCTCCTCCCGCTGATTCCTCTCCCTCGCTCTTACTGGAAACGGCCGGAGTTACTCCCCTCTTAATCCTTCATTAACCCTGCCCGTTCGAGCTCTCGCCATGCCTATAAAAGGACCCAGCACCCCTCCTCCATCTCCCTTTCTTCCTCCTGCACGAGACGCCGCCAGGCCGGCGAAATTTCTCGCCGGAGTCCGCCATACATGCAGACGTTTCAGCTCAAATCCAGCGACCAACGGTGAGCCCGCGCGCTCCTCTCTGTCCTAAACTCTTCCTCTCTCTTTGGCGCATGTCGTGACGCTTCCGATTTGTCCTAATTGGCAGTACATCAACGGAATCATCCACCACCCGAGCCGCCGACGTCCGTACCGCCTCCAGCCGCCTTCCTCGCCTCCCTCTGGAAGTAATCGACAACGCCGACCAAGTTTTCGAGCCCGCCGTGTGTTCCTGATCGTCGTCGTGGCATCTCCACCATCCAGAACCCGCCGGAAGCTCGCCGGAGCTCAACATCTGGCCGCATCTCCGGTGACCTCACCGGAAAACTAGGTGAGCTCCTCCTCCTTGAACCAGAACCGTCAGATCAAGATCCAAAGGACCAGGATAGATCACTTACCGAACAGTTACCTTCAGATCTGGTCCATCCACATCACATAAGATCCAATGGCTGAAAAACACGATCCACCCGAAAGGGTATCGACCAATCAGAACAGAGCACGTGGCAGCCTGAGCTTAAAACCAAAACTCAATTTAGATTTTGAAATCAGATTTGATCTGCATCTTCAGAAATTCATAACTTTTGATCTGTAACTCGAAAAATAGCAAATAATATCTCGTTGGAATCCTTAGGAATTGTACTATCCAGTAGTACAATAAAATTTCATATTTTATGTGTTCAATTTGAAACTATTTTCAAATTGGGATTGGACCTTCTGTTAGCATGATTAATTCATATCTTTTGAGCCAAGTATCCAAAAATTACAAATTTGTAATCTCTGGAATCCTCTCAACTTGTAGAACATCATAGGATCAAGAAAATCCAAATTTGATACGTGCACACACTTTGTGCATTCAAATTTGTCCAAATCACTATTTTGGTGATAATTCAATTTCCATAACATATTTTTGAGTGATTCAAATTGCAGTGACTTTGTATTACTGCAAGCTATCCAGTAGCATCACTCCCATAATTTATTGAACCATTTCGCAATTATTCAAATTCCAACATGAGGATTTGAGTAATTTCCACTATAGAAATAAACCTATTCCTTTTCAGTAATGTTTCTATCTATATTAGCAAATCCTATGATCATACCTAGCCATCAATGTTATCTAATCAACATCTTGATCAAGATCATATCTACTTAGACCTATCTTGTCTAGTTCAGACATATTCAAACTACAATTGTGTTGTTTGAGTAAAGTGTGATACATCTCAATCATAGATTCTATTCTTGCTATCACTGTAATGTTGATCTAATCAACATTATAACACTTATCCAATACCCCATGAACCCAATAGAAACCTTAAACCATTATCCCAAATGTTATCTACCCGTACTCAATCCTCTGTCCATTGATCTTGATTTCATGTGTAGAGCTATTCGATTAACAAATGAGTTAATTGAGTAACTCAATAATTCATGAGTCCTAGCCAAAGCTTAAGCGTAATAGATACTATTTAAGAATAATTGTTGTCACACTTATTCAGTAGTATTACTATTGCACTATTTTGTCTCTTATGTGATTTACCCACATGAGATGTTCAAGACCCAATATGCTTTAATAAAGCATAAAGATCTAACTCATTATATGTTGTCTAATTCATATGTATATTCAAACATGCAAATGAGCTACTTGAGTAGAATATGAATTCATCTCAAACCTAGAAATTGTTGATGTGGGGTTGTTATAACACATACCATAGTATGTGTTGTACACCATGTTGATCAATGAACCATTTGAGCCGTGTCCTCAAATATCAATCATCCATACCCAAGATCAATGCCTACCTAGTTTCTGATCACATGTATTGAACTATTCAACTTGCAAATGTGCTAATTGAGTACTTCAAGCACTCTTGAAACCTAGCCTAGTGCCTAAGTGTGATATATGCTATTTAAAGAATAAATGTGGTTACACTTATTCAAATAGTATTTTTGTTGCACTATCCCACACCTATGTGATCCATTTCACATGAGCTACCCTGAAACTCTTTCGTACCTTGTTAAAGTATAAAAACTTCATCAATCCTATCGTGCCTAATCCAAACCTCCCTCAAACCATATTGATCTCCCCCAACTAACTCTCAAATTCATATCTCACAAATCTTGATCCTTTACCATATCCTTCTTATCATAACATCTCAATAAACCTAAATGGTTAAACAAACCCTTTTTAATTGTTTGGTTGTTTTTGTTTGTATGGTCTGTTTATGGTATGCTATTTCTGTGCTATAGTTGGTGCGAAGAGCTACGTGCTTAGTTGAGAGAAGCGGAACGTCGTGATCTTCGAAAAGGCAAGTGACACACATATCCCTACCCATTTTATTATGCATTAGTATATTCACCTCTTGTAGTATGCATGATAGGCGTTTTACTCAACCGTTTTATCAAATGCTTAGATCCTAGTAGTGTGTAGCAATCCCTCAAACCCCACCTGTTAGGATGCTAAGTACCTTGTTAACCTTGATGCCATGCTAAGACCACTTGAAAAGTGTTTTGTGAAAAGTTAAGAACTTCAACTAAAATGAAATACCTGGGTGGATTGGTTTGATGAAGGCGGTGGTGTTGAGTGGCGACCTGGGGCTACACTTTGTGTAGTTGCTGCCTGGGCGTACACTTGTGGTCGGCCACCCAGGAACAAAGAGATGGCTATGTCTTCCATGCTTAGTGCACTTCCAGTGCAGCCTTATGACATTATGGGCTCTGTCTTGACTGATTAGAATGTGGGAGTGCAACTTGTCGGCAAGAAGTGGTGGTAGTCAAATTATAGGTTGGGAACGGTGCTTGCCAAGTTAGTTGTCCTCTCCTTCTAAAAGGTCTCGTTTCATTTTATGTATGGGCATAAAATGAATCGTAAGGTGAAAGTGCACAACCCTTGCAAGGTGTCTAAATCTAATCGATTAGCCGTGTCCTCGGTTATGGACAATTGAGTCTCTAGACATGAAATGTACGGAATAATCTCATCACCGATTCTGAATTATTTAAAACTTGTCTAGAAACCCTAGGTAGGAACTAAGGACCATACACTCCAAGGGGTGATAGTGCCTGAGGTTCTGGCTTTGTCGGATTTCTCCCAGTGCTACATGCCTAGCTAGTATGTGGTTATTGGGGGATTATCTCGACCTTTGAAAATGTAAAAGTTTTACTTTAAGATAGAACTATAGGACAAAACTGGCTTTATGCAAACCAGCCTGTGAGATCCACTAGCCAAATATTCATGTAGATAGGCTCCTCACAACAGCCACCAAATATGTGTCATTTGCCAGTACATCATTGTACTGACCCCTCTGGGGCTGCATATTCAACGTGCAGGTTTTATTTCGAGTAAGGAACCAGGAATTAGGATCTCGAGCTTACATTCCAACATGGCTGCCTGTGGCACGTGAAGAAGATGGAGGCTCCTTGCCACTTTGTTTATTCCGCTGTGTAAAATTGTAAGATTTAAGTACCTTGTATCTGGATCCGCGATGTAATCTTGATACTATGCAACGAATATTCATTTTGTTCTGTGGTGCTATCATTGATCCAGGGAATAGCACTTAACACAGATGTTCCACCTTGTTCTCAAGGCTGGGGCGTTACATTTCAACAGCTTGGAAATTTCCTTTGCTATGGCGCGGCGTTTTTCATCTCCGAAGCGTCTCATGGCTTGTCTTACTGGCTTTGAGCCAGGAATTATCTGCAGAGCGTGCTCGGCGAGTTCCCTGGGTACACCCGTCATGTCAGATGGCTGCCATGCGAAGATGTCCCGGTTCTCACGGAGGAACTCGACGAGCGCGCTTTCCTATGCGGGGGACAAATTCGTCCCAATGGCGGTAGTCTTGGCGGCATCGCCAGCGACAAGTTCCACCTGTTTTGTATCGACTGTAGGCTTGAAGGTGGGCGGGGTGGCGGAAACGTCCTGCTTGGATGCCGGCATCTCCGCGGGGTCCGTTGCGGCGTGGATTTCTTTGAACTCCTCACCGAAGAACACTGCTTCCGCGAAGGCGGCTTCTCCTTCCTCGCACTCATTTGCCTTTCTGAAGCTGCCATAAACGGTGATTATGCCATCCGGTCCTGGCATCTTTAGTTGATTGTAGATGTAGCATGGCCTTGCATGGAAGCTGTGGAAAGCGGGGCGCCCGAAGATCACGTGGTAAGTGCTTTTGAACGGGACTACTTCAAAGGTTATGGGCTCTTCTCTGTAGTTTTCCTCACTACCGAAGGCAACCTTGAGTGTGATGGACCCGAGGGACTTAGCTTGGCGACCAGGAACCACCCCATAAAAGGTGACCGCGCTATGGCGGAGTTGGGTCTTGGTGAGGCCGAGCTTTGTCAGCGTTTCCACGTACATGATGTTCAGGCTGCTTCCGCCATCCATTAAGCATTTGGAGAACTCGTAGCCATGGAATACAGGGCATACCACCATGGCGTAATAGCCATCTGGGATGTGCTCTGGATGATCATCGCGGCTCCAGTGCACCGGTACTTCGGACCATCGGACGTACTGGCGGATTTTTGGCACGGTGGCATTAAGGGAGCGCATAGCAGCTCTCTGAGCCTTAGCCGTGGGGGGTCCAACGAATGTGTGAAAAGCACCTTTTTTGTCCTTGATTGGGTTACCCTTGCCAACACCACCCTCTGCCTTTTCGGCGGGTTTGGGCGCAGGGTCTTCATCCATGTCACTGCCATCCCTAGACTCCTTGTCTTTATCCGCTTTTCCTTTGCCACGAGGCCTTTGTCGCCGGCTGCATTTGAAGCCAGCTTCTTGATCCGCCTTGAGGTCGTTGACAAACTTGCAGTTCCGGTTGGTGTGGTTGCACTTTCCCGAGGCGTCACGATGGGCAAAACATGGCATGTCGCGGTATTCGTCGTAAGACACGGGGGCGGATGGCGCCGAAGCGGGAGTTGCAGAACTCCGCGGCTGGCCACCACCACCTCCGCGTCCCCTGCCACGCTGGCTGCTTTGACCCTTGTCAGCGAAGGTTGTGGCCACCATGTCCGGGGCCTGCGGCTCTTCTGGCGGATTCTTCCGTTTGTTACTGCTATTCCGCTTTCCAGTGTTCTAGATGGCGGAAGCCTTCAGAGATTCGTGGGCGTCGTCGTCGGCGGCCGCGTAATTGCTTGCGATGGTGATCATGGAATTTAGGGTCAATTTCCCTTCGTTCCTTTCCCGCAACAGGCGATGGCGGAGCAGTTGGCCTCTCTCCAAACTGTCAATGAACGCGAGGATGGCGGATTCGTCAGTAACCCCTTCACAGGAGTTCTTCATATCCAGCCATCGCGCGAGGAAAGTTCGGGAGGTCTCGTCGTCGGCTCGTCGGCACCGTTGGAGGTCACCAATGTTGTGGGGTCTCTTGTAAGTCCCCTCGAAATTTTCCGTGAACGCAGTTTGCATATCAAACCAGGTTTGGATGGAGTTTTCTGCCAGGTCATTGATCCACTGCCTCGCAGTGCCGGATAGCATCAGGGGCAAATAGCGGACAGCGACATTGGGAGATCCCCCGGCGAATTTTACTGCATTGAAGTAGTCTTGTAGCCAGGTCAAAGGCCTATCGACTCCATTGTACTGGCGGATATTTTTCTCGATTTTGAACCCATACGGGATGGGCTCGTCACGAATCCGTGGTCCAAAGCACTTAGGGCCGAGGAAGAAGGCCGTTTGAGACTTGGCAATCTCATTTAGATGGGTACGGGCGTCGTAGGGCTTCTGGTCTGGCGGATCCTTGCGGGAGTTGCGCGATCTTGCTGGCCCGCCGCCACCGCCGCCATGAGGGCTCCCTGGTGGGGATGGCGAAGGGTCGCGTCTGCGCTTACTCTCGCCGTCCTGCGACTGTTCTCTGCAGCTACGACTTCCGTCCGTTCTTCGTGAGGATGGATCATTGTCATGGCGGCGGGAGCCTTGCCCTTTGTCATCGTGGCGGCGAGTGGAGCGATGCTTATCCTTGTCACCGTCACGATGCGCGCCGTCGTCATGGCGAGATCGGTCCCTTCTCTTGGATCCGCCATCCCTGCTGTTTTCCCGTCGTGGCGGATCGTCTCTGCGTCCAGCGTCACGGCTTCGTCCTCGTTTGCCATCATTGTCGATTATGACGATTCCTCCCTTAGGGACTTCGAACGTCTTATGCTTTGGCGGCGGCATGTTGGTCTTATGGCGAGGAGCAGCAGTGGTTTGTTGGTATCCGTAAGCCGGGAAGTTCTTGCGGGGTGGCGATAGGTTTCTCTGCGGACCTTTGCCATGCGGTTTGTCATCGGAGGATATTGGGATGGCGTGTCTCCGATTGCGGGCTTCTCTTCTTCGGATCTCTGAGGATCCGGTATGAGATTCGTTGTTAGGACGTCCACCATTGTTGCCAGCTCCCTGAGCTTTGGAGGCAGTACTAGACCTGCATAGCGCAGGATCAGATTCAAGGCGTCGTGATGACGTAGCCTTCTCCTGCTGCACTAATGCCTTGGTCATCAGTTTAACCGCTGTCTCTAGGGCTGCTGGGCTTTTATTATGCTCCAATAGCTCCTTTGCAGCCACGATGTTCTCGATGGGCGTAGCCCTAACTTCATCGTGGTTTTTGTCCACGTATGGCGGATTCTTGATGTACATCCTGGCCAGAGTTTCCGCTGTTGGTACGGTGAACTCAAGGTTTCGTACCAGCTGCGGGTCGCCTCCCTCGTTGATCTGGTTCTGGACGAGAGTAACATACTTCTCCTCCATGTTCCTTGCGCGCTTCAGCGTGTCCTGAGCTTTAGCAATGTCATCATCAACCTGCTTGCCCATCTTCTCAACTCGCTTTGCTTCCTTGAGGAGTGCTCGCCTCTTCTTCTCGAGATCGTTCACATCTCTGACATAGTCAGGAGTGATTGGATCTGCCAGAGTTCCGTAGACGACCTTATCCAGCGGGGTCGTGAAGTCTTCTTGGTGTTGGTCCTCGGGGATGGCGGGTAACGGCCTGGGTCCGCCATGAATCTCGGGAAGTTGCTCCGCGGCGGGATTGGCGGCTGGTGGCGGGTTACCCTGCTCATTGCCGGCATCTCCATCGTGGACTGCCTGAGATGGCGGATCACCGGTTGTCTGCCCAGCGTCATCTCCTTTGTTGGTGACAAACACCTGCTTGGCCGCTGCTTGTTGCTCTTCAAGTGCCTGCTGCGCCAATTCCGCCTCGAGTTTCCTCATGGCGGCATCGTAATGGTCAGAATCATAGCCTTTGCTATCCCAGTCATCCGATTCACCACTTTCGTTAAGTGCCTCTAGGATGGATTCACCTGGGCTGTCTTCTCCATTGGAGGTAGATCCCGAAGTGATACCTGCGAACGCAACAAGGCAGTACCGCGGTGTCTCTAACGCCAGATTGCTCATGGCGGATTCACTGTGGTCTTCCACCACTTCCTCTACCTCTGGGGCGGGCTGGGTGGGATTATTTTTCAGATCCGATCTGGGCATCTTGGAAACTTCCAGATCAGATGAGTCCTCCGTATCCAGCTCGAAAGCGGTCCGTTTGGGGATTTCAGCCATACCTATCCGCCGGAAATTGGTTTCCGTAGCGGGGGTAGGGTTTGTCTCTCCAATGAAGATATGGATATCTCCAATCGGGATGACGGTGAATCGAGCAGGGTCTTCTCTAGCCGGCACCCAGAGGTTATCCGCTGGGACGATGGGGAAGCCGGAATCGTAGAGGACGCGCCCGATGGCGACGGTGTCACCGATGCCTGTGAAGGCGGATCCCGCCTGGATCCGCGCTCCAGACGCGCTAAGCCCCACGGTGAGCGCCAACTGTCGTGGTTTCGTCAATAGATCTGCCATAGGGGTAGGGATATGGCGGTTTGTGGAAGGGGGTGAACACGGAGGAGCGATCCAGGACGGTGGTAGCACGAGTTTACCCAGCTTCAGATCCCGCAACGGTGGCGAGACCCTACGTGCTGCTATAATTCACTATAAGGCAACAAGTGCTCGGTTACAATGATGAGGTTGGCTGTTTCGCTATGCGATTGGCCGTAAGGTTGGTCTCTAACTTCTCTGCCTCAAGGGCTGCTCCACGCCGGGCTTATAAAGGCGCCTGGCGTGGGCTACACGTTGGTACCGGAGCGGATACAACTTGGAATCCTAGACTAAGCCCTGCGCGTACGCTACAAGGTCACCCACCATGGGCCGTGATCCGGATCCGCCATGAGCTCGCCGCTAGTAGCCCGCCATGGGCCTGTCTCCGGATCCGCCATAAGCGCCTGCGTCCAGTACCGCCGTGCCATCTTCAGCAACTGGGCCGCCCGGTATGGCGAATCCGCCATACCACCCCTGATGGGCCACCCTGGCTTGCTGATTTAGGACTACGTCGCTGGTATACCTATTTGGTATATCCCCAACATTTTCAACTTATGATTTATCAAGCATATGCATCATAATTGTTCTCGCATTAACTTTAACCATTCAAGATGCTTATGATGGGGGCAATGAGAGCTCAAAGCCGGTAAGTACCATAATTTTTGAAGGTTATAAAACTTGCAATCACTGCTTCCCTCTGCGAAGGGCCTTTCTTTTACTTTTATGTTGAGTCACCACCTTCTTTCTTTATGCACCATTAAGAGAGCATAGTTGTCATTCTTAGTGTGATATGCATTGTCCCAAAGTTCATTGATTGATTCATATTGTTGGTTTCACTTGTTCTTAAATTATTTGTATCTAGTCGCCCTCTTAAACTTGAAGGTGTCCTATGCATTTATGTTTTGCTCTCTTTGAAGGACAAGCTGAAAACCACTTGTATGTTTTTCCTTATGATTTGAACACACATTTGACTTTCATTGTTTCATTATCATGATCTTTTGTTTGTGTTCATTTGCATGTTTACAACATGGTTGCTAAGTTCTTATTGTCATGATTATATCTTTATGCCCATGTTTTAAGTTCTTATGATCCCAGCTCACAAATGCTTACTTATATGATCAAGATTGTGTAGGTTCATGTCACCTCAAAAATTATTTCTTTGTTATCACTTACCTACTCGAGGACGAGCAGGAGTTAAGCTTGGGGATGCTTGATACATCTCATACGTATCTATAATTTTTGATGCTCCATGCTTGTTCTTACACCATTTGCCTATTGTTTCGTTACACTTAGTGGCACTTTTATGCATTTTTCGGAACTAACCTATTAACAAGTGCCACAGTGCCAGTTTCCTGTTTTCTGCTATTTTTGTATTTCAGAAGTGATACACAGGAAATATTCTCGGAATTGGACGAAACAAGTTCCTGAAGTCTTATTTTACCCAGAAGCTTCCAAAGATCCGAAGGAGAGTAGGAGGCGAGGGACCAGGGGCCCACACACAGGGGTGGCGCGGCTAGCCCCTGGCCCGCGCCACCACCGCGTGAGGCCACCTGGCCCCTCCTCTGACATCGCCCCTTCGCCTATAAAGACCCTCCGACGGAAAAAACCTAAGTACCCGATCAGATTTCTAGAACACATCACGATCCGCCGCCACCGTCGACCCGAAGATCGGGAGGGTCCAGAGGCTCTTCCCGGCACCCTGCCGGAGAGGGGAATCGCCACCGAAGGTCTTCTTCATCGCCATGCTTGCCTTCGGAGCGATGAGTGAGTAGTCTACCTTGGACTATGGGTCCATAGCAGTAGCTAGATGGTTGTCTTCTCCACCATGTGCTTCATGTTTAGATCTCATGAGCTGCCCTACATGATTGAGATCACCGTTATGTAATTCTACATGTTTGGTTTGTTGGGATCCGATGAATATTGGTGTTTATGATTAAGTTGTTGTACTAAATATTATCTTTTGTTATCTCTATGTTGTTTATGATCTTGCATGCTCTCCGTTGTTAGTGGCTATCTTGGCCAAGTAGTTGCTAGTGACTCCAAGAGGGGGTATTTATGCTCGATAGTGGGTTCATGCCTCTATTTCACCTGGGGGAGTGACAGAAACCTCTAAGGTAGTAGATGTGCTGTTGCTACTAGGGAGAAAACAACATTCATATGCTCAAGGGCATATGCTTTGTTTACATTACACACTTTGCTTAATGCAATTATCTGTTATTCGCAACTTAATACTTTTGGGGTGTTCGGATTGATATCCCCGGGGGTGGATTATTAGTCATAGATGCAGTTGGATGGCGGTCTATGTACTTTGTTGTAATGCCCAGAGTAAATCTCATAGTGATCTTCTTGACATATCACGTTATCTTTATTCTATCAATTGCCCAACTGTAATTTGTTTACCCAGCATGTGCTATTTTATCTATGGAGAGACACCACTAGTGAACTGTGGACCCCGGTCCTATTTCCATCATATTGCTATCACCTGTTTACTTTTCTCGCACTGTTTATTTTACTCGCATACTATATTGTTTTCCACTCGATATGCTCATAACCTTTGTTTCAAGCAAACCGGTGAGATTGACAACCTCATCGCAAGTTGGGAGCAAAGTACTTGGTTGTGTTGTGTGCAGGTTCCGCGTTGCTACTGGCCAAAGACGAGTCAACAAGTATCATTAAACGATGCCCTTGTTGGAGTGTTATTAAGCCAGTCTGCATCACCTTCAGTCGTCATTGTCTCTCCTCTCCCGACCGACATTAAACCTTGGTTTCTTAACTGAGGGAAAACTAGCCGCTATACTCATCATACCTTCCTCTTGGGGTTCCCAATGGGCTAGTTATCCACCATGCACAAGGACAGTCTGCTCCCACATCAACTGGTTGCCATCAGCTAATTTTCTGGTGCCATCACCAGTAGCAGTGGCTCGCCCTCAATATCACCAGGGTCATCTTTTCTGATCTTATACCGCAATGTAGTGCATACCAGGCATTTATCCATATTATCGTACTTCTCACCGCGGTAGAGGATGCAGTCATTAGGGCATGCATGTATATTCTGCACGTCTAATCCTAGAGGGCAGACAAGCTTCTTTGCTTCGTACATGCTGGCGGGCAATTCGTTCTTTCTTGGAAGCATCTTCTTCATCAGTACCAGCAACTTTTTAAATGACGAGTCAGTCACACCGGTCTCTGCCTTCCACTTCAGCAATTCCAGTGTGCTACCCAGCTTATTTTGGCCATCTTCACAAATTGGGTACAACAATTTGTTATGGTCCTGTAACATCTGCTCGAACTACAACCTCTCCTTTTCTGTGTCGCAGCCTCGCCATGCATCAGAAATGACCCGGCCAAGATCATCAGCGGGCTCATCTGGTTCCCGTTCTTCACCCTGATCTTCTTCTTAATTGTCTTCCATTGTGGTATCAGCATACTCAGGGAACATAGATTGGTAGTTGTCATCATCGTTCCCTTCTTCATCATCGTCTTCCATCATAACCCCTCTTTCTCCGTGCTTGGTCCAAACATTATAGCCCGACATAAAACCAGACCAAAGCAGGTGGCTCTGAATGACTCTTGAGGAAGTATAATCCTTCTCATTCCTACATTTAACACATGGATAAAACATATAGCCACCACCATGCTTGTTCGCCTCGGCCGCATCTCGAAAAGAATACACGCCTTCTCTGTAAGTGGTTGTGCGTCGATCACCATACATCCATGGATGGCTCATCTGCGTCATACAACAGTATATCAAACACAATCACGATCCTAAAAATTAGTACCGCACGGTCTAAATGAGGAAATATAGTTGCTAACCTTTTAGAATAAGTGGAAATAAAGAGGAAGAGGCTTAAGCGTGTCTCGGGCACCTCATATCGTAGTTGTGTTCGGTGAACTGAAGCGGCATCTCTCTAACACACATTTTAACAAACACCTCTAGTGCATAGGAATGAAATGGAGAACTAGCACAAACCCACACTCCTCCATCCAAGAAAAATACAAGGGAGAGGGGAGAGGGGTTGCGGCCATATATATAGGCAGAAGCCTTTAGTCCCGGTTTGAGACACAAACCGGGACTAAAGGGGGCGCACATGCGGGCTGCACACCGCATAGCCCTTTAGTCCCGGTTTGTGTCTCAAACCGGGACTAGAGCTTTGTAACGAGCCGGGAATAAAGGCTCCCGGGTGGTTGGGCGAATTTGGGGCGACGTGGCCGGGCCTTTAGTCTCGGCCCAGATTACGGCCGAGACTAAAGGGTCCAGACCAAAGGCCCATTTTCCACTAGTGCACGGCGGCATCGATGATCTCCGTGGACGGAGTCGGACGATGACCTTGGAGGGCGGAGATAGGCGATTTTGACAAAATGGCTATGATTTGGGCTTCAAAGCGGGTCCAATCTAGTGTAGGTGCCATCCTGGTCGGCGAAGAAAGCACCAGTGATGACGACGAGAGCTAGGCAAGGGTGATGGGCATTTTGTACTAGGGCACTGAGGCGATGGCGACGTTGAAGGTGATGGTTGCGCGATAGGATCATACCATTTTGCTCGCAATTTTCTATCAATGGCAACAAATGAGTGTAGAAGTAAAATGAGCAACAATTTTTCTCATTTTTTTCTATTAATGTTAACTTTTGTAGGGAAATGTTGTTGCTACATGCCAAGATCAGTACCAGTTGCAGACAAGAAGTAATGCATCATATTTGGAGAATCCAACTTGAAGCTTACAAGGAAGATCAAATAGCTAAAGCTGGAGATAAAAACTAAGAACACAGCAAAGAAACGAATGTAAAATGCACATTTGGTAGAGAGAAAAAGTAGGGATATGAAAGAGATAGTAATTGTGCTAGTATAGAGAGTGGATATTTGTAGCCTAAGCTACATGTAGTTCGGTTTTTGGAAAAAATCGAAAATGATATTATGAAGTTTCAAAAAAAAGTTGTAAAAAAATCTAGTTGTAGACAATGATATGATCTACCAGCGTGCACAATTTGAACTCGAGATTACTAGTATTCTAGGCTGTACAAAAATGATAAACTCTGACAGATTGTGAGATTTCAAAAATCTACACTCTTCATTATTATAGATATCAGAATTTTTCATTTTTGCATGGCTCAAAATATAAGGTATTTCGACTTGAAAATTTGCTAGATTGTAGATCACAACATTGTCTACCACTAGATATAATTTCAGATTTTTTTGAAACTTCAAAATAGTATTTTCTTTTTAAAAAAAAATGAGCTACATATAGCTCGAGCCACATTTGTGGTTTTCATGCTAGTACAGGACTATGTAATCAACACCTATGTTTAAACTATGTTGGAATGGTAATATGAAGCTTGTGTTTGAACAATAATTTGATTGTAATTTGGCAAACAGAAATGCCACCGATCTTGTTTATATGTTATGCAAATTGACAACTATTTGGCCAACTAAATTTAATAGTACAGAAATGTATTAATGCACTCAATTTGACAGGCGAAAATATTAAGTAACAATGGAGTTTCTCATTCAAAAGGTCAACATATAGTACCCAAATGCATTCACACATACTAGCTTCTGGGAATTCATTGCATCACCATGTACATTTAAACTAGATTAATTATCTACAAATCTTTAGCAGTTGGTGCATTTTGAGAGATAGGCACATCTTCATTTGGATCTGGGAGTTCATCTGCTCTAAATTTATGGTGATCATGGAACAACAAGTAGTACGCACTTTGAGGGCCAGTGTTGTATCCCAAGTCACTCCATGCTCCTCCAGTCCTAATGGCTTGATCTGTAGTTCGAGTAGTGCTAGCTTCAGCTGCCTTTTCTTTTCATGCTGAGTTGCCTCTTGTTGAGTCATGTTCTAATGCTTGTTGTGGTTGTTGCCGATCTGCTAAAGTTGCACTTGCCCTTCCCCTATCCACACTTGCTCTTCCCCTGCTACAGTTGCTCTTCCCCTGGCTGCACTTGCCTCCCCTTCCCCTAGCTGCACTTGAACTTTCCCTTCCCCTAGCTGTAGAAGTAGTGGCCCTCACATTAGCTTGTGGGATGCTATCTCTAGCAGCAAACACAAAGCTACTTTCTGGTAAAGTTCCACAGTATCTATTTATTGGCACTTGAGCTACTTCATGTGATCATTTACATGTCAATCAAAACAATTAATGCATACATACTTCTTATACATGTACAAATAATTGGTGCCATTATAAAACTCATACTTCTTGCCCCATCCTGTAAATCATGTTGTCCACTTGATTTTCAGGATCCAAACTAAAATTTTAATTTTGTAGTATGAAATTATGCACATATGCATAGTTGACAATGTAAGAATAAGTTCTTATTTTGTTTAATAGAAAAGGAATAAACAAAATGCTAACCTCCATAATGTCAGGACCATCAATATCTTCATCTTGGGCATGAATATTTCTCATGTCCTTTTTTGTTGGAGCGAAATACAGCGGGGATCCCACATCTTTTCCTCTAAGTGCGAATTAGTCCCACAAGTTGCAGAGTGTGAGACTGCACTGCAAAAACTTGTGTTGCGGATTGGTTTTAGTTAACAGGCACTCTGCAGTAGACATGTGTGTGCCACAGTGGACAAGGAGAGAGCCCACCATTAGCGTAACACTTGTAGATATCCCTTGGAACTAATTAAGTTTGTGCTATCATGTTGTAGGGATTAATAAATGTTGTGCAAAGTTTGTTCCCTCACTCAGAATACATGTTCTGTGTGAGGCACATGTATCAAACCTTCAGAGATAAGTTCAGAGGAGAAATATCAAAGCAGGAATTGTGGAAATGTGCTAGGATCACACGAATAATCCAATGTCAAGAAGGAATGGAAGAGATGAGACTATTGAACAGTGAAGCACATGCATGGTTAGAAGAGCTAGATCCTAAAACATGGGCTAGAGCTTTTCAATCAAAGTTTCCTAAATGTGATATTTTCTCAATAATAATTGTGAAGGTTTCAACAAGTGGTGTTCCAAGCACTATTTTTCTGAATATTGCAAGCAGTGTTATTCTTATGAATATTGCAAGCACTGTTATTTTTCTGAATATTGCAAGCACTGTTATTTTTCTGAATATTGCAAGCACTATTATTTTTTTGAATATTGCAAGCACTGTTTTTTCCGCAAGCACTATACTAAACTTTGCTTTATTCTATAGATACATCTTAGAAGCAAGGGAACCTCCTATTATTAGCATGATTGAGAAGATCAAACAACAATTTACTATAAGGCAGTACAATAATAGAAAAGAGGAACTAAAATGGGAATCAGGAGTATGTCCTAAGATTATGAAGAAGTTGTCAAAGAATGTTGAAGATTCTAGTATTTATAAAGTTGTTCCATCAGATGAAGGCATTTTTCATGTGGATTGCAAGGGGAAGCACTACATGGTTAACTTAAAAACCACACATGTGCTTGCAGAAGGTGGGACACATGACTGGTATCCCCTATAGTCATGTCATTACATGTCTTAGACATGAGAACATCTTACCAGAAGATATGGTTCACAAGTGATACTCCATCGAACAGTTAGAGAAGCACATGGGCACATTATTTATACTTGCATAGGTATAAGTGAGTGGCCAAGGCCAAAGGTGAATGGAAGAGCAATGTTGCCACCATTGTATGAAAAGAAAGTTGATAGACCAGCAAAGAATAAAAGAAGGCACCCCGAGGAGAAAGAAGGGCCAGATAGTGAGAAAAGGATGTCCAGACATGGAAGGATTATGCATTGCAGTCATGGTGGTGGTAGCAACCACAACGGGGGTGGTTGCTACTACTACAAAAATGGGATTGATCCAAAGATGAAAGAGGGCAGAAGAATTGGTGTACATATTACTCAACTTGTGTTGATTGAAGTAGAAGATTATCCAGTGATCACACATGTAACTATATTCATCATATTTTCTTAGTTATTTCTATAGATGATCCAAAAATTTGCTCATTCCAACATTGTATTGTTAATTATCAGGATCATGACATATCTGAGCCTACCACAATGCCAACTAATAGTGTTATGTAAAGTCTGATTCATGAGGTACAGTGTCCTAGCATTTTTTTATTGGTGGGTTGACCTCGACTCGAGATCATTACATGATCATTTTTATTTGTGTCCATATCTTGAGTCGCGGTCGACCTTGACTCGAGATCATTACATGGTCAAATTATATTGTTGTACATATCTCGAGTCGAGGTTGACCGAATCGAGATCATTACATGACCTTTTTTTATTGTTGTCCATATCTTGAGTCACGGTCAACCTCGGCTCTAGATCATTACATGATCTTTTTTATTGTTGTCCATATGTGGAGTCGTGCAACTCGAGATATTTCAAAGTAACACTGCCTACTTGGAACAACCCATGATTGGACTAATGTCTTATTGCATATTTTTTTATTACACAATATAGAGGGAACAAGCTCAACAGTCACAAACTATTCAATCTCAAGCTCCTCTCCCAGAATGTGAATTCACTACAAGCCGGGTTGACTTAACTGCACAAAGACCAATGCCTTCTTCATAAACATAGGTTCAGAAGCTTCTAGGAATGCAAAGAGAAAGGATGTTGCTCATAAGAAAGAAGCAGAAGAACTGAGGAAGCTAGAAGCTGCTCAACTGAGAGCACAAGAAGCACAACTGAAGAACATTTCCCTAGCAAAGAAAAGAGCACAAGAAGTAGGGCTAAATAAGGTTTCCCTCGCAGAGAAAGGAGCACAAGAAGGAGAGCTAAAGAAGACTGCCCTTGCAGAGAAAAGAGCGGAAGAATCAGAGCTAAAGAAGATATCACTAGCAGAGACAAGAGCACAAGCTGATGAAATGAGGAAGGAAGCAGAAGAAGCAAAGAGTAATGTTGCTACTGAGAAGAAAGCCCAGGCAGAAGAAGCTAAGAAGATATCAATTGCTCAAAAAAGAGCCCAGGCAGGAGACAACAATATCAAAACACAAGAAAATGCCAGCAGATGATTACAGAACATATGGCTGCTCAAGGCCTGCAAAGAAAGTTTCTATGTTTGATAATCTGAGAAGATGATTTAGAAACAAAGTTGTGTTGTTATAACTTGAACCACAATTACCTCTTTTTTGTGGGTAATAATGAAACCACAATTTCCTCTATGGCCTGGTAAGCCAGGTTCTATATTTGAACACCATAACTACGTAATGCACTGTCATAGTTTATATGTTACCATATATTATGCAATTTCTCTTGCTTGCTTTGTCTGTTTCTATGTTTCCTTTATTACATCTGAATTTTCTGTGATTTGATCTATCATACATTCCATTGAATTTCATAGTGCATTTTCTATAATTCTTTCTATTATAAGCACAACATAGTGAATTTGTCCAAAATTGCCACTAAATTGATCAATATATGCAGTGTATTACACCAAACAACATATAAATTTGTTGCCATCATAGATGCAAATGAGTTCATTGCTACTGCAATTACACTTGCTCTCTAATGAACTCATTGCCATCACATATACAAAAGAAGTTCATTGCATGACACATAGGCGTGCATATGATCTAAACTACAAGCACAAGTCCTATAAGAGCACACATAAGCTTCAATACTACTAGAATATCATTCCCTATATCAACAAGGCCACCATTAGCACACACGTCTTCTCTGCATCTAATTTTGCTTCAGTCAACTCAGTTCTAGCACCACCTCTATGTTCTTGAACCTTCAAATTGGAGTGTTGCATGTGTATATTATCATCCAAAGGAGGCAAAATCCCTATCTCCACCCGCCAATCTTCATAAATATTAGACCACTTCCAGAAATTACATCCACCAGACTACATTACAAAAGACTCAAAATTCAGCTCAAAGTCCAAGAGAAAATTGGGATCAAATTCAACTCATCTCGTTCAGACTTACCTTGTGGTTAAGACATTTGTAGAAATCCCTATGTTGATTGCCGTTGATGTTGGTCTTCATCGTGTACTTCTTCATGTACCGGAAATTGCATCAATCGCACTTGACCATGGGCAGCTCCCTAGTGGGCACACGGTATTCCTCGTCCCAACGGCAACCGCTCGCCATGCTCGCAGAGCTCGAGCTACTAGGGTTAGGAATTTAATTAGGATTGGGGATTTTGCAGCGGGGAGATCTAATCCATATAGAAAATGAGCGAGGACTGGACTCCTGGGCATGGGCCCATACCGATGTGTCCGTCCACTTCATCGTGATTTGCAGATAGTGCCCTAATTAGGATTTAGAACTAAATCGAATCAAATTGACATGTTCAAGCCAGTGATTGGGCAGTTTTCTAGTAAAAGGACTAAATCGAGTCAGTGTGACAAGTACAAGGACTCTTGATGTATTTAACTCCTACTAGTAATGTTGCACATGCAATGCACGTGTATTCTTGAGAGTTAATTCATATGAGTTCGGCAGACTTAGCCCTAGTGGAAACATATGCATAAACATTAAAGTCAAATATGAGCTTCACAAATTCTAGTAGTCACCAATGATTTTCAAATATGACCTTCACAAATTCTAATCAAATCGAAGTTTTATTTCACTTTCATAACCCAATCATCATAAAGTAAGTAGAGGAGAGGGGAAGCATGGCTGAATTCTTCTGAGCACATTAAGGCGAGTTGGCCATCTATGGCCACCGCCTCCATCGAGGGTGGCTTGGTGGATTCCCAAGTGGTTCCCAAGTATAGGTAAGTATTGAAATATTTTAGCTATATAAATGCCAGGCCTATAAGCGCAATCCATTCTTTTCGACGGTCAACGCATAGACAACGGTGGGGAGGTGGCTGCGGCGTGCAGGTCTGCGGCGGCGTGCGTGCAAGGCTGCGGCTGAGAGGCGACGCGGCATGCAGGGCGGTGGCGATGTCGTGTAGGGCGGGCGTGGTCGTCAGAGCAGCGACACGGGGTTGCGGGGGCGATGCGGCGTGGCTTAGACTGAGAGGAACGCCCACGATTGGATAGGAGTTTATTTCAGAATTAGCAAGAAAACGACGGGAGTTAATTTAGGGAATTAGTGAGAAAAAACGACAAAGTTAATTATGGTATTAGTGCTTATTTTGCTCAACGTGTAATTAACTCGCCCATTCAACGCGTAATTAACTCACCCGTTCGTGTGTGATTTAGCCATGGTGTTGGACACGGACTGTTGTCACCTCGTGGGTGTTTTAGCGGAAAGCATAGATTACTTTCTAGCCATAGGATATGTTAGTTTATGGTTAAGATATGTTGGATCAACACCCTCTCTTCCTTTTTATATTGGTATAGAAGATACACCTATACCCCTGTTGTGGCCGCAGCTTGTTGGAGGCGCCCAAGTAGTAGCTCTCACCTGCCTTTCTCGACATGCTCTGGAAACAAACTTGAGTGCGTTTTACAATTTTTCCACTGACCGCTATATTTAAACTTCAAAAGTTCAAATGCAACGTGTGGCTTGAACCTTGAAGGATAGAGGTGACAAATCTCGACAATGGACATGAGATGCAATGTACCTGGCACTGGCAGCCGTTATCACCTCAAGCGAGGTTCCGTTATCGGCTGATATTTCAATAGCGAAGGGTATTTCTGTCAAATCCTTGCACACCCAGACAACTTGTCAGGCCGTAGTCCGCCCCCAAATCCAGATGCTCGCCCACATCTCCCGATCCATCGCACGCCGCAGCCCGCGCCTCCAGCTTTCCACCGCCACCGCAGCAGCAGCAGCCATGTCGTCGTCCGGCACCGCCGCAAACGTCTCCGGCCTTCCGGTCTCTCCGGACACCACCCGGGTCGCCTGGGTGGGAACGGGCGTCATGGGCCAGTCCATGGCCGGCCACCTGCTCGCCGCCGGCTACGCGCTCACCGTGTACAACCGCACGGCCTCCAAGGCCCAGGGTCTCGTAGCTAGCGGCGCCATACTCGCGGACAGCCCACGCGCCGCCGCGGCCGCCGCTGACGTCATCTTCCTCATGGTCGGCTTCCCCTCCGACGTCCGCTCCACCTCCCTCGACCCCTCCACAGGCGCCCTCGCCGGCCTCGCCCCTGGCGGTGTCCTCGTCGACATGACCACCTCCGACCCCACCCTCGCCGCCGAGATAGCGGCTGCCGCAGCGGGCAACGGCTGCGCCGCGATCGACGCTCCCGTGTCAGGCGGCGATCGCGGGGCCCGCAACGCCTGCCTCTCGATCTTCGCCGGCGGCGACGCGGCCGTCGTCGCCCGCCTGGCGCCGCTCTTCAAGCTGATGGGCAGCGCCGTGTACATGGGCGGCCCGGGAGCGGGGCAGCGCGCGAAGCTGGGCAACCAGATCGCCATCGCGTCCACCATGGTGGGACTCGTGGAGGGCATGGTGTTCGCGCACAAGGCCGGGCTGGACGTTGCCCGGTGGATGGAGGCCATCTCCACCGGCGCCGCGGGCTCCAAGTCGCTGGAGCTGTACGGGAAGCGGATGCTGGAGCGCGACATGGAGGCCGGGTTCTACGTCCGGCACTTCGTCAAGGACCTCGGTATCTGCCTGTCGGAATGCCAGACCATGGGGCTGGCGCTGCCAGGGCTCGCACTCGCGCAGCAGCTCTACGTGTCGCTGCTCGCGCACGGCGAGGGCGGGCTCGGCACGCAGGCTCTGATACTGGCCGTTGAGCGACTCAACAACACTAGCCTTGAGAAGAAAGGGGTCTGAGGTTCCCAAGCTGGTTGCTTACAAGAGTTGGGTTGATGTGCAATTTGAGAATGTTGGTGCTGTTTCAGTTGATCACTTGTGTAAATGGAACTGCAGGCTCTGTCTGTTTACTCTTCACAGTGATTAAAGGTTCAAATAAGATTGCAAAAAATGGAGTGTTTAAACTTGATTACTTGCAGTCAGCCCGTAATGTTGATCAACCCTGGCAATGAAAACATCATATTGAAGCATATGCATTTGAAGTTCAGATTGTATTATTATACTTGCTTATATGGTCTGGTACATTGCTGCTACTATAACTCACAAGACCAAGTAAGTTTTCCATCGATTGTCCTTTGTTAAAGTGTTAATAAGCTTGTGAGTTTATCATATATGCTGTTCCTAAAAAACTAAGGATGCAGGAACTCTGTAATGGTAGCAAATCCTTGTCTGGTCTCCATCACCTCCAGCTTTGACTGAAATGGTAAGTGATCTATCTATTGACATTCCATTTTGTTGGATTTTTCTAGTGAGATACGTTCTCTAAATGGGAGTTCGATAAATACACTAAATCGAGTCTAGATACATCCAAATTTAAACAAATCTCCAACATCCTTTTGGGGACGGAGCATGGTTTTAAAGGCATCGCCTTAGCGTCCAGGCGCTGGACCTCCGCCTTGAAAAAATGGCCGCCTTGGGCGCCTAGGCGCCTAAGGCGTCCGCCTAGGCGTCAGAGCGCCCCCCTGGACGCCTTGACGCCTTAACGCCTTTAAAACCATGGGCCGGAGGGAGTACACACTTTCCATGAAAATTTGATAGTTGATGCTGCTAAGTATCTGCCCGAATATGATGTCAAGCTGGAAGGGGGTTTTGCAACTGATGAGAATACCTGGAGTGACTGAGAACGTATGAGTTGAACACGTGTCAGTACTATGTTACTAACAATATTGACACTGGGGGCATGGATGCTGAGTGTTTATAAATTTGGGGGGTTTTAAATATCACATTAACCAGTAATTCGTAATTACTGATAATGGCTTCACAGAATTTGGTGTTGAGTTACTACTGTGAGGATGTTGTATATTAGCATTTGAATTTTTTGTATTTCATTGAAACTCAAGCCAGACGTTATCTTGAAAAGAAAGGATTATTATGTGTGATTCACCCAACTCTGAAGATTGTAGTTCTTGCATGCATTGGACATGTCGATGCCTTGTCTGATGCTAAAGTTCCTGAGGGAAACAGTCATGAAATTACAAACTTTTTCTGTTATCAGATAGATGCCGAACAGGGTTCGCCAGCAGAAGAGACCACGAGTACCGCTGTTCCTTTTACCTATAGCAGCTCCTTCAGTTAGAACCTCGAAATCATGAGGCAAACAAACATGAAGCAACATGGCGTGCAGCTTTCACACCAATGGCTCATGATCTCCATTCTTCATCTATATTACGTACATGTTTGGCGAGACATTGTTCAGTTTGTCAATGTCATGACGAACGTCATTGTAGAATCGGACTCGCTGAACCTGGTTAAAGCCATGCAGACTACTGATTTCGACAGAACTCATGGAGGAGTTATCTACAGAGATTTGCGCCTCTTCATGAATTTGTCTTTCAACTCTTTTGAGTTTTCGTATGTACCACGCACCTGTAATAGTTTGGCTCATAACTTAGCTGCTTATGGTGCGGCACGGCAAGACATTATGATGCTGTGGCCGGAGTCGTTACCAGATGAGGTACATGTAATGGTGGCCAGCACTATTGCTGAGCCAAATGGTTAATGGAATATTAGTGTTCCGTCTCAAAAAAAAAAATGTTAATATCTGCGGAGAACGAGGGTAGCCCACATGGCTATCATATTACAGAAGTCTATGCGATATGATGTCAGATCCCAGAATCCTGATATTTGCAACTGAAGTGATTGAGATTTGAATATGTAAACATCAACATGTTATCGTCTGGCAAGTAGGGATGCATAGCGGCCCCTGATCCACCTCGTTTCAGAGTCAAAATCGGACTTACATGGGGGAAACGTGGGACCTCTGCTCGTAACCTTCTGGCAAGTAAAAAAGTTCCTGTACAAACTATGGAGCGTAGTGTATGGATGAAAAAAAAGACATGCATATATTTGTGGTCATTTTCAAGAAAAGTCTAACGATATTATGATCAGTTGCAACAATAACTTCATTTAACATCATGACATTTCGGTCGACGCGTCTTAGCGGAGGCAGTCTGACTTTTAGGCTGAGGCGGCGGCCCCGGATGTTGGTGCAGGAACGTGGTCTGCGAGCGGTTCGCCCTGTGTAGCTTGGGCTGCAGATGACTGAGTCATGCGGCATCTTGGCTCTAATGAGAGTGGTGGCAAGTCGGGATGGTGGTCCCGAAAGGTGGTGTTGGTGGTCTGCTAGCGGAGCAGTTGGATGTCGGGGTGGCAGCCCCAAGCTTTAATAGTGTTGAGGGTGTCGACCTTATGTCGTGCGGACGATGAGGTTTCCCTCGATGTTGGTCGTCAACATCACTTTGACGTAGCTCCTCGGAGGGCTGGCATCTTTATCTACGTTCGAATGTCCCGTGTTTGCTCCTCCCATAGTAGTCACGTTGTCTTCTCTCCGACGGTGATGATTGGCTAGGTCTTGAAGGAGAGTGGTATTTCATCGCCGAGTTTGGTTGTTCCCGGTTCTTGTAGGCTTGGCCCCGTGGTGTTGGCGTTGTTGTATGGTTTTTGCTCGGTTTTCCGTTTAATTAATTGGGCACCTTTCTTCTTAATTAATTGATAAGGCAAAGCTGTTGCGTTCATTTCAAAAAAAGACATTTGGAACAAAGTAATACTCCCTCCAGACTTCAAGAGGGTGATATTTGGGACATGGTTCTAGTCAAAATTTAGAACTTTGAACATGAGTATTTTAAATTTATGTTAATTGGATGTATGGAAATCATAGGTTAGATTTTTCTTTACAAGTTTATAAAATTATATATTTCTCGAGTCTAATAACTATGTTATAGGCAATATACAAGAAAATACTCCTTGGTGTATGCTCTTTGCTGAAGGCAGATCATCGCATACACAAATTCCAAACTTCAAACCAATTTCATACATGGCAAAGTGCTTAGGCAGGAGTAGGATGTTATCTCTTACATAGAGGGTCTTAACCGAATCCTTGTCCCCAGTAACCTATCTTTAGCCTTGCTTTACAATCCTTGCAATTTCCCATCCTATGATGAGCACCGTCGGGAAATCCCCGCGACCTAGCTAGTAAGCAAGGATCAAGGAGAGGAGGGTGGCAAATGATAAATTGGGAATCTATCCTTCTCACGCTTGAACGGATAGACACATACATAGTCGAGTTTTTCTTTATGATGACGATAATTTGACTAGGAAGCCGACATCCGATTTAGGACTCCTTTGTTTTATAGGATAGAAAAATATCAAAACAGAAAAGATGTAAGATTAGGATGTCATGTCGACTTGAATTCTATGAGAAGATAGATTCTTTTTGTAGCAAAGAAATTTTCCATAAGGTATGACCTAATGGATTCTTCCTATAAATTTTACACTACTCCTACAAGACTCTTATAGGATTAGTTCATACGAAATATAATCCTATGAATCATAACAACATGTGCTGCAATCAAATCCTATAAAAATTCTATGAATGAAAGGAGCCTAGGTACCTTCCATGTTTTAATGAATCTTATCATCTTCTCAAGCAACCGTGATATGGACCTGACAATGGACATGAGGTGAATGTACCTGGCTGATGTCACCTCACTCGGCTGATGTGTCCACAGCGCATGCTTTTGGGCATTGGCGACAATTCACCACACACCTAGGCAGTTCATCAGGCCGGCACTCTGCCGTTCCGGTGAAAAACGACCAAAACAAACCCTTTTAAAAAGCTTTGACAGAAAATAAAGTGAGTTTGAAATATTTCAAAAAATAACCCTATTGCATGATGCCTAAGTGTGGGGCGTCATCTTACATAGCATGACGCCTCGGTTAAAAGCACTGTGCAACCCTGCTGACCATGTCACGTCGACGAACGCGAGCCCATGCTATTTGCCAATGGCGCCCTGGGCTGAGATGTGGTACTCAGTACAATGGCGCCTTTATCCTGGGCGACATTCAACTGATGCGTATTTTACCATTTTCACTTGGAGACTTGGGGAGAGCTGGGTTTTACGATTGGTAGCATGCAATCTAGCCTGCCTAAAGCACATTGATTAACTCAGTTGAATAGAAAAGTGTAAAGTACGTCAAGCTCTACGCTGTGAAAGCGATGCCTCAAACTTTTTTTTGAACATCGGTGATGAGGTGTCTACCTTTTTAGGAATTGGGCATCGATAACGCTGTGGAAGGCCTAACAGGACTCCATGCATATGTAATGTGCCGCAGGCTACATGGAGGTACATACATCGTTGAAGAAGCTAGTAGATAGATACCTACAGCCTTGATGGACCTGGTGGCTCCATAGTAACCGAGTATATTGCAGACGGTTTTCTTCGTCAGGCATTGCAAGCGGATAGGAAGTAAGTGTTGAATATATAAGCAATTTATTATAAGATTTAATCCGAAATAACCAATAATAAAGCATGATGATAATTGTAGGAATTAACCTAATCATGCATACTAGCAGAATAGACGAACAGATCACATCTAACAAAGATAAAGAGATCACATCTATTCCAAACGCTAGTACAAGAAATTGTAACAGAAACTGGAAAAGATGGGTACAGATTGCATACGATGCTGCAGGAGGATTCACATTCGCGTTCAGATTTGCGTTGAGGTTCGCATTGGCGTTGGCACCAGCGTCGTTAGCCATGTCATCGATGTAGAGGCTGGTGATGTCGGGGAAGAAGTCCTCGTCGGGGAAGGAGTCGTCGGTCGACGTGATGCCGTCAGTAGTCGCGCAGAAGCGCTCCCCAAAAACCTGATCGCCCCTCACCCGTACAGGTTCACAAGAGACGGGGTTCCAGAGGCCTACTGTCCCGTCGTCCGGTGCACGCCGAAAGAGGGGATGGAGAAGGTGTAGCGGCGGCGCAAGGCTCTGGAGGCGAGAGACGGGATGAGATACGGCGTGATTAGGGTTTGCGCCTAAGCCTGCTTATATAGCGCCGGTCGGGTAAGACGTGGGGCGCAGTCCACGTCCGAGTTAGTAACAGCCCACGATCCAGAAAAACCGGAAACGGCTGATAAAGAAATAACTCGCGCAGTAATTTTCCCGAATAGCAAAAAGATAAGTAAGCTCGGCACCGAGGCACAATTTCGCAAACCGCGACGCGCGCGCGCGCCATGACGAGGCGAGGCGGGCGGCGGAGGAGGAGGAGCGCACGTGTAAGCCTCTCCTCTTCTCTTACTTTAGGAGGTAGTAGAACACCCCACTATATATATTGGTGTAACTCCCCTCAAACTAGCAAGGTGGGACTAAACTTTGGTGCCACCCCTTGCTAGGCATGAATGGGCCATGAGAATTTCAGAATTTGTATTGGGCTATGGGCTAAAGCCCACAACCAAATTCCAACAATCCCCCACAAAGTCTCATTGGCATATCTCATCACATCACATCAAATAATTCCAGAACATTGTTTATATACCGGTGCGAGGTGGAGACTGTTAAGTTGAACTTCCACTCAGAACTTTATGCTACACTAGATTGCAACTTGAATAGTGGACTATGCCCTGAACTACAAGTTTGGTGCGCACTAGTTTCACACAAAGCCTAGACCGATACTAGGCTGTCGCAAGGCTTCCCCGTGGTTTGGAGCTTATGCGTCATACTCCATGGCCTTTCATAAGTTTATTAGAGAGCACCCAATCCCCATAGACTGCGACGTTTGACAGTCAGACTCATATAGGTGTGTTCTTCAAAAGATGTTCTGCAGGACAACATCTTTGCTATAAACAAGCCACTTAGAACACATTAAGATAAATATCAACCTGCCATGTAGAATAGGAGAGTATTGCATCTATATGGAGTGGTAGTATAATGTAAGGATACTCTCCTCCCAGCTGACCAACAGCTTGTCTCCCAACTCTAATTCACGGGATCTCCGATCACATAGAGTGGGTTACCACTGTGGGCAACTCAAAATGTGGGTCTCAAACCCATCTCCCTCGATGCATTATCTATCACATTGCGTGATAGACCCTTTGTGAAGGGATCTGTCAGATTTTTAGATGTTTGGATATAATCTAACGCAATAACTCCGGAGTTTCTCATTTTCCTGATAGATTTCAGTCTCCTCTTCACATGTCTTGATGACTTCATATTATCCTCAGAACTGTTTACTTTGATGATCACAGTTTGATTATCATAGTTCATAGGAATTGTAGGTATAGGTTTTTCAACCACAGGCAAGTCCATCAATAGCTCTCGAAGCCACTCTACTTCAACAGTGGCTGTGTCTAATGCTGTGAGTTCTGCTTCCATAGTTGACCCCGTTAAGATGGTCTGCTTGCAAGACTTCCAGGAAACAGCACCACCACCAAGTGTAAACACATAACCACTTGTGGCCTTAGTCTCATCAGCATTAGAGATCCAATTTGAGTCACTATACCCTTCAAGTACCCTTGTATACCCAGAGTAGTGAATCCCATAGCTCGCAGTGCATTCAAATAACGCAAAACTCTTTCAAGAGCCTGCCAATGAATATCTCCAGGATTTGACACAAATCGACTCAACTTGCTAACAGCAAAAGAGATGTCAGGCCTCATAGCGCTGGCCAAATACATAAGCGAGCCTATAATCTGAGAATATCTCAGCTGATCTTTAGCATCCTTAGGATCTCCCTGGTTCTTTCGAACCAACATGCTAGGATCATATGGCGTTGGAGAAGACTTCCAGTCGCTATACCCAAAACGACTCAAGATCTTTTCCACATAGTGAGATTGAAGCAGTGTTATCCCACCATCGTCATCTTTCAGCAGCTTGATGTTCAAGATCACATCAGCCACTCCTAGATCTTTCATCTCAAATCAATGAGATAGAAAGTCTTTGACCTCCTTGATAACAACAAGACTGATACATCTCAAACGTATCTATAATTTTTGATGCTCCATGCTTGTTTTTACACCATTTGCCTATTGTTTCGTTACACTTAGTAGCATTTTTATGCATTTTCCAGAACTAACCTATTAACGAAGTGCCACAGTGCCAGTTTCCTGTTTTCTGCTGTTTTTGTGTTTCAGAAGTGATACACAGGAAATATTCTCAGAATTGGACGAAACAAGTTCCTGAAGTCTTATTTTATCCGGAAGCTTCCAGAGATCCGAAGGAGAGACGGAGAGGGGCCACCAGGGCCCCACACATAGGGCTGGCGCGGCCAGGGCCACCCATGTGTGAGGGAGCCTGGCTCCTCCTCTGACGACGCCCCTTCGCCTATAAATACCCCCCGACGGAAAAAACCTAAGGCCCCGATCAGTTTTCCAGAACACATCGCGATCCGCCGCCGCCGTCGACCCGAAGATCGGGAGGGTCCAGAAGCTCTTCCCGGCACCCTGCCGGAGAGGGGAATCGCCACCGGAGGTCTCCTTCATCGCCATGCTTGCCTCCGGAGCGATGAGTGAGTAGTTTACCTTGGACTATGGGTCCATAGCAGTAGCTAGATGGTTGTCTTCTCCACCATATGCTTCATGTTTAGATCTCATGAGCTGCCTTACATGATTGAGATCACCGTTATGTAATTCTACATGTTTGGTTTGTTGGGATCCAATGAATATTGGTGTTTATGATTAAGTTGCTGTACTGAATTATATCTTTTGTTATCTCTATGTTGTTTATGATCTTGCATGCTCTCCGTTGTTAGTAGCTATCTTGGCCGAGTAGTTGCTAGTGACTCCAAGAGGGGGTATTTATGCTCGATAGTGGGTTCATGCCTCTATTTCACCTGGGGGAGTGACAGAAACCTCTAAGGTGGTAGATGTGCTGTTGCTACTAGGGAGAAAACAACATTCATATGCTCAAGGGCATATGCTTTGTTTACATTACCCACTTTGCTTAATGCAATTATCTGTTGTTCACAACTTAATACTTCTAGGGTGTTCGGATTGATATCCCCGGGAGTGGATTATTAGTCATAGATGCAGTTGGATGGCGGTTTATGTATTTTGTTGTAATGCCCAGAGTAAATCTCATAGTGATCTTCTTGACATATCACATTATCTCTATTCTATCAATTGCCCAACTGTAATTTGTTTACCCAGCATGTGTTATTTTATCTATGGAGAGACACCACTAGTGAACTGTGGACCCCGGTCCTATTTCCATCATATTGCTATCACCTGTTTACTTTTCTTGTACTATTTATTTTACTCGCATACTATATTGTTTTCCACTCGATACGCTCATAACCTTTGTTTCAAGCAAACCGGTGAGATTGACAACCTCATCGTAATTTGGGAACAAAGTATTTGTTTGTGTGTGTGCAGGTTCCGCGACACCTTCAGTCGTCATTGTCTCTCCTCTCCTGATCGATAAACCTTGGTATCTTAACTGAGAGAAAACTAGCCGCTACACTCATCATACCTTCCTCTTGGGGTTCCCAACGGGCTGGTTATTCACCACGCACAAGGACTTACTGCTCCACACCAGCAGCCTCTTTTCTGGCGCCATCAACAAGTAGCAGCTTCTTTTCTGGCGCCATTGCCGGGGAGGAAGAGAAGACTTCTGCGAGGGGAGTTCTTCGCATACACATTCTTTACTTTGTTATTGTTTTGCTTTACTTTATTTATTTTACCTGCATTGCTTTTTATCAAAAACCCCAAAAAATTAGAATCCTTGGTAGTTGTTATTTCTTTACTTTAGTTTATCATGCTTTTCCCTAAGTTTGTTCTGAAGGACCTCTCAGTAGGTAGTGGTTCGATTATTGGCAAAAGTAACATTGAGGAGTTCTTTAATCACATTAGTATGCATGAGGAAGATGAGGAAAAGTCTTGGGTTGAGCTTGCTCCTAGTATTGAAGTTACTTCTGTTATATTAATTGACATGTTGGAAACTAGGTTTGCTAGTCTTAATCCTTTCATGCAATATATGTTCCTTAAGCTTCATGAAATTGAGGATCCCGAAAAGAAAGCTTTTATCTTGGAAACTTTGCGCCTAGAATTTAAGGATGTCATTGTTGAAGCTAGGAAAGTTCTTAAACATTTTAATAAACTTGGTTCACCTATAAAGGTTATTGATACTAATGATGAGGGGACCGAGATACCTATACCTTGCAAGCTTTTGGGATTGAGTGAAGCCTTCGAAAATAATTTTGCCTGGATTTGTCCTGAAAATCTTTTTGATGAGAATAGTGTACCAAAGCATGATCACAAAGGGTCTTCAAAAACTTATGTGGATGAAATAAAATGCCTTATTGACAAGACCTCTTCTGTTGATCTTAATGCTTCATCACTTGATAATACTTGATTCACAATATTCTGCGCCTAGCTCAAAGGCGTTAAAGAAAAGCACTCTTGGGAGATAACCCAATGTTTTCTTTTCAGTACTTTTTCTTTTATTTGAGTCTTGGAAGTCATTACTACTGTAATGACCGCTCCTTATCTTGTTTATTTCGTTTTTGTGCCAAGAGAAGCCTCTAATTTGAGTGAGGTAAAGATTTGGGGATGTTGCTGTCCTGAAACTGTTTTCGGTGCTGCACCGTAAAAATTCGTATAAATTCTCTGTTTATCTTTTGGACCTGCGATTTCTTGTGCATATGCCCCAGGTTATATCCAAATTTTTCTTAGTTTAACACTTTTTGATTTGAGCAACAGAAAATCCCTAAAAAATTCGACCTTTATCAGCTGTTCAGTTTTGACAGATTTCTGCCAATATTTGTGTTTGCCACTTTATCGCTTTCTTTTGAGTTCTTTTAATCATGGAACTTTTGGGGAGGTTGCTACAGTAGTATATGCTATATATGTGGTGGTTTTGAGTTGAAACCTGAAGCAAATAGAGGATTGATTATATGTTATGCTTGCACTAATGTTGCTAATAGAATTGTGTTTAGTTTTGTATGAAGGAAGTTTTCAAGTGTAGGGATTGGAGAATGACGAGATGAGTTGAAGAATGGACAAAATCTCAAGCTTGGGGATTCCCATGCATCACCCCAAGAAATATCCAAGAAGTACAAGCGTCAAAGCTTGGGGATGCCCCCGAGGCACCCCTTCTTCATCGGCAAAAATCAGGTCACCTTTCAAGACACTATATTTTTATTGCTTCATGCACTATGTGTTTTTCTTGGAGCGTCAGTTGTTTTAGTTTTATTAGTTGGTTTAGTTTGTTTGTTTTCTGCAATAAATGGTTGGACCCCAACAAATTTTCTTTTGGAGAAGTTGCTTGTTTTCATTTGCAAAGAACGCTCAGTTTTTCACTCTTATCGTTCATCAAGCATTCTTCTTTGTCTGCTACTGCTTTTGGTTTTCATTTTCGCCTTGATTTGTGTTCAGATCTTGTCATATCTTTTCATCAAGGTGTATTTTTGCCTCTGATCTTTATTGGTTTTCATCAAAAGAGGTGTCTTTAAAAATTTCAAATGGTGTTGGAAAAGAGAAAAAACTTTGTGCAAAATAGTGGTACAAGAAGGAGCTTGTGTAGACTGCGGCTTAGGCTTTCTCATGTCATGCTTGATGTCTTTTTGATAGTATGCTTAGTGGTTTTGCTGTAGCATAACTTTTCTCAAATAACTGAGATTGCTTAATTAGCCTTTGAAAAAATCATGCGTTGTTTTTATTGTATGGAAGCATTATTTTGGTTTTCTCCTTGATGCTTTATTTGGGTTGACTTGGCGCATGCTCACACATGTTAGACTCTTACAAAGTCGCCAATAGCCTTCATGATCATTTAGTTTTTGACTTTTGATGCCATCTTATGCTTCTTTTAATGTTGCTTTGTCGCTTTGCATGATTATGGCCATTATTGCTCTCTTAGTTGGTCGCTCCCAGTCTTTTGCTAGCCCTCGCCTTGTACTGAGTATGAGCTCTACTCGTGCATCCAACTCCTAAAAGCCAAAGTTTTCCAAAGTGTCCACCATACATACCTACTAGCAATTTGCTATTCCAAGTAAATTTGACTTGCTTTTATTTTCTCTTCAAATTAAACTCGTACCAGTGTTATGCAAAATTTGGTTAGTAAAGCTCTCACGAACCGAAAGGCACACTTTACTTTTTTCTGTTCTTAAAAATTTGACATTGTGGTCTCTTATGTTGAGTTGTTATGCTTGCAAGTTGTAAGTTGGATTCTAGCCCATCCATGCTGTCATGGGGCAAGCTTTCAACATTGCACTTCTTATTTGAGTTGATATCATGATCTTTTGTTTATGGATGCCCGCGGTGTGAAATGAATTGGGAATCTTGTGGGGATCATGGAGTTTGTATATGTGTTAGGGAAACACCGGGCCGCCAATCTAAGCCATGCATAATTCATGGTGGAAATTTGCAGCATACCCATGGTGAACATTCGACGACGCATCTCATAATAAAAAGCTAAACAAAAGGCAAATAAAAGAGATGTCGAGGTGTTCATTGTCTGCTTGTCCTGTCATTTTGGTGTGGGCTTGTTCCATGTCATCGGGCACGGAGGTACCCCATTGGCGGTTCTCAATGATATGCATATACTTACAATGACAAGAGCCTTGCTTGGGACTCTAAGTAAAGTAGCATGAGGTTTGGGTACTCGTATTCACGGGGCACGAGGTCTTCAACTTATGATTTGTCAAGCATATGCATCATAATTGTTCTCGCATTAACTTTAACCACTCAAGATGCTTATGATGGGGGCAATGAGAGCTCAAAGCCGGTAAGTACCATAATTTTTGAAGGTTATAAAACTTGCAATCACTGCTTCCCTCTGCGAAGGGCCTTTCTTTTACTTTTATGTTGAGTCACCACCTTCTTTCTTTATGCACCATTAAGAGAGCATAGTTGTCATTCTTAGTGTGATATGCATTGTCCCAAAGTTCATTGACTGATTCATATTATTGGTTTCACTTGTTCTTAAATTATTTGTATCTAGTCGCCCTCTTAAACTTGAAGGTGTCCTATGCATTTATGTTTTGCTCTCTTTGAAGGACAAGCTGAAAACCATTTGTATGTTTTTCTTTATGATTTGAACACATGTTTGACTTTCATTGTTTCATTTTCATGATCTTTTGTTTGTGTTCATTTGCATGTTTACAACATGGTTGCTAAGTTCTTATTGTCATGATTATATCTTCATGCCCATGTTTTAAGTTCTTATGATCCCAGCTCACCAATGCTTACATATATGATCAAGATTGTGTAGGTGCATGTCACCTCAAAAATTATTCTTTTGTTATCACTTACCTACTCGAGGACGAGCAGGAGTTAAGCTTGGGGATGCTTGATACGTCTCAAAGGTATCTATAATTTTTGATGCTCCATGCTTGTTTTTACACCATTTGCCTATTGTTTCGTTACACTTAGTGGCATTTTTATGCATTTTCCGAAACTAACCTATTAACGAAGTGTCACAGTGCCAGTTTCCTGTTTTCTGATGTTTTTGTGTTTCAGAAGTGATACACAGGAAATATTCTCGGAATTGGACAAAACAAGTTCCTGAAGTCTTATTTTATCCGGAAGCTTCCAGAGATCCGAAGGAGAGACGGAGAGGGGCCACCAGGGCCCCACACATAGGGCTGGCATGGCCAGGCCCCTGGCCGCGCCACCCATGTGTGAGGGAGCCTGGCTCCTCCTCTGACGATGCCCCTTCGCCTATAAATACCCCCCGACGGAAAAAACCTAAGGCCCCGATCAGTTTTCCAGAACACATCGTGATCCGCCGCCGCCGTCGACCCGGAGATCGGGAAGGTCCAGAAGCTCTTCTCGGCACCCTGCCGAAGAGGGGAATCGCCACCGGAGGTCTCCTTCATCGCCATGCTTGCCTCCGGAGCGATGAGTGAGTAGTCTACCTTGGACTATGGTTCCATAGCAGTAGCTAGATGGTTGTCTTCTCCACCATGTGCTTCATGTTTAGATCTCATGAGCTGCCTTACATGATTGAGATCACCGTTATGTAATTCTACATGTTTGGTTTGTTGGGATCCGATGAATATTGGTGTTTATGATTAAGTTGTTGTACTGAATTATATCTTTTGTTATCTCTATGTTGTTTATGATCTTGCATGCTCTCCGTTGTTAGTAGCTATCTTGGCCGAGTAGTTGCTAGTGACTCCAAGAGGGGGTATTTATGCTCGATAGTGGGTTCATGCCTCTATTTCACCTGGGGGAGTGACAGAAACCTCTAAGGTGGTAGATGTGCTGTTGCTACTAGGGAGAAAACAACATTCATATGCTCAAGGGCATATGCTTTGTTTACATTACACACTTTGCTTAATGCAATTATCTGTTGTTCGCAACTTAATACTTCTAGGGTGTTCGGATTGATATCCCCAGGAGTGGATTATTAGTCATAGATGCAGTTGGATGGCGGTCTATGTATTTTGTTGTAATGCCCAGAGTAAATCTCATAGTGATCTTCTTGACATATCACATTATCTCTATTCTATCAATTGCCCAACTGTAATTTGTTTACCCAGCATGTGTTATTTTATCTATGGAGAGACACCACTAGTGAACTGTGGACCCCGGTCCTATTTCCATCATATTGCTATCACCTGTTTACTTTTCTTGTACTGTTTATTTTACTCGCATACTATATTGTTTTCCACTCGATACGCTCATAACCTTTGTTTCAAGCAAACCGGTGAGATTGACAACCTCATCGTAATTTGGGAACAAAGTATTTGTTTGTGTGTGTGCAGGTTCCGCGACACCTTCAGTCGTCATTGTCTCTCCTCTCCAGATCGATAAACCTTGGTATCTTAACTGAGGGAAAACTAGCCGCTACACTCATCATACCTTCCTCTTGGGGTTCCCAACGGGCTGGTTATTCACCACGCACAAGGACTTACTGCTCCACACCAGCAGCCTCTTTTCTGGCGCCATCAACAAGTAGCAGCTTCTTTTCTGGCGCCGTTGCCGGGGAGGAAGAGAAGACTTCTACGAGGGGAGTTCTTCGCATACACATTCTTTACTTTGTTATTGTTTTGCTTTACTTTATTTATTTTACCTGCATTGCTTTTTATCAAAAACCCAAAAAAATTAGAATCCTTGGTAGTTGTTATTTCTTTACTTTAGTTTATCATGCTTTTCCCTAAGTTTGTTCTGAAGGACCTCTCAGTAGGTAGTGGTTCGATTATTGGCAAAAGTAACATTGAGGAGTTCTTTAATCACATTAGTATGCATGAGGAAGATGAGGAAAAGTCTTGGGTTGAGCTTGCTCCTAGTATTGAAGTTACTTCTTTTATATTAATTGACATGTTGGAAACTAGGTTTGCTAGTCTTAATCCTTTTATGCAATATATGTTCCTTAAGCTTCATGAAATTGAGGATCCCGAAAAGAAAGCTTTTATCTTGGAAACTTTGCGCCTAGAATTTAAGGATGTCGTTGTTGAAGCTAGGAAAGTTCTTAAACGTTTTAATAAACTTGGTTCACCTATAAAGGTTATTGATACTAATGATGAGGGGACCGAGATACCTATACCTTGCAAGCTTTTGGGATTGAGTGAAGCCTTCGAAAATAATTTTGCCTGGATTTGTCCTGAAAATCTTTTTGATGAGAATAGTGTACCAAAGCATGATCACAAAGGGACTTCAAAAACTTATGTGGATGAAATAAAATGCCTTATTGACAAGACCTCTTCTGTTGATCTTAATGCTTCATCACTTGATAATACTTGATTCACAATTTTCTGCGCCTAGCTCAAAGGCGTTAAAGAAAAGCACTCTTGGGAGATAACCCAATGTTTTCTTTTCAGTACTTTTTCTTTTATTCGAGTCTTGGAAGTCATTACTACTGTAATGACTGCTCCTTATCTTGTTTATTTCGTTTTTGTGCCAAGAGAAGCCTCTAATTTGAGTGAGGTAAAGATTTGGGGATGTTGCTGTCCTGAAACTGTTTTCGGTGCTGCACCGTAAAAATTCGTATAAATTCTATGTTTATATTTTGGACCTGCGATTTCTTGTGCATATGCCCCAGGTTATATCCAAACTTTTCTTAGGTGAACACTTTTTGATTTGAGCAACAGAAAATCCCTCAAAAATTCGACCTTTATCAGCTGTTCAGTTTTGACAGATTTCTGCCAATATTTGTGTTTGCCACTTTATCGCTTTCTTTTGAGTTCTTTTAATCATGGAACTTTTGGGGAGGTTGCTACAGTATTATATGCTATATATGTGGTGGTTTTGAGTTGAAACCTGAAGCAAATAGAGGATTGATTATATGTTATGCTTGCACTAATGTTGCTAATAGAATTGTGTTTAGTTTTGTATGAAGGAAGTTTTCAAGTGTAGGGATTGGAGAATGATGAGATGAGTTGAAGAATGGACAAAAGCTCAAGCTTGGGGATTCCCATGCATCACCCCAAAAAATATCCAAGAAGTACAAGCGTCAAAGCTTGGGGATGCCCCCGAGGCACCCCTTCTTCATCGGCAAAAATCAGGTCACCTTTCAAGACACTATATTTTTATTGCTTCATGCACTATGTGTTTTTCTTGGAGCGTCAGTTGTTTTAGTTTTATTAGTTGGTTTAGTTTGTTTGTTTGCGGCAATAAATGGTTGGACCCCAACAAATTTTCTTTTGGAGAAGTTGCTTGTTTTCATTTGCAAAGAACGCTCAGTTTTTCACTCTTATCGTTCATCAAGCATTCTTCTTTGTCTGCTACTGCTTTTGGTTTTCATTTTCGCCTTGATTTATGTTCAGATCTTGTCATATCTTTTCATCAAGGTGTATTTTTTCCTCTGATCTTTATTGGTTTTCATCAAAAGAGGTGTCTTTAAAAATTTCAAATGGTGTTGGAAAAGAGAAAAAACTTTGTGCAAAATAGTGGTACAAGAAGGAGCTTGTGTAGACTGCGGCTTAGGCTTTTTCATGTCATGCTTGATGTCTTTTTGATAGTATGCTTAGTGGTTTTGCTGTAGCATAACTTGTCTCAAATAACTGAGATTGCTTAATTAGCCTTTGAAAAAATCATGCGTTGTTTTTATTGTATGGAAGCATTATTTTGGTTTTCTCCTTGATGCTTTATTTGGGTTGACTTGGCGCATGCTCACACATGTTAGACTCTTACAAAGTCGCCAATAGCCTTCATGATCATTTAGTTTTTGACTTTTGATGCCATCTTATGCTTCTTTTAATGTTGCTTTGTCGCTTTGCATGATTATGGCCATTATTGCTCTCTTAGTTGGTCGCTCCCAGTCTTTTGCTAGCCCTCGCCTTGTACTGAGTATGAGCTCTACTCGTGCATCCAACTCCTAAAAGCCAAAGTTTTCCAAAGTGTCCACCATACATACCTACTAGCAATTTGCTATTCCAAGTAAATTTGACTTGCTTTTATTTTCTCTTCAAATTAAACTCTTACCAGTGTTATGCGAAATTCGGTTAGTAAAGCTCTCACGAACCGAAAGGCACACTTTACTTTTTTCTGTTCTTAAAAATTTAACATTGTGGTCTCTTATGTTGAGTTGTTATGCTTGCAAGTTGTAAGCTGAATTCTAGCCCATCCATGCTGTCATGGGGCAAGCTTTCAACATTGCACTTCTTATTTGAGTTGATATCATGATCTTTTGTTTATGGATGCCCGCGGTGTGAAATGAATTGGGAATCTTGTGGGGATCATGGAGTTTGTATATGTGTTAGGGAAACACCGGGCCGCCAATCTAAGCCATGCATAATTCATGGTGGAAATTTGCAGCATACCCATGGTGAACATTCGACGACGCATCTCATAATAAAAAGCTAAACAAAAAGCAAATAAAAGAGATGTCGAGGTGTTCATTGTCTGCTTGTCCTGTCATTTTGGTGTGGGCTTGTTCCATGTCATCGGGCACGGAGGTACCCCATTGGCGGTTCTCAATGATATGCATATACTTACAATGACAAGAGCCTTGCTTGGGACTCTAAGTAAAGTAGCATGAGGTTTGGGTACTCGTATTCACGGGGCACGAGGTCTTCAACTTATGATTTGTCAAGCATATGCATCATAATTGTTCTCGCATTAACTTTAACCACTCAAGATGCTTATGATGGGGGCAATGAGAGCTCAAAGCCGGTAAGTACCATAATTTTTGAAGGTTATAAAACTTGCAATCACTGCTTCCCTCTGCGAAGGGCCTTTCTTTTACTTTTATGTTGAGTCACCACCTTCTTTCTTTATGCACCATTAAGAGAGCATAGTTGTCATTCTTAGTGTGATATGCATTGTCCCAAAGTTCATTGATTGATTCATATTATTGGTTTCACTTGTTCTTAAATTATTTGTATCTAGTCGCCCTCTTAAACTTGAAGGTGTCCTATGCATTTATGTTTTGCTCTCTTTGAAGGACAAGCTGAAAACCATTTGTATGTTTTTCTTTATGATTTGAACACATGTTTGACTTTCATTGTTTCATTTTCATGATCTTTTGTTTGTGTTCATTTGCATGTTTACAACATGGTTGCTAAGTTCTTATTGTCATGATTATATCTTCATGCCCATGTTTTAAGTTCTTATGATCCCAGCTCACCAATGCTTACATATATGATCAAGATTGTGTAGGTGCATGTCACCTCAAAAATTATTCTTTTGTTATCACTTACCTATTCGAGGACGAGCAGGAGTTAAGCTTGGGGATGCTTGATACGTCTCAAAGGTATCTATAATTTTTGATGCTCCATGCTTGTTTTTACACCATTTGCCTATTGTTTCGTTACACTTAGTGGCATTTTTATGCATTTTCCGAAACTAACCTATTAACGAAGTGTCACAGTGCCAGTTTCCTGTTTTCTGATGTTTTTGTGTTTCAGAAGTGATACACAGGAAATATTCTCGGAATTGGACAAAACAAGTTCCTAAAGTCTTATTTTATCCGGAAGCTTCCAGAGATCCGAAGGAGAGACGGAGAGGGGCCACCAGGGCCCCACACATAGGGCTGGCATGGCCAGGCCCCTGGCCGCGCCACCCATGTGTGAGGGAGCCTGGCTCCTCCTCTGACGATGCCCCTTCGCCTATAAATACCCCCCGACGGAAAAAACCTAAGGCCCCGATCAGTTTTCCAGAACACATCGCGATCCGCCGCCGCCGTCGACCCGGAGATCGGGAAGGTCCAGAAGCTCTTCTCGGCACCCTGCCGGAGAGGGGAATCGCCACCGGAGGTCTCCTTCATCGCCATGCTTGCCTCCGGAGCGATGAGTGAGTAGTCTACCTTGGACTATGGTTCCATAGCAGTAGCTAGATGGTTGTCTTCTCCACCATGTGCTTCATGTTTAGATCTCATGAGCTGCCTTACATGATTGAGATCACCGTTATGTAATTCTACATGTTTGGTTTGTTGGGATCCGATGAATATTGGTGTTTATGATTAAGTTGTTGTACTGAATTATATCTTTTGTTATCTCTATGTTGTTTATGATCTTGCATGCTCTCCGTTGTTAGTAGCTATCTTGGCCGAGTAGTTGCTAGTGACTCCAAGAGGGGGTATTTATGCTCGATAGTGGGTTCATGCCTCTATTTCACCTGGGGGAGTGACAGAAACCTCTAAGGTGGTAGATGTGCTGTTGCTAATAGGGAGAAAACAACATTCATATGCTCAAGGTCATATGCTTTGTTTACATTACACACTTTGCTTAATGCAATTATCTGTTGTTCGCAACTTAATACTTCTAGGGTGTTCGGATTGATATCCCCGGGAGTGGATTATTAGTCATAGATGCAGTTGGATGGCGGTCTATGTATTTTGTTGTAATGCCCAGAGTAAATCTCATAGTGATCTTCTTGACATATCATGTTATCTCAATTCTATCAATTGCCCAACTGTAATTTGTTTACCCAGCATGTGTTATTTTATCTATGGAGAGACACCACTAGTGAACTGTGGACCCCGGTCCTATTTCCATCATATTGCTATCACCTATTTACTTTTCTTGTACTGTTTATTTTACTCGCATACTATATTGTTTTCCACTCGATACGCTCATAACCTTTGTTTCAAGCAAACCGGTGAGATTGACAACCTCATCGTAAGTTGGAAACAAAGTATTTTTTTGTGTGTGTGCAGGTTCCGCGACACCTTCAGTCGTCATTGTCTCTCCTCTCCTGATCGATAAACCTTGGTATCTTAACTGAGGGAAAACTAGCCGCTACACTCATCATACCTTCCTCTTGGGGTTCCCAACGGGCTGGTTATTCACCACACACAAGGACTTACTGCTCCACGCCAGCAGCCTCTTTTCTGGCGCCATCAACAAGTAGCAAAGACTGGTCCCGAAAATCAGTATATCATCAACATACAGACATAAGATGACTCCCTCGATGACCGTAAGCGGGGATTATGTTCCCGCACAAACGTTGATGATGGAGAGTCGATGAAGACGCACGTAGTCGACGTAGTTGTTCACTTGACGTAGTCGACATAGTGGTTCACTTGACGATCACAAGATCGTGTACATGGCGCCACAAGTGGCAGCGCCCCCGTGCTCGGTCACACGTACAGCTCGACGTCGACTCCTCCACGCCCTCGGTCCAGCGGGGCAGCGGAAGAAGGGATCCGCCGGACACTCCACCACACACTTCTCCAAGTGTATGAACTATGAACTACAAATCCGGCAGAGCTTCGCTAAGCTGAGGCGGATATTGGGCAGCAACTATGCGAGGGAGGGGAGGATCAAGAAGTGTGTCACATGGAGGAGAGGGAGGGGTTTATATAGGGGAGGAGGGGGCAGCCCCCAAGGGGGGGTGCACCGGCCCCAAGGAGGAGTTCCTCCTCCTCATCATGGTGGTAACCCCCTCTTCATTCCCTTCATGGTGGTAACCCCCTCATCAACATGAGGTAACCCCCATTTTAATTTTGCATGACATTCATGCCAATTAAAATTCACACTTATTGATTTAATAAAACATTTTAATTTCTTTAATATTTTTTAATTCATTCAATTAACAAATATTAACAAATACACCCTTGAGTTATTTTGATATCCTGAAACCGTTTCAGTGCTTTTCTAAAACAACCCTTATGATGTCCTATAATTCGATCGGAGTATCGTATCCACTCAAAAACGACGGCGAACCTTAAGTGTGTCACCCTACGGTTTGTGAATAACGTGGACATGATCGAGACTCCTTTCCGATCAATAATCAACAGCGGAATCTGGAAATCCATGATGACTCCCAATTACTCAACGATGAACTAGTGATCGTGTAAACCAATAATGAACATAGTTAATTCCTTTTGTCTCACGATATTATTACTTGTCCGAGATCCGATCATTTGGTATCAACCATACCTAGTTCGATCTCGTTCCCGACAAGTCTCTTTACTCGTTCCATGATAATGCATTCCTGTGACCTAGTCACATGCTTGCAAGCGATTCTAATGCAATATCACCGAGAAGGGCCCAGAGAATATCTTCCCGTCATCGGGTCGGACAAATTCCACTCTTGATCCATGAGCCTCAACTAATACTTTCAGAATACCCAAATCAACCTTTATAATCACCCTGTGACGGTGTGATGTTTGATATCATCAAAGCACTCTTCTGGTATCAGTGATTAACATGATCTCATGGTCCGAGGATTAGAACTATTTCGTATGAGTTTGATATAGCAATGAACTTGATGACTTGATCGTATTGCTATTCGTACTATGGGTGTGAGTGTTCATCACATCATTCTTCCAATGATATGACCCCGTTATTAACAACATCCAATGTTCATGATCAGGAAACCTTGATCATTGGTTAATCAATGAGCTAGTATAAAAGAGAGGCTTTACTAGGAACCCTTTTAGTTTATTAATCACACAAGTATTAATATTTCCGATTAATAAAATTCTAGCATGAGAAATAAACATCTATTATGAACACAAAATAATATAATAACAACTTTATTATTGCCTCTTGATACGTCCATTTTGCATCACTATTTTGTATCATAATTTACTGTTATTCATTGATATATTTCGTATTTAGAGTTGATACTTATGTTATTTCCTTTGTTTTCACATGTTTGATGATCTTTGGAGGAGTTGCTGCCAGAGTCAGGATTCTGCTGGAAAAAGGACCATCAAGGGACCATATTTTAAAGATTAGGAAAATTCTAGAAAAATACTAGGAAATTATATTTTCCCAGAAGACTCAGGAAGCCAGAAGGAGGAGTCGAGAGGAGCCAGGGGGCCACACGCCAGTGTGGCGCGGCCAGACCCCTGGCCGCGCCAGCCCTGTGTGAGGCCGTCCTGGCCCACTTCTAGTCTTGCCCCTCCGTGTACTTCATCATCCCCGAAAATCTTAGTCAGGGGGGCTCAGAGTTAGACACCGCCGCCTCTGCGGGGCGGAAAACACCAGAGAGAGAAAAGCTCTCCGGCAGGCAGAAATCTGCCGGGGAAATTCCTTCCCGGAGAGGGGAGATCATCGCCATCGTCATCACCATCACACCGGACTTCATCGGGATCATCATCATCATCTCCATCACCAGCACCTTCATCTCCACCATCACCATGCCATCCCGCTGTAACATCTTGAGTTGGATCTTGCTATATTCATAGGGGAAACTTTCCCGGTGTTGATTACTCTTGTAGTTGGTGCTATTGAGTGGAACCATTGAATTAAGGTTTATGTTCAGATTGTTATTTACCATTATTTCACCTCTGATCATGATCCATATGATGTCTTGTGAGTAGTTCGTTTAGTTCTTGAGGACATGGGAGAAGTCAAAATGTTAGTAGTGAATTATTGTTGAGAAATATTTAATAGTTTGATATTGTTGTGGTGCTATTTTACTAGTGGTGTCATGTGAACGTCGACTACATGATACTTCACTATTTATGGGCCTAGTGAGATGCATTGTGTATTTGGCTACCGATTGTGGGGTTGCTGGAGTGACAGAAACCTAAACCTCCATTGGAAAACCATTGCACCAGGGAGCGTAGGATCTTAGAGTTTAAGGTTGTGGTTAGATTTATCTTAATTACTTTCTTGTATTTGCGGATGCTTGCAAGGGGTATAATCACAAGTGTGTATTTATCCTAGTAAGGGTAGTGCGCTAGCACAGGTTCACCCCCATAACACCTATCAAACCAATAAAGACTATTGGCTTTATGAAGCGAAAGCTCTTGACAGAAACTCCCGTGTGTCCTCGAGAACGTTTGGTTATTATAAATACACAACTGGCTTGTCCTTTGCTGAAGAAAGGATTGGGCCACTTGCTGCAATTGTTACTACTGTCTTTTATTTACTCGCACTTTATTTACTCGTATTATCAAATATCCTTGAAAACCTGTTTGCTAGTATTTACAGTGATTCCTTGATCAAAACTGCTCATCAACACCTTCTGCTCCTCGTTGGGTTTGACACTCTTATTTATCGAAAGTACTACGATACACCCCCTATACTTGTGGGTCATCAAGACTATTTTTTGACGCCGTTGCCGGGGAGTGTAGTGCTATTGAAGAGTGGAATTGGTAAAGGTAACCATCGCTGTGAGTATCGTTTTTATTTTTTATTTTATTCTGCTATGGAGAACTCTCCATTTGGTTTCCTATTTGGAAACACATCTACTACTACTGCTGCACATGTGGATGAACCACCACCACCGCCTGCTGAAATTGATCCTTTTAAAATACCTATGAAAATTGTTGGGCGTATTATAGATAACTGCTATTCAGGAGATGGAACTATCCATCCGGGTGATCTCTTATTATTTATACATGAATTATGCGAGTTGTTCAGATGTGCAGGTATTTCACCAAGCCAGGTCAAGAAGAAACTATTCTCATTATCATTGAAAGGCAAAGCTGAAGAGTCTTTACCGTATGTCGATATTGTAATCTATATCGGACCCTACCCGATCCTCGAGACCTGGCCACCTATATAAAGGGGCCAGGAGGGGATGGTGTAGGCCAGATTGAAAGCAAGCCAGGTTGAACACCCAAGTTTACTTTCGATACACACCTATTTCGACTAACTTTACCTTCGAGTTCATCCGATGCCCTATCTCCCCGATCCTAAGTCCTTCATCTAGGACATTTGTCGAGTTTAACCCTCGTCAATTGGCGCCGACCGTGGGGATCTCGGGCGTCGGAATCATGAATTCGACGGCTTTTTTGCTTTTAGCCAACAGCAGTTCAGAAGTCGACGAAAGTCAAGAGGTGGAACTAGCAATTGGAAGTTTGAGCATCCTCATCGGGCCATCGGGTTCATCCCGCCTCTCGGATTCGACAAAACCAGATCTGTCGGCAAGCAAGCCCGAAACAGAGGAAACATTGGAGTCATCAGAAGGCTCTTCCAGTGAGGTAAACTCGCCGGTCAGCTCAGAAAAAGCATCAATCGCAGAAAGCGACGAAATTCAGGAAAATTTCGAATCAGAAGAAAAAGCGTGTCAGACGCACAACAACGCAAAGGATTTCGCCATAGGAAGCAGCGGCGTCTCCAAAGTACATCAGTTATGCGTCATTATCACTGAAGCAGAAGAAGGAAACAACAGCGAAGGAAATAAAAAGGTCGACAGGCAAGTCGACAAAGTGAAAGATCACAACAAAAAGGAAAAAGAGAAAGTCCATGTCTCGGCTGGTGAATGGAGAATGATTAAGTCAGCCATTAATCATGGTACAGAAGTACCCGAGGGATCGAGAAGAGAAGTTCTAATGGGATATCAGTATGCACTATACCAACACAAGAAGAAACTAAGGGAGGAAAGAGACATGGTGTTTCAAGACAACAACAGTATATCAAGGGAGGAATACTGGGAAGACCATAGTGAAGATTTAGAATATAGCAGAGAGAGGCGCGGAGATCCAAAACACAACAGGGAGGCGACAGCATGCGGCAGAGAAGAAGGGTACTCAAGGAGCCCCACCCCGCAGCTAGAAGAGGAGGAAGATGACTTAATACAAAGAACGGCAGAGGCAGCATTGGTAGCAGCACAAGCATATTTACTAGCTACAAGACCAGAGCATGGAGACCCGCGAGAAGATATGCACCGAGCCGCGATACGAAGCCTCGGAATAGTGGAAGGTAAGATCAGGGAACAAGGCCCAGAGAAGAAGTCGACAAGCTACAAGGGAAGCGGCAAGGGGAAGTTCAGATATAATCGCTCAGACGATGACTATAGTAAGTCATTAGAAGAGGAAAAGCGACAGAAAAGGAAGGAGGATGCAAGAAGTATAATAGCACAAGCTCGAGTAAACAAGTCATGACATGCTTGGAGGGAAGAAAATTACGAAGACGACAATAAAGATATGGGTGCGTTATGCTTTACCCGCAGGGTTCGCAAAACGCGGGTACCCAAAGGATTCAAACTACCACACGACCAGAACAAGTACGATGGGTCACAAGAACCTACCTTGTGGCTATCAGATTATCTACAGGCAGTACAGATACTAGGAGGAACAAAGGCGACTGCAATGCAAAGTTTGCAGCTACATCTCACCGGCGCCGCATGGTCCTGGTTGAACACCCTACGTGATGAATCCATTGGAAGCTGGGGGGAACTCGAAAGTCAATTCACAAGAAATTTTCGTTCCACCTACAAGCGCCCAGCATCACTGGAAGAAGTTAAAGCATGCGTGCAGAAGAAAGGCGAAACGCTACGTTCTTATATACAACGCTGGAGTATAATCAAAAACTTAGCAGAAGACGTCTCCGACGAACGAGCAATAGACGCCTTTTCGGAAGGACTTCGTCGCTCAGATCTTGTGGAAGAAATAGGAAGAATAAGACCTACGACAGTAGCGGAGCTAATGGAACAAGCTAACAAATTCGCTGATGGAGAGGACGCGTATAACAACAAAAGAGGACGATCGCCAGAAGTCGACAGAACAAGTCGACAAAGGAGGCGACACCGCAGCAGGGATAATCAAGGAAGGCGAAGTCAGGTAGCCACGGGTTACAGGCTAGAAGAAGAGGAAGGGTATGAGAGTAGGAAGTTCCAGGCAAAAGGAGTAGAAAAATCAACATACTCCGGCCCCTCAGCCGAGGATATGCTATACGGACCTTGTCGAATCCACTATGCGTATCTCGACGGAAAAAGGGTTTCAAATCACCAGATGAAGGATTGCAGAACATTCTTAAGGTTGCAAAGCGCCATGGGCTCAAGCTAAGAAGGGAGGCAAGGAGAAAGACATAGAAGTCAAGGATATCAAATGCAAAGGCTAGTAAAGCACTTAGAGTCGAAAGTATACATATCAGCCATGATTCAACCGGTGCCCAAGTCAAAGAAAGAGCGAAAAAGCATATCCAGGCAAGTAAACCTAGCAATATCGTCACCACCAGCTACCACAGAGTACCTACGATGGTCAGAGCAACCAGTCAAGTTCACTAGAGCAGACCACCCAAGGAAAGTTCCCAGGCCAGGCCACTCGCCTATGGTTCTAAAAGCGCAAATAGGAGGGTACGACATCAGAAGAGTGTTCATGGATGCAGGGAGCGGCATAAATTTAATATATGCTAGAACACTAAAGGCAATGTGCATCTCGCTGACGAGTTTGAAGCCAACAGATTGCTCTTTTCACGGAATAGTACCAGAAGCAGCGAACTACCCTTTGGGAAGAATAGAACTCGATGTCTGCTTTGGCAGCAGCGAAAATTATAGTAGAGAGAAACTGGAGTTCGAAGTTATGGATTGGCCGTCACAATATCATGCAATCCTGGGGCGCCCAGCATTTGCAAAATTCATGGCAGTACCACACTACGCGTATCTCACGTTAAAAATTCCAGGGCCCAAAGGAATAATTACAGTACAAGGGAGCTTTGAAGTAGCCAACACATGCGACAGAGAATTCAACAAGATGGCACAAACCTTCGGCATGACAGCAGAATATGAGAGGTTAAAAGGAGAAACAGATCATAATGTGCTACCCGACGTTGGACGATCCCTGCCAGACAAGGCTTTCGACACAACGCAGGACTCAAAGAAAATTCAGGTCCACCCTACTGATCCAAACAAGACAACATCAATTGCGGTGAACTTGGATCCTGCATAGGAAGGCGCGCTTGTCAAGAGCGCTTGGGTAGAACTACGCCCAATGCAGCAACTCAAGAAACTCCTTTCTTCTTGGTCCATGGCGCAGAAGTCGTGCTTCCAGTCGAAGTTACACACGAGGCTCCAAGAGTGACAGCATATGACGAGTCGACGTCGACAGAAGCATTGCAAGACGACGTCGATGCGCTAGATGAAGCAAGAGACAAATCATTAGAAAGGGCTATGCAATATCAACAAAGCTTACGAAACTACCATAGTAGTCGAGTTCATCCACGATCCTTCGTGGTGGGAGACCTTGTTTTGCGACTCAGGCAAGACAGCCACGGGAAACTGGAGTCCCCTTGGGTGGGACCTTACATCGTCACTGAAGTAATACCAGGAGGTGCATATCGACTACAAGATAAGAAGACTGGGAAGGACAAGAGCAACCCGTGGAATGCAGAACAGCTACGACGTTTTTACGTGTAGACTAAATATAGAGGTATCAATATATTCGAGTTAGCCTTCTGAACCCAGAACATGAGGCCACAGGTCGGGTTCTTTGGGTTGAACTCGACAAAATTGTATAATTCTTTTACTTCTCCGCTCGGGGGCTTCGACCCCTGGGTCGTACGAAAAGAATTATTATGGCAAGATGGAGGCTTTTCTTCATTGTAAGGTTGTTTAGACAACCCGATGAATATTGAGAGAACTTGGTTCATAAGAAGAACCTGATATTATTCCTACCTTTTTTGGTTCGCAAAGAGCCCGATATATGGAAAACATACCTCAGAACATGACTTGTTCTCATGGTACTAGCAAAAGACATCGACACCAAGTACGAATATTCATTACAGACAAGCATGGTAGCAAGGACATGATCAAATGAAATTACATAAAAAAACATAGCAAGTCCTAATAGAAGCAGACTTCAAGCTTCATACTCCTTCTGGCAAAGAGTGCCATCGTAGATCTTCACGTCAAACTTCGACGTACCGATATGGAAGTCGAAGGCCATGAAGAAGCCTTGATGGATGTCGTGATCCTCAGCAAACTGCGACCAGCCACCCCTGAAGTACTGCTCGCCGTCGCCATCATACCACACCTCCACCTCGTATGGGACGCCACCGCCAGACTGTTCGCGGAGAACCGCCTCTCGCAGTTTGCGGCCATCCATAAACTTTGTAAAATTCAGCGGCAGGCGCTGAATCTCACGGCACTGCGCCATGGCAATGCAAAGGAAGAAGAAGATTTGAGGAGGAGCAGCGGGAGCGGCAGGAGCAGCAGTAGGACGAGCAGCAGGACCTGGAGCGGCGCCAGTCACCTTGGGCTTGTTCTTGCTACCAAGAGGGCGGCCGGGACGACGCTTAGCCGGAGCGTCCGAAGAAGTTCCCACGGTGGCCGGTGTGGTGTTCTTGTTCTTGCTTCCACGAGGGCGACCCCGACCTCGTGGCGCCACCGGGGAGCCAAGGGTCAGACGAGAACCTTCAGCATCAGCCATGAGCACAACAGAAAATCCTTGGAAAAACCCTAGACGGAGGAAGAAGATGATGCGGCGGAGGAGGAGTCTGATTAGGGTTTTTTACCTTAATCAGCAGGTGCTTTATTTATAAGCACGTACTATTGGGCCTTCGGGCTACAGCAAAGCCCGCGAACATAATTTACAACAGGAGTTAAATTCTGCGCACAGCAGACGATAATATCAAAGAAGAAGAAAAGGAGATTATGCGATATGAAAACCTCGACTTGGACTCGGGGGCTCGTCAATAGTAAGATGTTCACAGAAGAAAGAAGAGCTGAACTTTGAGCCTATGCTTGACTACAAGTCGCCAAACATAGCCTCGGGGGCTACTCCCATCGGGAGCGCTGAGCGCGCACCCGATAGAGATGAAATAGTCAATATTGGAGATGCGGAAGGATAAGCATACAAACTTCGACTACATAGTCGACAAAATGAAAAGAGATTACTCCCATCGGGAGCAAAGAAGATTAATTTAAAATCCAAAATTCTTCAGTTTTATCAGTTAAAAATTTGGCTGCGAATATAAGATTCTCGAGTTGCGTTATCGCAACGAAACTCGAATGTCGTGATTTATCACGAAGGTAAGACCCCGGGATCCATCCTGTGTGGCCTGGTATACGCACATGGATGCGCTCTGCTAGTATGTATCCGTGTCTACGACGCGAAGAAAATCCTGGTGGACGCACTGGGTACCCTGAGAACCACTGGGATTCATTCTTTGTAAGTCCTAAATGAGGCAAAAGAGTGGATTTGACCGGTATCCCGAATTCAAGTCCAAGGGGATTGAATTTGAAGTAGGTGACAAGTATCTGTTCCGGCAGTTAACTGACCTCTTGATCCGTCAGAGTTGTCAGGCTTGCTCATCAAAACCCCTTGCAAAAGAATATCATTAAAATAAGTCGAAAAGACTAAGTCAAAGATTTGAAGATAAGAAGTCAAAGATTTGAAGATTAGAGATTCAACCTGAATCTACAATTCTGGTAGAATCTCAGGGGCTACTGACAAGGGTATAGATAATAGAGCCTGTTAGTTGAGTACCCCTGAGGCCCGTTAAGCTAGGCCCAATTGTAATGATAGTCGAATACGAGTCTTTACCGTATGTCGATATTGTAATCTGTATCGGACCCTACCCGATCCTCGAGACCTGGCCACCTATATAAAGGGGCCAGGGGGGACGGTGTAGGCCAGATTGAAAGCAAGCCAGGTTGAACACCCAAGTTTACTTTCGATACACACCTATTTCGACTAACTTTACCTTCGAGTTCATCTGATGCCCTATCTCCCCGATCCTAAGTCCTTCATCTAGGACATTTGTCGAGTTTAACCCTCGTCAGGTATCGACTACTCCAAGATGGTCCATCTATGGCATGGGAGGATATTGTACCTCTCTTTTATTCTAAGTTTTATCCTCCAAGTGAAATTCATAAAGATCGTAACCGAATATATAATTTTTGGCCTCATGATGGAGAGAGTATTGCCCAAGCGTGGGGGGAGATTGAAGTTACTAATGCTCAAATGCCCCATTCATGAGTGATACGTCTCCAACATATCTATAATTTTTGATGCTCCATGCTTGTTTTTACACCATTTGCCTATTGTTTCGTTACACTTTGTGGCACTTTTATGCATTTTCCAGAACTAACCTATTAACGAGTTGCCACAGTGCCAGTTTCCTGTTTTCTGCTGTTTTTGTGTTTCAGAAGTGATATACATGAAATATTCTCGGAATTGGACAAAACAAGTTTCTGAAGTCTTATTTTACCCGGAAGCTTCCAGAGATCCGAAGGAGAGTAGGAGGGGGGCCACTAGGGGCCCCATACGCAGGGGTGGCGCGGCCAGGCCCCTTGCCACGCGGGCCCCGCGTGAGGGCACCTGGCTCCTCCTCTGACGATGCCCCTTCGCCTATAAAGACCCCCCGACGGAAAAAACCTAAGTACCCGATCAGATTTCCAGAACACATCGTGATCCGCCACCACCATTGACCCGAAGATCGGGAGGGTCCAGAAGCTCTTCCCGGCACCCTGCCGGAGAGGGGAATCGCCATCAGAGGTCTTCTTCATCGCCATGCTTGCCTCTAGAGCGATGAGTGAGTAGTCTACCTTGGACTATTGGTCCATAGCAATAGCTAGATGGTTGTCTCCTCCACCATGTGCTTCATATTTAGATCTCATGAGCTGCCCTACATGATTGAGATCACCGTTATGTAATTCTACATGTTTGGTTTGTTGGGATCCGATGAATATTGGTGTTTATGATTAAGTTGTTGTACTAAAATATATCTTTCATTATCTCTATGTTGTTTATGATCTTGCATGCTCTCCGTTGTTAGTAGCTATCTTGACCAAGTAGTTGCTAGTGACTCCAAGAGGGGGTATTTATGCTCGATAGTGGGTTTATGCCTCTATTTAATCTGGGGGAGTGACAGAAACCTCTAAGGTTGTAGATGTGCTGTTGCTACTAGGGAGAAAACAACATTCATATGCTCAAGGGCATATGCTTTGTTTACATTACACACTTTGCTTAATGCAATTATCCGTTGTTCGCAACTTAATACTACTGGGGTGTTCGGATTGATATCCCCGGGAGTGGATTATTAGTCATAGATGCAGTTGGATGGCGGTCTATGTATTTTGTTGTAATGCCCAGAGTAAATCTCATAGTAATCTTCTTGACATATCACGTTTATCTTTATTCTATCAATTGCCCAACTGTAATTTGTTTACCCAGCATGTGTTATTTTATCTATGGAGAGACACCACTAGTGAACTGTGGACCCCGATCCTATTTACATCATATTGCTATCACCTGTTTACTTTACTCGTACTGTTTACTTTACTCGCATACTATATTGTTTTCCACTCGATACGCTCATAATCTTTGTTTCAAGCAAACCGGTGAGATTGACAACCTCATCGCAAGTTGGGAACAAAGTACTTGGTTGTGTGTGTGCAGGTTCCGCATCACCTTCAGTCGTTTGCCTCTCCTCTCCTGATCGATAAACCTTGGTTTCTTAACTGAGGGAAAACTAGCTGCTATACTCATCATACCTTCCTCTTGGGGTTCCCAACGGGCTGGTTATTCACCGAGCACAAGGACCATCTGCTCCCACGTCAACTTGGCACCAGCAGCCTCTTTTCTAGCACCGTTGCCGGGAAGGAAGAGAAGACTTCTGCGACGGGAGTTTCTTGCACACGCATCCTTTACTTTGTTATTGTTTTGCTTTACTTTATTTATTTTACCTGCATCATTTTATATAAAAACCCAAAAAAATAGAATTCTTGGTAGTTGTTATTTCTTTACTTTAGTTTATCATGTTGATCCCTAAGTTCGTTCTGGAGGACCTCTCAGTAGGTAGTGGTTCGATTATTGGCAAAAGTAACATTGAGGAGTTCTTTAATCACATTAGTATGCATGAGGAAGTTGAGGAAAAATCTTTGGTTGAGCTAGCTCCTAGTATTGAAGTTGCTTCTGCTTATTTGATTCACATGTTAGAAGCTAGGTTTGCTAGTCTTAATCCTTTTATGCAATATATGTTCCATAAGCTTCATGAAATTGAGGATCCCGAAAAGAAAACTTTTATCTTGGAAACTTTGTGTTTGGAATTTAAGGATGTCGTTATTGAAGCTAGGAAAGTTCTTAAACATTTTAATAAACTCGGTTAACCTATAACGGTTATTAGTACAAATGATGACGGGGCCGAGATACCTATACCTTGCAAGCTTTTGGGATTGTGTGAAGCTTTCAAAAATAATTTTGACTGGATCTGTCCTGAAAATCTTTTTGATGAAGATAGTGTACCAAAGCATGATCACAAAGGGTCTTCTAAAACTTATGTGGATGAAATACAATGCCTTATTGACAAGACCTCTGTGGTTGATCTTAATGCTTTATCACTTGATGTTACTTGATTCGCAATTTTCTGCGCCTAGCTCAAAGGCGTTAAAGAAAAGCACTCTTGGGAGATAACCCAATGTTTTCTTTTCAGTACTTTTTATTTTATTTGAGTCTTGGAAGTCATTACTACTGTAATGACCACTCCTTATCTTGTTTATTTCGTTTTTGTGCCAAGAGAAGCCTCTAATTTGAGTGAGGTAAAGATTTGGGGATGTTGCTGTCCTGAAACTGTTTTTGGTGCTGCACCGTAAAAATTCGTATAAATTCTCTGTTTATCTTCTGGACCTGCGATTTTCTTGTGCATATGCCCCAGGTTATATCCAAACTTTTGTTAGTTGAACACTTTTTGATTTGAGCAACAGAAAACCCCTCAAAAATTTGACCTTTGTCAGCTGTTCAGTTTTGACAGATTTCTGCCAATATTTGTGTTTGCCACTTTATCACTTTCTTTTGAGTTCTTTTGATCACGGAACTTTTAGAGAAGTTGCTACAGTAGTATTTACTATATATGTGGTGGTTTTGAGTTGAAAAATGAAGCAAAAATAGGTTGATTATATGTTATGCTTACACTAATGTTGCTAATAGAATTGTGTTTAGTTTTGTATGAAGGAAATTTTCAAGTGTAGGGATTGGAGAATGATGAGATGAGTTGAAGAATGGACAAAAGCTCAAGCTTGGGGATGCCCATGCATCACCCCAAGAAATATCCAAGAAGTACAAGCGTCAAAGCTTGGGGATGCCCCCGAGGCACCCCTTCTTCATCGGCAAAAATCAGGTCACCTTTCAAAACACTATATTTTTATTGCTTCATGCACTATGTGTTTTTCTTGGAGCGTCAGTTGTTTTAGTTTTCTTAGTTAGTTTAATTTAGTTTGTTTGCTGCAATAAATGGTTGGACCCCAACAAATTTCTTTTGGAGGAGATGTACTCGTTTTCATTTGCAAAGAACGCTCTAGTTTTCACTCTTATAAAAAATCGAGTGTTCTTCTTTTTCTGCTACTGCTTTTGGTTTTTGTTTTTGCCTTGATTTGCATTCAGACCTTGTCATATCTTTTCATCAAGGTGTATTTTTGCCTCTGATCTTTATTGTTTTTCATCAAAAGAGGTGTTTATAAAAATTTCAAATGCTGTTGGAAAAGAGAAAAAGCTTTATGCAAAATAGTGGTACAAGAAGGAGCTTGTGTAGACTGCGGCTTAGGCTTTCTCATGTCATGCTTGATGTCTTTTTGATAGTATGCTTAGTGGTTTTGCTGTAGCATGACTTGTCTCAAATAACTGAGATTGCTTAATGAGCCTTTGAAAAAATCATGCGTTGTTTTTATTGTATGGAAGCATTATTTTGGTTTTCTCCTTGATGCTTTATTTGGGTTGACTTGGCGCATGCCCACACATGTTAGACTCTTACAAAGTCGCCAATAGCCTTCATGATCATTTAGTTTTTGACTTTTGATACCATCTTATGCTTCTTTTAATGTCGCTTTGTCGCTTTGCATGATTATGGCCATTATTGCTCTCTTAGTTGGTCGCTCCCAGTCTTTTGCTAGCCCTTGCCTTATACTGAGTATGAGCTCTACGCATGCATCCAACTCCTAAAAGCCAAAGTTTTCCAAAGTGTCCACCATACATACCTACTAGCAATTTGCTATTCCAAGTAAATTTGACTTGCTTTTATTTTCTCTTCAAATTAAACTCTTACCAGTGTTATGCGAAATTCGGTCAGTAAAGCTCTCACAAACCGGAAGGCACACTTTACCTTTTTCCTGTTCTTAAAAATTTGACATTGTGGTCTCTTATGTTGAGTTGTTATGCTTGCAAGTTGTAAGTTGGATTCTAGCCCAGCCATGCTGTCATGGGCAAGCTTTCAACATTGCACTTCTTATTTGAGTTGATATCGTGATCTTTTGTTTATGGATGCCCGCGGTGTGAAATGAATTGGGAATCTTGTGGGGATCATGGAGTTTGTATATGTGTTAGGGAAACGCCGGGCCGCCAATCTAAGCCATGCATAATTCATGGTGGAAATTTGCAGCATACCCATGGTGAATATTCGACGACGCATCTCATAATAAAAAGCTAAACAAAAGGCAAATAAAAGAGATGTCGAGGTTTTCATTGTCTGCCTGTCCTGTCATTTTGGTGTGGGCTTGTTCCATGTCATCGGGCACAGAGGAACCCAATTGGCAGTTCTCAATGATATGCATATACTTACAATGACAAGAGCCTTGCTTGGGACTCTAAGTAAAGTAGCATGAGGTTTAGGTACTCGTATTCACGGGGCACGAGGTTTTCAACTTATGATTTGTCAAGCATATGCATCATAATTGTTCTCGCATTAACTTTAACCATTCAAGATGCTTATGATGGGGGCAATGAGAGCTCAAAGCCGGTAAGTACCATAATTTTTGAAGGTTATAAAACTTGCAATCACTGCTTCCCTCTGCGAAGGGCCTTTCTTTTACTTTTATGTTGAGTCACCACCTTCTTTCTATATGCACCATTAAGAGAGCATAGTTGTCATTCTTAGTGTGATATGCATTGTCCCAAAGTTCATTGATTGATTCATATTGTTGGTTTCACTTGTTCTCAAATTATTTGTATCTAGTCGCCCTCTTAAACTTGAAGGTGTCCTATGCATTTATGTTTTGCTCTCTTTGAAGGACAAGCTGAAAACCATTTGTATGTTTTTCCTTATGATTTGAACACACGCTTGACTTTCATTGTTTCATTTTCATGATCTTTTGTTTGTGTTCATTTGCATGTTTACAACATGGTTGCTAAGTTTCTTATTGTCATGATTATATCTTCATGCCCATGTTTTAAGTTCTTATGATCCCAACTCACAAATGCTTACATATATGATCAAGATTGTGTAGGTGCATGTCACCTCAAAAATTATTCTTTTGTTATCACTTACCTACTCGAGGACGAGCAGGAGTTAAGCTTGGGGATGCTTGATATGTCTCCAACGTAACTATAATTTTTGATGCTCCATGCTTGTTTTTACACCATTTGCCTATTGTTTCGTTACACTTCGTGGCACTTTTATGCATTTTTCGGAACTAACCTATTAACGAGTTGCCACAGTGCCAGTTTCCTGTTTTCTGCTGTTTTTGTGTTTCAGAAGTGATACACAGGAAATATTCTCGGAATTGGACGAAACAAGTTCCTGAAGTCTTATTTTACCCGGAAGCTTCCAGAGATCCGAAGGAGAGTAGGAGGGGGGCCACCAGGGCCCCACACTCAGGGGTGGCGCGGCCAGGCCCCTGGCCGCGCGGGCCCCGCGTGAGGGCGCCTGGCTCCTCCTCTGATGATGCCCCTTCGCCTATAAAGACCCCCCGACAGAAAAAACCTAAGTACCCGATCAGATTTCTAGAACACATCGCGATCCGCCGCCACCGTCGACCCAAAGATCAGGAGGGTCCAGAAGCTCTTCCTGGCACCCTGCCGGAGAGGGGAATCACCACCGGAGGTCTTCTTCATCGCCATGCTTGCCTCCGGAGCAATGAGTGAGTAGTCTACCTTGGACTATGGGTCCATAGCAGTAGCTAGATGGTTGTCTCCTCCACCATGTGCTTCATGTTTAGATCTCATGAGCTGCCCTACATGATTGAGATCACCGTTATGTAATTCTACATGTTTGGTTTGTTGGGATCCGATGAATATTGGTGTTTATGATTAAGTTGTTGTACTGAAATATATCTTTCGTTATCTCTATGTTGTTTATGATCTTGCATGCTCTCCGTTGTTAGTAGCTATCTTGGCCAAGTAGTTGCTAGTGACTCCAAGAGGGGGTATTTATGCTCGATAGTGGGTTCATGCCTCTATTTAATCTGGGGGAGTGACAAAAACCTCTAAGGTTGTAGATGTGCTGTTGCTACTAGGGAGAAAACAACATTCATATGCTCAAGGGCATATGCTTTGTTTACATTACACACTTTGCTTAATGCAATTATCTGTTGTTCGCAACTTAATACTACTGGGGTGTTCGGATTGATATCCCCGGGAGTGGATTATTAGTCATAGATGCAGTTGGATGGCGGTCTATGTATTTTGTTGTAATGCCCAGAGTAAATCTCATAGTGATCTTCTTGACATATCACGTTTATCTTTATTCTATCAATTGCCCAACTGTAATTTCTTTACCCAGCATGTGTTATTTTATCTATAGAGAGACACCACTAGTGAACTGTGGACCCCGGTCCTATTTACATCATATTGCTATCACCTGTTTACTTTACTCGTACTGTTTACTTTACTCACATACTATATTGTTTTCCACTCGATACGCTCATAATCTTTGTTTCAAGCAAACCGGTGAGATTGACAACCTCATCGCAAGTTGGGAACAAAGTACTTGGTTGTGTGTGTGCAGGTTCCGTATCACCTTTAGTCGTTTGCCTCTCCTCTCCTGATCGATAAACCTTGGTTTCTTAACTGAGGGAAAACTAGCTGCTATACTCATCATACCTTCCTCTTGGGGTTCCCAACGGGCTGGTTATTCACCAAGCACAAGGACCGTCTGCTCCCACGTCAACTTGGCACCAGCAATGAGCTCCCCAATAATATTGTTATTGATAATTTTTATGCGCAACTTACTCTTCCTGATAAGGATTATTTGGATGCTTATTGCTTTGGATCATTTACTTATATGAAAGAGGATGCTAAGTGGAAACTTCTTGACCGTATACAAGAGAATGCTGAAGGATGGGAAAACGACAAAGGTAGGAAGTCAGGTATAAACTATGATTATGAATGCATTAAATCTTTTATGGGGACCAATGACTTTCATAGTGTTAGCGCTGCTTATGGTCTTGATTCACAAATTCTTGCTAATTGTCTTAAGGCCTTTGCCTCTTATACTGATTTTCCAAAGAAAGATTGGAACAAATATCATGCGCCTTATAAAGACTCTATTAGTAATATACCTGCTGCAGCTACTGAAGTTTGTACTGTTGATAGCATTGTGCCTAAGCCTTATTTTGGGAAGACACCTTTCCCTGCTAAGGTAAAGAAGTATTCTACTTTGGTAAGTGTGTCTAATAAAAGTACTAAGAAAGCTGCAGAACCTGATGAGCAAATTACTATTAAGTCTCCTGTAGCTATATTGAAGGATCTTGTTACTAAAGATGTAGGGGATGAATATATTCTTTTTTGTGAAGATGCTTCTAACATTCTCTCACATCCTAAAAAGCATAGGAAAACAAGTGTTCCTGTTATTTCTGTCAGGATTGGAGATTATTGCTATTATGGTTTATGTGATATTGGTGCTAGTGCAAGTGCTATTCCCTTAGAGCTTTACAAAGAAATCATGCACGAGATTGGCGCTTGTGAACTTGAAGATATTGATGTGGTTGTTCAGCTTGCTAACAGAGAGACTGTTTGGCCTCTTGGCATTGTTCGAGATGTGGAAGTTCTTTGTGGTAAGACTAAATACCCTACTAATTTTCTAGTACTTGGTAAGGAGGCTAGTAAAACTTGTCCTATTATTTTTGGTAGACCATTTTTGAACACCTGTGGCGCCGTGATAGATTGTAAGAAGGAGAATTTTTTTACTAAGTTTAATGGGGAGTCTTATGAGTTTAATTTTTCCAAGTTTGCTAAGACTTCTTATGAAAATGATACGCCTAATGAAAATTTTCGAGTTGAACAGCTTGCTTCTATTGCTCTTGCTCCTAATAACGCCTTGCAGCAATTCATGGAAGATCACGAAAGTGATGTTTTCAGCAAGGAAAGAGAAGAGATTGACGATATTCTTCTTCGTCAACCACCATTAATCAAGCATAATCTACCTGTGGAGGATCTTGGTACCACTTTGCCACCTAAGGAAGATCCTGTGTTTGAATTAAAACCTTTGCCTGATAATCTTAAATATGCTTACATAGATGATAAGAAAATATATCCTGTTATTATTAGCTCTAAACTTTCAGGAAAGGAAGAAGAAAGATTATTGGATATATTGAGGAAACACCGAGGAGCTATGGGATATACTCTTGATGATTTAAAAGGGATTTCTCCCACTTTATGTCAGCATGCCATTAATATGGAGAAAGACGCGAAGCCAGTTGTGGAGCATCAACGCCGCCTAATTCCCAAGATGAAGGAAGTGGTAAGAAATGAGGTATTAAAACTCCTTGATGCTGGTATTATTTATCCTATTGCTGATAGTAGATGGGTTAGTCCTGTTCATTGTGTTCCTAAGAAAGGAGGTATGACTGTTGTGCCTAATGAGATTAACGAGCTTATTCCTCAAAGGGTAGTAGTTGGTTATAGAATGTGCATTGATTATAGGAAGGTGAACAAAGTTACTAAGAAAGATCATTACCCTTTGCCGTTTAAAGATCAGATGTTAGAAAGGTTGTCTAAGAAGACTTATTTTTGTTTCCTTGATGGTTATTCTAGTTTTTCTTAAATTGCTGTTAAGAAGGATGATCAAGAGAAAACCACTTTTACTTGTCCTTATGAAACTTATGCTTATAGACGTATGCCGTTTGGTTTATGCAGTGCTCCTGCTACTTTTCAAAGATGCATGTCTGCTATTTTTCATGGTTTTTGTGAAGAAATTGTGGAGGTCTTCATGGACGATTTCTCCGTCTATGGAACTTCTTTTGATAATTGTTTGCACAACCTTGATAAAGTTTTGCAGAGGTGTGAAGAAACTAACCTTGTTCTTAATTGGGAGAAATGTTACTTTATGGTAAATGAAGGAATTGTCCTTGGACATAATTTTTTTGAAAGAGGTATTGAAGTTGACAGAGCGAAAGTGGAGGCAATTGAGAAAATGCCCTGTCCCAGAGATGTTAAAGGTATTCGTAGTGTTCTTGGTCACGCTGGTTTCTATAGGAGGTTTATTAAAGATTTCTCTAAGATTTCAAAGCCCCTTACTAATCTTCTTCAAAAAGATATACCATTTGTCTTTGATGATGATTGTAAGGAAGCTTTTGAAACTCTTAAGAAGGCTTTAACTACTGCTCCTATTGTTCAACCGCCTGACTGGAATTTACCTTTTGAAAATATGTGTGATGCTAGTGATTTTGCTGTTGGTGCTGTTCTTGGACAGCGCGTAGATAATAAGTTGAATGTTATTCATTATGCTAGTAAGACTCTTGATGCTGCTCAGAAGAATTATACTACTACTGAGAAAGAGTTTCTTGCTGTTGTTTTTGCATGTGATAAGTTTAGATCTTATATTGTTGATTCTAAAGTTACTATTCATACTGATCACGCAGCTATTAGATATCTTATGACTAAGAAGGATGCTAAGCCTAGGCTTATTAGATGGGTGTTGCTTTTACAAGAGTTTGATTTGCATATCGTAGATAGGAAAGGTGCTAAAAATCCCGTGGCTAACAACTTGTCTAGATTGGAAAACATTTCCTTTGATCCTATTCCTGTTAACGATAGTTTTCCAAATGAACAATTGGCTGCAATAAATGTAACTTTGCGAGACCTTCCTTGGTATGCTGATTATGCTAACTTTATTATTTCCAAGTATTTGCCTTCGACCTTTATAGCTCAGCAAAGAAGAAAATTCTTTTATGATTTGAGGCATTACTTTTGGGATGACCCACATTTATATAAAGAAGGAGTTGATGGTATTATGAGAAGATGCGTACCGGAATATGAGCAACAAGAGATATTAAGGAAATGCCATAGCAGCGCCTATGGAGGGCATCATGCTGGAGATAGAACCGTGCAGAAGGTTCTACAATCAGGTTTTTATTGGCCAACCCTCTTTAAGGATGCCAGAAGGTATGTTTTATCTTGTGATGAATGTCAAAGAGTTGGTAATATTTCTAGACGCAATGAAATGCCTATGAGTTACACTCTTGTTATTGAACCGTTTGATTGTTGGGGATTTGACTTTATGGGTCATTTTTCTCCTTCAAAAGGCTATACCCATATACTTGTTGCCATAGATTATGTTACTAAATGGGTAGAAGCCATACCTACAAAGAGTGCCGATGGTGAGACCTCGTTAAAAATGCTTAAGGATGTTATTTTTCCTAGGTTTGGTGTGCCTAGATATCTTATGACTGATGGAGGTTCTCATTTTATTCACGGTGGTTTTAGAAAAACTCTTGCTAAATATGATGTCAATCATAGAATTGCTTCTGCTTATCATCCCCAAACTAGTGGGCAGGTAGAGCTTTCAAATAGGGAGATCAAGTCTATCTTACAGAAGACTGTCAATAGATCTAGGAAAAACTGGGCTAGTAAGTTAAACGATGCTTTATGGGCTTATAGAACTGCTTATAAGAACCCCATGGGTATGTCTCCTTATAAGATGGTTTACGAAAAAGCGTGCCACTTGCCCTTAGAATTAGAACACAAAGCTTTTTGGGCAGTGAGAGAGCTTAATAGAGATTTTAAACTAGCTGATAAGAAAAGGTTATTAGATTTGAGTTCTCTAGATGAGTAGAGAAATGAAGAATGAGAATGCCAGGCTTTTTAAAGAGAAAGTCAAGCAATGGCATGATAAGAGAATTCTTAAGAGAGAGTTTCGTGTTGGTGAGAAAGTTCTTTTATATAGGTCTCGTCTCAGATTTTTTGCAGGAAAATTACTCTCTAAATGGGAAGGACCATATGTTATTGTGGAAGTGTACCGCTCAGGTGCTATTAAGATCGCTTCATTGAAAGATGACTCTACACAAGTGGTGAATGGGCAAAGACTCAAACATTATATTTTTGGAGATTCTTATAATGAAGATGTTGATGTTATTGAAACAATTTCTCCGGAAGAATTCATCCAAGACAAATTGCAGGTACCTACAGAGTTCGTTTTCGAATAGGTAACAGTTCTAGTCAGAGAAGTTTCACGAAAAGCTCTTCCTTTAATATTTTTGCTATTTTTACTAAATATTAAAAATCATGAGACGAAAAAGGGCAGGAAAAAGAGTCCGTGTGCTTCTCACACACAGGTGGTGCGGGCCCACCCCTGGCCGCGCCACCTAGGTGTGAGAGCACCCCGGAACTCGTTTCCATCCCGGTTTCCTCCTGTGATTTCGTTTCGATGTATAATTTTCATCTATTTAACCCCCCAGAGTCTCCGAGGTCTGTATATCGTTTTCTCGTCATGTTTTGTTTTGAGCTATTTCTGTCAGGAGTTGATCTTAAGCTTGGGGGAGCCATGGCCTCTTCAAGCGATGACAAGGAGAAGACACCTCCGAAAGATGACACCAAGGACTTCCGGCTGAAAGAGGAGGTTGAAAGTGAAGATGAGGAGGAAGATCAAAGTTCAAGGCCAAACACCATGGTTGCCAGCATAGGGGTGGCGACAGATCATGACAAGTTCAAGAAGAGTGCTCGCATAAGGACCGGAGGGGGTGTGCCGCGTCACACCTTAGCTCCACGGACATCTCCACCAAGCCAAAATCCTTTCCATACTCTAATTCATGAACGTCAGTTTCAAAAGGTGCCCAAATCACGATTACCCTCTGGCTGGGATATAGATCGTTCTAACAATGCAGGGATAGAAAGCGCCAAGAGTGAAGAAGGATGGGGAAATAATTCCAAGAGCTGGGATTCTCTTGCTGATAGGTTCATGAACCGTGTTGAGCACAATTCTGAGATGATTCGTAACCTCGAGTACAAGATTGATGATCTGAAAGATTTGATTGAGAAGCTTATCAAAGATTATCCACCACCACCACCCAAGGAGTGATTCGTCATCGGTATAGGCATCCCTTTGGCTTGTTTCAAGCTTGGGGGAGTGCCGCGGTATCATATCATTACCTTTTGCTCATTTACTTTTCAAGTAGAGTCATATCATGAATAGAGAAGTTATCTTATAGAATAGTTTGCAGTTTGGAAGTATCCTCCTTAGTTGGTTATCTATGTATCCTTTGGTGTGAGTTGCGGCAATAAAGTATTAATGAGAAGTTTTATCGTTTACTTTCCGCGCACTTTATGTTAGTCTGCAATCTCTCTTGTATGGCTAGTCTTGTTGATTGGTATTGGTATCACTTTGGGAGCATGAGTAAATTTAGTTGGTTTTGGCAAACCTAGCTTGGTCAGTAGCAACTTTACCTTGAGGTTTGAGTAGAAAAGAATAAAGAAGTGCTTGTAGTTACATCACTTCAGTTTTCCTTATGTTTGGCTTATAAGCATTGTTATTCCTGAAGTCAAAATCATTGTACCTTCAAGGGAGTTTGCATGATTGTTCTTATTATATGTATGTTTATTTGTTACATGCAACTCTTATGCTTGCTACCCAGCCTTGCTAGCCAAAAACCTGTACTGAGAGGAAATACTTCTCGTGCATCTAATTCCCAAAAGCCAAGTCACTTCCAAAGAGTCCACTATAAATTCCTATGCATGGTATTTCAAGCCATTCCAAGTAAGTTTTCATGTGCTACCTTTCAAAAAACCTTTGAACACTTCTCATTTTGTGCCACTATTTTTAGCTCATGAGGACGTAGTGGATGGGTTTGTTATCTTCCATACTAAATTGAGTACCCTTCGACTAGGCAGCTTCATTTGCTCATCACTAATTTTGCAAGGGAGCTGGTCAGACCATTATAATCTCAAAAAGAAAAGAAAAGAGCACTCCTCCATGGAATGTGAAAGTTGGTTGGCACCCGATGGAATCGGTTAGCCATGGTTTGAGAAAGGAAAAAAGGTGGGGAGGAGTGCAAAGCTATAAAAGAGCACCAAAGTGCCAATTAATCAAACATCTCGGAACCGCTCTCACTTGTTTAGTATGGAAGATATCAAGAACTCCGTTGCTAGTCGTTGACAAAAGCAACCACCTCTCAAAATAACTTTTTACCTCTGTTTTACAAATGAAAAGCTCTAGCACATGTTTAATCCCTGCTTCTCTCTACGAAGGGCCTATCTTTAACTTTTATGTTGAGTCAACCTTTTTCCCTCTATCTAAAGCAAGCATTTGAGTTGTTATGTTTCACTCATCCATATGTTGATCAGTTTAATCATGTTTACTATCTTCCTTGTTTTGTATAATGCTTTTGTCTGAAGGAATATATCTTTGAAAGCTTTCTATGAATGCAAAAGTTTACCTTGTTGAGCATATGGTCTTTGCTATGTTAGCTATGTTTTAAAAGGCTCCGTTTAACAGAAAGAATAGCTTGTTCATCATTCTTTGACCAAGAACTAAGGTTTGCCATTGCCAATTATAATTTACCTTGTGCATCTTTACATGTGATTCCCTTTTACCCATTGCAAGTCTATATCTTATAAAGGGAAGTTGCTGTCTATTATAATTTGTGCCTTGGTGAATGTGATGCTTCTTGTCCGTATTTTGATTATCGACACTTCACTCCATAAACCTGTGGTCATGTTTACCGAGTTTAGTTTTTGCTTGGGGACAAGCGAGGTCTAAGCTTGTGGGGGGTTGATACGTCCATTTTGCATCACTATTTTGTATCATAATTTACTATTATTTATTGATATATTTCGTATTTAGAGTTGATACTTATGTTATTTCCTTTGTTTTCACATGTTTGATGATCTTTGGAGGAGTTGCTGCCAGAGTCAGGATTCTGCTGGAAAAAGGACCATCAAGGGACCATATTTTGAAGATCAGATTTTTTTTAGAAAAATACCAGGAAATTATATTTTCCCAGAAGACTCAGGAAGCCAGAAGGAGGAGTCGAGAGGAGCCAGGGGGGCCACACGCCAGGGTGGCACGGCCAGACCCCTGGCCGCGCCAGCCCTGTGTGAGGCCGCCCTGGCCCACTTCTGGTCTCGCCCCTCCGCATACTTCATCATCCCCAAAAACCTAAGTTAGGGGGGCTCAGAGTTAGACACTGCCGCCTCTGCGGGGCGAAAAACACCAGAGAGAGAAAAGCTCTCCGGTAGGCAGAAATCTGCCGGGGAAATTCCTTCCCGGAGAGGGGAGATCATCGCCATTGTCATCACCATCGCACCGAACTTCATCGGGATCATCATCATCATCATCTCCATCACCAGCACCTTTATCTCCACCATCACCACGCCATCCCGCTGTAACATCTTGAGTTGGATCTTGCTATATTCATAGGGGAAACTTTTCTGGTATTGATTACTCTTGTAGTTGATGCTATTGAGTGGAACCATTGAATTAAGGTTTATGTTTAGATTGTTATTTACCACTATTTCACCTCTGATCATGATCCATATGATGTCTTGTGAGTAGTTCGTTTAGTTCTTGAGGACATGGGAGAAGTCAAGATGTTAGTAGTGAATTATTGTTGAGAAATATTTAACGGTTTGATATTGTTGTGGTGCTATTTCACTAGTGGTGTCATGTGAACGTCGACTACATGATACTTCACCATTTATGGGCCTAGTGAGATGCATTGTATATTTGGCTACCGATTGTGGGGTTGCTGGAGTGACAGAAACCTAAACCTCCATTGGAAAACCATTGCACCAGGGAGCGTAGGATCTTAGAGTTTAAGGCTGTGGTTAGATTTATCTTAATTACTTTCTTGTATTTGCGGATGCTTGCAAGGGGTATAATCACAAGTGTGTATTTATCCTAGTAAGGGTAGTGCGCTAGCACAGGTTCACCCCCATAACACCTATCAAACCAATAAAGACTATTGGCTTTATGAAGCGAAAGCTCTTGACAGAAACTCCCGTGTGTCCTCGAGAACGTTTGGTTATTATAAGTACACAACCGGCTTATCCTTTGCTGAAGGAAGGATTGGGCCACTTGCTGCAATTGTTACTACTGTCTTTAATTTACTCGCACTTTATTTACTCGTATTACCAAATATCCTTGAAAATCTGTTTGCTAGTATTTACAGTGATTCCTTGATCAAAACTGCTCATCAACACCTTCTGCTCCTCGTTGGGTTCGACACTCTTATTTATCAAAAGTACTACGATACACCCCCTATACTTGTGGGTCATCACCTCTCGGGCATATTCCTTTCATATCCACCATTCAGGAAAATGACAAACTGAAAGGATAGTAGGAAATAATATACCGTACCCAACATCCTTCATATCGGTATCACCAACAACAACATTGGCAGAATTGCCGCAGTTTCCATGTGAACGCTTATCAAAGCGTTTAGGGCAGCTAGGAGCCCAATGATTCAGATCACCACACACATGGCAGGATCCTTTCTTCTTATACTCAGTCTTCTTCTTGAAGTTGGTAGTCTGCGAGGCTTTGTTCTTGCTGTCAAACTTTCCCTTGCCCTCAAACTTGTTCTTATTCTTGGACTTGTGGGACTGGAAGTTATTTTTCTGCACCACATGTGCACTAGAACTTCCATCAAAGCCTCGAACACGTGTATCCTTTGCTCTCGCCTTTTCCTCAACATGAAGAGAACCAATGAGATCCGAAACAGAAAACTCCTGTCTCTTATGTTTCAGAGAAGTAGCAAAGTTCCTCCATGAAGGAGAAAGCTTGGCAATAATGCCACCGACCACGAACTTGTCCGGTAAGGTACACCTAAACTGCTCGAGTTCTTTGGCAAGAGACTGTATCTCATGAGCCTGCTTCACAATGGGATGGTCATCAGTCATCTTATAATCATAGAATTGCTCCATGATATACAGCTCAGTGCTAGCGTCGGAAACACCAAACTTGGCTTCCAGCGCATCCCACGCATCCTTGTCATTATCAAATGACATATAGGTGTCAACAATGTTGTCACCAAGAATGTTGAACAAAGCCCCCATAAACATGGTGTCGACTTTCTGAAAAGCTTCCTCCTGAGTAAGAGAAAGATCTCCCTCAGGTCTGCCAAGAGTGGCGCTATAGCAGCCTAGGTTTTTCAACCATAGAACTGCTCTCGTGCGCCATCTCTTATAATGGACACCATCAAAGGGAGGCGGCCTGGTAGCCGCAGCCAAGCCAGTTGGACTCAGTTGCCTATAATCAGGTTTTTAGATTGTTGAATATATAAGCAATTTACCATAAGATTTAATCCGAAATAACCAATAATAAAGCATGATGATAATTGCAGGAATTAACCTAATCATGCATACTAGCAGAATAGACGAACAGATCACATCTAACACAGATAAAGAGATCACATCTATTCCAAACGCTAGTACAAGAAATTGTAACAGAAACTGGAAAAGATGGGTACAGATTGCATACGGTGCTGCAGGAGGATTCACGTTCGCGTTCAGATTCGCGTTGGCGTTGGCACCAGCGTCGTCAGCCATGTCATCGATGTAGAGGCTGGTGATATCGGGGAAGAAGTCCTCATCGGGGAAGGAGTCGTCGGTCGATGTGATGCCGTCAGTAGTCGCGTAGAAGTGCTCCCCAAAAACCTGATCGCCCCTCACCCGTACAGGTTCACAAGAGGCAGGGTTCTGGAGGCCTACTGTCCCGTCGTCCGGTGCACGTCGGAAGAGGGGATGAAGAAGGTGTAGCGGCGGCGCAAGGCTCTGGAGGCGAGAGACGGGATGTGATACGACGTGATTAGGGTTTGCGCCTAAGCTCGACACCGAGGCACAATTCCGCAAACCGCGGCGCGTGGTGTGGCGTGGCGTGGCGTGGCGAGGCGGGCGGCGGAGGAGGAGGAGCGCGCGTGTAAGCCTCTCCTCTTCTCTCACTTTAGGAGGTAGTAGAACACCCCACTATATATATTGGTGCAACTTCCCTCAAACTAGCAAGGTGGGACTGAACTTTGGTGCCACCCTTTGCTAGGCATGAATGGGCCATGAGAATTTCAGAATTTGTATTGGGCTATGGGCTAAAGCCCACAACCAAATTCCAACAGTAAGTTTCAAACATCCTCCAAACCAACATGTAGTAATTTCACATGCTAGATCTATTTCAGTGTCAACATTTTCTATCCGTAGGATTTTTGATAAACGCAAGAGGATCCTCGCGCCAATGGATATTGCCATTTGCATGGAAATTCTGCATGAGAAAAAATTGTGTACTTCGATTTAAAGAGTGAAAATCTTCTTCTCAGTCTGAAAGACCCTCAAGGCCTCGTATGCAAGGTACTAGTCCACTCATGGCAAACCACAAAGCTAATTCTTTACAAACTGGGGGGAGGAGGGGGGGGGGGCAGTTGCCCCCACTCCCTCCATTGACTCCGGACAGCGGCGACAGAAGCATCTCTACTGAGCTTATCATCGTGCTCACTATCGTTAGCCCAATTTTAGATGGATTTGCGGTGGTTTTTGTTAGCAGCTTGTTGAAGAAGTGGTGCGTGTAGCGACAGCCTCCGCCACCGGAGCAGCGACAACCTCGGACACAACCCCTGCCAACACGGACAGGGCAAGCCAAATCAAGGTATATTTGTTTTTGCGCTGCTCTTCCGTTGAAACTAAGTAGCTACTGATCACCTCCTCCTTCCATCAGCCAAAAAGCTGTAGTTGTGATCACCAATAGTGTGCAGGCCACTACCGGTTGTATTGAGATTGGTGTCTTTTGCTTAGATCCTCCTCCTATTTTCTAATTCTCGGGTAACTGAGTATGTTGCAGATAGTTGTCTTTGTCAAGCGTTGCAAGCGAATTGGAGGTAAGTTTCAAAGACCCTACTGACCAACATGTACTGGATCCTCGTGGCAACGGATATTGCAATTTGCATTGAATATCTGCACAAGAAAAAAATATGTACTTTGATTTTTGATGAACGCAAAAGGGTCCCCGTGGCAATGGATATTTGCCATTTGCATGTGCTTGTCGGCCCTGGCAATATCGAGGAGCGGCAGTGGTGGAGGCTGAAACAAATTTAAGGTGTCGCGGAGTAGAAAATTCAGGACTACTAAATAAATAATAAACAAACAAGCAAGCTTCGCCTCGCCGCCTACATCACGTCTTGGTATAGTGCAGCCAGTGAAGTAGATTAGCAGGTTTTCGTCCACGATGTCATGGGCATATCGTGTTTAGGTTGTTTAGTGTTTTGTTCAAGTGTCATATGTACATCTAAACAAAATCTAAAAAAGAATAAATTGTTCAAACCGGGAAAATAATATTCCCTCCGTTTGACTCAATGTATCTATATTACGTGTTTCAATATATAAGTACATGCGTATCTTGATAAAGTTAAGTCACTTCTTTTTGGATTGAGCAAATAATATACTAATATAAAACAAATTTATCAAATCGCAAATTCTCGAGAAATCACCATATTAGATCAAGCAAATATCTAAGCCCGCAGCATCTCCTTTTATCACTATATAGGAAAGAACATTGTAGCAGTAAAAAAAAATAATTAACTCATTTGCAGTGCATATACTCCACTTTGTAAATGTTTTGCAAGGGAATCAATATTGTCACATAATTTCAAATGGAGCTGCTACTATTTGTGAAGAAATGACTATATACTATCCTTGTTTTTCTTTGTAAGATTTGAAGTATTCTCTGAAGAAGGATGTTCTTAAGGTAGGAATTTGTGGCAACGCCAATAATATTTAACAACACAAAATTGAGTTCAGTTGCATTAACAAGCTTGAGCTTATGTATTTTCAAGTACATATCATCCATATCTAGTATATATCACTCACACGAATAGGATAGGCAACATCATGACCTCCTTGTCACCACTGAAATGGAGTGCACAATACTGAAAGAAGAGCTGCATCAATAGCAGGTGACTCAACCCCCTTGTCACCACTTCCTTGCCTTGTAGAGCTAAATATTGTCATACTGGTACTTACCAGGGAATATGTTTGTGCAATTTCCAGATTTACGGAAACTTGTTGCTTAAGATAAGAAACTTAACACTTGCCAGTCATTACCAAAATTTTACAAGAACATGAAACTGCAACATAATTTATACTTTGAAATCAACCACACTATCATATTTTCTGTTTCATCCAATGAATTAATGGCACACATATATCTTTTGTTTATGTCATACCATAACTCATAACTTTGTACTAATATTGCCTACTTTTTGGGGAATTCTTTCTCTCAATGCCAAAGGCTAAACAATTTAGCAGTTTGTCCTTAAAAATCTCTCTACCATTAATATCTCACCATTGTCCTATCCAAATATCAAAGATGGGAAGTGAAGAAATGGATCATGGAGATAGTCATTATAGTGGTATTTTTTTACTGTGCTATTTCTTACTTGTTGACCGCCTCGTGGGCCAAAGTGGCTGGTAGGACCCAACTCATAAGGGAAAGTGAAGCTAACCATGATAATAAAAACCTCACCAACAGCTGAAATTGCACGGTTCAGAATTCACGGTAAAAAATCGAACGGCTAATAATGCATCTCACGGGGATGGTCTCAGCGGACGGGTCACCGACCAAGCTTACAACTATAAAGGAATAAAGGAATTACTTTGTGGTCAACACATGCATTGTAATTTTGTAATGATATAACAAAGTATTGCACCCATATTGAGGAGCTCTATCCTAAAGGTGGACCAGTGGATTGATAGTGGCGATGACTTCTAAAGCGAGGGCACAAGGTGTTCGCCATGGCTCTGCTATACAGGATGTGAGCTCCTGTGTTCACCATAGGGTGACTCAGTGGATGCCCCCGATAATTAGCTAGTGGGGCATTGTTTCTGTTTATTATGGTAGAGGCCTTGATGGTAGTTTAATCCACCCATTGTCGGGTTTCTAGGTGTTGTGTGGTGGCTTCAGATTTTGTAATGTATACTCTTGACAGACTTTGTTGTTTAATTTTAATAAAGAAAGCCGTATGTATCATTTGATGTAGATACTTGGCTCCCCCATTTTGAAAAAAAGCATTGCACCCAAAATACCACATAAAAAATCATATGAGTAACTCGATCAACAATTTTATCTAGTTGAACAAATAAACGATATGTTCTAAAAATTGCAATTTTAAATTTCAATATATCTTTTTTGATAACCTACTCTTTTTAGTGCCATGTCCATGCTCGCCCTCGCGGTCTTGTCGCCTCGACAATCGCAGTGCCATTTCGCCGGCTGGTGGCCGCACGAACGATCAAGAGGGTAGGCAGTTGCCGGACGGCGGGATCATATATATCCGTATACTATGCACATTTTGTGCAGACTGAAGTCCAAGTTCATGCCGGACGGCGGAAGGAGTACAACCTAAGTGACATTAGGGATCGGGCCAAGGAACATTAGCTAGCGTGCATGCAGGCCACCAGTTTAGGAAGCCGAGGGCGCCATGGATACAAAGCATAGGCCCGGTCTAGTCCAACGTGTCTGCTCAACGCAATCGTATGGCGCCTTTGACAAATGTGGCGTGCTGCTAAATATGGTGCCCCTTTCCTGGGCGTTATGAAAAAAGTTTATTTTTTGAATTATTTTCTCCGTGTCGCTAGCTATGATGTCGTCCGACACTGCCGCAGATATCTCTATGTAAAGATTGTAGCTTAGCTAAGACTACTCACAATAGGAGTAGGTAGTATCATACAATTCAGACATGCAAAAAGCTAATTAATGATGAAAGAGATTATAATGGTATCATAGATAGATATTATTATCTCCGTCCTAAAATATAAGCCTTTTTAGAGAGCTAAGTTAGCTCTCTAAAAAGCTTATATTTTAGGCAGATGTAGTATATCATAGCATATAAAACTAGAAAATTTAATATTAAATAAATTTTATACACAAATTTGTATTGAGATTCTATAAATTAATAAATATAATAATGCTATGATACTACTATATGATATCATGTATTATATAGATTATATCATACATAAGTATTATATGCATAATACTACTGTATGATACTTTCCACTGTGACTAGCCTAAGATACAACACCATTCTCTTCAATCATTAAAAAGGTGTCGCATCAGCATTTTACTTATAATACCGTGCTAAGAAACCCTTATTATAAAAGACCTAATCCTTAAAATACAATGTATTGGGTGGTTGTCTTTACTATCTAAGATAACACGCTATAATATAATGCATTGAGTTCGGCTATTCGGAAAAAACACCAAATTTCGGTGGAATCGTGGAGGTGTGCTGTGCAATGTGAAATTTACGTAACGGCCCAAAATTGATAAATGAGGATCCAGCCAAACAAATGGTGAACTACAAGGTGCTCGCACAAAAACTACTCCGTTCTCATCTCAACTCTCAACGCGTCATCCTCGCCGCAGCATTCCGTCGAACGAGTCCCGCGCGCCGCCCAAAACCCCTCATCCAAAGCTCTCGCAGCCGCGACCCCAAAACCCTACCACGCTCCCCGCCGCCGCGCCATGCTCCACTCCGGCCTCTCCAAATCCCAGCCCCTACCGCTCCTCGCAGGAGCGTCTTCCCCCCGCCGCGCCCTCCTCGCCGGCCTCCTCCGCGCCGGGTACTTCTCCAAGTTCGCTGCCTCCTCATCCGCGCCTCGTCCGACCGCCACCAGCAGCAGCAGCCGCGCGGGCACCAGGGCTGCGGCTACCCCGGGAGATCTCTCGCGCTTCGGGCTGAGACCTAGGGTTTCGTTCTCCACCGCACCAGATGGTTCCGATTCGGTCGGCCGCGAAAGGGCGCTTCCTTGGCTGGCCGCCGCAAATGTCGGTAGCGGCGTCCCCACCGCAAGGACTAGCGCCGGCCGCTCCTCCTCATGGGAGACCTCAGCGGACAAGTTCTTCTCTAAGGGCGACCAAGGTGCGCGAGTAGAGACATTGGAAGATAGCGTTTCGTACAAGGAGAGGGGAGTTGGATTGGAGGAGAATGAGCCAATTGACAATCCAAAATGGGGAAGGATCAAGGACAAGTTTAGGCGCAATGTGTCGAGGGATGGAGGATGGTCTCCTGGCCGTGGTGAGAGGTTTAGTGGGGAAAGGGATGGAGGGTCTTTTGGCCGTGGTGAGAGGTTTAGTGGGGAAAGGAATGGAATATCGCGTGGCCGTGGTGAGAGGTTTAGCGGGGAAAGGGATGGAGGGTCTCGTGACCGTGGTGAGAGGTTCAATGCGGAAAGGGGCCGTGGTGAGAGGTTTAATGGGGAAAGGGATGGAGGGTCTCGGGGCCGTGGTGAGAGGTTTAGTAGGGAAAAGTTCGACAAGCCAGACGCGAGGCGGTGGAACAAGCAAGAGGACTGGGGCAGGAAGACGTGGAAGGAGGCAGGGGAGTCGACAGTTCCGAAGATTGTTGGGGAGGGGGTTTATGGCGTTGGGCCGGTACTTGCAGCTCTGACAGCTGGAAGGAGGGAGTTCTATGCATTGTACAAACAGGAAGGGATGGATTTGAGCAGAAGCAACAAGAAGAAGAAGGACAAGAAAGCGATTGCGAAGGTTCTGCTGATGGCAGAGACTATGGGACTTAAAATTGTCGAAGCGTCAAAGCATGACCTCAACATGGTGACGGATAATCGACCACATCAAGGTCTGGTGCTTGATGCATCACCCCTTGAAATGGTGGATACTAAGGAGTTGGATCCAGTCAGGGTGGATGGTGGAAAGGCACCAGTTTGGATAGCTTTGGATGAGGTTATGGACCCTCAGAATTTGGGAGCCATAATTAGATCAGCCTACTTCTTTGGTGCGGAGGGTGTTGTGCTGTGCGCTAAGAACTCTGCTCCATTAAGTGGAGTAGTGAGCAAAGCTAGTGCAGGCTCGCTTGAGTTGATTGAGCTGCTTTCCTGTAGGAATATGATGCAGTTTCTGTCTTCATCAGCTGAAAATGGGTGGCGAGTTCTTGGTGGTACTGTTGCTCCTAAAGCTATACCTCTCTCTGAAGTTACCACAGGGGAGCCAACAATTCTTGTGCTGGGCAGTGAAGGCACTGGTCTACGGCCCCTGGTTGAGCGGTCGTGCACACATTTGGTTAAAATTGCTGGTAATGGTGATGGATCTGTTGTAGGGGCAGAAACAGATCATAATGATGATGGATTTGTTGTAGGAGAAGAAACAGATGGTAATGGTGTTGGATTTGTTGTAGGAGAAGAAACAGATGCCACAGATGCAGAAATAGGGGAAGAAGTTGATAATTATTCAGGCAATCGTGATATGAAGTCATTCCTTGCGGTAGAGAGCTTAAATGTTAGTGTTGCAGCAGGAGTTTTGCTTTATCATCTGGCTGGAAAGAATGCCCACCCTGTAAGTGAGAAGCCTAGCACCCTTCTTGTGTAAGGATGTTCCATGTTTCATGAATACTACAATTATTGATCTCCTTCACCCCCTTTAAGGGTGGACTTCATTTGCTGTTTTGCATGGTTTGAATTTTTCTGGTTCAGCTATTTATTTCTTGCATAGGTGTGAGGATAGCTGGTTTGAGAAATAGCTTATTTTCACCAGGCTGAGTCAGTTCTATGACGCGTTAACTATCATACCTTAGGCAAAGTGTGGCTCGCAACTCCAGTGTGTCTTAACAAGTGTGTCAGGATTTGACAAAAGTTATATCTATTGCACATAGCCACATGGGCCGTATGGATGAAAAAGTATGGCAAGACACAGTAGCTAGAAACCAAAAACAGAACTAAAAACTTTGGCGTGCCTTAAGTTAGGCGTGGCATCTTGTGTTTGAGAACGAAACATCCCTAGACCATGTACGTAATTCCTGAGCATAGATTTTACACCACCGTATCACTTACTTATTTTGGAGTAACCTGGATAAAAACATTAAAACAGGATGACTTATTTTTTACCTTATTTATACATATAACAAGCTAGTTTGTAGTGTCACTGGAAGTCTGGAATATCTTTCTGGTCAGAGTTTGAGGTGAACTATTCTGCTTTATCTATGGGAGTTCACAATCGGTTTCTTTCGGGCTTATGATCACCGATCCTGTTGTGTGTTGAACCTTACAGTGTAATGCACCTTGAGGCATCGAACTTTTATATGTGCTGTATATTATTTAGGTAGGATTTGTCAGTCGACATAACACATATGCAAGTGCGTTTGCAGTTGTGAACCATAGCGACAAACTTTTCTGTTGCTTTGAAGTATAGACGGCCTTACTTAATTGAACACTTCCAACTGCTTTTCTATAGTCCTGGCAGTGCTATTAAAAAAAGATATATCAATCTATTAGTCCCCAGTTTATCGTTGTATATTTAGTAAACTAAACTGACTGTTAATAATAACCCCTTGGAAGGCTAATTGACCTTCTGAGTTCTGCTAACAGATCAGTAGTAGGAAATGACTAATTCTTCAACACGTCATGATTAGCACATACAGATAAACCCAAAGCATTAGTTTGTTGAGGCATTTGGGCTAATGTTCATGTAGTATATGCATGACTGTCCTTGGTATGAAGGTTATATAATCTTGAGTTGAGCCTTCTGTTTCCATCACAGGTTTATTCAGCATTTATTTTTGGTGACTCATTGATGACTGTTGAAATACTTTCGCTTCCTATTGTCTCTGGAGATGAGTAGACATATAATTCATTCACCTCCTCGATTACTTCACTCTGTGTTAGGTCTTTAGCAAGATCATTGTACCCAATCACCGAGTGTTTAGCTGCGCTATACTGCTATGTAACGGCTATAAGACCAGAAAAGAGTCAGTGCAAACGTAATATTCAAGGCAATCTTTAGCTGGCTAAAGTAAGTGATGAACTGATACTTGAAAGTTTTGAAAGTTGTAGGAGAGGATTTGAGTCAAGTTATTAAATTATGCATTTGTGGTGAAGGGCCCATGAAAGATATGCGAAGTCATCTTCACTTTTTTCATAATACTCCATCTATTCCAAAATATAGTGCATATAGATTTTGTCCTAAGTCCAACTTTAAAGTTTGACTTTTTCTATAAACATGGTCAAACTTTAGAAAGTTTGACTTAGGAAAAATCTGTATGCACTAGATTTTTAATGGAGAAACCAATTAATGAAGGATGAAGCTCAAATGTGCAATTCTTAGTTGCTCCAACCAAACTAGTGACATCTTAGTTCACACTGTAATTACAGTTGACAAGCACAATCATAGCATGCCTGGTCGTCTTCTACTGTTCATTGATAGAAAAACTGGCAACGACCACTTCTCTAGGTGAGGACTGAGAGGTACTGTATCACAATAGTATGACTATTGTTTCGTGTTATTTTTTACGGACTGCGGATTTACTGATTGCTACAGCTGAAAGTTATTAACTAAAGAAAACTGAGATGAAACAGAATACTCAGCGGAACCACCAGATCCAGTTTGACCATTTAGCAGCTGCTGTTTTTTCTTGTTTGAAATATGGTTAGTATCCTTGGTGCTGTCTAAAGTCTAGACTTTCAGCTCAATTTCGATTTCAATAGTATTATAGGTTAGGAGGTTAAAGCAGAATATCATGGTAGTTTAACACTAGCTGTCTACTACTAGCATGCTTGTGACATGACTATAGGTTCACATCTCCCTAAATACATTCATGCACCAGATTGACTTCGTTTTTCTGCAGTGACCAATTGTAGTAACACAGTATTCTTTTGGTAAACATTAGCTGCCTTCTGTCTGTGGCTCCAGATGTTCTTCTGAATATTGTACAAGTGGGCTGTCCATTCTTACAACACATGGAAGTGTACTGATGCACGGCAACTACAATGTTTTCTTCTCAAAGGAAGAACGTAGCTGAACTGTTAATTGTCATTTACTGGTGGATTTAGATTATAAAGAGATTATTCTTACTGTTATATTCCTGAACTGATCATACCTGACCAGAGAGAAGAGGAGACAAGAACAAGATGACAGTACAAGAAATAGAGACCTAATATTTTATCCAAAACTGGGCAGTCCATTACAAATAATATATGGGAATATTCTACATGTTGGTGCATCTGAATAAAGTGGGTATCTATTTCCGCCTTGTGTCGGACAAATGCAGGTAAGGATTGAAAGGTTTTATAAGTAGTATGGTTTAAGAGACTATATCAAGTGTCATTTGCTTCACTGCGCTCTGATCTATTTTTTTGGACTAGGTGTCGTGTCACAGTCAGGTTGGATCAATCAGGAGCTGAGACTACGATGGTTGGTGGCCTTTGATGTGGTTTTAAACTGCAAGGTTGTCAGTCTTTTAGTTAATCTCGGCCTTTCCTTTTAGCATTACTTTATTGCCATTTTCTTCAAAAGGATTTATGTTTCTGCTGTACTTGGACGCGGCACAAGAATTGGAATCATTGCACATTTTTACTTTGAGAGGTGTTTTTTGATTTATTTCTTCTTTGAATAGATGGTACCTGAAATTTTGAAGTAAGATAGGTGACTTCATGCTAGGCGCCTTCATTCTACCAATCGAACTGATCCCTTTAACTTGTGCGTCCATTCCATACCTGTTGATATAGTACATATTCTCTGGTTATCTCAGTTTACATGTGGAATTGTGAACCCATCCACTTGAATTTTGTGATTTGTTAGTGTTGATACGGAAGGTGAATCAATACTGTACTTATAGCATTCTTCCTGTACAGATACACTGACTATTTTGATCCATGACGGCATGAGCCCCTTGTGGGCTGAAGGTGCGTATATGTAGGTTCACATGTCCCATTGTGAGCCTGCCACTGTAGCATTTGGAATCAGCGCACACTTTACACGGCATATTGCATTGCTCATGGGCTCCCAACATGTGAAACTGCTGATGTCCTCAGTTACATGTACACATTTACACTTCTCTAGTCTTTTAATTGGCTGATCGATTTTAGGTAGCTAGAATTTAACGACTAATGGACTAGAAAATTCACAGTTGGGTGCTTTAAATAAGGTTGGCCTTTTCATTCTTGATGTCTCTAACACCTTTTGTGGCTTTCACGAACACTAAAGGCACCGTGCTTGCAAAAGTGGTACCATTTTTTAGTCCATATTGGTAAAATATACTGTTATACACTGCATGTGGCAACACATGAGTGCTCGACACAGTGGGGATAAAGATGTCTGGTAAGGACAGTACAGAAGAGCTAATATTCTTCAAATCCACCCCACCTTTGCTGTGCTACTTTCCCTACTATCCAGAATTTAGGGATGGTCCAGTGACATAGACCTTTCTTTTGTCTGCAATATCAAGATTCGTAAGCATCAAATTGAATATTCTCCTTTGCCAGAAAAGTCTCTCTCCTCTTATTTTTTTTCAGCTTGTTTTGTGCATATGCTTAATATATACAGATTTATCTAAATACACATACAGCCATGCAGGTGCTACTTGTTTGCCAAATCAGCTGAAGATGCCTGTCATAGTAACTGTTCCAATAGCAGTATGCTGCACTGAAGGCTCAACAAGTTTACATGAACTACTCTGCAATCTCTTTTTCAGGTAATGCCTCATAACAATCAGTCACAGCTTTTTTTCTTGCTGTCTATTCTAACATCTGAGATACATGGCCTTGTCGTTTCTGGGCCGTTCTGCTACTGTATACTATTGCATATAATTAGCTAAGTTTTATTTCATCAATTTTTCCTCTCACATTTTGGATTGTTAAAATCCGCTTTCCCAAGTTATGCAAAAGTGATATGCACTATACTCGCATTGTACGGATTGTCAAGTTGAAGCCAGTGTGCAGTTTCTATCATCCACAATTAACCAGTTTTTATCTTGACCTTGTCAAGGAACAAGGGCCATGTGATATGATCACCAGGGTACACGGAGATAATTTCCTGGTTTGGCAAGTGGTGCTATCGGATGAGTTGAATCACTAACACACCTAGAACATGTACTTGTATTAAAGCAGTACATACTGTTGATTCTATTATCGTAAGAAAATGAAAGGATAAAAAGGTTGCGCCTCCTGTGTGCTGTCACGATCTTGCCACTATTAGCAGTGTGAAGGCATCAGCACATGTTTTACTTTCGGCAGTTTTATGGTTTGGTCAAACCTTTCTCATGGCGTTCTTGACAAAATTTAGTAAGGGGTGAGGTTGGAAAGATAATAACAAATTAACAACTCAGTTTAATATCATTAGCTGGCGTGATCCTATCAGAACAACCTAGGTGCCGACCCTCTGGCCTGAACAGATTTTGCATGTCAGATTATGTCAGGGCAGAATACAATGTTTGAGACAAAAGAGTCACTTTACAGGTGTGAGCCGTCGAGCTCTCTCCTGCAAACCCAAATCCTTGTAGCTGAATCAAGAACTCTAGATTTAAAAATTACAAGGTGGCCTAATTTACAAAACAGGAGGATATCTCCATGCATCTGCTGTATGCTAATTCGTCTCACTAGATTCGTCCCTACAAGCAAAAAAAGAGGGCAGTGAATAGTAATCCCCAAAAAAGATGACGATCCGGCTTCAGTGTGGAACAAATGGTTGAAAAGCTGACACCGTTTCAGCGATTTGCTGCTCTCTCAGGAACAGCTCCAATCTGAAGAAAAAAAACAAAGGCAAAATGAAAGTTAAACTGTGGCTCAGTTTGGGCAATTCAAACATGTATCTGATATTGGCACACAACAGAATAGTGTAGTTGGCTTCATCCTAGTTATCCTGGACCTGTTTTTTTACAAATCAATAAAGATTTGTAGCAAATTGAAGTGGCGTTGTACTTACCAGGCCATGCGAAAGCTCTGAGCTCCTCAAAACCCTCAGCCTTTTAGCAGTTGAGACAAACACACTGCAGTAGTTATATGTATATTAAGTAGTTTAGATCGTAGAGGATCTTAACACAAATCATTTTGGAAAACTATATGATAGAACAAGCAAGCTTACTTCCAAGGGACATCCCCAACTAACATCCTGTCTCCTTCATTGTCTTTGTAAACTAGAGTATATTCACCGGACCCATCCAGCAATTGCGAAAATATTTTTTCGTCTGCCCCTTGTTGTGCAAGCTCAGCACTGGATGTCTCCCTTTGTGCTGCAACATGGTCATACATAAGGTCTAATGAAAACAAATATATCAACTTGATTTTGTTTGAGCATATGAATTGACAGTTAGAAATTAGATTGAAGTACTTATTTTGTTGGATTATTGTTAATTCGTACCTTCAATAAAACCATGGAAGAGATCTTTTACAGCCACCGAAAGTCTCTCATAGCTGTCACATGCTGCAAGATCTACTTTTCTTCCAATGGGGATCCCATCCATGTTGATTTTTACGAGAGGGCTTTTCTTGCAGTTAAGCGTCGCGTTCGCATCGGCTTCACCGTTTTGTGGCTCAGGGGGCTGTTTGGATGAACTACTGCTAGCAAGGTTTCTCCTGAATGATCGAATTGGCGGCCAACCGACAACTGGAACTGCAGCCCCTCTGTATCAGATGAGAGCACGGTGAGTTACTCTGTGAAAGGGCAGGGAAATAAATATATGCATGCTAGTATTATTGAACTACCTAAACGCAATTCATGGTTCACACTAAAGATTTACCTTTTCTACTTGTACTGCACTTACTCCAAAAAACTATACCACTACAATGTTCATAATCCAAATGTAAGTGTCGCAAAGATGAAACTGTAAAGATCAGGAAAATAATACAGCGCCTACAGACTTGAGCAAATAAGGACAACCATCTTTAATAAAACTAATATAAAGTAAAGTGAACTTTTGAAAAGGGAAATTTGATCCTTAGAGACTCATGCTGAGTAACTAAGAACAGCTAAACTTATGCCATCAGATGAAATTCAAGCGATGGGAATTTTTGTAGGGCCATGTGAAGGAAATTAAAACGTTGCATTTTCGGGAAACCTTGAATGATCATGGAAGAACAATCCTTTAATCAATTCTAAATGATGACAGGAGCAAACGCAGATATACTTTGTTTAGATTAAAAAAACGCAGGTATACATGCTTGGTGAGAGCAAAAAAGATGGCAAAAGCACCGTGATCTGGGGCTATCATTACCTCCCTCGCGCCTGTGGTCTGTGGCCGATGTTGCGCGCAGGTGTAGCAGAAGGAGGAGCATGTGATGGTGGTGGGAGACAGCACCCTTTCTTCCTCTCACCCACGGCTGCTGTATTTTCCTCCCCTGCTGCTTCCTTTCCGCATGCTGCTCTTCCCTGCTGCTTCTGCTCCTTATTATAACCTTAGAAACAACACAACAAAGAATATTTTTAGTTCACTGGCTGAATCTGCTAACATGTTCCAAGAAGAGAACTGAAAAGTTGTTTGTTACCTTGTACTTTGGCCTCAACCGTGTCTAAGAATCCCCTCTTTGCTCCGGTGGTTGTCGTAGGGAGGTATCCAAGTGAGAGAGCTGGGCTCTCTTGATGCATCCTGCTCTCTCTTGAGGCAGCTGCTGCTGTCTCCTCTTGTACGAGGCCAGGAAGACCAAGCTTCAGCTCCAGTTTCTTGTCCTCGTCACCCTCGAAGCCTGTGTTCCTTGATCCGCTCAGCCCAGCTGGTGCTCCTCTCAGATTCCACTGTTTCTCAGCTGGGATGAGATCTAGGAGCTGAGGCATGACTTCTCTCTTGATGGAGCCTTCTTCCATAGGACTCGTTGCAGTTGAGCTAATTCAAGGGCTTGAAGACTCCAAATACTGCAGCAGCTAGAATAATATTAGCAAGAATTGATGGCAATGAGAGTCTTTTTAACTCCTTGGATAGTTCAGTTGTACACTCAACTTAAGCTAGCGAAAGTGCCAGAAACCAAGGCGAAGCGTAAGGTGAGGTCAAAGCGAACATGCGCAGGAGAAGGCAGGCACGGAAAAACGGGACTTGAGATCAAATCAACTAATGTCAAGCAAGGAAAATAGAACTTGTTTGCAACACCCTGGGCGTCCAAGCCTTGATAAGAAGCTCATCCTGAAGCATACATGCATGAAACGGAACCAGTCCGTTGCCAAAAAGAGAAGAATGACAGGGCGTGCAGTCCACCGTTGGAGCAAAATATTCAGCAGTCAAGTCACAAATCATGTCATCAGCTCATGCATGCATGTCAACAAACATATCAGCTCGTGTTAAAACCATTTCAGGCAAGGAAAGAAGAAGCCGGCAACCTCTTAAATCGGCAAGCGACAGAAACACCTGCACTCCAACTCCAACCAACACCAAAAGCTACGGCTGGCTAACACAGGAACTCACCGGCCAGACCAGAAGATGAGAACCGCTAGCAGGAGCAGCAAAGCCGTAGGCCTCAAGCCAAGGATGAACCGATGAATCTCCAGAACCAGGATTGTGAAGAGGACTGGCCAAGTGGAAGGAAGCGGGGGAGGTCGCGAAGAAATGGCTGTGGTACCGACCGGCGTGGGTTGCCTCGAGCTCCTTGCACGCCGTCCCCGCTTTATAGGGCGGGCTTTCCTCCTCTCCTCTTTTGTCCCCTGCTGGCTCTACTTTTTATCCTGCCTTTTTCCTCCGCCGCTCTGGTTATCTGGACCGGACCGGAGAAGAGAGGACGGCGCGCGTCGGCGAGCTAGGTGTATGGCTGGGGCAATTCGCCATGTGACACATTGGAGGATTCCATCTGCGAAAGAGGGCTGTGACCTGGTCGTCACGGGAGAGGGGGTTTGCGTGTTCCCGTGCGTGTATCCTTCGTTGGCAGATGAGATGATGTTGGTGCGGTGGGCGAGGCGTGCGTCCTCCAGGACACGAACGCCGGCACGCACGCCTATCCCAGCAAGTGGGGATGATGCGACGGGTGTCTCGTGTACATCTGTGTGGTGCTCTTCGTCACAGCGAGCTATGGTAATCGTGGTGGTGGTGGCGTATGAAATGGTTCCACTTCCATCCGTGTTCATACATACTGACCGGGCCCGGCGGCCGACCGCCGGGGGGACCGTTGTGGATCAGTGGATGAGGAGGATTTTGCAGTCTTGGAAAGCCATGGAGCTCCGGCGTCCTAATTAGCTCTTTTATGTTCATGTTTGGCAGGAAAAGTTCACTGTAATTCGTGAGATCATCTTCGTTGACAACTCAAACTGTGCTTGTCGGCTTACCGAAATTGGCTCTTTAATTACCAGCGTGCATGCGTGCGCAACTCGTAGCGGTACGAAATGGAGGGGAAGATAATGTTTACTTACTGTGCTAAGCAGTTGACGGTCGAATTTTCAACTGGTTGAGTATCCATCACCCGTGCAACTTGGCCAGGAATTCAGGATGTTGCTAGCGGTTGGAACCACTTTGACCCGGGCATCTGGACGTTTTGTTCTCTTCTTCGCTCCCCATATGCATATTTTTTTTGGGCGAAACCATACACACAGTTGATATAGCCCTTTTCAGTAAAACAATACAAGTTCCTTGTACCTGTGTGACCGAGTTTTGATGCATGATTGAAGAGTGTGGATATACATAGACCGAGCTACACATAGCCCTTTATTTTAAATATTTAAAATTCGTTTTAAAAGTTTTAGAAAAATTTGAAACAAAATTCTAGAGATATCCAATGATGAATACTACAAACGAGTAAAATCTTATTATGAACTAATTCGCTACACAAAATCTGAAAAATTATATAGTGTTGAAATATGCACTATTCACTATAAAATTTGTTAGATTTTGTTAAAAAAAATTGTGTAGCCTTGAATTCAAAGTATTTCGTATTAAATGTTTGCACTTCATAGTATTCATCATTGGCTGCCTCTACAATTTCGTTTTGGAATTTTTAAAACTTGAAAATATAAATTTTAAATTTTGGAAAATAAATGGCTACGTATAGCTCGATCTTCCCCACTAATAATGATACTTCCAACATGGCTGAACAAATCATATTTTTCATCTGAAAAATCCAAGTTTGTTAGCCTTACTGTTTCATGGGCTCCCTCTGGCCACCCTTTGCATATCATCCAGATGGTAGGGTCTGCATGCATGCAGTCCCTGCGGTAGCATATGCACTTTTCTTGCCCATCATCGAGGTGGACAAAAGTATCTTTAGCAAAAAAAAAAGGAGCGACCTTATCTCAATTCAAGGAAGGTCAGACCATTAGCTCCCTAACCGAGGTTAAGGCGCAATAAGTACTAGTTTAGCAACGTGGCATGTGATCTTGACAGCTAGCTCCTCTAAAGTTTTATTATGTCTACTCTAGGTTGAGATCATAAATCTGCCACGCACGCGTAGCGGATCACTGCGACAAGAGCGGCTACCAACCCCCAAGCCCCGGTACATAATCTTCACTTGACTTGCCTACTCAACAGATGTCCGCATTGTACGTCTCTAGAGACTATCATAGTGGGACGATACAACGAAACCATATAATTTGTTTTCAGGTTAACAATACCACTAAATTGACAAGGACAAAAAAATGCACGCACGTCTCCATTAAAAGCACGTACTCCCTCCGTTCGGAAATATAAGATGTTCAAGATGTCTAAATACACTCACTTCACAAAGCTAGAACATCTTATATTTCCGAACGGAGGGAGTAGTATGATATTCTAGAGACTCACGGAGGTGCAACTACGGGGTACCACAGATCCAGCAAAGTGTCCCCCTATCGCTCTCCCACCCAAGTGATATAGGGCGACCCCAACTATCCCCATTGCCACTGTCGGAGGATGCCACCGTCGGAGGATGCCTTCGGCAAAGCCCTAGAGGGTGATGGCGGTGAGACAATCCTCGCGGCTGCAATCAAAAATCCATGGCGGGGAATGCAGTGGCCGTCAGCAGCTATGAACACCCTCGGTCTAGGCAGCGCCCTATGGCTGAGCAAGGCGAGTGGTGGCGGTAGGCCTTGACTGCCACCCCACAGGGCGGAGTGGTCGACGGCGATGCAATTAGCTGCAAGGTTGGTGAGGGGTGACAGCCGGTGAAAACCGATCCCTTGGCAGACGATGGCGCCAACTATGCGTCGTTACTTTGTTGAAGGCATCATTGTTGCAGTCGTGTCTACTTGGCGGGCTGCTTTTGGGGAAACCCCATATCTAGATCTCTGGATCAGACAATGGCAATGTTTCGGTGCCGCTCTCCCTCATGGGGGCATCGTTTTTGGAGCAAGCACTATGGAGGAGGCAGGAGGTGAAGTGGTGTTGCATCTATCGCATCGACGACGGCGGGTATCGTGGGCGTGGCGTTGGAGGGTCTCAGCAACGGATGTGACATGATGGAATTGCGCAAGGCTATGACTGTCTTGGCCCCTGGCGGGGTGTCGACGATAGTCCTGGGCTCTTGGCGAGGACTATGCAGATTTTTATCATGAAGATGAGTTGGTGGTTCGACGGCGCCACGGCGGTGACAGCTTCTAAGCCGTGTACACGAGGTGGTAGACCAGATGTGTGATTCATATTTGCCATAGGGTGACTAGATGATGCACAGGGTGTTATGTGGTTAGGTTATAAGGATTTGATAACATGATCTCCCCACATTATCGGGTTGTAGGTGTTTCATGATGGCTTCAAATTGTTTGTTGCATATTCTAGTCTTGAATAAATTTTAGTGAAGGCCGTATGCATCGAAAAGGTGCAGAGGGTTAGGAAAAAGAAAACAGACCCACCGAAGACACGAACTCACACTTTTTTTTTGAAACGAGGCAAAAGATTTACCTATTCCATTAATTAAGAAGGAAAAATAGAGTTTTAGGTTACAAGGAGCGGAGCTCCTAACACAAAGTCCTACTCTCGCGGCATTAAAGCGCTCAAATGTTTTGCATCGGCTATTCCCCAAAGGACGGCGCTATTCTCAATGGAAAAAATAATCAAAGCAGGCATGAAAGCAACATTTTTGAACACACTGGCATTTCTTTCGTTTTAAAGCTCCCAAACAGTGAGAAAGAGTAAGGATGTTATGCCCTTCCGCCCTCTAACATGGGCTCTGGAGATGAATGAAGACCCCAGGCGTGTGGGCCGGCCGTTGGCGTTTCCATCATGGCGCCCCCACCGGTTATGGCCATGCCTGTGATGCACACAAACGTACGCATGGTCCAATGGTTTCAGATTTTCAGGAGCGTCTCACAGGCACAGCGGCAGTGCACCGCAAAGATGATGGAGCTCTGTAGGGCGACAGGCTAGCCGGCGACGGCCAGGTGCCCAATTCATGGGCATGGGACAAACCCGAGATCAGCTGGGTAGATACGAGGGCTGACGGCTCCCTCGCATCGGCCTCCGGTCGCTCAGGCGCAGCAGTCGTGCAGCATGAATGCGCCATGGTCGCCGATGAACTGATGCCTAGCGCCCAGTCGACCTGGCCAAGGCGCTGGCTCGCCATGAGCACCACCTGATTTTGGTCCATCGATCATCGTCATCCGTGCGGCCTTTGGAACTTGCGGTTGGTTTTACTGATTTGCACATTTACATCCGGAGCCGTACGGCAGTACTGGTATCGCTGAACGACTGAAATGCTGAGCCGACAGGATTGCGTATCTTTTGGAACTAATGTATGATCCGATTTTGGAACGACCGAATGCCGAGCCCACAGGATTGCGTATCTTTTGGAACGACTGAATACTGGGAGTTCTTGATGAGATTCGCTGGCTATGAGAAAACTGTTATGATACTGAACCTCATGCCTTATCGAGCATCTTATCCCATCTTAAAGTTGGTTTATTCGCCAGCAGCGAATGCTACTCATTATAGGTGCGTATGCAACTCCAGTATTTTCTGAGTTATATATGATCACAAATATGCGAAAATTTTAAATGGAGCCCGAGCTTCATGTAGCTCTTTATTCTTCAAATTTTGGAAAATAACATTTTGAAAAGTCAAAAAATCTGAAAAAATATCTAAATGTAGACAATGATGTACTCTACCAACCTGCAAAATCTCAACTCTAAATACCTTTGGGGCTACGCAAAAAATGAAAAATCTGACAAATTTGAGAGGTTTGTACATTAAATGTCAAATTTTGTCTTTTTATAGCCCCGGATATAAGGTATTTTGAGTTAAGATCTTATACATTCTTACAGTATAACATTATCTACATCTAGGTATTTTTTTAGATTTTTTGAATTTTAAAATATTGTTTTTGAATTTTTCAAAAAAGGGCACCATGGAGCTCAAGTTTCATTTGTCCATGCCCCACAATATTTGGTCATATTTAAATTTCAAAATTTACACGTATGTACATGTATGTAGTCTCTATGTAATTTTTTTTATAATTTTTGAAACATAGTGGAGGGAGGAAAACCTAACCAAGTTCCTTTTCTTGTCGTAAGCTTGTATTGTGGTGGAGGATGAGCTTTCATTAGAGCGAATTGCACTTTTTTAACCTGAGTGAAAATTAGTCTAGATTTACCCCTTTTAGAAGCTTTGCACCCTATGTATGCATTGGAAAAGATGTGAGATGATAACTGGCGAGGAATGGAGCAAATAGATAAGAGAAATTTGGATATGATCATCGATGATGCCTTTGTTTCTTTATACATTTTGTTGGGCCACATCGGCATAACATGCTATTCCTATCTATCAAAAAACAATCAAAATGCTAAACTAGGGTAAAAAAAATATGTTCAAAGTCTCTTACTAGCTAAATGAGGCAATATGTGTCACAAATACACAACTAAAGAGTAAAATGTGGAATTCACTTTCTTTTTTTTTAACTTGGCCTCACCATAGCCATTTCTCTCCCTCCCTACTGCCTCCTCCGGTCCTCCCTTCCCAAAACCCCTCAAGTCGCTATGGAAGGATGATGCCACGTCCAACACTAAACCCACACGGGAAATCCAATACCCGAAGTCGAAAGGTGTTATCGCAAAAGTTGGGAGATACGATGAGCAAATATTACTAGTAGAGAGATAGGTAAGCATTTGTATCTTTCTATGTCGTATATACACTGATGATCGAGGCAAAATGTTAGAGACCTCTCTCACTCACATCGTGGTGCCACTCCTATATGTGTAGTATCAAGCATATATTGCAACGGGGGAGCACCTGTATGATAGGGTCAATAGCCCAATCAACGATTCCGCCACTTCCTGCCCAGCCGCCTCAAACACCTCCTCTATCGTCATCTCACGCGCCACAGCCTTGCCCCGATTCGCACGCGCACGGTCTGCAGCCCTCTTCTCTTCCCGCACTGCCTTGGCCGCTGCCTGCCTCTTCGTTTCATGTACCGGCGGCGCAGGCTCCCTCTCTTCCTCGGCCACCATCTCTTCCTCATCCATCTCGTCCTCGGCCATCTCTTCATCGGCACTCTCTTCCTCGGCGCGGTGGACGTTGCTAATGTCCACGCCGTCTACGTAAGGTATGAAGAGCAGCCCGAGGGCGCCGTCCGGATGATCCTCGAGTCCCTCGACTACCTCCTGCTTGTGTTTTTCTACGCCTTCCAGCTTGGGCTGGCCGGGCAGGCTCCGCGACCGGAACGCCCACAGCTCCACGTCGACACCGCGACCCTTCATCACCGGCTTAGCCAGCCCGTTGGCCAGCACGAAGCGGTGCCAGCCGGTGATGAGGCGGTAGCCGCCGTTGGAGCCGAGGTACCTGAGCCTGATCCGGAACTGCCTGCCGCGGCCGTCGAAGGTGGTGACGCGCAGCCCGGGCAAGCATTGGTTGACGTAGTACGTCTCCTTTTCGTTCCCGGCGAAGAGGGCGGTGATGGGGTGGTTCTCGACGAACTCGCGCTTGCACGAGAAGAGCAGCCGATTCTGGTTCTTGTTCACGTCGCTGGGGTAGAGGGTCTTCATGCAAACGAAGTGCGGGGCGACCGTGGTGCCGAGCTTGTCCAGGTGGCGGCTAAGCTCCTCGCTGCGGTGCAGCTCCCTGGCGCGCTCCAGCGCCGGCGGCCGCGGCGGCCTGCTGATCTTGCTTCTGCTCGTGTTCTTCTTCGCTCGTGCCGCCCCGGCCGTCGACGTCTCGGCTTGCACCATGTACTCGTCGCACGCCGCCGAATCATGCCAGGGTGGTGCCACGCCTCCGCTCCGTATCCCGTCGTGCATCAGTTTCTTATGCTTCTGCTGCGGCGGCTGTCGAGACGTGGCGACGGTGATCGCGTTGGAGCTGGACAGTTTGGGCTGTCGAGCGCATACCGTAACCGTGTCGTACTCGTGGGCTTGGGCTGGAACCCCGTAGGCGCTGGTACCATCGCTCCCGGTGTCGGCCCGTCTCTTCTTCGGCGGAACCACGAACGAATCGTCGGCGCCGCTGTTGTCGCTGCCACTGCCTGAATTGCTGCTCGCCCTCTTCTTCAGCGGCAGGAGCGACCTCTCGACGCGGCCGCAGATGGGCTGCATGGCTGGCACGGCGCCGTCGGCGTTTCCGGCGAGGCTCCGCTCTGCTGCCACCGCCTCAGCGATGCCGCTGCCGTTGGGATCCGTCGGGGCTGGCTTCGATCGCACGGCACCGTAGCAGGAGATTTCTACGGGTTCGTGTCTGAAGCTCGGGTTTCTTGGGGCCGGCGTCATTGGCGATGCCAGATTTGGAAGTACCTAGATGAACTTTCGGAGGAAGATTTGCAGCCCATGGGTGTCTCGGGGACGACAATATAGCGGCCGAACAGAAAAGAGTTTGATCGGGATTACAATTCAGAAATCTGCTTCCGCTTCAGATACGATAGCGTGGTTTAGGGTTCAAGGAATAGGCTCGGCAATCCGCGTGCGATACGAAACTCAACGTTTGTTTTGGAGACCTGACACGAACTCAACTATAGTCGGTTCCTGGTTTTTTGTTTTTTGAGAATAAAATAACTTTTTTTTTCAGACAATAATACTCCTAACTACAGTCGGTTTCTGTTGGCACGGAAGATGGACGGGCCTAAGGCCCATATGCTTCCAGGGTACCGGGGCTTCAGTTCACGGGCTCATATGTACCTTTTATTATTCTATCCAATACTTCTGTACGTCTGAAATTCAGAATCTTACAGAGGTGGACGATTGTCACATGGCAGCACCTTCACTGTCATCCATCTAAACTAGCCTCGATTTTAGGAGCTATTATGATCAGATAATTGCATGAATTTGTAATACGTACCCCCAACTCTGTCGTTTTATACTACTGGGCTGATATGGCCCCAGAAAAAACATGCAATCCCAGCATTACGAACAGCCACATGCCTAGAGCTGGACTAATCGAGCTGCTCGGATCAGTAATATCGTTTACCTAAAAAAAAGTCTCCTCGTTAGGACTCGTGATTGTTAAGGCTTGGATCAAGCCTGTTATTCTTAACGACCTAAATTTAAAATTGGCTTAGATTATTATATAATCCCGAGCAGCGAGCTGCTTGAGCCTAGGCGTCACCGCCGCAAGTCTGCGATAAGTTGACAAGACGATGATTCAGGAGAGGATTCACTGATTTTGCTCTCACTCGGTCGCTCCTATGTGCAATTAGATCAACCTGGACTGGTCTTGGGCTAGATTGAGTTGTTTTGGATGACCAAATAAAATGAGATCCAAACTAACGAATTAGCGAGACTCGTTACCTTGGTTGTTTAGCTTACTAACAGCAATAAACAAAAACTGTTGATCGGCTCGGTTCGTTAGTAAAACGAGCCGAGCTAACCGAGTTGAGAAACCGAGTGCTCGCTAAGCTCGTCGAGCTTCGAGCTTTATATCAGAAGAGGATATGCCTGAGAGGCAATAATAAAATAGTTGTTTATTATTCCATATTTATGATACATGTTTATTTTTCATGTTATAATTATATTAACCGGAAACATTAATACATGTGTGTCTAATAAACAAAGGTTTCTACTAAAGCCTCTCTTTTAACTAGCTCGTTGATTAACCGATGATCAAGGTTTTCTGATCATGCACATTGGATGTTGTTAATAACAAGGTCACATCATTAAATGAATACTCACACCCATAGTAAGTATAGTAATATGGTCAAGTCATTAAGTTTTATTGCTATATCAAACTCGTACATAGTAGCCATAATCCTTAGACCATGAGATCATGTCAATCACTAACAGCAGAGGAGTGCTTTGATGACATCAAACGTCACACCGTAAGTCCGTAACAAGGTGACTATAAAAGTGAATTCGGGAACTCTAAAAGTTTTAGTTGAGGCTCAGAGATCAAGAGTGGGATTTGTCCATCCACATGACGGAGAGATATACTCTGGGCCCTCTCGGTGATATCACATTGATACCGCTCGCAAGCACGTGACTGGATCACAGGAATGTCATATCACGGAACGAGTAAAGAGTACTTGTCGGTAACGAGATCAAACTAGGTATAGTTGATACCGATTTATCAGATCTCGGACAAGTAAAATATCGCAAGACAAAAGGAATTGGATACGACGTTTATGATTCACACGATCACATGATTCATCGTTGAGTAAGTGAGAGTCATTATGCATCTCCAGATCCCACTGATGATTATTGATTAGGGATGTGTCTCAATCATGTCCACGTTATTCACAGGGTGACACGGTTAAGGTTTGTTGACGCGTTTGAGTGGATACGGAACACCGGAGGAAATATTGGACAACATAGGGATTGTTTCAAGAAGTGCCAAAATTGTTTCGGTGTAAATCGCCGAAATTGTTTTGGGTGCAATATGGGAATAATGCAAGGGGTATATGTCAATGTTTGTTTATTAATGTAATTAACAATTATTAAAATAAAGAAATAAAAAATGTTTTTATTTAATGAGAGATTGCATTTAATTTAGTGGAGAGTCCACTTACTTAAATCGGATTGAGTAGATGTGAGTGCACCCACATAATGAGGGGAGAGGTGGGGGAACTGAAGGAAATATGCCCTAGAGGCAATAATAATATTGTTATTATCATATTTCTTGTTCATGATAATGTTTATACTCCATGCTATAATTGTATTAAGCGGAAACATTAATACTTGTGTGGTTTGTGAACAACACCGTGTCCCATAGTACGCCTCTATGGACTAGCTCATTGATTAATGATGGTTAAGGTTTCCTAACCATAGACATGAGTTGTCAATTAATAATGAGATCATATCATTAGGAGAATGATGTGATGGACAGACCCAAATAAAGCAGAGCAATTAGATCGTATCCTTGTGTTCATCTTTGCGAAGCTTTTCCTATGTCAAGTATTGTATTCCTTAGACCATGAGATAATACAACTCCCTGGTATCGGAAGAAAGCTTTGAGGTCATCAAACGTCATCCTATGTGAGGGTGATCATAAAGGTGTCTCTCATGTGATCGGAAAGTACTTGTTGGGTTGTATGTATCGAGATGGAATTTGTCCCTCCCAAGTCGGAGAGATATACTTCGGGCCCACTCGGTAATCGATATCAACACCGCTTGCAAGCATGTGGTTAAGGAGTTAATCACGAAGTGATATCGGATTATGGAACGAGTAAAGTACTTGCTGTGAATGAGATTGAACTAGGTATGGCGATACCGACGATCGAATCTCGGGCGAGTAATATATCGTGTGACGAAGGGAATACATATACGGGATTAATTGAATCCAGACATCGTGGTTCATCCGATATGATCATCGATGAATATGTGGGAGTCAATATGGGTTTCCAGATCCCGCTGTTGATTATTGATAGAAGATCATGTCTGCATATTCTCGAACCCGTAGGGTCACACACTTAACGTGCATCGACGCTAGGATAGAATGGATAATTGGTTTATGAGTTTTAGTTCGGAGTCTCGGATGAGATCCAGGACATCACGTGAGGTTCCGGAATGGTCCGGAGAATAAGATTCATATAAAGGAAAGCAGTTTTTGGATTCCGGAATCGTTTTGGAGTTTATCGGTATTGTACCGGAAGGTTCTAGAAGGTTCCGGAGTGGGACCAACGTGGGCCCACTTGTCGGAGGCCTGCGTGGGCCTAAGGGGAAGTGCCCTGGCCACTTTGGGCCAGGCGCACAAGGCCCCTAAGGCCCAGCCGGCCAGCCCTTAGGGGAAACCCTAAGGGAACCTTCCAGAAGAGGGGGGGGGGGGGGAAGACTTGCCCCCTACTCTTCCCCCTAGCCGCCGCCCTAGAGGCTTGGAGGAGGGGCCAAGGCAGCCGACCAGCCCCCCATATAAGGGGGGGCAGGGGCGCAGCCCCCTCCCACTCCAACCCTAGCCGCCGGCTAACTGCTGCCCTCCAATCTCTCTCTCTCTCCCGACTACGTGTAGGCGAAGCCCTGCCGTAGAAACTCTCCACCATAAGCACCACGCCGTCGTGCTGCAGATCCAATCTATCTCTCCACCATACTTGCTGGACCAAGGAAGGAGGAGACGTCGCTGCACCGTACGTGTGCATCTCTCGGAGGCGCCGCCACTTGCGGCGTAGGATCGGATCGGATCACGGGGAGGAGACGGCTAGTACGACTACATCATCCACGTTCTGTTGAACGTTTCCGCTGTGCGATTTCTTCAAGGGTATGAAGATCTCATCTATCTCTCTCGTTGATTACATCTCCTAGATTAGATCTTGGCTTTCTTGTTCGCATCCGTAGGAAATTTTTTGATTTACTATGCTGCGAAACCCTTCAGTGGTATCAGAGCTAGATCTATGCGTAGATGTGTTTCACGAGTAGAACGCAACATGATTGTTGCGGGCGTTGATGTTTTCTGTTGCAAACCTCTTGTTTTGTATTTCTTATGGCGCGGCATAGTGAGATCGAAGCGGTCCAGGCCAACTTTACGCGACCTCGTTCGCGAGACCGGCTCCGCACTTGACGTGTGGCTTGTTCCACACATGCGGCTGGTGGATGTCAGTTTCTCTCACTATAGTAGTCATGGGATTTACAACGGATGTTAGCAACCATAATATCACCGTTGTGGCTTTTCGTAGGTAAGAATCGTTCTTAACTTGCTACTCCCATAAGCCACGTAAAACATGCAACAACAAAGTAGAGGCGTCTAACTTGTTTTTGCAGGGAGTGTTTTATGATATGGTATGGCCACAAGATGTGATGTGATATATGTGATGTATGCGATGATCATGTTTTGTAATATTTCACGACTTGCATGTCGATGAGTTCACAACCGGCAGGAGCCATATGGTTGTCTTTATAATTGTGTATGACCTGCGTGTCAACTTCTTATACGCCATGTAATAGCTTTACTTTATCGCTAAGTAGTTAGCAATAGTTGTAGTTGCTATTCGTGGTGGAGGCAATCATGGTGGAGTGATGGAGATCATGCCGGCGCGCACAAGATGGAGATCATTGCGCGGAGATTGGCTATACCATGTCACATAAAATATATGCATGTGATGTTTATCCTTTTATGTATCTTATTATGCTTAGATCGCGACGGTAGCATTTTAAGATGATTCCTCACTTAAAGATCAAGATAAAATTGTGTTCTCCCCATGTATGCACCGTTGCGAAAGTTCGTCGTTTTGAAGCATCTCGTGATGATCGGGTGCTATAAACTCTACGTTCACATACAACGGGTGCAAGCCAGTTTTGCACACGCGGAAATACTTGGGTTTGACTTGACGAGCCTAGCATGTACAGACATGGCCTCGGAACACACGGACCGAAAGGACAAGCATGATTCATATGGATGATATGATCAACATGTTGATGTTCACCATTAAAACTACATCATTCACGTGATGATCGGTCTCGGTGTAGTGAATTTGGATCATGCTTCACTAAACAACTTTGAGGGATGTTGAATTTAGTGGGAGTTCATTAGTAATTTGATTAACTTGAACTAATTATCATGAACTAAATCTTGATGTATTTGCATAAGTCGTTGTAGTCTTTGGCACCGTTTCCACCGACACTTAGCTTAATTGAGTTAAAAGAACTATAGAATTCTGGATAATCACTTTTTGGTCTAGTGCCGTTTAATGTCAAGACTAAAGATTAAGTCCTATTGAAAACTTTAGCAAACCTTGCTTGCTCCATACGATTTAATAAATTGTATTAATCTAAGAGCAACGATTCAAGTTTAGTATCTAAAGATCATATGTTTGCCTTCATGATAAATTGATCTTCAAAATTGTTTGAGAATCAAAGTGATCATCGAGCTGAAAGAATTGTTTCAGAAACAAATAAGAAGTGAAAGATATTTGATATCTAAGACTTTGATTGTTTGCAAAATGATGAAGTATAATTTAGTAAAAGAACATATGCTCATATTGTATGACTATATGCGAAGATTGAAGATGCTAGGCGTCCCGATCACCCAAAAGTTTGGGAACTAATATTATACTTGCATTCATCCTTATAAGCTATAGTAGTTTCATCATGAAAGATGTCATGATAGGACGAATGAAAAGGTATCGGCTAAATTGTTTTGCTATACCAAAAGAATACTAAAAATGGAATCTAGAAGAACACCAATTATATGATGATGGTGATCCACCTCAATGTGCAAAGTCCAAGGCTATTAGTATTTGACTAAAAATCCTTTGGACTATGTGTCAAATGATTGACGCCACTATTGATGTCGATAGATTCTTCTAAAAGGAGAGGAAACGCTAAATAGGATCTGCAAAATTATTTGGTAGAAAAAGGAAAAGACTGGAATTGTCCATCTCAGGTATATAAATGATATACATGTTATAGATGTATTCTTTGCTAGTACATAATGTAATTCTTGGGTATTGGATACTAGATTGTTGGTATGAAATGTCATACAAAGCAACAATACAAGAACTATGATGGCCTAAGTAACTAGCAAAAGAATATGGTAACAATGCGCATCGAGAAACAAATAAATGTGTTATTGTGTTTTTCATCGGCATAATACCTAGCCTTCTAGATATGTTAAGAACTTAATAATTGTTATTTTGTTCTAGTATTATGAGAGCAATGGTTGTTCAAATTATTACCGTCTTCCATAATCGATGGATAGATTATTATTATCTTGTTGGTGAAATAGACATTTATAACACTGATGCTAAAGGTCGCAAGACAAAACAAATTTCACTTATATGTGACACCGCCGTTGAAGTCATATTGGAAACAAAACATGAAAGAAATTCTATATTGATAGATTTTCGAGTCATTTGATTTTGAATTGATTGACGCTTGTGAGACTTTTCCTAAAGATGATTAAACTCTGTTCGTGGGCCATAGAAAGAATAAGCGACTAACTACATGGAGATCGTACATGTTGATGTATGTAGTTCATGTGTGAAGTCGAGCGTGGTGTATTTTCTATTTCATCAATGACTCGAATAGATGTATGGTATATCTACTTGATGAGATAGAAGTATGAAATTGTTCAATTTATGAAGTGAAAATTGTTGTAACAAGAATATTCGAGTTGAATGATTAGATCATAAAGAAGAATATTTGAGTTACAAGTTTAGCAAACATCTAAGAGTTAGGGGAATTGTTCCACAAACTTGCATCGTGATAAACACTATAGGAGTATGGAGTTTTCGATGGATGTAATCAAACCTTGTTTGACATGGTTAGATCAATGATGAAATAAACTACCAATATAATTTGTGGATTATGCTTTAGAGACTACCGCTTTTCACTGAATAGAGTGCCATCAAAATCTGCCGAAATGACACCATACAAGTTATAGTTGTCTTTTCTTGAATTTTGGTATGCAAGGCATATGTGTAAAATGTTTACAACCAAAATTGGATTAGTAAGTCTTTGTAGGTTATCCCAAAGAATGTCGATGGGTGTTTCTTCTGCCATAAACCCAATTAAAGGTGATTGTCACTGAAAGAAGTGAACTTCTTATGAAGGAGTTTTTCGCAAAAGGTTTAAGTGGGAGGAAGATAGAACTTGATGAGGTTATTGAATCTGAGCAAGATGATCAGAGTAGCGCAGCACCAGAATATGTTCTGGAAGCGGCAACTGCATTCATAGCTCACGCGTCTACAATATGTTGTAGTCACAACATCGAAGTTCCTATTTAACCAAGTTGGTCGTAATCAAATAGCAAGATTTGAGGACGAGATATTATTAGATAATAGTAACCAACAATATACAAAGAAGCGGTGATGGGCCCTGACTTCATCATATGAATTATTCTAGCAACAATTACATATAGAGATATGTTAGTTGAATAAACGAAACAACGTTCCGCTACCGGAATGCACACCAAGGACGTGTACCTGACACGACCCAATGGGTTTTGTTGATTCAAAGGTTGCTGGATATGTATGCAAACTTCTATGGTAGAAGTAAGCATAGCGAAGTTGGAATCTTCAATGATGAAAATGTTAAAGTGTTAATTTCATCAAGATATTTGAAGATGCTTGTATTTACAAGAAAGTAAGTGGGAGCGCTAAGACATATTTCTAATGCTTTATGTAGATGACATATCGTTCATTGGAAATTATGTGTTTTTCTTGATATTTGTGAAGTTTTCACTAAAATTAGATTTCTAATGAAAGACTTAGGTAAAACCAGAATATTAAGCATCAATGTCTATGCAGATAGATTGAGGCACTAATATAGTTTTACCAGAGTACATAGATGAAATATTGAATTTGTTCAATATGGAAACAATAAGAACGGTTCTTGTTGCATGGAAGAGGTTGGAGCAAGAATCAATTGTTTTGACACTTGATGAGTGAAACCACAAGAATGATTTTATCAATTTTGTATACCATGATATGTAGATCCAGATGTGTCCAATGCTCTAAAGGTTATAGCATTCATATGATGATCGTTGGACAATAGTAAAGATATTCTTATGCACTTTCGAAGAAGTAAGAATATGTTCTGTATGCAGAAGTGACAAATAGTTCATTGCAATGAGTTACATTGGTTTTGTCACACATACAAGTAAAATTTTATCTCAATTTTAAGCCATTTGTTCTGAGTTAGAAGGTGGCATAATAAGATGGAAAAAAGTTCCATGATGACTTGGATGAGTTCCAATGTTAATATTGTGGCGGACACTGCAACGAGGGCTAAGTATATAATCGCTTTAGAAGCGGCATAAAGATGCAAAGTAGATAGTGATAATTTAACTTATTTGTGGCACTGTCGTCTAGGTCATATTGGCGTAAAACGCATGAAGAAACTCCATTCTGATGGACTTTTGGAGTCTCTTGATTTTGAATCATTTGACACGTGCGAGCCATGCCTCATGGGCAAGATGATCAAAACCCCGTTCTCCGGAATAATGGAGCGAGCAACGGACTTATTGGAAATCATACATACCGATGTGTGCGGACCAATGAGTATTTCGACGCACGGTGGATATCGCTATTTTTAAAAGTGTGCTAGTACTATGTAGTTCTATTGTATGACAATAGTGACAACATAGTCTCGGCCAAGAAACAAAGGTCTCACCAGAAGACCAAGTTTATACGATGCTATCTCATACAAGATGAGTAATGCGTGCTGACGCAAAAGAATATGCAAATACAAACGGACCTGAAAGTGTCAGACCCGTAGATAAGGTTTACCACGTGCAACGCGTATGAAGAACACCGGAATGCCATAGGTGTTAAAGGCGCAAGTATGACTAGATTATTGACTCTAGTGCAAGTGGGAGACTGAAGGAAATATGCCCTAGAGGCAATAATAATATTGTTATTATCATATTTCTTGTTCATGATAATGTTTATACTCCATGCTATAATTGTATTAAGCGGAAACATTAATACTTGTGTGGTTTGTGAACAACACCGTGTCCCTAGTACGCCTCTATGGACTAGCTCATTGATTAATGATGGTTAAGGTTTCCTAACCATAGACATGAGTTGTCAATTAATAATGAGATCATATCATTAGGAGAATGATGTGATGGACAGACCCAAATAAAGCAGAGCAATTAGATCGTGTCCTTGTGTTCATCTTTGCGAAGCTTTTCCTATGTCAAGTATTGTATTCCTTAGACCATGAGATAATACAACTCCCTGGTATCGGAAGAAAGCTTTGAGGTCATCAAACGTCATCCTATGTGAGGGTGATCATAAAGGTGTCTCTCAGGTGATCAGAAAGTACTTGTTGGGTTGTATGTATCGAGATGGAATTTGTCCCTCCCAAGTCGGAGAGATATACTTCGGGCCCACTCGGTAATCGATATCAACACCGCTTGCAAGCATGTGGTTAAGGAGTTAATCACGAAGTGATATCGGATTACGGAACGAGTAAAGTACTTGCTGTGAACGAGATTGAACTAGGTATGGCGATACCGACGATCGAATCTCGGGCGAGTAATATATCGTGTGACGAAGGGAATACATATACGGGATTAATTGAATCCTGACATCGTGGTTCATCCGATATGATCATCGATGAATATGTGGGAGTCAATATGGGTTTCCAGATCCCGCTGTTGATTATTGATAGAAGATCATGTCTGCATATTCTCGAACCCGTAGGGTCACACACTTAACGTGCATCGACGCTAGGATAGAATGGATAATTGGTTTATGAGTTTTAGTTCGGAGTCTCGGATGAGATCCAGGACATCACGAGAGGTTCCGGAATGGTCCGGAGAATAAGATTCATATAAAGGAAAGCAGTTTTTGGATTCCGGAATCGTTTCGGAGTTTATCGGTATTGTACCGGAAGGTTCTAGAAGGTTCCGGAGTGGGACCAACGTGGGCCCACTTGTCGGAGACCTGCGTGGGCCTAAGGGGAAGTGCCCTGGCCACTTTGGGCCAGGCGCACAAGGCCCCTAAGGCCCAGCCGGCCAGCCCTTAGGGGAAACCCTAAGGGAACCTTCCAGAAGAGGGGGGGGGGGGAAGACTTGCCCCCTACTCTTCCCCCTAGCCGCCGCCCTAGAGGCTTGGAGGAGGGGCCAAGGCAGCCGGCCAGCCCCCCATATAAGGGGGGCAGGGGCGCAGCCCCCTCCCACTCCAACCCTAGCCGCCGGCTAACTGCTGCCCTCCAATCTCTCTCTCTCTCTCCCGACTACGTGTAGGCGAAGCCCTGCCGTAGAAACTCTCCACCATAAGCACCACGCCGTCGTGCTGCAGATCCAATCTATCTCTCCACCATACTTGCTGGACCAAGGAAGGAGGAGACGTCGCTGCACCGTACGTGTGCATCTCTCGGAGGCGCCGCCACTTGCGGCGTAGGATCGGATCGGATCGCGGGGAGGAGACGGCTAGTACGACTACATCATCCACGTTCTGTTGAACGTTTCCGCTGTGCGATTTCTTCAAGGGTATGAAGATCTCATCTATCTCTCTCGTTGATTACATCTCCTAGATTAGATCTTGGCTTTCTTGTTCGCATCCGTAGGAATTTTTTTGATTTACTATGCTGCGAAACCCTTCAGGAACTTCATGTGGTCGGCCACCCCTTAGGGGCTACCCCCTCCCCTATATAAGGTGGGGTGGGAACTCTCTCCTCTATACACACCTTGCTCTCTTGACACTCTCTCACTCCCTCCTCCCGCTGCTCCACCAAAAAAGCAATGGCTTAGGCAAAGCCCTGCAGAAACTATTCCTCCACCACCATCACTTAGTTGAATTGTTGTTGGAGTTTTCGGTGGATCCTCTACTTCCGCCGCCCCGCTGGAACGAGGGTACGGAGGTCGTCATCAAGCTGAACGTGTGACCGAGTATGGAGGTGCTGCCCTTTGTGGCACTCATCTGCACGATCTTGAGATCAGCAAGTGATCGACTATGTTATCCACGTGTGTGCAAAAAATTTCCTGCTTTCAGTTTACGAGGGTGAGTCCTTCTAGACAACAGTTCACCGGTTACTTCTATCTCCTAGATTAGATCTTGGCAAGTTTGTGGTTTCCATCATATTTTTTTGTTTTGTTTTCTATGCTATGGACCCATCAATATCCAACCCTATACATGCCTATATCTTGAAGCAAACCATGCATATATTATTCATTTGCTTGAAATTCATAACAAACTGTTGGAATTTTAACTAATATTTGGCCCAGCCTATTTTGTCTTTTTCATAATTCATGAAATTACTAGAGGCCCATACGGCCATTAGTGCATGGCAAGAGCTGGAAAACAATTTAATCTCACATTGCAAATTTAGAAGAAGTTTGACCAGTTTATAAGATAAAGTCTTCTTGTTGTTTGTATGAGCATGTGGAAGAAGACTCCTACACACACACACTTCTCCTCCCCGCCACCTGCCTCGTCACGACGAGCACGCTGTGTTTTGCGGAATGGGCCTTGAGCCAAGTATTTTTTTTTGTCACGCATGACTGGACGAATATGAATGGTTACGTAGGAGCTGAAACATTCTGCACTAATGGAAAATGAATACGAAGTTTGTTCAGTTTGTCTCCCGGCTTTTCGTTTCATCTCCTACTGCTGCGCGTTTGCCTCCTTTTGGTGCTATATAAGAGAGGTCGTTTCTCTCCAGAAAATACACACTGGAGCCACCACTGCCTATGCGCCTGCCACTGGATTCTAGAGCTTTGCGCCGCCGCAGTCTACCCATTCCGTCTGTCAGGGTGCACCGTTGGACATGACAATAGGCCCGAGAACCTTTTTCTTTAGATAAGGTTTTATAGAAACGCTACCGCACGACTACCGGCTTCCTCTCTAACACGGACGCCGATGAGTTCTTCCCCATTAACAACTTTTTTCCTGACATCACAGAACTCTTCGGCGACACGACTCTCGGCAACGCCGCTACGAATGGGACTCCTCCAACGTCCTGTATGTGATTCTCTGTCATCCGTCTTTTTCAGATCATGTTCTATGCTTTTTTTAGCGATCTGTGTATACTTGTTGGGTTACATTCTCTCGGTTAAGTTGCACAACTAGTTCAATGTCTATTTTCTTAGTCATGTTTTATCTACTGTTTTTTAGATTAAATTGTGCGGAAAAGTGCTCATATTTACAGTAGAAACTTAGGTCGAACCAGCCACCCGGGATATTAAACTCAGATCGCAGCACTAATGAATCATGCTGGCATCCATGCATGTTTTCAGTTTTCTTTTCCTATACCATATGTTATCTGAAACTTCCGGTGCATAAGAAAGATGTTGCACGATAGAGATCAGTGATAATCATCGGAAATACAATTGTACCTGCACCAATGGGTACAGATCATATCTTGTCCATTCATGTACTTGCCGGATGCTTTGAGATGCGAAAAAGATGGGCTGAGAGAGAATAGTTTTACATCCATTTTCTGCATTATCTGCGACCGCTGTCGGATCCGTGAGACGCGGTTAAAGCCAGGAGAACAGTCACGCGCACAGGATTCCCGGAACAGCAGGTTAGGTGCGTAGCCTTTTCGTTTTTCTACTGTTTCTAACCAGAGCCGCAGAGCGTGACCCTCACCCACACCCATCCATCCCCTACCTGATCAAGCATCGTCTCTTGACTTTCATTTGCTCGGGCCTACCGCTGCCACCGCTGTTCTAGCTTTCTCCATTTGTCTGGACAGGTGGGCGAGCCCTCGCGTCGCAGAAGCGGCGGATCTGTCCACCGGCGTAGCAGCGGCAGAACACACCAGCTAGAATGGTGGAGCAGGGCAGAGAACACCCAGCTCAAATGCAGTGAGTTGAAATCTCACTTATTAGCTGTGCAATCCTAGTTAAACGCAATGAATTCCTCTGCCTTGAGGTTCAAGAAGATCCGCCTGGTGATGATACTGTTTGTTGCTCATTACTAGTTACATCGGCTGCACCTGCGATCCACCTTTGATGTTTTTAGTGTAGGCTTTTGATGTATCTCTGGCAGTGCCTATGTATCTATCTAATTTAACAGAGCTAGTTTTGTACCGACAATGTTCGCTGCTTATATGTAGTATTGGAAAATCTTTGATCAATCGAATATTTCGTACGTGTTTGCATTAACAGAGCTCTGTCAAGTCGGAGGGACCTTTCGTCCTCTCACATCAGAGAGGGTGGCGACGCCATGGATTCGAGCACTGGGAAGTCAGAGGACAGAGGCGCACCCATGCTCGCGAAAAGACTAGACACAACCATAACGTTTCTTCACTCCCAGGATTCCCGCGAAAACATCATCGGTGCCGGGCAATGCTTGTTTTCCTACACGCATAATATCCAGCATATTTTGGGGGAGGCCGCAGCAGCTAAACATGGCGATCTGAGAACTTCAGGACGCTGATATTTCAGGTTCCCACATTCGATCAACTGTCCAGAATCTCAAGACTGCCTAGTGCCTACTGAACTGCGTCATGCTGCCTACGATTACAAAAGATGACGAGAATTTCTGCACGAGTCCGTGAATAATGGATGCTCACAGCGCAATCCACGGAGGATAGCCGGAAATTTTAGAAATTCAGAATGAGGCAGCACAACGAGGGAGTAATACGTTTAGCTTGCACTACTGAATGTTCTCAGACGATGCAGGGAACCGTGCTCTTTTCTTGAACGCAATTATTTTGCAAGGCAATTTGCTACTGAACATGACCATTGAATAGCTAAGATGACCAGATTACAGTGAAACAGATTACACGCCATATAGATTTGGTACAAGACGGATTTCACAAGAAGTGTCAACGGCCAAAAAGGGTCCCCAAAATATTATGCTTTCCTGCTTGCTAACTGACGACCAAAACAGAGCAACACCCCCAGCTAAAGAAACACTTAATTAACTGACGACAGATCGCTTACGACGGCTTGGTACCCAGCATCGGAAGAAGAGTCGCCGTCTTCGAGCTCAACCCAAACGGCTGCAAGCTCGTCGCCGCCGGCTCCTCCTGGACTTTTCAGTCTTACCTCATCTTGTACCCTGACGAATCTGGGACGCTGGATGCCGTTGGTGCCTTCCTGCGTGAAGCCGTGCTCCACGCCGTTGATCCCTCCTCGAGTGGGGCCGTAGCGGGCGCCATTGCTCCCATCTTGAGTCACGCCGTGATTCTCGCCGTTGCTCCCTTCTTCAGCCTCGCCGTCGTCGACGATGTTGCTCGCTTCATCAGCCACGCCGTTGTAGACGCCGTTGCCCGCTGGATGGCTGTCGGTGTAGCACGGTTCCTTCAGGCGTGAAGCCAGCTTCAACGCCGTTCATGCCTACTGGAGCAGCGCCGGTTTGGGCCCCATTGCTCCATTTTGAGCCACACCTCCGATATGGCCGGTGCTGCCTTCTCGAGCCACGTCTCGGGTGTAGCCGTTGCACTCTCCGGCAGCCACGCCATCATCTAGGACGATGCCGGGGTCGACGGCCACGCCGTCGCTTAAGCCGCAGCTCCCTGAGCGGTGGTGCTCAGCACCAGCTCCGACACGGTGAAGCTGGTCGACAGCATCAGGAATCAGCGGGCACGGTGAAGAAGTCGTCTGCGTCACTCCAGATCGGCGGAGGTGCCCCACCGCCATCTTGGCTACCATCCATTGCCTGCTCGGCGAAAGCATAGCAAGTTACAACGTGAAAAAAGATTCGATTGGGGGAGCAATCTTTGGTGTGGTACACGATCTGTACCTGATAGGCGGCGGGCGGCGGACGCCGGGTGCCGGGCACTGGGCGGCGGGACTGCGGTGGTGGCCGGGGAACCGCAGTGGCGAATGGGAGACTGCGGAACGACGACGGTGGAGCGGCTGTGCTGGTAGGTCTCCGGTAGCTGGACTTGCAAAACTTTCTGGAAAGGAGAGGGGTAACAAATGGCTTGGAGGAAATCGACTGCACTCTGTCGTCGACAGGATATGGTGCTATAGCGTGGGACGTGGAAAAGACAGGAAGGTGGGGAAGGCATGCGTGTCGGCCGGCGAAAAGTGAGGAAGAAAGGTACCCCCAACATGACAGATAAATTCGGTGCTGAAAAGGAAAAAGGTCAAGGGGGAGAAATAAGCGAGAATCTCGAGGTACAGATGGACAACTAAGATAGCATCTGTACCCATTGGTGCTGGTACAAAATCCTCATCGGTGATATGTGTGCTGCAAACTTTTTCCCAATGATCTGTTTAAGCCCTCGTCCAGGTGGAGCAGGCTTAAGGAAACAGAAGAGGATACGAAATGTTGGTACTTTTTTTTGTGTGGATAGAGGATGCAAAGTGTACTCTTCTGTTTGCTTATCGTGCTGCGTACCTAACACGTGCGTATACGTGATTGGAGCCACTTAAGCCGGGCTGGACAAGAGGCTGCAGGCGGCAGTGCAGCACTAGTACCTACCTGCATCCCCACCACTCATCAGTGCCGCTACCGCTGCTTTCGGTTGTTTTGTGCTTGTGTTGTTCGTGAACATGGCATTAGGTATAGCAGCAAGGATGAACACATCTCACGTGGTAGCTAGGCTTAGTAGGGTCATGGTCACGCCGCTCACGCGACCAGGATAACAGCAGCCTGTTCGAAGATAATCGGGGTTCTGGCTTCTGTTACTACGGACGTGAGGTGAGATCGATCGTCTTTCGAGTTTCGACAGCATGCAAAGCTGCGTGCGTGTTGGCTTACGGGACTACAGGAAGAACGCGGTCCAGCCCTGGACCAGGTCCGATCCGGGTAGACGTGGCGCGGACTGCACAGTTCTAATGGTCCAGCACAGTGCGTTTCAGTTGGGGGCTGGCTAGTACTAGTCCGCTTTATTTATCTGAACCTGGTGGTGGACTCCTGGACTAGTCCACTTCTTCCGGCGCCGGCCGGCAGACCCCATCCCCATTATTGCACCCATCATTCAAGCAAGCAAAGCCATGTTCTCCAAATATAGCTAGCACAGTACATGTGCCCAGCGGTTTAATGGGATCAAATCCCGCGTAAGTATTTCTGCTCTTCAATGCCTGTTAGTAGTACCACGGACCGGCCGGTACGGGAGTGTAACAATGCGCGTGCGAAACGTGAATACGGCGATGGTACACGGTACGAAATTACTCAACTTTGCTTGTTGTATCATGTCGTGCTTCGCGAACGGCCAACCTGCCTCGACTGACATGGTGGGGGTGCGGCAGTGGCAGGCAGGAAGCTGTGCTGTAAAGCAGGTGGTTCTGGCAACTGGCAACTGCGAAATGCGATGTTTATGCCTTCGGTGTCGTACTTTTTGAGTTAATATCTGGAAAGGAGGCGATCACGAAGACTGACACTATCAGTGCAGGTTCAAACTCTGAAAGGCGTTCCTTGGCATCCGTTGTAAGTTTTCTAAGTTCTATACACGCAACTGAATCTGATAAATTTGGCAACTTGTGGATTTAGAATTATGCCAGCGTTTAACCTTTTAGTGTTTTTCGTCGACTTTATTCGTACTTCAGTATGTTTCACTTATTTTGCACTGACTCCCAAAGGTTTGAGCAACTTTGTTTTTGACTGGGCAGATGTTGACCGCTCTAAGGAATTGTCACAATCAAACGTGTGTTGGGAGCTTGAAACACTGCATTGACCCTAATCTAATGGATCTGTATCCTCATGACTGCATGTACCAGGTATGGCCACTTAACGTATATCTCCCTAGATATTAGCATTGCATTCTACATCACCTTTTGTTTCAAAGCTGACTATCGCTCTTCGCGCTCTGAATTTCTCTTGTAAAGATGGCGATGCTAGCGAAACACTGCGTCGTCGTCCTCCACGGCCAGCCGGCCGTCGCCAGCGAGATTGCGGGCAGCAGCGTCGTTCGGCGAGATGGCAGCGTCGTCCGGCGTCGTCGTCCTCCACGGCCAGCCGGCCGTCGTCCGGCGAGATTGCGAGCAGGAGTGCGGCCGAGGGCGGGCGGCAGATGCGGCCACGCGCCGCCAGATGCGGCCGAGGGCGGGCCTCCACGCGCCGCTAGGAGGAGGCCGAGGCCAGGCCTCCACGCGCCGCCAGATGCAGGACGACGCCGGGGGGAGATTGTGAGCGATGAGGACGGCGATGCGGTCGAGCTGTGCGGGCCGCGTGGGGGGGAGGGGATGCGGGGGAAAATGACGCTCGGGGTGGGGGTCTGGGGGTCCGCGGGCCTCTGCTACAGTGTTTTGCGGGATTAGGCCATCCCGGCTGAGCAGCGAAGCCCGATTTGAGCTTCGCTCTTCATCCCGGCTCTGGGGCCTTTTCTGTATGTGCTCAGCAGTGCGCGGATGAGAAGAGCCGGTCTAACAAACACTGGATCCCCTCAAAATCTCGGTTGGGAGGAGAGATTCTGAGTAGCCCCAGGCTACCAAACACACCCTAACTGTCGCAGGCATCGCTACGTCCACTAATAGATCTAGTTATAACTGCAAGACACTTAATTCCGACCCGGTACTACCACCCAGGAGCTTTGATTGATCAATCATTCCGGGATACTACCGTAAACGAGCTTGCCTGATCACTACTTGATGATTACTGAGAGCAAGTTGCCACTGCTGTGAAGATGCTACCGTGGCTTTGCCAACGCATGCAATTTGTCAACACATCCGTAGTTATTTTTTGTTAAGTTGTTGATGTATCCAACCACTGAAACAAAACTCCACGTGCAACGCACCTGCTGCTGGTTACCAGATCCTCGACATCGTGGAAATGCTCGGACAACAAATACACGCCAACCGCCGGATGGAAACCTGGTGGATGGTGCACGCCACGCGGCCACGGTGGCAGCTTTAGCGCAGAGAGACGTTCAAGTTGGAGCATGAAGTAGATCTGAGTGGATGTGTGGTTACGAAAAGCTTAAACAGCTCAGCAAAACAGCGGAGTAATAACGAAGAAACTTGAGAAATTATCACACAGCTCTTCTTCTTGCCAACGTACTGACCGAACTGGTGGAGTGCCGATAGATGCATGCAGCGGTGGTCGTGCTCGTACCGTGGCAATGCGCCGCTATGGCGTGGAATCAACTGTGGGGATCCTTTTGGCAGCATCCCGTGTGTTGAAACCAGTGTGGCGTTAGCACGGGCTCTAGTAAACACGGAATTAAATTGTCTTGTTTGGTTTTTAAAAATGTAGGAATATGAATTTTTTTTCATGGTCATACTGGTTTAAAAGAATTGAGCAAATGAAGAACACATGAGAATTTTCTTTGATCTCAGTTCCAAAGAGAAAACAGAGAAATTTTACAAGATACTACCTCGGTTCCAAATGAAAGCCTAACTTTCTAAAAAAAGCTTATATTTTCTACAAATATAGTACTTTGGATTTTTTTAACCTGATTTTTTTGGTAAAATATACACGGAGAACCGAAGTAGTGTGGTAGAGCTTAGACAAGTTTGGTAGCCTAAGGCTATTTTGGAGCTCCTAGGGCCGTGTTGTGCATTTCGTTTGTTAGCTCATGAAGACTATTTTTGGTCCCTGGAGATATATAAGTTCGACTTTTTAGTTCTTGGGGAGATATGAGTTCCGGCTGTTTGGTCCATGGGGAGATATGAGATCATCCGCCATCTAGCAAATACCATCAACATGCAATCTGCTTGTACACAATACTTGCTAAATGGGAATGATCCCAGTGAAAGATATGCATAGGTTGAACCATTTGTCGTAGGCTTCATGGTTATCAAGCAATGACGCAGAGCAAACCCCCCCCCCCCCCCCCCAACTACATAAGTTCTAATGTAGAGGAAATCATCGAACTGCCGTCGTCCTAATCTACCTTTGCAATAACTACAATTGACTTGTCACTTGTTGTCCTACTAATCAACGGTAGATCAAAGATAGACATGGGATTAACAGAATACAACATATGAAGCGAGAGAGTGTGGAAGAGTGAGAGAAGGGGACTGAGCGGTGAGAGGATATATGGCGCGTGTTTCTAAAGGGAATGGCATCCTTGCTCCTTCTCCATGCACACATCGACTTGCGCTCCGTTAGGTCTAGCCTGATGGAAAATGCCGATTCGGCGGAGGAACTTTAAAACAAGTTTGGACCACAAAACCAAGGAAAACATGACAACCAATTGGGCCAAAGTCGTGTTCCCGAGGGTATATAGGCTGCCAAATGCGTCCAAGGTGACCCAAACCAATCTGGGGCAAGGTTTCTACATACCCTATCTCCATTTCAAATTAATTATTATATTTTTTTGAAAAATATGAACCTACACAAAACATATCATGCATATGTATCTAGACCAAATTTGACTAAATCTGGCACTCTTAATTTGGAACGGAGTGATACAGTAGGTTGGATCAAACCGATTGAAATTGGCTGACTTAGCCATGGCTGACTTTGCCTGACTTCAAGTCCCTGACATGTGAACCCCACACATGATGTGCCCCATGTGGCAGTGACTTGGAGGCACCTGACTTTGGCTCTCCCAAAGTCAGCCAATCTGAATCCGGATCAAACATGTCCTGGTAGTAGGAGTATGTTTTTTTCGTGGGTAGTCCTGGTAACATGTTGAGCGACAATTAACGACAAGAGGCGGGGGCATAACGGCCATATCACACAAGCGATCAGAAGAGGGAGCATGGGCAGTACCAGTACGGGCCATGTCGCAGGCAACAGTGATCCGCCGCGACCGCGCGTCCTTCTCCTCCCTCGCCGTGCGTGCGCGCCTGCTAAATTAACCCCGTCCGTCCTCTCCGTTCGTCTCAACCCCGTTCTCTCTCTCTCTCTCTCTCCTCTTTACTGCAGCGCCGTCCCGCAAAGTGTGCGCCTGGCGAGACCCGGCCACGCGAAGCATCCAGCGCTCTGCTCACCACTGCCACCTCCATGCCCCAGCCCCACCACCACCACCTCGCCGCCACCTCCAGGCCCCAACCCTAGCCAGCCCAATGCCTCGCCGCCACCTCCTCCTCCTCCTGGCCCTCGCCTCATCTTCCGCCATCGCCGCCGCCGCCCCCGGGAACGCCACATCGCCGCCGCTCGCCTGCTCCGAGCTGTCGCGCGTCTGCACGGCATTCCTCGCCTTCCCGTCCCCCTCCTCCTCCGCCGCCAACGCCAACGCCAGCGTCCTCGAGTCCATGTTCGACGCCTCCCCGGGCGACATCACGGCCGACGCCGCCGCCAGCCCGGGCTACGCCTTCGTGCGCAAGAACTGCTCCTGCCTCGCCTCCCGCACCTACCTCGCCAACACCACCTACACCGTCCCTTCCTCCGCGGCGCCCCCCAACGCCACCGCGGCGCAGGTGGCGCTCGCGGCGTACGCCGGCCTCGCCGTCCCGCCGCCGGGCGGGGCGGCCCAGCGCCCCCCGCGCGCAGGTGCCGTCGTGGCGCTCCACCTGATCTGCGGCTGCTCCTCTGGCCCCTGGAACTACCTTCTCAGCTACGTGGGCGCGGACGGTGACACGGTGGAGTCTCTGTCGAGTAGGTTCGGGGCGAGCATGGACGCCATTGAGGCCGCCAACGGCATGGCTGGTCCTGACCCTGTCGTCACGGGGAAGGTGTACTACATCCCGCTCAACTCAGGTGAGCCAATTTTTGCTCACAATTTGATCAAGCTTATATTTTGCAAATTCGTGGTTCGGTTCACTTCCCTCGGCTTGCTGTGTAGTTGCAATAATTGATCACTATCAAGTTCTGATTCTTTCGACTGTGGGTCTGTCTTGGTGAACAGAGGCTGCAAACAGATCACCTTCCTATTATTGTGTCGGCACCGAATTGCCAGCTGTTTATGAACAAGTTCCATTGTTTGTGCCAAAATGTGTTCTTTAGTGAGGTGACATAGAGTTAAAACTGAGTGTGCACAGTTGAATTCCTTTTCTGGACGATTAGATTCAATCAAATAGGAAGGTGCAGGAACACATTCTCAACCTTGAATTGTACTTATTCTGTCTTGACAAGTTTGTCAAAATCGCTGTTAGCACATAATCTCGTGGTCGACTTGATTGCTTTCAGATATAACGTACTAAATGGACTATATAATATAATGCCTTCGAGGATTAGGTAGCATGATATGCAGTTAAGCAAGCCAAGTACCAGTGGGGCGCAAGCAGATGCATATCTCCAGAACTTCAATGCCGAGCTGCTTGGATGAGGCATTGTTGACCTTTCAGCCAGCAAACGCCTCTAATTGTTTGTCTTATTTTGTGGTCTTACGTTCTTTACTGTTATATATCCATATAAATGTAGTATTGTCCTTTCGACATAATTACAGTCATATTTGGTGTCAATCGACTTTCATACTGTTCCTTTTGTATTCCACTCTAGTAAAACTAGGGATGCAGATTGGACTACCATGGAAACATCAAAGTCCACTATCACAACAATTGTTTTCTACACATGATAGCATAAAAAATGTATGATGACAATTCTCCGAGTTGTTTCCATGTAGCAAAATTTGTGCAACAGAAATATTTTTCTCGTGTGATATATTTCTTTTTGTTCAATGGAAACAAGTATATCAGATTACAGTTGTAAAGCAATTATCTGTCTCTCTTCTAAATTGCAATGAAGGTTTATTTTGAAAGGAAACATCGCAATGAAGTTTACCATGGAACATATCTGCTTTGATCTGTTTTAATGTAATTTTTGAATACCATGTGCAGTTCCTGGTCAGCCTTATGCTATGACATCTCCTGCCCCCACTCCCGCAGCAGCACCCACACAAAATACTTTGCCAGGTACATGCTGCAACTCACTTCTTAATGTTTGGAGTACCTTTTATTTTTATATTTCTGCAGTAATATTGGTATTCATGCCCAAGGATTATTTGCAGTACATGTGCCATCATATTATTGATCTTCCCTTTTCAAGGTTTCAGCATATTATTCATGTCACTCAAAGGGTGCTGAAGTTCTATCACATATTGGAAATGTCAAGCTTGTAGTAGGTCTAATCAACATGCTTCTTATTGTGATAACCTAACTGAGTATCGTGTGACAACTGCAGATATATCAGATCATCATTCAGCAAAATTCCCTTATGGATGGGTTATTGGTAGCATTGGAGTTGCACTTGCTTTGATCGCTGTTGCGCTCCTTGCAATTTTGATGTGCAAATCCTTCCAATCCAATCACCAAGCTTCAAATAACCAGAGAAAGAGTCCAGATCAGCCTATCTCACATAACTTCCAACTTCTTAAGAGTGGTAGTTTTTGTTATGGTTCTGGAAGATACTTGTGCTGCCAATTTGGTATTGCGAAACAGTCAAGAAAGGGTGGTGAGGATCAGTGTATTGATGTTCCAAAAGGTCAGCTCACCTTCTGTTAACCATCTTTGGACTCTACATCTTTGTAAACCCTTGTGAAATATGGTTTTCACAAAGTTCATATCACGTTATATGTGTATATTTCGTGACATTAAGTGGAAGAGTAATTAAAAATATATATTACTATTAGGCCTGTATGAATGTGAACTTTAGTTTATGAGCAAGTTTTATTAATCTAAGGGACTTTGTAGTACATCCATGTCAACATTTTTTGGCATTATTTGTTACATTCCCTACTTGGGTTAAGGAAGCGTACAACTTTCACAACTTATTCAGTCAACATGGTTCGAGTAACCATATACAAATAAGTATCTGCACCCAAGTACATTGTCATAATCGGACCCAAGAAAACTTGTTGAGATAGAGATTCACAATTAGTATTATCTTAATGTGTTGGCACAGCAAAATGTTGCTAGAACAGGCTAATTCAGATTCCTTTATCTTCCTTTTGCTCCTGCTAAAGATAAGCTGTTCTGATTTGCAAGTCTTTCTCTATTGCAGGTAATGTAGTAGACGTGTTTGATAGAGAAAAGCCTATTGTGTTTACGTATGATGAAATACTCGCATCAACCGATCTGTTTTGTGATGCAAATCTGCTGGGTCATGGTACATATGGCACTGTTTACTATGGTGTTCTCCGAGATCAGGTCAGAGATCTAGAGCTGCAAGCGGACCATTTTCCAGAATACTTGTTCTTTTACATACGTTGCCAATAACAAGTAATATTGACAGGAGGTTGCAATAAAAAGAATGACATCAACTAATACTAAAGAGTTCATAGTTGAGCTGAAAGTTCTTTGTAAGGTTCATCATGCCAGTCTGGTATGTCATTTTACAGTTACCTCTCACAAATGCTCAGTCTAGCTAGAGCTTAAATCTCCAGTGTTTTTTGAACTTTAATTTACGACTCATGTTTTGTCAAAGGTAGAGTTGATTGGTTATGCTGCAAGTAAGGATGAGCTGTTCCTGGTTTATGAATACTCTGAAAAAGGTTCACTGAAAAACCATCTTCATGATCTTCAAAGCAAAGGTATACTGTTATCTGGTTCTTGATTTATGGAAGGTTACTTAACCTTAGATATTGTGACTTTCGTAATGTATTTATAAATTTATTAATGTGTAACACCTATGTTTGCTGCTTAGCTCTAGAATTTTCACATTTACTGGTTCTAGCAACTTTAATATTGTATTTTACCATCAAAGAACTTCAGGAAAATAAGTAGTTGACTATTTGTACAGTAACAAGTCAAAAGGTTTGATGTAAAATTTCTGCTTGAGGAAAATTCTAAGAGACTCTTAACTTGGTTTTTATACCTCATTACGTAAGCTAATTGCTCTTTGGAGCCTTATTTATACACCTTCTTTGTGATTATCGTTATTGAGTGATATTGTTTTCATTTTCCAGGTTATGCATCACTTTCTTGGATTTATAGGGTCCAAATTGCTCTTGATGCTGCTAGAGGATTGGAGTACATTCATGAGCACACAAAGGATCATTATGTTCATAGAGACATCAAATCAAGTAACATCTTGCTCGATAGTTCTTTCAGAGCGAAGGTTATATGATATGAAATTGTAGATTTCACGTTTTCCCTGAATCAGTTATACCAGTATACCAGTATACAGACTGACACAGGATTTCTGTTTGTAGATTTCGGATTTTGGTCTTGCCAAACTGGCGGTAAGGTCCAATGATGCAGAGGCTTCTGTCACCAAAGTTGTGGGTACTTTTGGTTATTTGGCCCCGGAGTAAGTGCAGCTTGCCAGTCGCCTCGTTGTGGTTTGAGAACAAACGTTTTGCTGTAGTTTTGGTATGTAAGCACATTTCTTTGTTGTTGTAGGTACCTGCGGGATGGCCTGGCAACTGCGAAATGCGATGTTTATGCCTTCGGTGTCGTACTTTTTGAGTTAATATCTGGAAAGGAGGCGATCACGAAGACTGACACTATCAGTGCAGGTTCAAACTCTGAAAGGCGTTCCTTGGCATCCGTTGTAAGTTTTCTAAGTTCTATACACGCAACTGAATCTGATAAATTTGGCAACTTGTGGATTTAGAATTATGCCAGCGTTTAACCTTTTAGTGTTTTTCGTCGACTTTATTCGTACTTCAGTATGTTTCACTTATTTTGCACTGACTCCCAAAGGTTTGAGCAACTTTGTTTTTGACTGGGCAGATGTTGACCGCTCTAAGGAATTGTCACAATCAAACGTGTGTTGGGAGCTTGAAACACTGCATTGACCCTAATCTAATGGATCTGTATCCTCATGACTGCATGTACCAGGTATGGCCACTTAACGTATATCTCCCTAGATATTAGCATTGCATTCTACATCACCTTTTGTTTCAAAGCTGACTATCGCTCTTCGCGCTCTGAATTTCTCTTGTAAAGATGGCGATGCTAGCGAAACACTGCGTCGATGAAGATCCTGTTCTACGGCCGGATATGAAGCAGGCAGTGATCACCCTGTCGCACATACTGCTTTCGTCCATCGAGTGGGAAGCGACGCTCGGTGGGAACAGCCAGGTGTTCAGTGGCCTGGTGGCGGGGAGGTGATCCTGTAAAAAACTGGCTTGCTTGCTGCTGTGTGAACTTTGGTACTCTCCTTTCCTGGTCTGCTAGAGGAATATTCTCCTATAATCTTGTCCCAAGTTTCACCTAGCCTCATCTGAGAGTATCGAGCATCGTGGCTCTCGTGCCATAGGGTTGGTCGTACAGTCTGTAACTATGTATGTATTACCGGAATGTGCCTTCAAATGTCAGTCTTGTGTTGTGCTGAATTGTTGTTGCAGCTGTTAGCCTGTTACTGTTTTTTTTTTCCTTTTCGAAACGGGGCCAAAGGTTCTGCCTCACTCTATTTATAATCAAAAGGAGAATTGTCCTGTTGATTAATCGAAAAACAGATAAAAAATCAACAAAACCACAAGAAAAACAACACTTAAAGCATGCAATCTTGAAACCCACAAGCAATTTCAACCTACTACAGCCACTAACTACTACACCTGGAGCACTGAACGGACGACCCAATAAAGGTTCATCAATCAAGCACTTGTTGGAGGTTTCTTTGCGACATTCCGCTTCCTTCTTTTGGACACCTTTCTTAGAGACCTTTCCACCTTTCTAATTATGTTTTCTAAAGTCTTCACCGCCAAAACACAGTTAATGTCTTTGTCATATTCATGGCTAGCCGTCTCTAAAATGACGAGCAAGATGCAAAGACCTTTAGCAAAAAAGAGCCTTAGAGCTATGCACCAACACTCCACCACTCAGTGGCGAAGGACGGAAAAAATTTAAGACCGTGCAAAGTCAAAATCATAATCAATTAAAGGAAAAAAATTAAATAGTCTATACATTATTTATATGATTGTAAATGTAATCACTTAGTACAATAGCCCTCTTTTTGAAATATTCCTGAATTCTTTTACAAAGACCGAGTCTTCTAAATATCCCTCACTCGATGTAGCGTACAATTACCTCATGGCATATAGGGTAGCAACCAAAAAATTGATCATTGGACATCTTGTTGCGTAACATTGGAGAAATCTATATATCATTTCCACTTTCACAAATTCATCAAATAACAAAAGTGTTCCACCTAAATGCAGAAATTTAGAAAAAAGTAGATTCCTCCGTTTGCTGGCCCTTTCTCCTTCTTGTCTATCTACAGTCTACATCAATCTTATGTGGCCGAGGGCCAAAACCTCCGGCAGTCCGGCTATTCAGCTGGGCGCACGACCACTTTCTCCACTCTGGCCAGCCGCCCATGCCCCGCCGCCGGCTGCTCGCTGGAGAAATGAGCCGCACTACCGCTCTGGCACCCGGCGATTGGCCGACCTCCTGAGTCCCTCGTCGTTCCTCTGTTGGCCTGCCCGGCATGGCCCTCGCTTCCAAGGTTAGAGCATGACTAGCCTGTAAATACGTAACCTGTATATCGCGAGTATAGGTTTCTGTACGCCTGTACTCGTGATATACAGGTTTATCGGCAGTGGCGGTGATCAGCACCTGCAAATGTAATTCGTAAACACAAAATTCGAAAAAACCCGAAAAGATTTGTTCGCGCGAGAAAGGATCGTAGTTCATACTAGATTTGTACAGCAAAATTGCAGCTAAAAAAAAGAAAAATAATTAGTGGCGAGCTCGCCGGAGGACGCCGCGTCCTCACAGATGCCCAAAATAGGAGCTCGTTAACCCTAGTCGCCGTCGTCGAGGACGATCTAGTCGTCGTCGATGACAATGACGTCGTCCTCCATGTCGACCTCGCCGGTGGCCGCCTCCATATCCTAGTTGGCCGCCTCCAGCTCCTCCTGCTGCTTGAAGAGCTCCACCGCAGCGACGGCAGCGGCGATCTCCTCCTCCTCCCGCCGCTCCTCATCGTCGCCGCCGTCGGGTGCGCGCCGGCCACCCCCTCCTCCTCTTCCTCCCCCACCAGCATGGCCGCCGCCGAGGCCCGAGGCGCCGCTCCTGCACGCCATCGATCTGTCGCCAGAAGGTGGTTTAATTGCTCACCGGAGCAGTGCTAGGGTGAACTAGGGTGGCGAGCCTGTTGTGGCCACCGCCATGGCCTCAAATGACTCCAGCTCCAACGGAAGCATCATCGAAGATTCCCCAGACAACTCATGAAGCTCTTTGTGTGATCTGCAGTACCGGAGCCAATATCCCATTAATGCCCTCGCTCTTAGAGAGGCAACCGACACATTAGGTCGCGACGATGAGCAATGACGGCCACAATGAGAGAAACAACCGTAGGTATGTTATTCCTCAACCACATACACTTTGCTCGGTGGAGACAAGCGAAAATGAAGCCTTCCTGAAAGCGAGCCCTAGTCCACCACAATTACATGCCTACGTCAGCTCCAAAGAAGCACCAACACTCGCCAACATTTGCTTGAGAGAAGCCACCTCTTCATGAAGGGGGTGAGACTTCTCCTCAACGTGGACGTCGACCAACTAAAGGAGCTTCATGTGTACCAAGGCAACCTGGGACTGAAAGAGAGTTCAAACTGGCGCTACTCCTCGCAACACCCAGGAAAGGAAGCAAAGACAATGGCTCACGAGCCACGACCGGGGCGGCCGCCCGGACCCACCTGCATCCACCCTTACTCGTCTCTAAGAGCAGCAACTGCAGTAGAGAGGCCGCTCAGCCTCATGCTCCTTGCTCACCAGGTGGGAGCCGATGCCCTTGGAGGCAACCAGCGGCGTCCGAGGAGCCAACTCTTCTTTGTCAGAATCGTGGCTGAGTGCCCAGGGACGAGCTCTTGGTAGTTGGTAGCGTCATCGGGGCCAACTCCTCATCGTATCCACACCGATCGACCCCGCGACGTGGTGTTGCCTGAGGAAGATGAAAGATCAGGCAACACCGGTGCTAGTGAGCTCGCTGGCTGTTGGGGTTCAGTGCAAATAAAAACAATTATTACCTACGGAACCCCGAATTGCCCAGATCTATCTATCTAGTAATGCTGTAATGATTAACAAAGACTCAGATACGTACCCTCATAGACCAAACACATGAATTATGCTCCTGCACAAGCGTTGACGATGAAGACGACGTAACCGACCTCAAGGTCGTGAAGATCTTGACGTAACAACGCCACGACGCCATGATGCCAGTGCAACAGCACCGGCGCACCGACATAGTGCTGCACGTGCAGTACCTCGTAGTACTCACACACGTATGACTCGCCATGACTTCTTCTGGATCCAGTCCAGCAGAGCAGCGGAAGAAGAAGTATTTGGACTAGAAATCCGACAGCCTGACGGCGTCCGGTATGTGGAGTATCCTCTGACTCGCTAGCACAGCTCTAAATGTGGGAGCGAGCCATGAAGAAGAGAGGAAGAGGGTGTCACATAGGGGAGAGGAGAGCTCTTCAAGGAACTCCCTCAATCCACTTGTGTCAAACCCTCCTCTGGGGGGGAGGGGGTTATATAGGCAGATGGGGGGAGACCTTACCCCCCACCAAGGCATCTAAGGGGGTCGGCGGCTAGGGCTGGGAGGAGCATGCCCTAGGGCTCCACCTACCCCCAAAATCCTAGCCCCTTGGCTGGCTAGGCCCTGGGCCCTTGGCCCATGGTGCCCCATGCCCTGTCTGGCTTCCTAATGGGCTCTCCTTCCTGGGAGGGCCCAAGTAGGTGGGCTGCCTTTATTTATTAATTAAATAATGTTTATTAATATTAATTCATTAATTAATATCAATAAATTCTTTATTTAATTCCCCGTAGCTCCGAAACTCCTTCTAGAAGCCTTCGAATAACTTTTGGATATCCGCGGAACTTTTCCGGCTTCCTCCGGTCAACACATTGACAATTCCAGAAAGATCTTAATGTCATCGCACCCTTAAGTATGTTACCCTATGGTTGGAGAATACTCCAGACATTACCAAGACTCCTCTCCGGTAAATGATCATCAATCGAATCTGGACATCCGTGATGATCCCTGTGTATTCCCACGAAGTAACTTTGTTGTTACCCCAAACATCGATGCCCTATTCCTTTTGCTTGTGCGATACTTGCAATATCCGATGTTTGATCGTCGGTATCTCCATACCTATTTCAATCTCGTTACCGACATTGTCATTTACTCATTTCGTGATATTCGATCCCCGTGACCTAGTCACATGTTGCAACATTGGATGAATCTCATCGAGTGGGGCCAGAGTATATTTCCATCACGCGGGAAGAACAAATCTCGCTCTTGATGCATACGCCTCAACCTACTCCATTGGAAACCCAAGAGACACCTTATTAGTCACCGTATTACCGAGTGACGGTTGATGCTATTGATGTCTCAAAGGACCCGTTGGGAAACCCCAAGAGGAAGGTATGATGAGAACAACAGTAAGTTTTCCCTCAGTATGAAACCAAAGTTTAATCGACCAGTAAGAGAAAGAAACCACTTCTGAAGGTTGTTGCTAGCTGGCGCCAGAAGACAGTTGATGGCGCGGTGTCAGCGCCAGCAGCAACGTGGAACCTACACACAACACAACCAAACTATTTTGCCCCAACTTGCAGTGAGGTTGTCAATCTCACCGGTTTGCTGAAAACAAAGGATGAGACGTATAGTGTGGAAAAAGATGTTTGTTTGCGGTGAAGTAAAATAATGCTTGCGGAAAGTAAATAGTATTTGCAGTAGATGGTAATATAAATGTAAAAGAATGGACCGGGGTCCACAGTTCACTAGAGGTGTCTCTCCATAAAGATAAATAACATATTGGGTAAACAAATTACAGTTGGGCAATTGACAAAATAAATGCATGTACATGTTATGAAGATCACAATGAGATTCATTTGGGCATTACAACAAAATACATAGACCGTAATCCAACTGCATCTATGACTAATAATCCACCCGCAGGATATCATCTGAACAACCCTTGGGTATTAAGTTGCAAGCAACAGATTATTGCATTAAGCAAAGTGTGTAATGTAAACAATACAATTATCCTTAAATAAAAGATTATTGTTTTCTCCCTAGTAGCAACAACACATCTACAACCTTAGAAGTTGATGTCACTCTCCCAGATTACTAGAGGCATGATGTGGTGACCCAGCATACCAATGCATGTTGTAGTATACAAGTCGTTGACATAACACTCGTGAAGTACCAATTCACAAATATTAAATCCCTCAGAGTGGTACAACAGAAACATAGCGGTCTTTATTCAAGCACTGAATATTACAAGCCATAATGTTACAAAGGACTCCAGTTCCTCCTCGGTCCAAAGAGGAACACTAGATGGTTCTAATTTGATACTACAAACCTTAGCTGCAAATGAAAGTAGTAAACTAAACATGATGCTCAACTCTAGTCGCTTTATTCTAGGTGTTCGATGCGACCAAAGCTTCTATCCTACGACTCTAGTTGTCGGTCTCCTCATCGAGTCCTTCATCGGGACCATAGGAGATGGTGTAGTCAATGCCTTCGACTGTTAAATCAAACTTTTCGTAGTAGACTTCCTCGTAGTCCTCCGGGCTTCCTTCAGTCTCCTCAAACTGGCCCTCCGAGTCTAAGCAAGGGTTAAAAGGGAGTGGGGTGAGTAACGAGCATTACCCAGCAAGTTCATTTAATAGCATAGAGGTGTTTGATGCACTAGCTATGACCATAGACTAGAAAGCCTTAGGTCAAATACAGTTTTTATAATCATTTCTTCAAAGATTGGTTTTATTCAAAAGAATTATGTCCGTCAGTCTTCACAGGTTGATTAGAGCTTCGATGGGCTCCTTTCCTGTCGTGTTCGTAGCTCCTTCCCAGAACAGGGAGTATCTTGATACTTTTTGTACACTCTGCAGAGGTGGTCACTTGTACCCATAGGAGATCAATGCTTTGCTGCACGACCGGGTGTACTTCCCGTCCATACTTCCATGGTATGTGGCCCAGCCGTTCATCCGAGCCAATCACTGCTCCTTCCCGCGACCTTGCATACACACCCTTTTGTGGCTCCAACTTCGGTTCGCTACCCTTGCCGGTCTACACTTTTGGTAGTTGCCGACCTCGGCATACTTGTCATTGACAATGAGTTACCCCCACCGGTTTGGTTACGCACTGTGGTAACACCGGCCTCGGTACTCTACCCCCGTTGTTGCCACAATCCATCATAGACCGCCGGGACCGGGGAATCATTAGGGGGATTCCACCCATCCCGAAGCTCCTCGCCGGGAGACAACTGCTCCAGAATGGCGCGTCCGTTGATATGCAAGAGGGAAAAGATACAGCTGACTCTTCCGTCCCATTCCAGACCCTATGGTTGACCGTATTTTACGGCACAAGAATCACTGGTGACATTGGTTATTAATCCTAGGTGAACATTCCAGTTACAGTGGGACCTCCACCATACTCTTTCCATGGTCCCACTGCCCACCTTCCTAGGTCGACAACCACCGTGGTTGCTAACCTCTAGTCATATTCATTCAAGAAAAGCAGAACCTTTGCTTTTAAATGCAATCATAATAATAATACCACTGGTATATTTGCAAGTACTTTTTTTAAAGATAAACAAGAGATATGAGCAAGAGTGAACTTGCTTGCAAACTGCAAGGTAGTGCAGTTGGATTTGTTGAAGTGACCCGGGACCTCGGATTCTGGAAAACAGCATCATTGTCCGATAAGGGAAATGGTTAAAGATTCAAATAATGCATGCCTTTAAGGTGTGTGTGTTCCCTTTATACCCCTAGAAGTGTTTTATTTTCATCCTAGAATTTATATACTCCTTTTATGATTTTAAAGAGTATATGTTATCAATTACTTCATTCAAGAATATTCCTCAATATTCTAGAATGGAGTTCAATCTTGATAATGAGTTCTATTCTAATTAGATCTTTCTTATATAACTCACAATTATAGAAAAGTCTTTTGAAGTTCCTTTTACTATTTACCTTCATAGGGTGATTTATTAAAAAGTGTATATACCCTAGTTATGAATTTACCAGAGTATATATTATGTTAAATTCATTCAAGAATGCTAAGGATAAATTCTTGAATGGATTTACTTTATTTTCATTCAAGAATGTTATTGTCCTTTTTATTTTCTTATTTAAAATATTACTAGAAGAAAACTTCATAATTCAATTATGAATAATTCCTCTCTTATTCACAGAATCACTATTTATGTGATTAAAAGCTCAAAAATCATTTAAAGTTATTTTTTGTAAAATCAAACTTATTTTTCTGCCTTTAATTGGGTGTTAAAAGGTTTTTCTAAAAACCTCTTTATTTCTATTCAAATTTTTGTTTTAAAATCTGGTTAAAATACCCTCTCACTCTCCTGCCAGGCCTGGCCCACTTGTCGGGCCTGGCCCACCTATCAGCGCCGGCCTACCTGGTCGAACCCGACCAGGTGGCTTCGGTCAAACCGACCGGCTGCACCCCCTCGCTCGCTTCTTCCTCCTCTCTCGCCCGAGCTCTGGCGACTGCGTCGCCCCGCCGCCGCCGCGCTCGATTACGACGCTCCGCCGGAGTCCGCCGCTGAGATGGGTCGCAATCGATAGATCTCACAACGGTGCTCCTGCATGTCCGAGAGATCTTGTCGATTACCCCCTTGGCGCCCTCATCTCTGTCACCTCCGACGCTCTGGATCTTGGCCATGGTGACCTCGAGCTTGACCTCGAACAGCTTGGCCATCTCCTCGACGAGATCTGGTGCTGGTGGGTGTGGTGCTTTGCCGACGTGACGTCGGCGCCTTCCCCTGGCTTGGTGCCATCGTGGCCGCGCGAGCACCGCCTCGCCATGCAACGGCGGTACCTCCTGGGCATTGAGTAAGTGCTTCCCCTCCTCTGTTCTTCTCTGTGCCCTCCTGGAGCTTGCTCTGGCCATGTTCCCTCTTTCAGATGCACTAGGGTTCCTCCCCAAGCTTGCTCTCGTGCTGTGAAATTAGGCTATCTGTGATGTGTGATTTTAGGCTCTGTGATCACTCCCTGTCCATTAGCTTGCAGTTAGAGCTTGAACATGTTGGTGTTAACTGCCACTATTAGTTTCACTCATAGCTTCAGTTAACACTGTTAACTGAAGTTTGCTGGTTTCAGTTAACTGAATGCTATGGTGATCTTTTACTGTTTAATTATTCAGTTACTGCTGTTGCTTGATTAGCTAAGAGCTTGCTAGTGGCTGGTCTTGATTAATTTTATCAAGTGCATGGATAACTATGTGTTAGTTATCTCTGAATGTTGCTGTTAATTGAGTTGTGCTGTTAACAGCCTCACTGCACTTTCTTGCAATGCTTCTGTTGTGCTGATCTAGTGATGCAAACTAGTTCTGTTGAGCTTGGTTATTCCTAGCAGTGATGCTATATTCCATGACTGCTGTTGTGGCTCTTGCAGTAGCTTCTGGCTAACTGCTTCACTGTGATGCCTCGTTGAGGTGTTCACAGTGACTGTAAAGTGCTAAGCTGGTGTTCTTGAGAGTAGATCACCCTGTGTGGTGATCTGCTGGTGGCTTACTTGTTTAAAAGTGTCCCTGTCCACTTTTCCCAGATGCTTATTTAAACTTGATCAATTTCTATTGACAAAGCTGATGGTTTTCTAGGTTTAGGCCTAAGTCTTGTTAGCTAGGCAACCCATGTGCCACTCCTAGCCTTGCTCTTATTTCTGTGAGTATTTCCTTTGTGAAATTCCCAGATAAGATTATGTGTTAGGGAGTAGGTGCTGTGGATGGCCTTGTCTTCAAGATCATGGCCTCCTGGACATCCAAGTGATGACCAAAGCTCTTTTATCATCAAGCTTTGCTTGATTCATGTGTGGTTGTGCTCTGTGCAGTCTGCCTGGGAGAGTAACTTGTGAGTTTTCTCCCAGCACTTATGTGTGCTGTGGTTTAATAATAACCTGCTGCTGAAGAGTAGCTTGTTCTTCTGGATAATTCTGATTTCCTGCTTCTTGTGGCAAGCCTGCTCCTCCTAGCTGCTTGACCTAGTTCCTAGTTGAGCTAAGTGACCATGTTGGTCTTTGGCTTTGCTGATTTGGTTGATTTGATGATGTGCTGGGGTGTGAATCTTCCCTGTTGCTCAACACATGAGCAGGGTTGATTGTGTGGTGGTGATTCTGTGATGGTGATGTGGTCTTGACTGTGGTGGTGTTCTTGGTGTGGTGATGTGCTGGTGTGGTGGTGTTGTTCTTGGTCGGCTGTATTCTTGGCCGAGCAATTTCACCCTCTGTGATGTTTTTATACTGGCTTTGTTACATGGGGGCTTGACACCTTGGTTCATGCATTTGGTGAGTGAGCTGCTATGGGCTGGCTTGCCCATCTCGGCTGTCTTGAGATATTTCCACTCGGGAGCTTGGTGATAAGCTCAAACAGCTTAATGATTATCTACAGTGGGATGGTTTTTCTTGACTGCCACTTGGTAATTACCATTCTGGCGATTTTGTTGTTTATATTTTGGTTGCAGGTGCCAAGAAGAAGAAAAGAAAAAGAAGAAAGAAAGAAAGAAGACATGTAGTTTTCTTTATAGGATTTGTAAACTTGCAATCTTTCTATTCTCCTATTGTAATATTCTTTTATTCATTCCAATTTGTAATTATTCTTTTATTCTTGAATTATGTAAAGACAATGTAATATGTGTTGATGATCAATAAAGTTCAAGTTTTCTCTCTCTTTATTGATGTTTATATTTCTAACTATTCTTTCTTTATTAATATTTATCCTTTCTAAATGTTTCTTTCAATTTTTAATTCAATCATTCAAGATTCAAATTCAAACTTGATTCAAATTCCAGTTTAAGTTCCAAAGCCTATAACTAGGGTCTTAGTTATCTAACTCATCACCTCCCCACAATAATAGATCAAAAGAGATCATGTCCAAATCTTTCGCACTTCGAGAGTTCACCATTCCCCCTCGAAGAGAGATTTGATCACTCTTAGGTTTTAGTGATAAAAGCGCGAAAAAATCCCGTATTTAAGATGCTATGCACAAAAGCCCTTCTAAACTACCCCATAGTTGTCCTACGTTCTGGGATGTTACAGACTTCCCCCCTTAATAAAAACTTCATCCCGAAGTTTGGGGTAAGTGATGACCCACAAGTATAGGGGGTGTATCGTAGTACTTTCGATAAATAAGAGTGTCGAACCCAACGAGGAGCAGAAGGTGTTGATGAGCGGTTTTCATCAAGGAATCACTGTAAATACTAGCAAACAGGTTTTCAGGAGTATTTGGTAATACGAGTAAATAAAGTGCGAGTAAATAAAAGACAGTAGTAGCAATTGCAGCAAGTGGCCCAATCCTTTCTTCAGCAAAGGACAAGCCGGTTGTGTACTTATAATAACCAAACGTTCTCGAGGACACACGGGAGTTTCTGTCAAGAGCTTTCGCTTCATAGAGCCAATAGTATTTATTGGTTTGATAGGTGTTATGGGGGTGAACGTGTGCTAGCGCACTACCCTTACTAGGATAAATACACACTTGTGATTATACCCCTTGCAAGCATCCGCAAATACAAGAAAGTAATTAAGATAAATCTAACCACAGCCTTAAACTCTAAGATCCTACGCTCCCTGGTGCAATGGTTTCCCAACGGAGGTTTAGGTTTCTGTCACTCCAGCAACCCCACAATCGGTAGCCAAATACACAATGCATCTCACTAGGCCCATAAATGGTGAAGTATCATGTAGTCGACGCTCACATGACACCACTAGTGAAATAGCACCACAACAATATCAAACCATTAAATATTTCTCAACAATAATTCACTACTAACATCTTGACTTCTCCCATGTCCTCAAGAACTAAACGAACTACTCACAAGACATCATATGGATCATGATCAGAGGTGAAATAATGGTAAATAACAATCTGAATATAAACCTTAATTCAACGGTTCCACCCAATAGCATCAACTACAAGAGTAATCAACACCGGGAAAGTTTCCCCTATGAATATAACAAGATCCAACTCAAGATGTTACAGCGGGATGGCGTGGTGATGGTGGAGATGAAGGTGCTGGTGATGGAGATGATGATGATGATGATCCCGATGAAGTCCAGTGCGATGGTGATGACGATGGCGACGATCTCCCCTCTCCGGGAAGGAATTTCCCCGGTAGATTTCGTCCTGCCGGAGAGCTTTTCTCTCTCTGGTGTTTTCCGCCCCGCAGAGGCGGCGGTGTCTAACTCTGAGCCCCCCTTGACTTAGGTTTTCGGGGACGATGATGTACGCGGAGGGGCGAGACCAGAGGTGGGCCAGGGCGGCCTCACGCAGGGCCCGCGCGGCCAGGGGGCTGGCCGCGCCAACCTGGCGTGTGGGGCCCCCTGGCACCTCTCGACTCCCCCTTCTGGCTTCCTGAGTCTTCTGGGAAATTATAATTTCTGGGTGTTTTTCTGGAATTTTCCTGATCTTCAAAATATGGTCTCTTGATGGTCCTTTTTCCAGCAGAATCCTGACTCCGGCAGCAACTCCCCCGATGATCATCAAACATGTGAAAGCAAAGAAAATAACATAAGTATCATATCTAAATATGAAATATATCAATGAATAACAGTAAATTATGATACAAAATAGTGATGCAAATTGGACGTATCCCCCCCCGCAAGCTTAGACCTCGCTTGTCCCCAAGCGAAAACTAAACTCGGTAAACATGACCACAGGTTTATGGAGTGAAGTGTCGATAATCAAAATACGGACAAGAAGCATCACATTCACTAAGGCACAAATTATAATAGACAGCAACTTCCCTTTATAAGATGTAGACTTGCAATAGGTAAAAGGGAATCACATGTAAAGATGCACAAGGTAAACTATAATTGGCAATGGCAAACCTTAGTTCCTGGTCAAAGAATGGAGAATAAACTATTCTCTCTTTTAAACGGAGCCTTTTAAAACAGAGCTAATATAGCAAAGACTATATGCTCAACAAAGTAAACTTTTGCATTCATAGAAAGCTTTCAAAGATATATTCCTTCAGACAAAAGCATTATACAAAACAAGGAAGATAATAAACATGATTAAATGGATCAACATATGGATGAGTGAAACATAACAACTCAAATGCTTGCTTGAGACAGAGGGAAATAGGTTGACTCAACATAAAAGTAAAAGATAGGCCCTTCGCAGAGGGAAGCAGGGATTAAACATGTGCTAGAGCTTTTCATTTGTAAAACAGAGGTAAAAAGTTATTTTGACAGGTGGTTGCTTTTGTCAACGACTAGCAACGGAGTTCTTGATATCTTCCATACTAAACAAGTGAGAGCGGTTCCGAGATGTTTGATTAATTGGCACTTTGGTGCTCTTTTATAGCTTTGCACTCCTCCCCACCTTTTTCCTTTCTCAAACCATGGCTAACCGATTCCATCGGGTGCCGACCAACTTTCACATTCCATTGGAGGAGTGCTCTTTTCTTTTTCTTTTTGAGATTATAATGGTCTGACCAACTCCCTTGCAAAATTAATGACGAGCAGATGAAGCTGCCTAGTCGAGGGGTACTTAATTTAGTATGGAAGATAACAAACCCATCCACTACGTCCTCATGAGCTAAAAACAGTGGCACAAAATGAAAAGTGTTTGAAGGTTTTTGAAAGGTAGCACATGAAAATTTACTTGGAATGGCTTGAAATACCATGCATAGGAATTTATAGTGGACACTTTGGAAGTAACTTGGCTTTGGGGAATTGGATGCACGAGAAGTATTTCCTCTCAGTACAGGTTTTTGGCTAGCAAGGCTTTGTAGCAAGCATAAGAGTTGCATGAAACAAACAAACATACATATAATAAGAACAATCATGCAAACTCCCTTGAAGGTACAACAATTTTAACTTTAAGAATAACAATACTTATAAGCCAAACATAAGGGAAAACTGAAGTGATATAACTGCACGCACTTCTTTATTCTTTTCTACTCAAACCTCAAGGTAAAGTTGCTACTGACCAAGCTAGGTTTGCCAAAACCAACTAAATCTACTCATGCTCCCAATATGATACCAATACCAATCAACAAGACTAGTCATACAAGAGAGATTGCAAACTAACATAAAGTGTGCAAAAAGTAAACGATAAAACTTCTCATTAATATTTTATTACCGCAACTCACACCAAGGGATACATAGATAACCAACTAAGGAGGATACTTCCAAACTGCAAACTATTCTATAAGATAACTTCTCTATTCATGATACGACTCTACTTGAAAAGTAAATGAGCAAAAGGTAATGATGTGATACCGCGGCACTCCCCCAAGCTTAAAACAAGCCAAGGGGATGCCTATACCGATGACGAATTACTCCTTTGGTGGTATTGGAAGCAGCCTTGGATTAATGAAATATTCCTGCATCATGCGAAGTCTGAGATTCTCTTCTTGAAGCATCTTTACCTCCCTCTTCAAAGCTTGATATTGAGTGCAAAACTCAAAAGTGACCAGCATGCCGTGTTCTATCACGGGCATGGAGTCAAGATCCAAAACATGATATGTTGGTCCCTGCAAATCATGAGAAAAGATACGTCTAGCTTTTGTCGGTCCTTCAAAAGCAGGGTTCGTGGGCCTTGCTCTCCCTGAACCTTGCACTTCCTTCCACTTCCGGCGCTGGTGATCATCTACATAGGGCCTTTTGCCCTTGTTGTCGCTTGAAGAGGCCATAATTCCCCCAAGCTTAAGATCAACCCCTGGAAGAAACAGCTCGAAACAAAACACGACGAGAAAACGATATACAGACCTCGGGGACTCCGGGGGGTTAAATAGGCAAAAATTATACATCAAAACGAAGTCACAGGAGGAAACCGGGACGGAAACGAGTTCTGGGGTGTTCTCACACCCAGGTGGCGCGGCCAGGGGTGGGCCCGCGCCACCTGTGTGTGAGACACACACGGACTCTTTTTCCTGCCCTTTTTCGTCTCGTGATTTTTCATATTTAGTAAAAGCAGCAAAAATATTAAAGGAAGAACTTTTCGCGAAACTTTTCTGACTAGAACTGTTACCTATTCGAAAGCGAACTCTGTAGGTTCCTGCAGTTTGTCTTGGATAAATTCTTCCGGAGAAACTGTTTCAATAACATCAACATCTTCATTATAAGAATCTCCAGAAATATAATGCTTGAGTCTTTGCCCATTCACCACTTGTGTAGAGTCATCTTTCAATGAAGCAATCTTAATAGCACCTGAGCGGTACACTTCCACAATAACATATGGTCCTTCCCATTTAGAAAGTAGTTTTCCTGCAAAAAATCTGAGACGAGACCTATACAAAAGAACTTTCTCACCAACATTAAACTCTCTCTTAAGAATTCTCTTATCATGCCATTGCTTGACTTTCTCTTTGAAAAGTCTGGCATTCTCATACGCTTCGTTTCTCCACTCATCTAGAGAACTCAAATCTAACAACCTTTTCTTACCGGCTAGTTTAAAATCTTTGTTAAGCTCTCTCACTGCCCAAAAAGCTTTGTGTTCTAATTCTAAGGGCAAGTGACACGTTTTTCCATAAACCATCTTATAAGGAGACATACCCATGGGATTCTTATAAGCAGTTCTATAAGCCCATAAAGCGTCGTTTAACTTACTAGCCCAGTTTTTCCTAGATCTATTAACAGTCTTCTGCAAGATAGACTTGATCTCCCTATTTGAAAGCTCTACCTGCCCACTAGTTTGGGGATGATAAGCAGAAGCAATTCTATGATTGACATCATACTTAGCAAGAGTTTTTCTAAAACTACCATGAATAAAATGAGAACCTCCGTCAGTCATAAGATATCTAGGCACTCCGAACCTAGGAAAAATAACATCCTTAAGCATTTTTAACGAAGTCTCACCATCGGCACTCTTTGTAGGTATGGCTTCTACCCATTCAGTAACATAATCAACAGCAACAAGTATATGGGTATAGCCTTTTGAAGGAGGAAAAGGACCCATAAAGTCAAATCCCCAACAATCGAACGGTTCAATAACAAGAGTGTAATTCATAGGCATCTCATTGCGTCTAGAAATATTACCAACTCTTTGACATTCATCGCAAGATAAAACATACCTTCTGGCATCTTTAAAGAGGGTTGGCCAATAAAAACCTGATTGTAGAACCTTCTGCGCGGTTCTGTCTCCAGCATGATGCCCTCCATAGGCACTACTATGACATTTCCTTAATATCTCTTGTTGCTCATATTCCGGTACGCATCTTCTCATGATACCATCAACTCCTTTATATAAATGTGGGTCATCCCAAAAGTAATGCCTCAAGTCATAAAAGAATTTTCTTCTTTGCTGAGCTGTAAAGGTCGGAGGCAAATACTTGGAAACAATAAAGTTAGCATAATCAGCATACCAAGGAAGGTCTCGCGAAGTTACATTTATTGCAGCCAACTGTTCATTTGGAAAACTATCATTAACAGGAATAGGATCAAAAGAAATGTTTTCCAATCTAGACAAGTTGTCAGCCACAGGGTTTTCAGCACCTTTCCTATCTATGATATGCAAATCAAACTCTTGTAAAAGCAACACCCATCTAATAAGCCTAGGCTTAGCATCCTTCTTAGTCATAAGATATCTAATAGCAGCTTGATCAGTATGAATAGTAACTTTAGAATCAACAATGTAAGATCTAAACTTATCACATGCAAAAACAACAGCAAGAAACTCTTTTCTCAGTAGTAGCATAATTCTTCTGAGCAGCATCAAGAGTCTTACTAGCATAATGAATAACATTCAACTTATTATCTATGCGCTGTCCAAGAACAGCACCAACAGCAAAATCACTAGCATCGCACATAATTTCAAAAGGTAAATTCCAATCAGGTGGTTGAACAATAGGAGCAGTAGTTAAAGCCTTCTTAAGAGTTTCAAAAGCTTCCTTACAATCATCATCTAAGACAAATGGTACATCCTTTTGAAGAAGATTAGTAAGAGGCTTTGAAATCTTAGAGAAATCTTTAATAAACCTCCTATAGAAACTAGCATGACCAAGAATACTACGAATACCTTTAACATCTCTTGGACAAGGCATTTTCTTAATTGCCTCCACTTTTGCTCTGTCAACTTCAATACCTCTTTCAGAAATTTTATGTCCAAGGACAATTCCTTCATTTACCATGAAGTGGCATTTCTCCCAGTTAAGAACAAGGTTAGTTTCTTCACACCTCTACAAAACTTTATCAAGGTTGTGCAAACAATTATCAAAGGAAGTTCCATAGACGGAGAAATCATCCATGAAGACCTCCACAATTTCTTCACAAAAGCCATGAAAAATAGCAGACATACATCTTTGAAAAGTAGCAGGAGCATTGCATAAACCAAACAGCATACGTCTATAAGCATAAGTTCCATAAGGGCAAGTAAAAGTGGTTTTCTCTTGATCATCCTTCTTAACAGCAATTTGAGAAAAACCAGAATAACCATCAAGGAAACAAAAATGAGTCTTCTTAGACAACCTTTCTAGCATTTGATCTATAAACGGTAAAGGGTAATGATCTTTCTTAGTAACCTTGTTTACCTTCCTATAATCAATGCACATTCTATAACCAACAACTACCCTTTGAGGAATAAGCTCGTTATTCTCATTAGGCACAACAGTCATACCTCCTTTCTTAGGAACACAATGAATAGGACTAACCCATCTACTATCAGCAATAGGATAAATGATACCAGCATCAAGGAGTTTTAATACCTCATTTCTTACCACATCCTTCATCTTGGGAATTAGGCGGCGTTGATGCTCCACAACTGGCTTCGCATCTTTCTCCATATTAATGGCATGCTGACATAAAGTGGGAGAAATCCATTTTAAATCATCAAGAGTATATCCCATAGCTCCTCGGTGTTTCCTCAATATCTCCAATAATCTTTCTTCTTCCTTCCCTGAAAGTTTAGAACTAATAATAACTGGATATATTTTCTTATCATCAATATAAGCATATTTAAGATTATTAGGCAAAGGCTGTAATTCAAACACATGATCTTCTTTAGGCGGCAAAGTGGTACCAAGATCCTCCACAGGTAGATTATGTTTAAGTAACGGTGGTTGACGAAGAAGAATGTCGTCAATCTCTTCTCTTTCCTTGCTAAAAACATCACTTTCGTGATCTTCCATGAATTTCTGCAAGGCATTATTAGGGGCAAGAGCAATAGAAGCAAGCTGCTCAACTCGAAAATTTTCATTAGGCGTGTCATTTTCATAAGAAGTCTTAGCAAACTTGGAAAAATTAAACTCATAAGACTCTCCATTAAACTTAGTAAAAATTTCTCCTTCTTACAATCTATCACGGCACCACAGGTGTTCAAAAATGGTCTACCAAAAATAATAGGACAAGTTTTACTAGCTTCCTTACCAAGTACTAGGAAATCAGTAGGGTATTTAGTCTTACCGCAAAGAACTTCCACATCTCGAACAATACCAAGAGGCCAAACTGTCTCTCTGTTAGCAAGCTGAACAACCACATCAATATCTTCAAGTTCACAAGCGCCTATCTCATGCATGATTTCTTTGTAAAGCTCTAAAGGAATAGCACTAGCACTAGCACCAATATCACATAAACCATAATAGCAATGATCTCCAATCCTGACAGAAATAACAGGAACACTTGCTTTCCTATGCTTTTTAGGATGTGAAAGAATGTTAGAAGCATCTTCACAAAAAAGAATATATTCATCCCCTACATCTTTAGTAACAAGATCTTTCAATATAGCTACAGGAGACTTAATAGTAATTTGCTCATCAGGTTCTACAGCTTTCTTAGTGCTTTTATTAGACACACTTACCAAAGTAGAATACTTCTTTACCTTAGCAGGGAAAGGTGTCTTCTCAAAATAAGGTTCAGGCACAATGCTATCAACAGTACAAACTTCAGTAGCTGCAGCAGGAATATGACTAATAGAATCTTTGTAAGGCGCATGATATTTGTTCCAACCTTTCTTTGGAACATCAATATAAGAGGCAAAGGCCTTAAGACAATTAGCAAGTATTTGGGAATCAAGACCATAAGCAGCGCTAACACTATGAAAGTCATCGGTTCCCATAAAAGCTTTAATGCATTCATAATCATAGTTTATACCTGACTTCCTACCTTTGTCATTTTCCCAACCTTCAGCATTCTCTTGTATACGGTCAAGAAGTTTCCACTTAGCATCTTCTTTCATATGAGTAAATGATCCAAAGCAAGAAGCATCCAAGTAATCCTTATCAGGAAGTGTAAGCCGCGCATAAAAGTTATTAATAACAATATTATTGGGGAGCTCATGAATGGGGCATTTGAGCATTAGTAACTTCAATCTCCCCCATGCTTGGGCAATACTCTCTCCATCATGAGGCCAAAAATTATATATCCGGTTACGGTCTTTATGAATTTCACTTGGAGGATAAAACTTGGAATAAAAGAGAGGCACAATATCCTCCCATGCCATAGATGGACCATCTTGGAGTAGTCGATACCACTCTTCAGCTTTGCCTTTCAATGATAATGAGAATAGTTTCTTCTTAACCTGGCTTGGTGAAATACCTGCACATCTGAACAACTCGCATAATTCATGTATAAATAATAAGTGATCACTCGGATGGACAGTTCCATCTCCTGAATAGCAGTTATCCATAATACGCCCAACAATTTTCATAGGTATTTTAAAAGGATCAATTTCAGCAGGCGGTGGCGGTGGTGGTTCCTCCGCATGTGCAGCAGTAGCAGTGGATGTGTTTCCAAATAGGAAACCAAATGGAGAGTTCTCCATAGCAGAGTAAAATAAAAGACAAAATAAAAACAATACTCACAGCGACGGTTACCTTTACCAATTCCACTCTTCAATAGCGCTACACTCCCCGGCAACGGCGCCAGAAAATAGTCTTGATGACCCACAAGTATAGGGGGTGTATCGTAGTACTTTCGATAAATAAGAGTGTTGAACCCAACGAGGAGCAGAAGGTGTTGATGAGCGGTTTTGATCAAGGAATCACTGTAAATACTAGCAAACATGTTTTCAGGAGTATTTGGTAATACGAGTAAATAAAGTGCGAGTAAATAAAAGACAGTGGTAGCAATTGCAGCAAGTGGCCCAATCCTTTCTTCAGCAAAGGACAAGCCGGTTGTGTACTTATAATAACCAAACGTTCTCGAGGACACACGGGAGTTTCTGTCAAGAGCTTTCGCTTCATAGAGCCAATAGTATTTATTGGTTTGATAGGTGTTATGGGGGTGAACCTGTGCTAGCGCACTACCCTTACTAGGATAAATACACACTTGTGATTATACCCCTTGCAAGCATCCGCAAATACAAGAAAGTAATTAAGATAAATCTAACCATAGCCTTAAACTCTAAGATCCTACGCTCCCTGGTGCAATGGTTTCCCAACGGAGGTTTAGGTTTCTGTCACTCCAGCAACCCCACAATCGGTAGCCAAATACACAATGCATGTCACTAGGCCCATAAATGGTGAAGTATCATGTAGTCGACGTTCACATGACACCACTAGTGAAATAGCACCACAACAATATCAAACCATTAAATATTTCTCAACAATAATTCACTACTAACATCTTGACTTCTCCCATGTCCTCAAGAACTAAACGAACTACTCACAAGACATCATATGGATCATGATCAGAGGTGAAATAATGGTAAATAACAATCTGAACATAAACCTTAATTCAACGGTTCCACCCAATAGCATCAACTACAAGAGTAATCAACACCGGGAAAGTTTCCCCTATGAATATAACAAGATCCAACTCAAGATGTTACAGCGGGATGGCGTGGTGATGGTGGAGATGAAGGTGCTGGTGATGGAGATGATGATGATGATGATCCCGATGAAGTCCAGTGCGATGGTGATGACGATGGCGACGATCTCCCCTCTCCGGGAAGGAATTTCCCCGGCAGATTTCTTCCTGCCGGAGAGCTTTTCTCTCTCTAGTGTTTTCCGCCCCGCAGAGGCGGCGGTGTCTAACTCTGATCCCCCCCTTGACTTAGGTTTTCGGGGACGATGATGTACGCAGAGGGGCGAGACCAGAGGTGGGCCAGGGCGGCCTCACGCAGGGCCCGCGCGGCCAGGGGGCTGGCCGCGCCACCCTGGCATGTGGGCCCCCTGGCTCCTCTCGACTCCCCCTTCTGGCTTCCTGAGTCTTCTGGGAAATTATAATTTCTGGGTGTTTTTCTGGAATTTTCCTGATCTTCAAAATATGGTCTCTTGATGGTCCTTTTTCCAGCAGAATCCTGACTTCGGCAGCAACTCCCCCGATGATCATCAAACATGTGAAAGCAAAGAAAATAACATAAGTATCATATCTAAATATGAAATATATCAATGAATAACAGTAAATTATGATACAAAATAGTAATGCAAATTGGACGTATCAGTAAGATGTACCTGAAGAAATGTGGATAGGTTGTCCTTAGATCCTCTTCCTTTTTCCATGTAGCTTCTCTTTCCGGGTGATGTTTCCATTGTACTTTGCAATACTTGATGGCTCTATTACGAAGTTGTTTCTAATTTTCTGCCAGAATCTTTGATAGTCCTTCAACATAAGTCAAATTAGCTTGCAATTCAATCTCATTGTAGGATATAGTTTCTTACGGTGTCTTCATACACTTGTGAAGTTGAGAAGCATGAAACACATCATGGACTTTAGATAGTTCCTTTGGCAATTCTAATTTAAAGGCTACTCCTCGACTCTGACTCGGAATCTTGAACGGTCCAGTGTATCTTGGGCTAAGTTTTCCCTTGACTCCAAAATGATGTACTCCCTTCATGGGGCTAACCCTTAGATGAACCATGTCCCCAACTTGCGGTTCCCATATCCTTCTCTTTTTGCGAACACACAAAAAGCTTTGCGTGTCGATTCAATAGAAGGAAAAAAGGAGCGGGACTACAGCGATTCCGGCATCACGACGATGCGGTTACACATCCGAGAAAGGAGAGGTTGGGCAGCCTACAAACCCGGATAGAAACAACAGCCTAAACTTGCTACAGCCCTATCGCCAGATTAGACCCAGCCCTACAGCGCCTGAGAGCTTCCAGAGCTCAACCTCGTCAGCGACTCTTTGACAGATTGTGCACAAGGTTTCGGCGTAGCGTTGGAACACCCTCGAGTTTCGCTCCTTCCACAATATCCAGACCACGAGGAGGACAATTGAGTCGAAACCCTTCCTTTGTGGGCGCGGGACACATTGTCGCGCTTCAGGCCACCACCTGATGAGCTCGTCATCGGCAATCGGTGTGAGATGCTGCAGGTCGCATCGTCGCAGGGTGTTGTACCATACCTCTCGAGCAAGGACGCAGCCCACTCCAATGTGGTCGGCCGTCTCGCTCTCTTGCTCACACAAAGGGCACATGGCGCGGGCGTTTAGGCCTCGTCGGAGCAGGCGATCTGCTGTCCAGAGACGACACTGCATGGCTAACCACATGTGCACCTTGCACTTCGCCGGAGCCCATGTCCGCCAGATGGCCTTGCCGGAAGGGAAGAGGCCCATGCCAGCGAAGAAGGCCTTGTATGCGGAACCGGCAGAGTAGACACCTGATGCTGTCAGTTTCCATTGCACTTGGTCAGGAACACCCGGCGAGAGGAGCACGGTCTGCACAACGTCGACCAACTCCAGAAACTGTACTAGTGCAGGAACGGTGAGGGCCCCTGTGATGTCTCTGATCCACCGGCGATCAACAAGCGCATCCGCAACAGTCCGAGTGTTCCGAGCGTGTGGCTCAACCGCGGCTAACAGGGCCGGCGCACGTCGTTGGATGTTGTCGGAGTCCAGCCATGGATCAGTCCAAAACAGCGCCATGCGACCATCACCGACAACCATACAGATGGATTTGTCGAACATGGCTTGAACCTCCGGTTCAGGGTTTAATTGTAGCCCAGTCCAACATCCGTCCTGAATTTTTTGCAACCACAACCACCTGATGCGCAACGCATAGCCAAGGAGCTTCAGATTTAGGATTCCCAATCCTCCATATTCCACAGGTCTGCAGACCCTCTCCCATGCCACGAGACACTGCCCACCATTGACAGACTCCAAACCCTTCCAGAAGAAGGCGCGGATTCGCTTGTCAATGAAATCGAGAAGCCACTGCGGGAGGTCCATGGCGATGGAGAGGTAGATAGGGATCGCAGTGACGACTGATCTGATGAGCACTAACCGGCCGGCAGAGGTGTAGAATTTTGACAGCCATGGCGACAGTCTTCGACAAACATTGTCCATGATCGGCTGCAGACTCGATTTGGGCAGCCTCTTGTATGACAGCGGGAGGCCCAAGTAGGTGCAGGGAAATGCCTTGATTTCGCATGGGAATTCTTGTGCAGCAATTGCGAGGTGCTCATCCGTGCACCAAATTGGGGAGATGGAGCACTTGCCAAGATTTGTGTGGAGGCCAGAGGCCCCTCCAAAGCACTGCAAAGTAGCGCGGACAAGGCCCAGCTCGCGAGCTGTCGGTGAGATGAACATGACGACGTCATCCGCGTACATAGATGTACGGAAGCGAACCCCGCGGCACGGCAGAGGGGCCAACAACTCTAGGTTCTCCGCATGTCGCAGCAGCGCGTTGAGGACCTCCATGACGAATAGGAACAGCGTCGGCGACAGAGGGTCACCTTGCCGGAGACCGCGACGATGTGGAATTGTGTTTCCCGGCACACCGTTGAGGACAACCTTGGACGAGGCGGAGGCGAGGATGATGCACACCCATTCGCGAAACAACTGGCCGACGCCCAGGTGCTGGAGGACTCGGAGGAGGAACGGCCAAGACATGGAGTCAAAAGCCTTCGTGATATCTACCTTCAACAGCAAGGAGGGGATCCGACTGGTGTGCAGTGCTCGAGTCGTCAGTTGCACCATTTTGAAGTTGTCGTGGATGGAGCGACCCTTGACAAATGCAGACTGATTGACGGCGACCAGCTCAGAGAGACGAGGCGCGAGGCGGATCGCAAGTAGCTTGGAGAAAAGCTTCCCGAAGCTATGCGTGAGACTGATTGGCCTGCAATCTTTCACATCCGTTGCGCCATCATTTTTGGGCAGTAGCACGATTAGGGCATTGTTCAGCTTCTGCATGCCCCGAGATCTTAGGGAGAAAAGATGCTGAATCGCGTTGAAAACATCATCCTTGATAACAGGCCATGCCGTTTGATAAAACCTGCCTGAGAACCCGTCTGGGCCCGGGGCCTTGTCGCACGACAACTCCTTCACAGCGGTCCACAACTCCTCCATTGTGAAGGGAACCTCCAGTCCATGGAGATCAAGGGAAGGCAACCCAATAGCTTGCAAGTTGATGTCGTGCTCTCGATCAAACTCAGTCCCGATCAGCCCATGGTAGAATTCGTACAGCATGTCCTCCTTGTCATTATGATTGACAGCGATCCTACCATTGTTTGAGAAGGACACAATGTGATTGTTCCGGTAGCGTTGACGCGCACACATGTGGAAGTAGCGTGTGTTCACGTCGCCTTCAGCCAGCCACAAGGCACGCGAGCGATGACGAGCAATGGTTCGCTCCAACGAGGCCAAGCCCAGGGCTTTCAGCTTGAGCTCGCGGCGGAAAGCATGCTCGGCATCGGACAAAAGGCGCGTCTCTTGCGCAACATCAAGCCGAAACACCAACTCCTTGGCTAGCAGTAGCTGTTGGCGAACGTTTCCAATGCGGCGGGCGCTCCAGGATTGCAGAGCCCGGGCTGTGCGCTGGAGGAGCAAATGAAGACGAGCGAGGGGATCGATCTCCAATGGGGCAACCCAAGCACTTGCAACAGCGTGCAGATAGCCCTCATATTTGGGCCAAATGGGCTCGAACTGGAAGCGAAAACAGCGCGGGGTCTGCAAATCTGTGTGCAGGATAATTGGGCAGTGATCTGACGCAAGGGTTGCCCCAGCTCTTAGCATGCAGTTTGGGAACCTCTCTTCCCAGTCAGCAGAGAAGAACCATCGGTCAAGCCGCACCAGGGTGGGAACTCGGCGCTCATTGCTCCAGGTGTAACGACGGCCCTGCAGGTTCAGCTCTGATAGCTCTAGATCATCCAGCAGCCTTCTGAATCTTCCCATCCAGCGCCGATCAAGGTTCGAGTTGTTCTTGTCCGCAGCCTGATATATGAGATTGAAATCACCGGTGAGTGCCAACGGCCCTTGGTGCGTTGCGCGGAAGGTTCGCAGCTCTTGGAAGAACAACAGACGATCATCATTGGCAAAAGGCCCATAGACCGCCGTCAGCCACCATGGTGGCGAGGGATCGCAGCGTTGCCGAACACAGATCGAAAGGGCAAAGGAGTGGAATTCAACACCAGAGATCTCCCAAACAGCAGTGCGCCAAGCCACCAGGATGCCGCCTCGCGTGCCAGCAGCGGGGAGGAAAAAGTACTCGAATCCGGGTCCCAGCATCCGTAGAATTAGAGCATCATCTACCATAGCTAACTTGGTCTCCTCGATGCAAATAAGAGACAGACGCTCATCGCGGACAGAATCACGCAAGAGGTCACGACGCGCAGCTGAATTTAAGCCTCGCAAGTTCCAGGCACCAATGTTCTCGTTGGGCATAGCCATTGGGGAGACATTTGCACAACCGTGGTGAACCAGTGACAACCTAGCAGGCTGCCTCCTGCAGCGCGCTCTGCGCGGCCACGTCAACATCCCGAGGCGTGTCCTTGGAGAACAGCTCTCTAAGGGCCTGGACCTGGTGCGCCAGCAGCTCGTTAGCGAAGAAGGACTTGTACCGCGCCAGAGTGCCATCGTCGATCTGCTCTGGACGTTCAGCTAAACCCAACTGACAGATGATCGTTTTTTGGGCCCAGGAAAGCGTGCCGGGGATCTCTTTGCCAGCAAACTTGGCGATACGACCGCTACGCCTCGGTACTACAGGGAGCGGGATGGACGGCCGGCTCGGCAAGATCGCAGAGGGCAGCTGGGCAGTGCAAGCCTGGATGAACGCATCAGGTGCAAGGGATTGCTGGCTGCTGGACAGAGGGGTGATCGGCACCTCGAACCACTCCTCCACGTCTTCATCGTCTTGTGGCGGCGCCACACCTGCAGGTCGGAGCCATGATGACCCCACACTGCTAGCCTCAGAGCAGATGCCAGCCAGCGTGGCGGACGAGGCCTGACCGTTGCTCAAGTCCAGAGATGGGTCCAGGACGTCCTCGTCCACAACATGGTGTTCCTTGCGCAGCGCGCAGTGCGGGCTGGGCTCCTCCGGCGGTGGGTGCGCCAGGGCCACGTCTATGGCTGCCACGGGGATAGCATCAGCGGGTGCACAGGGCGTTGGCGACGCCGGATTTGCGTGTGCCGCCCTAGGAACGGAACGCGACACATGGCCGTCAGAGCCGTCCAGGCCAGCGAAAGCAGAAGTGGCGGCTTTGTCAGGCGGTCCCTCCTGGTCCGCGGAAGCCGACGAAGGATCAGCAGGGGTCGTGCTAGGCCCAGCAGGTGATGCTTGCAAAGCGGTGTTGTCGGCCACTTGCATGCTCTGGAACTGTCCGTTGGGTGGGCAGCTTTCCGGCTCGGGCGAGGCACGTGGCACCCAGCGACTTGAGGGGGCGACAGGTCTCGGTCCGTATCTTCTTCGTGGATGGCTACGCCGGCGGCGCGGGGCAGCGGCCGGCGAGGCGGCAGCGCCGTCGACAGCAGGCGCCGCACACTCCAAAGCACCGGCGGCGGGAGCATTGCCCCCAGCAGCAGGTTGCCAGTGCGACGGTGACGGCGCCGACGGCGGCGAGCACAGCGGCGACGTCTTGGTGGACCGTTGGGATCAGAGGGGCCTCCTCGCGGCTCCACCCGACCAGAGCCGCCGCCGCCGCTGGGGTCATCATCCACAGATCCAGGAGATCGCGACCTTTCCACGCCACGAAGCTTGATGCCGATGTCGTAGTGCAGCAGGTGCCGCGCCTCCGCGGAGGCGGGAAACGGCCCAGGCGTAGTCTCCTCCGGGATGGCAAGAGTACGCACAGCCGGAATAAGCCCTGGATTAGCGGTCCAAGCAGAGAGGCGGAAGCGTCGTAGATCATGGCGGAGAACCGTCTCGTCGGCGATGGAGTCGATGCAGCAAGACGGCGAGAGCAGAGACGCGGCGGTCGACCGAAGCCAGGCATGCGCCGGGATGCCCTCAATGTCCATCTCCACCTTGTAGCGCATGACAGCGCTCGTTGCCTGCACCTGCGGAGTCCATGGCTTGATGCGCAGCTCAAACGACAGCGAGGGGATCACCGGATTCGCAACAGCGCGGTCCCTGTCTTCCATCTGGTCGAACATCATGAGGCAGTCCTCAGGCGCAAAGGCATGAACAGAGAACCCAGAGATTGGGATCTGGAGCACCTCGGCAATGAGCGCGGCTATGACCGAGTGACTGGCACGCTCACCGACCACCGACACGAGGACCGCACGGCGCAGACGCCGGGCCTCAGCATCGATTACGGGAGTGCGCTCGATGACACATAGCTCTGGCAAGCGCACGTCTTCGGGAAGCTGGGTGCGAGGGGGCGAGGGGGCGACGAGCAGGGACCTGGGCGGTGGCAGCGGCAGAGTCGAGGCTCTGGAGGCTGAGGACGTGTCCGCGCTCGCGCTGCGGGCAGAGCATGCGCGCTCAGCGGGCGGCGCACGGCGCGGCCTGTCACCGTTGCCATGGCTGGGAGGGCTGCGCGGGCGCTTGCACTCGCGAGCGACGTGATACAGCTCCTTGCAGCGGAGACACCTGGTAGGCATGGTGCAGTCCTTGCGCCGATGCTTCTCCGACTGACAGTTGAGGCACTTGCCGTCCAGCTGGATGATCAGCGGACGCCGGCCGGCAGGGGCAGGGGCCGACGGCCGGCGGCGATTCCGGCGGGGCCCGACCAGCATCCAGCCGTCAGCATCAGGCTGCGCGCGGGCACGCGGCGCAGAGGGCTGCGGGTGCACGACCAGGTGCGGAGGCGGCGAGGCGGCGCCAGGGGAAGGCCGTGCCGGCGGGGGGGTCGCTGGCCTCGAGGCGACAACTGCAGCGAACGACGGCCGCGGGCAGGCTACGGCGGAGGCCGTGCTGGAGGAGGAGGTAGAGCTAGGGCTCGGGCTCGACTCCAGCCAGCGGCGCTCACGCTCGGAGACCTGACGCGGCTCCGCGACGATGGAGCGCAGGGAGGGCTGCGCGGCCATGGGAGGAGTCATCTTGCCGGCGATTGCCATTGCGGGTACGGCCGCCGGCTACACGGAGTCCATGAACCGTAGACTTGGAGAGAAGAGCAAGCCTTTGGAATCCGCATAGCTTTTCTATCGACTTTGAGCAATCTTTAGTCGGTCTCAAATAATGTCAATCACATGTTGTTTCTCCTTGATGTAGTCTGGATGGAACTCCTTACTAGCTCCTAGTTCATACCAACAAATAGTGATGGGTTCGTAGCATAGAAAACAAAAAATTTCCTACGCAAAAACGCATAAACTGGCCAAGATACTCTACGAGGTGGTAGCAACGGATACTCACCCTCGACGACCGTAAGCGGGGATTACGTTCCCGCACAAATGTTGACGATGGAGAGTTGGTGAAGACGCACGTAGTCGACGTAGTTGTTCACTTGACGTAGTCGATGTCGTGGTTCACTTGACGATCACAAGATCGTGTACCCGGCGCCGCAAGTGGCAGCGCCCCCGTACTCGCACACACGTGCAGCTCGACGTCGACTCCACCACGCCCTCGGTCCAGCGGGGCAGCGGAAGAAGGGATCCGCCGGACACTCCTCCACACACTTCTACAAGTGTGTGAACTACGAACTACAATTCCGGCAGAGCTTCGCTAAGCCAAGACGGAAAGTGGGCAGCAACTATGCAAGGGAGGGAGGATCAAGAAGTGTGTGAACAAGGGAGAAAGGGGGGGTTTATATAGAGGAGGAGGGGCAGCCAAGGGGTGGCCGGCCAAGGTGCCCCCTCCTCTTCATTGCCCCCTCTTCATTCCCATTATGGTGATTACTCCCTCATCAACATGAGGTAACCCCCATTTTAATGCATGACATTCATGCCAATTAAAATTCACACTTATTAATTTAATAAAACATTTTTATTTCTTTAATATTTGTTAATTCATTCAATTAACAAACATTAACAAATACACCCTTGAGTTATTTCGATATCCCGAAACAGTTTCGGTACTTTTCTGAAACAACCCTTATGTTGTCCTGTAATTCGATCGGAGTATCGTATCCACTCAAAAACGACGACGAGCCTTAAGTGTGTCACCCTACGGTTCGTGAATAACGTGGACATGATCGAGACTCCTCTCCGATCAATAATCAACAGCGGGATCTGGAAATCCATGATGACTCCCACTTACTCAACGATGAACTAGTGATCGTGTGAACCGGTAACGAATATAGTTAATTCCTTTTGTCTCGTGATATTATTACTTGTCCGAGATCCGATCATTTGGTATCAACCATACCTAGTTCGATCTCGTTCCCGACAAGTCTCTTTACTCGTTCCGTGATAATGCATTCCTGTGACCTAGTCACATGCTTGCAAGCGATTCCAATGCAATATCACCGAGAAGGGCCCAGAGAATATCTTTCCGTCATCCGGATGGACAAATCCCACTCTTGATCCATGATCCTCAACTAATACTTTCAGAGTACCCAAATCAACCTTTATAATCACCCTATTACGGTGTGACGTTTGATATCATCAAAGTACCCTTCCGGTATCAGTGATTAACATGATCTCATGGTCTAAGGATTAGAACTACTTCGCATGAGTTTGATATAGCAATGAACTTGATGACTTGATCGTTTTGCTATTCATACTATGGGTGTGAGTGTTCATCACATCATTCTTCTAATGATATGACCCCGTTATTAACAACATCCAATGTTCATGATCAGGAAACCTTGATCATCGGTTAATCAACGAGCTAGTATAAAAGAGAGGCTTTACTAGGAACCTTTTTTGGTTTATTAATCACACATGTATTAATGTTTCCGATTAATACAATTCTAGCATGAGAAATAAACATTTATCATAAACATGGAATATGATAATAACCACTTTATTATTGCCTCTCGGGCATATTCCCTTCAGTCTCCCACTTGCACTAGAGTCAATAATCTAGTTGATACTTGCGTATATAACACTTATGGCATTCACGTGTTATATGTACGCGTTGCATGTGGTAAACCTGATCTCCAGATCTGACACTTTCAGCTCTGTGTGTATTTGCATGTCTTTGCGTCTCTACGCATCACTCATTCTCAAATGAGATAGTTGGGTATAAATTTGGTCCTTAGGTGAGACCTTAGTTCCTTTTAGCTAAAATCATGTTGTCACTATTGTCGCACAATAGATCTTCATAGTAATAGCCATCTTGGAACTACACCTAGTTTGATAACAAACTTCTTGACACAAATGCCCTCTTTTGCTACTTCTAAAGCAGCCATATACTCAACCTTAGTTGTAGAATCCATCACAATGTCTTAACTTTGGAACTCATCCAAATCCATCATGGAAATTCTTTCCATTACATTGTGCCACCTAACGTATAGCTAAAATTGAGATAAACTTAATTTGTATCTTGTGACAAACTTAGTATCAATGTAACACTTTACAATGAACTATGTGTCACTTAGTCATACATAATATATATCCTTAGTCCTTCCAAAGCACATAAGGATATCTCTACTATTGTCCAGTGATCATCTTATGACTTTTATCACTCTGGTATATGCTCATAACATTTATAGCATAGGACATATCTGGATATGTACATATCACGGTATAGATGATCGATCAAATCATTCATGTGGCTTCACTCATCAAGTGTCAAAAAACACCTGAATCTTGTTTCAACCTCTTCCATGCGGCAAGAACTTTTCTTGTCGTTTCCATATTGAACTTCATTCAATATTTCATCTATGTACTTTGGCACAACCATATTGGCACCTTGATCTATCTACATAGACATCGAGACCCAATATTTTGGTTTTGCCTAAGTCTTTCATTGAAATCTAATTTTAATGAAATTCTTAACCTATGCCAATAAAAGATACATCATTTCCAATTAACAATATGTCTTCTACATAATGTACTGAAAATATGTCTCAGCGCTCCCACTTAATTTCTTGCAAATGCAAGCATATTCATCGTATCTGATGAAACTAAACCTTTTAATTATTTCATCACGGTGAATATTCCAACTCCGCGATGCTTACTTCAACCATTGAAGTTTGCATGCCTTTTTAGCATCCTTTGAATTTACAAAACCCATTGGACCATGTCATGTACATGTCCTAGGTAACCATTCTATTAGAAGAATGTTGTCTTGTTTGTTCAACTAACATATACCAGACTTGGTATATGTAGTGGTTGCTACAGTAATCCGTCCAGACAAAATATCACTATGAAAGATCAAATCTTGTCACAGTCAACTCCTTGAACACAATCGTAAACTCTTTTAACGATGTGTTGACTATTTCATAGATGTTAAACATCCATGTCTGTCTTTATAGATCCTAACACGTTCATTAGGCTTCATGCCTTTTGAGGGTCTTCCAAGTTCATAAACTTAGTTTCTCGTGTATGGAACTATCACGGATTTTATGGCTTCTAGCCATTTGACGGAGTCAGGGCCCATCATCGCTTCTTTGCATGTAGTCGGTTCATTATTGTCAAACAATAATGATCTGTTCTCAAATCTAACTATTTGATTGTTATCCGACTCACGCGGTTCAATAGGAACTTATATCTATGTGACCACAACCTTTGAGGTACGATAGCCATGCGCATTGTGGCCGCCTCCGGGACACTTCCCAGCACTGCGCTACTCAGCACATATAGCTTAGGTTCAACAACCTAATCAAAGTTCTATTGTCCTCCCACTTGACCTTTTGCGAAAAATTCCTTCTCAAGAAACTTGACGTTTTCAGCGACAAACACTTTTGTCTTCAGTGTTCTGGAGGAATACCCAACAGCTATTTTGGGATAACCTACAAAGACGTATTTATCCGACTTTGGTTGTAAACATTTTACATATGCCCAGCATACCAAAATTTCAGAAAAGACAACTTGGGTTTTATCCCATGCCATATCTCATATGGTGTCATTTCAACGGATCATGATGGCGCTCTTTTCAGTGTAAAAGCGGTAATCTCTAAAGCTTTATCCTTCAAATATAATGGCAGTTTTATAGATGACACCTTTGATCCAACGATGTCAAACAAAGTTTGATTTCATCTCTCGAACACTCCATACTCCTATGGTGTTTCGGGAAATACAAGTCTATGGAACGATTCCTCAACTTTTAGGTGTTTGCTAAACTTGTAACTCAAATATCTTCCTTTATGATCAAATCATAAATTCTTTATTCTCTCGTTACAATGATTTTCAACTTCATCTAGAAATACTTTGAACAATATTCAAATATTTCATGCTTCTTCCTTATCAAGTAAATATACACATATATCTACTCAAATCATCGGTTAAAGAAAATGAAGTTTAAGAATTCACCACACACGGCTACACATAATGGACTATATACATCAACATGTACAATATCCAATAAGTTAGTCATCCATTCTTCTTTGGCCTATGAACGGAGTTTTAATCATCTCTTGGAAATTTTCACAAGCGTCAATTGATTCAAAATCAAAAGACTCCAAAATTCCATCAACATGGAGTTTCTTCATGTTTACTTTCCAATATGATTTAAACGGTGGTGTCACTCATAAGTGATCTTCTAATCATTTGTCTTCAGATACTTTTAGCATCAGTGTTATGGATGTGATTTCTCCAACAAGATAAGCGTTCATTCATCTTTTATGAATGTGGTAATAATTTGAACAACCATTGTTCTCATAATACCAGAACAAAATAACAATTATTCAAATAAATCTTGAAGGCTAGGTTTAATTCCAACGAAACACAATAACACTTTATTTGTTTTCGATAAGAATCATCCGATATTCATTTGCTAGTTAATTAGGCCATTGTAGTCCTTGTATTGCGTTGTATGACAGTTCATACCAACCAATTTAGTATCAAATACCCAAGAACCACATTGTTTTAACAAGCAACGAATACAACCATAACATGTATATCTTCTATATACCTGAGCTGGACATTTCCAGTCTTTTCTTTTCCGCCAGAATAAATTTTGGATTCTCTTTTAGCAATTCTTTTTCGTCTAGAAGAATCTATCAACATCAATAGTGGCGCCATACACATGGCACATAGTTCAAGGCATGATTAGTCAAACACTAATACCCTTGGACTCGCACTTTGAAGTAGATCACCATTATCAAATATTTGGCGTTCTTCCAAATTCCATTCTTTAGTAATCTTTTAGTGTAGTAAACATTTTACCTACATCTTTCATTCATCCTATCATGACAACTTTCATGATCAAGCTACTATAGCTCATAAGGACGAATTGCGAGTATAATATTAGTTCCTAAACCTTTTAGGAGATCTGGACGCCTAGCGTCTCCAATCTTCGCAAATTCTCATACAATACGAGAACATGTGTCTTACTAAATTATACTCTATCACATTGCAACCAAACATCATTTCAGATATCAAAATATCTTCCACATATGATAGTTTATGAAACAATTCTTTCAACTCCTAGATAACCTTGATACTAAAAACAACCTTTTAATATCAAGGATCATGGAGGCAAGTGTGATACTTAGATACTAACACTGGAATTGTTACTCTTGATTTAATACTACTTATTAAATTTTATCGAGTAACAAGGATTTGCTAAAAGTTTGCAATAGGACTTTAAACTTTAGATTGACATTCAAACAATACGATACCAGTTCGTAAAGTTAACATCCAGAATTCTATAGTTCTATTATCTCAATTATAGCTAATCGCAAGGTAGTAAACAGATGCCAATAACTACAACAAACTATGCAAATTCACTTTGATTTAGTTCATGATAAATTGAGTTCTATAATTCAAAATTACTAAATGAACTCCCACTTAAAAATAACATCCCTCTTAGTTTTCTTAAGTGATTACACGAACCAAATTCACTATACCGCAACCGATCATCACGTGCAACGGCATAGTTTCAAAGGCGAACATCACCATGTTCATCATATCAACCATATGACTCATGCTTAACCTTTCGGTTCGTGTTCCGAGGCCACGTCTGTACATGCTAGGCTCGCCAAGTAGAACCATAGCACTCGCGTGTGTAAAACTGTCTTACACCCGTCGTATGTGAACGTAGAGTCTGTCACACCCGATCATCACGTGGTGTCTCGAAACGACGAACTTTCTTGACGGTGCATGCTATGGAAGAACACATTTTTATCTTGATATTTATGTGAGAGGGATCATCTTATAATGCTACCGCGCGATCAAATCTAAGCAAAATAAGATGCATAAAAGGATAAACATCACATGCATATATAATGTGATATGATATGGTCCTTTACGCACTCGATCTCCATCTTGTGCGTCATGGCATGATCTCCATCATTCCACCGGCGTAGCACCAAGGTCCATGGCGCGCCACCTTGGTTGTCTTCCTCCATTACAATATATCACTTGGATATATATATACGGCACGCAGGCCATTTAAATGTAAAGACAACCATATGGCTCCTGCCGGTTGTTTATAACTTTACAAAAAGGATCATCGCATACAATTTGTAACATAAACAATTTGACCATATCACATCACATGCCCCTACAAAAACAAGTTAGACGTTTCTAATTTGTCTTGCATATTTTACGTGGTTTGGGGCTTTCTAGGAAGAACCGTTCTTACCTACGAACAAGAACCACAACGGTGATAAAAATATTATTAACAACTCTTTGTAAAATAGATCATAACTATAGTGGGAGAAACGTGCACCCGCAAAGCCACATATGCCGAAGCATGTCAAGTGTGGGACAAGTCTCGTGAACGCGGTCACGTAAGGTTAGTCTCGGGCAGCTTCAATCCCACTATGCCACTATGATCCAAAATACAAAAAAATTGCAATAACACGATCATCAACGCCCACATCCACATGTGTTCTAACCGTGCATACCAACTACGCATAGAGATGGCTCTGATACCACTGATGGGTTCGTAGCATAGAAAACAAAAATTTTCCTACGCAAAAACGCATAAACTGGCCAAGATACTCTACGAGGTGGTAGCAACGGATACTCACCCTCGACGACCGTAAGCGGGGATTACGTTCCCGCACAAACGTTGACGATGGAGAGTTGGTGAAGACGCACATAGTCGACGTAGTTGTTCACTTGACGTAGTCGATGTCGTGGTTCACTTGACGATCACAAGATCGTGTACCCGGCGCCACAAGTGGCAGCGCCCCCGTACTCGCACACACGTGCAGCTCGACGTCGACTCCACCACGCCCTCGGTCCAGCGGGGCAGCGGAAGAAGGGATCCGCCGGACACTCCTCCACACACTTCTCCAAGTGTGTGAACTACGAACTACAATTCCGGCAGAGCTTCGCTAAGCCAAGACGGAAAGTGGGCAGCAACTATGCAAGGGAGGGAGGATCAAGAAGTGTGTGAACAAGGGAGAAAGGGGGGGTTTATATAGAGGAGGAGGGGCAGCCAAGGGGTGGCCGGCCAAGGTGCCCCCTCCTCTTCATTGCCCCCTCTTCATTCCCATTATGGTGATTACTCCCTCATCAACATGAGGTAACCCCCATTTTAATGCATGACATTCATGCCAATTAGAATTCACACTTATTGATTTAATAAAACATTTTTATTTCTTTAATATTTGTTAATTCATTCAATTAACAAACATTAACAAATACACCCTTGAGTTATTTCGATATCCCGAAACAGTTTCGGTACTTTTCTGAAACAACCCTTATGCTGTCCTGTAATTCGATCGGAGTATCGTATCCACTCAAAAACGATGACGAGCCTTAAGTGTGTCACCCTACGGTTCGTGAATAACGTGGACATGATCGAGACTCCTCTCCGATCAATAATCAACAGCGGGATCTGGAAATCCATGATGACTCCCACTTACTCAACGATGAACTAGTGATCGTGTGAACCGGTAACGAATATAGTTAATTCCTTTTGTCTCGTGATATTATTACATGTCCGAGATCCGATCATTTGGTATCAACCATACCTAGTTCGATCTCGTTCCCGACAAGTCTCTTTACTCGTTCCGTGATAATGCATTCCTGTGACCTAGTCACATGCTTGCAAGCGATTCCAATGCAATATCACCGAGAAGGGCCCAGAGAATATCTTTCCGTCATCCGGATGGACAAATCCCACTCTTGATCCATGAGCCTCAACTAATACTTTCAGAGTACCCAAATCAACCTTTATAATCACCCTATTACGGTGTGACGTTTGATATCATCAAAGTACCCTTCCGGTATCAGTGATTAACATGATCTCATGGTCTAAGGATTAGAACTACTTCGCATGAGTTTGATATAGCAATGAACTTGATGACTTGATCATTTTGCTATTCATACTATGGGTGTGAGTGTTTATCACATCATTCTTCTAATGATATGACCCCGTTATTAACAACATCCAATGTTCATGATCAGGAAACCTTGATCATCGGTTAATCAACGAGCTAGTATAAAAGAGAGGCTTTACTAGGAACCTTTTTGGTTTATTAATCACACATGTATTAATGTTTCCGATTAATACAATTCTAGCATGAGAAATAAACATTTATCATAAACATGGAATATGATAATAACCACTTTATTATTGCCTCTCGGGCATATTCCCTTCAAATAGGTGATCGGCACTTCCTTCTGTAGAGTGCTTCAAATGGTGCCATTTGAATACTACTTTGATAACTATTGTTATAAGAGAACTCTGCCAGTGGTAAGTGTTCTTCCCATGATCCTTCGAAGTCTAAAGCACATGCTCAGAGCATATCTTCCAAAATCTGATTGGTCCTTTCAGTTTGGCCTCCCGTCTGTGGATGGTAAGCAGTACTAAAGTCCAGTTTGGATCCTAAAGCTTCATGTAGTTGCGTCCAAAAAGCTGAAGTGAATACGGATCCTCGATCCGATACTATTGTCTTAGGTACTCCATGCTTGCTTACTATCTCTTGAACATACAGGTTTATTAACTTCTCTTTGGAATCTTTCTGATTGACAGCTAAGAAATGTGCACTTTTAGTCAGTCGGTCCACTATTACCCAGATCATGTCTTTCTTCTTCGGTGTCAATGGTAATCCTGTGATAAAGTCCATTCCAATCTCTTTCCCACTTCCACTCGGGAATACTCAAAGGTTGCATAAGTCCAGCAGGACTCTGATGTTCTGCCTTCACTCTTTGATAGGTATGACATTCGGATACGAACTTAGCTATCTCTCGCTTCATATTATTCTGCCAGAATAGTTCCTTAAGGTCCATGTACATCTTGGTGCTCCCCGGATGTATTGAATATGGTGTTTCGTGTGCCTCCTTGAGTATCAATTCCTTGATTTGTGGTATGTCTGGCACACATATTCGGTCATGAAACCAAAGTGAATTGAAATCACCTAAACGGAACTCTGATGGTCTACCTTCCTCAATCCTGCAGATTTCTTCGGCAATAAATGCATCTTCATCTTGCCTTCGAATTATTGTGTACTTGAGATCACTATGTCGTTCTTCCATCACCTTCATGGTAGACAAACTACCCAATGATTGCACTTCGAGACATTGAATCTCTAATCATTCCAAATCCATAAGTAATTCCTTGGGAAGTTCTCGGTTCATCGGTTGAGTGTCTATACTCTTTCTACTTAAGGCGTCGGCTACCACATTGGCCTTCCCCGGTGTATAGTTGATGGTCAAATCATAATCCTTGATCAATTCTAACCATCTTCATTGCCTCATATTCAATTCCTTCTGAGTGAAGAAGTATTTGAGACTTTTGTGATCTGTATAAAGTTCACACTTGGCTCCATGAAGAAAATGCCTCCATCCTTTTAGTGCAAACACTACGGCTACTAGTTCCAGATCATGTGTTGGATAATTAACTTCATGTGGTCGCAATTGCCTCGACCCATATGCTATCACCTTCCTATCTTGCATCAAAACACACCCAAGTCCGTTCTTGGATGCATCACAATACACTGTGTAATCCTTGCCGGTTTCTGGTACGGCTAACACAGGTGCTGTGGTTAACTTCTCCTTGAGTGTTTGAAAACTGGCCTCACATTCATCTGACCAAACAAATGGTGTATTCTTCCAGAGTAACTTGGTCATTGGTCCTGCAATCTTAGAGAACCCTTCTATAAACCTTCGGTAGTATCCTGCCATTCCCAAAAATCCTCTAATCTGTTTGACATTCTTTGGTGACTCCCATTCCAAAACAGATGCTACCTTGCTTGGATTTACTGCTATACCTTCTTTACTGATCACGTGTCCAAGGAACTCTACTTGGTCTAGCCAAAATTCACAATTACTGAACTTGGCATACAACTGATGTTCTCGTAGAATCTGTAAAACAATCCTCAAGTGCTTGGCATGTTCTTCCTTGTCCTTGGAGTAGATCAAAATATCATCTATGAATACGATCACAAATTTGTCCAAGTAGGGCATAAAAATCTTGTTCATGAGGTTCATGAAGATTGCAGGTGCATTTGTCAATCCAAAAGGTACAACTAAATACTCATGATGTCCGTACCTAAGCACAAACGCTGTTTTTGGAACGTCCTCCTTCTTGATTTTAATCTAGTGATACCCTGATCGAAGATCTATTTTTGAAAATACTCCGGCTCCTCTGACTTGATCAAATAAGTCTTGGATCCTTGGCAAAGTATATTTGTTCTTAATAGTAACATTGTTGAGGTTTCTGTAGTCTCCGCACATTCTACGTCCTCCATCCCGCTTATCAACAAAGATCACTGGTGTTCCCCAAGGCAAAATACTTTCTTGAATGAAGCCTTTCTGCTCTAGCTCATCCAGCTGTTCCTTCAACTCCACTAACTCCTTGGGTCCCATCTTATATGGTGCCTGAGCTATAGGTGCTATGCCTGGAATTAGGTCAATGGTGAACTCAATTTCCCTATCCGGTGGCATTCCTGGTAGTTCCTGTGGGAACACATCTTAGAATTCATTAACCACTGGAATATCTTCAAGTCTTGATTCCTTTAGAGCGTTGAGTTGTAGTTGAACTTCAATATGTGCATGTTGGTCACCTTGATACACTATCCTTCCTCCTCCCGGGCTTCTAAGTGACACGGTTTTCTCTCTGCAATCAATCTAAGCTCCATTCTCCTCTAACCAATCCATTCCAAGGATTACAGCCATATCCTTCATAGGGATGAGAAAAAGATTGGCTAGATAAATGCAATCGCGGATCATAATGACCTGCTCTTGCCTGAGGTGAGTGACTAAGATCGTTCCCCCCGCAGATAAAGCAGTAATGGGGTACTCTAGCTTATTGCAAGGAATTCCATAAAGATCAATAAACTCTTGCAAAATGAATGAGGTAGTAGCACCAGTATCAAAAAGTACTTTGCCGGGATGAGATAGGATCTGAAGCGTACCTATCACGGTTTTGTCAGACTGATTCACCTCCTCGAGGTTGGTGCAATTCAACTTCCCATAAGTTGGCCTTTTAATTTTACCGCCTCCACAACCTCCACCCCGGTGTGATCCTCCTCCTGTACCTTGGCCTCCAGTCTGGCCCCTTTCAGGACAGTCCTTTATCATAAGTCCCCCCTTCTTGCACCCAAAACAGATGATTCTGGGTTGTCGGCAATCTTTCTCTATGTGCCCTCGCGCACCGCAACCACGGCAAATGATATCATTGTTCCCACTTGAAGTGCCACGAGGTGTAACATTCCCTCCGGACCTGTATTTGGGTCTGAACTTGATATTAGGAGTTGGCTTGGTATCCGAATACCTCCTGGGTTCAATCCTGGCCTTTTTCCTCCTATCTTCTAGGACTTGCTTGAAATCATCTTCCATAGTGATGGCTGCATCGACAAGCTCTTGAAAATCTGCTGCCTTTAACATCCTCAATTGTATCCTTGCACCTGGGTGAAGTCCTCTCATAAATTGTTTCTTTCGCTTGTCATCTGTATTCATGTCCTTAGACGCATAACGAGATAGAAGAGAAAATTCCCTGACATACTTTATAATAGGCTTGTCATTCTGCACAAGATTCTCAAACTCTCTTCTCTTCAATTCCATGATACTCTCTGGTACATTGGATTCCCTGAACTTCTTCTTGAATTCCTCCCAGGTGAATACCATTCCTGGAGGATGTATAGCCACAATATTGTCCCACCATGCTGCTGCGGGTCCGCATAACAGATGTGTGGCATACCTAAGCTTCTCACTATCATTGCAACTTACTGTGTTGAGCTTCCTCTCGGTGTCCAATAACCAGTCTTCTGCGTCCATTGGCTCCGGTGCTGATGCAAAAGGAAGTGGTCTTGTATTTAGGAAATCTGCCAATGAGACTCCATGTACTTCGTCATTCCGAACTTCACGATTACGGTCTATCACATCCTGCACCATCTTTATCTGACATTCAATAAGCATACGCTGCCTTTCATCTAGAGTCCTCATGTACTGAGAAAAATCCTGCTGCGTAAGGAATGGTGGTGGTGGTGATAATGGTTCCCTTGCTGCTGCATCGGCTACCTCCTTAGCCTTGGCATCAGTCTCGATCCTCTATTGTTCAGATTCCTCACCAACTACCATCGCCATTCTATCCCCCTAATCCTGTCACATTAAGCGAAACTCATAGTTACACCATGCTCATGCTTTCTGAGCTCAACTTTATGCACAGTGTTAGTCACACAATAAAAATCCAAATAAAACATAGCCAAATCACACCAAACATATACCATGTATATACATGGGTAAAAAGAACATAGTGTTACATAACTTATCATCCTGTGAGTAACTACACTCACTTATTCAAACTGCAAAAGCAAATACTAGATATTACACATACGGTACATATATCACAAAACATGTCGCCTCCATATCTGTGGTGGTCCTCTACGGGTAGTCGCACTCCCGATACATCCCCGGTGTCCAACCGGTAGCTCTTGATGTCCTCCTCAGTGAAGCAGGGGCATAAGATGACTCTGCCGGGAAAAAGTCATAATCGGGTGTAGTACCTAAGTTGAAGTCAGTCATCCCCAGATAACTGCTCAACGAGGGGTAAACAACATCGGTGGTACCCCTTTCCATCTTGGGCCTTGAGCATTCTCCACGCTCCATACGAGTAGGTAACTCTCCCTCTTCACCCGACTCTATCTCTATGGGCTTTCCCGCCACGTCTCCAGTGCGGTGAACAACCCAAAACTGACTCGTGACCTCATGCTCTGAATCACATGGAATCGGATCTCCGGCCGTCCCCATGTACTCACCGAAACACCAACCCATGGAGTTTCCCCCAAAACTATCGTTATGAGGCATTCCCCATGACTCCAAACCTGCCTTGTATCCGGCTCCAGTTGAGCCGTGTGCAAAGTGTGCTGGTGGCATCTCTGGTTCGGCCTCGGGCTCGAACTCCCGCTCCTCGGGATCGTCTTCCTCATCTAAGTTTATAAAATCTCTAGTCGAAAAGGCTAGAGTAGGTGCCCTCGATGGTCCAGAAGTCTCCTCCGTACACCACGGAGTAGGTGTCGACTCAGTGATCTCATCCACTAGACTCTGTATCTCTCCCACTAGTGCTCTGTGAACGTGGTAGAACACGCTGAGCAGATGCTTACACCTATCCATGTGCTCTGCTGCGGCATGTGGGTGTCTCTTCGCAAACTTGTAACTATCCCGACAAGGATCATCTCCTTCCTCGTCGTGTGGGATGTGCGTGAACTTAGTACCTAATAACTTCTCCGTTTTGTGCTCACGAATATCAGTTATGGCCTTCATCACTGCTATCTTGTAAGCTACACTAACTGTGCGTGACTCTCCGGTTGGCATGATCACGCGCATGCCCAATTTGGCAGGAAGCATGATCCCTACCTTATACTTCTGAAAAACTCTACCCTCATAATAAGCATACTTCTTGACTGGAATACAGGTTTCACACCCGCACTCCTGCAAGATGCCTCGTAAAATATCAGATAAGTTCCCATCATAGTCGTCCAGAGTCATGTCTCGAACTTGCACGGTCCTTGATGGATTTGTGCGTGCCATCCAGGCAGTATAAAAGATAAAAATTAGTACATGATGCATCATAATAGTAACAATAAAGAATTGTAACACTAAAAACTATGACCATGTTATTCTCAAGTGAATAACGTCATGACAATTTTAGAGAACTCTTTACTATTCCTATTTGACTCCTACAGGTCGTTCCCATTAACTAGGCGTCCAACCTAAGGTCAAAGCTTTTGCTCTCATACCAACTGTGGTGACCAAGCATACCACTGCATGTTGTAGTATACAAGTCATTGACATAACACTCGTGAAGTACCAATTCACAAATATTACATCCCTCAGAGTGGTACAATAGAAACATAGCGGTCTTTATTCAAGCACTGAATATTACAAGCCATAATGTTACAAAGGACTCCAGTTCCTCCTCGGTCCAAAGAGGAACACTAGATGGTTCTAATTTCATACTACAAACCTTAGCTGCAAATGAAAGTAGTAAACTAAACATGATGCTCAACTCTAGTCGCTTTATTCTAGGTGTTCGATGCGACCAAAGCTTCTATCCTACGACTCTAGTTGTCAGTCTGCTCCTCAAGTCCTTCGTCAGGACCATAGGAGATGGTGTAGTCAATGCCTTCGACTCCTCCCGTTAAATCTGGCTCTTCATAGTAGACTTCCTCGTAGTCCTCCGGGCTTCCTTTAGTCTCCTCAAACTGGCCCTCCGAGTCTAAGCAAGGGTTAAAAGGGAGTGGGGTGAGTAACGAGCGTTACCCAGCAAGTTCATTTAATAGCATAGAGGTGTTTGATGCACTAGCTACGACCATAGACTAGAAAGCCTTAGGTCAAATGCAGTTTTTTATAATCTTTTATTCAAAGATTGGTTTTATTCAAAAGAACTATGTCCGTCAGTCTTCACAGGTTGATTAGAGCTTCGATGGGCTCCTTTCCTGCCGTGTTCGTAGCTCCTTCTCGGAACAGGGAGTATCTTGATACTTTTTGTACACTCTACAGAGGTGGTCACTTGTACCCATAGGAGATCAATGCTTTGCTGCACGACCGGGTGTACTTCCCATCCATACTTCCTTGGTATGTGGCCCAGCCATTGATCCGAGCCAATCACTACTCCTTCCCGCGACCTTGCATACCCACCCTTTTGCGGCTCCAACTTCGGTTCGCTACCCTCGCCGGTCTAGACTTTTGGTAGTTGCCGACCTCGGCATACTTGTCATTGACAATGAGTTACCCCCACCAGTTTGGTTACGCACTGTGGTAACACCGGCCTCGGTACTCTACCCCCATTGTTGCCACAATCCATCATAGACTGCCAGGACCGGGGAATCATTAGGGGGATTCCACCCATCCTGAAGCTCCTCGCAGGGAGACAACTGCTCCGGAATGGCGCGTCCGTTGATATGCAAGAGAAAAAAGATACAACTGACTATTCCGTCCCATTCTAGACCCTATGGTTGACTGTATTTTACGGCACAAGAATCACTGGCGACATTGGTTATTAATCCTAGGTGAACATTCCAGTTATAGTGGGACCTCCACCATACTCTTACCATGGTCCCACTATCCACCTTCCTAGGTCGACAACCATCGTGATTGCTAACCACTAGTCATATTCATTCAAGAAAAGCAGAACCTTTGCTTTTAAATGCAATCATAATAATAATACCACCGATATATTTGCAAGTACTTTGTTAAAGATAAACAAGAGATATGAGCAAGAGTGAACTTGCCTGCAAACTGCAAGGTAGTGCAATTGGATTTGTTGAAGTGACCCGGGACCTCGGGTTCTGGAAAACAACATCTTTGTCCGATAAGGGCAATGGTTAAAGATTCAAATAATACATGCCTTTAAGGTGTGTGTGTTCCCTTTATACCCCCCAGAAGTGTTTTATTTTCATCCTAGAATTTATATACTCCTTTTATGATTTTAAAGAGTATATGTTATCAATTACTTCATTCAAGAATATTCCTCAATATTCTGGAATGGAGTTCAATCTTGATAATGAGTTCTATTCTAATTAGATCTTTCTTATATAACTCACAATTATAGAAAAGTCTTTTGAAGTTCCTTTTACTATTTACCTTCATAGGGTGATTTATTAAAAAGTGTATATGCCCTAGTTATGAATTTACCAGAGTATATATTATGTTAAATTCATTCAAGAATGCTAAGGATAAATTCTTGAATGGATTTACTTTATTTTCATTCAAGAATGTTATTGTCCTTTTTATTTTCTTATTTAAAATATTACCAGAAGAAAACTTTATAATTCAATTATGAATAATTCCTCTCTTATTCATAGAATCACTATTTATGTGATTAAAAGCTGAAAAATCATTTAAAGTTATTTTTTGTAAAATCAAACTTATTTTTTTGCCTTTAATTGGGTGTTAAAAGGTTTTTCTAAAAACCTCTTTATTTCTATTCAAATTTCTGTTTTAAAATCTGGTTAAAATACCCTCTCACTCTCCTACTAGGCCTGGCCCACCTATCAGGCCTGGCCCACCTGTCGGTGCTGGCCTACCTGGTCGAACCCGACCAGGTGGCTTCGGTCAAACCGACCGGCCGCACCCCCTTGCTCGCTTCTTCCTCCTCTCTCGCCCGAGCTGTAGCGACTGCGTCGCCCCGCCGCCGCCGCGCTCGATTCCGACGAGCTCTGCCGGAGTCCGCCACTGAGATGGGTCGCAATCGATAGATCTCACAACGGCGCTCCTGCCTGTCCGAGAGATCTTGTCGATTACCCCCTTGGCGCCCTCATCTCTGTCACCTCCGACGCTCTGGATCTCGACCATGGCGACCTTGAGCTTGACCTCAAACCGCTTGGCCATCTCCTCGGCGAGATCTGGTGCTCGTGGGTATGGTGCTTTGCCGACGTGACGTCGGCGCCTTCTCCTGGCTTGGTGCCATCGTGGCCGCGCGAGCACTGCCTCGCCATGCCATAGTGGTACCTCCTGGGCGTCGAGTAAGTGCTTCCCCTCCTCTGTTCTTCTCTGTGCCCTCCTGGAGCTTGCTCTGTGCTCTCCTGGAGCTTGCTCTGGCCATGTTCCCTCTTTCAGATGCACTGGGGTTCCTCCACAAGCTTGCTCTCGTGCTGTGAAATTAGGCTGTCTGTGATGTGTGATTTTAAGCTCTGTGATCACTCCCTGTCCATTAGCTTGTAGTTAGAGCTTGAACATGTTGGTGTTAGCTGCCACTGTTAGTTTCAGTCATAGCTTCAGTTAACACTATTAACTGAAGCTTGCTGGTTTCAGTTAACTGAATGCTATGGTGATCTTTTACTGTTTAATTATTCAGTTACTGATGTTGCTTGATTAGCTAAGAGCTTGCTAGTGGCTGGTCTTGATTAATTTTATCAAGTGCATGGATAACTATGTGTTAGTTATCTCTGAATGTTGCTGTTAATTGAGCTGTGCTGTTAACAGCCTCACTGCACTTTCTTGCAGTGCTTCTGTTATGCTGATCTAGTGATGCAAACTAGTTCTGTTGAGCTTGGTTAGTCCTAGCAGTGATGCTATATTCCATGACTGCTGTTGTGGCTCTTGCAGTAGCTTCTGGCTAACTGCTTTACTGTGATTCCTCCTTGAGGTGTTCACAGTGACTGTAAAGTGCTAAGCTGGTGTTCTTGAGAGTAGATCACCCTGTGTGGTGATCTGCTGGTGGCTTACTTGTTTAAAAGTGTCCTTGTCCACTTTTCCTAGATGTTTATTTAAACTTGATCAATTTCTATTGACAAAGCTGATGGTTTTCTAGGTTTAGGCCTGAGTCTTGTTAGCTAGGCAACCCATGTGCCACTCCTGGCCTTGCTCTTATTTCTGTGAGTATTTCCTTTGAGAAATTCCCAGATAAGGTTATGTGTTAGGGAGTAGGTGTTGTGGATGGCCTTGTCTTCAAGATCATGGCCTCCTGGACATCCAAGTGATGACCAAAGATCTTTTATCATCAAGCTTTGCTTGATTCATGTGTGGCTATGCTCTGTGCAGTCTACCTGGGAGAGTAACTTGTGAGTTTTCTCCCAGCACTTATGTGTGCTATGGTTTAATAATAACCTGCTGCTGAAGAGTAGCTTGTTCTTCTGGATAATTCTGATTTCCTGCTTCTTGTGGCAAGCCTGCTCCTCCTAGCTACTTGACCTAGTTCCTAGTTGAGCTAAGTGACCATGTTGGTCTTTGGCTTTGCTGATTTGGTTGATTTGATGATGTGCTGGGGTGTGAATCTTCCCTGTTGCTCAACACATGAGCAGGGTTGATTGTGTGGTGGTGATTCTGTGATGGTGATGTGGTCTTGACTATGGTGGTGTTCTTGGTGTGGTGATGTGCTGGTGTGGTGGTGTTGTTCTTGGTCGGCTATGTTCTTGGCCGAGCAATTTCACCCTCTGTGATGTTTTTATACCGGCCTTTGTTACTTGGGGGCTTGACACCTTGGTTCATGCATTTGGTGAGTGAGCTGCTATGGGCTGGCTTGCCCATCTCGGCTGTCTTGAGATATTTCCACTCGGGAGCTTGGTGATAAGCTCAAACAGCTTAATGATTATCTACAGTGGCATGGTTTTTCTTGACTGCCACTTGGTAATTACCATTTTGGCGATTTTGCTGTTTATATTTTGGTTGAAGGTGCCAAGAAGAAGAAAAGAAAAAGAAGAAAGAAAGAAAGAAGACATGTAGTTTTCTTTATAGGATTTGTAAACTTGCAATCTTTCTATTCTCCTATTGTAATATTCTTTTATTCATTCCAATTTGTAATTATTCTTTTATTCTTGAATTATGTAAAGACAATGTAATATGTGTTGATGATCAATAAAGTTTAAGCTTTCTCTCTCTTTATTGATGTTTATATTTCTAACTATTCTTTCTTTATTAATATTTATCCTTTCTAAATGTTTCTTTCAATTTTTAATTCAATCATTCAAGATTCAAATTCAAACTTGATTCAAATTCCAGTTTAAGTTCCAAAGCCTATAACTAGGGTCTTAGTTATCTAACTCATCACCTCCCCACAATAATAGATCAAAAGAGATCATGTCCAAATCTTTCGCACTTCGAGAGTTCACCATTCCCCCTCGAAGAGAGATTCGATCACTCTTAGGTTTTAGTGATAAAAGCATGAAAAAATCCAGTAATTTAAGATGCTATGCACAAAAGCCCTTCTAAACTACCCCGGAGTTGTCCTACGTTCTGGGATGTTACACATGAACCCACTATCGAGCATAAATACTCCCTCTTGGAGTCACAAGCATCTACTAGCAACGGAGAGTATGCAAGATCACAAATAACATAGACATGATAAATCAACAATCAACTTGACATAGTACTCAATATTCATCGGATCCCAACAAACACAACATGTAGAATTACATAAAGATGATCTTGATCATGTAGGCAGCTCACAAGATCTAAGCATGGTGGCGCATGGAGGAGAAGACAACCATCTTGCTACTGCTATGGACCCATGGTCTAGGGGTGTACTACTCATGAATCACTCTGGAGGCAGGCATGGCAATGAAGAAGGCCTCCGGTGATGATTTCCCTCTCCGGCAGGGTGCCAGAAAGAGCTTCTGGACCCTACCAATCTTGGGTTGACGACGACGACGGCTTACAGTATTTTTCATGGATAGATGTTCGGGCCTCTAGGGTTTTCCTGATTAAGTGAATTTATAGGCGGAAGGGCGAGGTCGGTGGGCACCCAAGGGGCCCACACCACAGGGTGGGGCGACCAGGGGTGGGCCTGCGCCACCACCTAGTGTGGCCACCTCCTGGCTCTTCTCCGTCTCTCCTTTGGACTCCGTCTTCATGTCAGCAAAATAGGAACTTTGGTTTTTGTTTTGTCCAATTCCGAGAATATTTCCTGTATAACTTTTCTGAAATACAAAAATAGCAGAACACAAGAACTGGCACTGTGGCATCTTGTTAATAGGTTAGTTCTAGAAAATGCATAAAAATGCTACGAAGTGTAAACAAGACATAAAGCAATTGGTGTAAAACAAGAATGGAGCGTCAAAAATTATAGATACGTTTGGAACGTATCAGCTATCAAAGCTTCCTCCAGAAGTAGTGATTTAATATGATCTCACGGTCTAAGGATTAGGTTACAACATTTCTTATTATTGCAATATGAACATCGTGACACAATCGTGTTACATAATAATGTTGGGTATGTCCATCATGGCATTTACATAATGGCATGAACCTCATTGTCAATTGACGTATTTGTCACATGATCCAGAAACTGATCATCAGTTGACCAATGAGCTAGTATATATGTATACTAGGGACTCTTGGTTGTTTTAATACCACACGTGTATCGGTGTCTCCGGACCGACACAATTATAGCACAGCATTAAACTTATTATGAACTCTTTGGAATACGCAAATAAACCCTTTATTATTTTCCTCTAGGGCATAATTCCTTCACTGGTTTTGGAAGAGGAGAGTGTAAAAGATAATGGAAGCAATGTGATACCCTATCGTGGGTTTGCTCATGTATATATTACCGAGACATACATAGGGTTACATGAGTCCAATACCAACACAGTATGGACAAGGACTAGGGCCGACCGGCCCAATATAGGAGACCTACACGGTATCTACACAAACACATATACATCGTTTAACACTCCGCCTCAATCATAACTTATCTAAGTTCAGATTGCAGCAAAACACTTCTAGTTATCGTGTAGATGGTGACTTTGTCAAACCATCAACAACCTGATCTCCTGAAGATATGAACCGTATGTCCAATAATTTCTAAGCAACTCTTTCCTGAACAAAATGATAATCCACTTCAATATGCTTAGTCCTAGCATGAAACACAGGATTAGCTGAAAGATATGTTGCTCCAATATTATCGCACCATAGCACCGCTGCTTTAGCCTGTGACACTCCCAACTCAGCAAGTAGAGTTTGTACCCACATTACTTCAATTGTAGCATTAGCCAAAGACTTGTACTCAGCTTTTGTACTGGACCTTGACACTGTGGCTTGCTTTTTAGCATTCCATGAGACAAGATTTGATCCCACATATACAACAAAGCCACCTGTAGACCTCCTATCATCTGGACAGCCGGCCCAGTCTGCATCAGAAAAGGCACTGACAATGGTAGAGGAGGACTTACTAAATCGTAATCCAAGAGAGATAGTTCCACGCAAATATTGCAATATGCATTTCACTGCCGTCCAGTGAACTATCGTGGGTGCATGTAAGAACTGACAAACCTTGTTGACTGAGAATGCATATCAGGTCTAGTCAATGTGATATACTGTAGAGCACCAACAATACTCTTGTAGTTAGTGGAATCATCACCACCTAGCACTTCACCATTAGCTAATGACAGTTTGTCCGACACAGACAAGGGTATGTCAACAGTTTTGCAACCCTACATATTAACACGATATACATCGCAAACGTATCTATAATTTTTGATGCTCCATGCTTTTTTTACACCAATTGCTTTGTGTTTTGTTTACACTTCATGGCATTTTAATGCATTTTCTGGAACTAACCTATTAACAAGATGCCACAGTGCCAGTTCCTGTTTTCTGCTATTTTTGTGTTTTAGAAAAGTTACACAGGAAATATTCTTGGAATTGGACAAAACAAAAGCCGAAGTTCCTATTTACCTGAAAGGAAGACGGAGTCCAAAGAAGAGACGGAGCCAGACCAGGAGGTGGCCGCACCATCGAGTGGCACAAGCCACCCCCTAGCCGCGCCACCAGGTGGTGTGGGCCCCTGGTCCACCTTCTGATATCGCTCTTCCGCCTATATATTTACTTTGTCGGGAAAACCCTAGGGCCCGAACACTTATCCATGAAACATACTGCAAGCCGCCGCCGTCGTCGACCCGAGATCGGGAGGGTCCAGAAGCTCTCCCCGGCACCCTGCCGGAGAGGGGAATCATCATCGGAGGCCTTCTTCATCACCATGCTTGCCTCCAAAGTGATGCGTGAGTAGTCTACCTTGGACTATGGGTCCATAACAGTAGCTAGATGGTTGTCTTCTCCTCCATGTGCTTTATGTCTAGATCTTGTGAGCTGCCTATCTTGATCAAGATCATCGTTATGTAATTCTACATGTTGTGTTTGTTGGGATCCGATGAATATTGAGTACTATGTCAAGTTGATTGTTGATTTATCATGTCTATGTTATTTATGATCGTGCATGCTCTCCGTTGCTAGTAGATACTTTGGCCAAGTAGATGCTTGTGACTCCAAGAGGGAGTATTTATGCTCGATAGTGGGTTCATGCCTCTAGTAATCTGGGAGAGTGACAATAAATTCTAAGGTTGTAGATGTGATGTTGCTACTAGGGAGAAAACAACAATCTTTTGTTCAAGGATAATTGTATTGTTTACATTACACACTTTTCTTAAGGGGATAATCTGTTGCTTGCAACTTAATACCCAAGGGTTGTTCGGATGATATCCTGTGGGTGGATTATTAGTCATAGATGCAGTTGGATTATGGTCTATGTATTATGTTGTAATGCTCAAGTGAATCTCATAGTGATCTTCATGACATGTACATGCATTGTTATGCATTCTTTATTTTTTCAATTGCCCAACTGTAATTTGTTTACCCAGCATGTTATTTATCTTTATGAAGAGATACCTCTAGTGAACTGTGGATCCCGGTCCATTCTTTTACATATATATTACCATCTACTGCAAGCACCATTTACTTTCCGCAAACATTATTTACTTACTGCAAACAAACATCTTTTTCCACACGATACGTTTAATCCTTTTTAGCAAACCAGTGATATTGACAACCTCACTGCAAGTTGGGTCAAAGTATCTTGGTTGTGTTGTGTGCAGGTTCCACGTTGCTGTTGGCGCTGGTAGTTTGCCCTGGCAAAAGCCAGTTAGCAACAACCTTCAAAAGTGGTTTCTTTCTCCTACTAGTCGATTAAACTTTGGTTTCATAACTGAGGGAAAACTTACTACTGTGCTCATCACACCTTCCTCTTTGGGTTCCCAACTGGTCCGTCAACACCGCACCATCAACAAGTTTCTGGCGTCATTGCCGGGGAGAAAGAGGATTTCTGCAAGGGGAGTCTCTGTCGATGGATTTCCTGTCGCAAGAACACGGGGTACCATGCGACGGACCCAAAGATTCGAATGCAGGGGGCTGAACATGGGAGATCTTGGATCACAACAAAACACGATGACGGAAGCCTCGAGTCGTCGAACGCACAACGCACTGTAGAGAGGGACGCCGAGCTTTACCCAGGTTCAGGGCCCTCGTGGTGAGGTAAAACCCCTACTTCCTGCCTTCTTGTATTACGACATGATACCTCGCGAGGAGTACAAGGTCTTGGTTCCAGAGCTCTAACTGGCCAGAGGTAGAAGAACCAACTTAGCCTAGCTAGGAGCCCGGAGATGAAGATTCGATCCCCTCTAAGGGGTGGCCTCCCCTCCTTTTATAGCGCCAAGGTCCTCCTTCCCCTTATCTTCTTGGGGAAGGGGTTGCCACACACGGCCAAGGAGGGAGGACAGCTGTAGACTTGATTCTTCCACGGACGTAGTCTTCGTAGAGTAGTGGCGCCGGTCCACTAGAGTGGGTGGAGGAAGCTGACGTCTTCCTCTGGCGCCCTGCACTGTCCACGCTATTTTTAGGGGGGTGGCCAACAACCATTGTGCCGCTTTATGCAGGCATGGCGAAAGTTGGTCTCCTCCCTATCGGGGGTAGCGTGGGCGGTACGTGGTCTTCTGCCCTTATCTTCTTGCTCTACACGCAAATGTGCCGAGCTGACGTGGATGTGGTCCTTCCCCCCACGAGGAACAAATCGTGAGGAGGTCTTCTGGTCCTTAGCCATTTCCGTCGTCGTTCTCCTCATGAGGCGCCTCCTCATGAGGGTCTTCTCCTCTAAGCTTCGGTCGTCATTCCTCCCCTAGGGTGAAGTTGGGCCGTTGAAGGGGCCCAGGAGCAGGTGGACTAGGATACCCCGGTATCCAGAATACCGACAGTAGCCCCCGGGAGTGTGGCCCGTGAACGCGCCCTCCTGAGGGAGCGAAGGGCCAGGGGCCCCCAGAAGCTGCTGGGCCCTCCAACGGCACGCGTCAACCATGCGGTCAGAGGACCATGTGAAGATGCAGAGGTCGTGGGCACGTGTCGCCCTTGCAGTTGGCGAAGCGAAGCGGCGTGGAGATCGTGCGTAGTGGGTGGAGTAACGGGCGCTTTTCGAACCGTCGTATCAAGGGCGACGCTTCGGAAACCGCGCCCTCCCTGCCCCTTTTAAGGCTTGGCAGAGAAGGCTCCTTCTCCCCTTTCACAGCATATCGCCGCCGCCACCTCCCCTTCCGAAGATCTTGCGCACCCAAATCCCTTGAGCCTTCCATCCTTCCGCAGCAACCCGCCCTCGACCGGAAGCCATGGCACCTCGAAGGGCCACCGGAGCGGCGAGGTCTTCTGAAGCTGTGCCACAGCCGGCGGCGCCCCTGCTCGAATCCCGTATCAAGAGCAGCCACGAGCTCCAGACCGTCCGAGAGATGGTCGGGAGCAAGAACAACGAGTGGGGCGCCACCCGCATCTGGCACGGCCGCGCGCCGCGGGACACTCTGCCCGCGACGGCGCAGCCTTTCTTCCTCTTCTCTGTCTTCGCCGGCCTGGTGCCGCCATTCTCCCCCTTCTTCCTGGCGATCCTGGAGACCTACAGGATCCAGGCCATCCACCTGCACCCCAAGTCCATCACCCTGCTGGCGGTCTTCGCCTATGCCTGCGAGGCGTGGATTAGCATTAAGCCGTCGGTGGCGTACTTCCGCCACCTCTTCTCCCTTCGGTCTTCTGGGCTGAACCAGAGCTCCGGCTGCGTCTCCTTCATCGCCACCGCCGGGATGGAGGGCGACTTCATCGACTTGAAGTGGATGAAGAAAGTTGAAGATTTTCGGAGCCGCTAGTTCTTCGTCGACATCCTCGAAGAATCGGAGCTCTTCCTCGTCACCGGGGTGCCCCCCGCCAAGCTCACCACCTGGGCCAGCGAGGCCCTTCCTGAGGAGGCCCTGAAGACGCTCCGCCCGCGAATCCAAGATCTCTAGAAGGCTGGCATCACGGGAACCATGGTCGGAGTGGAGTTCGTCACCCGATGCATTGCCCCTCTGCAAGACTACCGCCGGGAGATTTGGAGGCACAGGGCCAGAGACGACCTCCGTCTTCACGTCATCGAGCTCAAACGCCGACGCTCGGGAGGAGGTAATCAGAGCTTTCTTCTCGTCCGCCACCATCCCTGCCATTCCGTGCACCGCCCTACCAATCTACAATCTGGGCGCTCGAGAGACCAGCCGTGTCACGGCGGGGATCCTGAAGTTCAACGCCTGGGGCCCGTTCCTCGCCGATGGCATCGTGCCCGGCCCTCTTCCGAGCGCACCGGTGGCCAGCTCGAAACATGACTCGATGGCGCGAGGGGCGGGGCCCTCGGCTTATGGAGATCTTGATGACAACGACGCGGAATCTGGCGAGCGGCTGGCATGCCGGAGGCGCCCCGAGGGCACTGTGGTGCTCTCAGACTCCTCTGACGACGACTCCACCTTGCCAGACCAGCCCACCGGGGGAGACACCGACGCGTCCTCCTCGCGAGGCCTGGAGGAGGAGGGGCGCCAAGCCTGCCTAGAGGCAGAGCACCGCTCCAAGTTCAATGACGAACGCGCCAGCCGGCGGCCCGAGGCCGGAGCCTCCCACGGCAAGAAGCCGGCCGGAGAATCCTCCGCGCATCCACCACCACCTTCAGCCCTTCCTGGCAAAAGGGGATGGGTGGAGCGCGACGCCTCGTGAGTGTTCCTGCAGAAAATCCTTACTCCTTGACTTACCTTTCTCCTAACCTCTTTCTCCCCTCTCCTCTCCAGGGACGCCGAGGAGAAGAAGGAAGAGAAGAAGAGGAGGAAGAGGAGGAAGAGGAGGAAGACCAGCCAGACCATGCCGGGCCCTGACCCGGCAGCCACTGCCACACCGGCGACACCGCCACACACCGCCGGAGAAGAAGAGGACCGCGCGTCCACAAACGCACCGTCCGCTCCGGGAGCTGCCACAGCTCCCAGCACAACCGAGCCCCCTAGCGCAGGGGGCACACCAGAGATCACGGGGGCAGCGCCTGCTGCCCCCACAATAGCTAGCACCACCACCACCCCGGAGGCGCCTTCGGCCACAACGGCCGCGCCGTCCGGCACGAGGGCGGCCCCCGAGCCGAGCGGTGAGAAGGGGACGACCTCCAACGAGCCGGGGCCCTCCAGAGCCCCGTCGCCTCCCCTGCCGGAGATAACGGGGGAGACCCGCGAGGATCGCTACAGAGCCCCATGCTGACAACCCATGGTCGGGGGTACTCGCGGCCATGACTGGCGCCCTTCGAAATGAGGTCGCCAAGGCGCGTGCCGCCGATGAGGCGCGCATCAACGAAGGCTGGGTCCTCCTGCACCAGGCCAGAGAGAGATGCCCTCTCTTGGACCAGCGCGCCGCTGAGCGCCGCGAGCAGGCGAGGAAGGAGGCAGAGGAGATCCGCGCCAGTGCGGCCGAGGAGGCCGAAGAAGCTCTGGAGAATGTGTTATCGCCACATTTTGGCCAAATAAGGAGGTGGGCCGTAATCAAGATGGGCTTGGAGGCTGGATCGGCCTTGCGCGTGGATTTGGGCTAATTGCCCGTGTATCTGTATATTATGATAGAGTACGTTTCGGTTTAAACAAGAGATAGAGTTGTTAGGTTTATTCCAAAGATAGAAAGTCTCTGGACTATAAATATGTACCTAGGGTTATTGAGAAAGGAGGACGACCACGTTCGCAACAAACACAATCTCGGCGCATCGCCACCCCTTGTTTCGAGGGTTTCTTTCAGGTAAGCGTCGTGCTGCCTAGATCGCATCTCGCGATCTAGGCAGCATCTGCTTATGTGTTGTTTGGTGTTGCTCGTACTGAAGCCTTGTTGATGGCGAGTAATACTGTTATCATAGATCTGTTTGGGCTAGCATCAGTGCTTTTGTTTCTGTTTGCTTAGTCATGCTGCCCCTAGAGATCTCGCTGCCTTTGCACCTATTTTGGGTGTAAGGGCAGCATCTTGCTTGATCTTTATTCAGTCGATTCAATCTGTCATAGTTGTTCTTTGTTCTCCAAGGATTAGTTTAATATCCGCATGGTCAGGCCTCACAAACGGGTTGAACGGTCCAGTAGTACGTAAGGATATGGTTTGCTGATTCGAGAGGAGTTGTTCCGGGAATTGATTCTACGTTGGTTTTTTGGCCTCCTCTAGGGTTAGTTTCTATTATCTTTCGTATCTACCAGGCTCAATTACGTGTGGGATGTTCCAATTATGTGGTGAAAGCATTAAACTGTCGTAGATCGATTTGACTTGTATTGATAAAGCAAAACCCCATGTTATCGTAGATCCAATGCAGATCCATGGGACAATCGGCTACCTGAGCCGATTCACAGGGAAACCTGAGAGCCGATCGAGGCTCGTATTTAATGTTTACATGTCTGCCATGCAGGAAACCAATCGAAGCAATCCATCACCTTCCTGATCAGGTATAGGTCAGGTGGCACGCCCTTGCATCAGCCAGGACGTGTGCCGGAGTTTTGCGGGCCGTTGACCGAGGGACCAGGGCCCACCAGCAGCTCTGGGAGCCTCCCGGCTCTTCGTGTTGCTCGTCGCTGCTCGCCGGTGGGTTTTGACAGGCAACACATTCTGGCACGCCCAGTGGGACCCCAACAACGTCCGCATCAACATCTGACGCTGCGATGGGGGACAGACCAATCACGTACGACGATTTGTCTGATGAGCACAAGAAGAGGTATGATGATATCAAAGCTCTCTTCGAAGCCGATCTCATCGGCTCTTTTGAAAGGACCCGTAAGCATGGCATCAGGTGGAAAGGGTTCTCACCCGAAGGCGCTCTCGATGAGGTGGATCTGTCTGTTCCTTCAGAGGATCGCACCAGAGCTCTGCGACAGGAAGTCAATTACATGGTGGCTCATTCTCTTCACCGCCATTCTGAGAGCCTGGTGAACGCTTTCGAGCGCGTCGCGGTTCGCGTGGTTCAGGAGATCATGAAACATCAGTACTCTCCGTCGGGGCCTACCCTAGGGACTCACCAGGGAGAAAGACCGCTCCAGACCAGGCCACAGCTACCATTCACGCTTGCAGCTCCGGAGCCACCGGGGTCACCGGCGTACGTCGTCTACAAGATTGGAGGTGATCCTGGCGATTACCAATTCCTGTCTGAGCCACCTAAAGAAATCCCACATGGATATGTGTGCACATACGTGCCGGACTGCAATAGCCTGACGCGCACGAACCAGATTGCAACCGCAGGGATTTCTGGGGCAGGTGTTTCTGGAGTAGGGATTTCGGGAGCAGGGATGTCCGGGATGGACGCTGATAAACAGGCGTGGCTAGCTAAGTATGCCACCGGAACGAGTCATGAGAATTTAGCCCCTGCAGCTCAAACGGTGGAGCAAATCAGTACCATCTTGAGAGACCAGTTCGGCTTCGTGCCGAAGAGGAGAACAATCGGCTATTCCAAGCCGTACCCCAACGAGTATGATCTGATTCCGCTTCCACCCAAGTATCGGCTCCCTGAGTTCTCAAAATTTAATGGTTCAGAAGGGTCTAGCTCGATCGAGCACGTGAGCCGATATTTGGCACAGTTAGGCATGATTTCAGCATCGGATCAGCTACGCGTAAGGTTCTTTGCGCAATCTCTGACGGGACCAGCTTTTGGGTGGTACACCTCGTTGCCACCAGATTCGATCCGGACCTGGAAGCAGCTGGAAGAACAGTTCCATATTCAGTATCATTCAGAAGCTACCGAGGCTGGCATTGCCGATCTGGCACAGGTGCGGCAGAAGCGGGGAGAAACGGTAGCTGAGTATATTCAGCGTTTCAGGACTGTCAAGAACCGATGTTATTCGGCTCGTTTAACTGAGAAAGAAGCAGTCGAGCTGGCCGTGTTGGGTCTCTCAGCCCCGATCAAGGATCTGGCTTTCCAAGTAGAATACAATTCACTGGCGCACATGGTCCAGAAACTGACAATGTATGAGCAGCGCCACCCTGAGTTGTACCAAGACAAGTTCAAACGTCCGATAGGCCTGGTCGATACAGAAGAAGAGGATCTTGCAGAAGACCAGGAGATAGCCGTGGCTGAATGGGCTCGGGGAGCAGATCCTGTGTCCTGCAAATGGGTGAAACAGCAAGGGCCTGCAAAAGGGTTCGACTTCGATGTAGGCAAAGCTGAGCAGATATTCGATTTACTGCTGAAGGAAAAGCAGCTGAAGTTACCCGAAGGCCATAAAATCCCTACGGCGCAAGAGATGAACGGGAGATCATACTGCAAGTGGCATCACTCGTTCACCCACACCACCAATGATTGCAAGGAGCTACGTCGGCAGATCCAAACGGCGATAGAACAGGGCCGTCTGATCCTTGGGCAGTTCGCCATGAAAGTAGACACAAACCCGTTTCCTGGCATCAACATGGTAGAGCACAGCCACTCCACGAGGCGTCAGCTAGATTTCTCGTTCGATATTAACATGGCAGGGCCTGTGTACCACCATGCCAAGTATAAGGAGGAAAGCGGCCACTCCCGGGGCAAAGGAAAGGAAGAGGCCGGTCCACGCGACCGGCCCCGTTATGGTGATAGGCGGTACATAACCGAGGAACGAGTGAAAAGCGTGCGATATCAGAAGCCACACTCCACGCATCTCCTTAACAAGTATGAGCGTCAGTATGACCGACGTCGGCAGTACGACAGTGATGATGAAGGAGATCGTCGGACCGACGCATACGATGGGAGATACCGTCGGCATGATAGATATGATGAAAGATATGAGCACCGCGCTAGGGGAAGGTCAAAGGAAAAGGAAGGTGTGGATAAACATTGGGATTGTCCTTTCTTCAAGTACTGTTGGGATGCGGGAATGAGCCGATTGCCTACAGTCGACAACTGCCCGGAATGTGGACAGCAGAAGGATGACACAGGTCCAGTTTCAGTGTTTAAGCGTCTAGGGCCTCTCCGGCCTCAGAACGGACAAGGGGAGTCATCTCGAGCAAAAGATCTCGAGGAGTCAGAGGATGAAGAAGAAGATAGATATCACCGGCCAAGGTGGTGTCCCGATGGACTCAGACACTCCCAAAAGCGTAGAGTTCAGCGGCTACGTAGCTTGGAGGAAGCCGAAGCGCAGTACCTCCACACTTTAAGGAAAGCCCGGCCTGATCTGGCCGTGAAAATTCAGCAAACCTTGGAGACGAAGACCCGTCCAAAAAGGAAAGAGTGGCGCCCCAAACCAGTAAAAGCCGATGCGAAGACATCGGCTGACACAAACATGGTGTTCATACTTCCGTCAGAGTTTTGCGCTCCAGGAACCGAAGAACTACCAGTGGCACAGTTTGACTGTGGCCCACGGCCGGTCATCTTTGAAAAGCCACAGGAGAAGAGCTACAAACATCTGAAAGCCCTGTACCTGAGAGGTTATATCAATGGGAAGCCTGTCCGCAAGATGTTGGTTGACACCGGAGCGGCAGTCAATATAATGCCATACTCCATGCTGCGGCGTTTGGGACACTCCACTGCAGATCTGATCAAAACCAACGTCACGTTAAGCGACTTCAACGGCCAAGCTTCAGAAACGCAAGGCGTTCTGAACGTGGATCTGACCGTGGGTAGAAAAACCATCCCTACGTCGTTCTTCATTGTTGACAGTAAAAGCACCTACGCCGTCTTGCTGGGAAGGGATTGGATTCACGCTAACTGCTGCATTCCATCCATGATGCACCAATGCCTGATACAGTGGGATGGAGATGAAGTGGAGGTCATTCATGCAGATGATTCGATCGAGATCTCATTAGCTGGCATGAACATTTGGGACGCAGAAGACCAAGAGCCGATCTCTGGAGTCAGTCTAGACGGCTGTGAGCGCATTGAAGCTACAAAAAACGGGGTGAGGCTGGTCTTATCCACTGGCCTGACAGAGTAGTAAAGCCCACGATTGTGCGTGGTAAGGCCGATCCCTGCGATCGGCCACAAAAAATAAAAAGCAGTGATCTTACAACAAGCATGTCATGTAGTCGTAGTAGGGAGATTCCCTACCATTGTAGAGCACAAATAAGTTGTAAACCTTCCTTGAGTAATGCAATCAAAAAGGGGGCCGATTCCGGTAATCGGCCCAAATTATCTTTGTTATCCTCACCAAACTTTTGGCCGGTGTTCAGCATCGATTTAGCAGGTGACGGAAAGCCGGGGTATGGGTTTACATCCGCTGATGAGCTAGAGGAGATTGACATCGGTCCTGGGGATAAGCCACGACCGACATTTATCAGCAAAAAGTTAGATCCGAATCTGCGGGGTCCGATGATAGCTTTGTTGAAAGAATATCCAGATTGCTTTGCCTGGGACTATACGGAGATGCCCGGGTTAGACAGGAGCATCATTGAGCATCGGCTCCCGCTTAAAAAAGGGTTTCGGCCATTCCAGCAGCGAGCACGACAGATGAAGGCCGAAATTTTAGAGGAAGTCAAGAAAGAGATCGAGAAAATGTTGAAAGCTGGGTTCATCAGGCCATGCAGGTATGCTGAGTGGATTTCTAGTATCGTACCTGTAGAGAAAAAGGATGGCCGATGGCGTGTTGCCATAGATTTTCGGGATCTCAATAGAGCCACTCCAAAGGATGAGTATCCGATGCCGGTAGCAGAGACATTGATCAACGCAGCTGCTGGTCATAAGGTCTTGAGCTTTATGGATGGAAATGCCGGTTACAATCAAATTTTTATGGCTCCAGAAGATATACACAAGACTGCGTTCAGAGTCCCAGGTTCGGTGGGGTTGTTCGAATATGTAGTCATGACATTTGGACTGAAGAATGCCGGCGCCACATACCAAAGAGCCATGAATTACATTTTCCATGATCTGATCGGCAAGCTGGTGGAGATTTATATCGATGACGTGGTAGTTAAGTCTGCTTCAGTACAAGGACACTTGGACGATCTGCGACGCGTCCTGGACCGAACCAGAAAATTCGGACTACGGATGAATCCAAAGAAGTGTGCCTTCGGTGTGACGGCCGGTCAGTTCTTGGGTTTCTTGGTCCATGAACGCGGAATTGAGATCGGCCTGAAAAGTCAGGAGGCAGTGCGAACAATGAAGCCACCTACCACGAAGAAAGAACTGCAGTGTCTCATCGGCAAGATCAACTTCGTCAGAAGGTTCATCTCCAATCTGTCAGGAAGAATAGAGCCGTTCATGGGACTGGTGAAAATTAAATCTGACGAGGAGTTCCGCTGGGGGACAGAACAACAACGAGCCTTCGACGAGATCAAAGAATATCTAACGAAGCCGCCAGTGTTGGTTCCACCGCAGCAGGATAGGCCGTTCTACATTTACTTGTCGGTGGCTGACACGTCCATCGCCTCGGTGGTGGTACAAGTTTATGATGGTCTGGAGCGAGTTGTGTTTTACATCAGCAGAAGGATGCTGGATGCAGAGACGAGATATCCTGAGATCGAGAAGTTATGCCTCTGCCTATTTTTCACCTGCACCAAGCTGCGACACATCTTGCTGTCAGCAGAGATTATCATCATATGCAAATCAGATGTCATAAAACATATGCTGTCGGCCCCTGTGTTGAAAGGCCGACTCGGCAAATGGATGTTTGCATTATCGGAATTTGATATCCGGTATCAACCCGCCAAAGCGGTTAAGGGACAAGCGTTGGCCGATCTCATTGCTGAACGAATCAACACTGATATAGCAGCACTGTCTGTACGTGCATGGGCTATGTTTTTCGATGGATCGGCTTGTGATGATGGTTGCGGCATCGACATTCTACTCGTGTCGCCCCGGGGGGCAACATATTCCTTCTCCATCAGGCTATCTACCCCTTGCACCAACAATGTCGCTGAGTATGAGGCAATACGCAAGGGAATGGAGTTGCTCATTGAAGCCGGAGCAGAAGCAGCGGAACTTTTTGGAGACTCCAAATTGGTGATTTCCCAACTCACGGACGAATACAAGTGTGAGAGCGAGTCACTCTTCCCATTATGGTTGCAATGCCGTGAGCTGATGGCACAGTTCAGGTATCTAAACTTTAACTGGATCCCGCGGTCGCAGAATACCGAGGCGAATGATCTTGCACAGATGGCTTCAGGCTACAAAGACATAGCAGATGGATCTGATGTTCAGGTACAGTTCCTGGAGGCGGACGACTGGAGAGCCGATATCTTCAATTACCTGAAAGATTCGGCTCGGGGGGCACCTAAACGGATAAGGTACAAGGCCATGAAGTATGTGCTTATTGGGGATGACATGTTCTACAGGACTTTGGAAGGGTTACTGCTCAAATGTCTGGGGCCAGCCGAGGCAAATCGGCTTCTACACGAGGTACACGAAGGCGCCTGTGGAACTCACCAATCGGCTCACAAGATGAAATGGTTGATCAGGCGATCAGGGTTTTATTGGCCCACCATGCTTGAGGACTGTTTTAAGTACTATAAAGGGTGTCAAGCATGCCAGCAATTCGGGAAGATTCAGATGGTACCTGCATCAGCGATGAACCCCATCATCAAGCCTTGGCCATTCCGAGGTTGGGGCATGGATATGATTGGCAAGATCAACCCTCCATCAAGCAAAGGCCACATGTGGATTTTGGCCATTACGGATTATTTCACTAAATGGGTGGAAGCCGTCCCTATGAAGTCAGTAAACTCGAAGGATGTTATCAATTTCGTGAAAGAACATGTCATTCATAGATTCGGGATTCCCCAAACTATCACGACCGATGGAGGTTCGGTCTTCATTTCTCACGAGTTCAGAGAGTTCTGCGAGGACACGGGAGTTAAGCTGATCCGATCATCTCCATACTATGCTCAAGCAAATGGGCAAGCTGAAGCGTCCAATCAGAGCCTTATCAAGCTGATCAAGAGAAAAATCGATGAGCACCCTAGGCGTTGGCACGAGGTTTTGTCAGAAGCTTTGTGGGCTTATCGCATGTCATGTCATGGAGCGATAAAAACCTCGCCATACCATCTAGTCTATGGACAAGAAGCCGTATTGCCATGGGAGATTACGGCTGGATCGAGACGTGTCACTTTTCAGAACGATCTAACAACTGAAGAATATGCAACCCTGATGAGTGACAGTGTTGAGGATTTAACTGAACTTAGGCTGTGGTCGCTTGAGAAAATTAAAGAGAACAAAGCCAAGGTAGCTCGTGCATATAATAAGAAGGTGAGACCAAAGGAGTTCCAAGTTGGGGATCTGGTATGGGAAGCTGTATTGCCATTGGGAACTAAGGATGCAGCATACGGTAAATGGTCTCCAAATTGGCACGGGCCATACAGGGTCGACCAAGTTTTAAGGGGCAACGCGTACATGCTTGAGGAGCTGGACGGTGTGAAATTCCCAGTGGCTGTTAACGGTCAGCATCTCAAGAAATATTTCCCAAGCATGTGGGATGATGGACAGTGAAATATGCGGGCCGATACATGAAATCGGCCAGTAAAAAAAATATATTCAGTGAAATATGGGGGCCGATACATGAAATCGGCCAGTAAAAAAAATATATCCAGTGAAACATGGGGGCCGATACATGAAATCGGCCAAATAAAAAAAAACAATGCACAGCCATCGACTCTCGAGGTTCAGACTGTTGCACAGCCATCGACTCTCGAGGTACAATGCTACGAAGGGCGTCAGCACGGACACGATCCACTTCGGCGATCTCGGCTACGTCATCATCGTCCTTGCCCGTCACTAGCTGCTTGCTCAGGGCACGTATTTCTGCCAGATCAGTTTTCAGTTGAGCTTTGAGGCCTTCTGCTTCGTCTTGGGAGCGGGCGATGAATGCTTCCTTGTCATGAATGAGCTTTTTAGTCGCCCGGACCTTCTCTTCAAGGTCTTCCAATTCCTTTTTCAAGGATGCAAGCTCGGCGGTGCTGACAGAGGTGTCAGTTTTGGCATCCAGAGACGCCTTTTTCTCATTGAGCCGCTGACATTTGGCTGCAATATCGGCCTTCAGTGGGAGTTGGGCGTGGCGTAGATTGATCCTCTCACGAGCCAACTTCACCCTTGACCCGTAGAAAGACAGAGTCACAACTGGCCAAAGCTTCACCTGCAATGCTACCGGGAGTTGGTCCTTGATTTCGTCAAGAATACTCTTCACCTCTTCAGAACCCTCGACCAACCTCTCGATTGGGGAGGACAGCAAGGCTTTGAGACGCTGGAATTGAGGTAGAACAGCGCTTGCTCGTGGTTCATCGTTGGCAGCAGAGGGAGCTGGTTCGATGGATTCAGGGTCGAACGTCAGCAAGCCTGAGATATCACAACCCTGGCAGGCAGAAGTGGCGTCAGTATGCGTCAAACAGGGAAGGATGAGTCGAAAGAAGCGAACATACCTCTCCTGAGATCAGGGGGAAAGCCGACGGCGAGACAATCGGCTCGTGTGTTGTTGCTGAGGGCTTGGCCAGATTGGCAACCGTTTCATCTACACCTTCAGGGATTACTAGATCCAGGCTTGCGGAAGACGTCGGCACTTCCTCGACTTTCCCACTAGGAGTGTCCTTCGTCTGCATGAAAGGTGCTTAGCCGATGTGAATAGCAATGAATCGGCATAAAAAGGAGTGGTAAGAGTATGGAGGATAATTACTTTCGAAGCCTCCTGGCTCGAAGAAGAAGTTTGCAGTCCCTTGCGAGCCCTCTTGGGGCTCACAGCTTGCCCCGCCTCGACTGATGCTCGGGGGGCAACAGGTTCAGGAACAGGCCTTTTCCTGGAAGCCGATGGTGGCACATCTGGCTGGCTCGGTGTGGTGGTTCTCTCCGAATCTGCTGAGCTCGAATCTCCTCGATTGAGTTGTGTTTCCTCGCTGGAGGTGTCTTCGATGGAGACCTGTAAGAAAGGGAGAGTTGGTAAGCACGAGCACGTTTACAAAGATAAATGAGATCAACCAAGGCATGAATCAGCGTATGTGCGAGCTCTCTGGAGAAGGGCTCCGGCGTCTCAAAAGTTTCTTGGCCACTATCTTCCTCACCGCCGTTCTTGTTTTAGTTGGAATTCGGGAGGCAGCTGACCCGGAAGTTGCTTGGCTCTTGGAAGCCGATTTTGGTGATATCGGCTGGTTCTGCATCACGACCTGTTTCAAAGGTGGCGAGTTTTTGTAGAAAAGGACCACAGGAGCAGGTGGGAGGAATTCGAAGGGGGAGCCATCCTCGTTAGTAGGTTCTGGACCATCTTGTTGCTGCAAGGAGACAGAGCAGGATATTGAAAGAATCGTCGTGAGCTGCATCAAGAAAATTTGAAAATTTGCAAGTAGCAGTACCTGTTCTATGGGGATGTCATATTCAGCATCGAGCTGTTCCAGCAATGGTCCCAGAGCTCTCCTGAAGGCATGAGTCTTCCACATTGACCACCAGTTCTCGAAACCATCGGTTGATGAAGCGAAAGTGAGGTTGTTAGGAATTGGGATGGTCAGAGCATCGAAGAAAGAATAACACCTCTGACTGATGAGAGAATCGGGCAGGTCAGCTCTGCTCTCTGTGAGGTGGTGGAGAAAGAAATGAGGAGGTACTTGCCCAAGGCCAAATTGCCGAGCTGCTACGACCGGCTGGTAGAACTCGTATCCAGGTTTGATTATTCTGTTGGAGGTGCTCATGCCAACTGGGAGGAAGCAGGGACGGATCACGGTGGAGAATAGCTGCCGAGTGCTAGTGTCATCGGCAAAGTTGTCCAGCCTGAAGGAGATTGGATTTTCAAAATTTTCCGATTCCTCCGTGTAAGGAAAGAAGATAGGATTGTCCAGGCCTTGGAAGAAAATGCTGAACCACTTGGATGCTTCATGAGGGATCAGTTTACTACCTGGCAGGCTGTACAGAGCTTGGCCGTAGCTGGTGCATCGGATCTGCTTCCCTTTGACATCTGGAAAGGTGCAACTTGCCAAAAGGGGGAAGTTTGGGATATGGTTTTGAAAGTACAGCTGAGCCCATAGTTGAAGAAACCACCAAGGACCTCCTGTTTTGACTGCTATGTGGGAGGATAGTTTGACAGACATCAACTGGAGATATCGATAGACTTCTCCAAGGAACAGTTTACCGATGCCAAGTTGAGTGCCTCTGGCAAGTTCGTAGGCCAAGGGAAGATAATTCTTGGTTGGAGCAAGGGAAGGGCCACAGAATATAAAATGTTCCAGCCAGAAATTGAGGAAGGCCGTGTGTTCTTTCTCTGTGACAGGGCCCTTAGTTTTCATGTGGCTTCGAAGATAAGCACCCCAGTTCGTGCAATCTGTTTTGGAAGAAAGCTTGAAGGGGACTTTTGGCAGCATAAAAGCAGAGGGGCTGGGTGATGTGACGTCCAGACCAGTGATCATCACCACGTCTAACAGAGTTGGTGTCATGGGGCCATGGCCGAACATGAAGCAGTTCAGAGCATCAGACCAGAAGTAGCCGATGGTTTTTAGAAGATTCTCATGTTTCTCAAGGGGAGACAGTGACAAAGTCAAGGCATCGGCTATTCCTGTGGTTTCCCATTGGGATTGGTAAGTTTTGGCTACCCTACTGTACCAAGAAACCCAATATTCGGGAGGATTAGGCCAGGCTCGTAAGCAGTCGGCCCAAGAATCTAAATCTAAGTTTTGGCTTACGAAGGGAATTCTGTTTGCCTCGCAAGAGATCAGATGGGCAGGACTAGATTCTGTACGGGGGCCAAGGCAGAGAGAATTGGGGAGAGAAGGATGCGGCAGCAGAATGTCTGAAACCTAAAATTTCAATGATGGGATAAAGCATTAATTCAGGTGTTTGCTATTAATTCTAGCACCGTGCTCGGTTTGCGAGGAACAGTTAAGGATTACCTTCAGGCCGGAGACTGCTGTGTTGGCGCTGGACGATTCTGCCATCTAATTCGCCGGCGGAGATGGATCTATGCGGTGGGGAATCTAGGGTTCGTGTCGCCGTGAGCCCGGTTTGTTCAATGAGGCAATTGGAGGTCTGAGTTAGCCTTTTTGAAGATGGTTGCAGGTTACCGTTGAAATTGGAAAGTGACCGCTCAGACTTGTCTAAATAAGCGACCGAGTTTAACCTTGCCAACGTTTGTGGGAAAAGCCGATGTGTTGCCATCGGCTCTTTGGGCTTTGACTTGGTTGATCGTATCAAACGTTGTATGGTGTCATGGGGCCATGGCCGAACATGAAGCAGTTCAGAGCATCAGACCAGAAGTAGCCGATGGTTTTTAGAAGATTCTCATGTTTCTCAAGGGGAGACAGTGACAAAGTCAAGGCATCGGCTATTCCTGTGGTTTCCCATTGGGATTGGTAAGTTTTGGCTACCCTACTGTACCAAGAAACCCAATATTCGGGAGGATTAGGCCAGGCTCGTAAGCAGTCGGCCCAAGAATCTAAATCTAAGTTTTGGCTTACGAAGGGAATTCTGTTTGCCTCGCAAGAGATCAGATGGGCAGGACTAGATTCTGTACGGGGGCCAAGGCAGAGAGAATTGGGGAGAGAAGGATGCGGCAGCAGAATGTCTGAAACCTAAAATTTCAATGATGGGATAAAGCATTAATTCAGGTGTTTGCTATTAATTCTAGCACCGTGCTCGGTTTGCGAGGAACAGTTAAGGATTACCTTCAGGCCGGAGACTGTTGTGTTGGCGCTGGACGATTCTGCCATCTAATTCGCCGGCGGAGATGGATCTATGCGGTGGGGAATCTAGGGTTCGTGTCGCCGTGAGCCCGGTTTGTTCAATGAGGCAATTGGAGGTCTGAGTTAGCCTTTTTGAAGATGGTTGCAGGTTACCGTTGAAATTGGAAAGTGACCGCTCAGACTTGTCTAAATAAGCGACCGAGTTTGACCTTGCCAACGTTTGTGGGAAAAGCCGATGTGTTGCCATCGGCTCTTTGGGCTTTGACTTGGTTGATCGTATCAAACGTTGTATGGTGAAAGCCGATTCGTTACTATCGGCTTTTGGAACGTTGACCTATTTGACTATCGGCAAAATCAAATTGGGGAGAAGCAAGCTTTGTTGATTCCAAAGATGGTTGTTTACAATGAAGCCGATTGCTTACAAAATGGGGATCTACTACTAGTACTACTACTTCCTAATCTAAAAGGCGGCGTCGTCGTCGTCGCCGTTGCCATTGCCGCCGCCGTCTTCGCTATCATCGGCGCTGCTGCCGGCGTAGTCCTCACCGCTGCTGCTGAAGTTGTCAGCGGGGGCCTCCTCGTCCTCGTCGTCGTCGTCGGTGTCCTCGCTGGACCCGGCGCGGAAGCGCTTCACCGGCGGGTACTCGTCGGAGGAGGTGTCCTCCTCTGCTTCTTCCTCCTCATCGGAGGAGCTGATGTCCTCGCCCCAGGACACGGCGTCGTCGGCGCTCTCCGCCTCCAGTTCCCCGTCGACGAGGAATTGGAAGTCCTCCTCGCCGTCGGTCAGGGACTCGTCGTCCTCTGACTGGGCGGCGAAGTCACAGTCTCTCTCGTCCCACCATTGTGGGGCGAGAGCTTCGTACGCCGCCATTGGCGGGTGCTCCGGCGTCGGCTCCCGGTTAACAGAGTCGGAGGATTGGAAGGAGAGGCCGGAGGTGTTGGAGGAAGAAGAGGAGGCCATGGTGGAGGAAGAGGATTTTTTGGCTATTGGAGAAGAATGAGGATGCAAATGGTTCGGATGGATTTAAATAAGGGGAATAGTGGAAGGTGGTTCAATGCCATAGCGGTTTTCGAGAATGTGGTGCCAGAGTTGTCAAATCGTGTATTGCGGAGAAGTTGAGAAGGCGAGGCATCATGATGAGGAGGCGATACGACGGTTCTGCTCTGCGGCGCGTGACCCGATGAAGAAAAAACAGAGTGGTTTTGGAATTATTATTGCCAAAACCAGGGGGGCATGTGTTATCGCCACATTTTGGCCAAATAAGGAGGTGGGCCGTAATCAAGATGGGCTTGGAGGCTGGATCGGCCTTGCGCGTGGATTTGGGCTAATTGCCCGTGTATCTGTATATTATGATAGAGTACGTTTCGGTTTAAACAAGAGATAGAGTTGTTAGGTTTATTCCAAAGATAGAAAGTCTCCGGACTATAAATATGTACCTAGGGTTATTGAGAAAGGAGGACGACCACGTTCGCAACAAACACAATCTCGGTGCATCGCCACCCCTTGTTTCGAGGGTTTCTTTCAGGTAAGCGTCGTGCTGCCTAGATCGCATCTCGCGATCTAGGCAGCATCTGCTTATGTGTTGTTTGGTGTTGCTCGTACTGAAGCCTTGTTGATGGCGAGTAATACTGTTATCATAGATCTGTTTGGGCTAGCATCAGTGCTTTTGTTTCTGTTTGCTTAGTCATGCTGCCCCTAGAGATCTCGCTGCCTTTGCACCTATTTTGGGTGTAAGGGCAGCATCTTGCTTGATCTTTATTCAGTCGATTCAATCTGTCATAGTTGTTCTTTGTTCTCCAAGGATTAGTTTAATATCTGCATGGTCAGGCCTCACAAACGGGTTGAACGGTCCAGTAGTACGTAAGGATATGGTTTGCTGATTCGAGAGGAGTTGTTCCGGGAATTGATTCTACGTTGGTTTTTTGGCCTCCTCTAGGGTTAGTTTCTATTATCTTTCGTATCTACCAGGCTCAATTACGTGTGGGATGTTCCAATTATGTGGTGAAAGCGTTAAACTGTCGTAGATCGATTTGACTTGTATTGATAAAGCAAAACCCCATGTTATCGTAGATCCAATGCAGATCCATGGGACAATCGGCTACCTGAGCCGATTCACAGGGAAACCTGAGAGCCGATCGAGGCTCGTATTTAATGTTTACATGTCTGCCATGCAGGAAACCAATCGAAGCAATCCATCACCTTCCTGATCAGGTATAGGTCAGGTGGCACGCCCTTGCATCAGCCAGGACGTGTGCCGGAGTTTTGCGGGCCGTTGACCGAGGGACCAGGGCCCACCAGCAGCTCTGGGAGCCTCCCGGCTCTTCGTGTTGCTCGTCGCTGCTCGCCGGTGGGTTTTGACAGGCAACAGAATGTCAGGGAGTCGGCGAGGGGGATCCTAGCCAGGGCGCACCACGAGGCCATGGAGATTGTCTCCGAAGCGCGCCAGCGAATCCCCTCTACCGTCGGGCTTCCCAACCCAGCCCTGGCCGGGGAGGAGGCTAAGCGGGCGGCTCAACACCTCCTGGACCAGGCCAGGTCCAACGCCGACGGCCTCCTTGCCAACGCCCAGCAGAGGCTGGACGAAGTCGAGGACCGAGAGGCCCTCCTCCACACCCGCAAGGAGAGCGCCGATTCTCGCGCGGAGGGCCTGAGCCTGCAAGAGGCTGGGCTCGCCGTTCGAGAAGTAGAAGCTCGCGAACGCGAGCGGGGGCTATGCCTCCGAGAGGAGCAGCTCCATGCCCTCGAGGACCGGCTCAACAAGGAGCGGGAGGCCCTCGAGAGCAGGGAGGAGATGGTCAACCAGTCCAACGCCGAGCTGGCCCGGCACCATGAGGCACTGACCCAGCGCGAGGCTTCCCTCCAGGGAATGATGGACCACATACTGAACCAGCGATGGGTCAGCATGGAGCAGGAGTTCGAGCGGAGGCGCACCAAGACTATCAAGGCATGCCGCGCAGACTTCCGCTCCAAAACCGACGCCGCCCTGTTGAGGTACAAGCAGGGGCGCGAAGCCCTGGAGCGCCAGGTCCGGGACCTGGAGGCGGAGCTGAAGGGGGCGCACGAGGTGCGCTGGGGCGCCGAACGTGCCTTGGCAGAAGCTGATGCCACCATCAACTCGCTCCGGTGCGATGTGCAGAGGCTCGAGGAGGAGAACTCGGTGATGGTCCAGCAGATCGTGGAGATCTCTCGAGAGCTCTAGGAGGCCAGGGACTCCGAAGCCGAAGCATGTATGCTGCGTAGGCAGCGCGTGCAGATGTTTCGCGGGTTCTCGGCCCACATCATGGAGGCGGCGCACCGCCTGGGCATCCACGGGCTGAATCTACCCACCGTCCCCGAGGAAGACGGGTCGATTATCCTCTTCTTTAGCCAGTTGGCTGAACAACTAGATGATGCATCGGCCAAGGTCTTGGAGCTCGTCGATGCTGAGTGCCGGGAGCTCCTGGGGCTTGCGGGGACGCAGATCTTCTCCAACCTCCAGGGCCTCCGCCCCGACCTTGACCTGGAGGAAGTCCTGCAGAGGAGAGCACCTCCACCGCCCGGCACTCCCGACCGCGCGGCGCAGGACTCGGCGGCGCGGCTGGACATCGCCCTGCAGCGACTGCAGGCCATCTACACCTGCCCCGGAACGTCCGCAGCCGCGGGCCAGGAGAGCTCCTCCAGCGGTGACTCCTCAAGCTCCGGGGAGTCCGGCAGCGAAGGAGCCAGGAAGGACGGCGATGGAGTGACGGAGTCCAGCGCCAATGCGTCCTCAGGCTCTAGCCAAGGCACTGGCGATAATGAGGATGACGCGGAGGCCGCAAAGTAAGCTCCTTCTCAGACCTCCTCCTGAAGGAATGTACTAGCTGCACACTTGACAGCCATCAGACATTGCCCTGCTGGGCCCTTTTAAGTTGTAATCGTACTTAAGGCATTTGTTCGCCAAATTATCCTTATTTGCGCCCTTGAGCATTTTTCCTCGCCCCGCCTTTGCCTGGGAAGCGCTCTACACTGTACGGGGGCCAGCCTCCGAGCGGAACGGCAGCCTAACGCTTAGTATGCAGCTCGTGGTGCAAGGCTAGCGGGCGCCGGCGCTCCAGAGGTGACTATGATGGCATACAGGACTATCTCCCTGCAGCCCCCCTGGCGTCCAAACACAGCAAAGGCAATTCCAGGAGAAGAAACCCAACGCCGTAGACAAGGATAGCAGAAGACTTAACAAATTTTGCACGAGTTGTGCGACCCTTGCGCGTTCACGCGCCTTCATTCGAGTGTCGCTCGAGAGGAGAGAGCACCATGGACCATATGAGGTGACTGTAGCGGGTCCCTTCCCTAGTCAGAGCTCGATCCGTTATGGGTTTTGCGGGCCTGCTATTTTCCGGGCGAAGGCCCCAGCGCGGACACCGTGCTCTGGCTCTTTCTCAAAAGGCAGACGAGCGAAAACTCATGTTCGCGTTAGGCCGCGATCAGCCAAACTTGCTGGCTCAAACGAGGTCGAACACCCACACTCCAATAGCTATACAAACTAGAAAAGGTTGAAGACAAGCGAAGTTTGCTGTTACACTTTATTCCTTGAAGAACTGGAGATCTCTTCTTCTCGGCTGAGGGTGGGAAAGCGGAGCCCCCCAAAGCCCCCAGCCCGGTCTTCACGCACCAGGAGATGAGGCCACCAAGGGCGGCGTACGCCTACGCGCCCTCTGGCTCAGGTCCCAGGGATGCGTACCTGTCGAGGAAGCATTCGCAAAGATCCCTCCAAGATGAGATGGACCTCGGAGGCAACCCGCTGATCCACCGGCGAGGTTCTCCCTTTGTGGCCATCGGAAACCAGTTGGCCATGACGCGTCCATCGCCTCCAGCCGCACGAACATCGGCAGCGTACCGCTGCAGAAACTCCACGGGATCGGAGGTCCCGTCGTAACGCGCGTCGTAGTTCGGCTTGAAGCGCGGCGGCCAGGCCGCACGGCGAAGGGGCCTGGCGAGCGCCGCGAAGCCCCTGAGCCGAGGTCGCCGACCTCCGGCTCGCCGACTTCGCCAATGGCCTCCAGACCATCGAGAACTTGAAGACGTGCCCGGCGACGGCTCGCATAGACAGCACGACGACGAAGACGGTGATGACGATCATCACCCATGTTGAAGCAGATCCAGAAGAAAACACACCACAGCCCCCTACCTGGCATGTCAAATGTCGATGGATTTCATGTCGCAAGAACACAGGGTACCACGTGACGGACCCAAAGATTCGAACCCAGGGGGCTGAACGTGGGAGATCTTGGATCGCAACGAAACACGGTGACGGAAGCCTCGAGTCGTCGAACGCACAACACACTGCAGAGAGGGATGCCAAGCTTTACCCAGGTTCAGGGCCCTCGTGGTGAGGTAAAACCCCTACTTCCTGCCTTCTTGTATTACAACGTGATACCTCGCGAGGAGTACAAGGTCTTGGTTCCAGAGCTCTAACTGGCCGGAGGTAGAAGAACCAACTTAGCCTAGCTAGGAGCCCAGAGATGAAGATTTGATCCCCTCTAAGGGGTGGCCTCCCCTCCTTTTATAGCGCCAAGGTCCTCCTTCCCCTTATCTTCTTGGGGAAGGGGTTGCCACACACGGCCAAGGAGGGAGGACAACTGTAGACTTGATTCTTCCATGGACGTAGTCTTCGTAGAGTAGTGGCACCGGTCTACCCGAGTGGGTGGAGGAAGCTGACTGTCGTGGGGATGACTTATGGGGCATGCCACGTGCCGAGCTATCTGTCGGCTGGCGTCCCAGGAGTCTCCACGGCTCGAAGGCCAAAAGACCAGCTCCGCCCAAAGGGCCAGCTGTACCAGGATTCTCCACGGCTCGAAGGCCGGAGCCGGGCGACGAAGACGAAAACCCACCAACGGCTGTTCCACCGAAAGTGGGCTGGCCCCAACAAGAGCGACAGAGGCCAAGGACGGGAGTGACGAGCGCCACGACCAAGTCCAGCCAATCAGCGACCAAGGACCCTTCCCCACGATAGGATCCAAGGCAAAAGGGAGGGCATATGCCTCCCAGATGCCGGTCCCAGGGGAAAGGTACTTTATAAAGCGAAACCGTCAGAGCAGGGCGGAGGGATCACGCCAAGGACGCCGCCGCCGAGGAGCCGGCAGCCGGCCGAGTCGTTACCTAACCTGTAACCAGGCCCCCGCCTATATAAGGGGGCATGGACCCTTAGTCTAGAGGAGATCCGATCTTCCTCTTCCTCCTCTAGCCCGAACAGCTCGAGGAGCATTGTAATCGGTACTGTCTAAGCAATACGAAGCAGGCAGGAAGTAGGGGTTTCACCTCCACCTGGGAGGGCCCTGGACCTGGGCAAACCGTGGTGTCTCAGTAGGCATAATCCCGAGCTGGGCCCCTCGTCTCCACCGTCGAGCCCCTCCGATAAGCCTACCCATGGCTACTGTCTCTAAATTCCCACGACAGTTGGCGCCCACCGTGGGGCAAAGCGCGGCGGCGAGCGGAGTCAAGTTCCGGCCGGGACCCTCATTGGCGCTCGGCGAGAAGGTCGCCTCTGGCCTTGTCTGGAGGTTCAGCACCTTCGACTGCGTTAATGACAACTTGTCCCACTTCGAGAACGGCTTCGGCAACAGTGGCTCCTTCCTCGACATCGGCAGCCACCGCTTCTACATCGCCAAGCCCTTCCCGGAGAAGGTAACCGACGCCTTCGACTCCCTTTGCGACAGAGGCTCGAGCTACGGAGAAAGCAGCAGTCTTGGCGCCATGGTCGAGGTGATGGCCCTGGGAGAAGAGGAGGGCAGTGACTCTCTGCGCCCCGAGCGCCCGTCGCCCGGACGCCTTCTTCCACAGGAGCAAGATGTTCCACCCCCAGAGCAGGACGCCCCGGACGTCTCCGTGGTGGACCTGCGCGCTCCCCTCGACCGCGTCATCGACCCCGCCCGGGCCACCGAGGCCCTGGAGCGGACGCGTCTCGTCCTCCTCAGCAAGGTGGCTGAGGACGAGATCAACCGGCGCCACGCGAGCACCACTCTCGGTGAGTTCTACGACGCGCATGGAGGCACGCCGGCCGAGCTCGCTCATGGCCTGAGGCGCAGCTTCACCACCGCAGGCCCTGGCCAGATCCAGCGGTCGCCATCGGCAAATCGAGGCCGTGGAGGGCGCGGACAACGCGGCCGTGCTCCAAGTGGCGACGTGCAAGGCCGCCGCGCCCAGCAGGGTGGCGGAGCAGGCGAGCCACGTCAGGTCCCAGTGCCAGCGCCAGAGTCGGAGTCCCAGGCTCGCCCATCGGCGCTGCACATCCACCTGTGGCTTGACCACATCGATACGTTCCCCAGAGGATCTGCTAGCTCAAAGCGAGCGGCTTCTGACCAAGGAGGCCCGGGGGCTGCTGGCAGCGGTCATGGGCGCAAAGAGGGCAAGTACACCCTTGATGCTGCACTTGATCAGCCGTGTAAGTTCCACACCTCCCCGGGCAGGGAAGCGACCCACTCCACGCGTCAGTGTCGTTTCATGCGAGAGCTGGAGCAACGCGCTCGGCAGATCCCTAGTACATCGCAAGCGCAACCGGCTGGAGGTCAGGATGACCAACAGCAAGGCCTAGCTGGAGGCGAGCCGGATCAAGATGATGACTTCCCGACGGATGTGGAGCAGTATCACATCTTTACTACCCCCGGCAAGGACAAAAGGAACGACCTTTGGCATGAGGCAGAGGTGTACGCTGTGCTGCCCGCAGAACCCCAGTTCATGCATTGGACTGAGGCGGCCATTACCTGGGGGCGCGAGGACCATCCGAGGCTAATGCCCAGCCTTGGAGAATACGCTCTGGTTCTGGACCCAGTTGTGTGTTCCGATACGCAGATGTGCCGGTTCTCCCGCGTGCTCATCGACGGCGGTAGTAGTATCAACCTTCTTTACCGAAGCTCTCTGGAGAAGTTGGGCATCCCGCTTGCTTAGCTGAAACCGAGCTGGCTCACCTTCCATGGCGTCATGCCTGGGCATTCTTGCACCCCTTTGGGCAAGGTGCAGCTAGAGGTTCTCTTCGGAAAGAAGGGGAATAGCCACCGCGAGCCCATCTGGTTCGAGGTGGTGGACATCAGCAGTCCCTACCACGCGCTGCTTGGACGTCCAGCCCTGGCCAAGTTCATGGTGGTGCTGCATTACGCCTATCTGAAGATGAAGCTCCCAGGACCCAGAGGCGTGATCACTGTCACGGGAAGCTTCAAGAAATCCTTGGCCTGCGCAAAGGAGAGCTCGCAACTGGCAGAGGCACTAGTCATTGCCGAAGAGAAGCAGCAGCTTCTACATCGCGTGGAGCTGGCCCAGCTAGATGTGACTGTTTGCCAGTCGCCGGTGGAGTAGTTCAAGCCGACCAACGAGACCAAGAAGATCCTGCTGGATGAGAGCGATCCCTCCAAGTACGTCATCATCGGCACCGGCCTATCTGCTAAATAGGAAGGCGAGCTCACCAGCTTCCTCCGTGAGAATCGGGACATCTTTGCATGGTCTCCAAAGGACATGCCAGGTGTGCCGAGGGAGCTGGCTGAGCACTCACTCAATGTCAGGTCGGATGCCAAGCCGGTCAAGCAATCGCTGCGGCGCTTTGCAGAAGAGAAAAGGAAAGCTATTGGCGAGGAGATTGCCCGGCTCCTTGCGGCCGGCTTTATCATGGAGGTGTTTTACCCTGATTGGCTCGCGAACCCAGTCTTGGTTCTAAAGAAGAATAACACTTGGCGCATGTGTATCGATTACACCAGCCTCAACAAGGCTTGCCCCAAGGATCCATTTGCGCTACCACGCATCGACCAGGTAATCGATTCTACAGCCGGCTGTGACCTGATGTCCTTCTTGGATGCCTATTCAGGCTACCACCAGATCCCGCTCTTCCAGCCGGATCAGATCAAGACCTCCTTCATCACCCCATATGGAGCCTACTGCTATGTTACCATGCCGTTCAGCCTGAAGAACGCTGGAGCCACTTACCAGCAAACCATGCAGCGATGTTTGCAGGGGCAGATTGGGAGGAACGTGCACGCTTATGTGGACGACGTGGTGGTGAAGACCAAGCAGAGCGGCACGCTCCTGGATGACCTCAAGGAGACCTTCGCCAACCTGCGGCGCTATCGCATGAAGCTCAACCCAGAGAAGTGCACCTTTGGTGTGCCGGCTGGACAGCTCCTAGGTTATATCATTTCCCAGCGAGGGATCGGGGCTAACCCCTCGAAGATAAAAGCCATCGAGGCCCTAGAGAAGCCCACCCAGCTCAGAGATGTACAGAAGTTTGCTGGTTGCTTGGCTTCGCTTAGCCGGTTCGTCAGCCGGCTCGGGGAGAAGGCCATGCCGCTGTACCAGCTGATGAAGAAGATAGACCACTTTGTTTGGTCCCAGCGTGCTGATGATGCCTTCAATGACCTCAAGCGAGCCTTGTCTACCGCGCCAATCTTGGCAGCGCCGGCTCCGCGAGAGCCAATGCTGCTCTACATCGCGGCTACTCCGCGAGTCACCAGTGTCGTGATCTTGGTGGAGCGCACCAAGGAAGGCAAAGAGCTGCTGGTTCAGCGCCTGGTGTACTACCTGAGTGAGGTGCTCACTCTCTCCAAGCAAAACTATCCGCACTACCAGAAGGTCGCATACGGCGTGTACATGGCGGCCAAGAAGCTGAAGCACTACTTCAAGGAGCACCCAATCACGGTGGTGAGCACCACTCTGCTCTCGGAGATCATCGGATGCAAGAACGCGTCGGGAAGAGTGGCCAAATGGGCGATTGAGCTCACAGCGCATACCATTCAGTACAAGCCCAGGACGACGATCAAGTCGCAGATCATAGCAGATTTCTTCGCTGACTGGGGAGAGCACCAGTACCTGCCGCCGGCTCCAGACTCCACCCACTGGCGCATGCACTTCGATGGCTCCAAGTTGCTCGGGGGCTTGGGAGCTGGTGTGGTCCTCACCTCTCCTAAGGGAAACAAGCTGCAGTACGTGCTGCAGATGCACTTTCGTGCGTTCAACAATGTCGCCGAGTATGAAGCCCTGGTACACGGGCTCAAGATGGCCAAGCAGATCGGTATCAGGAGGATCCTCTGCTTTGGAGACTCCGACCTAGTGACGCACCAGGTTTCGGGGGATTGGGACGCCAAGGATGCCAACATGGCTTCCTATCGCTTCTACGTGCAACAGCTCAGTGGATTCTTCGAGGGCTGCGAGTTCCACCATGTCCCCAGAGCAAACAACGAGGAAGCAGACCGGCTGTCCAAGATCGGCTCCACCAAGCAGGATATCCCAGTTGGGGTGTCCCTGGAGATCATCCACAAGCCGTCTATCAAACCTTCGCCAGAGTCCATATCTATCTACATGCCAGGAGACCCAGCCCCGGCTCAGGTACCACCACCGGACCCGGGGGCTGCCATCTCGGAGCTGAAGGAAGCAGCCGGCCAGCCCAGCACGACCGGCTTGACGAAGGACACAGGGTCTGCTGGCTCCACGCCTGCTCCCCCAGCCGGACAACCGGACGAGGCCGGCACGACGACGGACCCGGGGGCTGCTGATCCTTTGGTCGCCAGTGTCTTCCACATACAGGAGATACCTTCCTCGGCGGAGCCATTCTCCAACTATCTCATCACTGGGGACTTGCCGCAAGATGAAGCGGAAGCTAGGCGAATTCAACACCGCACAGGGGCGTACACCATCATCAACAGCGAGCTGTACAAGTGCAGTGTGTCAGGCATCTTCCAGAAGTGCATCGAGCCGGAAGAAGGGATGGAGCTGCTAAGAGAAATACACCAAGGGGAGTGCGGTCATCACACATCCTCCAGAGCTTTGGTGGCCAAAGCCTTCCGCCATGGTTTCTACTGGCCGACGGCCAAGCAGAATGCAGAGCAACTAGTGAAGCAGTGCAACGGTTGCCAGCGCTTTTCCAAGCACAGAAACACTCCAGCGGCAGCCCTCAAGACCATCCCGCTCACCTGGCCGTTCGCTGTCTGGGGCCTGGACATGGTAGGGCCATTCAAGACCGCACCCGGGGGCTTGACGCATCTGTTGGTTGCTGTGGACAAGTTCACCAAGTGGATCGAGGCCAAGCCGATCAAAAAACTCAACGGCTCGTCCACCATCAAGTTCTTCAACGAGATCATCACGAGGTATGGAGTTCCCCACAGCATCATCACTGATAACGGGACAAACTTCGCGAGGGGAGCCTTTGCTGATTACTGTGGCAAGAAGGGCATCCGGCTGGACTTAGCATCGGTGGCGCATCCTCAGACGAATGGGCAAGTGGAGAAGGCAAATGGGCTGATCCTAGCCGGCATCAAACCAAGGCTGGTCAAGCCTCTCGAACGCTCAGCCGGCTGTTGGGTCGAGGAGCTACCCTCAGTACTCTGGAGCCTGCGCACCACTCCAAATCGTTCTGTTGGCTTCACACCCTTCTTCCTGGTCTATGGAGCGGAAGCAGTGCTGCCCACAGACATCGAATTCGATGCGCCCAGAGTTGTCCAGTACACAGAGAAGCAAGCAAAAGAAGCTCGTGAAGATGGTGTCGACCTCCTTGAGGAGGCACGAGAACAGGCTCTGGCCAGATCAGCGCTCTACCAGCAGCAGTTGCGACGATACCACAGCCGGAAAATTCGCCCACTCGCGTTTCGCGAAGGAGATCTCGTACTCCGGCTGGTCCAAAGCACTAAGGGCATGCACAAGCTGTCTCCTCCCTGGGAGGGACCGTTCATTGTCAGCCGGGTGCTGGGCAATGGAGCATATTACCTCATCGACGCACAAGAGCCCAGAAAGAACAAGGCAGATAACTCTGACAAGGAGACCGAGCGTCCTTGGAATGTCAGTCTCCTAAGACCTTTCTTCTGCTAGGGCAAAAGCTTGTACCCAGAAAAACATGTCAATGAATAAAGGAAAATGGAGTGGCTAGTTACGGCTGGCTCCGAGGAAAACACTTCGTGTATGTTTCTGCTTCCTGCGTTATTCACTTGACCGGCAGCCGGCTCCGGGCACCGAGCCACAGCCGGCAGCCCCGAAAAACAATCGATCTCTCGCCAGCCGGATGAGTACTACGTATGAAGAAGGTCTCGAGCCTAACCTCCGCCTTCCGGCTCCGCGCAGCCGGACGGATAGGAGCCGGCAGGCCACATATGAAGGAAAGCCGCAGAGCAGAACTGTAAAATGATAGAAAAATCGCTCAACCAGATGTCAGGGGCAGTGTCTATCAACTAAGCGATGGCTAGCACGAGTCGGGGGCCCGATAGACTGAAGTACTACTTTTGACTCCGCGGCACGCTCCCACCCTAGGCTGGCATTCGGCTGCCGGCCCGAGGGAGACCAACCGGCACTAGGCTGCCGGTTGGGGGTAGAAGGGCCGAAGGGTGGGAAGATTAAGGAAAAAGTTGAGGGAACCGGACAAAGGCAAAGCCAGCGAATGGTTGATAATCACAGTCTCTCGACGCTTGGGCTGAGAAGCCACGTACAAGAGGTTCGAAGCTAGAGCTGCCTCGCTTGGCGTTGGCATCGTTCGCGAAAAGTTAGTTTTGAGCTAGCTGTTAGTCCAGCTACCCCAAAACTCGGGGGCTAGGGGGAAAGGGAATTGGCCCTCAGAAGCGGACCGGCTCCAGTACCTCGCCGGCTATCCGATCAGGTGGCGTTGCGACTTGATCAGCAAACGAGCGACGAAATCGAAATCTAACACCCGCGAAGCAACGGCTAGAGCCAAAAACTTGGGGATCTATCCCAACTGCAGCAAGGGACGTGCGAAGGCCTAGGAAGGGGGATATACCGGCTCCAGCCCCGCTCGAGCCGGCACAGGACTCAGCTTCCACTTCGACCCCGCCGAGCCGGAGCTAGTCCGTCCTTCCCAGAGCCGGCCAGCAGAAGCACCGCTCCTTTTGCGCTAAGGCTGGAAGATCTCGCTCGAGGCGTCTGCGCAAGCCAGCGACCATCGCGGTCCCTATCTACGGATTCGCGCGTCAACAGTTCCATCCAAGGAAAGATCCTAACCGGAGAATCGTCTCGGTGCTACGGTACAAGCAGAAGATAGTTGCACAAAGAACATTCATGCAGCAAATGAAGAAGAACAAGCAAAGACTTGCAGAAAATTAAAAGAGTCCTTGCTCATATGGCTGGCGGTTACATATTATAGGCCACGCTAAGGGCCGAAACAACAAAAGGACTCCCCCTTCTAATCCCTAGACTCCTGTTGACGATGCTGCCATCAAGGAGGGGGCTTCGAGGGCGCTCGCCGATCACGGCCAGGGGGAGTAGGCGCGGGCGTAGCCGGAGCCGTCGACGACGTGGATGCAGAGGATGCGTGACCTGGCGTGGTGGGTCAAGATGAGAGACCATCCCCGCTCCAGGCCATAGTCCGTGAAGAACCGCTCCCACCCCCTGGTGAGGTAGCTCTTCCCCTCCTCGTCGTGGAGAACCTCGACGTCGTACAGCGGCTGTCTGCCGCTGCCATCCTCAATCATGAAGCTCGTTGGGGGGTTCTTCCCCATCATGCCGATGAAGCTGGCAGGGAGCGGGAGGCGCTCCTTACTCCCGGCCAGCAGGGGCACCATGGCGGTGGTGAACCCGTGCTTCGGGACATAGGAGAGCCGCTGCTTGGTTGGCGGGCGCGGCGGCGGCACCCGCACCTTTTTAGCGGCTGTGCAGGCGGAGCCGTCGACACTCAGGCCGGCGAGGCCTGGAGGGGCGGCCCCGAATGCCATCGCGGCACCGACAAGGGCGGCCGCCGCCTCCAGGGGTGTCCCGGTGAGACCAGCGACGGAGGTCGCGGCCGCGGGGAGTACGGCGCCGCCGGCGGCCGCAGCAACGGTCCCCCCAGGGACCGCGACGATGGCGGTGGAGCGGCCGGCCCCGAAAGGCTCAGTGGCGGCCGCGGCCGCGAGCGCCGCCAGAGTCTTCTTATTGCAGCTGCCCAGCAGGCGACCGCGCTTCTGGGGCACCGGCGGCGTCGCTGCCAGGCCCCTGGCTCCATTTAGACTTCCGAGCGGGCAACCGCGCTCGTTCCCGCCCAGCCCGTCGCCGGCCCCGGCCCCGGCTCCGCTGGTTGCCCCGAGCGACGACATCGAGATCGAAGCGGGAGTAGCGGAGGCGACGGTTCGGTGGGGCGAAGGAATGGAAGCGCTCGAGAGTGAAGAAAGCCCTCGAGAGCTGCGAGATTTAAGGGCTGGCAAGGCACGAAAAGCCGAGCCGGTTTAATGCGATTAAACCATACGCGTGGCGCTTCAATGGGACGCGTTGATACGTCTCCAACGTATCTATAATTTTTGATGCTCCATGCTTGTTTTTACACCATTTGCCTATTATTTCGTTACACTTAGTCGCACTTTTATGCATTTTCCGGAACTAACCTATTAACGAGTTGCCACAGTGCCAGTTTCCTGTTTTCTGCTGTTTTTGTGTTTCAGAAGTGATACACAGGAAATATTCTCGGAATTGGACGAAACAAGTTCCTGAAGTCTTATTTTACCCGGAAGCTTCCAGAGATCCGAAGGAGAGTCAGAGGGGGGCCACCAGGGCCCCACACGCAGGGGCGGCGTGGCCAGGCCCCTGGCCGCGCGGGCCCTGCGTGAGGGCGCCTGGCTCCCCCTCTGACGACGCCCCTTCGCCTATAAAGACCCCCCGACGGAAAAAACCTAAGTACCCCGATCAGATTTCCAGAACACATCGTGATCCGCCACCACCGTCAACCCGAAGATCGGGAGGGTCCAGAAGCTCTTCCCGGCACCCTGCCGGAGAGGGAAATCGCCACCGGAGGTCTTCTTCATCGCCATGCTTGCCTCCAGAGCGATGAGTGAGTAGTCTACCTTGGACTATGGGTCCATAGTAGTAGCTAGATGGTTGTCTTCTCCACCATGTGCTTCATGTTTAGATCTCATGAGCTGCCCTACATGATTGAGATCACCGTTATGTAATTCTACATGTTTGGTTTGTTGGGATCCGATGAATATTGGTGTTTATGATTAAGTTGCTGTACTGAATTATATCTTTTGTTATCTCTATGTTGTTTATGATCTTGCATGCTCTCCGTTGTTAGTAGCTATCTTGGCCGAGTAGTTGCTAGTGACTCCAAGAGGGGGTATTTATGCTCGATAGTGGGTTCATGCCTCTATTTCACCTGGGGGAGTGACAGAAACCTCTAAGGTGGTAGATGTGATGTTGCTACTAGGGAGAAAACAACATTCATATGCTCAAGGGCATATGATTTGTTTACATTACACACTTTGCTTAATGCAATTATCTGTTGTCCGCAACTTAATACTACTGGGGCGTTCGGATTGATATCCCCGGGAGTGGATTATTAGTCATAGATGCAGTTGGATGGCGGTCTATGTATTTTGTTGTAATGCCCAGAGTAAATCTCATAGTGATCTTCTTGACATATCACGTTTATCTTTATTCTATCAATTGCCCAACTGTAATTTGTTTACCCAGCATGTGTTATTTTATCTATGGAGAGACACCACTAGTGAACTGTTGTCGTGGGGATGACTTAGGGGGCGCACCACGAGCCGGGCAATACGTCGGCTGGTGTCCCAGGAGACCCCACGGCCTCAGCACAAGAAGACCGGCTCTAGCTGGAAGGGCCGGCTGCGCCAGTGGCCGGCTGACGACTTCACCAAGGAGGACTGGAGCCGGGCGATGGAGACAAAACCTCTCAACGGTTGTCTGGCCAAAAGCAGGACGGTCCCGACAAGAGCGGCAGAGGCGCAGGACAGGAGTGACGAGCGCCACGACCACGACCGACCAATGAGAGGACGAAGACCCTTCCCCACGGCGGGATCCGAGGCAAAGATGAGGGGATATGCCCTCCAGATGCCGGCCCAGGGAAAAGGCACTTTATAAAGTGCCTTTGCCAGAGCACGGCCAGAGGAGATCAGGCCAAGGACGCCGCCGCCGAGGAGCCGGCAGCCGGCCAAAGCGTTACCAAAACCTGTAACCAGGCCCCCGTCTATATAAGGGGGCCTGGACCCTTAGCATAGGGGAGATCCGATCTTCTTCTTCCTCCTCTAGCCGAACAGCTCGAGGAGCACTGTAATCGCTACTATCCAATCAATACGAAGCAGGCAGGAAGTAGGGGTTTACCTCCAACCGGGAGGGCCCTGAACCTGGGTAAACCGAGGTGTCTCTATTGGCACAATCCCGAGCCGGACCCATCGTCACCAACGTCGAGCCCCTCCGATAAGCCTCCCCATGGCTACTGTCTCTAAATTCCCACGACAGTTGGCGCCCACCGTGGGGCAAAGCGCGGTGGCGAGCGGAGTCAAGTTACGGCCGGGACCCTCCGGCGAGAAGGTCGCCTCCGGCCTCGTCTGGAGGTTTGGCACCTTCGACTGTGTCGACGACAACTTGGCCCACTTCAAGAACGGCTTCGGCAACGGCGGTTCCTTCCTCGACGTCGGCGGCCACCGCTTCTACGTCGCCAAGCCCTTCCCGGAAGAGGTAACCGATGTGCTTGACCCACTCTGTGACACAGACTCCGACGATGGCGAAAGCAGCGACTTTTGCAACATGGTCGAGGTGCGGGCCCTGGAGGAGGACGGTGGCGGCGGCCTACCGCGCTCCGCGCGCCCGCCGCTCGAACGCCCACCTCCACCGAAACAAGATCTTCCACCTCCAGAGCGGGACGTGCTGGACGCAGCCATCACGGACCTGCGCGCTCCGCTCGACATCTCTGCGGATCCGGTCAAGGCCTCCGAGGATCTGGAGCGGACGCGCCTCAACCTCCTCAAGGAAGCGGTCGACGTCGACGACACCTGCCGGCGCGTCCTCTCCACGATCAACGAGTACAACGTCGCCCACGGCTTCACCCCAGCCGGAGATGGCCCGAGCCGGGCGGGGCAAGTTCGTCAGCGAGGCCGCGAGCTGGGCGTGGAGCTAAACCAGGCGGCGCCCTCGGCAAAGCTACCTCTGATCATCAACAAGCCCACCTACAGCACGCCTACGAAGAACCTCCGCGCCGCGCGCTACATCACCTCCGAGCTGGATGGACTACAAGGCGAGGACTTGCGGGAGAAGCAAGCCCGGATCCAGGAACTCATGGACGCCGCCGATCTACAACAGCAGGCGATGGAACCACGCGGAGAGGCGAGCGGCACTCGAGGCGAAAACCGTATCGTCGTGGCCGGCCAGAACAAGTCGCATGGAGAAGCCTCGTCGCCAAACCACAGCCCGGCGGAGCACAGCCGGAGCAATCGAGCTCCAGGCAAAAGCGGTGGAAACCACCGCACCCAGCACTCTGGCCACCACGGCCGGCAGCCTCGAGATCCCGCCGCGGTCACCAGCAAGCCGTGCCACCCTCCTCGGGTGGATGTGGTGGACCCGGCGCGCGGCAAGTCTGTGGCGCCAGCCCAGCCGGCTCAGGGAGCTGGCCAGGGCGCTCAGGGTCATCATCCGGCTCGCTCGCATGTGAGCCAGAGGATCGGAGAACGCATTGATCCGCCGAAGGACGACGCGCGCCATCGGCTCAACCTGCTGGCAGATTCCAAGTTCGACGAGGAGGAATCCTCAGCAGGACCGGTCTGTTTCGGCCCTCGCATCCGCAACGAGCCTTTCCCGGCCAAGTTTGCGCTCCCGCGAGACATGCCCAAATACACTGGGGCGGTGAAGCCGGAGGACTGGCTGTCGGACTACGTCACAGCCGTCGACATTGCGGGCGGCAACAAGAGGACAGCGGTGCGCTACGCACCACTCATGCTGACGGGATCTGCTCGGACGTGGCTCAACAGCCTGCCGGCTCTACAGATCAACTCCTGGCATGACTTCCAAGAGGCATTCATCAAGAACTTCACGGGAACTTACAAGCGACCGCCTCGCCCACGACAGCTGGCCCTCTGCAAGCAAGGCCCCGACGAGCCAGACCGTGACTACCTCACGAGATGGTCCGAGCTGTGCAACTCATGCGAAGGAGTGGGCGAGGAGCAAGCCATTGGCTACTTCACGGACGGATGCAGAGAAGGGACCCTGCTGAAGCATAAGCTCCACAGAGCTGAGCCGAAGTCAATGGCAGACTTCATGGCGATAGCGGACAAGTACGCTTCCGCCGACTCTGCAGCAAGAGTGCAATGTGTTGAGCCAGCACCAGCCGGAAACCATCCTCAGCCGGCAGTCGGCTCAGGAGGACATCACAACCGTGATCGACATGGCAAGAGGAAAGACGAATGCCGTGACAACAAGTACGGCTCCCAGCAAGTAGCCGCTGTTCAAGGAAGCCCGGGGGCTACGGGTGGAAGCCAGAAGCGCAAAGGGGACAAATTCAGCAAGGACAAGTACACCATCGAGGTGATGCTAGACCAACCCTGCAAGTTCCATAGCGTTTCAGGCAAGCCGGCAGCGCACACCACTCGCCAATGCAGCTTCACCAGGGATCTGGAGCAGGGAAATCACCAACTGCCCGGGCCACCGCCGGGCCCGCCGGCTGAAGCGCATGGAAACAAGAATCGGCAGCCGGCCAAGGCAGCAGGGGACTACCCCGAGGAAGCGAATGTGGAGCAATACCATGTATTCACTTCCCAGGTAGAGGAGCCAAAGGATGAGCCGTGGTTTGGTGTCGAGGTGAATGCAATCATGCAAGTTGGACCTCAGTACATGCATTGGTCTGACGCGTCGATCACCTGGGGGCGTGAAGACCACCCGCCGCTCATGCCGAGGCCCGGGGGCTACGCGCTAGTCTTGAACCCAATCGTGTTCTCTGAGACGCGTACCTGCCGATTCTCGCGCGTACTCATTGATGGAGGCAGCAACATCAACCTTCTCTATCGCACTTCGATGGAGAAGCTCGGAATCCCAGAGATCCAACTGAAGCCAACCAAGCTCACCTTCCACGGGATCGTGCCTGGGCACTCGTGTACGCCGATGGGAAGGATTGAGTTGGAGGTGCTGTTTGGCGAGAAGGACAATCATCGTCGCGAGCCGATCTGGTTCGAGGTGGTAGACCTCAACAGCCCTTACCACGCGCTGCTTGGTCGACCAGCCTTGGCCAAGTTCATGGCAGTCCCACACTACGCTTACTTGAAGATGAAGCTCCCAGGCCCTCGCGGGGTGATCACCGTCACCGGGTGCTACAAGAAATCGATAGAGTGCGCAAGAGCCAGCTCCAAACTGGCGGAGGCCTTGGTCATTGCTGAAGAGAAGCGACAACTGCTGCAAAGGGTGGCGGCAGTCCAGCCGGGCAGCCTGGCGACGGGACTGCCGGCTCCGCTCCTCAAGCCGGCAAGCCTGTCCAAGGAAGTCCCGCCCGAAGCGGGCAAGAGGACAGAAGCTCTTGTCTCAGGGGCTGGCTCCTCCTTGAGGTAGGGGGAAGCGCTTCGCAGCTTCGCCTGAGACAAGTCCAAAACCGCTTAAGACCTTCGGCTAAGCCAAGGCAAAAAATCTTGTATCTCGAACAAGTGTCGTTGAATAAAAGAAAGTTGGGCGGCATACGGCTGATCCCTGGAAAAAGTGCTCCGAAGTACCTTTTACCTTTCTAAGCATTATTCACGGGGGCTGGAAGTCGCCTCCAGTCGGGAGCCGGCAGCCCCAACCTAACGAAACGATCCTCTTGTCAGCCGGATGAGTACTGTGTGCGGACCGGACCCCGAGCCTAACCTCCGCCCTGCGCCGTGTGGGGTGGAGCCGGCAGGTCACCCACCCAGGAAAATCGCTTAGAGGAAACACCCGCGACCCGACGAATCGAATCCCTTGTCAGACGAACGAGTACCGTGTGGGAACCAGACCCCGAGCCTAACCTCCAGCCCAAGTCGAGGGCGACGGAGCCGGCAGGTCATTCACACTGGAAAATCGCTAAGAGGACAGAACGAGCGCTCACCCCTAAACCACGCGCATTGGTTAAAAGTTATGCGTAAACTGGACCAAGCCAGATCCCTTATACGCCGAAGTACTACTCCCCATCCCGCGGCGCGCTCCCACCCTAGACCGGCATTCGGCTGTCGGTCCAAGGGAGACCAGCCGGCACCAGGCTGCCGGCTGGGGGTAGAAGGGCCGAAGGATGGGGAGATAAAGGACAAAGCTGAAAGGGGTCAGGTCAAATCCGGTTCACAAACAACTAGAGATCAATGCGTAAGAAATTCAGGGTGAAGCGTCATTAGTACATACGAACGAAATGTTGCTGGGCACGACATGAGTTCAGTGTACATAAAAACAAATAAGAAAACCCTGACACACTCAGGGGGCGCTTGGCGAGCCAGCCGGCTCCAGTGAAGTAATGTCGCCAGCTCGAGACGCCAGGACGAAGTCATCGCCGCTGGGGGATGGCGGAATGGAGTGACCAACGGGATCCTCGGGGGCCTTCTGAGGTCTTTCCGCCGAGACGGGCTCCTCAAAGTCCACGCCATCCAAAGATTTGTCACTATCCCCAGCATCGAAAAGCGCGTCGGTCTCGACACACTCAGCAATGGCGCAGGCGCGCTGGCGGAGCTTGGCTTTGTCGAGGCCTGCCAGTCCGCCTTCACGAAGGTTCCCCAGCTGGTCCAGGTTGACGCCTGGATACCAGGAGAGCACGAACTCTAGAGCCTGTTGAGCACCGGCCCGAGCCGCGGACTCCTTCCAGATGTCGAGCCGGTTGGACGCGAGAAGGACCCACTGGAGGAGCACCCGGATCCCGCCAGGCACCGCCCTTCCCGGCCACAAGGTTTCAAAGACGGAAACAAGGGCTTCGTGCAGATCCTTGCCCAGCCTGGCAGCCGGGTGGAGTCGGCCTTTGGCCAACGCAACCAACTCCCCTGAGGAAAGCTCGGCCTTAGGGTCACTGCTAGGGACGACCCCCTGTTCCGCCCTAAATTCCTTCAGCGCCGCCGCGGCAGACTCGTCGGAGTCAGGGAAGGCTCTTGCAAGGGCAGTCAGAGGGTGAGAGGACGGCAGGAAAGGGCAAAAGCCGAGAAAGAGGACAGGAAGTATACCACGAAGAGCTTCCTCCAGTCCCAGCAGGCCGGATTGAACCTTGCGGTCGCGGGCGCGGGCGCGCCAAACGCCGATCTCCTTGTCAAAACGCTCGCTGTCGAGCCCCCGGAGAGTCTACAGCTCGGCAATCTGGGCGTCGCAATTCTCGACCTCGCTCCCCAAAGTTGCGTGAAGCTCTTTCACCTTGCTGTCAAACTCCGCGGAGAGGATTTTCTTCTCTTCGGCCAGCCGACGATCAAACTCCAGCTGCAGCGACGACTCCGCCTCCCGAGCTTTCGCCAGATCAGCTTCCAGCCCCTGAGCCCGGGCGGCCTGGGCTTGCAGACCCTGAAGCTCCTCGGCATGCTTTCGCTTGAGCGACTCAACAGCGGCGGCCGACACCGAGTCGGCCAACTGGGACTCAAGCGAGGCTATGAGCGAGGCAGAATCTGAAAGTGGAGGAATAAGAGCAAGAAGGACAGCAGCAATGTTTTCGAAATAAGGGGTCCCGAGCTCACCTGATAGTTTCTCCAGTTCTTTCTTCAAGTCCTGGTACTGGACCTTGCCGGCACGATACTTCGCCAGCAGCTTCTGAAAGACACTGGCGCGAAGCGCGTTCAGTTCCTGTGAAAAACGGAAAGGCGACGACTCTTAGCAAAATCCATTTCCAAGCCAGCTGTCTCTACAGCTACCTCGAAACTTGGGGGCTAGGATGTATAGCAGGAGGAACCAGGGGCTAAAGGCGCAGCGCTCACGTTGGTTGCCTGTATAGCGTCAAGGAGTTGGAAGCTGGCGTTCTGAAGCGATCCCCTGGCAGCAGTAAACTGCTTATCCAACTCCGCCAGAGTTGGCTTGCTGCCCTGCACCTTGAGCTTCTCTCCGACACCTGCACTCGAGGCTGTGTCCGCCCACTCCTGCTGAAGGCGACTGGCGGAGCTCAGACTGCCTATGTTGGACTCAGCCGTGGCGACAAGAGCTTTCCCACTAGAAGCGCTTTGGGTCACCACCTCAGGGGCTGGCGAGCCGTCACCACGTTCGCTCCTTGCCACCCGAGTGGCAAGGAGCCCTGGCGAAGCCTCGCCAGAGCTGAAGGCCAGCCCAAGGAGCGGGGAATCAGCAATCGCGCCAGCCCTCGACCCGGCCGCAGGCACCATAGCTTGCACGCTCGGTACGAGCTCAAGATTGGAAAGAGCCTCGACAACCGGCACCGGGGCCTTTTCCGTTTCCCCCGCCGCGGCCTCGCGCGCGCTTCCCCGGCTGGGTGAGTCGAGGGAGATGCAGATGGCGGCGGCGTTCCCCGCCGCGGCGTCGTCGGTAGCAGGAGGTGGGGACAGGTCAGCCCCAGCTGGTGCAGCTTCCTCGGCGGGCGTGGGGCCAGTCTCAGGCGAGGCGACTGGGTGGGGAACAGCGTCCACGAGCACCTCCGGACGCGCAGAATCCTCTGCCCCAGTGTCGCCTGCCACAAGCTTCAACCGCGGGGAGCGACGAACGTCCTCAGCACGACCCGAGTCACAGCCCATTTCTTCCCCGCGCGTCCTCTTGCGGCAGGAAGGCTCGGGAGCCGGGGTCACGATCTCCTCGGAAGCAACGGCGGGAGGAGGTCGGGCAGCCGGATCGATAGAAAGAGGCGACCTGCAAAGAAAGCATCCCACGACCGAGTCAATCGGGACCGCGACGGCAAAATGAAGATGAGAAGCAAGGAAGCGGGAAGCTCACCCGGCTATGGCAATAGCCCGCCGCTTGGCCACCTTCTTCATCTGGGGACGGCGCATGTCCCGCGCTGCCGGCTCCGTTTTCTTGCGCTTGTCAGCCGGCTCGGAGAAGGCCGGCTGGGCTTTTCTCTTGATGCCGACCGGATCGTCTCCAGCCTCTTCAAGGTCTGCCGGCTCCGGAGCGGCAGAGCGTCGCTCGGGAGACTCTGGCAGATCCACGATCGGGGGAGCCTAGGCCCCAGCAGCGGCAGCGGCGGCTACGTGGAGAGCTACACCCCCGAGGGTGGTAGCTGGCCCTGCGTCGCCATTGTCATCGTCGGACCAATCTCTTAGGAGAGAGGGGCTGGGGAACTTACTGGAGTGGTCGAGGAGTTCGCCCGAGTCTTCGAGCTCGTCGTTTCCTTCATCACCTTGGGTGGTGCTGGAGCTCTCGACGGCGGCCTGGGAACTAGCGTCCTCCACCTCCTCGGCTTCGTCCCAGACAACTTTATCATCCGATTCGGCTCTATCAGCGGTGAAGCCGGCTTGACGCTGAGTCAAATTCTCTGCCGCCTGTAGAGCGAACAAGTTCTGCCCGAACCAAGCGACCGGAGGTCAGTAGACCAGAGTTGCAAAGGAGGGAAAGGTTTGAAGCTAGGACCGACGAGCTCACCTCGGCAATTGGATTATCCCGGTCGTGAGGTTCCAGTACCCACTTCCACGAGGCTTGAAGCTTGACTTCGGCGATGCGGTTCGCCTTCCGAGCCACCTCCAATGCCGACAGCGCCTTGGAGGAATGGCGAGTAGGATCCTTGGCAGATCCCAGGAAGCACATCTTGTGCGGGCGGCGCTGAAGCGGAGACACACGGGCGACCAGGAAGGCGAGGAGAAGGTCGGCCGGCTCCAGGCCACCCTCCGCTTGCAGCGTGGCAACCCGCTGAAGGATCTTCTCCATGTCTGGCGACGGGCGAGGAGGAGCGGCGCTCCAATTCTCCCGCTCAGGCCCGCCTGCCTCAAAGGGCGGCAAGTTGATATGGTCTTCGCCTTCCCTCAAGTTCTTCACGTAGAAGAAGGAACGCTGCCACTTCTTGCAAGACTCTTTCCCTTTTATGCCAGGGAAGTCTGCGGACTTGCGGGCGTAGAAGGAGGCCGTGCCGCATATCACCGGAACGGTGTCTGCCGTCTGGGTCTTGAAGAAGATCAGCCGGCGGAACAGCTCGACATTGGGCCAGATGCCCAAATACGCCTCGCAAAGGGTTGCGAACGCGGACAACACCATCATCGCATTCGCCCCAATGTGATGCGGTTGCAAGTGAAAATAGTCCAGGAATTGGCGCATGAAGCTGCTCACGGGCAGCGTGAAACCCCGGGGGAAATGGTCGTAGAAGACCACCGTCTCCCCAGGCGCAGGAGAGGGAACCAGTTCGCCGGCGGCGGGGCGGCAGCTCACGAGATCCGCGGCTGGAAGCACTCGGCCCCGGCGCAGCAGCTCGATCTCTTTGTCCCTAACCCAGGAACCTTCCCAGGATCCCTTTGGCAAGGTAGGTGGAGCTGCGCCCTTACCCGTCGCCGAGCCCTTCCCTTTTTGCCGGGAAGCTTTGGGAGCCATCCGGGTGCGGATCTGGATGAACGGAATGGCGGCGGAGCAAACGAGGAACCCTAATCCCTTGAAGGCGAAGCTCGGGAGCCGAGGATTCTAAGTGGGGCGAATGCGGAAGGAAGAAGAGGAGCGGGCAACTGATGCTCTGTTTCTGGAACGGTCCCTGGTTTAAAGGTGAAGGGACGGGTCAGTTGCTTATTTCAGCCACGATGGGACGACAACTGACTCCTCTCGTCACGACCCACGATCGCGTAAAGATCGGGCAACCGCCGTGGTAGCCGCAAAGGATCGTGGGCCGGGGCCGATTGGACATGACGCGATAACGGGCGGACAAGTGGTGCCTCGGTCCAGCCCTTGAGGGAACAAGTTCCCAGGAAGCGGCGTGCCGGCCTACGGCCGCCAGCCGGACCATCACCGGAGCCGGTTCGTCCCGAGACGGCCGGGAAAACTCCGCAAGGCCCAGCCTTGGCGGCCAGAGCGACCAAGTCAGACCATAATCCTGGGACTTCGATGAAGACGAGCAAGACTTCGGCGAAAAGAAGAACCCGCCGAAGCCCCATGCTAGCCCATGAGACTTCGCCAGTTTCGGGGGCTAGTGTCGTGGGGATGACTTAGGGGGCGCACCACGAGCCGGGCAATACGCCGGCTGGCGTCCCAGGAGACCCCACGGCCTCAGCACAAGAAGACCGGCTCCAGCCGGAAGGGCCGGCTGCGCCAGTGGCCGGCTGACGACTTCATCGAGGAGGACTGGAGCCGGGCGATGGAGACAAAACCTCTCAACGGTTGTCTGGCCAAAAGCAGGACGGTCCCGACAAGAGCGGCAGAGGCGCAGGACAGGAGTGACGAGCGCCACGACCACGACCGACCAATGAGAGGACGAAGACCCTTCCCCACGGCGGGATCCGAGGCAAAGATGAGGGGATATGCCCTCCAGATGCCGGCCCAGGGAAAAGGCACTTTATAAAGTGCCTTTGACAGAGCACGGCCAGAGGAGATCAGGCCAAGGACGCCGCCGCCGAGGAGCCGGCAGCCGGCCGAAGCGTTACCAAAACCCGTAACCAGGCCCCCGTCTATATAAGGGGGCCTGGACCCTTAGCATAGGGGAGATCCGATCTTCTTCTTCCTCCTCTAGCCGAACAGCTCGAGGAGAACTGTAATCGCTACTATCCAATCAATACGAAGCAGGCAGGAAGTAGGGGTTTACCTCCAACCGGGAGGGCCCTGAACCTGGGTAAACTGAGGTGTCTCTCTTGGCACAATCCCGAGCCAGACCCATCGTCACCAACGTCGAGCCCCTCCGATAAGCCTCCCCATGGCTACTGTCTCTAAATTCCCACGACAACTGTGGACCCCGGTCCTATTTCCATCATATTGCTATCACCTGTTTACTTTACTCGCACTCTTTACTTTACTTGCATACTATATTGTTTTCCACTCGATACGCTCATAACCTTTGTTTCAAGCAAACCGGTGAGATTGACAACCTCATCGCAAGTTGGGAACAAAGTATTTGTTTGTGTGTGTGCAGGTTCTGCATCACCTTCAGTCATTTGTCTCTCCTCTCGTGATCGATAAACCTTGGTTTCTTAAACTGAAGGAAAACTAGCTGTTATACTCATCATACCTTCCTCTTGGGGTTCCCAACGGGCTGGTTATTCACCACGCACAAGGACCGTCTGCTCCCACGTCAACCACACGCCATTAACTCGGTAGCAGCTTCTTTTCTGGCGCCGTTGCTGGGGAGGAAGAGAAGACTTCTGCGAGTGGAGTTTTTCGCACACACATCCTTTACTTTGTTATTGTTTTGCTTTACTTTATTTATTTTACCTGCATTGCTTTATATCAAAAACCCAAAAAAATTAGAATCCTTGGTAGTTGTTTTTACTTGTTTACTTTCGTTTTGCTGAAATGGCCAATCCTGAAAACACCAAGTTGTGTGACTTTACTAGCACAAACAATAGTGATTTTATCTGCACTCCTATTATAAGGTCACACCAAGTTGCTAAGAAGAAACCTTTGGGAAGAATTAATGATGTTCTTATTGTGGTTAACAATAACCTTGTTCCCGTTGATTTTCTTGTTATGGACGTTGAATGCCATGCTTCATGTCCTATTATTTTGGGAAGACCTTTTCTTCGAACTGTAGGTGCCATCATTGATATGAGGGAAGGCACCATCAAATATCAATTCCCACTAAAGAAAGGTATGGAACACTTCCCTAGGAAAAGAAAGAAATTACTTTTTGACTCTATTCTTAGAGCAAATTATGAGCTTCATGCTTCATCACTTGATATTACTTGATTCGCAATTTTCTGCGCCTAGCTCAAAGGCGTTAAAGAAAAGCACTCTTGGGAGATAACCCAATGTTTTCTTTTCAGTACTTTTTCTTTTATTTGAGTCTTGGAAGTCATTACTACTATAATGACCGCTCCTTATCTTTTTTATTTCGTTTTTGTGCCAAGAGAAGCCTCTAATTCGAGTGAGGTAAAGATTTGGGGATGTTGCTGTCCTGAAACTGTTTTTGGTGCTGCACCGTAAAAATTCGTGAAAATTCTCTGTTTATCTTTTGGACCTGCGATTGCATGTGCATATGCCCCAGGTTATATCCAAACTTTTGTTAGTTGAACACTTTTTGATTTGAGCAATAGAAAATCCCTCAAAAATTCGACCTTTGTCAGCTGTTCAGTTTTGACAGATTTCTGCCAATATTTGTGTTTGCCACTTTATCGTTTTCTTTTGAGTTCTTTTAATCAGGGAACTTTTGGGGAGGTTGATACAGTAGTATTTTCTATATATGTGGTGGTTTTGAGTTGAAACCTGAAGCAAATAGAGATTGATTATATGTTATGCTTACACTAATGTTGCTAATAGAATTGTGTTTAGTTTTGTATGAAGGAAGTTTTCAAGTGTAGGGATTGGAGAATGATGAGATGAGTTGAAGAATGGACAAAAGCTCAAGCTTGGGGATTCCCATGCATCACCCCAAGAAATATCCAAGAAGTACAAGCGTCAAAGCTTGGGGATGCCCCCGAGGCACCCCTTCTTCATCGGCAAAAATCAGGTCACCTTTCAAAACACTATATTTTTATTGCTTCATGCACTATGTGTTTTTCTTGGAGCGTCAGTTGTTTTAGTTTTCTTAGTTGGTTTAGTTTGCTTGTTTGCTGCAATAAATGGTTGGACCCCAACAAATTTCCTTTGGAGAAGTTGCCTCGTTTTAATTTGCCAAGAACGCTCTAGTTTTCACTCTTATTAAAAATCGAGTGTTCTTCTTTTTCTGCTACTGCTTTTGGTTTTCGTTTTTGCCTTGATTTGCGTTCAGACCTTGTCATATCTTTTCATCAAGGTGTATTTTTGCCTCTGATCTTTATTGGTTTTCATCAAAAGAGGTGTTTATAAAAATTTCAAATGGTGTTGGAAAAGAGAAAAAGCTTTGTGCAAAATAGTGGTACAAGAAGGAGCTTGTGTAGACTGCGGCTTAGGCTTTTTCATGTCATGCTTGATGTCTTTTTGATAGTATGCTTAGTGGTTTTGCTGTAGCATGACTTGTCTCAAATAACTGAGATTGCTTAATGAGCCTTTGAAAAAATCATGCGTTGTTTTTATTGTATGGAAGCATTATTTTGGTTTTCTCCTTGATGCTTTATTTGGGTTGATTTGGCGCATGCTCACACATGTTAGACTCTTACAAAGTCGCCAATAGCCTTCGTGATCATTTAGTTTTTGACTTTTGATGCCATCTTATGCTTCTTTTAATGTTGCTTTGTCGCTCTGCATGATTATGGCCATTATTGCTCTCTTAGTTGGTCGCTCCCAGTCTTTTGCTAGCCCTCGCCTTGTACTGAGTATGAGCTCTACTCGTGCATCCAACTCCTAAAAGCCAAAGTTTTCCAAAGTGTCCACCATACATACCTACTAGCAATTTTCTATTCCAAGTAAATTTGACTTGCTTTTATTTTCTCTTCAAATTAAACTCTTACCAGTGTTATGCGAAATTCGGTTAGTAAAGCTCTCACGAACCGGAAGGCACACTTTACTTTTTCCTGTTCTTAAAAATTTGACATTGTGGTCTCTTATGTTGAGTTGTTATGCTTGCAAGTTGTAAGTTGGATTCTAGCCCATCCATGCTGTCATGGGGCAAGCTTTCAACATTGCACTTCTTATTTGAGTTGATATCGTGATCTTTTGTTTATGGATGCCCGCGGTGTGAAATGAATTGGGAATCTTGTGGGGATCATGGAGTTTGTATATGTGTTAGGGAAACGCCGGGCCGCCAATCTAAGCCATGCATAATTCATGGCGGAAATTTGCAGCATACCCATGGTGAACATTCGACGACGCATCTCACAATAAAAAGCTAGACAAAAGGCAAATAAAAGAGATGTCGAGGTGTTCATTGTCTGCTTGTCCTGTCATTTTGGTGTGGGCTTGTTCCATGTCATCGGGCATGGAGGTACCCCATTGGCGGTTCTCAATGATATGCATATACTTACAATGACAAGAGCCTTGCTTGGGACTCTAAGTAAAGTAGCATGAGGTTTGGGTACTCGTATTCACGGGGCACGAGGTTTTCAACTTATGATTTGTCAAGCATATGCATCATAATTGTTCTCGCATTAACTTTAACCATTCAAGATGCTTATGATGGGGGCAATGAGAGCTCAAAGCCAGTAAGTACCATAATTTTTGAAGGTTATAAAACTTGCAATCACTGCTTCCCTCTGCGAAGGGCCTTTCTTCTACTTTTATGTTGAGTCACCACCTTCTTTCTTTATGCACCATTAAGAGAGCATAGTTGTCATTCTTAGTGTGATATGCATTGTCCCAAAGTTCATTGATTGATTTATATTGTTGGTTTCACTTGTTCTTAAATTATTTGTATCTAGTCGCCCTCTTAAACTTGAAGGTGTCCTATGCATTTATGTTTTGCTCTCTTTTGAAGGACAAGCTGAAAACCATTTGTATGTTTTTCCTTATGATTTGAACACACGTTTGACTTTCATTGTTTCATTTTCATGATCTTTTGTTTGTGTTCATTTGCATGTTTACAACATGGTTGCTAAGTTCTTATTGTCAAGATTATATCTTCATGCCCATGTTTTAAGTTCTTATGATCCCAGCTCACAAATGCTTACATATATGATCAAGATTGTGTAGGTGCATGTCACCTCAAAAATTATTCTTTTGTTATCACTTACCTACTCGAGGACGAGCAGGAGTTAAGCTTGGGGATGCTTGATACGTCTCCAACGTATCTATAATTTTTGATGCTCCATGCTTGTTTTTACACCATTTGCCTATTGTTTCGTTACACTTAGTGGAACTTTTATGCATTTTCCGGAACTAACCTATTAACGAGTTGCCACAGTGCCAGCTTCCTGTTTGCTGCTGTTTTTGTGTTTCAGAAGTGATACATAGGAAATATTCTCGGAATTGGACGAAACAAGTTCCTGAAGTCTTATTTTACCCGGAAGCTTCCAGAGATCCGAAGGAGAGTCAGAGGGGGGCCACCAGGGCCCCACACGCAGGGGCGGCGCGGCCAGGCCCCTGGTTGCACGGGCCCCGCATGAGGGCGCCTGGCTCCCCCTCTGATGATGCCCCTTCGCCTATAAAGACCCCCCGACGGAAAAAACCTAAGTACCCCGATCAGATTTCCAGAACACATCGCGATCCGCCGCCACCGTCGACCCGAAGATCGGGAGGGTCCAGAAGCTCTTCCCGGCACCCTGCCGGAGAGGGAAATCGCCACGGGAGGTCTTCTTCATCGCCATGCTTGCCTCCGGAGCGATGAGTGAGTAGTCTACCTTGGACTATGGGTCCATAGCAGTAGCTAGATGGTTGTCTTCTCCACCATGTGCTTCATGTTTAGATCTCATGAGCTGCCCTACATGATTGAGATCACCGTTATGTAATTCTACATGTTTGGTTTGTTGGGATCCGATGAATATTGGTGTTTATGATTAAGTTGTTGTACTGAATTATATCTTTTGTTATCTCTATGTTGTTTATGATCTTGCATGCTCTCCGTTGTTAGTAGCTAGCTTGGCCGAGTAGTTGCTAGTGACTCCAAGAGGGGGTATTTATGCTCGATAGTGGGTTCATGCCTCTATTTCACCTGGGGGAGTGACAGAAACCTCTAAGGTGGTAGATGTGCTGTTGCTACTAGGGAGAAAACAACATTCATATGCTCAAGGGCATATGCTTTGTTTACATTACACACTTTGCTTAATGCAATTATCTGTTGTTCGCAACTTAATACTACTGGGGTGTTCGGATTGATATCCCCGGGAGTGGATTATTAGTCATAGATGCAGTTGGATGGCGGTCTATGTATTTTGTTGTAATGCCCAGAGTAAATCTCATACTGATCTTCTTGACATATCACGTTTATCTTTATTCTATCAATTGCCCAACTGTAATTTGTTTACCCAGCATGTGTTATTTTATCTATGGAGAGACACCACTAGTGAATTGTGGACCCCGGTCCTATTTCCATCATATTGCTATAACCTGTTTACTTTACTCGCACTGTTTACTTTACTCACATACTATATTGTTTCAAGCAAACCGGTGAGATTGACAACCTCATCGCAAGTTGGGAACAAAGTATCTGTTTGTGTGTGTGCAGGTTCCGCATCACCTTCAGTCGTTTGTCTCTCCTCTCCTGATCGATAAACCTTGGTTTCTTAAACTGAGGGAAAACTAGCTGTTATACTCATCATACCTTCCTCTTGGGGTTCCCAACGGGCTGGTTATTCACCACACACAAGGACCGTCTGCTCCCACGTCAACCACACGCCATTAACTCGGTAGCACGCGTCGCTGACGCCAGCCCCGTCTCGTTACATGACGTCTACCGAAATCATTGCGGTGGCCGAAGGGTCAAAGTGACAAGACGGGCCATCAGCTACTGGCGCACTACGCCGGCCGCCGCGTGGGAACAAGACCCGAAGCGGCACAAGTTCCAAGGAGGCAGCACACCGGCTCGCGGCCGCCAGCCGGGTCGCATCTGGAACCGGCTCATCCCGAGACGGCCGAAGGAACTCTGTGAGACGTAACCTCGAGGACTAGAGCAACCAAGCCGGACCAGAAATCCTGGGACTTCGACGAGAGCGAGCAAGACTTCAATGAGAAGAGCAACCCGCCGAAGCCCCATGCTAGCCCATGAGACTTCGCCAGTTTCGGGGGCTAGTGTCGTGGGGATGACTTATGGGGCATGCCACGTGCCGAGCTATCTGCCGGCTGGCGTCCCAGGAGTCTCCATGGCTCGAAGGCCAGAAGACCGGCTTCGCCCAAAGGGCCGGCTGTACCAGCAGCCGGCTGGCGATTCCTCCGAGGAAGGCCGGAGCCGGGCGACGAAGACGAAAACCCACCAACGGCTATTTCGCCGAAAGTGGGCTGGCCCCGACAAGAGCGACAGAGGCCAAGGATGGGAGTGACGAGCGCCACGACCAAGTCCAGCCAATCAGCGACCAAGGACCCTTCCCCACGATAGGATCCAAGGCAAAAGGGAGGGTATATGCCTCCCAGAAGCCGGTCCCAGGGGAAAGGTACTTTATAAAGTGAAACCGTCAGAGCAGGGCGGAGGGATCACGCCAAGGACGCCGCCGCCGAGGAGCCAGTAGCTGGCCGAGTCGTTACCTAACCTATAACCAGGCCCCCGCCTATATAAGGGGGCCTGGACCTTTAGTCTAGAGGAGATCCGATCTTCTTCTTCCTCCTCTAGCCCGAACAGCTCGAGGAGCATTGTAATCGATACTGTCTAAGCAAAACCAAGTAGGCAGGAAGTAGGGGTTTCACCTCCACCCGGGAGGGCCCTGAACCTGGCTAAACCGTGGTGTATCAGTAGGCATAATCCCAAGCCGGGCCCCTCGTCTCCACCGCCAAGCCCCTCCGATAAGCCTACCCATGGCTACTGTCTCTAAATTCCCACGACACTGACGTCTTCCTCTGGCGCCCTGCACCGTCCATGTTATTTTTAGGGGGGTGGCCAACAACCACTGTGCCGCTTTATGCAGGCATGGCGAAAGTTGGTCTCCTCCCTGTCGAGGGTACCGTGGGCGGTACGCAGTCTTCTGCCCTTATCTTCTTGCTCTGCACGCAAATGTGCCGAGCTGACATGGATGTGGTCCTTCCCCTCACGAGGAACAACTCGTGAGGTGGTCTTCTGGTCCTTCGCCGTTTCCGTCGTCGTTCTCCTCATGAGGCGCCTCCTCATGAGGGTCTTCTCCGCTGAGCTTCGGTCGTCGTTCCTCCCCTGGGCCGAAGTTGGGCCGTTGAAGGGGCCCAGGAGCAGGTGGACCGGGATACCTCGGTATCCAGAACACCGACAGTCTCTCACTTCCAATCTTTTTTGCTTTGTTATTGTTTTGCTTAGTTTCTTTACTTTATCTTGTTTGCTTCTTTTTATCAAAAACATACAAAAAATTAGTTCCTGCTATACTTGTTATTTTTGTTGGTCTGTTATTGTCTTGTTTTATCATGCTTTCTATCAATGGTTGATTTCTTTGAAACTAGATCTTATTGGCAAGGTAGGTTCACGGAAGAAAAAATATTATAAGAAACACCTCTTGTCACAAAAATGGAAACACTTATGGGAACAAATTAATAAATTGTATATCATTGCTAGAAACGTGTGCTCTACTTATAATGTTACTTATTGCTTGGATAAATCTTGTTGCTGTAGGAGGTATAAACACCTCCCTTTTCAATGTGAGTATAATGATAATGTTACCATATCTTCTTATGTTAAGGGAAATTATGACTTTTATAATGTGGAACAAATTGAAGAATTTATTGCTTGGAAGGGTGCATTCGAACTTGCTTATTTGCTTGAAAATACTGATGATGCACCTTATAAATATGATGTTTATGATATACTTAAATTTTGCTTTGATAATTACAAGGAAGAAAACGTTTATATTCTTAAATATCTTAATAGATGCTCTCCACCAATGGAAGAGACTAATGCCTTGCAGGAGCCTATGGAAGAAGAAATTACTGAAACTGGAAGCTCATTGGATGAAAAAGAGGAGGAGAGTGATGATCAAGCGGAGGAAGAATGGAGCAGCTACCCATGTCTACCTCCCAATAAGAGTAACTCTTTAACTAATACCTTATTTGATTTCCCTCCATGCTTACCAAAGGAGGATGAGTGTTATATTGATAATTGTGATGATCCCATTATTTTGGAGCATGATATGGATTTTGTGCTTGCAGATCATGAAAAACATGATTTGTGTGATATTTATATTGTTGATTTTGTTCATGATGCTACTGAAAATTATTATTAGAGAGGAAAATATGGTTGTTGGAATTTTCATGTTACTAAAACACCTCTTTTTATATTGAAAGTTCCGAAGTTCCTCTTGTTTTATCTACCCATGCTTGTTACTTTGTGCTTCTTTGATTTATTTTCATAAAAGATTACTATGTATAGGAAGTGGGTTAGACTTAAATATGTTTCATATTTGCTCCTTGATGCTCTCTTTTGCTTCAATTCATATTTCTTATGTGAGCATCTTCTCAAATTACTGAGCCTAGCTCAAAGGCATTAAAGAAAAGTACTCTTGGGAGATAACCCAATGTTTTTTTTAGTACTTTTTATTTTTGTTGAGTCTTGGAAGTTGTTACTACTGTAATGACCTCTCCTTATCATTTTTATTTCGTTTTTGTGCCAAGAAGAGCCTCTAATTGGAGGAAGGTAAGATTTAGGGAAGTTGTTATCCCGAAACAGATTTCTGCGCTTCACCGTAAAAATTCGAGAAAAGTCCCAGAATGTCGTTTTGATCAGCGATTTCCTGTGCACATGCCCCAGGTTATTATCTAACTTTCATTATTTTTTCACTTTTCGATTTGAGCAACAGAAGATTTTTGAAAAAAATTGATCTTTACCTGCTATTCTGTTTTGACAGATTTCTGCCACTATTTGCATTTGCCTCTTCATCTCTTTCTTTTTGAGTTCTTTTAATCACAGAACTTTTAGAAGAAGTTGCTATAGTAGCTAATGTTTGAATGGGTGTTGTACTTGAGTTGAAACTGAACCAAAAGTGGATCTACTATCTTGCATAAACTAATATTGCTAATGAGAATTGTGTGAAGTTTTGTATGAAGGAAGTTTTCAAGTATAGGGAAAGGAGAATGATGAGATGAGATGAAGTATGGACAAAAGCTCAAGCTTGGGGATGCCCATGTCACCCCAAGAAATATCCAAGAAGTACAAGCGTCAAAGCTTGGGGATGCCCCGAGGCACCCCTTCTTCATCAACAAAAAGATCAGGTCATCTTTCAAGACACTATATTTTTATTGCTTCATATGCTATGTGTTTTTCTTGGAGAGTCTTTATTTTTGCTTTCAGTTTTTTTTTTGCTGTAATAAATGGTTGGACCCCAACATATTTCTTTTGGAGAAGACACACTCCGTTTTCATTGCCTAGAACACTCTAGTTTTCACTTTTATCGTTCAACGAGTGTTCTCTTTTTCTAGTACTGCGTTTAGCTTTTGTTTTTCGCCTTCAATTTTGTTCAAAACTTGTTAGTTCTTTGTAGCTAGGTGTGTTTATACCTCTGGTCTTTGTTGATTTTCATCTTCGGGAGTTGTTTCAAATAGGTTGATTGGTGTTGGAAAATAGTAAAATGTTTCATGCTTATGGTGATGCAAAAGGGAGCTTGTTTAGACTGTTGCTTAGACTTTATCATGTCATGCTAGATATTATTTTGATTATATGGTTAGTAGTTATTATTGTAGCATGAGTTGTCTCAAATAACTGAGAGTGCTTAATGTGCCTTTGAAAGAATCATGCGTTGTTTTATCTTATAGAAGCATAATATTGTGGTATTCTCCTTTAATGCTTTATTTGGGTTGACTTGGCGCATGCTTACACCATGTTTTGACTTTAAACCAGTCGCCTCAAGCCTCTATGATCATTTGGTTTTTGACTTGTGATATCACTTTATGCTTTGGTTACTAATGTTTTGTCGCTATGCATGATTATGGCCGTTATTGCTCTCTTAGTTGGTCGCTCCTAGTATTTTGCTAGCCTTCATCTGTACTGAGTATGAGCTCTACTCGTGCATCCAACTCCCAAAAACCAAAGTTTTTCAATGTGTCCACCATACCTACCTATTAGCAATTTGATATTCCAAGTATATTCATCATGCTTTTATCTATCTTCCAAATTAATTTTTTTTGTTATGAGAAAATTAGTTAGTAAAGCTCTCATGAACTTGATGGAACATTTACTTTCTTGCACTTAATAAACTTGACCATTGTGGCTCTTTTATGATGATTATATGCTTGCAAGTTATAAGTTGGGAGTTAGCTCAGCCATGCCGTCATGGGGCACGCTTTCAACATTGCACTTATTCCTATTTAGTTGATATCATGATCTTTTGTTTATGGATGCCTAGCTGTGTGAAAGGAGTTGGAAACTTGTAAGCTCATGGAGTTTGTATATGTGTTAGAGAAATGCATGGGTCGCTAATCTAAACCATGCATCATTCATGGTGGAAATTTACAGCATACCCATAGTGGACATTCGATGACGCATATCAAAATAAAAAGCTATACCCAATGGTAAATAAAAGAGATGTCGAGGTGTTCATTGTCTGTTTGTCTTGTCATTTTGATGTGGGACAGTTTCCGTATCATCGGGCAGGAGGTGCCCCATTGGCATTCTCAATGATACATGTATGCTTACAATGACAAGAACTTACTTGGGACCTAAGTCGATTAGCATGGTTTAAGTACTCGTATTCAAGGGACATGATATTTTCAACTTATGACTTGTCAAGCATATATCTCATATTTGCACTCACATTAACCTTAACCACTCAATATGCCAATGATAGGGGCAATGAGAGCTCAAAGCTAATAAGTACCATAATTTTTGGAAGGTTTATACAACTTGCAATCACTACTTCCCTCTGCGAAGGGCCTTTCTTTTATTTTTATGTTGAGTCTTCATCTTCTATCTTTATGCACCAATTAAGAGAGCATAGTTGTCATTCTGAGTATAATGTGCATAGTCCCAAAATTTATTATTGATTGATTCATGATTATGGTATTGCTTGTTCTCAAATTATTTGTATCTAGTTACCCTTTTGAACTTTGAAGGTGTCCTATGCATTTATGATTTGCTACACCATGAGGGACAAGCTGAATACCACTTTGCTATGTTTTCTATATGCTCAAAACAAACAAACACCTTTCAATGCATTATTACTCATGATCTTTTGTTTATGTTTCTTTTCATGTTGTAACATGGTTGCTAAGTTCTATGGTTAGAGTTATATCCCTTATGCCCATGTTTAGAGTACTTTGATCTCATCATGCAATGCTTTACTTTAATTTGATCAAGATTGTGTTTGTGCGCGTGTCACCTCAAAAATTATTGTTTTGTTATCACTTACCTACTCGAGGATGAGCAGGAGTTAAGCTTGGGGATGCTTGATACGTCACAAACGTATCTATATTTTTTGATGCTCCATGCTTGTTTTACACCAATTGCTTTGTGTTTTGTTTACACTTCATGGCATTTTTATGCATTTTCTGGAACTAACCTATTAACAAGATGCCACAGTGTCAGTTCCTGTTTTCTGCTATTTTTGTGTTTCAGAAAAGTTACACAGTAAATATTCTCGGAATTGGACGAAACAAAAGCCGAAGTTCCTATTTACCTAAAAGGAAGACAGAGTCCAGAGGAGAGACGGAGCCGGACCAGGAGGCGGACGCACCATAGGGTGGCGCAGGCCATTCTCTGGTTGCGCCACCAAGTGGTGTGGGCCCCTAGTCCACCTTCTGACATCGCCCTTCCGCCTATATATTCACTTCGTCGGGAAAACCCTAGGGGCCCAAACACTTTTCCATGAAACATACTGCAAGCCACCACCGTCGTCGACCCAAGATCGGGAGGGTCCAGAAGCTCTCCATGGCACCCTGCCGGAGAGGGGAATCATCACCGGAGGCCTTCTTCATCACCATGCCTGCCTCCGGAGTGATGCATGAGTAGTCTACCTTGGACTATGGGTCCATAGAAGTAGCTAGATGGTTGTCTTCTCCTCCATGTGCTTCATGTCTAGATTTTGTGAGCTGCCTATCATGATCAAGATCATCGTTATGTAATTCTACATGTTGTGTTTGTTGGGATCCGATGAATATTGAGTACTATGTCAAGTTGACTATTGATTTATCATGTCTATGTTAGTTATGATCTTGAATGCTCTCCGTTGCTAGTAGATACTTTGGCCAAGTAGATGCTTGTGACTCCAAGAGGGAGTATTTATGCTCGATAGTGGGTTCATGCCTCTAGTAATCTGGGAGAGTGACAATAAATTCTAAGGTTGTAGATGTGCTGTTGCTACTAGGGAGAAAACAATAATATTTTGTTCAAGGATAATTGTATTGTTTACATTACACACTTTGCTTAAGGCGATAATCTATTGCTGAAAGGAATATGCCCGAGAGGCAATAATAAAGTTGTTATTATATTATTCCGTGTTCATAATAGATGTTTATTTCTCATGCGAGAATTGTATTAATCGGAAACATTAATACTTGTGTGATTAATAAACTAAAAGGTTCCTAGTAAAGCCTCTCTTTTATACTAGCTCGTTGATTAACCGATGATCAAGGTTTCCTGATCATGAACATTGGATGTTGTTAATAACGGGGTCATATCATTAGAAGAATGATGTGATGAACACTCACACCCATAGTACGAATAGCAATACGATCAAGTCATCAAGTTCATTGCTATATCAAACTCATACGAAATAGTTCTAATCTTCAGACCATGAGATCTTGTTAATCACTAATGCCGGAAGAGTGCTTTGATGATATCAAACGTCACACCATTACAGGGTGATTATAAAGGTTGATTTGGGTATTCTGAAAGTATTAGTTGAGGCTCATGGATCAAGAGTGGAATTTGTCCAACCTGATGATGGGAAGATATTCTCTGGGCCCTTCTCGGTGATATTGAATTGGAATCGCTTGCAAGTATGTGACTAGGTCACGGGAATGCATTATCACGGAACGAGTAAAGAGACTTGCCGGGAACGAGATCGAACTAGGTATGGTTGATACCAAATGATCGGATCTCGGACAAGTAATAATATCGCAAGACAAAAGGAATTAACTATGTTCGTTATTGGTTCACACGATCACTAGTTCATCGTTGAGTAAGTGGGAGTCATCATAGATTTCTAGATCCCGCTGATGATTATTGATCGGAGAGGAGTCTCGATCATGTCCGCGTTATTCATGAACCGTAGGGTGACACACTTAAGGTTCGCCGTCGTTTTTGAGTGGATACGATACTCCGATTGAATTACAGGACAGCATGAGGGTTGTTTTAGAAAAGCACCAAAACTGTTTTGGGATATCAAAATAACTCAAGGGTGTATTTGTTAATGTTTGTTAATTGAATGAATTAACAAATATTAAAGAAATAAAAATGTTTTAGTAAATCAATAAGTATGAATTTTAATTAGCATGAATGTCATGCAAAATTAAAATGGGGGTTACCTCATGTTGATGAGGGGGTTACCACCATGAAGGGCATGAAGGCGGGGTTACCACCATGATGTGGAGGAGGACCTCCTCCTAGGGGCCGGCGCACCCCCCAAGGGGGCTGCCCCCTCTTCCCATATAAAACCCCCCTCTCCTCCAAGTTTCACACACTTTGGTTCTTCCTCTCTCCCGCAAAGTTGCTGCCCCAAATCCGTCTTAGCTTAGCGAAGCTCTGCCGGATTGTTAGTTCGAGTTTCACACACTTGAAGAAGTGAGTGTTGGAGTGTCCGGCGGATCCCTTCTTCCGCTGCCCCGCTGGACCGAGGGCGTGGAGGAGACGACGACAAGCTGTACGTGTGACTGAGTACGGGGGCGCCGCCGGTTGTGGTGCCGTGTACACGATCTCGTGATCGTCAATTGAACCACTACGTCGACTACGTCAAGTGAACGACTACGTCGACTACGTGCGTCTTCCTCAACTCTCCATCGGCAACGTTTGTGCGGGAATGTAATCCCCGCTACCGGTCTTCGAGGGTTAGTCTCCGTTGCTACCATCTCGTAGATGTTCTTGGCTAGTTTTTGTGTTCATGCATAGGAATTTTTTTGTTTTCTATGCTACGAACCCATCAGTGGTATCAAAGCCATCTCTATGCGTAGTTGGTATGCACGGTTAGAACACATGTGGATGTGGGCGTTGATGATCATGTTATTGCAATTTTTGGTATTTTGGATCATAGTGGCATAGTGGGATTGAAGCTGCCCGAGACTAACCTTACGTGACCGCGTTCACGAGACTTGTCCCACACTTGACATGCTTCAGCATATGTGGCTTTGCGGGTGCACATTTCTCCCACTATAGTTATGATTTATTTTACAAAGAGTTGTTAATAATATTTTATCACCGTTGTGGTTACATGTTCGTAGGTAAGAACGGTTCTTCCTAGAAAGCCCCAAACCACGTAAAATATGCAAGACAAATTAGAAACGTCTAACTTGTTTTTGCAGGGCATGTGATGTGATATGGTTAAATTGATTATGTTACAAATTGTATGCGATGATCCTTTTTGTAAGTTATAAACAACCGGCAGGAGCCATATGGTTGTCTTTACATTTAAATGGCCTGCGTGCCAAATATATATATCCAAGTGATATATTGTAATGGAGGAACACAAATGAAAGGGCATGTGCCCCATGTGTGGTTTTGGTAATTAATGACAATCCCTATGGACTAATGTTTGCATTGAGTTATATTTGTAGGACTTGTCCGTAGACAACGCTTGATCCATATGTTAGGTTCAAGGTTGTAAGAAGTTGAATATAAAGAAGATTATGTGATGATCAAGGTGTTATTCAAGGAGTGATCCGAAGATTGGTCATAAAGGAGTTGAGCCTATATAGAGTGTGTCTTGAGGAATAAGATTGAGTGAGCTCTCATGTGCATTCTCAAGACATCATCAATGTTGATCAAGTCAAAGCGCAAGTTCAAGATAGGCTTCTAGAAGATATCATTTGCTTGAAGCTCTGTGTCCATTTGGTGGTAATGGACATGTGAAGATATTTCTCTAGTGTCTCTCCCATAGTGATGTATGGGGGAGCAATCCGCAAGACTTCACCGAGCAAGCGCAATCAAGAAAGGTAGTCCAACTTGAGAAGATCAAGATCATCACCATCTAGCTCAAGTGGAATGCTCAAGGCAAAGGTATGTTCTTAATAGGGTTTCTTTCTTACCGGTCTCATAGTGTGGGAGACCGGGTTTAGGATCGATAGTCGTACTATCAAGAGGGGCTCTCGAGTGAGTAACTTATTCGTATCGTTCGGAGAGAGCTCAAACCTTTGCATACTTGGCATTATCTTTCTTGATTCTTATTTGGATTTTATCCATGTGAGATTCTAGAGCTTGTGGTTATTTCCATGGCAAGCTCTAGCTCATCAAAAACGGATTTCGTATGGATCTCTTATTGCGTTTTTGGTGTTTGGAGCATTTACCGGTTCCTCATGTAGAGATGCTTATTACCTCTAAATTCATAGTAAATTCTCCCTTGCTGGTTCTCCTTGTTGTTAGCTTTCCAACAAAATTGGTTTCATCTCATTCGGAGTTTCCTTGCAAAAGTTATTTGGTTTTTGGGATGTCCATTTCGGCCCCTGGTCCGGCCAGGCCGGGCTCCACGCCGGACCATCCGGCGGCGGACCGGGCCTGTCCGGCAGAGCCACCAAACTGCTATTCTGAACCGCCGTTCGGCGGGTCGCCGAATCCACCCAACGGGCCGCCGGACACCCGGCGAACAGTCCGGTCCCGCCGGACTCACCGCCGGAGCGTCCGGCCCAGAGGCTGGCGCCGCCGGACTTTCGGCCGAACTGGCCGGTGGGCTGCTTCCAACGGCCATATTTTTTCCCACCTATAAATACCCATCTTCCTCCTTGAACCATTAACGTTTTTGGGCTTCTCTCTCCTCCATTGTTGACCTTCAAAGCTTGCCCTCCCTCCTCCATTCCCTCCATGTTTCTTGCATCTTTTTAAGGGAAAAGAGAGAGGAGATCTAGATCTACATTTCCACCAATCACTTTCTCCTCTAAGTGAGGGGAACCTATTGGATCTAGATCTTGGAGTTCTTTGTGGATTTCCTCCTTGTTCTTCCTCTCATATCCCTCCATATCATTTGTTGCTTTGGTGGGATTTGGGAGAGAAGGATTTGAGCACTTCGTGTGTTCTTGCCATTGCATTTGGTGCATCGGTTTGAGTTCTCCTCGGAGATTCGGTGGTGAAAGCAAGAAGCTTATTTCCTCTTGGGTTCTTGGAACCCTAGACAGCTCAGTGGATTTCTTGGGGACCTCCAATTAAGTTGTGGAGATCTTCCCAAGCTTTGTGGTGCCTCCGTGGCGATTATTGGGAGCCTCCAATTGAGTTGTGGAGTGTGCCCCAATCTTAGTGGCTTTGTGGATTTGGGAGCCTCCAATTAAGTTGTGGAGTAGCCCCAAGCTTTGTGCGGGTTCGGTGACCGCCCTCAAGGGTCCCATAGTGGATCGGGTCTTCCATCTTGGTGGGAGGGCTCGAGGAGATTACGGTGAGCCTCCGTGGCGTTTGGGGAGCCTTGTGCCTCCACACCGATCCAACGGAGATTAGCACCCGCAAGGGTGTGAACTTCGGGATACATCGTTGTCTCCACGTGCCTCGGTTATTTCTATACCCGAGCTTCTTTACTTATGCAATTTACTTTGTGATAGCCTTCGTGCTTGAAGTTATATATATCTTGCTTTCACATAGTTGCTTATATTGTTTAGCATAAGTTGTTGGTGCACATAGGTGAACCTAGTTTATTTAGGTTTTGTATGCTTGGCAAATTAAACGTTAGTTTTATTCCGCATTTGTCAAGCCGCTCGTAAAAGTTTTAAATCGCCTATTTACCCCCCTCCCCCTCTAGGCGACATCCGTGTCCTTTCAACAACCAAGGTGGCGCGCCATGGACCTTGGTGCTACACCGGTGGAATGATGGAGATCATGCCATGACGCACAAGATGGAGATCGAATGTGTGAAGGACCATATCATATCACATTATATATGCATGTGATGTTTATCCTTTTATGCATCTTATTCTGCTTAGATTTGATCGCGCGGTAGCATTATAAGATGATCCCTCTCACATAAATATCAAGATAAAATGTGTTCTCCCATAACATGCACCGTCAAGAAAGTTTGTCGTTTTGAGACACCTCGTGATGATCGGGTGTGATAGACTCTACGTTCACATACGACGGGTATAAGATAGTTTTACACACGCAAATGTTATGGTTCTACTTGGCGAGCCTAGCATATACAGACATGGCCTCGGAACACGAACCGAAAGGTTAATCATGAGTCATATGGTTGATATGATGAACATGGTGATGTTTTCCTTTGAAACTATGCCGTTGCACATGATGATCGGTTGTGGTATAGTGGATTTGGTTCGTGTAGTCACTTAAGAAAACTAGGAGGGATGTTGTTTTTAAGTGAGAGTTCACGTAGAATTTGATTTAACCTGAACTCATTCTATTATGAACTTAGTCTAAAATAACTTTTCAAATAATTTGTAGATCATGGCACCACCTGCTCTAAATTTCAATGCGTTCATGGAGAAAGAAAAACTAGCCACCAACGGTTGCAACTTCACCAACTGGGCACTTAACTTGAGGATCCTCCTCAATGCCTCTCAAAAGGGCTATGTGCTTGAGACACCGCTAGGTAACCCGCCTGCAGAAGATGCTCCCGATGAAGAGAAAAATGTTTTTCTGACTCGTAAGGAGGACCACAGTTTAGTTCATTGCGGCATACTGTATGGACTTGAGCTGGAGCTACGAAAATGTTTCAAGAACAGCAACACTTATGATACAATGGGAGAGTTGAAACTGATTTTCGACTCCCATACGGCCGTAGAGAGTTATGATGCTTTAGATAAGTTCTTTAGCTGCATGATGAAAGAGAACATCTCTGTTAGTGAGCACGTACTCAAAATATCTGGGTATGCCAATAAGCTCATCTCTTTGGGAATAATGATTCCCAATGAGTTGGGAATACATCGGGTTCTCCAATCTCTCCCACCTAGCTTCAAGAGCTTTGTGATGAACTACAACATGCAGGGCATGAAGAAGTCTCTCCCCAAGCTTCTCTCAATGCTTAAGACTGCATAAGTGGAGATCAAAAAGGAACATCAAGTGTTGATGGTCAATAAGAGCACTAATTTCAAGAAAGGTAGAAAAGATAATAAGTCCAAGGGTAGAAATAAGAGGGATGACAAATCTGTTACCGGTTCTGAGAAAAAACCCAAGGCTGGTCCTAAACCTGAAACTAAGTGCTTTTACTGCAAGGAAACGGGGCACTGGAAGCGCAACTGCCCAAAGTATCTGGCGGATAAGAAGAACGGGAAGATTAACAAAGGTATATATGATATACATGTTATTGATGTGTACCTTACTAGTAGTCGCAATAGCGCCTGGGTATTTGATACTGGGTCGGTTGCTCACATATGTAACTCAAAACAGGGGCTAAAGAATAAGCGGCAACTTGCGAAGGATGAGGTCACGATGTGCGTCGGCAATGGATCAAAAGTTGATGTGATCGCCGTCGGGACGCTGCCTCTACATTTACCATCTGGATTAGTTTTAAACCTGAATAAATGTTATTTGGTGCCTGCGTTGAGCATGAACATTATTTCCGGATCTTGTTTAGTGCGAGACAATTATTCATTCCAGTCTGAGAACAATGGTTGTTCGATTTATATGAATAATATCTTTTATGGACATGCACCTGAGAAGAAAGGTTTATTTCTTTTGAATCTTGATAGTAATGAAACACATATTCATAATGTGAATGCCAAAAGAATTAAGTTAAATGATGATATAGCTGCATACATGTGGCACTGCCGTTTAGGTCATATTGGTGTTAAACGCATGAAGAAGCTTCATTCGGATGGACTTCTGGAATCACTTGATTATGAATCATTTGAGACATGCGAGCCATGTCTTATGGGCAAGATGACTAGAACGCCATTTTTTGGTTCAATGGAACGGGCGACAGACTTACTGGAAATCATACATACTGATATATGTGGACCTATGAGTGTGCCGGCGCGTGGTGGATATCGTTATTTTGTTACTTTCACTGATGACTTAAGTAGATGGGATTTCTATTTTTGTGCCCTCGGGTCCTTAGTTGTGCTCAGTTTTCCCCAGCCGCTTAGTTTTTCCTCAGTTTTGCCCAAGCGCTTGTCTGAAACCCTCACAAGGAGCTCGGACGGGAGGAATCCCGTTTAGTTGACTGTTTGTTGGTGCTGGCAAGTGGGGCTGCTGTTGGTGCCCCGCAGTGGACACGTCTCCACTTATCCAGATCATCGTGGGACCCACAACTTGTCCACGTTAGCGCGCCAGACCCACAGCTTATCCAGGTGACCATTGCAAAATGGGAGCCCGAGCCAGCCCCGCGCCCGTGCCCGTGCCATTACTTCCCCTTTCTTTCCCCGCGCCCCATTGTTCTTCTTCTCCGCCAGCGGTAGCCCTTCTCCGGCAGGCGGGTGATGTCTAGTTTCTCTTCGACCTCCCGTTCTTCATGGCCACAGTATGGACCTGTGCCTTTGACAAGATGCCCTGACTGCCCACTCTAGGAGCCTCTAAAGTGGTCGATCTGTAAGACGGATGACAATGGCAACCGTGGACGTGAGTTCCTTGCATGCGAGAGCTTGCCATATAGAGAGGGGGATAAGGTTAGATCTCGCTCCAATTGCTCTATTTTCTCTTGATTTTCTTGTTATTCCCTCGAATTTGGGATTTAGGGTTCACGTTGTTGTTTTCAGATCCTGAAGAAATGCAGGTATTTCGAGTGGATCGATGTGTACGTTCAGAGGCTTAAATTGCAGGAATCAATTGGCGCTATTGGGGAGCGCAATTTGGGAGGGGGGGGACTTGCTGTAGAGAATGTGGCGGAGAGAGGAGCCATTCCTATTATGCCTAATGCTCCCAATGCAGAACTGGTGGAAGTGAAGGGAGAACTGAAGAAAATGAACAAGCAGTTAAAGCAGCTGATCGAGTTGAAGAAGCAAGCTAATCTGATGGCTAGTTGTTTTTTTTGTTGTATAATTGCAATCGGATTCTTATCATTGCTCATCAAGCGCTAGAAGTTGTTACAAGGGATCCCTTGTTACAAATCTATTAGTCAGTTACATGTACTTGTAGTTGTTTTCAAAGTTAGTGTGTGCATTCACCGAAATGACCAAAAAAATTAAGTGTTAGAGAATAAGATAGTTGATAATTGTTAGAGGGGTGACAAATAATGCATTCACCAAAATCCCACAAATATGTATGTCTCATGTTTATACCAAAATTATACCACTTTTGGAATGTTTCAAATAACCAAAACTATATCGCAAATTATATCCCCTAAAAGAAAAGGAATGCTAAAGAAAGTTGATAATTGTTAGAGGGGTGATAAATAATCCATTCACCGAAATCCCCCAAATATGCCAAATATGTATGTCTCATGTTTCTACTAAAATTATTCCACTTTTGGGCCGTTTCAAATTGCCAAAAATATATTCCCTAAAAAAAGGAATGCTAAAGATAGTTGATAATTGTTAGAGGGGTGATAAATAATCCATTCACCGAAATCCCCCAAATATGCCAAATATGTATGTCTCATGTTTCTACCAAAAATTATACCACTTTTGGGCCATTTCAAATTACCAAAACTATATTCCCTAAAAGAAAAGGAATGCTAAAGATAGTTGATAATTGTTAGAGGGGTGATAAATAATTCATTCACCGAAATCCCCCAAATATGCCAAATATGTATGTCTCATGTTTCTACCAAAATTATACCACTTTTGGGCTATTTCAAATTACCAAAACTATATTCCCTAAAAGAAAAGGAATGCTAAAGATAGTTGATAATTGTTAGAGGGGTGATAAATAATCCATTCACCAAAATCCGCAAATATGTATGTCTCTTGTTTACACCAAAATTATACCACTTTTTAGTTTAACATTTTTAAATCATGGAAATAATGCATAAATAGAGGGAATATAGTTACGTGGCAAAATAATCCATAAATGCATGTCTCTTGTCACACGGATCGACTCCACCAACCATTGATCCACCGACAGGGAGAGAGAGAGGGGTGGCCACGAAGAGAGAGAGAGGGGTGGCCACGAAGAGACGGATAGGGGTATACTGCCCGTTAGATCAGTGGATCAACGGTTGGTGGAGTCGATCCGTGTGACAACGGCTCAACCAATCAGGATAAGTTTGGGCTTCTATGAGCATTTGTGAGAGTACTTGAGGGCAAAACTGAGTAGTACTAAGAAACCAAGGGCACTTAAATAGTAAATAGACTAAGGAATTCAAACAAAAGAAATACAAAATGAAAAATGCGTGTTTTGTACAATAGAATTCATATTGGGCTACATCAAATTATTTGCAATTCAAATATACATGAGTGTGACAATTATGGCCTCATTTAGACAAATTATGTTTTGGGGAAGATGTTTTGCAAAGGGGTTTGAGTAGAAAACCATGCATCTTCATAGCTACTAGTGATTCTGAGAAGTGGCAATTTGTGGTAAAACATGATTTATCTATGTTTGTTCAAGGTGGCAGGTTGCGTAGGAAGACTCCATGAGTAGGTGCCACTATGTTTTTATTTTTTTGGATTTTTTTGCACATGAAATTACTCAATTAGCTATGTTAATCTCATTTGTTGACTCTCTGTTGACCAGCTACTTGAGGGTAGAACTGAGTATATTGCACTTGCCAGTCTAAGTACTCGAGGGGAAAAATGAGTACAGATAAATTTTTTGTATAAGGCCCGAGGTTAGAACTGAGTACACCAAACGTCGAAGGGTTAGCCTCGTGTCGCGGTGCACGCTGCAGCCGTCTTTATAGCGGACGCGTGTTGCGGTACACCAAACGCCACCTTTGTCTTTATAGAGCCCCTCTTTCTCTCCCTCGACGCTCGCCCACTCTCTCATTCTCACTGCAACTGCCTCTCCTGTCCCATCATCTTCTCCACTTCGCGTCGAAAAAACCCCGAAGAAAAAACCCCAGCGATGGAGAAGAATGACATGCCCATTGTCGGTGCTTCCGACGTAGCCGCCGGCGCATCAGGTGCCGGCACATCAGCCGCCGGCGCATCAGGCGCCTGCACATCGGCCGCCGGCGCATCGGCCGCCGCCCCCGTCCAGGACCCCGTCGCTGCTTCCGACGTAGCCGCCGACACATCGGCCGCTGGCGCATCGGCCGCCGGCGTATCGGTCGCCGCCCCCGTCCAGGCCCCCGTCGCTGCTTCCGACGTAGCCGCCGGCGCATCAGCCGCCGGAGCATCGGCCGCTGGCCCCGTCCAGGCCCCCGTCCAGTTCCCCGTCGATTGGGACCCGTACGAACAAGAGCCGTACGTTGCCCCGGAGAACCCCTACGACACCAGCATCGTCGACGACGAGGAGGTAACCCTTTGTTCCCTTGTTCTTATTCTATTTCAATCCTTTTTGTGTTAGATCTTGCGTTATTAGGGTTCGTCTGTTCCTAGTTCTATCATTTTGTGTTAGATCTTGCGTTAATAGGGTTCGTCTGTTCCTAGTTCAATCCTTTTGTGTTAGATCTTGCGTTAATAGGGTTCGTCTGTTCCTAGTTCTAGATCTTGCGTGTTAGATCTTGCTTTATTAGGGCTCGTCTGTTCCTAGTTCTAGATCTTGTGTTATTAGTGTTTGTGATTTGCTTTTGTTTAAGATTTGGTTAACTTATGTGAGTAATCAATCCCATCCGGTTAATTTGTGCCGATGATGATGAATATTTGGGCACAAATTGATTCAGGGTTCGGTCTGTGAACAATTGGTGTGTACAAATTTGTTGTGCATGATCTTTGGTTCACTTACCCAAATTCTGGATATAAGTGTGTCCAATGTAACTGAGGCTACCTCTTTTTTTCGTGCCCATATTATCATGCATGATCTTTTGTTCACTCTCTGTTCCATCATCGCTGCAATTGACTCCGTGTTTTTTGATCTTTGGTGCTACATGACAGGTGCAGAGCAGCGACGTCGACAACAACGACGAGTCCTTCCACACCAAGACTCGTCACGTCCTCAGGAGGCTGCAGTCTGGCCATTACGATTGCCACTTTGCTGGAGGTGTTTACAGGTGCCCCTTCTGCAACAGGAGGCTCCGCGCCACCAACTTCAACTGCATGGTGAACCATGCTGAATCCATTGGCAGAGGCGGCGCTAGAGTTGGAACGACCGTGAACGTGTATGCGTTCATGGCCAAACACAAAGCACTTGGGATTCACCTGCGCAGCCTCCAAGCTTAATTCCATGTAAAATGTAGGAGTAGCTTATGTTGGATCTCGGTAGTACTGTTGGATTTATCGTGATCCCATATATCTATGCTATGTTGGCTGCTGTATGTAGCTTATCGTATATTTTCTCTGGATTTGTGCCCTAGATTTCCTACTCCCTCCGATCCATATTACTCTTTGCTAGTGTGGTTGTATCTAAACACATTTTAGTGGTAGATACATCCGTATTAGTGAAGAGTAATATGGATCGGAGGGAGTACCTGATTGGGTAAAAATGAAGGCATAAAGAAATGAATGGCGTTAAAAAACAGAAGGAGAAGCTGCTCTAGATTTGCTACCAATTTGGGCAATTAAGAATGAATGAGATCGAGCGAGAGAGAGGAAAAAGGTGCATTGAAAACTGCTAATCTGGGTGAAAGAGACCGAAACCACTCGTGCCCACGTCCCAGACCCACACGGCTCCACACGCTACGGCCCCAGCTCCGCTCGTATGACCAAACACGGTCTCGTCCTATCCCACGCGGTCCCTCTCTACCAGCCCCACACGACGCGGACCCACACGGCGTGGCCCCACTCATCAGCACGGAACCGTCAACTAAATGGGAATCCTCCCGTCCGAGCTCCTTCTGAGGGTTTTAGACAAGGGCTTGGGGAAAACTGAGGAAAAACTAAGCGGCTGGGGAAAACTGAGTACAACTAAGGACCTGAGCACACGAAAATAGAAATCCCTAAGTAGATATGGGTATATTTACTTAATGAAACACAAGTCTGAAACGTTTGAAAAGTTCAAAGAATTTCAGAGTGAAGTAGAAAATCATCGTAACTGAAAGAATAAATTTCTATGATCTGATCATGGAGGAGAATATCTAAGTTACGAGTTTGGCACACATATGAGAGAATGTGGAATAATTTCACAACTCACTCCCGCTGGAACGCCACAACAAAATGGTGTATCCGAACGTCGTAACCGCACCTTATTGGATATGGTTCGGTCTATGATGTCTCTTACCGATCTGCCACTATCTTTTTGGGGTTATGCGCTAGAAACAGCCGATTTCACTTTAAATAGGGCTCCATCTAAATCCGTTGAAATGACACAGTATGAATTATGGTTTGGAAACAAACCTAAGCTGTCATTTCTAAAAGTTTGGGGATGCGATGTTTATGTGAAGAAACTTCAGCCTGATAAACTCGAACCCAAAGCAGAAAAATGCGTCTTCATAGGATATCCTAAAGAAACAATTGGGTACACCTTCTATCACAGATCCGAAGGCAAAGTGTTTGTTGCTAAGAACATATCCTTTTTGGAGAAAGAGTTTCTCTCGAAAGGTGTGAATAGTAGGAAGGTAGAACTCGATGAGGTTATTGAACCTCCTCTTCATGAATTGGCGAGTGGCGCAGCGCCGGAAACTGTTCTGGTGGTGACTTCACCAAATAAAGTGGGAGCTAATAATGAAGATCATGAAACTCCAAAAGAGGATGCTACCGAACCTCGCAGGTCGACAAGAACACGCGCCGCTCCTAAATGGTACGGTGATCTTGTCGTAAATGCCATTATTGAGAACGATGACCCTGCAACGTATGATGAAGCGATGATGAGCCTAGATTCCAACAAATGGCATGAAGCCATGAAATCCGAAATGGAATCCATGTGTGAAAACCAAGTATGGACTTTGGTGGAACTTCCCAATGACCTAAAGGCCGTTGAGAATAAATGGATTTTCAAGAAGAAAACAGACGCTGATGGTAATGTGACCGTCTATAAAGTACGACTTGTCGCAAAAGGTTTCCGACAAATTCAAGGAGTTGACTACGATGAGACTTTCTCACCCGTAGCGATGCTAAAGTCTGTTAGGATTATGTTAGCAATTGCTGCATTTTTTGATTATGAAATTTGGCAGATGGATGTGAAAACCGCGTTCCTTAATGGTAACATTGAGGAAGAGTTGTACATGGTACAGCCCAAGGGTTTTGTTGATCCTAAGGATGCTGACAAGGTATGCAAACTTCAGCGATCCATTTATGGACTGAAGCAAGCGTCCCGAAGTTAGAATCTCCGTTTTGACAAAGTTATCAAAGGGTTTGGATTTGTCAAAACTTATGGAGAAACTTGTATTTACAAGAAAGTGAGTGGGAGCTCTGTAGCTTTTCTAATATTATATGTGGATGACATATTGCTGATTGGAAATGATACAGAACTTTTGAAGAGCGTAAAAGATTACTTAAACAGTAAGTTTTCAATAAAAGACCTTGGTGAAGCTGCGTATATTTTAGGCATCAAAATCTATAGAGATAGATCAAGATGCTTAATTGGGCTATCACAAAGTACATACCTTGACAAGATTCTAAAGAAGTTTAGAATGGAAGAAAGTAAGAAAGGGTTCTTACCTATGTTGCAAGGAAAGATATTGAGTAAGACTCAAGGTCCGGCTACAGCTGAAGATAGAGAAAAGATGAATAAGATTCCCTATGCCTCTGCCATAGGATCTATCATGTATGCCATGTTGTGTACAGGACCGGATGTGGCACATGCTATTAGTTTGACTAGTAGGTACCAATCTGATCCAGGTTTGGAACACTGGACGGCGGTCAAGAATATCCTTAAGAACTTACAAAGGACTAAGGATATGTTTCTCGTATATGGCGGTGAAGAAGAGCTCGTCGCAAGTTGTTACGTCGATGCTAGCTTCGACACTGATCCGGATGACTCTAAGTCTCAATCCGGGTACGTATTTGTTATGAATGGAGGAGCAGTAAGCTGGAGGAGTTCCAAGCAAAGTGTGGTGGCGAGATCAACTACAGAGGCGGAATACATTGCTGCTTTAGAAGCGGTGGAGGAAGCAGTTTGGATGAAGGAGTTCATATCCGAACTGGGTGTGGTTCCGAGTGCATTGGATCCAATGGTTATCTATTGTGACAACAATGGTGCCATAGCCAATACTCAGGAGCCAAGGTCTCACAAGAAATTCAAGCATGTGAAGCGCCGATTTCACTCCATCCGTGAACATGTGATGGATGGTGATGTAAAGATTTGCAAAGTACACACGGATCTGAATGTGGCAGACCCGTTGACTAAAGCTCTCCCCAAGGCAAAACATGATCAGCACCAGAACTCAATGGGTGTTAGATTCATCACTATGTAATCTAGATTATTGACTCTAGTGCAAGTGGGAGACTGAAAGGAATATGCTTGAGAGGCAATAATTAAGTTGTTATTATATTATTCCGTGTTCATAATAGAAGTTTATTTCTCATGCTAGAATTGTATTAATCGGAAACATTAATACTTGTGTGATTAATAAACTAAAAGGTTCCTAGTAAAGCCTCTCTTTTATACTAGCTTGTTGATTAATCGATGATCAAGGTTTCCTGATCATGAACATTGGATGTTGTTAATAACGGGGTCATATCATTAGAAGAATGATGTGATGAACACTCACACCCATAGTACGAATAGCAATACGATCAAGTCATCAAGTTCATTGCTATATCAAACTCATATGAAATAGTTCTAATCCTCAGACAATGAGATCATGTTAATCACTAATGTTGGAAGAGTGCTTTGATGATATCAAACATCACACCGTTACAGGGTGATTATAAAGGTTGATTTGGGTATTCTGAAAGTATTAGTTGAGGCTCATGGATCAAGAGTGGAATTTGTCCGACCCGATGACGGGAAGATATTCTCTGGGCCCTTCTCGGTGATATTGCATTGGAATCGCTTGCAAGCATGTGACTAGGTCACGGGAATGCATTATCACGGAACGAGTAAAGAGACTTGTCGGGAACAAGATCGAAGTAGGTATGGTTGATACCAAATGATTGGATCTCGGACAAGTAATAATATCGTGAGACAAAAGGAATTAACTATGTTCGTTATTGGTTCACACGATCACTAGTTCATCGTTGAGTAAGTGGGAGTCATCATGGATTTCCAGATCCCGCTGATGATTATTGATCGGAGAGGAGTCTCAATCATGTCCGTGTTATTCACGAACCGTAGGGTGACACACTTAAGGTTCGCCGTCGTTTTTTAGTGGATACAATACTTCGATTGAATTACAGGACAGCATGAGGGTTGTTTCAGAAAAGTACCGAAACTGTTTCGGGATATCGAAATAACTCAAGGGTGTATTTGTTAATGTTTGTTAATTGAATGAATTAACAAATATTAAAGAAATAAAAATGTTTTATGAAATCAATAAGTGTGAATTTTAATTAGCATGAATGTCATGCAATATTAAAATGGGGGTTACCTCATGTTGATGAGGGGGTTACCACCATGAAGGGCATGAAGGGGGGGTTACCACCATGATGAGGAGGAGGACCTCCTCCTAGGGGCCGGCGCACCCCCAAGGGGGCTGCCCCCTCCTCCCCTATAAACCCCCCCTCTCCTCCAAGTTTCACACACTTTGGTTCTTCCTCTCCCCCGCAAAGTTGCTGCCCCAAATCCGTCTTAGCTTAGCGAAGCTCTGCTGGATTGTTAGTTCGAGTTTCACACACTTGGAGAAGTGAGTGTTGGAGTGTCCGGTGGATCCCTTCTTCCACTACCCCGCTGGACCGAGGGCGTGGAGGAGACGACGACAAGCCGTACGTGTGACCGAGTACGGGGGTGCCGCCGGTTGTGGCGCCGTGTACACAATCTCGTGATTGTCAAGTGAACCACTACGTCGACTACGTCAAGTGAACGACTATGTCAACTATGTGCGTCTTCCTCGACTCTCCATCGGCAACATTTGTGCGAGAACATAATCCCCGCTACCGGTCTTCGAGGGTTAGTCTCCGTTGCTACCATCTCGTAGATGTTCTTCGCTAGTTTTTGTGTTCATGCGTAGGATTTTTTTTGGTTTCTATGCTACGAACCCATCAGTTGCTTGCAACTTAATACCCAAGGGTTGTTCGGATGATATCCTGTGGGTGGATTATTAGTGATAGATGCAGTTGGATTACGGTCGATGTATTATGTTGTGAATCTCATAGTGATCTTCATGACATGTACATGCATTGTTATGCATTCTTTATTTTGTCAATTGCCCAACTGTAATTTGTTTACCCATCATGTTATTTATCTTTATGGAGAGAGACCTCTAGTGAACTATGGACCCCGGTCCATTCTTTACATATATATTACCATCTACTGCAAGCACCGTTTACTTTCCGCAAGCATTATTTACTTACTGCAAACAAACATCTTTTTCCACACGATATGTTTAATCCTTTGTTTTCAGCAAACCAGTGAGATTGACAACCTCACTGCAAGTTGGGGCAAAGTATCTTGGTTGTGTTGTGTGCTGGTTCCACGTTGCTGCTGGCGCTGGTAGTTTGCCCTGCCAAATGCCAGTTAGCAACAACCTACAGAAGTGGTTTCTTTCTCCTACTGGTCGATTAAACTTTGGTTTCATAACTAAGGGAAAACTTACTGCTGTGCTCATCACACCTTCCTCTTGGGGTTCCCAACTGGTCCGTCAACACCACACCATCACACAATGAAGCAGATTATTGGCATAACTCTCGTGAGATAGAATAATTCCATCATGCACCTTTTTAACCTCAATGCCAAGGAAATAATGTAGATCTCCCAGATCTTTCAGAGAAAAATCAAGTCCAAGATCATGAAGGAGAGCATTGACAGCCTTCTCTGATGAACAATCAACAACAATGTCATCCACATAGATAAGCATAAAAATGGTTACTCCACCTTTGTTGTAGAAGAACAGAGAAGTATTGATACGTCTCAAACATATCTATAATTTTTTATGCTCCATGCTTGTTTATACACCATTTGCTTTGTGTTTTGTTACACTTCGTGGCGTTTTTATGCATTTTCCGGAACTAACCTATTAACGAGACACCACAGTGCCAGTTCCCTATTTCTGCTGTTTTTGTGTTTCAAAAAAGCTACACAGGAAATATTCTCGGAATTGGACGAAACAAAAGCCAAAGTTCATATTTTTCCTGAAGCGTCACGGAGTCCAAAGCAGAGACGGAGGGGCACCAGAGGGCGGCCGCACCACCCCATGGCGTGGGCCACCCCCTGGCCGCGCCATGGCATGGTCTGGGCCCCTGGCCCACTCCCTGACGCCGCCCTTTCGCCTATATATTCCCCTCGACGGGAAAACCTAAAGTACCCGATCAATTTTCCATGAAACCTATTGTAAGCCGCCACCATTGTCGATGCGAGATCAGGAGGGCCTAGAAGCTCTTCCCGGCACCCTGCCGGAGAGGTGAATCACCGTTGGAGGCCTTCTTCATCACCATGGCTGCCTTCGGAGTGATGTTTGAGTAGTCTACCTTGGACTATAGGTCCATAGCAGTAGCTAGATGGTTGTCATCTCCTCCATGTGCTTCATGTTTAGATCTTGTGAGCTGCCTATCATGATCAAGATCATCATTGTGTAATTCTACATGTTGTTTTTGTTGGGATCCGATGAATATTGGTACTATGTCAAGTTGAATTGTTGATTTATTATCTTTATGTTATCTCTATGTTGTTTATGATCTTGCATGCTCTCCGTTGCTAGTAGATATCTTGGCCGAGTAGATGCTAGTGACTCCAAGAGGGAGTATTTATGCTCGATAGTGGGTTCATGCCTCTAGTAATCTAGGGGAGTGATAGAAACCTCTAAGGTTGTATATGTGTTGTTGCTACTAGGGACAAAACAACAATCTTGTGTTCAAGGACATTTGTATTGTTTACATTACACACTTTGCTTAAGGCAATAATCTGTTGCTTGTAGCTTAATACCCAATGGTTGCTCGGATCACATCCGGAGGGTGGATTATTAGTCATAGATGCAGTTGGATTACGGTCTATGTATTATGTTGTAATGCCCAAGTGAATCTCATAGTGATCCTCATGACATTTGTACGCTTGCTTTATTCTATCAATTGCCCAACTGTAATTTGTTTACCCAGCATGTTATTTATCTTATGGAGAGACACCACTAGTGAACTGTGGACCCCGATCCATTCTTTTATATTGCTATTACCATTTACCTTTTACTTGTTTTATTTACATTCTTGCAAGCTACTATCTTTTACCACTCGATACGCTTAATCCTTTATTTACAGCAAACCGGTGAGATTGACAACCTCACTGTAAGTTGGGACAAAGTACTTGGTTGTGTTGTGTGCAGGTTCCACGTTGCTGCTGGTGCAAAGCTACGCCCTGGACGAGGCGCCATACAAATCGTCCGGAGCTATCGTGAAGCTAGCGTGCATCAACCTTCTGAAGTTTGGTTCTTTCTCCTACTGGTTCGATAAACCTTGGTTTCATACTGAGGGAAGACTTGCTGTTGTGCTCATCACACCTTCTCTTGGGGTTTCCAACTGGGCGGTCATCTACAAAACTTCTACATCAACACCGCACCACCAATAAGTTTTCTGGCGCCGTTGCCGGGGAGAAAGAAGATTTCTGCAAGGGGAGCCTCTCGCTTCCAATCTTTTACTTTGTCGTTGTTTTGCTTTATTTTATTTTTGCTTGCATCTTTTTATCAAAAATACAAAAAAAATTAGTTCCTATTTCAAGTTGCTGTTTATGTCTAGCTTAGTTGTTGTTACTATGTCGCCCGGGGAAATGATCTTCACTTTCAAACAAAAGGGTGAAGAGAGTTTCAAAGAAGCTTCGTCTAGAATTTATGATTGCCATGGAAAAACTGAACCAAAAATGACTTTGAGCTCGCTTCTCAGTAGCTTTTAATTTGGTCTTGCTCTTCATTATAGATATGCTTTGGATGCTACAGCGGGAGGAGATTTCCTTCATTGTGATGGAGATCAAGCTTCCAATATTATAAAAAAGTTGATTGCAGTTTATAGCTTACCAAGTGATGTGAGCATTTTTGCTAGACTTAATACTCTTGGGACTCAAACTGCTTGTTTAAAAGATTGTTATGGTACGTTGCGTGAGCATCATGATTATGTGCCAATAAATTCCGAGCCCTCAAGTTGGTTCCCTACGGTAAAAATCACTATCAATGGTGAAACTTTTCATGCTCGTTCTGATATTATGTCTGAATTTTGCCTTATGCCTAAGGATGTTTATGAATCTTTGAATCTTTGGAAACTTTCTGAGGGAGGAGAAGAAATATCTCTTACCAATAATTCTACATTATTTCCCATTGGAATAGTTGAAGGAGTGTTTACAAAAATCCTAGGGAAAATGGTATTTACTGATTATCTTGTTATTGAATGTGTAGGAAAAGGGCAAGTCACACTTGGAAGATCACTGCTAAAACTTATGGGTGCAGTAATAGATGTGGGAAAAGGCACCATGAGGTTCACTTCCCCAACAGGTAATCAACATGTCTTTCCTAGAAGTAAGAGCAAAGGTAAGAGATGAAGACGTAAGGCATCCGGTGATCTTGATGCTTTATCACTTGATATTGCTTGATTTCCAGTTTCTGTGCCTAGCTCAAAGGCGTTAAAGAAAAGCACTCTTGAGAGATAACCCAATGTTTTATTTTCAGTACTTTTTCTTTTTGTTGAGTCTTGGAAGTTATTACTACTGTAATTACCTCGTCTTATCATTTTTATTTCGTTTTTGTGCCAAGAAGAACCTCTAATGGGAGGAAAGTAAGATTTGGGGAAGTTGCTGTTCTGAAACAGATTTCTGCGCTGCACCGTAAAAATTCGTGAAAATTCTCAGAATATCTTTTTGATCTGAGATTTCTTGTGCGCATGCACCAGGTTATTTCCAAATTTTCATTAGTTTTGCACTTTTCAATTTGAGCAACAGAAGGTCCTCAAAAAAATCAATCTTTGTCAGCTATTCTGTTTTGACAGATTCTGCCACTATTTGTGTTTGCCTCTCGATCGCTTTCTTTTTGAGTTCTTTTGATCACGGAACTTTTGAGGAAGTTGATACAGTAGCTTATGCTTTAATGGATGGTATATTTGAGTTTGAAACTGAACCAAAATAGTAGATTTACTATCATGCTTGCACTAATGTTGCTAATAGAATTGTGTGAAGTTTTGTATGAAGGAAGTTTTCAAGTGTAGGGAAAGGAGAGTGATGAGATGAGATGAAGTATGGACAAAAGCTCAAGCTTGGGGATGCCCATGTCACCCCAAGAAATATCCAAGAGGTACAAGCTTCAAAGCTTGGGGATGCCCCCGAGCACCCCTTCTTCATCGGCAAAAAAATCAGGTCAGCTTTCAAGACACTATATTTTTATTACTTCATGTACTACATGTTTTTCTTGGAGCGTCTTTACTTTCGCTTTCAGTTTTCTTTTGTTTTGTTTTCTACAATAAATGGTTGGACCTCAACAAATTTCTTTTGGAGAAGACACACTCTGTTTTTCATTGCCAAGAACACTCTAGTTTTCACTCTTACCGTTCAACGAGTGTTCTCTTTTTCTAGAACTGCGTTTAGCTTTTGTTTTTTTGCCTTGATTTTTATTCAGATCTTGTTATATCTTTGTATCAAGGTGTATTTAGACCACTGGTCTACGTTGTGGTTTCAAAAAGATTGAATGGTGTTGGAAAAGAGAAAAAAAAAGTTTCATGCCTATAGTGGTACAAATGGGAGCTTGTTTAGACTGTGGCTTAGACTTCTGCATGTCATGCTTGATGTTATTTTGATAGTATGCTTAGTAGTTTTTGCTGTAGCATGATTTGTCTCAAATGATTGAGATTGCTTAATGTGCCTTTGAAAGAATCATGCGTTGTTTTTGTTATATGGGAGCATATTATTGTGGTTTTCTCCGTTGATGCTTTATTTGGGTTGACTTGGCGCATGCTTACAATATGTTTGACTCTAACAAGTCACCATAAGCCTCTATGATCATTTGGTTTTTGACTTGTGATACCACTTTATGCTTCGGTTAATGATGTTTTGCCGCTATGCATGATTATAGCCGTTATTGCTCTCTTAGTTGGTCGCTCCCAGTCTTTTGCTAGCCTTCATTTTGTACTGAGAGGGAATACTTCTCGTGCATCCAACTCCCAAAAACCAAGTTTCCCACAGAGTCTACTATAAATTCCTATGCATGGTATTTGCAAGCCATTCCAAGTAAATTTTCATGTGCTACCTTTCAAAAAACCTTCAAAATACTTCTCATTTTGTGACACTGTTTTTAGCTCATGGGTACGTAGTGGTTGGATTTTCTATCTTTCATATTGTTTTATTCCAAATAAGAAAAGAAAAAGAAAAAAAGAAAAGAAAAAAGGCACTCCTCCATGGTATGTGAAAGTTGGTGGGCACCCGATGGAATCGGTTAGCCATGCTTTGTGAAAGGAAAAGTGGGGAGGAGTGCCAAGCTTTATAAAAGAGCACAAAAGTGCCAATCTCTCTCTCAAAAACTTGCTTAGTATGGAAGATAGTAAGAACCCCATTGCCAGTCATTGACAAGAACAACCACCTCTCAAAACAAATTTTTATCTCTCTGTTTTACAAATGAAAAGCTCTAGCACATGTTTAATCACTGCTTCCCTCTGCAAAGGGCTTTTCTTTTACTTTTATGTTGAGTCTCCACCTTCTACCTTTATGCACCGTCTAAGAGAGCATAGTTGTCATTCTGAGTTTAATGTGCATAGTCCCAAAATTTATTATTGATTGATTCATGATTATGGTTTTTCTTGTTCTTAAATTATTTGTATCTAGTCGCCCTCTTAAACTTGAAGGTGTCCTATGCATTTATGTTTTGCTATTCCATGAAGGACAAGCTGAAAACCACTTTGCTATGTTTTTCTATATGGTTGAAACACACACTTGACTTTCAATGTTTCATTACTCGTGATCTTTTGTTTGTGTTACTTTTCATGTTATAACAAGGTTGCTAAGTTTTATTGTCAAGATTATGTCTTTTATGCCCATGTTTAGAGTACTTTGATGTCAGCACTCAATGCTTTCATCGTTGATCAAGATTGTGATGGTGCATTGATGCGGGCAGGATGACCACCCAGTTGGGAACCCCAAGAGGAAGGTATGATGAGCACAGTAGCAAGTTTTCCCTCAGTAAGAAACTGAGGTTTGTCGGTCCAGTAGGAAAAAAGCCAAACTTAAGAAGGTGATGCTTGCTAGCTTCGTGACACTCTAGCAAGGGCGCCGTTTATGATTCTTGTTGGTGCGTCTTCAACTAGTAGCAACGCAGAACCGGCACACAACACAACCAAGTACTTTGCTCCCAACTTACGATGAGGTTGTCAATCTCACCGGTTTGCTGTAAACAAAGGTATGAGCGTATCGAGTGGAAAACAGTAGTAGTATGCGAGAAAGTAAACAGTGCGAGAAATAGTAAAACGGTGTAACAATGTAAAAGAAATTAGACCGGGGTCCATAGTTCACTAGTGGTGTCTCTCCATAAAATAAATAACAACATGCTGGGTAAACAAATTACAGTTGGGCAATTGATAGAATAAAGATAACGTGCATATGTCATGAGGATCACTATGAGATTTACTCTGGGCATTACAACAAAATACATAGACCGCCATCCAACTACATCTATGACTAATAATCCACTCGCGGGGAATCATCCGAGGACCCCTTGAGTATTAAGTTGCGAACCACAGATAACTGCATTAAGCAAAGTGTGTAATGTAAACAAAACGAATGTCCTTGGACACAAGAATGTTGTTTTCTCCCTAGTGGAAACAACACATCTATAACCTTAGAGGTTTCTGTCACTCCCCCAGATTAAATAGAGGCATGAACCCAACTATCGAGCATAAATACACCCTCTTGGAGTCACTAGTATCTACTTGGCCAAGATAGCTACTAACAACGGAGAGCATGCAAGATCATAAACAACATAGAGATAACATAAGATAATATTCAGCACATCAACTTAACAAAACACCAATATTCATCGGATCCCAACAAACACAACATGTAGAATTACACAAAGATGATCTCGATCATGTAAGGCAGCTCACGAGATCTAAACATGAAGCACATGGTGGAGAAGACAACCATCTAGCTACTGCTATGAACCCATAGTCCAAGGTAGACTACTCACTCATCGCGCTGGAGGCAAGCATCGCGATGAAGAAGACCTCTGGTGGCGATTCCCCTCTCCGATAGGGTGCCGGGAAGAGCTTCTGGACCCTCCCGATTTCGGGTCAACGACGACGGCGGATCGCGATGTGTTTCTGGAAAATTGATCGGGTGTTTAGGTTTTTCCCGTCGAGGGGTCGTTATAGGCGAATGGGCGGCGCCAGAGGTGGGCCAGGGGGCCCTCACCACAGGGCGACGCGGGCTAGGGGTAGGCCACGCCCCCTGGTGGTGTGGCCACCCTGTGGCCCCCCTCCATCTCCTCTTCGGACTTCTGGAAGCTTCGGTAAATATCTGGATGTTTGGCTTTTGTTTCGTCCAATTCCGAGAATATTTCCTGTGTAACTTTTCTGAAACACAAAAACAACAGAAAATAGGGAACTGACACTGTGGCATCTTGTTAATAGGTTAGTCCCGAAAAATGCATAAAAATACCACAAAGTGTAACAAAACACTAAGAAAATGGTGTAAGAACAAGCATGGAGCATTAAAAATTATAGATACGTTTGAGACATATTATGCATGTCACCTCAAAAATTATTGTTTTGTTATCGCTTACCTACTCGAGGATGAGCAGGAGTTAAGCTTGGGGATGCTTGATACATCTCAAACATATCTATAATTTTTGATGCTCCATGCTTGTGTATACACTATTTGCTTTGTGTTTTGTTACACTTCGTGGAGTTTTTATGCATTTTCCGGAACTAACCTATTAACGAGACGCGACAGTGCCAATTCCCTGTTTTTGTGTTTCAGAAAAGCTACACATGAAATATTATCGAAATTGGACGAAACAAAAGCCAAAGTTCCTATTTTTCCCGAAGCGTCACGGAGTCCAAAGCAAAGATGGAGGGGCACGAGAGGGCAGCCGCACCACCCCATGGCGCGAGCCACCCCTGGCTGCGCCATGGCATGGTGTGGGCCCCTGGCCCACGCCCTGACACCGCCCTTCCACCTATATATTCCCCTCGACGGGAAAACCTAAAGTACCCGATCAATTTTCCACAAAACCTACTGTAAGCCGCCGCCGTTGTCGATGCAAGATCGGGAGGTGCAGAAGCTCTTCCCGGCACCCTGTTGGAGAGGGGAATCACTGCCGGAGGCCTTCTTCATCACCATGGCTGCCTCTGGAGTGATGTGTGACTAGTCTACCTTGGACTACGGGTCCATAGCAGTAGCTAGATGGTTGTCATCTCCTCCATGTGTTTCATGTTTAGATCTTGTGAGCTGCCTATCATGATCAAGATCATCGTTGTGTAATTCTACATGTTGTGTTTGTTGGGATCCGATGAATATTGGTACTATGTCAAGTTGAATTGTTGATTTATCATCTTTATGTTATCTCTATGTTGTTTATGATCTTGCATGCTCTCCGTTGCTAGTAGATATCTTGGCCAAGTAGATTCTAGTGACTCCAAGAGGGAGTATTTATGCTCGATAGTGGATTCATGCCTCTAGTAATCTAGGGGAGTGATAGAAAGCTCTAAGGCTATAGATGTGCTATTGCTACTAGGAAGAAAACAACAATCTTGTGTTCAAGGATATTTGTATTGTTTACATTACACACTTTGCTTAAGGCGATAATCTGTTGCTTGCAGCTTAATACCCAATGATTGCTCGGATGACATCCGAAGGGTGGATTATTAGTCATAGATGCAGTTAGATTACGGTCTATGTATTATGTTGTAATGCCCAAGTGAATCTCATAGTGATCCTCATGACATTTGTACGCTTGCTTTAATCTATCAATTGCCCAACTGTAATTTGTTTACCCAGCATGTTATTTATCTTATGGAGAGATACCACTAGTGAACTGTGGACCCCGGTCTATTCTTTTACATTGCTATTACCGTTTACCTTTTACTTGTTTTATTTATATTCTTGCAAGCTACTATCTTTTACCACTCGATACGCTTAATCCTTTGTTTATAGCAAACCGGTGAGATTGACAACCTCACTGTAAGTTGGGAAAAAGTACTTGGTTATGTTGTGTGCAGGTTCCACGTTGCTGCTGGTGCAAAGCTATGCCCTGGATGAGGCGCCATAAAAATTGTCCGGAGCTGTCGCGAAGCTAGCATGCATCAACCTTCTAAAGTTTGGTTCTTTCTCCTACTGGTTCGATAAACCTTGGTTCCATACTGAGGGAAGACTTGCTGCTGTGCTCATCACACCTTCTCTTGGGGTTTCCAACTGGGTGGTCATCTACAAAACTCCTACATCAACACCGCACCACCAAGTATCAGCCTTAGATGCACAGAAACCAAGAGACTGAAGCTTAGAACTGAGGCGAGAATAACAAGCACGAGGAGTCTTCTTCAGACCATAAAGAGTTTTATCAAGACGACACACATGACCCATACGAGTCTCATACCCAGGAGGCTGGCGCATATACACCTCTTCTTCCAGAACACCATGTAAGAACGCGTTATTTATGTCTCACTGTCATAGATGCCAACCACAAGAAACAGCAATAGACAGAACCACACGAATACTAGCAGATTTGACCACTGGACTAAACGTCTCCTCATAATCTATACCAAATTGCTGTTTAAACCCTTTAGCAACCAAACATGCTTTGTAATGATCAACGGTACCATTAGCATTCCGCTTGACTTTATAGACCCACTTGCAGTCAATAACATTTTGTCCACGACTAGAGGGAACAAGGTGCCAGGTTTTATTTTTTATAAGAGCAATATCATACTCCTCATCCATAGCAGCCTTCCAACGAGAATCCTGAATTAGCATACCAGATAGTACCATCAGTGTACTGCTTGGGTTTAGAAACGCCACTTTGCAGGCGTGTATGCAGTTGTTCAGGCGCAGCCACACAATCAGCAGCCACAACAGATCTGGGCGCAGGACATGAAGCAGATTCCTCCTCCAATCCCGAGAAAACAAAACCTGACGCTGACACAGCAGGCGGCGTAGACGATCCTCTCACTCCCGTGGCCTCGTGTGTGGCTATGTAAGAAGCCGCAGAAGATCCAGCTGCTCCTGCCAAAACATCAGGCGCGACTGACTGCCCGCTAGAAAAGTACCATCGTGGGGACCATGCGCAGGCGACGGCGTGTCTTCTCGCGCCACGTGCGGATGCGACAAAGCGACAGGACCAGGGCATGTAGACCGCATCGATCACGAGGAGGATCTCGCATGCTGTCTGAGGCCTGATGATTGGAGCACAAGACTGTCGCCAGAATCAGCTCCAGGATCCGTACCAGTGGCAAAAAAAAATCCCAGATTCAGTATCTCATGCATACACATGATCAATGTCCTGTAAAAAAGACTCAGCAGCAATATCTGCGACATTAGCAGGATTAACATAAATTGGTTCTGGTAATTCATGCCCCTCATGATGATGCAAATTAAACAGATGCAAAGACAAAGGGAGCAAGTCAATTTTGGCACGTAGTCGGGCGTCTGCATTAGGATGCAATGTTGCAAACGGGAAAACTGTCTCGTCAAAAACAATATCACAAGAAATATATAGTCTACCCGTGGAAATATCAAGGCACTTATACCCTTTATGAAGATTGATGTACCCAATAAAAGCACAATGTTTGGACCAAAAATCTAACTTGTGTCTATTATAGGGTCGGAGATTTGGCCAACATGCACACCCAATACATGTGCAAAAGGGAATAATCACCGGATTTTTCAAAGAGACGTTCCATAGGAGTTTGAGACTGAATAACTTTGCTAGGAAGGCGATTGATCAAATAGACAGCAGTGAAAAAAGTTTCATCCCAATACTTAAGAGGCATAGATGCATATGCAAGAAGAGACAGACCAACCTCGACAATATGTCGATGCTGGCGCTCAGCGGGACCATTTTGTTGGTGTGCATGAGGACAAGAAACTAGATGGGAGAACCCACACGCTGAAAGAAGGAGTTGAGTTTTTGATACTCGCCACCCCAATCAGTTTGCATTGCAAGAATTTTCTTATCAAAGAGATGCTCAACATGTTGCTGAAAATTGCAAAATTTCTGAAACACATTAGATTTTTTTTTCGATAGATAGATCCAAGTGAACTTGCTATAATCATCAATAAAGCTCACATAATATTTAAAACGACCAAAAGATTATGAGGCTGAACCCACACATCGAAACAGACAAGTTCAACTGGGTAAGTAGACACACTAGTAGACTTTGGATAAGGGAGTTGATGACTTTTAGCCATCTGACAAGCATCACAAACTGACTCTTTTGGCCATCTCAAGATTGGAATGATCGAATGATTGTCATTCACTTTGATCGTGTGTATCTTACAGATCCCCACTTCATTGATTGCCCTGACTACCTAGTCAGCAGATCATAAGAATTAAAATACTATATTTATCCTGAGTTAGATAAGAGAGAGTAAGAGAGAAAAGAGGAGCCGACTATAGAATAAGAGCCAACTACAACACGGGCTCCTATATATGTATTTTGTGATAATATGATGTATGCCAGCTATTCATAAAACAATAGATATTTATATCTAACTATTATACATGTTGACTATTAGACCGGCTATTGATGATGTGGCACTACCTTATGCCTAGCTGGCTCTTGTATTAACCATGCTCTTATAGTTCAGTTTTCTCTAGATGGTTTGTTGCTACTATTCATTGACTAACTGTTTTTTACATGTTGCCCTAAACTGAGTAGACTAAGAGCAAGTTTAATAGTAGTAGAGTCAGCTGCTCGCTATAAGACATTGTCATATTATCTATAGCCACCCCTATAGCTAAGAAGTACAATAGTTAGCTACAAAAATATACTAGTACCTCCATTCCAAAGAATATGACTTATATTTTTTTGGAAAGTCAAGTAGAGTAAAGTTTAATCAAATTTTTAGAAAAATTATCAACAGCTAGAATGTCATATAGATATCATATTAAAATATATAATTTTGTATCTAATGATATATATTTTATAATATACTATATATTAATGATTAACTCTAAAAACTTGATCAAACTTACATAGTTTGACTTTTCAAATAAAAAAGCGCTCTTCATTAGAATGAAGGTAGTACTTTATAACTGCATGGTCCACATGACACTCTTATAAAGTGTCTAGGAGTAGTTCTTGCATGAGAGCTCACTTTTCTTCTCAACTTTTCTATCACTTCCACATTATTATAAAAATACTAATTTAATTCTTTATAGCCTGCTGACTGAATCTTATTGTACTTTCTCTAAATAAGGAGAACTTCAGTTACGAAAATGGTAACTAGACATATTTGGCATCTTCGTATCTCCATGATCTACATACTTTTTTCATAAACAAATTTTTCAGTTGTGTCCCTTGCGGTAACCAATACTAACGTGTTTTTGCACGTAGTACTTACTAGTATAATTAACATAATAAAACTAATTTGAACAGAGGGAGTATGGTAATGTAGCATCAATATTTTGTCAACTTATTGTTGGCTCCACGGTAACTTGTGACACATTTGACTATGAAAAAAAAATCATGCCAATTGTTAAATTTATAAATTAAATAGAAGTTTCTGTAGTTGTGTCTACCTAATCTTACAATACAAACTGCTACTAAGATACCTATTAGGTTGTATTCTTTGGATTCTACCAAAATATCTAATATGCAAATATAAAAAACATATAGAAAATATACATATACATGATATAACTCATCGGATTGTCAAAAGTTAATAGAAAGAGACATACAATTTCCCATGTTGTTTTGCTTTTCACATTTATGGTGATTCTATTACAATATATTGTTAAATGGAAATGTCTATCTATCTAAAAATGAGTGAAACTAATGTATGTTTGATTATGAACTATGTTTTAAATTAAGCAGGTCTCAAATAAACCTTCATTGATATTCACTAAAGTAAATAATGTAGAACACAATTGTTAATGTGTAGCAAGATTATTGTATCATCATTAAGAATACTATTTTAGTAACATACAATATAAACTCACACATACTATAGTTATGATAAAATACAATAAATAAGTATAAAAATTTAATATAAGAATATCTATCCTTTAATACATGTTTTTTGACCACTACATAACAAACGGCCATCATGCTAGCGACGCCCTCCTCGGAACACATGGCGCTGCGAAGACTAAGCTCAATGCCATGTAGTTGCTGTAGACTGTGCTGGACTCTGGAACACAATAAAATTGCTGATTATATGAATACTTATACATTTACCTCCAATCATGCAATGGCAAATGATGAGAGGCTATGGATGAGAAAGATCGCAAAAGAGAAAATTTCATTGGAGTTGGTGCTATGAGAAGGACAAAGGAAAGGTGGCTTTGTTTGTGTAGATAATACTTTTGGCTATTTCCTAAAATCATGATTTAGATTGTTCTCTAAAATTATTTAGGGTTTGAATTCGTCCACCTCCCACCCCACCATGAGCAGTACTAATGTTTGGGGCTTGGTTTTTGTTTGGGTTTAATTTAAAATATGAGATGGTTTGAACTTAACTGTTGCTCTTTAGTTATCTTCAATGATAGTGAAGCTCAGTCTAGGAAGCCCTCTATTTTTTTGATTATGTGTATAAGTTGTTAGGAGTATTTGTTTTACGCATTTAGTGTCATAATTTAGCTGCCCACGTCGATATGGCTCGCGAGTGCATCTGCTCTCGCATGGTGATTAGTCCGCTTGGGCCTCTGATAGCGTGCCGCATAATTTTGCTGGTATTGGGGATATACCAAATAGGTATACCAGCGACGTAGTCCTAAACCAGCAAGCCAGGGTGGCCCATCAGGGTGGTATGGCGGATTGCCTACCGGGCGGCCCAGTTGCTAGAGAAACTATGGCGGTACTGGATGCAGGAGCTCATGGCGGATCCGAAGATAGGCCCATGGTGGGTTGCCTTGTAGTACACGCATAGGACTTAGTCTAGGACTCCAAGTTGTATCCGCTCCGGTACCATCGTGTAGCCCACGCCAGGCGCCTTTATAAGCCAGCGTGGAGAAGCCCTTGAGGCACAGCTTAGACTTACGGCCAATCGCATAGCGAAACAGCCAACCTCATCATTGTAACCGAGCACTTGTTGCCATATAGTGAATTATAGCAGCACGTAGGGTCTCGCCACCGTTGCGGGATCTGAAGCTGGGTAAACTCATGCTACCACCGTCCCGGATCGCTCCGCCGTGTTCACCCCCTTCCACAAACCGCCATACACCTACCCCTGTGGCAGATCTGTTGACGAAACCACGACAGTTGGCGCCCACCGTGGGGCAAAACGCGTCAGGAGCGCGGATCCAGGCGGGATCCGCCTTTGCAGGCATCGGCGACACCGTCGCCATCGGGCGCGTCCTCTACGATTCCGGCTTCCCCATCGTCCCAGCGGATAACCTCTGGGTGCCGGCTAGAGAAGACCCCGCTCGATTCACCGTCGTTCCGATCGGAGATATTCATATCTTCATCAGAGAGATAAACCCTACCCCCGCTACGGAAACCAATTTCTGGCGGATTGGTATGGCTGAAACCCCCAAACGGACCGCTTTCAAGCTGGATACGGAGGAGAAATTGTCTGATCTAGAACTTTTTAAGTCATCCGGATCGGATCTGAAAACTAATCCCACCCAACCCGCCCTAGAGGTGGAGGGAGTGGTGGATGACCGCTATGAATCCGCCATGAGCAATCTGGCGTTAGAGACACCGCAGTACTGCCTTGTTGCTTTCATAGGTATCACTTCGGGATCTACCTCCAATGGAGAAGATAGCCTAGGTGAATCCATCCTAGAGGCACTTAACGAAAGTGGTGAATCGGATGACTGGGATAGCAAAGGCTATGATTCTGATCACTATGACGCCGCCATGAGAAGGATCGAGGCAGAGTTAACTCAGCAAGCACTTGAAGAGCATAACGCGGCCGCCAAGCAGGTGTTCATGACCAACAAAGGAGATGACGCTGGGAAGACAACCGGTGATGCGCCATCTCAGGCAGCCCATGAAGGAGATGTCGGCAAAGAGCAGGGTAACCCGCCACCAGCCGCCGATCCCGCCACAGAACAACTTCTCGAGATCCAGGGCGGCCCTAGGCCTCTGCAACCCGCCATCCCCGAGGTGCATCACCTAGAAGACTTCACGACCCCGCTGGAGAAGGTTGTCTATGGAACTCTAGCAGATCCAATCACCCCTGACTATGTCAGAGACGTGAACGATCTCGGGAAGAAAATGCGAGCAATCCTCAAAGAAGCAAAGCGAGTCGAGAAGATGGGCGAAAAGTTAGATGGCGACATTGCTAAAGCTCAAGACATGCTGAAGCGCGCAAGGAACATGGAGGAGAAGTACGTCACCCTCATCCAGAACCAAATGAACGAGGGAGGCGACCCGCAGCTGGTGCGAAACCTTGAGTTCACCGTGCCAACCGCAGAAACTCTGGCCAGGATGTATATCAAGAATCCGCCATATGTGGACAAGAACCGCGATGAAGTCAGGGCTACGCCCGTAGAGAACATCATGGCGGCAAAGGAGCTATTGGAGCATAATAAAAGCCCAGCAGCTCTAGAGACGGCGGTAAAGCTGATGACCAAAGCATTGGTGCAGTAGGAGAAAGCTACGTCGTCACGAAGGCTTGAATCTGATCCCGCGCTATGCAGGTCTAGCACGGCCTCCAAGGCTTGGGGTACTGGCAAGTATGGTACACGCCCTGATAACGAATCTCATATCGAATCCTCAGAAGTCCGAAGAAGAGAAGCTCGCAACTAGGCAGATGTCATCCCAATATCCTCCGATGACAAGCCACATGGCAAGGGCCCGCAGAGAAATCCATCACCACCTCACAAGAATTACCCTGCCTATGGATACCAGCAAGACAATGCTGCTCCCCGCCATAAAACCAACATGCCGCCACCAAAGTATAAGACGTTCGAAATCCCAAAGGAAGGAATCATCATACGTGATAATGATGGCAAGCGCGGACGAAGCCGTGACGCTGGACGCAGAGATGATCCGCCACGACGGGAAGCCAGTCCAGACGGCGGATCCAAGCAAAGGGAATGATCTCGCCATGACGACGGCATGCACCGCATCGGCGACAAGGATAAGCATCGCTCTTCCCGCCGCCGCGATGACAAAGGGCAAGGCTCCCGCCGCCATGACGACGATCCATCTCCACGGAGAGCAGAGGAAAGTCGTCGTAGTTGCAGAGACCAATCGGAGGACGGTGAGAGTAAAAGACGAGACCCTTCGCCATCTCTACCAGGCAGCCCCCATAGCAGCGGCGGTGGCGGCGGCGGCCCAGCAAAATCACGCAACTCCCGCAAAGATCCGCAGGACCAGAAGCCCTACGACGCGCGTACCCACCTAAACGAGATTGCCAAGTCTCAAACAGCCTTCTTCCTCAGCCCAAAGTGCTTTGGACAACGGATCCGTGATGAGCCCATCCCGCATGGGTTCAAAATCGAGAAAAACATCCGCCGGTACAATGGAGTCGATAGGCCTCTAACTTGGCTACAAGACTACTTCAACACAGTGCAGTTCGCAGGGGGATCACCCAATGTTGATGTCCGCTATCTGCCCCTGATGCTATCTGGCACAGCGCGGCAGTGGATCAATGACTTGGCAGAAAATTCTATCCAAACCTGGTTCGACATGCAGACTGCGTTCACCAAAAACTTCGAGGGTACCTACAAAAGACCTCATAATATTGGTGGCCTCCAAAGGTGCCGGCGGGCTGACGATGAGACCTCCCAAACTTTCCTTGCGCGATGGCTAGATATGAAGAACTCTTGTGAAGGGGTTACCGATGAACCTGCCATCCTCGCGTTCATCGACAGTTTGGAGAGAGGCCAGCTGCTCTGCCATCGTCTATTGTGAGAAAGGAACGAAGGGAAATTAACCCTAAATTCTATGATCACCATTGCAAGTAACTACGCGGCCGCTGATGATGACGCCCGTGAATCTCTGAAGGCTTCCGCCATCCAGAATACTGGAAAGCAGAACAATAGCAATAAACGGAAGAATCCGCCAGAAGAGCAGCAAACTCCCGATATGGTGGCCACAACCTTCGCCGATAAGGGTCAAAGCAGCCAGCGCGGCAGAGGACGCGGTACTAGCAGTGGCAAGCCGCGGAGCTCTATAGCTCCTGCTTCGGCGCCATCCGCCCCCGTGTCCTACGATGAGTACCGCGATATGCCATATTTCGCCCATCGAGACACTTCAGGGAAGTGCAATCACACCAACCGGAATTGCAAATTTGTCAACGACATCAAGGCGGACCAAGAAGCTGGCTACAAGCGTAACCGGTGACAACGGCCTCGTGGCAAAGGAAAAATGGACAAGGATGGCAGTGATATGGATGAAGACCCTGCGCCCAAACCCACCGAAAAGGCAGAGGGTGGGGCCAGTACGAGCAACCCATTCAAGAACACCAATAAAAAGGGAGCCTTTCACATGTTCCTTGGACCCCCCACGGCTAAGGCACAGCGAGCTGCTATGCGCTCCCTAAATGCCACCGTGCCAAAAGTCCGCCAGTACGTCTGATGGTCTGAAGTACTGGTGCACTGGAGCCACGACGATCACCCAGAGCATATCCCGGATGGATATTACGCCATGGTAGTATGCCTTGTGATTCAGGGCTACGAGTTCTCCAAGTGTCTAATGGATGGCGGCAGCAGCCTGAACATCATGTACGTGGAAACTCTGACAAAACTCGGTCTTACCAAGACCCAACTCCGCTATAGTGCCATCACTTTTTATGGAGTGGTTCCTGGCCGCTAAGCTAAGTCCCTCGGGTCCATTACCCTCAAGGTTGCCTTCGGCAGTGAAGAAAATTACCGAGAAGAGCCCATAACCTTTGAGGTGGTCCGGTTCAAAAGTATATACCACGTGATCTTCGGCCGCCCTGCTTTCCATAGTTTCCATGCCAGGCCATGCTACATCTACAACCAGCTGAAGATGCTAGGACCGGATGGCATAATCACCATTTATGGCAGCTTTAGAAAGGCAAAAGAGTGCGAGAAAGGAGAAGCCGCCTTCGTGAAAGCAGTGTTCTTCGGCGAGGAGTTCAAGGAAATCCATGCCGCCACGGACCCTGCGGAGATGCCGGCATCCAAGCAAGAAGTTTCCGCCTCCCCGCCCACCTTCAAGCCTACAGTTGATACAAAGCAGGTGGAACTTGTCGCTGGCGATGCCGCCAAGACCACCTCAATTGGGACAAATTTGTCCCCTAAATAGGAAAGCGCGCTCGTCGAGTTCCTCCGTGAGAATCGGGACATCTTAGCATGGCAGCCATCTGACATGACAGGTGTACCCAGGGAACTCGCCGAGCATGCCCTACAGATAATTCCTGGCTCCAAGCCAGTAAGACGAGCCATGAGACGCTTTGAAGATGAAAAACGCCGCGCGATAGCAAAGGAAATTTCCAAGCTACTGAAAGCAGGCTTCATCAAAGAAGTGATCCATACAAAGTGGGTGGCAAATCCTGTGTTAGTTCCTAAGAAAAACACAAAGGTTCTGCGCATGTGTGTAGATTACACTGGCCTGAACAAAGCATGTCCAAAGGATCCTTTTCCCTTGCCTCGCATTGACCAAGTCATTGACTCGACGGCGGGATCAGAGTTGCTATGTTTCTTAGATGCCTACTCGGGTTACCACCAGATCAAGATGAAGGAATCCGATCAGCTTGCTACGTCGTTTGTAACACCTTATGGCACATATTGCTATGTGACAATGCCGTTCGGTCTAAAAAACGCAGGAGCAACATACCAGCACACCATGCAAAAGTGCCTGGCGGATCAAATCGGACGCAACATCCATGCATATGTGGACGACATCGCCGTTATGTCCAAGAAGCAAGATGGCCTTATAGCGGATTTGCAAGAGACCTTCAACAATCTAAGGAAGTACAACATGATGCTCAACCCCACAAAGTGCGTCTTCGGGGTGCCAGCTGGACAACTCCTGGGATTCATCGTCTCCCACTGCGGAATTGAGGTCAACCCGGAGAAGATCAAGGCAATCCTCGACATCTCCCGGCCTAATGACTTGAAGGACGTACAACAACTCATAGGCCGCGTGGCAGCAGTGAGCAGATTCATCAGTCGTCTTGGCGAGAAGGCTTTGCCACTCTACAAGCTGATGAAGAAATCAGATGAATTCATCTGGACCGATGAGGCAGACGTTGCGCTTAAGGATCTGAAGAGAGTGCTATCCACTGTACCAGTCCTAGCAGCTCTCGAAGACCAGGAGCCCATGTTATTATACATGGCGGCAACCAACAGGGTTGTCAGCATCGTCATCGTGGTAGAACGCAAGAAAGAAGTGCAGGAGTACAGCGTACAGCGACTAGTCTACTATGTCAACGAGGTCCTCACAGAATCCAAGCAGCGCTACCCTCACTACCAAAAGTTGGCGTATAGAGTTTTCCTAGCTTCTCGTAAGTTACGACATTACTTCTATGACCATAAGATCACAGTGGTGAGCAAGGCTCCACTGAAGGACATCATCAACAACAACGACGCAACAGGATGAGTTGCAAAGTGGGGCATTGAATTGGCCTCCTTCGACATCGATTACAAGACTCGCACCGCCATTAAGTCTCAGGCTTTGGCGGAATTCATGGCAGATTGGAAGGAAGCACAGGAGACTACGCCCGTCCTAGAACCAGAGCATTGGGTGATGCACTTTGATGGCTCAAAACTGCTACACGGCTCGGGGGCTGGAGTGACACTCAAATCTCCCAAGGGAGATGAGCTCAGCTACGTTCTCCAGATCCACTTCCCCACCACCAACAACATCGCGGAGTATGAAGTGCTACTGCACGGGCTACGCGTCGCAAAGGAGATCGGCGTACAACACATTATGTGTTGTGGAGATTCTGACCTTGTCGCTCAGCAGGTGGCTAACACATACAAAGCTCAGAACGAAGTTATGGCGGCTTACAGAGATGAAGTGGATGAGATGGCCAAAATTTTCCTCGGCTACGACATAAAGCACGTACGGCGAGAGGATAACATGGCAGCCGACACCGTGTCTAAGCTAGGGTCTAGCCGCAAGGCAATCCCGCCAGGCGTATTCCTCGAGCATCTGCACGTACCATCAGTCAAGATAGTGGATCCAGAAAATCTGGAACTAGCAAGCTCCCCCGTTATGGTGGTTTTGCCTAGCAATCCGCCATAGACAGAGCCCTACCTGGAATATCTGACGAACAAGAAACTACCCGAGGACGAGGTCCAAAAGAGACAAATCGAGCGTAGAGCAAAAGCGTACACCATCATAGATGGCCAGCTCTACAAATGAAGCACCTCGGGAGTCTTCATGAAGTGCATATCCCAAGTGGATGGAATCGAAATACTAAGGGAGATCCACGAAGGTGAATGTGGGCATCACGCCGCCGACAGATCCCTAGTAGCTAAGGCATTCCGCCAAGGATTTTACTGGCCAACAGCCAAGGCAGATGCAGACCGTATTGTGGAGATCTGCCAAGGTTGCCAGATGTACTCCAAGCAAACCCACATGCCCGCCATAGCACTGCACACCATACCTATAACTTGGCCTTTCGCGGTCTGGGGGCTGGACATGGTGGGTCCGTTAAAAGCAGCACCTTCGGGATTTACGCACCTCTTGGTAGCGGTAGACAAATTCACGAAGTGGGTGGAAGCTAAGCCCATCAGAAAGCTTGATGGCAAAACCGCCCTAAAGTTTGTCAAGGACATTGTGGTCAGATTCGGCATCCCGCATAGCATCATCACCGACAATGGCACTAACTTGTCTCAGGGAGAAGTTAAAGAGTACTGCCATCACAACAGAATCTGCCTTGACCTTGCATCTGTGGCACATCCGCAGTCCAATGGCCAAGTTGAACGGACAAACGGACTAATCATGTCAGGGATCAAGCCACGCCTAGAAGCACCGCTACATAGAGCAGCTGGAGCCTGGGCAGAAGAGTTGCCATCTATGCTATGGAGTCTACGGACCATGCCAAACAGATCAACTGGCCTCACCCCTTTCTTCTTAGTCTACGGAGCAGAGGCAATCTTGCCAAGTGATGTTCAGTACGATTCTCCAAGAGTCGAGGCCTATGAGGAGGAAGATGCAGAAGCGTCCAGACAACTATCCATGGACCTGCTGGAAGAAGAACGAGACCTAGCAGCCCAGAGATCCGCCATCTACCAGCAGAATCTCCGCCGCTATCACAGCCACCGAGTTTGCAAACGCTCATTCAAAGAGGGGGACCTGGTGCTACGCCTCAAACAGCAGAAGTCACATAAGCTATCCCCACCTTGGGAAGGACCCTTCATCATCAGCAAAGCTCTACTGAACGGTTCCTACTACCTCGTTGATATTCGCGAGCTAGATAAGCGACCCAGTAAGAAGCGCAAACAAAGAGACCCTGGCGATATCTACGACGAAATAGATCGTCCATGGAACATCGCACAGCTACGTCCTTTCTACACTTAGCACTTACCTAGGCTATGTAATAGGCACCTCTATATGATCAATGAAATAAAGCATCTGGTTCACTCTTGATTTTTTCTGAGTCCTTTACCTCCTTTATTGTTCATTTAGATTGTGTGGAACCTTTGCGCAATTGTGCTTTGCACTTGCGTCTTTTAAAATCTGCCATAAGCGGTCCGCGTAGCATATTTATGTTTTGATCTCCATCTGACGTTCTTTGTGTGGATTCCCGAGCAGTGACTTTTTGACGGTCTAAGCCGCTATCTGCTAAGAGTTTTGGATGGTTGCTATTAAGTATCGTCGCCTTAGCGGATTGTTCATATGAAGATTCTGCCATCTCACGAAAAGTCAAGCACAAAGAGCCAGATGGCGGATTGCATAATCCTATGCGTGTTTTTTTTTCAAAGTATTGTTTTTTGAGCATGTCAAACTGCTGCAAGTTGCATAAAAATAGGCCTGGCAGTTTTTTCGCGCATAAAACCACTTAAAGACTTGATAAAACTGTGCCATAAGTTTAAAAGCATTCTCTGATCTGCCACAGGCAGATCAGGCACAGTGCAAGCATACACGCAGTTTAATAGTTTAAACTTACAGACCCACTCAAGGGCCGAATTGATGCATTGTTTTCTTCCTGCCACATTACAGGGTATAACTTAAGAGGACGGCGGAACAGCAGAAGAGAGGTCATCACCGCCATCAGCACCAGCAGTGGCTGCAGAGACCGACGCCGAAGCTTGGCTTGGAGACCCTGGCAGATCGTATGCTTCGTAGTATACGTTCAGCTAAGTACCCAAGGCACACAGCTGATCGTATCCCAGCACGCTCTGCCGGCTAGCGGCCTCGTCCACCGGCGCTCCGTCCTCGCCGCTCTTCGGGATGCTGGAGGTGATCAAGTCTAGGTCCAGCTCGGGGTAGTGGGCCTTTGCCAAAGTCAAAGCAGTTCTAGCACCACCCCGAGCGGAAGATTGCTTCCAGTCCGCCACTAGCCCAGGCACGAGCAGCAGCTTCTTGGTGAGCCCTATGGTGGTAAGGCCAGAGGAACCCGCTATCTGCAGACTCCCGCACGCCTGACGACCAGCATTAAGAAGGCCATCTAGCTCCTTATGTGCCGCATCGGTGGCCATGCATAAGCCTGTGGTGGAATCCACCTCGCCTTGCTCCAGGGTCGCTACATAGCGGAAACAAACAAGGTGTCATACTTGGCATAGAACATTACTACAAACTACATAGTATGGAGAGCCATTGATACCTAGCAGGGTCTTCTGGAAATGATCGAGGACCTTGTTAAAGCCATCTCGCCGCTTTTCAAATTCGGCGGCGGCTTTGCGGAGATCCTCTACCTCCTTGTGCTTCTGCAGGTTCTGGCGTTCCTGGTCCTTAAGCTTCTCTTCAAGTAGGGTATTCGAGGCCAAAGATTTTTTGGAGCTGCTGATGCAACCCCTCCATCGCAATAGTGTGGCCCTTTTCCACCCCCTCGAGTGTGGACTTTAGCTTGGCAGCATCTGCATGGCGAAAATCATAGCAGAGTACTGATCGGTTAGCCCATCAAGTACTTCGAACTTGTCAAAAGCAAAAGAAAATTACCGCTATTCTTGAGCTGCTGCTGCAAGTCCGCCACAAGAGCGCTTTTTTCCGCCAGCTCCTTCTCCTGCGAGCTGATGACCTGGACCAGGTCCTCCACAACTTTCTTGTAATTCTGGCAAAATGATATTATGTGTTAGTCACTCTTAGAGCTTTATGCCGGACAGCCATCCGCCATAACGCTCGGGGGTTACTCATGATGATTTTTTAACTTAGTCACTCTTAGAGCTTTATGACGGATAATAATTTGCCATAATGCTCGGGGGCTACTCACGATGATTTTTTTTAGTCTTCTTAGAGCTTTATGCCGGATATTTATCTGCCATAATGCTCGGGGGCTACTCAGTGCAACATTTGAGTTCTCTAAGAGCACCGCAAAATATGGCGGCACTCGGGGGCTATATTATGCAAAATCTAAAGTAGTTTCTCTTAGAGCACCATACCGGATCATCTCCGAAAATCCGCCATGTTGCTCGGGGGCTACTAGGAGTACATACCTTGTTCATTATTGCTGTCTTCTCCACAAAAGCGGAAATTCCGCTGGATAGCTGATTGCTGGCATCTTCTTGATTGGTGATAAGGTCGACGATTTCAATCTGTTTCTGTCTCCAAAACAAGCTGTCCCTCGCCAAAGTATCCGCCATCTGACCTTGGAACGAGTCAGAAGCCTTTTCACTTTGGACGACATCATTAGCCGTAGCTTCAGTCGTTGGCTTGGCTTCCGGCATTGTCCCAAACTGACCACCAGCATCCTCCATATCAATGTCATTACGAGCGGGGGAGGGAATCGGTGCATCAGGGGTCTGCGGGATAGCGGCAGGGGAGGGCTTGGTTCGCTTGGATGGCGGTTCCTTGATGATAGGCTTCTTCCTTCTAAGCAAAAGGAGATTGGCAATGAAATCAACAACAATGAAGAAATAAATAATAGAAGGTTACCTTGACTTTGGCAGGTTGATGGTAGCAGTATTCTCGGATGGCGTTTCTAGCTCTGCCCTGCGTTGAGCTTCGAAACGGCGGGAATCAGTAGATTTCCCGCCACCACCACCATGAGGTTTCACGCTAATGCCCCGCTTCTTGGTGACCACCTTCGTCTTAACCGTGCGGGCTATGTCATCTACGTCCCCCGCCGTCTCCTCTTTGTTTCTGCTGGAGTGAACCACTTCCTCGTCAGCGGTAGGCTTGGAGTTGGAGCGGCGGAGGGGATGAGCAAAGTCCATAGGGCCAAGCGATTTGAGCTGATAAATGAAGACATTAGCTCTCATAAAGTGCAAAGGTATCATGAAGTACTATGGCGGAAAAGTAACTTACTCGAGGACAGCTGCCATTCTCAAACATTGCCATGCCAAATTTTAAGGGCTTCTTCCTGGGAGATTTCATAAGCGAGCGAATGCGCTTCTCGACCACCTTAGGGTCTAGCTCCTTGTTTGAGTATCGCATGCCATCATTTGCACTAGTGTACTCGTGCATCAGGCTATCGCGGTGTTGTAGAGGTTGGATCCGCTGAGATATCCAACAGTTGATGTTATCAATTCCTTTGAGACCATCTTTGGATAGTTTGGTGATCCGCCGTGCCAGGAGCTTGACATAAGGGGTGGCGGTTTCATCGTTGACAGGATTCCAAGAGTCGAGGGGCTGAGCTGCTATATTTTCAAAGGAAGGAAGGCCGCGGGCTTGAGATGGCGCAGGCTTATCCGCCATGTAGAACCAGGACCCTCTCCATCCTATGATGGAATCCAGAGGAGTGATGAAGGGATATTCTTTTGATCTCCGTGGAAGAAAGCATATTGTCCCACGGGTCCAAAGAAATCTGTCATCCTCGTAATTGGCCCGCACTGAGAAGAAAAGCTGGAAGAGGTCTACCCTGGGATGAATTCCAAGGAATCCTTCACACAAGGCCGCGTAACCCGCTATGGACACCAAGCTGTTGGGAGCTATGTGGTGGAGCTGCAGCCCATAGAACTTCAGAAGATTTGTGAAGAAAGGAGATGGCGGCATACTAAGACCCCTCTCCACGTGAGATTTGAGCATCATGATTTCAGTGGAGTTAGGGGCCGGCACCAGGGCTTTGAAGTCAGTCCGCCAGTGGGACTCTGCCTGGGGGGCCACGGTGCCCTTGTTCTCCAAAGCCTGGACGTGAGCGTCCTTGCATGGCATTTTACCCAGTACCCATGGAGGTTCTGGGGAATCTGCTCTTCTTTAGCCGCAGCTCCATCATCTTGTTCTTCTTCCTCGGCTCCGCCATCTATTTCTTTTTCCGCAGCCTCCTCTGCGGTCAGTCCCGCCATTTCCTCCTCTGCCTCGGACATGATGTCCTCCGGATATGAATCCGCTGTTTGAGGATGTGCGCCCTGAGCAGATTGCTGCAGAGGAGAATCCTCCTCCTTAGCTTCGGAAGGATGGTGGGAAGGAGATCCGGAGTTCATGGCAGCGAAGGAGGGTTGGATCCCGCTACGGAATGTGCTCCGTGCTTAGATGAACTGTTCCAGCGGAAAATCACCGGCGGCGAGGAACTCCGGCCGGTGGCTCGTCGGAGATCGCGGAGCTCTCGTGGAGGCGCTGAGGAGAGAGAGTGCGGGGGGTGAATGAAGTGTGAACTGGCCGGGGGTGAGCGGCCAGGGTATATATAGGCCCTGGGCCTCGAGATTCGTGCCCGCCATCAGAATCGTTCATCTTGATTGCGGAAACCCTAGATCGGTGACATGTGTCTGGGGGCAAAACAGTAACTTTTGTTGAACAGTACATGCACTGTGAATCTTGCCCTAGAAGGAACTACGTACCGAAAATTATGGCGGATTTATATGGTATGATCCAACAGATCCCGGAAATCTCGTTGAATTGAAACTACGTCGCATAATCCGATATCCACGGCGGATTAAGAGATGGAGAAAAGAGGAACATCAAGAACCGCCATCTAGACACAGAAAAGAGGATGAGCTATGGCGGATGGACTTCACCAAAAACAAGGCATGGAGGATGGAGATGGCGATCTTGAAGTTCCCTGGGGGCTACTGTTGGGGATATACCAAATAGGTATACCAGCGACGTAGTCCTAAACCAGCAAGCCAGGGTGGCCCATCAGGGTGGTATGGCGGATTGCCTACCGGGCGGCCCAGTTGCTGGAGAAACAATGGCGATACTGGACACAGGAGCTCATGGCGGATCCGAAGATAGGCCCATGGCGGGTTGCCTTGTAGTACACGCATAGGACTTAGTCTAGGACTCCAAGTTGTATCCGCTCCGGTACCATCATGTAGCTCACGCCAGGCGCCTTTATAAGCCGGCATGGAGAAGCCCTTGAGGCACATCTTAGACTTACGGCCAATCGCATAGCGAAATAGCCAACCTCATCATTGTAACAGAGCACTTGTTGCCATATAGTGAATTATAGCAGCACGTAGGGTCTCGCCACCGTTGCGGGATCTGAAGCTGGGTAAACTCATGCTACCACCATCCCGGATCGCTCCGCCGTGTTCACCCCCTTCCACAAACTGCCATACACCTACCCCTATGGCAGATCTGTTGATGAAACCACGATAGCTGGGGAATATATAGATAGAAAATCAGTTGTACATATGTGAATTATATAAAATCCAAAGCCGTGGTGGAGAGGCAAACAAGGAATTATGTAGGCGCGCACATCATTCCTATACCATGAGTACATAGAGTGTCTAGGTTGTAGTTTCTGTTTTCTTGTGGCCTTTTATATAAGTGTTCTCCACCGATGATTGTGAAAACAATATACCTACTGGCTACCTGACCTAGCCGCCAAAAGCTATCCGGGAGGCGATGCCATTTTTCCGCTCGATCTCCATCGGCGTTCAAGCTGGTCCCCTCTCCCTCCGCCTGCTCCGGCGGTAGCAAGGAGGGGGATCCGGTCTCTCTGCTCTGTAGATAGGGTTTTGTTTTGCAGGTCATGGAGCACCGTTGGGGTAGTGGGAGCGGCGCCCGGGCGAATAAATCTGCCTCAACTCCACTCCCACACTGGCGGTGTCCTTCATGGTGGCATCTCGGAGTTGATGGCATCATGTGTTTGCCGATTCCTTGGATTGGCGGGTTTAAGTTTCTTGGATGGTGTCGTCGAGGTAGAGGCGGTGATCCCATCAGGTGTGTCCATCCTCTTGCTCTGTTTTCGTTACTATGGCATTGGCTCCAAGGTCATGGTGGAGCCGGGAGGATGTGTTGTTGAGTAGTACGTTCAGACGGTTGCCTACGTATGTGACAGATGGAAGATGGTGTATCCTATGCTGGGTTTGTGGATGGAGGCCGGTAGTTCTGATTTCCTCCCCCGATGTTGTAGTCGTGTGGGGGTGTCACTTCTGGAGTTCGATCGCGTGTTCGAGGACATGTTGCCTCGGTATGATTCTTTCAACGGCAATGGTTTTGCCTCTGGCAAACAACTTTGGAGGTCTGAAAAGCTAGTGATCAGCGATGGAGCCGCGTCGAGCTCAGGTGATGTGGTGATCTGTCTTTCATCCCTTTGGTGGTTGCTTCGGAGGTGTCGAAGGAGGAGGATAGGTGCAAGTTTTTGGCATAGGTTTATCCTATCTTTTCAATTTTGTAAGGCCGGTATGTATGTGCCTTGTAATTTGATTTTATCTTATGAATGAGAACACGTATGTTACGAAAAAAGATGATTGTGAAAACAGTTTTGTCGCGTGCTTTGCACCCATCACTTTTCAACAAAAAGAAAGAAAGTGGAGAGCATCACTTCCGCGCTCAACATGTATCCTAGCATCGCTCTCCCCAGTGAAGCAGTAGTCGGTGTCCCTTACTTCACCCTTGAAGCCGGCGAGGTATCCCCTGCCTCCATCCGCCTTGGTCACCTAGGAGGTCGGGCAACATGTTCTTCACATATCCATTGTTCGTTACTTCAACCTTGAAGCCGAGCAAGAGAACATGTATATATTTCTCAAAGAAATCGTTCATCTTCAAGATTGTGCACTCCCCCATGGTATCTGGTATTTTCTGGGCCGAATGAGAAGCCGCTGTTGACGCTCCATGGAGAATCGACTTACACCTGGTTGGGGCACACACGCATGCATATATGACCAGAGTAGAGGGACACACTAGATCCTTGACCTCCAACTGTTGTAACATCGCATCCGCACCCATCAGTCGGCAGACACAAGAGGAACACCGGATCCATGCGCTCAAGTCGTCGGAGTCGAGGAAGACTGCAACCTCTTGTCGCTAGAGATGAGAGGAACGTGAGATTCATGCGCTCAAGCTGCAGGAATCAAGGAAGACTATAGAGTAGGGAAAATCTGGGCTAGTAGTAGTTAGGGCGGTGACAATCTGAAATGGATAAGAACTAAGAGCAAGTACAATAAGGCTAGTCATGTGGGTATAAGAATTGAAATAACATATTTGTATGAGTTGGAGGAGATACAATGCCGCCCCAACACTCACTATGAGCCGTGGCGGAGCTTAGGTCCCATGCGCCAATCGACCACCCCACCCCACCTCCATCCCCCACCTTGACACCGTGCAAGGCCGGCCGCACGCGGCCGCCCTGTCCGGCGCCCTAGAGCCATCGCAGCAGGAGGCGGTGAAGCCCTCCCTGGCAACGGTGCTAGAAAATTGCCTTGATGACACTAAGCAAAGGCGTCAACTCGTCGGGACTCCAAGTGCATAGTGTTGTAGTAAGAGAAAAATTTCCCCACGAGGGAACTTGGAGTTTAATATCGAACTCTCAGGGAACTGTCGCAAAAGCTCTTATCGTTCTTCTTCAAGCTACCTGCAAAACAATTTCCTCGTCTTGTGTCCCCAACTCCACGGAGTGGTTCTCAAGCACAAGGTGTGAATGTAAGTAAAAAATAAAATATGATATGCAATATAATAAAGTAAATAACAATGCAAAAAAGTAAATATGATGCGGTAATGGTGTTTTTGGGTTTTGGTTGTGTGTGCACGAAAGTAAATATGTTTTTGTATTTTCGGAATAAAATGATGCTGAAAATAAAAGTGAATATAAATGTGTCGGAAAGGTGTTTCTTATGGTTAAAATTGGACCGGGGTTCATGGGTTCACTTGCCTACTCTCTAGTAAAGTTGTGGTGGCATTAAGCGCAATGCGGATGGCCGAAACATTGACATGATTTTTATTATGTTACTTGATAATATTCATATGGGCATCACATCCTAATTTAAAGATGATGCAGCACATCTTACTTATACTCCACTAGAAAGGAATAAACTTCAAGCATCTAGTATTAAGAATTAACAGAGTATAGCCTTAGGTACTTTGACATGATGTTGAACAACATATATGCTACCACTTGGACATATTACGATAGAAACTTTGTCTATGAATGTCGCTCGGGATTCTCAGCTATCACTAAGAAATTATAACACATGCATTCTCTTTATCCTAGTGAAATAACCGTGGAAGAAGACAAAATATCCTAGTTATTCCAACCAATACACACCACCCCCGTCACGTGAAAGAAGGTAAAATATCCTAGTCTCTATTCAACCACTACTACCTAGTTATTCCAACCAATACATGTTGGAATTTGGTTGTGGGCTTTAGCCCATAGCCCAACACAAATTCTGAAATTCTCATGACCCATTCATGCCTAGCAAGGGGTGGCACCAAAGTTTAGTCCCACCTTGCTAGTTTGAGGGGAGTTGCACCAATATATATAGTGGGGTGTTCTACTTGTCGTCGTGGTGAAACAACATATGCCATAGGATGGCTTAAATGGGGGCCGAACTAGATGCTGGAGGATTCGGGAGAGGGGAACGAGCTAAAAAGCACGACAGAAAGGAACACAGATCTACCCAGGTTCGGGGCTCTCGTAAGGAGATAACACCCCTACTCCTGCTCTACTGGTTGTATATTTGGATCGATGGAGTACACAACAATGGTGCTTCCCAGCTCTCTGCTAGAGAAGGAAGAATAACTGCTCAGTGTAGGAACACAGAGTGACCAACCCTTTGCTAGGGCTCCCTATGCCACCTTATATAGTGGTAGCCAGGGTTACAACGGTCATATGAGACCAGCAGACACGAGCTACACTCCAAATAGGACTTGCTGACGAAGGCAGAGGCCCTTGACTTCCTCCCTGATTGCTCTCGATGGGACTTCATATCCCTGTACCTTGTACTTCCTGCACTGTGACCTTACCCTTGTGAGGTAAGCTCTGTACTTGTGCACAGTGAGGGTAGGTATCCTCCACTGTGCACCCTGCCACCACACTCTCCTACCATGCTTGGATGTTTTCTTCCTTGATTGTAGGGACACGACATCTTAGCTGACTTTTGTATCCCGGATACAACCGTTGGCCATACCCTGGACATATATGCCGGACCAACGACCTATACAGGTCGGGTAATCCGGCCCCTGTGTAACACCCCACTTTTTGTAACCCTGTTTAAATAGTGTTCGGTGAGCCAAAAATGAGGGCCAACAAAAACTTTTTGTACAAACCTCTGGGAGTAATATTTCTTGCTTGTTTGTCTTGGTTGTTATGTTAATGATGTCTGTTTGAGTTGCTTGTTGAACAATATAGTGAACCAACACAATCCTTGTGCCCCTGTGATCATGCCTTTATTTATGCTTCTAGATATTTTTTACAAAACCATTATCTTGGCAACCTCTCCTTTTTCAAATTATTTTATTTGTCCAAAACAAGAGCCAAGATTTATCTTTGAAACAAAGCTTTTGCTAAAACTAAGTATGTACAAAACTATAGGGACATACCAGGTGGTGTGGTCCCACTATTTTACAAACTTATATTTTGTTGATGTTTATAAAAGGATTTCCATCACCTTTAAGAAAACTTTCTAAAGGAGATGCTATGTCTCCACTGGTTCTGAAAAGTCTACAAAAAGCTTTACTCCTTTATTTGAAACTCTTTTCTACTTGAACACGGCATGATCACCATTGGGCACTTATTCAATCATTTTTTTTTGGTAATGCTAGGATTGCTGCAAATGATTGACCTTGTGTGGTGAGTTGACTTTGTGTGACTTGGTTTGACTTTGATAGGTTGTTGGTGTGTAGATATAATCCTCACTTAGGCCTGTGGCCTAACCTATTCAAAATACATCCATTAATATTTTGTCACAAACAAGTTGTTCTCATACCTTGCTTCAAATAAAACCCATCTTGTTATTTTCCTCTCAATCCTGAATCCCTAACCCTAATGTCTTAGTCTTATCATGAGACATTAGGAGCTCCATTTTTAGGAATCTTGCAACTAATCAAGCTAACCCAAGGAAGGCACACATGATGTTATTAAAATCATCTTCATCCAATCATAAAAAGGATCACTCAAATTTAGAAAATCCTTTTCTTGCAAACATTTTATCAAACACCTAGTGTGCAGACTATCTTAGTGTCTGTTAACAGATTCAGTTTTCTGATGCTTATATTAAGCTCATCTATTCTATCCATGACAATGTACCTTCCTAGAACTCATATTTGGCATGTGATCTCCCATTCTTTCCATTGCCACCTAGCCATTTGAGGCCATCTGATACTTGCTCTAATTCTGTTTCTGACCCTAATCAAATCACTGACCATTTGACTATTATCATATGCACTCTTGCTCACACTTCTAGAATTCGAAATAAATTGTTCAGAGACCATTCTTTGGCCCATTCCTCTTCCTTTTGATCTACTCTAACCATCTATCCACTTGCATGTGCATTTTGAAGCATGCCACCTATTTATGTGACTAGGTTTTGAACCCTAGTCAAAACTGTTTTCACTTTCTAGTTTTCCTTGATCTTCTTGAGAATTAGTCAACACTCTTCATAAAATCCCTCAATAAATTCATTTCCTCTCTACTAGCATTTGAAAATTTTATTCTTGCATAATATCACTTTTCCTCCATCAAAATAACTATTTCCTTATCCTACCTTTCCTATTTGAACAATTGCATATGAATGGTCACTTTGTTATTTCATGCCCCTTTCTTCTCATCAAATAAATTCTATACTCTCCCACCTTGCTATCTTATTCCTATAGGAGCCCATGAACTCAAAACCTTACTTGCTTACTTTCAAAATTCTCCAAGATATTGATTAATATTGTTTATTGGGCAAACCTTCAAAATGCAAATGTTGGCGAGAATTTCTATTATGCTAATTTGTCCAATCCATACTCAACTTTCTCCCTACCTCTCTAATCCATCTATGCATGCATCTCACTAGAGGAGTTAATTTTTAACTCAAGGATCCAAATATTGAAACATGCATGCATTCATCACCATTATCCATCACAAACTTTCAAATTCTTTTGAAACCTAACCAAAACAACACCTTACTCTCTCCATCACCCACACCCCTCTCTCTGGTCGAAATATAACTGTAGCAGCACCCTCCTCATTGTCTCCTAGTGTTTGGAAGAAGAAGGAGAGAAGAATTGTCAACAACCACTTTGCCCATCAATAAAAAAATGGTGATGCAGCCTCACCTCTGCTCCTGGCCGACCAAGCCACTTCCTGGGCCCCTCTCACCCCCTCCACCGCCCCTCTTACCCAACCAGGGCCCTCCATGCACCTCACCTTGCCAAACCGACCTAATCACCCATCTCACACTCCCCCTCTAGATATAAAGCTACAGACCACCCCAGCCTCTCTTACCCAGCTCATTTCACTTCCCTTTCCATCCCCCTCTCACCCCCAGGACTGGAGCCCAACCCTCTCTTCTCTATGGCCGAGGGGAAGTGATCTTCACTTCGGTATTGGAAACTTGCGAGGAAGCTCCCCACTGATCTACACGACCTCTGATCCTCTTCTTTACAGCAATGGAATCCTCTCTTCAAGAACTATCTAATCATGATCTTGCATTCCCACAGGAGACCTTGGAGCTGCCACCCTGATCCCGTCCCTGTAGATCTGGTCGGAGATAGACCTGACGGCCCCGACCACCTGGAGCCACTCCGAGACCGTCCCCGAGGCTGCCGTGACCTCCGCATCCGCCCAGGCACATCCCCGATGGCCTTCCATGGCCCTAGGTGAGCCCCCGCAACCTCCCAGTGCAAGCTAGGGTTTCTTCCTGGGCGAGCCCGTCGTGGGGAAGACGAGGACCCTGCGCCGTCGATCGTGTTCTGATCGGGCGGCCAGGAGTCCCCCGTACCGGTTCGGCGTGCTGCCGTGGACCATGGGCCTGGCCTGTAGGCGGTTCCAACACCGTCCCGCTCGCGCGCCCGAACGCGGTTGGGCCGGCCCAGCGCTCTGCCGCCCAGGTGTGCCTAGATCCAGCCCGCAACTGTTTTTTTTTTGGTGAAGTCCATTTATTATTTTTCTGTCAGATCTGTTAACCTCCTGGTAGAAATAATTCCCAAACAAAATGTTTCATGCATGAAAATCTGTAGATCTAATTTTATAAAGGTTCTGGAACCTGTTTTACACCATTCAGACCAAGTGGTTTGCCAAATTTATTCCTAGATTATTTCTAAGATTTAATCTTGATTAATGTGTCCTTTTCACTAGAAAATTCATATCTTGAGATCCAGAGACTTAATTGGATTAAATCCAATTTTGTAGGGAAGCCCTATGCAGTACCTTTCTAATGCCAATGGTCTGGTTGCAAATAGGATTTTATTTTTAGCATGGTTGTTTTTGCAAAATACTACCAGATTTGACTTTAGGGAATTTTAAAACCTAATCTATGAATTATTTTTGGTTGGAACCAATTTTGGGTGGTCATGTACTGTTAATTCTTGCTACTGTACATAGGATAAATTTTTTTGAGCTTTTATGATTTTCTGGTAGATTTATCTCTGAATCAGTAGTTATTTCCACCATAAAATGCTTAGAATATTCCCTGTTAATCAGAAAATTGCAAATCCATTTTTGTTGGGTTTGTATTATTGTTCGCTATCTGATGCTATGTTGTATGACATGTTTTGATCAGGTTTGATGCCTGCTAGATGTTTGGGTTGAGTATAGGGTTATTTACTATTAGAAATTGTTTTCCCTATTATTATAGTAGCTTTACTCTTATAAGATGGATTCTTGGTTCAGAAAACTTGTGCATGTCTGTAAGCATGCTGAATTTGTTATTTGGCCTATGTGACCCCCTGCATGCTTGATTGAGATGAAGTAGTGTGGTGCTTGCTATGTTTGAAAAACCCTAGTTTTAATAGGATTACCTTGCTACTAAAAATCTATGGAATCTTATTTTAGATTCTAAACATGTTTGTTTCTGATACTCTTTGATGAGGTGGTATTGAGTGATGAAGTGCTTGTGACCTGTGTATGCATGTATGCTTATTGTGTGCTTTTATTTTTCCGACGATAGATTCGAACGATGAGTGTGCGGAGGAGGGAGTAGTCTTTGAGTATCAAGAAGAAGAAGACCAGGGACAAGCTATTAAGGCAAGCCATCTACTTGTTCATATCTGAATCCTATCATGGCACTATGCATTATCCTACTCTTACTCTTACTGCTATGCATAGTTTTTCTTATATTGCTAATTATCCCTAGTTAGCAATAGATGGTGACTTAGCTCCACAAGTCACAATGTTATCATCCATGGAGGATGACTCCCTTACCACCTATCATTACCCCTGATTGTAGAGGCTCGATGATTAGCATCGAAGTCTTTGGGAAACACTTGTAGTGGAGCCAAAAACTCTAGGATGGGATAACTTCCGGAAAAGTTTCGAAAATGGTTACGAAAACCTTGGAGTAGTACCTACTCCACTGAATTGTTTTCTAAAGGATTTTGGGTCAAATGGACACTTGGGTTATGGAGGAAAGGAGTTGGTGGATTCAGAAAAAGGCATCGGTGTTTCTTTGTAGTCGCTCGAAGCAATTAAACAGTGCAACCACATTACCCGGTATGGGACGGGCTTAGTTTGAAGTCTATCTGCCTTAGTGCGGGGAGCCTCGCACTATATAAGGGTCTGGAGGACCCCGGAATCTGGGTTGTCGCAAGTCATGGGCAACAGTGTAGCGGGCCCGCCAATGGGCTACCCGTCCGGAAGACACTTGGGTTTCTCCCGCCGTGGCACTGGAACTACGCTCGGCAGAGGTAGACGGCCAGGGTTTGCCGGGGATGTATACTCCATAGGGTAGGCACCCGTATTAAGGTGGATAGATGGACGGCTTTGATCGATTATCCGAACCCCGCATACATGTGTATGACGGTCCGTGGTGGTATCCCGGCGGATTTATCGGTTGGTGTGGGTAAAGTGTACAACCTCTGCAGAGTGTAAAACTATTCGAATAGCCGCGTCCTCGGTCATGGACGGTTGTGGAGATCACTACATTGCCCAATGTCAGGATTTGGTTTTATAAATGGTTTTCGAGAAAATAGAGAAGGGTGTCGGACGGAGTACTCGGAGGGTACTGCCGTGGCACGGTTATGGTTCGGAGTACTTGCAGGGTACTGCCGAAGGAATGGAAGTGGTCATGTGTGATTGACCGGAAATTATTAAGGATGGTGGTCATGTTTGATTGACCGCCGGCTTTTCTCTTGAAAAGGAGTTTCCCCTTTCCTAGAGCTTTTGCAAAGACTTCTCTTGTAAGTATCTTCTTTAATAAGGATATAGAAATGTCGTGGGACATGCTATATCAACACGTGAAGTTAGTAGCACATAGTTACTGAAACTAAGCCAACCCTTGCTACAGCCATATAGCATGTGAATAAATTTCCTCTCTTAGATGGTTTGCGAGTACAATTCCAAAATGTACTCACGGCTTTGTCCCTGGCTATTAACTTGGCCAGATTATGAAGAAGGTTATGAGGATGATGGTGAGGAGTTCGACGACGCCGGTGCGAACTAGGAACGTCTCCCAGTCAGTTGCCTGTAGGGTAGTAGGCATGGCTTGGGTCATCAACGCTGCTTGGTATCCGCTGCTTAGTTGTAGACTTGCCCTGCGTGGCAATATCATACTTGGTCATGTGACCAATTGTAAGCATTATTCGGTACTGTAAAGGATGATGCAATTCTGTTATCAACTCGGATATGTGGATTCACGACACACTGATCATGGGATCGTGAATTGTATGCATATCGGGTATTCCGGATGGGTAATCCGGGGTCCCCACACCCTGCTCCTGCACAACACACCAAATAGTTAGGCCGGCATATCTGAGTATATGCCGGCACACCTATACTAGTATTCCGGCTATACCGGCATATCCAAGTATCAGCCGGGATACGCATATACCCCGGCCCTGCCTATGCCCTTATATCCCGGCCAGACCCTTTCTTGGTCAACCGGCATAAAGCCAATCATAGTCGTTGTATCTTTCTAGCCTCTTGACCCTACCGGGGGTATACCCCCCGACACTAGTCCCCGAAGCTGCCGAGGTTCCCCAGCCATAACTGTGGAGCCTTGACAGGTTCAACATATCTTCTTTTCATTATACTCCAGTCTCCGGTATATCCCGACGATCGGGTTATATGCTGGGTCATCCGCACATATCCCGGCCACTGTTCCCTCTCCAAAATGTTATTCCGGCCGGTCCCAAGGGTATTCCGGACGGAACATATTCATCGGGCCGTTATTCCGACATATAGACGAGTCTTCCTCGAGAAGCCACGCCTGACTGTTTGCATCGAAACTTGCAACTGCCCTGCCACCTCGAACGGTCACACGACGTGACGGTTCACAGCGCAGTTACTCCTTGCCATCATTGCGTCATGGCACGGTTACAGGAACCGCCGCCCCACTCCGTGCCGCCACGTGGCGGCTCGCCACAGAAACGGTCGGGGGAGTGGAGCACTATCCTCCCCACGACCCTTACCTGGCAGGCATATAAATAGGGCGGCAGGGGTAAACTTCTCTTTTTACCCCCCCCACCATCGTCTTCCTCCTCTGCTCCTCTGCCTCCTGCGCTCCACCGCCGGAACGAAGAACAGAGGAACAGCATCGCCGCCGCCGTCGACCTGCTCCCCGCCGACGCCGACGCTTCTACGACGCCTGACATCTCTGTCGACGACGCCGCCGCCGCCGCATCTCTCCTTCGCGACACTGCTGGGAGATTGGACCTCCTCCCGCACGCTCGTTGCCGCCGTTCCGCCGCTGTCGACCAAGCTCTGGTGAGTTCCTCTTTCCCTCTGTTCTTCCTCTTTCATGCTTTTTTATAACTTCGTATTGGTAGCCATACTCGCATAGATCTACTGCAGTTCCTCTGCTTGTTATTCTTTGGATTCGACTAGCATTGCTAACATCGTTCTCAGGTGTTCTTCCTTAGAAGTTTCACCCTTATTTGTTTCCTGTTTTAACTGGCCCGGTAGATCTTTTGTTTCTGCTAACATTGGTGAGAGCGGTATGCCGGAGAGACTAACCACCCTCTTTTCTCCGGCTTTGATAGGAATAACACCACGGGACTCCGGCTATCACGCCTTGTACCGGCCATCCCGATGGCTTCATCGAGCATGACAGGTACCTCGGCCTCCGAGGAAGATAACTCGGCCCGGATCCAAGGACGCTCCGGCTGGGAGGGGTCGGAGGTCACCCCGGCCGACATATCCTGGGTCACCTCCACCAGGAGAGTCCCGGAGGGCGTAGCGTGCCGGCTGCCGGCGGGAGAAACTGTGCCGGCACCTGAACCCGGCGAACGCATCGTCTTCATCGCCCACTTCGAGCGGGGCTTTGGCCTGCCGGCATCGGACTTCTTCCGGGACTTCCTCAACACCTATGATTTACAACCTCATCATATCCCGGCCAATGCCGTGATGATCCTCTCCGCCTTCGCTGCCTTTTGCGAAGGCTATGCCGGCATCGAGCCCCTTACCCAAGGCTGGGCGAAATACTTCCAACTATGGAAGCAAGTCGTCCAGGAGCCGCCCCGGAGCAAGGATGACCCGCCGGAGACGGCCCAGGAAAAGAAGGACCGCCCCATGACCCTCTGCGGCGCAGCCACCATCATGTCCCGGAAAGGCTCGGACTTCCCCAAGGTGGAACTCCTCGGGTCTTGCAAGAAGTGGCAGAAGAGCTTCTTCTACGTCAAGAACACCACCGACGTGGATCTGCTCAACCTGCCGCCATTTGTGGACGAGCCACCTTTGGCTATGAAGAATTGGACCTATAATCCGAAGAACTCGGTGATGCCGGTGAATGCTCTCCACCGGGTTAAGGGCGAGCTCCGGGATGCTGGCCTTACACCTCAAGATTTGGTGGCATGCTATATCAGCCGGCGCGTCTCTCCTTTGCAGCGCCGGTCGCACAAGATCTGCCAGATGAGCGGGCCCATGGACCCCACCCGGCATTCCACACATGAGCTGACTCCGGCCGACATTCTGCGACAGATCAAGGACGTCTGCAAGTCCTCCCAGGCCACCTTTGCCTGGGGACTTGAACCATACAGCCGGGATAGGCCCGCCCCAACGGTAAACCCTCTTGCCCGATACATAAACTCCATGTCCGGCACATAGATACTTAAGCCGACACATGTCTATTTACCGACACATATCCTGCTTGGCCCGAGATATTGCTACTTGCCGCCATATTTATAATGCATACAAGACTCCGACATACTTATTCCACCGGCATATTTCTTGCTTCTGACCTTTTTACTTTGCATTATGCAGAAGTTCAGCTTCCAGAGTATGGAGAACTCCCAGATCAAGATCGCGGCAGACCGCACTGTTGCGGATGTTGAAGATCCGGATCACTGGGATAAGCTACCCAGGAGCACCCGTTCTGCAGCTGCCATGGGTAAGGGCTCTTCCTCCCGGCATTTCTCTCAAGACCGGAGTGACGATGACTCCAATGAAGACTGCCAGACATTTATCTGCCCGACACCTCTTGCTTATGCTTTTCCAGAAACACCTATTGCTTATGAGTTTCCAATGCCGTCCTCAGCTATCCCGGATGATATGGTTGTCGACGCCGCCCCACTGAACCAGGGACCTCCTTCCACCGGCGGACGTGCCGGCCGGAAGCGAGGGGTGAAGCCCCAGCCCGACACACCTCAGAAGCCGAAGAGGCAGAAGGTCGGCGTGCCTATTCTGAAGAAACCGAGGCATGTTGCCACGGGGTAAGTTTCCTTTTCTTTGTATTTCCTCCGACATATCTCTCAAGGAACCGAGGCCTATTCTGACTTGGTGTTTTCTCTCTTTCAGAGCTCCTCTTGCGCCGGAACAAGCTTCTGGCTCGAGTGGCGGCCCGAAGGTTACCAAGCCAGTTGCCCCTGCTACCTCCGACATACCCTCTGCCAGTCATACGACTTCCCCGGCGCCGGCATCTTCGCCTGCGCCCGACAAGACCACCTCCCCGGCGAAGGACGATCCTCCGCCGGAACAAGACAACTCTGCCCCCGAAGTCCACATGGACTCGGGGGCTCAACAGGAACCATCGGCCTCTGATGTCCACATGGACACAGAAGCCCACCAAGAAGCACCAGACTCTGGCGCGCCCACCAGCGACGCCGGCACAACTGAAGACGCCGGCACAGACATCAAGGGCAAAGGCCCTTTAGTGCCGGAAGTCCGGACTATTCCGGATCCTGCTCCTGCTGGCCAAGATGCACCGGCCGCGCCGGAACAGCCCGCGCCCAAGACTCCTTCTGTTGAAAAGACTCCTGCACCGGCCAAGACCTCGGCGCCGGCCAAGACCTCTGCCCCGGCCAAGCCCGGCACACTGAAGATTCAGCCGACCAAGTCCGGCACTCCATCCGCCGCCACTGCTCCTTCTACGGCGGCGCCCCGGACCAGCTCTGCTCTGGCCCTGCACCTCGGCAGGGCAGCAACCCGGCCTGGCTACCGTCGCAACTTCTTCGACACGCCGGAACTGGAGGGCCGCGTCCCCCTGGGGACGAAGAGTGACCAAAGCCTCGGGTCTCTCAAGGAGCACTGTGTCAGGTGGAACGACGCTGGTGACATGGACACAGCGGATTCCAGGAGCAAGAAGATGGCCGAGGCCGCGGCTACTGGCAATCCAGCAGATATTCTGGCCGCGAAACCCCTACCGATCGCCTGCGAGCTGCTCAGCCTCCAGCAGAGACTTCACCGATTGGCCGATGCCACCAACGTAAGTCCTTTCTACCTATACACATATCCCCAGTCTCCGAAAATGTCGGTTGTCCGGGATACGGACATCCGGGATTTTCTCATAGTCTTTTAGTTAGCTTCTTTTGAATTATCTGCCGACACATGAGCTCAATCCGAGCTTCAAATCCTAGTCACCGAGAGCCGGGATAGGTGAGCACTCACCTGTGTCGGGTCTCTAACAACTTCACATCTCAATTATTTTTCAAATCCTCTTGACCGAGATATAAGCTCGATTCGAGCTTCAAATCCTAGTCACCGAGAGCCGGGATAGGTGCGCAGCACCTGTGCCGGGTCTTCAAAAGAATGATCACTTGATAGAATCTTCAACTTAATTAACCTGCCAAATTTCTTTGCTGACATTTCAAATCCCGGCCTTTTGCAGCGCATGAACAACACCCGGGCCGACATATTTCATGACTTGGTATGCGAGCATCGGAAGTTATCCGACGAGCATAGCAAGCTTCAGCTGGAGCTGTCCAAGAAAGGTAATCCTCGCCGATATACCGCTATATGCCGGACACCCTTCCTCCTCTTTGCCGGCACACCTTAATATGCCGACACATAACCTTTTTCCGTCACTCCGTAGCTGGTGCCGAAGCCCAAGTCACCGAGCTTGTCAAGAGAGTGAAGGAGCTGACAGGTATGCCGGATCCTCTTAATCTTCAACTAATCCTTCTGTACTTCAAATCCTTTAATCTTTTCACTGTTTTCTTTCTTCAAATTCTTGTTTTGACTTCAAATCTTTTCAGACGAGAAAGCTGCACTGGAGGCACGCCACCAGGACTGTGTGTCCTCAGAGGATGTGGCCAAGCAACTGGACGACCGGGATGCCGGTCACAAGGCCGAGGTTGAGCAGCTGAAGGGCCGGATTGCCGAGCTTCTGGAGGAGAAGGAGCAGAGGGAGGGCCAACTGAAGAAAACCCAGGACTTGCTCGTTGCCTCCGAGACTGATGCCTCCACTGCCCATGCCGAACTGTCCAGCCTGAAGGAGCAGGCGACCAAATGGGAGGTCACAGTCGCACAGCTCAATGCTGACCTTGCCAGTAAGCTTCAAATCCCTCTTCCTTATCCTGCCCGACATATCATACCCTCTATGCCGACATATTCTCCTTTTGCTAACATCATCTATTTTTCTCAGACATGTTCCCCGCTTCCGTCGAAGACGTTGAGAGGGCTCTGCAGTTGGATCGAGAGAACCGGGGTGTTTCGGTTGACTCGGCCAACTGGGACATGTCGGAGCAGCTGCTGGCTCTTCAATCCCGGAAGAACGCCATGACACTCTACACCGAAGAACTCTTCTATGGCGCCCAGGAGGCATTCTCTGCCCTCTGGCCGGGACAAAGGACGCCCACTGACCCTGTTGATCTCGGCAATGATCTGCAGCTTGCCAAAGTTCGCCTCCGGGAATGGCGAGATTCCGGCGCGAGGGTAGGAGCTGATGAAGCTCTCAGCTACTTCCTCTCCTGGTATGAGAAAGCAGACCTGGAGACTTTGCGCACCGTGCGTGAAGGATCCATCTGGACCACGGATCCGGAACATATCCGGCGGCGCCGGGAGTTGGCCCACAGCTATGTGGACTATGCCGACACCGACGCCTTCGTCCGGGACATCCGCGAGCCGGAGAAGAAGGACAATGCCGGGGCATCTGCCGCTGCCGAGGGCTTCGACTCCAGCCAAGATGAAGATGAAGCTGAAGAGGCCGACACTGATGCCCCGGAACAGGCATCTGCCCCGGGCGGAGGTGATGGCTCCATTCCATCCGCTGGATCCGGCACTCCTGAGGCCGACATTTCCACCGCTACAGCTCCTCCAGCCGGCGGCTCTGCTTCTGCCGCTGCTCCTTGACTTTGCAGCATAAAAACTTTTAAGTTTTATCAGATCCCCGGTATGCCGGGTGTAGTTGTAAGATAAACGTTTAATTTCCTTTGGTTTGCTACCTGAACAAGTTTTATCTCGGTTTGCTTGTTATTAACGCCGGATCATCTTTGGCTAAGTCACCGAGTTTGTTTTCCTGTTTCCCCAACTTCACAACCTTGGCTACTTGTCTACCTTATTTGGCTTTCGACATATGAGTCTCAAGGTTGCTTCATTGAACATACAGTACTTTAACTTTGAAACTTAGACTTCAAATCATCCGACACTTCAAATTTTAACTTTAGCTTTAACAAAAAATGTCGGTTCACTTGCTTTACATTTCCTTAGCCGTTTTCCATGTGTAGACAATCTCTGGCATCTACTCTTGCTAGCCATGAAGCCGGGTTTCGGACAGCAGCTAAGTCGAAGAGTGGCCTTTGGTGCCGACACATTACTAGGCCGACATAGGAAACATTCGAATCAAGCCAGCCGGCATATAACGGCCATGCGTAGAGGCCATGAATTTTGCCAGTGCCGGCCTACCCAGCAAAGCATGGTAGGGACTTTCCAAATCAACCACCTCGAACATGAGATTTTCCACCCTGCAGTTATCCCGGCTGCCAAACATGACATCCATCCGGATCTTGCCCATCGGCGCACACGAAAGTCCCGGCACAATGCCGTGGAATGTGGTCTTGCTTGGCTCCAACATATTCTCCTTGATTCCCAGTTTCTGCATCGTATCTCGGTACATGATGTTGATGCTGCTACCATTGTCAATGAGGACCTTGCTGAACCTCACGTTATTAGCCGGCCCGACGAATGTCGGATCCATCACCAGAGCATACCCGCCGGGGTTTGGCATGATCCTGGGATGATCTGCCCTGTCCCAGCCAATGGCCTGGTCAGACCAGTACATTAGCTTCGGTACTGCCGACATAACGGCATTTACCTCCAGACACCGCCGGTACAAGCTCTGCTTGTCTGTTCTTTCGGTCTCAAAGACCATGTAGCTCTAATCATGTTCCTTGTACTCATTTCGGCCCGCTGCTGGGCCTCCGGCATAGTACTCCGGGTTATGGTTCTGATCCACTTGATTTACACCGGCATTTCCGGCATTGCCCTGACTCCCGGGATTAGCCGGCCTGGGCGGGACTGCAATTGTATTGGCACCTGTCAACGGCGATGGGGCTGCCGGGACAGGTGGTCTAGCCGGTCCCCAAGGACCTGCACGACCTGCCAATATGTCGTCCAGCCACGAACAGTTTCTGGTCAAATGATTCGCCGGCTTACCCGGTTGGAATGTGTGAAACACACAAGGTTTGTCCATGGCCAAACCTACTGTATACTTCGGCCACTGCTTCTTCTGGCCGGCGGCTCCGCCGGCGTTCTTGTTGATCCAGACATTCTTTTTCTGGAAAGGCTGCGGTTGCAGCTGCGGTTGTTGCTGCTGAGGCTGTTGATAGCCCTCATATCTCGGACGCTGGCTACTGCCGGCGCCCTCTTGCTCTTCCTCCACCGCTGCTACTTGTGCTGCCCCATACCGGTAATCCGGCCTTTCATCTCTTCTCTTGTTCCGGTTATCGGTGCGATAGTATTGCCCTGGTCTCCCGGCGCTGATGGTGTTCCCCTGAGTCTGCCCCTGTCCTTGTGAATCAAGGGTGGGCTGCATGGGATCTCCCAGAGCATAACTATCGGCTATCTTGATTGTCTCGGCCAACGTGGCCGGCATTTCCCTCTGAAGCTTTTGCCACAACATGGTGCCATGCCGGCACCCATGAGCAAACCACATGATGGCCTGCTGCTCGACTACTCCTTCGCAGGAATTGCGCAAGGTGCACCACCTGGTCAGGTAGTCACGATCAGTCTCATTCACTCCTTGCCGGCAGTTAGCCAGCTGCTGAGGACGATTCGGCCTCTTGTATGTGCTGGTGAAGTTTGACACAAACTGCTCCTCGAAATCAACCCAGCCATTGATACTTCCGGCCGGCAGATTGTTCAGCCATATCCTGGCTGGTCCTTCTAGCATTTGCGGTACATATCGTACCGCCCATCTGAGGTTTCCTCCAGCAATGTTCACTGCGGTGGAGTAATCCTCCAACCAATCTTCCGGCTTTGTACTGCCGTTATATGTCCTCGCGCCACGCGCGAGCTGGAAGAAGTAAGGTACCGGCTCACCCATGATCCGGGGTCCAAAGCACATAGGACCCGGAGCTCCTTGTCTCTCCACCAACTCCGTTTGGTGAATCCTGTCCAGCTTGAAGCGCGCATCACTTGCTGCTAAGGACCGAGGTCCTAGCCGGGATGCAATTGGGCCCGCGATCACTTTCTCCTGCTGCTGCTCCGGCTGATACTACTCAGTATGCCGGCCTTGCTGATGCTGCTGCTGATATCCCGCCCTGACAAGGGCGGAATTGCCATCATCTTCACGATGTCCCGGTTGACCTGCACCTTGCTACTGCACTGCACCTCCGGCGCCCTGCTGCTGACACCGGGCTGCACTGTTACTCCGGCCAGCACCGGCCGACGCTGCCCCATGCCCGGCCGGCACATTCTGGCCAGCCTTCTTGCTGCCGACATACTTGTCAGCCTGTCCGGCACTCTTCTGCACTATTGCCTGCTTTCCGGCGATTGTCGGATCATACACTTAGATCTGCTTGTCCCGGCGGCCAGAGGTCACACTTCCGGCACGCCGGGCACTTGGATGCGGGGACGAAGCCTCGCCCCTCGACCTTGCGCCGGCACCTCCTACCGACGCAATGTACTGGGATGCCCCGGCACCTGGGTTTGCCTTCTTAAAAGCCTCCTGCTGCTTGGTAGCTTCAGACAAAAGATGGTTAAGCCGGGCTTGCTGCTCATGCAGTGCTTCGCCGGACAGATTAGCTAAGTCCTTAGCTACCTCGGCTGCTGCTCTAAGGTTCTTTACTGGGGAGCTATAAATTACCTTAGGCACAGTACTAGTTGCAGTATGACTCTTAGCCCTAGCATCTTTGCCTAGCTCAGTGTTAAGATCCCTGCCTCTAGTTCTAACCTCATCTATCCGGCAAGGCCGGGTTACCACAGGAGTAAAACCATGGGCCGCCTCATACTCACGGAGTTGCCGGTTAAACCGTTCGCGCTCCTGGTGCATGGCCAGGGCCTCGTCGACGAGGGCCTGACGAGATCCTTCCAGGACCTCCCTTGTCTGCTCCGGATCATCGCCGGATCGCACCGGCTCGAGAAGTCGCTCGATGACGGGAAGAAGCACCTGACCTTTTGCCGGCACAGCGGAAGTGCCGGCCAGGTTCTCGACACGCTCCAACGGAGGACGTGCCGACCTCTTGGCCTTTGGCGGCTCCGGTGGAGTTTCTCCTGCTGCTACCCCTGCGGCCTTGCCGGCACAATCTGCCGGCGGCGCTGATGTGCCGGCCATCATCACCTCGGCCGACTCTACTGAGCGAGCGCTACGCCCAGCATGAGCCAACCGATGTGACGGAGGATCCGACGCCACCAGCACCTTTTCCCCACAAACTCTCTCAGTCCCCACATACACCTCGTGGGAACCGAAAGACATGATCCGGCCATCCCTAGGGAACGGCCGGCCGCCGAGACATCCAGCGTTGTTACTGACGAAGCTGAGCGAGCCTAGCCTCTGGACGAGGCCAGAGACCACGCGCACTCCTGAAGCTGCTATCACAGACCCCGTCCGAATAAACACTCCGCCCAGCATATCGATCTGCCCCACGGTGGGCGCCAAATGTCGTCGTGGTGAAACAACATATGCCATAGGATGGCTTAAATGGGGGCCGAACTAGATGCTGGAGGATTCGGGAGAGGGGAACGAGCTAAAAAGCACGACAGAAAGGAACACAGATCTACCCAGGTTCGGGGCTCTCGTAAGGAGATAACACCCCTACTCCTGCTCTACTGGTTGTATATTTGGATCGATGGAGTACACAACAATGGTGCTTCCCAGCTCTCTGCTAGAGAAGGAAGAATAACTGCTCAGTGTAGGAACACAGAGTGACCAACCCTTTGCTAGGGCTCCCTATGCCACCTTATATAGTGGTAGCCAGGGTTACAACGGTCATATGAGACCAACAGACACGAGCTACACTCCAAATAGGACTTGCTGACGAAGGCAGAGGCCCTTGACTTCCTCCCTGATTGCTCTCGATGGGACTTCATATCCCTGTACCTTGTACTTCCTGCACTGTGACCTTACCCTTGTGAGGTAAGCTCTGTACTTGTGCACAGTGAGGGTAGGTATCCTCCACTGTGCACCCTGCCACCACACTCTCCTACCATGCTTGGATGTTTTCTTCCTTGATTGTAGGGACACGACATCTTAGCTGACTTTTGTATCCCGGATACGACCGTTGGCCATACCCTGGACATATATGCCGGACCAACGACCTATACAGGTCGGGTAATCCGGCCCCTGCTCCTGCACAACACACCAAATAGTTAGGCCAGCATATCTGAGTATATGCCGGCACACCTATACTAGTATTCCGGCTATACCGGCATATCCAAGTATCAGCCGGGACACGCATATACCCCGGCCCTGCCTATGCCCTTATATCCCGGCCAGACCCTTTCTTGGTCAACCGGCATAAAGCCAATCATAGTCGTTGTATCTTTCTAGCCTCTTGACCCTACCGGGGGTATACCCCCCGACACTACTACCTCCTAAAGTGAGAGAAGAAGAGAGGCTTCACGCGCGCTCTGATAAGTCTCAAACGTATCTATAATTTTTAATGCTCCATGCTTGTTTTTACACTATTTGCTTAGTGTTTAGTTACACTTCGTGGCATTTTTATGCATTTTCCGGAACTAACCTATTAACGAGATGCCACAGTGCCAGTTCCCTGTTTTCTGCTATTTTTGTGTTTCAGAAAAGTTACACAGGAAATATTCTCAGAATTGGACGAAAGAAAAGCCAAATATCCAAAAATTCACCGAAGCTTCCAGAGAACCGAAGAGGAGATGGAGTGGGGCCACAAGGGGCCCACACAACAGGGCGGCGTGGCCCAGGGCTAGGCCGCACCCTCTATGTGTGTGGCCGCCTCGGTCCACTTCTGATGATGCCCCTTCGCCTATAAAGACCCCCCGACGGGAAAAACCTAAATACCCGATCACTTTTCCAGAATACATCGCAATCCGCCGCTGCTGTCGACCCGAGATCGGGAGGGTCCAGAAGCTCTTCTCGGCACCCTGCCAGAGAGGGGAATCGCCATTGGAGGTCTTCTTCATCGCCATGCTTGCCTCCGGCGCGATGAGTGAGTAGTCTACCTTGGACTATGGGTCCATAGCAGTAGCTAGTTGGTTGTCTTCTCCACCATGTGCTTCATGTTTAGATCTCGTGAGCTACTTTACATGATCGAGATCACCGTTATGTAATTCTACTTGTTGTGTTTGTTGGGATCCGATGAATATTGGTGTTATGATTGAGTTGATGTGCTGAATATTATCTTATGTTATCTCTATATTATTTATGATCTTGCATGCTCTCCGTTGTTAGTAGCTATCTTGGCCGAGTAGATACTAGTGACTCCAAGAGGGGGTATTTATGCTCAATAGTTGGGTTCATGCCTCTATTTAATCTGGGGGAGTGACAGAAACCTCTAAGGTTGTAGATGTGTTGTTGCCACTAGGGAGAAAACAACATTCATATGCTCAAGGGCATATGCTTTGTTTACATTACATACTTTGCTTAATGTAGTTATCTATTGTTCGCAACTTAATACTTGTGGAGTTCTCGGATTGATTCGCCACAAGTGGATTATTAGTCGTAGATGCAGTTGGATGACAGTCTATGTATCTTGTTGTAATGCCCAGAGTAAATCTCATAGTGATCCTCTCGACATATGCACGTTGTCTTTATTCTATCAATTGCCCAACTGTAATTTGTTTACCCAGCATGTGTTATTTTATCTTATGGAGAGACACCACTAGTGAACTGTGGACCCCAGTCCTATTTCCATTATATTGCTATCACCTGTTTACTTTACTCGCACTGTTTACTTTACTCGCATACTACTATCACTTTCCACTCAATACGCTCATACCCTTTGTTTCAAGCAAACCGGTGAGATTGACAACCTTATCGTAAGTTGGGAACAAAGTATTTGGTTGTGTTGTGTGCAGGTTCCACGTTGCTACTAGTTGAAGACGCGCTAACAAGAAATCATTAACGGCGCCCTTATTGGAGTGTCACTAGGCTAGCAAGCAGCACCTTCTTGAGTTTGGCTTTTTCCTACTGGTTCGATAAACCTTGGTTTCTTACTGAGGGAAAAACTTGCTACTATATTCATCATACCTTCCTCTTGGGGTTTACCAATTGGCCGGTCATTTACTTCATCATCATCGTGCCATCTATAGCAATCACGCTCCTCCTCCTCTGCCACCCGTCTCGCCTCGCCACGGCTCGCCTCGTCACGACGCGCATGCCGCAGTTTGCGAAATTGTGCCTCGGTGCCGAGCTTACTTATCTTTTTGCTGTTCGGGAAAATTACTGCGCGAGTTATTTCTTTATCAGCTGTTTCTGGTTTCTCCGGATCATGGGCTGTTACTAACTCGGATGTGGGCTGCACCCCACGTCTTACCCGACCGGCGCTATATAAGCAGGCTTAGGCGCAAACCCTAATCACGCCGTATCACATTCCGTCTCTCGCCTCCAGAGCCTTGCGCCGTCGCTACACCTTCTCCATCCCCTCTTCCGGCGTGCATCGTACGACGGGACAGTAGGCCTCCAGAACCCCGCCTCTTGTGAACCTGTATGGGAGAGGGGTGATCAGGTTTTTGGGGAGCGCTTCTGCGCAACTACTGATGGCATCACGTCAACCGATGACTCCTTCCCCGACGAGGACTTCTTCCCCAATATCAGTAGCCTCTACATCGACGACATGGCTAACGACGCTGGTGCCAACGCCAACATGAACCTCAACGCGAATCTGAACGCGAACGTGAATCCTCCTGCAGCACCGTATGCAATCTGTACCCATCTTTTTCAGTTTTTGTTACAATTTCTTATACTAGTGTTTGGAATAGATGTGATCTCTTTATCTGTGTTAGATATGATCTGTTCGTCTATTCTGCTAGTATGCATGATTAGGTTAATTCCTGCAATTATCATCATGCTTTATTATTGGTTATTTCGGATTAAATCTTATGGTAAATTGCTTATATTTTCAACAATCCAAAAACCTGATTATAGGCAACTGAGTCCAACTGGCATGGCCGCGGCTACCAGGCCGCCTCCCTTTTATGGTGTCCATTATAAGAGATGGCGCACGAGAGCAGTTCTATGGTTGAAAAACCTAGGCTGCTATAGCGCCACTCTTGGCAGACCTGAGGGAGATCTTTCTCCTGCTCAGGAGGAAGCTTTTCAGAAAGTCGACACCATGTTTATGGGGGCTTTGTTCAACATTCTTGGTGACAACATTGTTGACACCTATATGTCATTTGATAATGGCAAGGATGCGTGGGATGCGCTGGAAGCCAAGTTTGGTGTTTCCGACGCTGGCACTGAGTTGTATATCATGGAGCAATTCTATGATTATAAGATGACTGATGACCGTCCCATTGTGGAGCAGGCTCATGAGATACAGTCTCTGGCCAAAGAACTCGAGCAGTTCAAGTGTACCTTACCGGACAAGTTCGTGGCCGGTGGCATTATTGCCAAGCTTCCTCCTTCATGGAGGAACTTTGCTACTTCTCTGAAACATAAGAGACATGAGTTTTCCGTTTTGGATCTCATTGGTTCTCTTCATGTTGAGGAAAAGGCGAGAGCAAAGGATACACGTGTTCGAGGCTTTGATGGAAGTTCTAGTGCACATGTGGTGCAGAAAAATAACTTCCAGTCCCACAAGTCCAAGAATAAGAACAAGTTTGAGGGCAAGGGAAAGTTTGACGGCAAGAACAAGGCCTCGCAGACTACCAACTTCAAGAAGAAGACTGAGTATAAGAAGAAAGGATCTTGCCATGTGTGTGGTGATCCGAATCATTGGGCTCCTAGCTGCCCTAAGTGCTTTGATAAGCGTTCACATGGAAATGGTGGCAATTCTACCAATGTTGTTGTTGGTGGTACCGATATGAAGGATGATGGGTCGCATGGGCTGGCTCCATGCTGATGGGAAACGGCTCACGTGCTTTTGTTCAAGGTGTTGGTACGGTAAATCTGAAGTTCACTTCGGGGAAGACCGTACAGCTGAAGAATGTGCAACACGTTCCCTCCATCAATAAAAATCTTGTCAGTGGATCTCTTCTGTGTCGAGATGGTTTTAAGTTGGTTTTTGAGTCCAATAAAGTTGTAATATCTAAGTATGGACAATTTGTTGGGAAAGGCTATGAGTGCGGAGGCTTGTTCCGCCTTTCTTTGTCAGACTTATGCACTGAAGTTATTAATCATGTTTGCAATGATAATGAGTCCAATATTTGGCATTCATGACTTTGTCATATTAACTTTGGTTGCATGACGCGACTAGCCAACATGAATTTGATTCCGAAATTTACTAATGTCAAGGGCTCTAAGTGCCAAGTGTGCGTGCAAGCAAAGCAACCTCGCAAGTCTCATAAGACTGTGGAGGCAAGAGATTTGGAACCACTAGAGCTCATACATTCAGATCTTTGTGAGATGAATGGTGAGTTGACAAAAGGTGGAAAGAAATATTTCATGACATTAATTGATGACTCCACCATATACTGTTATGTGTATCTTCTGAAATCTAAAGATGAAGCTTTGAACTATTTCAAAATCTATAAAGCTAAAGCAGAAAATCAACTTGATCAAAAGATTAAGCGGCTTAGGTCCGATCGTGGTGGAGAGTTCTTTTCCAATGAATTTGATTCTTTCTGTGCGGAACATGGTATAATCCATGAGAGGACGCCTCCCTACTCGCCCCAATCTAACGGGGTGGCTGAAAGAAAGAACCGTACTCTAACTGATTTGGTTAACGCCATGTTAGACACATCTGGTCTTTCCAAGGCATGGTGGGGCGAGGCAATCTTGACTGCGTGTCATGTCCTAAATCGTGTTCCCACTAAGAACAAAGAAATTACACCATTTGAGGAATGGGAAAAGAAGAGGTTAAAACTCTCTTACTTATGGACTTGGGGTTGTTTGGCAAAGGTAAACTTGCCAGTATCCAAGAAGCGAAAGCTTGGACCAAAAACCGTGGATTGTGTTCTTCTGGGATATGCGTTTCACAGCATTGGCTATAGATTTTTGATAGTAAAATCTGAAGTATCTAACATGCGTGTTGGTACTATTATGGAGTCGAATGATGCGACTTTCTTTGAGGACATCTTTCCAATGAAAGGTTCATCTAGTTCATCAAATCAGGAGATGTCTAGTTCATCTAGTCAAGAATTATTTACAATTCCTGAACCCACCATTTCGATAGAACATTCTGAAAATCCTGTGGAGGATAACAATAAAGCTCCTACTAGGAGTAAGAGACGGAGGACTGAAAAGACCTTTGGTGATGATTTCATTGTATACCTCGTGGATGACACTCCCACTTCTATTTCAGAAGCCTATGCATCTCAAGATGCTGACTACTGGAAAGAAGCCGTTCGCAGTGAGATGGATTCCATCTTGGCAAATGGAACTTGGGAAATTACTGATCGTCCTTATGGGTGCAAACCTGTAGGATGTAAGTGGGTGTTCAAGAAGAAGCTTAGACTTGATGGTACTATTGAGAAGTACAAGGCACGCCTTGTTGCTAAGGGTTATACTTAGAAAGAAGGCGAAGACTTCTTTGATACTTATTCACCTGTGGCCAGATTGACCACTATCCGAGTACTACTATCCCTGGCTGCCTCGCATGGTCTTCTCGTTCATCAAATGGACGTTAAGATGGCTTTCCTAAATGGAGAATTAGATGAGGAAATTTATATGGATCAGCCGGATGGATTTGTGGTAGGTGGTCAAGAAGGATTGCTGAAGTCTTTGTATGGTCTTAAGCAAGCACCTAAGCAGTGGCATGAGAAGTTTGAAAGAACCTTAACTGCTGTAGGCTTTGTTGTTAACGAAGCTGACAAGTGTGTGTACTATCGCCATGGTGCGGGCGAGGGAGTCATCTTATGTCTGTATGTTGATGATATACTAATTTTCGGGACCAGTCTTCATGTTATCAAGGAGGTCAAAGACTTTCTATCTCGTTGCTTTGAGATGAAAGATCTAGGAGTGGCTGATGTGATCTTGAACATCAAGCTGCTAAAAGATGACGATGGTGGGATAACACTACTTCAATCTCACTATGTTGAAAAGATTTTGAGTCATTTTGGGTATAGCGACTGCAAGTCTTCTCCTACGCCATATGATCCTAGCATGTTGATTAGAAAGAATCAGGGAGATCCTAAGGATGCTAAAGATTAGCTGAGATATTCTCAGATTATTGGCTCGCTTATGTATTTGGCCAGCGCTACGAGGCCTGACATCTCTTTTGCTGTTAGCAAGTTGAGTCGATTTGTGTCAAATCCTGGAGATGTTCATTGGCAGGCTCTTGAAAGAGTTTTGCATTATTTGAATGGCACTGCGAGCTATGGGATTCACTACTCTGGGTATCCAAGGGTACTTGAAGGGTATAGTGACTCAAATTGGATCTCTGATGCTGATGAGACTAAGGCCACAAGTGGTTATGTGTTTACACTTGGTGGTGGTGCTGTTTCCTGGAAGTCTTGCAAGTAGACCATCTTAACGAGGTCAACTATGGAAGCAGAACTCACAGTATTAGACACAGCCACTGTTGAAGCAGAGTGGCTTCGAGAGCTCTTGATGGACTTGCCTGTGGTTGAAAAACCTATACCCGCAATTCCTATGAACTGTGATAATCAAACTGTGATCATCAAAGTAAACAGTTCTAAGGACAATATGAAGTCATCAAGACATGTGAAGAGGAGACTGAGATCTGTCAGGAAAATGAGAAACTCTGGAGTTATTGCATTGGATTATATCCAAACATCTAAAAATCTGGCAGATCCCTTCACAAAGGGCCTATCACGCAATGTGATAGATAATGCATCGAGGGAGATGGGTTTGAGACCCACACTTTGAGTTGTCCACAGTGGTAACCCACTCTATGTGATCGGAGATCCTGTGAATTAGAGTTGGGAGACAAGCTGTTGGTCAGCTGAGAGGAGAGTATCCTTACATTATACTACCACTCCATTTAGATGCAATATTCTCCTATTCTGCATGGCAGGTTGATATTTATCTTAATGTGTTCTAAGTGGCTTGTTTATAGCAAAGATGTTGCCCTGCATAACATCTTTTAAAGAACACACCTATATGAGTCTGACTGTCAAACGTCGCAGTCTATGGGAGTTGGGTGCTCTCTTGTAAACTCATGAAAGGCCATGGAGTATGACGCATAAGCTCCAAACCACGGGGAAGCCTTGCGGCAGCCTAGTATTGGTCTAGGCTTTGTGTGAAACTAGTGCGCACCAAACTTGTAGTTCAAGGCATAGTCCACTATTCAAGTTGCAATCTAGTGTAGCATGAAGTTCTGAGTGGAAGTTCAACTTAACAGTCTCCACCTCGCACCGGTATATAAACAATGTTCTGGAATTATTTGATGTGATGTGATGAGATGTGCCAATGAGACTTTGTGGGGGATTGTTGGAATTTGGTTGTGGGCTTTAGCCCATAGCCCAATACAAATTCTGAAATTATCATGGCCCATTCATGCCTAGCAAGGGGTGACACCAAAGTTTAGTCCCACCTTGCTAGTTTGAGGGGAGTTGCACCAATATATATAGTGGGGTGTTCTACTACCTCCTAAAGTGAGAGAAGAGGAGAAGCTTACACGTGCGCTCCTCCTCCTCCACCGCCCGCCTCGCCTCGTCACGACGCGCGCGCGCCGTGGTGTAACATCCCAAGATTTTATCAATTTTGGGGAAAAAATTTCGCTTTTGTTTCGCTTGAAATGTTTGGAAATTCACAGGGATTTAAAACTTTTGAGTCTATTTGAAAGCTTTATTGGAAAACTATTTTAAACTTTCCATTATTTTCTGAAGGAACCTCCTTGAGAAAAACCTAAAATCAAAATATTATTTTCTTGCTTTTAATCAACCTTATGCAAGCTTGCTTGCAAAAGACTGTTTTACAAAAATTTGCTTTATTCAATATAGGTTGCTTTTTCAAACCATATTTGAGTGTTTTTCTCAATCATTATTTTATAAACTATTATTTTACTATTTTAGAAAGAATCGAGTTCAAACTCTATTTCTATTATTTTATGCAAGCAAAGCCATTAGGCTCAATTTAGATCTTTTATTAAAAATCTTGTTTTGGTTCAGAAAATATGTTTCAAATTGGTTTAAAACCTTTCTGTGAATTTTACAAATTTTATGAAATTGGTTTGGCTTGATTTGGATGCAATATGCAAAATCTATGAAAGAAAGAAGAAAACAGAAAAAGAAAAGAAGAAAAGAAAATAAAAAAAAATTGAGAAAAGGCCCCGGGGAGCCAATCTGGCCCGGCCCGAGTTTCAGCCCACGGCCCAGCAACGTCCCTCACCGAACCGGTTCCCAGCTCCCTCTCTCTCCCTCGCTGCCATGTGGGACCCACATGTCATCCCTCACCTCCAGCCCAAAATCCACGTCGACGACCGTTTCCTCCCAGTAATTCCTCCCCCTCTTCAATCCCGATTAATTCCCCTGCCGTTTCTTCCCCGCGCCCGTGCCTATAAATAGCCCACGACCCCCTCTTGCTTTCCCCTCTACTTTCCCGTGAAATAGCGCCGCCAGGCTGCGGAGATTGCACGCCGGAGTCCGCAGATTCCAACGACCTTCGATGACAAATTCGGAGAACCACGGCGACCCCGCGACCTCTCCCCTGTACCGTTCCCCTCCCCTCCCTCCGGCACATCTCCTAATTCCTCCGCTCACTTTGTTCTGTAGCAAAACCCCGAGGCCGACGCGCTCCCGAAGCTCCTGCCGCCCGCTCCACCTCCAGCCTCCTTTCTCCTCTTCTACAAGACCTCGAAGACTCCCCCGATCACACTCCCGAGAACCTCTCGACGTCCTGCACCTCGTCGTCTACTTCTGCGTCCCCGGAGACCACCAGGAGCCCGCCGATGTCAACCTTCAGAGCCGCCTCCGCCGTGCCATCGTCTCCAGCGACCTGAGCCGCACGGTGAGCTCATCCCTCTCACTCCCTGCCCTTAGATCTCGCATCAACGCCCACGATTAGATCTAGCAGAGCCGAGGCAAAGCCTGAGCCGCGAGCCAAGCCGACAACCAAGCCGTGAGCTAGTCAGATCTTGACCGCAGATTTTACGAAGATCTAACGGCCAGAAATCCCGATCCTGCCCAACCGGTATCCTCTAGTAGGAATCTGCCACGTGGCCCTGTCTGAATCGAAACAGATTTCAAATAGAAATTTCAAATCAGATTTCAACCCAATCTTGCAAAATTCATATCTTTGGATCCCTAGGTCCAAAAATTGCAAATAATACCTCGTTGGAATCCTTGAGACTTGAAGATTCTAGCAGTACAATAATATCTTATATTTTATGGGTTCAATCTGAAACTATTTTCAAATTGGAATCAGACCTTCTGTTAGCTTGATTAATTCATATCTTTAGAACCAAGTGTCCAAAAATTGCAAATTTGTAGTCTTTGGAATCCTCTGATCTTGTAGAACATCATAGGATCAAGAAAATCCAAATTTTATACGTGCACACACTTTGTGCATTCAAATTTGTCCAAATCACCATTTAGGTGATAATTCAAATTTTATAACTTATTTTGGAGTGAAACCAATTGCAGTGACTTTCTTTTACTGCAAGCTATCCAGTAGTATCACACCCATATTTTCTTGAACCACTTCACAATTATTCAAATTCTAATATGAGGATTTGAGTAATTTCTACTATAGGAATAAAACTATTTCTGTTCAGTAATGTTTCCTTCTACCATTAGCAAATCCTATAATCATACCTAGTCATCAATGTTATCTAAATAACATCTTGATCAAGATCATATCTACTTAGACCTATCTTGTATAGTACCCACTTATTCAAATTACAAAGGTGTCATTTGAGTAAAGTGTGATACATCTCAATCATGGATTCTATTCTTGCTATCTTTGTGGTGTTGATCTAATCAACATTATAACACCTATCCAATACTCCATGTACTCCATAGAAACCTTAAACCATAATCTCAAATGTTATCTACCCTACTCAATCCTCTGCCCACTTGATCCTGATTTCATGTGTAGAGCTATTCGATTAACAAATGAGTTAATTGAGTAACTCAATGATTTATGAACCCTAGCCTAAGCTTAAGTGTAATATATACTATTTAAGAATAATTGTTATCACACTTATTCAATAGTATTGCTATTGCACTATTTTGTTTCTTATGTGATTTACCCACATGAGATATTCCAAGATTCAATATGCTTTAATAAAGCATAAGGATCTCACTCATTATATTTTGTCTAATTCATATATGCACTCAAAATTGCAATTGTGCTACTTGAGTAGAATATGAATTCATCTCAAACCTAGATTCAATTAGTGTGGAGTTGTTATAACCCGTACCATAGTATGTGTTATACACCATGTTGATCAATAAACCATTTGAGCCATGCCCTCAAATATCAATCATTCATACCCAATCTAATACCCACTTAGTTTTGTTCACATGTATTGAACTATTCAACTTGCAAAGGTGCTAATTGAGTAGTTCAAGCATTCTTAAAACCTAGCCTAGTTTCTAAGTCCAATAGATACTATTCAAGAGTAATTGTTGTCACATTTACTCAATAGTGTTGTAGTTGCACAAATTGACTCTTGTGTAATTTATTTCACATGAGATATTCCTAAAACTCATATATGCTTTGATAAAGCATAAAAACTTCATCGATTATGTTTTGCCTAGTCCAATTCTCTCTCAAATCATATTGATCTTTCCCAACTAAGCTCTCCGATCCATATCCCACAAATCATGAATCAATTGCCATATCTTTTCTGTCATAACATCTCAATAAAACTAAATTGTTAAGCAAAACACTTTTCATTTGATTATTTGTTTGATTGTGTTGCATGGATTGTTTATGTTATGTTATTTTTTGTGCTATAGTTTGTGCGAAGAGCTACGTGCTTAGTTGAGGGAAGTGAAACGTCGTGATCTTCAAAAAAAGGCAAGTGACACACATGAACCTCTACCCATTTTACTTATGCATTAGTTTAATCACCTCTTGTAGTATGCATGATAGGCGAATTATTCAACTGTTTTATCAAATGCTTAGATCCTAGTAGTGTGTAGCAATCCCTCAAACCCCACCTGATAGGATGCTAAATACTTTGAAAAAATATTGATGCCATGCTTTGATCACTTGTTAAAAGTGTTTTGTGAACAAATTAAGAACTTCAACTAAAATGAAACACCTGGGTGGATTGGTTTGATGATGGAGGCGATGTTGAGTGGCGACCTGGGGCTGCACATTGTGTAGTTGTTGCCTGGGCAAGACCTGGGGCTACCCTTGTGTAGTTGCTGCCCGGGCGTACACTTGTGGTTTGCCACCCAGGAACAAAGAGATGGCTATGTCTTCCATGCTTAGATGTACTTCCAGTGCAGCCTTATGACATTATGGGCTCTGTCTTGACTGATTAGATGTGGGAGTGCAACTTGTGCAACTTATGACATTATGGGCTCTGTCTTGACTGATTAGACGGTGGTAGATGAATTATAGGTTGGGAGCGGATCTTGCCAGTTAGTTGCCCTCTCCTCTAAAAGGTCTCGTTTCATTTTATGTATGGGCATAAAATAAATCGTAAGGTGAAAGTGCACAACCCTTGCAAGGTGTATAAAACTAATCGATTAGCCGTGTCCCCGGTTATGGACAATTGAGTCTCTAGACATGGAATGTACAGAAGAATCTCATCACCGATTCTGAATTATTAAAATTTGTCTAGAAACCCCTAGGTAGGAACTAAGGACCATACACTCCGAGGGGTGGTGGTGCCTGAGGTTCCAAACTTTGTTGAGTTGCGCCCAGAACTACATACCGGCCAGTATGTAGTGTATGGGGGTTGTCTTGACCCTTAAAAAAATAAAATTTTGTTGAAAGAAAATATTAAAATGGTTTATAGGATAAAATTGGCTTTATGCAAATCAGCCCATGAGATCCACCAGCCAAATGTCATGTAGTATAGTCTTTCCACAAAAATGCCACCAAATATGTGTCATTTGCCAGTACATCATTGTACTGACCCCTCTGGGGCTGCATATTCAAACGTGCAGGTTTTATTTCGAGTAAGGAACCAGGAGTAGGATCTCGAGCTTACATTCCAACACGTCTGCCTGTGGCACTTGATGAAGAATGGAGGCTCACTGCAACTATGCTTTATGTTGTGTACTCGTAAGGTTGAAGACCTATGTAACTGGATTTACATTGTAATATTGATGCTATTGCAATGATTTCTCATTTTATACTGTGGTGCTATCTACTGATCCAGGGAATGGCACAGATACACAGGAGTTCTGCCTTTAGCAAAAGGCAGGGCGTTACACGCGGTTTGCGAAATTGTGCATCGGTGTCGAGCTTACTTATCTTTTTGTTGTTCAGGAAAATTACTGCGCGAGTTATTTCTTTATCAGTCGTTTCCGGTTTTTCCGGATCGTGGGCTGTTACTAACTCAGACGTGGGCTGCGCCCCACGTCTTACCCGACCGGTGCTATATAAGCAGGCTTAGGCGCAAACCCTAATCACGCCGTATCACATCCCGTCTCTCGCCTCCAGAGCCTTGCGCCGCCGCTACACCTTCTCCATCCCCTCCTCCGGTGTGTACCGGACGACGGGACAGTAGGCCTCCGGAACCCCGCCTCTTGTGAACCTGTACGGGTGAGGGGCGATTAGGTTTTTGGGGAGCGCTTTTGCGTGACTACTGACGGCATCACGTCAACCGACGACTCCTTCCCCGACGAGGACTTCTTCCCCGACATCAGCAGCGGACCGAGATCCGGTGCCTTGCTGTGGACAAGGCACCAATGAATAGTTCTATACCTTGCGGATTGAGCCGTTGGATCAAAAATAAATGGCCAAGATTAAACACTGTAGCAAGAGCACTGTACATAGTACTGTACCAGACTCACTGTAGACAAATCACTGTACTGCATGTACTGTAGCCGGGCACTGTAGCGCAGAACTGTTCATATCATCTGGCCCATCAGTTCTTGATCCAATGGCCAAAATAAGGGTGCAAGGCATGTGACTGTTCATTGGTGCCTTGCTCACAGCGAGGCACCGGATCTCGGTCCATCAGCAGCCTCTATATCGACGACATGGCTGACGACGCTGGTGCCAATGCCAACGCAAACCTCAACGCGAATCTGAACGCGAACGTGAATCCTCCTGCAGCACCGCATGCAATCTGTACCCATATTTTCCAGTTTCTGTTACAATTTCTTGTACTAGCGTTTGGAATAGATGTGATCTCTTTATCTGTGTTAGATGTGATCTGTTCGTCTATTCTGCTAGTATGCATGATTAGGTTAATTCCTGCAATTATCATCATGCTTTATTATTGGTTATTTCGGATTAAATCTTATGGTAAATTGCTTATATTTTCAACAATACACACCACCCCCCTCACGTGCTCTCGCATACATGTTGGATCAGAATAAGTAATAAAGAACGGGGTAATAATATGCATCTACCCATACATCGAGAACATAATAACATATCACATCTCAGTAATCATCTAATAAAATAAAGACCTACCACATAGGAATTACATAATATGCATCATAATCATGTTGGGCAGCTCATATATATGATGTCTAAATATTGAAGCATAAGAGATAAATATGACAAGCTACTGCCATAAACCCATAGCCCAGAGGTGGACTACTCCCTCTTCATGGCGGTGATGATGGTGTTACCGTCAGAGAGGGTGGAGAAGCATCCGGGGCGACTCCGGCAGCTTTTCCCCCTCCAATCTTTGCTGGAACAACCTATGTTTATGTATTTCTACGCCGCCTCGTCTCGGGATCATCGAGGTGGGGGTCTATATATAGGCGTTTTTAGGTCAAGCTGAGCATCCAGGGACGAAGTTCGACGACGCTGGAGGCTCGAGCCGCCAATGAGTATGGGTGGCGCGGCCTGGCCTAGGCCCTCGTCACCTGTACTCGTTCGGCCCCTATTCCACGTATCATTGACTTCTCGTGCTCGAGGTGCTTCTCGTGGTAAAATATTAACGCTCCAAAAATCCTGGGTCAATTTGAGTCTGAAAAGGTTTCTGAAACTTAAAAATACGCAAAACAGGTTTTCCTGTTCTGCAGAGTTATAACCAAAATAAGGGGGATCGATGGAAAATCCCCATAAAATATTATAAAACATGATTATAACAACTAATAACATTATAATGTGTAGGAATATGCATCAATAAACTACAAAGTTCATGCATGTATTTTGTATGTATCAAGTAATACACTTTTACAATAACTATTATTCTTGTTGGGAGTTGGCTATAGATGAGATGAAAATTGCTTGGAGCCCAAGCTTGTTTTTTGAAAATTTGAAAATCGCCTTTGTAAGTTTCAAAAAATACAGAACCCAAATTATAGGTATAGATGATTTTGGACTCGACTGCATGGAAAATCTTGATTCAAAATTCATCATATTCTAGGATGTACAAAAAGACAAATCTAATAAAATTTTAAGTTTTGAAAATATGCACCGTTCATGACACCCGAACATTTGTTATTTTTGCCAAGCCTAAAATATCACGAATTTCGGATTGATTTTTTTGCACACTAGTAAATTTCATTGTTATCCATATCTAGAATTTTTGTTTTGTTTTTTATGAAACTTTTAAACATCATTATCAAATTTTCAGAAATATAATTTACTTATTGAGAGGTGACTGAACAGAGACATATATTAGTGGTTGGAGAGAGCATATAAAGTGTACGAAAACGAGATATAGCAAGTACTCTCTCCGACCCATATTACTCTTCGCTAATACAGATGTATCTATCACTAAAATGTGTTTAGATACATCTATATTAGCGAAGAGTATTATGGGTCGGAATGAGTAGAATAATTGCAACACGCATTTGCGCCAAAAGTATACAGTGTTCGGTGGAGCTACAACGCCTGTCTTTGCACTGCCGTCCGAGCACGAGGCCGAAATGGTTGCTATTGCGATGCCGTGATGGTTCCATAGTCGATGAATGATTCATAAATTAACTTTGTGGTAACATGTCAGTGAAGCAACACTAAACATGTCTGGCCGTGGCAAGCACCAGCCGCTCCTCCTCTCCCCGGCGTACGCCGCCGGCAGCGGCATGGGGAGACGCAGGTACCTCACCTTCCTAGCCATCGCCATGGCCTTGGTCGCCTCCTACCACCTCCTCCAGGCACCCACCCCGTCGTCGCGCTACCACGCGCTCTTCCTCACCCTGGGCTCCAACACCAGCGCCTCCGCCCACCTCCGCGCGCTCACCCTCCGCCCTCACGTCGCCGGCACCGAGGCCAACGCCGCCGCCGCCGAGTACGTCCGCGCCGCGCTCTCCTCCCTCTCCTTCCCCACTCGCGTCACGCCCTACTCCGTCCTCCTCTCCTACCCCGTCCACCGCTCCCTCTCCGTCTCCGCGGGGCCCGGCCTCCCCAACAAGTTATTCTCCCTGGTCCAGGAGACTTACCCCGGCGACCCCTACGCCGCGGCGGCGGCGGAGGTCATCCCCACCTACTTCGCCTACTCCGGCTCCGGCTCCGTCACCGCCGAGGTCGTCTACGCCAACTACGGCGAGAAGAGCGACTACGCCTACCTCGCCTCCCGCGGCGTGGACGTCTCCGGGAAGGTCGTGCTCGCGCGCTATGGGGACATCCACTGCGAGGACATGGTGCGGAACGCCCGCGCCGCCGGCGCCGCGGCGGCCCTCATCTACACCGACGCCAAGGACTTCGGGGGCCCCGGGGCGAAGGGGAAGCAGAAGACGTTCCCCGACACGCGGTGGCTGCCGCCGAGCGGAGTCCAGGTGGGGACTCTCTACTACGGGAACGGCGACCCGACCACGCCGATGTGGCCGTCGTGCGCGGCGGGGGAGGACTGCGAGCGTCTGAGCATGGAGGAGCTGGACGGGAGCGAGGCGATGCCCGGCATCCCCGCGCTGCCGATCTCGGGAAGGGACGGCGAGACTATCCTCAAGGCGATGGGCGGCGGCGTAGCTCCGCCGGAGTGGCAGGGCACGGAGGGCGCGCCCGTGTACCGGATCGGGCCCGGCCCAGCCCTGCTAAACCTCACTTACATCGTGAGTGGGGCCTAGTGTTCCTAGACTTTTGTCGAGCGTGCATTATTGAGCACTGCTCATTTCTACTCTTGTGATCTGCAGGGAAATGAGACCTTGGCGACCATCGAAAATGTCTTCGCTGTAATCGAAGGAAGGGAAGAGCCTGACAGGTAAAAGTTAACTAATCTCCCGTGGATTTAGGCAGTCAACTTGGATTAATCAACTTTGCCGGTCAACCGAAATCGACCTGTAGGAGCAAAGCATAGGATTCGCTTCTGGCATTGCAAAACGAGCTAACACTGTAAAGTGTAAAATTGTCTCTGTGTTGTTGCAGATATGTGATCATAGGCAACCATCGTGATGCGTGGACATTTGGGGCAGTTGACCCCAACAGTGGAACCGCGGCTATGCTCGAGGTAAACTGCCTTTTCTCATAGGTGTTCTGAATGCAAGACATACTTGATAAATGAGGATAATGTCGGTACCCTGCTTCTGTGTATAGATAGCGGAGAGGCTGTCGAAGCTAGAAAAGAAAGGATGGAGACCAAGGCGAACAATCATCGTGTGCAGCTGGGATGCAGAAGAGTTTGCGCTGGTATGTATCTCACATGCTCTCAAATTCTTGATCAATTCGCAGGAGAAAATGCTAAAATGTGGAAACATAAAATGTCACAGATAGGGTCTACGGAATGGGCCGAGGAGAACATGGATATCCTGGGTTCAAGAGCTATTGCTTATCTGAATGTGGACATATCAGTGTTTGGGCCTGGAGGTCTCATGCCTCGTGCCACCCCTCAGCTAGATGACTTGATCAAAGAAGCGAGCAGAATGGTATTTAAGCTCTACACCTCTTTTGGGACACAAACTATTTGCATAACCACAATGACATTTTCAAATTCATAAATGGCTCCATCCAAATTTAGTTATTTATTTATCTATTCCCCCTTTATTTTTCTTTTGTTCAAGGTACCAGATCCCGACGATCCATCTCATACCTTGTATGACTCTATGATTCGTAATGATCCTCCGGTATGGAATGGTTTTATAATTATAATTCTATTACCATGCAAATAAGTGATCATGAGAACTTCACTTCATTTGATTTGAAACATTTTATTCCATTCTTTTCATGAACTTAAGTGATAATCCTACTTTCAGATTACAAGAGTAGCCGGTGCCGGAACGGATTTTGCAGCTTTTGTCCAGTATATTGGAGTCCCTTCACTTGACATGTCTTATGGACTATGTAAGATAAAAATTCTTTGTGGGACATAAATCTAAAAAACTTCACACCTTTTTTAAGTCATTGTTCTCATTCAAACCAAATCTTTACAGCATGTTTTAGTATTACTCTTCCAGGATCTGCTCTAAATTGTTGCTCTTGCAGTTTCTGAGTATCCTGTTTACCACTCGCTGTACGATGATTATGTTTGGATGGAGCGGTTTGGAGACCCCTTGTTCCACAGACATGTAGCATGTACTGAACCAGCTACCCTTTCAAATTCAAAAGTATAATTGTGTTTCATCATAATGCTGACCAATCCATTTTACTGCGTAATCATGCAGTGGCAAGTGTTTGGGGTCTGATTGCTTTGAGACTTGCGGATGATGAGATCATACCCTTCAACTATGTCTCTTATGCGTCCGAATTAGTGGTATGGCATCTTCTGTTTTGGAAACTGAGATATGCAACTTTTGGAACACAGGATAAAACCCTGATTCAGTTTACTAAGGAAACTGAAACAGAATCAAAATTCGCTTCTTATTGATCAGTCGACATGTTGATAAAATTATCAACACCTAAGTAGAAGTAGCTCCAAAAACTACATGACATATGGACCATCTTCGGTCTTGTTAATTGCAGGAGAGCTCAAAAGTTGTGGAAGACGGATGCACTGGATGCCCCGTCAGCTTCTCTCCTCTTCACAAGTCAATCAAGCAGCTTGAGAAGGCAGCCACGAAAATTCAAACAGAAAAGAAGGTAACACCAATCAATTCCACTGAAAACATTATCTTGGCAGGAACCAGTGATTCCACTGAAAGCATAATTGCTTGACGTGTAGCGTTTAACTTTCCATCTAAAGCATCAAAATTTTCTTCCTAATAGATGCTGCAATCAGAAAAGTGGGGCCTAAACACTAGGGAACGCACACTAAAAGTCAGGGAGATCAACGATCGGCTGATGATGGCAGAGCGAGCCTTCACCAACCGAGAAGGGCTCGAGGGGAGGCCGTGGTACAAACACATGGTTAGTACAGACCTACAGGCTTGCACACTTGTCTGAAGTGGCCGACAACAGTGATAAACCGTGTGCCATAATTTTCTCTTTTGACAGATCTATGCATCGTCCGACCAGGACGACTGGGGCACCAAAGCGTTCCCTGGCATAGTCTCGGCCATCGCCAACGCGAATAAGCTCAACACATCCGAATCTTGGCGGGTCTTGCAGCATGAGATTTACAGGGGTGCAAGGGCCGTGTCCAAGGCCTCAGCAGTCCTCGATGGCAGGCTTACATGATACACAGGTTAATTGGTTAAACATCACCTGATCACCATATGAACTTTTTTGCCGCTTCATATAGTTCAAAATAAGGAGGTATGCTCCAGTATGTGTACTGGTGCAAATACCGAGGGAAAGAAATCTGCACTGGGTCGTAATGGTTGATCAATCACAGACCCTTGTTGATTCTCTTGGGAGTATAAAAAAATGGCAAGTTGTTTATGAGTTGTGTAGGTATCCTTCCCTTTAGCCGTCAGAGTGTGTAGTACATAAGCACGATCGTATCTGCTTAATAAAATGTCCTGATGAGGCCATGGATCTGGCAGTTTACCGGCCCTGGATACCCTGCGTTGGTAGCATCAACCTCCACGCAAGAACATCTTCTGATCGCGTTTTACTTTTTTTTTTCTTAGTGAATCTCGCAGCTGGTTCGTTGGTTGATACGACGTCATTGTCTGCGTAGAAATAGAATATGCATGTGATCCCCACGGAAATGAAAAGATTACATGAAGATATAGGGTGCACGCGAAAGATTCCCTGAGGGCGATGTCTGCAGTTTGATCTAATAACCGTGGATTGTGTCGCATTTTTAATCTGTACATACGTGATCTGATTGGCTTGTACATACACAAATATACAGAAGGTTCTTCCAAGTAGGGTGATGAACACGATTAAGCTGGATTTACGGTAGTCCTTCAGAATCAATCGCAACTGCTGAGCTTTATGTTCCCGGCCAACTTCCGGTAACCTGCTCGGTCCTTACGCGTAACATGTAAAATCTCCACCTAGAATAAAAGTGAGCGATCCTCAACCCAGAGCTTACTGCAATCATTGATTCATGTGGAGCTAGCTCAGTTCAAGTAAACACGCCTAGACAGATTCTATAATCTACTTTCAACTAGAATCATTTTATCCCTGCAAAAATGTGAAAGCTGGCACCAAAGATGAGTCAATCCGGAAGTGACGTACGATATCTCAGCCAGTAGTACCTTCATAGAGGCGTTGTTTTGGAGAAGGTTTTCCGGAGTCGTGTCATCACCACTGCAAGTCTCTGATTGCTTCCGGCGGGGGGTTATATTTGCGGAGGTTTTTTATTTTTGTTTTGAGCTCTGTGTATCCTCGATTAGAGTTTTCTGTAGTCATTACGTTGTTGGTACTACTTGATATCTTGATCTCTACAAATAATACGGCAATGAGATCGTACGTTGGTACGTCCGTCTGTCGGGCCTTTTTGCGTTTTCACCCTTGACCTTCTGGTAAACTAAGGCACAGTCCACGCGTGGCCCGCTGATGCGCCGAGTCCGCCGCGACGTTCTCCAGACACAACCAGTCGATCCGTTCGATCCGCCGCCGGGAGATCTTGCCGTGGATGCCGGGGCGTGGCGCCGCTGTTACAGAGGGAGACGGTTTAGGGAGGGGAGACCGAGAGGTGGCTCAGGGATGAAGAAACGGCGCGCAGCCGGCGAAATCACACGGCAAGTGAGAGGCATCTCCGGTGGCGAATACGCGAGGAATCGACGCAGTGCTAGATGGACCTCTCGCGCGCGGTCGCACAGGTCAGCGTGCTCAACGATTGGGGGCCGTCGGGCCGGCCGCCGGCGTCAGAACGCCAGCGTCAGGGCGTCAATCAGGTCCTTCGGCAGCCGTTCTGGCCACAGCATCCCGTCCTCACGGAGCAACGCATTGGGCTCGAACGTGTGGACGCCGGCATTGCTGGTTCGCGGGGTGTCAGCTCTCCCCCGGCCATGGGTGCCGCGGTGGAGGTCACCTGAGCGGCTGAGCCCCGTCAGCTCTCTACCTACTCCGGCTTGGTCCAATATTGGTTGGGAAAGGAGGTTGTCTGACGGAGCGACGCGCGCACGGCCTCGACCAGGTAGCCAGGAATTTTTGGCTATTCAGATACCAGTCTAGGAATTAAACGATGCGAGAAGCGACAAGCTCAAGGAGCACATATTGTTTGGAAGTTAATTCACTGTTCAGCTATCATAGTAGTTATCTTCCTCCTTCTCCGGCTGTACCTCAAAGAGCTGTGACGTTGTGCTAATGTCCTACGGTTTTGCTCATAATCTGAACCTCTAGGAGCAAATGCTTCAGGTTTCTCTGAAAGGTGACGCTTCAGTTTTCTCATATATGGAAAAAGATGGAGCAAAATTATTCCGTGATCACTTCAAGGGTGTTACTTATCATCAGGTAAGTAATAATTGTTTTTTAGAGGATAGAGCTAAGAATTAATGGGAAAGAAAATGCTGATAACAGCCACCTTTCAATCGTGAAAAGTTATGATCCAGAAACCTAGCTAGCTCCACAATTTCCTAGCATATGTAAATTTTGCTTGATATTTTGAAGATCTAGATTGTTTTCTTTATGGCTAGGTTTTTTGTTGGTGCATTTTGTGGTTTGCACTTGCTTAAAGATACCATGAACATATTTTTTTGACCTGGTAGAAAGAAAACATGAAAATTCATCTAAATGAATTTATCTATTCTGCAACCTTTGCATGCTCCTAGCTATATTGGACCATCATATACATAGTATCAAGCTTGCCAGTAACTCACCTCTATTTTTCTTTTGAGGGGATAGCTAGGTTTTTTTGTTCTTTGCTAGAGTTTTCTTTGATTTTTCTAAAGTTTAAACGATGTATCAAGGAGGAAAGAAGAGTGAGAGAAATTAGTATTTTTCTTTTGTAAGAACAAACTGTCATGTTTGACACCTTTGTAGAGATTAGAGCAATTATTTGACGATAAATATGTCTATTTTTATTCCATTGCAACGAAGAGCAGACCAGTTCTTGGGAGGCGTTTCAGAAGGTGTGTATAGGATTTTGGTTTCCTTTTTGTGGGGGATTTTGATTTGTTTGTATCACTCACTTGTTGGTTAAGTTTCAGAATTGATTGTGATGACCAGGAGCTGTTTGTTTTCTCTGGTTACCATCACCGCAAGGTTGCATACAGAACTATCATTGCCGCTGCGTGCTGTAATAGCGTGCTTATCGATGGGTACCTTGTGCACAATCAAATTGGCAACATGACTGCTGGCTCGGGTTAGCAATGTTTCAGATATGGTAATATATTCTTTTAATTTAGCAGCAGCGCGCGGTCACTTAGCTAGTATTAATATATCTCTTTATCAAAAAAGTACTACGTGATGATCGTGCAGTTAGCGTCCATTGATTCTGGACTTTTGGATCAATGGATGCGTTCTTGCCGAAGCCGCCGCAATAGTTGTCCTTCTGGTCGTATCGACATTTTCTGCTGGGTGCGATAGTACTCCCTCCGACCACTAATACACGTCTCTATGTGGATATGTGGATGTATCTAGACACTAAAATGTGTCTAGATACATTCATATAGAGATAGGTATTAGTGTTCGGAGAGAGTACTTGAATCTCATCATACGTGCTCTACGAAAGTACGTATACTTGTCAATTTCGGGCGAATTTACACCAGGACATCTGGTGTCTTTGTTACTTTTTTTTTTGAAACAAAATATATTAAGCTAGCAAGCCGCCTCATTAAAAACCTTCCAGTCCCCTTAGGTACCCTGGTAAGGAAAAGAGTGCGTCTGGAACTTGCTGCTTCAATCAAAGTACAGTTACATCGTTCATGAGTTCATCCAAAATAATGCTAGGGGGTTCATCGACCCAGTTACAATCAGATTTATTTGAAAAGCTAAACCTAGCAAGGCTATGCGCCACCTTATTTGCCTCTCTCAAGCAATGAGAAAAAGTAACAATGCCAATAGTCATTGCCACATCAAGACAGTCGGCATAGGTAGCTGCTGAGTCATTCCACCTTGCCTCTTCTCCAGAACAAGCTTCAATAACATCGGAAGAGTCCGACTCGGCTATGACATTGTTACAACCCAGGAGGACCGCCAGCTTGAGGCCTTCCTTCATTGCTAAAGCTTCAGCTGCAGTCGCAGAGAGAACATGTGGTATAAATTTTGTTGATGCAGCAATGAACTTGCCCTCATAATCTCGAATAACCGCGCTGACTGCACCTGTGCCGACATCTGCATGATAAGAGGCATCAACATTTAGTTTTACCTGGCGGGGAAGCGGTCTCTGCCATCTTGTAGTTGAGTCCACTTGCAAGCTTTTGTTCTCCAAAGCTGAATTTGCCACTATCACCAGGATAGAAAATTTGCACTTGTGCAAGGGAGGGATATCTTCATTGTGGGTTCTTCTACGTCGCAGCCACCAGAGATACCAACAAGTCACCATGATTACCTCTTTAAGCTGTACGGACTGCATTCCCGGCATTACGGTACTTGGCATTCTCAAAATGTGTTCTAACACCGCCGACCCAGATCTATCCACTTGGATTGCATCGACAATGAAATCAGAGAATTCGAGATGTGCCCACATATCCTTTGCCACTTGACAGGTGAAAAGTAAATGTCGGACATCCTCTGCATCTTGAGCACATACAGGACATTCTGCACTCTCTCCAATATGCCGATTGGCCAAGATACACTTCAGTGGAAGAATACCATGAAGAGCTCTCCACGAGAAGATTTTCACCTTGCCCGGTATTTTTAACTTCCAAAGCGCTTTCCAAACAGGGTTAGTCGTTGAAGTTCCAGGAAGTGCCAATTGGTTTGCTCTTGCGCCAAAGTGGTGTTTCCACTGAATATAATAGCGAGACTTCACCGTATACCTCCCATGATTTGTGTGTCCCCATGCAACAAAGTCCTCAAAGCCATGATTATGAAGAGGTATTTGGAGGATCCGATTTACATCAACATGATTAAATAGTTCACCAAGGAGTGCCTCATCCCAAACACCTGTACAAGGATCAATCAAATCATTCACCTTAGTGAGTACCGCGCCCCTTCTCGGAGAGATGACTTTAAAATCAGCACTAGCGGGCACCCAGGGATCGGTCCAGATATTGATTTTCTCCCCATTGCCTACTCTCCAGATAAAACCTCGCTTGAAAGTTACCAATCCCGCTAATATGCTTTGCCACGTGAAGGAGCTGCCCGCCTTAGGGCCAGCTCTAAGAATATTACCATCTGGGTAGTACTTGGCTCTAAGAACCTTTGCACATAGAGAGTCTGGTTCCTTGACCAAGCGCCAAACTTGTGAGCAGGCATACCCTCGTTAAGAAGGAGAATGCTCCGTAGCGCGCGCGCGTTACGAGAGCTTCATTTCGCTAAAGGTTTTCAAAGTTGGGCTCGGCCCATTAAAACGTTCTGTTGGATTTCTTTTATATACACGTTTTGCTAGCGATTCATTTTTCCGGACGGGATTCAGCTAGCTTCTGATAGTTACGCACACTTTTCTCTAGCATATATACGTTAGGATCTGGTCAAATTATTTTCTTTTTCCTTTGTTTCATATGTTTCGTTTCCTCTTTTTTCCTTTTATTTTTCTTTATAGCTTATATAATATAATTATTGTTTCTTTTTAAGTTCCAAAAAAGTGTTCCTCTTTTTTATGATTCTTATCATTATTTTTTAAAAAAATTATCTTATATTTCTATCCATATTCTAAAGTATTGTTTTCACATTTAGATTTGATTTTGTTTCTTCGCGTTAACCTTGTTTCCTTGGCAGTTATGTTTTGTTCCATGATTTTTTATTTCTATTTCTAGTATTATATAGTTTTCTCTGCGTTTAGATTCAATTTTCTCCTTCACGCTAGCCTTGACCCTTTTTTGTTCCCGGTCCGTGTATTTTAGTTTTGATTTGTTCCTTCGCGTTAGCCTTGTTCCTTTTTTGTTCCACGGTTCCTATAACTTTGTTTCTTTTTAGATTCGATTTGTCCCTTCGCGCTAGAATTTTTATTTTTTTCCCACGGTTCCTGTATTTTTTGTTCCCGTTTTAGATTCAATTTGTTCCTTCCCGTAGCTTTGTTTCTTTTTTTATTCCATGGTTCCAATATTTTTTGTTCCGCGTTTAAATTCATTTTGTTCCTTTGCGCTAGCCTTTGTTCCTTTTTTTGTTCCATGGTTCCTATAATTTTGTTCCATATTTAATTTTAATTTGTTCCTTTACGTAGCTTTGTTCCATGGTTCCTATATTTTTGTTTCATGTTTAAATTCAATTTGTTCCTTCACGCTAGCCTTGTTCCTTTTTTTGTTCCACGGTCCCTATATTTTTGGTCCATGTTTAAATTCAAATTGTTTCTTCGCGCTAGCCTTGTTCCTTTTTTTGTTCCACGGTCCCTATATTTTTGTTCCGCTTTTATATTCAATTTGTTCCTTCGTGCTAGCATTGTTCCTTTTTTGTTCCATGATCCCTATATTTTTGTTCCGCTTTTATATTTGATTTGTTCCTTCTTATCCAAAATTTTGTTCCTTCTTATGCAAAATTTTGTTCCTTGACAACAAAAATGTTCCGCGGTCGCTGAAGTTTCATGGTCTCTAAAGTTTTGTTCCTCAATTTCATGATTTGTTCCGTGGTCGCTAAAGTTTTGTTCCTCAATTTCATGATTTGTTCCATGGTCGCTAAAGTTTATTCTTTTTTTCTAAATTTTGTTCCTTTTATATTCGATTTGTTCCTTCGAGCTAGCCTTGTTTATTTTTTTGTTCCATGCTCCCTTAAATTTTTGTTCCACGTTTGGATTTGATGTGTTCCTTCGCACTAGCCTTGTTCCCCATTTATAGTCATGTTTTGTTCCATGATACTTATATTTTTTGATTCCAATATTTTATAATTTTGTTTCATATTTAAGATTCAATTTTGTTCCCTCGAGAGTCATGATTTGTTCTGTGGATATTAAAATTTGTTCTTTTATTATTATTATAATTTGTTCCGTGAACTAATTTTTTTGTTCCTCGTGTAGTCTTTATTTGTTCTGAGGTCTAGTTTTTTGTTCCCTTGTCAGTAAAGCTTTAGTTCCATCGTATCAATTTTTTGTTCACCAAGAATTCAAGTTTTGTTCCATGGTCCTTGGGAGCTAACTTTCTGTTCCACGAGTACTCGTAAATTGTTCTAGGTGGGTTAAGTATATTTTTGTTCCATCTTATTCATGTTTTGATCTACTAGAAGTAAATTTTTGTCCGTTCCATGATCCTCACTCGCTAAAATTTATGTTTTCCTTATGTACTTACTTTTATTCTATGGTCGATTAAATATTATTCTTTTTTGTCCAATATTTTTTATTCTTGGAACAAAAAATGTGTTCCTTTAAACTTGTGATTTTACTCGCACTATGTGTTGTTTCCTTTCTAGTCTACCATTTTTGTGTTTTGCAGCCATTTGATTAGTGCAAGTAGGCTAAAGGAATCGTTGTGCAAAATTATCCACTTAAAAATTAAGAAAGCTGCAAGCTCCTTCACTTAAAATAAACATCAAACGATGGACACACAGTCTCGTACCATGCATCTGCGCACAGCCCGAGGGCACAATTAAAATAGCCTTAAAAGGCTCACCCGTGAGCGGTGAGACATGCTCAGAAGCATGCTACACTATTTTGCATGCATACTCGTATATTTTGGAGCGGCGGTATAGCACGTGAGTGACAGCGTAACGTCCCGCGTCTAGTCAGTTAGCTCACTTTTTTTTGATTTTTTTTTATTTTTCATACTTGTATTCATACTAGTAAGGAAACATTACAAGACCGGATACAAGCAAAGAAAAAACCAGGAAAATACAGAGGGCAGCACTGCTGCGCCCCGCCATCGTCAACCTCTAAGAACTCCGCCGCGCGCAACCTCCATCGCCGGAGACGACGAAGACCGCCACCCGGAGCCCTCACACACGGAGCGGAAGAACTCGTAGCCCAAAGGCGTTGAAAAGCCGCAGCAACCACCAACTCCACCGAGCTGGATCTGAGGACGGAGATCGAACATCGGCCGGGGACCTGCCCCAAGCTCCAACCGCTCCGGATCTGGGGCCAGCGCCACACCACCTCACCGGAGGTGGCCAGATCCTCCACCAGCACGCCGCACACCCACACAGCAGCAGCCTTGCATCTTCCCGTCCGGCCTCCTGTACACCCGTCACGAGCTCGCCGCCGACGCCGGAGAAAGAGGCGGCCGAGCTGAGACGTACCTGCAGCCTGGAAGCGCCGCCGAGGACGACGCCGAGGAGGGGAAGCCGCAGAGCACCAAAAGGACGACGCCGACCACCCCCCCCCCCCCCCCCCCCCCGCAGCCACGCCGTCCACAAGCCCCCTATCTACACGCCGGAGCGCAGATCTGGGGATTCCCCACCCTCCCGCCGCCAGAGCGGCCGGCGGAGGGAGGGGAATCCCGCAGATATGCCGGCGGCCGCCGGGAGAAACCGAGTCGCCTCGCTGTCGCCTCTTGAGCACTGTAGAGAGAGAGAGGGTTCCAGAAATAGGACGAGTGGAAAACTTTGAAAGCATTCGCACCAAGTTATATACTGAACGGTGTCTTCCCGGGTACGAGTCAACCGAACAAAATTGAACAAGCGACCTAGCGAAGAAACACGCGAAGAACTCCTACAAGGAAGCTGGGTTATACAAACGGGCCGGCCCATCTACTGATTCTTAAGCGAAACGAAAGACTGGTAGCGCGCGGGCGCTAGGGAGGAGGACCCGTTAAGAAAGGGTCTCTTTTACAGTATCTTTCTACAAATCATACTAGTTATAGAAGAGGCATTAGTATGAAAGGCCCACCAGCCCATCAACAAACCGTAATTACTAGAATTAAAAATATCTAAATCTAAGTCATCGGAGCATCAAATTGTTCGTTGACTTAAAAGAAGAAAAAACTCAACACCGCGGCCGCCTCACCCCGCCGCCGACGCTACCTCCAGATCCCATCGCGCAAATAACACCTCCGCGAGGTCGCCACCTCCAGACGCTGGCGCTGCCTCCACCTCCCCATCCAGAGTCTGCGATGATACACCCCAGTTCAAACCAAGAACAGTGACCAAAAAATCTCTTTCTCCCAAATTCGATAAGGATCCACTTGGGTCCTCTTCTGTTCCTTGGTTGAGTCTCGTAGCTGGCCCTGAAGCACCAAGATGCAAGATGGATATAACCATTCGTGATCCACTTGAAAACCATCACAATAATGATCTTGTACTAATCATCGCTAGTAAAGACAGTAAAAGCAGAATGGGACCCGAGGAAAACAACGACTCCAACACTTCTGCTACCTAAAGCTGGTCATGGCGTGCTGGTTCACGGCGGCTCTGGCCGGAGCATGGCCGGCGGCATTCAGGAACGACCATCCTTCCTACGATTTGCCGTATCCTTGTGAGGCTTTTTGGGCAGGGGGCTGTTGGGCCAGATCTGTCTAGAAAATGTGACAATTTTTAAGACTAGTATAAATTATACTAGTTATATTTTTAGGACTAGTATAAAGTGATATGGGCCATTAGATGTATAAAAATAGATGGCTAATATTTATCTGGGTACCACAATAAACATCTCGAAGAAAGAGTATGCCGACGCACTTAACCGGCTCAGGTCTATGTTTTAAACAATGAGATTAAATAAATAAACAACAAAGTGAGATGTGTTCAGTGGGCAGGAGTTGTTGTACTGGGGCTGCGATGCCCACGTAAACTTCTAATCGTATGAACTATTTATGGCGTGCAAATATGAGCAACTTACATAAGACGAGGGGGTTCTCATTATATATTCCACAAATTCATCCATGTCACGTAGTCCATAGTCCAGTCCAGCACTTTAACTTAGTTCATCTGACTAGCTAGAAAGTCTAATCAAACACCCCTAAAGATATTATTATGAAGGAGATGATCATATAGTGTCGACACCCCTATAGTTGAACCTGCATAGTGCAAACCGGACCCATGGGCTTGCAAACTTTTGTTGATTCGTACATATGGTCGCTGTCGCACGATATCATGAGTTAAAAAATGTGTAACCATTTGTTTTGATCGTCGTCATCTCTATAACATGGGGAACAAAGACATGTTTATGGAGTTGAGTTAAGTATACCCTTGGAGCGAGCAATGAGAATAATTTTATCTCATATATATATGACCTCATAATCTACGGGTTAGTCCTTCACCGTCCTAGGCGTTCTACGGGTTCTACACGTTTCTTGTATTATGCCTTTTTTATTTGCAGCTTGCACCTGTGTTCATCCTAACTGTCTAAAGGCGAGTGCAACTTCCTTTGAATTTTATCAGTGTGATGCTAACTTATGAGTTTAATAAAGCGTGTTTTATCGAAAAATATTTATTTTATAAACCAGTGATGTTTCTTTTTTAAATTTTTAAAAAATCTACAAAGGGAAAAATATGGCTCGAATGATTTCGAACTTTAGTTGGAAATATAAAGTTATTTAGACAGAAAGACATGAGGGCAACAAGAAACAAAACTAACATACAAAGGTAACACCCTAGTCTCAGAGAAGAGATTTTTAAGTGTCATTTGAGAAACGATGAGACCAAATACCGAAGTGTCAAAGTTATGGGCACAATGGTGGACAACCGTTGGGATAGCTTCATTTCTCGAAAGTGTTGGTGCTTTGAGGCTTCCACATGTTAGACATGCCGACAATGAGGATATAAGAACAAACTTTTGCAAAAAGGAGAGCCCTCCCACATATTTCACACTCTGGTGCACCACTGGCCACTGACATCATTTGAGTGGAATAGTGTAGAGCGTAACATGCGGGAATGGCCAGGCCCCTCTTGAAGTTAAGAAGTAGATTCGTGAATAGTCTCCCATGATAGCAAGCCAGAGAAACACACTCCATCTATTCATTGGGAAATTCTTCCAAGCTGAAGTTGCGAAAGGAATGGTCATGCAATAAATCAAAGGGTGATGAGGGTCCCAATTTAGTGGTTATGTTCTTTCCAAGTTATAAAACACAAACTTTAGAATTCATAGCAACTAGAGCCACCAAAAGACACAACTCTATAGATGTGGTGGCCGAGCTAGATAGGCGAGGTTGACGAAGATAGAAAAAAATATGCCGAGAAGCTGAAAAATGGTAAAGATTGGATATTGGGTCTTGGATTTTTGTTCATATCGGATTCTTATAGACCTCAAAACTTAACACGGTAGTTATATATTTTCCTTAATATATTCCTTATGCATGGATATGGCATTAGGATGTAGTCATTAGTGGTGTAATTTCACACCGATATGCATGGGGTGCACCAAGTTATGGCTCTACTTGAAAATGAACAAAGACCTGGACATGTGATGGGAATCACAATATATCACTTTTTTTATTGCGTTGTCTATCCACATTATCCAGGTGGCATTGGAGCTCTGAGCATAGGTAATACTAACTAACCAAAGGCAACCTCGCAAAGAGCAACTAACAAGGTAGTACAGAGTAATGATTTTTTTCATCCCGATAAGAGTATTAAACACTTAGGGGCCGTTTGGAACACATGTTTTCAGTAGGAATTTCAAAGGATAGGAAGTGTGTAGGAAATTTTTCCTAAGTGCCCTTTGGAACGTAGGAATAGGAAAAAGGAATCCTACAGGTTTAGCTTCCTATGCTTCATGTTTCACAGGAAAATTTACATGTGGTCCGACCAAAGGGAAAATTTCCTGCGGTGAGTGGAGAGCTTCGGCTTGCTCCTAGCACCCTAAAAATTTCCATGTGAAGGCTCGCCTGACAGGGAAATAACAGGAGTACATGAAGTTGATTTGTTCCAAGATTAGATGAAGCAGCGGAGCGGCCCTCTGGTACACAATTTTTTGCAGCGCTCAGCGGCAGGCAAACGCTGGAGCACGGTTGAAGGTTCCCACTGCCTGGTTTTAGAAGATTTAATGAAAATCGGAGCTCTGCTATGCATGCGCATAGCTACCAGATTTCTATCTAGTGTGGTTCAATTGCAAAAAAATCTTGGCTCGGATTAGCACCGTTATGAGTATCCTACACTTTTCCTATCCTCCAATCCAAAGGGCTAATCTTTTCATTTCTTGAGTTTTCACTTCCCATAGGATTTGTGAGGCATGGCATCTTAAATCCTGCATTTTTCCTATTCCTTTAATTTTCCTATCTTGTGTTCCAAACGGGGCCTTATATTCCATTACATATTAGTCATCCAAGTGGCTTCTAACTTGTATTCACCTCACTCTATAGCAAATATTTGTGGAAACTAGTCGCAAGGTTTGTTTTCAGTGGAAACTCGCCTTGTTTGCAGTGCGAAAGATATGTTTATCTCGCATGAATAAAAATATAATCTATGGATCAGACCTCCATGACTCCATCGCCTTAGGGATTTTTTTAGATGTAAACTCTACCTTCTTATGCTCTTCCTTGTCCATTGTGTGTATCGTAACTATACGGTGTTTGGGCATGGAATCTCTTTTATGTAAACCGATCGATGAAAAAATGACAAGGATCAAGGCGATGCATGCTTCACTTGATACTGAGGCCGGATGCTTATCCCTCATTTTGGAAAATAAAAAAAAACATGGTACATGAATGTAGAAAGGTACTATTTTTTTGAACTAACGGGTCCCTTGTCGATTTAAAACCGCCAGAACCTTGCAAAGTTTTTACAAATTGAAACAGAAAATCTATACCTAATAATAAAGTACATAAGGGTTCCATGGTTTGGTTGGTCCGTCAAAATCATTTTGTCCGTCCGTTCACTCGATGGTCAAAATCGTGTTTGTTCCGGATGACTTCCTCTCGCTGGGTGTGGGTCGATCGCTTTGTTCCAGATCATCGCTGGTCCCAGCACGTACAAGAGCCAGCATATCGAGCGAGAGTTCAGGAACCAGCCCAATCAAGGATGGCCCAACATGTTCACCTTCAGGAAGCGATCGACCAGCACAACCTCGATTCGTCGTGAGAGACTCAATCGATCCAAACAAGAATAGGAGTCGCACATTGTGACGGACTCGCCAGAGAAGATACTTTTTGTGAATGGAATTAGATTAATATAAAGTGCAGTAAAAAGAGAAACATTATAAGAATATACAATAGTAAATTAGATAAAATCAAATTGAAATATAAGTATAGAATTTTAAATTAAGAGTATAAATCAACTAAAAATATAATAAAAAGTAAAGATTGAATAACCAAAATTGTAAAAAAAAATACAAGAAGTAGAACGGTTTACATGAATTCATTGATTCTTCTCGTCAATTTTTAAAGTTTTATAATGAATGAGCTCGGTTTGGCGACACCAAATTATAGATAATATTCAATTTTTTCCCACCATCATAACATGCAACTAAAATCTGGGGATGGAGCATGCATCAAACTAAAATTACAATAGATATGCCGACCGTCGTTATAAGTTTGCGTTATTGCAAGTCAATAAAGTCATGAATAGGATAATGTGATCACATTGGTCCATGATGCCACAAACAAGAAGTGTCATCACGGATGATAAGCTAGAGTTCTTGGTGCAACGCACGGGCATTTTTCCTAGTTAAAAAAATATCAAAGAGGAAAAAGTGAACACCCTACGAATCCATAAAGTTTTTAACACTCCAACTGCCAGAACACAACATAACAAGCACAGGTGACCACATAAACAATTTTGCCTAGGTAGATCAACAAAACCAAAGAAAAAAAATAAAGAAGGGAAAATAGTAGCTTTAGCCTCCACTGATTCTAGCAACAACGGGCTCCCATCCATGCGATATGCATGGCATAAGCTTCTTGAATCACTGTCTTTTGCTGGTCCGCTCCATCCACAACCTTTCTTCCATCTTGGTTTATATGCAAAACTTCCCAACTTGTAAGCAAATTACACAGCCTGTAAACTACATTAGCATGGTCACTTAGCACAATTCTATTGAAGCAGAGATAATTTCTAGTCTTCCAAAGTGTCCAACAAACAACTGATGCCCCACATAAGACCGGCTTCCTTTATGCCTTGGGGAAGGATTCTATCCACTCCCCAAACATATAAATAGTACTCTCAGGCAGTCTGACCAAGTGTAAAGCACAAAGCACAACCTGCCAGATCAGTTCAGCCAAAGCCCATCTGAACAAAAGATGATCAAAACTTTCATGCTGGCAACAGAAATGGTAGTGAGTGTCACTAGTCAGCCTCTCCTGGGAACATTGTCCTTGGTCAAGATGCTATTTTAAGCATTAGCCAAAAGAAAATCCCAACTTTCATAGGAATTTTGGTTTTCCACACGAATATTTGTGGAAAACTATCCTATGCACTCAGTACAGATCCTTGACTCTGAAATATCCAGAGGATCAAATCTTCCACCTAAATTTATCCTCATCTGCGGTTATTTGAACTTCATCTAACATCATCTTCATCTTTTCCCACAGCTCCAAAGTTTACCCATACAGAGTTATCATAAACCTAATCAAACCCCATCCATCATGTCTCAGTTTTTTCATAGTGAAACCTTTCTAGAAGGACAACTGATATATCATGGGAAATTGCATAGTTAAAGGGTGCATAATTCACCCATTTATCCTCCTAGAAACGAGTCGTTTCACCTCCCACAAAGCCCTCTTCATGTCCCTTTTTCATCATTAGTGCAAGTCCATCTCCCATTACATCAAATAGTAGTGGGGATAGTGGATCACCTTGTCTTACCCCAGAAAAGGTGGGGAAGTATGGGCCCATAGAATTATTGGCTTTGATAGAAACCCATCATCCTCTGTCTACCTTCATTACTGATACGTCCAAAACGTATCTACTTTCCCGAACACTTTTGCTATTGTTTCTCCTCTAATTTGTGTGTTTTGAATACAACTAACATGGACTGACGCTGTTCTCAGTAGAATTGCTATGGTGTCTCGTTTTTGTGCAGAAATCAACTTTCAGTAAAACTTCGGGAAAAATCATGAAAAATCTTATTTCACCAGAAGACCCACGGAGCCAGAAGACAGGAGGGAGAGGAGGCCTGAGGGCCCCTCACACACTGGTGGCGCGGCCCAGCCCTGGCCGCGCCAGCCTAGCGTGAGGAGGCCCCAGCCATCCTCTCGGCCTCCCATCTCGCCTACATATACCCTCTGACGACATAATATCGGGGAGACGGCGTTTTTCCCAGATAGACTTCCGCTGCGCCGCCGCCATCAGAAACCGCGATTCGGAATCAGAAACTCCGTTTTGGCACCCTGCCGGGACGGGGATTCGGAGGAGATCTTCATCACCATCACCACCGATGCTCCTCCATCGATCATCCATGACTCCCCCATCCATGTGTGAGTAATTCCCCCACTGTAGGTGAGGGGGTGGTAGGTATTGGATGAGATTGTTCATGTAATTTGATATGAGATTGTTAGGGCATAGTGTCTAGTATCTTTATTTAGTGACTATGACATTGTTGCAACTTGTTGTGCTTAATGCTTATCACTTTGGGCCCGAGTGCCATGATTTCAGATCTGAACATGTTATTATTTCTATGATGATACTTGTTGTTTATGGTCTTACCTACAAGTTGTATACACATATTGTTGTCCGGAACCCGGGGCCCCAAAGTGACAGAAATTGGGATAACCGGAGGGGATGGCTATGATGTGAGGATCACATGTGTTCACCGAGTGCTAATGCTTTGCTCCGGTACTCTATTAAAAGGAGTACCTTAATTACCAGTAGTTTCCCTTGAGGCCCTGCTGCAACAGGCTGGTAGGACAAAAGATATCGTGCAAGTTTCTCCTTGTGAGCACGTACGACTATATACGGAACATATGCCTATGATTGTTTGTACTAGGATGCTTTATCATTATTTATCTGCAATGTACATGTTTCATTGATTTCATGAATTATCTTATCCATGCAACGCCCGTAATCCATCCCTATGCCTACAGTATTTGTTCCTACTGTTTACTACTATTACTATTACCGCTGCTATTTTACTACTTCTGTTACTGTTTCACTACTGTCACCACTATAAAACTGTTGCCATTGATAAACCACTGCGAGCAAGACTGTTTTGAGGTGCAGCTGAATTGACAACTCATCTGTTAAGGCTTACATATATTCTTTGGCTCCCCTTGTGTCGAATCAATAAATTTGGGTAATACTTCCCTCGAAGACTGTTGCGATCCCCTATACTTGTGGGTCATGAAGACTATTTTCTGGCGCCGTTGCCGGGGAGCATAGTTTTATTTGTAAGTTCACTTGGTATTCATATTGTTCGCTGCAATCCTTTCATCATGGGTAAACCTCATGATGGAAAAGTTCCTATATTGCCATCCACTACAAGAAGAGGTACGACTCTCAACACCTCTGTTGCTCTTGATTCGCCATCTGTTATGAGTAAGTTGCTTACACCACCACACCCACACGCTACTGCTACTACTTCTGTTGATATTGAAAATGCCACTGATAATTTAGATGATGCTTCTACTGTGCTTGATGAGAGTGGTTCACTAGGTTCCTTTTTAGATGCTACTATTGCTAGAGCTAAGTTGGGAAACACCACTATTACACCTGTTAGTTCACCTGAGTCTAGGGAATGTTCTAGTGATGATTATGATGATGATGCTTATATTGAGATTAATGATGATTTTATTGCTGAAGCACGTGCTGCTCGTAATGCTGGTAATGTTAAAGAACTTCTTGCAAGACGTTCTGTTAGATATAATTTGTCTCCTAATCCTAAGTTTGTTGCTTCTCCCATAAATATTAGAGACAAGGATTATGATTTCTCTATTGATTTATCTTACATATCTATTGTTGAGAAAACTCCTTTTTGTGGTACTAAAGATGAGAGTGCTATGGGGCACATGAATGAGCTTTCTACTTTGAGTAATTTGTTTTCTGATGATATTAAGCTCCGTACTTACTTTGTTGCTAAGATTTTTCCTTTCTCGTTGAAAGATGGTGCTAAAACTTGGTTTAATAGCTTGTCTCCTGGATCTCTTACTAGTCCTATTGCTTTGGTTAATGCTTTCTTTCAGAAATATTTTCCTGCTAGTGCTCAACATGCTGCTGTGCAGAAAATCTTTGATTTTGAACAGGGAAAAGGAGAGATATTGCCTGAATCTTGGACAAGGTTTTGTTCTTTAATTAGAGCTTTGCCTAAAGAACCATTGCCTAAAAACGAACTCCTTGATATATTTTATAATGGACTAATGGATGAATCTAAGTCATATTTGGATAGTTGTGCTGGTTGTGTTTTCAGGGAAAGAACTCCGGCTGATGCTGAAGAATTAATGGCTAAAATAAGCCGGAATCATGATAATTGGACTTTAGTTGAGCCAACACCAGCACCAACCCCTGCGCCATCTACAGAGCCTACGCCAAAGAAGAGAGGGATGATTGAATTAAATGATGAAGTTATGATGGAAGCTAAGAAATCTCTTAAGGAGAAAGGTATTAAGGCCGAAGATGTGAAGAATTTACCTCCTATAGAAGAATTATGTAAGCCAATCCCTCACTCATCAACTATTGAGGTACACTCTCTCCAATGCTTTGATGAAAGAGATATTCCTTATACTAAACCTCCTGATCAATGCTTAGATGAATTTGATAATTTTATTGTTAAGCAAGAAAATTTTAATAGAATGGTGCATAATCATTTGTTGGAAAATTCTAGAGCTATTAATAAGTTGCAGGATATTGTGGAGAGAACCGCTAATGATGTGAAGATACTTGTTAAACATTTTCAAATGGTTCAAACGCAAATTGATCAGCTTACCAAGGTGCAAAAAGACTTGCTAGTTAATGCCGCAAGAGAGAAGCAAGCATGTGAAATACGCACAAGAAGTGGCGCTGCTACTCAAGATCCATTATATCCTGAAGGACATCCTAAGAGGGTCGAGCAAGATTCTCAACGTACTTCAAGTGATGATATTCCTTCTAAGGAGAAGAAGAAGAAGCATAAAACAACCACAGAATCATCTGATACAGGTAAAGATCCTAACAGTGTTTCTATTTCTGATGCTAAAACTGAACCTGGAGATGCTTTCAATAAAGAAGAAGTTGAAGAGGAACCGGAAAAGAGTGATAAAAATGCAAAGTACACCAAAGAAGACTTCATTGCCAACAAGCATGGTAAAGAGAGAGAACCTTGGGTACAAAAACCAATGCCTTTTCCTAGTAAGAAACACAAGTCCAAGGAAGAAGAACACTACAACAGGTTTTGTGAATGGATGAGACCTTTATTTTTGCAAATTCTTTGACTGATGCTATTAGAATGCCTCCTTATGCCAAGTATATGAAAGATATTGTCACTAACAAAAGGAAAATTCCTAGTGAGGAAATTTCCACTTTACTTGCTAATTATTCTTTTGATGGTAAAGTTCCAGAGAAGCTTGGAGATCCAGGTATACGTACTATTCCTTGCTCCATTAAAAATAACTATGTTAGAACTGCTTTATGTGATTTGAGAGCTGGAGTTAGTGTCATGCCTTTTTCTCTTTATAAGAGACTTGATCTAGAAAAATTAGTATCAACTGATATATCTTTGCAGATGGCTGATAAGTCTACTACTATTCCTATTGGTATATGTGAAAATGTTCATGTTCAAGTTGCTAACAGTTGTTTAATATTAACTGATTTTGTTGTGTTGGAAATGCCTAAAGATGATAATATGTCTATTATTCTCGGGAGACCTTTTCTAAACACTACAGGTGCTGTTATTAACTGCAATCAAGGAAAAGTCACTTTTAATGTTAATGACAAAGAGTATACGGTTTATTTTCCCAAGAAAATTGATAGGAAGAATGCTCTAAATGCAATCAAGCATGTTGAGACCATCAAAGTTGGTCAAATTATTTGTTCAGAGCGAAAGTCCAAGGAAGAATATAAAATTGTTATGATTGGGACTATACCTATCAAAGTTGAGGTAACATAAGCATTAAGTGAAGTGCAAAGTTTTGCCTCATATGAAGTTAGTTTGGGAACAAGACTTGATCAACCTTGTTAACAAAGTGATTTTATATGAACGAAATTTCGTTTTCACCGCATCCACTCCACCTCACTTGTATTTACTTTCATCAAATTTTATTCCTTCAGTTTAGTTGCATGATTAAGAGTATCTCAGAGCTGTTGCATGCTTAGTTTTGATTTGCCTGAAATCATTTTATCCACGTTTTTCTGAGTTTTTATCGATATGCCAATTTCTGAGAAATCCTCGAAAATAAAGTTTCTTGAAAAATTCCAGAAAATTCTTTATAAATTTTCATGTCAAATATGGGGCAGAGAGACACCTGGGAGGCACCAGGAGGGGCTGCCACGCCACCTCACACATAGGTGGCGCGGCCCAGCCCTGGCCGCGCCACCCAGGTGTGAGAGGGCCCCACCTGGCCCCTCACTTATCTCTTCCTCCCCTGCTCTTTCTCTCTCCCAAAAACAACGACACACCCAGCTCAAACCCAAGTTCTTGCTGTTCTTCACCTGGATTTTTCAATCTTCTTGCTCAGCCCAACATTTCTTTTGAAATTTGGAGCATTTGTTCTCCGGTATGTGACTCCTCCACTTGTCCAAGTAGAATTTCTTTTGGTGGAGTATTTCTTGAGTATTTTAGCATTGTAGGTGGCAGGATAAATGAGTATGCATGCTTGTTCTATTGCTTAGAATTGTTATTTTGATGCATGTTAGCTCTCTAGTAACCCACTATAATAGTTTCCTACATTTGCTTGTCTCAAAATCATATTTTATGAGGTTTGTTAAAAATTTCAGAAATGGAGGAGAATGCTTATCAACTCTCTCAACATGAACTAGAAGTGCATGAAGTTATGAAAGTTCACCGTGAAGAGAAGGTCTTCCCCTCACACTATCCATGCTCAGAGTTCATGAATGCTGCCGGAATTATGCAGGATTTTCAAGCCTTACTCTCTAATGCAGGATTAGAACATTTTGTTGAGGGTGAACCTTCCCAATATGTTAAACTAACAATGTCTGTGGTGCAGGATTTCGGATTTAGTTGGTCCACTTCTGACCCCATGGTTCATTATAAAATTTATAACAAATCTGTGGACTTGCCTCTTGATGTTTTCTGTACAACTATTAGAGTACCACAGTGGGGATCGCTTGAGAAGATAAGGGGACAACCTAGGCCATTGTTAGAACTATACGAGGGGATTTGTTAAGGAAGAAGCTTCACAGGAGAGGGTGGTAAAACTTGAAATATTCATTTCCCATCCATTTGATATTTTGCCTTCTTCATTACCAAATGTGTTCTTGCTAGGAAATCTACAAGTAAATTATCTCTCCATGATCTAGCTTTTATTGCTGCTGCTTTGAGGCGTGATAGGACTTACCATTTGGGTGCCTTAATAGCTTTCCATCTTGATATTAACCGTGAGAAAGGGGGAATCTGTGGAGGACTTATAGCTTCACGCCTGTTAGCTTTTCATGGTGTAGTACCTCCTTTTCTAGATCTGCAGTTCCCCGAGGAGAAACTTGACCTTAATTCTATGATTCATCATAAGTTTATTTCTCCTCCTGCTAGTTTGATTAATTTAACATTTGAGCTAACCTTTTTCAAGAAGACTACCTGGAGGGTAGTAAAGACTGATCGATCAGTCCGTTTGCCTGCACCTCTTTTGTTTAACCTTGATCGCAGGAATGGATGGTCGCTTACAGAAGATGAGCTTGATGCGTACGTAGAGGAGCACCCGCCACCTGTGCATGATGAGGAGGGCGCCGAGGAGTCGGGTCAGCCCTCCAACATTACGAATTTCCCATATGAGCAACCTTATTATGATTATGCGCCATCAGCTTTATCTTCACGAGAGCCGGGGTACGATTACATCTATGATGACCCACCAGCCTGGGGCAGCTATCAGAATCAAAATTGATCTCCACTTAGGCCAAAAGCCTAAGCTTGGGGGGAGGTACGCCGACGATTCACTCATCTACATATCATATTTTGTCGGACCTTTGTATATTCATGTTTCGCCTTCTCTAGTGTTCTTGTTCTTGTTTCCACTTTTCCAAAACACAAAAAGACCAAAAATATTTCTGTTGTTTCTCTTTGTTTGGTTCTTTAGTTTTCTACCTTTGGTTTGCTTTACTTGCTATTTTCGGTTTGCTATTTGAAAAATCTAAAAATATTTTGCTTTGTTTGCTATTTCCTTCTGCTTTTGTTTCAAAAATTGAAAACCCCAAAAATATTTGTTGTTCTTCTTCGGTTTTGTAAAGTTTGTTGCAGAGTTCAGTCTCCCGTTACTCCATTGGAGCTTGGTATTCACTTTATATTATTCAAGCCACACAAGTGAAGAGCAATGATGATGACATACGACAATCCGAGATGTGGTAAGAGGCTGGTAAGAACTCTATTTGTTTTCATTTTTATACATATACTCATCTATGTGGACATGCTTAGTCGGTTCATGTAAGGTATATGTTATCAAATGGATGCTTTGTAGTTCTTGCTTTCATATGATTAGTTTCAATTTACTATTAGCCTGTAGCATGTCATGTAGACGCTTGCATGCTTTGTTTTATTCATAATATGGTATGTTATTGTGGTATCCACCTCTGAAAGTTTCATTTGAATCGACTTGGCACATGCTCAAGCATGCATATGACTGAACAAAAAGTCAATTAAGCCTCGATGATCTAAATTGCCTCAGAGTTCTTGTATCATTTTTATGCCTATATTAATTTTGTTTTGTCGCAAGCATGATTATGACAGTTATTGCTCTCTTGATTGTCGCTTCCCAATCTTTTGCTAGCCTTCACTTGTACTGAGTATGAGCTCTACTCGTGCATCCAATTACCAAAAACCAAGTTTTCCAAAGAGTCCACTATAAATTCCTATGCATGGTATTTGAAAGCCATTCCAAGTAAATTTTCATGTGCTACCTTTCAAAACTTTCAACTACTTCTCATTTTGTTCCACTGTTTTTAGCTCATGGGGACGTAGTGGTTGGAATTGCTATCTTCCATATTAAATTAAGTACCCCTCGACTAGGCAGCTTCATCTGCTCGTCATTAATTTTGTAAGGGAGCTGGTCAGACCATTATAATCTAATTCTAAAAGGAAATAAAAAAGGCACTCCTCCATGGAATGTGAAAGTTGGTGGGCACCCGATGGAATCGGTTAGCCATGGTTTGAGAAAGGAAAAAGGTGGGGAGGAGTGCCAAAGCTTTATAAAAGAGCACCAATGTGCCAAAATTTCAAAGAACTTGGAACCACTATCACTTGTTTATTATGGAAGATAGCAAGTCCCCATTGCTAGTCGTTGACATAGAACAACCACCTCTCAAAATAAATTTTTATCTCTGTTTTACAAATGAAAAGCTCTAGCACATGCTAAATCCCTGCTTCCCTCTGCGAAGGGCCATTCGTTTACCTTTATGTTGAGTCATCATCTTCTAACTTTAAAGCACTTCTTGAGAGCATAGTTGTTATTCTTAGTGTAATGTGCTTGTCCCAGAACACGGTTAATTGTGGTATAACTTTGATGCTTGTATCTTTGATATCTTTAATTTCTAGTCTTTCCTTGAATTTCAGAGGTGCCTCAGCATTTATGTTTTGCTCTACAAATAAAGGCAAGCGGGATACCACTCTTTCATATCATTTATGCATATTACAATCTTGTAGCTTCTTATGTACATGTTACTTGTTATTAGTGCATTGGCACTCTTTCATAGTTTGCTTGACTATGAGGTGACATTAGTTGCATATTTCTTATTATGAATTGCCTGAGTACTTGATCACATAGTTAGTATATATACATCATATGAGAAAATGTGTTCGTGAAAGTTTCTTTTATCGCTCTCAGTTGTTAACTGAATTGCTTGAGGACAAGCAAATAGCTAAGCTTGGGGGGAGTTGATACGTCCAAAACGTATCTACTTTCCCGAACACTTTTGCTATTGCTTCTCCTCTAATTTGTGTGTTTTGAATACAACTAACACGGACTGACGATGTTCTCAGCAGAATTGCTCTGGTGTCTCGTTTTTGTGCAGAAATCAACTTTCAGTAAAAATTCGGGAAAAATCATGAAAAATCCTATTTCACCAGAAGACCCACGGAGCCAGAAGACAGGAGGGAGAGGAGGCCTGAGGGCCCCTCACACACTGGTGGCGCGGCCCAGCCCTGGCCGCGCCAGCCTGGCATGAGGAGGCCCCAGCCATCCTCTCGGCCTCCCCTCTCGCCTACATATACCCTCTGACGACATAATATCGGGGAGACGGCATTTTTCCCAGATAGACTTCCGTTGCGCCGCCGCCATCAGAAACCGCGATTCGGAACCAGAAACTCCGTTCTGGCACCCTGTCGGGATGGGGATTTGGAGGAGATCTTCATCACCATCACCACCGACGCTCCTCCATCGATCATCCATGACTCCCCCATCCATGTGTGAGTAATTCCCCCGCTGTAGGTGAGGGGGTGGTAGGGATTGGATGAGATTGTTCATGTAATTTGATATGAGATTGTTAGGGCATAGTGCCTAGTATCTTTATTTAGTGCCTATGACATTGTTGTAACTTGTTGTGCTTAATGCTTGTCACTTTGGGCCCGAGTGCCATGATTTCAGATCTGAACATGTTATTATTTCTATGATGATACTTGTTGTTTATGGTCTTACCTACAAGTTGTATACACATATTGTTGTCCGGAACCCGAGGCCCCAAAGTGACAGAAATTGGGATAACCGGAGGGGATGGCTATGATGTGAGGATCACATGTGTTCACCGAGTACTAATGCTTTGCTCCGGTACTCTATTAAAAGGAGTACCTTAATTACCAGTAGTTTCCCTTGAGGCCCTGCTGCAACAGGCTGGTAGGACAAAAGATGTCGTGCAAGTTTCTCCTTGTGAGCACGTACGACTATATACGGAACACATGCCTATGATTGTTTGTACTAGGATGATTTAGCATTATTTATCTGCAATGTCCATGTCTCATTGATTTCATGAATTATCTTATCCATGCAACGCCCGTAATCCATCCCTATGCCTACAGTATTTGTTCCTACTGTTTACTACTGTTACTATTACCACTGCTATTTTACTACTGTTGTTACTGTTTCACTACTGTCACTACTATAAAACTGTTGTCATTGATAAACCACTGCGAGCAAGACTGTTTCCAGGTGCAGCTGAATTGACAACTCATCTGTTAAGGCTTACATATATTCTTTGGCTCCCCTTGTGTTGAATCAATAAATTTGGGTAATACTTCCCTCGAAGACTGTTGCGATCCCCTATACTTGTGGGTCATCAATTACCCGTAAAGATACCTCCAAAGCCTTTAGCCTACATCATCTGATATAGAAAGGTCCAATTGACATTGTCATAGGATTTTTCAAAGTAATTTTTGAAAAGCACCCCAAACATCTTCATGTGATGAAACTCATGTATTGGTCTCATGGAGGATGACAACCCCTTCCATGATAAACCTGTTTTTTTATGAATGGAGTTTGGGTATCTGTATTACCTTGTGAATGATTAGACAAATATATTTGCTAAAAGCTTTATCAATATTTTATAACTAATATTCAACAAGAAGATTGGTCTGAATTTCTGAATAACATATGCATATGAAACTTTTGGTACAAGAGAAATCACACCATGATTTAGTCTCTCAATGTCCAAGTCTCCTCGATGAAATTTATCTAGCATATCCTTCAAATCATCTTTGATATGTTCCTAGAAAAGCTGATAGAGTTCAGCTGGGAATCAATCATGGACAACTACTTGGTTATGTTTTAGGTTAGCTACCACTTGTTTAATATCCTCTATTTCAATAGGTTTGGTCAACTCCAACTTGTCCTCTTATGAAATTTGGTCACACATAAGCCCATCCAACCTAAGAGAAGTGACATGTGTGGGCCCAAACAACTTCTTGTAGAACTCAGTGACATGTGAGATCAATTCCGGTTCACCAAGAATTTCCTCTCCATTATTTTGTAACGCATAAATATGATCCTTTTTCTTTCTACCACTAGCCTTCAAGTGGAAGTATTTGGTATTCCATCACCCTATTTCAAATATTTTTTCCTTAGCTCTCTCCCTCCACTTTAATTCTTCATCTCTAAGCAGCTTCTTCAGTCTGTCGTGCATAGCCACATGTTGTTCTTTTTCTTCCACACTTAGGGGAGTCATTTCCCCCTTTTGATATCCAGTACATCCATTCTCTCTAGTATCATTTTCTTCTCCTTTCTATATGCACCCCTGTACATTAATGTGCCAGCCTTTAATATGTCTCCTCAACCTCCTCATTTTTTTGCCATTTATCAATATCATATTTATGATAGGTTCTAGCTCTCCAACTTCCTTTGACTATGTCCAAGAACCCATCTCTCTCCACCCAACCTCAGATCTAAATGAGTTGCAATGTGGTGAAGGAGCACCATATTTTAGTAGCAGTGGTACATGATCAGGAATATCTCAATTCATTCATGTCACCACTGCCATAGGTAAAGCTTGATCCCATTCAGAGGTAACAAGAACTCTATCTAGTTTCTTGTAAGTCGTATCAACCAAATTGTTTGCCCAAGTATATTTCCTACCAAGTAGCGTAATCTCCTTCAATACAACAATGGAATTAAAGACATGGCTCTATCTTGGCAATATACATGGTTTATTCTTCTCACTGGTTTTACTGATGATATTGAAAGCACCGCCAATGACAACAGCTCCTTTATATTAATTACAGTGCAAATTCTATAAGGAAATTACCTTTGTCCTCAATCTGAGCTGGTCCATAAACAACAGAAAGATGCCACCTTGATACGTCTCAAACGTATCTATAATTTTTGATGCTCCATGCTTGTTTTTACACCATTTGCTTAGTGTTTCGTTACACTTCGTGGCACTTTTATGCATTTTTCGGAACTAACCTATTAACAAGTCACCACAGTGCCAGTTCCCTATTTTCTGTTCTTTTTGTGTTTCAGAAAAGTTACACAGGAAATATTCTCGGAATTGGACGAAACCAAAGCCAGTCGCCCAGAATTTCACCGAAGCTTCTAGAGAACCGAAGAGGAGACGGAGTGGGGCCATCAGGACCCCACACAACAGGGCGGCGTGGCCAGGGGCTGGGCCGTGCCCCCAATGTGTGAGGGAGCCTCAGTCCACTCCTGATGATGCCCCTTCGCCTATAAAGACCCCCCGACGGGAAAAACCTAAAGACCCGATCACTTTTCCAGAACACATCGCGATCCGCCGCCGTCGTCGACCCAAAGATTGGGAGGGTCCAGAAGCTCTTCTCGGCACCCTGCCGGAGAGGGGAATCACCACCGGAGGTCTTCTTCATCGCCATGCTTGCCTCCAGAGTGATGAGTGAGTAGTCTACCTTGGACTATGGGTCCATAGCAGTAGCTAGATGGTTGTCTTCTCCACCATGTGCTTTATGTTTAGATCTCATGAGCTGCCTTACATGATCGAGATCACCGTTATGTAATTCTACATATTTGGTTTGTTGGGATCCAATGAATATTGGTGTTATGCTTGAGTTGATGTACTGAAATTTATCTTATGTTATCTCTATGTTGTTTATGATCTTGCATGCTCTCCGTTGTTAGTAGCTATCTTGGCCAAGTAGTTGCTAGTGACTCCAAGAGGGGGTATTTATGCTCGATAGTGGGTTCATGCCTCTATTTAACCTGGGGGAGTGACAGAAACCTCTAAGGTTGTAGATGTGCTGTTGCTACTAGGGGGAAAATAACATTCATATGCTCGAGGGCATATGCTTTGTTTACATTACACACTTTGCTTAATGCAATTATCTGTTGTTCGCAACTTAATACTTGTGGAGTCCTCGGATTGATTTGCCACAAGTGGATTATTAGTCATAGATGCAGTTGGATGGCGGTCTATGTATCTTATTGTAATGCCCAGAGTAAATCTCATAGTGATCCTCTCATCATGTGCACGTTATCTTTATTCTATCAATTGCCCAACTGTAATTTGTTTACCCAGCATGTATTATTTTATCTTATGGAGAGACACCACTAGTGAACTATGGACCCCGGTCCTATTTCCTTTATATTGCTACCACCTGTTTACTTTACTCGCATACTATTATCATTTTCCACTCGATACGCTCATACCCTTTGTTTCAAGCAAACCGGTGGGATTGACAACCTCATCATAAGTTGGGAACCAAGTATTTGGTTGTGTTGTATGCAGGTTCCACGTTGCCGCTCGCAAAGCAAAGCTTGGACGAGGTGCCCTATAAATTGTCCGGAGCTGTCGCGAAGCTAGTGGGCATCACCTTCGGTCGTTTGTCTTCCTCCTACTGGATTGATAACCTTGGTTTCTTACTGAGGGAAAAACTTGCTGCTATATTCATCACACCATGCTCTTGGGGTTTTCCAACTGGCCGGTCATTCTATATCATCGACTCGGCTCCATCAAGTTTTTCTGGCGCCGTTGCCGGGGATTGAAGAAGAAGAAGCTCCCACATCAAATACACGCTCCCCCGTCAACTTGGCACCATCAACCATCAAGTTTTTCTGGCGCCGTTGCCAGGGAGGAAGAAGACTTCTGCGAGGGGAGTTTTCGCACGCACATCCTTTACTTTGTTTTAAGTTTTGCTTTACTTTATTTTTACTTGCATCATTTTATCAAAAACCCAAAAAATTAGAATCCTTTGTAGTTGTTTTTACTTGTCTGCTTTTAGTTTGCTAGAATGGCTACTCCTGAAAACACCAAGTTGTGTGACTTTACTAGCACGAATAATAGTGATTTTATCTACACTCCTATTGCGCCACCTGCTCCTGCTGCAAACTTTTATGAGATTAAGCCTGCTTTGTTGAACCTTGTTATGAAAGAGCAATTTTCTGGTGCTAGTACTGAAGATGCTGCTGCTCATCTCAACAATTTTGTTGAGCTATGTGAGATGCAAAAGTATGAGAATGTTGATGGTGATATTATTAAGCTTAAGTTGTTTCCTTTTTCTTTGAGAGGAAAAGCTAAGGATTGGTTGCTGTCTTTGACTAAAAATAGTATTGATTCATGGGCTAAGTGTAAGGATGCTTTTATTGGTAGATACTATCCTCCTGCTAAGATTATAACTTTGCGTAGCAATATTATGAAGTTTAGTCAGTTTGATAATAAACATGTTGCTCAAGCTTGGGAAACAATGAAATCTATGATAAAGAATTGTCCCACTCATGGACTGACTACTTGGATGATTGTTCAAACTTTTTATGCAGGACTGAATTTTTCTTCGAGGAACCTACTTGATTCAGCTACTGGAGGCATTTTATGTCCCTTACCTTGGGCGCCGCAACAAAGCTTCTCGACAATATGATGGTAAATTACTCTGAATGGCACACCGAGAGAGCTCCACAAGGTAAGAAGGTAAATTCTGTTGAGGAAACCTCTTCCTTGAGTGATAAGATTGATGCTATTATGCTTATGCTTTCTAATGATAGGACTCATGTAGATCCTAATAATGTTCCTTTGGCCTCTTTGGTTGCCCAAGAAGAGCATGTTGATGTAAACTTCATTAGAAATAATAATTTTAACAACAATGCTTATAGGAACAATTTTGCTAGTAACAATTATAGGCCGTATCCTTCTACCAATGGTAATGGTTATAGTAACTCTTATGGTAATTCCTCCAACAACACTAGGGCCGCGCCCTCCGAGCTTGAGGTAATGCTCAAGGACTTCATCGGTAAGCAAAATGCTTTTAACAAGTCTGTTGAGGAAAAGTTAGGCAAAATTGATATTCTTGCTTCTAAAGTTGATAGCCTTGCTCATGATGTAGAACTTCTGAAATTAAAAGTGTTGCCTAATGATGTGAAAGAGAACAATGTTTTTGCTACTGCTAATGCTATCCAAGTTAGAATTGATGAAAATGTTAGGATGCTAGCAGAATTGCATGCCAGGTGGGAAAGAGAAGATGAGATGGCTAGAGAGATGAAGGTATGTACCATTACTACCTCTAATGATGTTTCTCCTAATGCTAGCAATCCTCTTACTTTGATTGGTGTAGAGAAAACTCCCACTCGTTGTGTTAAAAAGCCTAAAACTGCTAAAACTTTTTCTCAAAAGAGTGCTGAAATTTTTTGGAGTGTAGGAGATGATAGCTCTATTTACTTTAATGATTTTGATGTTGATGGCTGCAATATATCTGAAGTTATTTTGTTCTTGCAAAATCTTGCTTTGACTCCTAATGCTAGTTCTTTAAATGTTGCTTTTACTAAGCATATTACCAATGCTCTTATGAAAATTAGGGATGAAAAGTTGAAGCAAAAAGCTTATGTTCCCAAGAAGTTAGAAGATGGTTGGGAACACATCATTGATATGCATGTTAATAGTTTTGATTGCCATGCTTTATGTGATCTAGGTGCTAGTATTTCTATCATGCCTAGAAAAATTTATGACATGCTTGATTTACCACCGCTTGAAAAGTGTTATTATGATGTTCCTATTGCTGATGTTGCTAAGAAGAAACCTTTCGGAAGGATTAATGATGTTCTTATTGTGGTTAACAATAACCTTGTTCCCGTTGATTTTCTTGTCATGGATGTTGAATGCAATGCTTCATGTCCTATTATTTTGGGAAGACCTTTTCTTCGAACTGTAGGTGCCATCATTGATATGAGGGAAGGAACCATCAAATATCAATTCCCACTCAAGAAAGGTATGGAACACTTCCCTAGAAAGGGAAAGAAATTTCTTTTTGACTCTATTCTTAGAGCAAACTATGAGCTTGATGCTTCATCACTTGATATTACTTGATTCGCAATTTTCTGCGCCTAGCTCAAAGGCGTTAAAAAAAGCACTCTTGGGAGATAACCCAATGTTTTTTACATTCAGTGATTTTTCTTTTATTTGAGTCTTGGAAGTTATTACTACTGTAATAACCTCTTCTTATCCTTTTTATTTCGTTTTTGTGCCAAGAGAAGCCTCTAATTTGAGCGAGGTAAGATTTGGGGATGTTGCTGTCCTGAAACAGTTTTCGGTGCTGCACCGTAAAAATTCGTGAAACTTCTCTGTATATCTTTTGGACCTGCGATTTCTTGTGCATATGCCCCAGGTTATATTCAAACTTTCATTAGTTGAACACTTTTTGATTTGAGCAACAAAAAACCCCTTAAAAAGTCGACCTTTGTCAGCTGTTCTGTTTTGACAGATTTCTGCCAATATTTGTGTTTGCCGCTTTATCATTTTCTTTTTGAGTTCTTTTGATCACGGAACTTTTGGGGAAGTTGCTACAGTAGTATATACTTTATATGTGGTGGTTTTGGGTTGAAACCTGAAGCAAAAAGGGTTGATTCAATGTTATGCTTACACTAATGTTGCTAATAGATTTGTGTTTAGTTTTGTATGAAGGAAGTTTTCAAGTGTAGGGATCGGAGAGTGATGAGATGAGTTGAAGAATGGACAAAAGCTCAATCTTGGGGATGCCCATGCATCACCCCAAGAAATATCCATGAAGTACAAGCGTCAAAGCTTGGGGATGCCCCCGAGGCACCCCTTCTTCATCGGCAAAAATCAGGTCACCTTTCAATACGCTATATTTTTATTGCTTCATGCATTATGCGTTTTTCTTGGAGCGTCAGTTGTTTTTAGTTTTCAGTTTAGTTTTGTTTTGTTTGCTGCAATAAATGGTTGGACCCCAACAAATTCCTTTTGGAGAAGTTGGCTTGCTTTTCATTTGCTAAGAACACTCCGTTTTTCATTCTTATACTTTCAACGAGTGTTCTTCTTTTTCTAGAACCGCGTTTAGCTTTCGATTTTCACCTTGATTTGCATTCAGATCTTCTTATATATTTTCATCAAGGTGTATTTTTGCCTCTGGTCCTTATTGGTTTTCATCAAAAGAGGTGGTTATAAAAAGTTTGAATGGTGTTGGAAAAGAGAAAAAGCTTTATGCAAAAAGTGGTACAAGAAGGAGCTTGTGTAGACTGTGGCCTAGGCTTTTGCATGTCGTGCTTGATGTCTTTTTGATAGTATGCTTAGTGGTTTTGCTGTAGCATGACTTGTCTCAAATAACTGAGATTGCTTAATGAGCCTTTGAAAAAAAAATCATGTGTTGTTTTTATTGTTTGGAAGCATTATTTTGGTTTTCTCCTTGATGCTTTATTTGGGTTGACTTGGCCCATGCTCACACATGTTAGACTCTTACAAAGTCACCAATAGCCTTTATGATCATTTAGTTTTTGACTTTTGATGCCATCTTATGCTTCTTTTAATGTTGCTTTGTCGCTTTGCATGATTATGGCCGTTATTGCTCTCTTAGTTGGTCGCTCCCAGTCTTTTGCTAGCCCTCGTTTTGTACTGAGTATGAGCTCTACTCGTGCATCCAACTCCTAAAAACCAAGTTTTCCATTGTGTCCACCATACATACCTATTAGCAATTTGCTATTCCAAAGTACATTTGACTTGCTTTTATCTACTCTTCAAATTAAACTCTTACCAGTGTTATGCGAAAATTGGTCAGTAAAGCTCTCACGAACCGGATGGCACACTTTACTTTTTCTCGTTCTTAAAAATTTGACATTGTGGTCTCTTATGTTGAGTTGTTATGCTTGCAAGTTGTAAGTTAGGAATTAGCCCAGCCATGCCATCATGGGGCAAGCTTTCAACATTGCACTTCTTCTTATTTGAGTTGATATCGTGATCTTTTGTTTATGGATACTCGCGGTGTGAAATGAATTGGGAATCTTGCGAGATCATGGAGTTTGTATATGTGCTAGCGAAACGCCTGGGCCGCCAATCTAAGCCATGCATAATTCATGGTGGAAATTTGTAGCATGCCCATAGTGCACATTCGACGACGCATCTCAAAATAAAAAGCTATACAAATGGTAAATAAAAGAGATGTCGAGGTGTTCATTGTCTGCTTGTCCTATCATTTTGATGTGGGCTTGTTCCATGTCATCGGGCACGGAGGTACCCCGTTGGCGGTTCTCGATAAAACGTGTATACTTACAATGACAAGAGCTTGCTTGGGACTCTAAGTAAAGTAGCATGAGGTTTGGGTACTCGTATTCACGGGACACGAGATTTTCAACTTATGATTTGTCAAGCATATGCAGCATAAGTGTTCTCGCATTAACTTTAACCATTCAAGATGCTTATGATGGGGGCAATGAGAGCTCAAAGCCGGTAAGTACCATAATTTTTGAAGGTTTATAAAACTTGCAATCACTGCTTCCCTCCGCGAAGGGCCTTTCTTTTACTTTTATGTTGAGTCACCACCTTCTATCTTTATGCACCATTAAGAGAGCATAGTTGTCATTCTTAGTATAATGTGCATTGTCCTAAAGTTTTTATTGATTGATTCATATTGTTGGTTTCACTTGTTCTTAAATTATTTGTATCTAGTCGCCCTCTTAAATTTGAAGGTGTCCTATGCATTTATGTTTTGCTCTCCATGAAGGACAAGCTGAAAACCATTTGTATGTTTTTCCTTATGATTTGAACACACGTTTGACTTTCATTGTTTCATTTTCATGATCTTTTGTTTGTGTTCATTTTCATGTTATAACATGGTTGCTAAGTTTCTTCTATCAAGATTATGTCTTTCATGCCCATGTTTTAAGTTCTTTTGATCCCAGCGCACAACGCTTATATATATGATCAAGATTGTGTAGGTGCATGTCACCTCAAAAATTATTTATTTTGTTATCACTTACCTACTCGAGGACGAGTAGGAGTTAAGCTTGGGGATGCTGATATGTCTCAAACGTATCTATAATTTTTGATGCTCTATGCTTGTTTTTACACCATTTGCTTAGTGTTTCGTTACACTTCGTGGCACTTTTATGCATTTTCCAGAACTAACCTATTAACAAGTCGCCACAGTGCCAGTTCCCTGTTTTCTGCTGTTTTTGTGTTTCAAAAAAGTTACACAGGAAATATTCTTGGAATTGGACGAAACCAAAGCCACTCGCCCAGAATTTCACCGAAGCTTCCAGAGAACCGAAGAGGAGATGGAGTGGGGCCACGAGGACCCCACACAACAGGGCGGCGCGGCCAGGGGCTGGGTCGTGCCCCCTATGTGTGAGGGAGCCTTGGTGCACTCCTGACGATGCCCCTTCGCCTATAAAGACCCCCCGACGGGAAAAACCTAAAGACCCGATCACTTTTCCATAACACATCGCGATCCGCCGCCGTCGTCGACCCGAAGATCGGGAGGGTCCAGAAGCTCTTCCCGGCACCCTGCCGGAGAGGGGAATCGCCACCGGAGGTCTTCTTCATCGCCATGCTTGCCTCCGGAGCGATGAGTGAGTAGTCTACCTTGGACTATGGGTCCATAGCAGTAGCTAGATGGTTGTCTTCTCCACCATGTGCTTCATGTTTAGATCTCGTGAGCTGCCTTACATGATCGAGATCACCGTTATGTAATTCTACATGTTTGGTTTGTTGGGATCCGATGAATATTGGTGTTATGCTTGAGTTGATGTACTAAAATTTATCTTATGTTATCTCTATGTTGTTTATGATCTTGCATGCTCTCCGTTGTTAGTAGCTATCTTGGCCAAGTAGTTGCTAGTGACTCCAAGAGGGGGTATTTATGCTCGATAGTGGGTTCATGCCTCTATTTAACCTGGGGGAGTGACAGAAACCTCTAAGGTTCTAGATGTGCTGTTGCTACTGATACGTCCAATTTGCATCACTATTTTGTATCATAATTTACTGTTATTCATCGATATATTTAATATTTAGACATGATATTTATGTTATTTCCTTTGCTTTCACATGTTTGATGATCATCGGGAGAGCTGCTGCTGGAGTCAGGATTCTGCTGGAAAAATGACCATCAGGAGACCATATTTTGAAGATCAGGAAAATTCCAGAAAAATACCCAGAAATTATAATTTCCCAGAAGACTCACGGAGCCAGAAGGAGGAGTCGAGAGGGGCCAGGGGTGGCCCACACGCTAGGGCGGCGCGGCCAGCCCCCTGGCCGCGCCAGCCCTGTGTGAGGGGGCCCTGGCCCACCTCTGGTCTCTCCCCTTCGCGTACATCATCGTCCCCAAAAACCTAAGTCAAGGGGGGGTTCAGAGTTAGACACAGCCGCCTCTGCGGGGCGGAGAACACCAGAGAGAAAAAGCTCTCCGGCAGAGAGAAATCTGCCGGGGAAATTCCTTCCCGGAGAGGGGAGATCGTCGCCATCGTCATCATCATCGCACCGGACTTCACCGGGATCATCATCATCATCATCTCCACCACCAGCACCTTCATCTCCACCATCACCTCGCCATCCCGCTGTAACATCTTGAGTTGGATCTTGTTATATTCATAGGGGAGACTTTCCCGGTGTTGATTACTTTTGTAGTTGATGCTATTGAGTGGAACCGTTGAATTAAGGTTTATGTCCAGATTGTTATTTACCATTATTTCACCTCTGATCATGATCCATATGATGTCTTGTGAGTAGTTCGTTTAGTTCTTGAGGACATGGGAGAAGTCAAGATGTTAGTAGTGAATTATTGTTGAGAAATATTTAATGGTTTGATATTGTTGTGGTGCTATTTCACTAGTGGTGTCATGTGAACGTCGACTACATGATACTTCACCATTATTGGGCCTAGTGAGATGCATTGTGTATTTAGTCACCAATTGTGGGGTTGCTGGAGTGACAGAAACCTAAACCTCCGTTGGGAAACCATTACACCAGGGAGCGTAGGATCCTAGATCTTAAGGCTGTGGTTAGATTTATCTTAATTACTTTCTTGTATTTGCGGATGCTTGCAAGGGGTATAATCACAAGTGTGTATTTATCCTAGTAAGGGTAGTGCGCTAGCACAGGTTCACCCCCATAACACTTACCAAATCAATAAATACTATTGGCTCTATGAAGCGAAAGCTCTTGACAGAAACCTCCCGTGTGTCCTCGAGAACGTTTGGTTATTATAAGAACACAACCGGCTTGTCCTTTGCTGAATAAAGGATTGGGCCACTTGCTGCAATTGTTACTACTGTCTTCTATTTACTTGCACTTTATTTACTCGTATTACCAAATACTCCTGAAAACATGTTTGCTAGTATTTACAGTGATTCCTTGATCAAAACTGCTCATCAACACCTTCTGCTCCTCGTTGGGTTCGACACTTTTATTTATCGAAAGTACTACGATACAGCCCCTATACTTGTGGGTCATCAAGACTATTTTCTGGCGCCGTTGCCGGGGAGTGTAGCGCTATTGAAGAGTGGAATTAGTAAAGGTAACCGTCACTGTGAGTATTGTTTTATTTTGTCTTTTATTTTTATTCTGCTATGGAGAACTCTCCATTTGGTTTCCTATTTGGAAACACATCTACTACTACTGCTGCTGCTGCACATGCGGAGGAACCACCACCGCCACCGCCTGCTGAAATTGATCCTTTTAAAATACCTATGAAAATTGTTGGGCGTATTATGGATAACTGCTATTCAGGAGATGGAACTGTCCATCCGGGTGATCACTTATTGTTTATACATGAATTATGCGAGTTGTTCAGGTGTGCAGGTATTTCACCAAGCCAGGTCAAGAAGAAATTATTCTCTATATCATTGAAAGGCAGAGCTGAAGAGTGGTATCGACTACTCCAAGATGGTCCATCTATGGCATGGGAGGATATTGTGCCTCTCTTTTATTCCAAGTTTTATCCTCCAAGTGAAATTCATAAAGACCGTAACAAGATATATAATTTTTGGCCTCATGATGGAGAGAGTATTGCCCAAGCGTGGGGGAGATTGAAGTTACTAATGCTCAAATGCCCCATTCATGAGCTCCCCAATAATATTGTTATTGATAATTTTTATGCGCGGCTTACTCTTCCTGATAAGGATTATTTGGATGCTTCTTGTTTTGGATCATTCACTCATATGAAAGAAGATGCCAAGTGGAAACTTCTTGACCGTATAAAAGAGAATGCTGAAGGTTGGGAAAACGACAAAGGTAGGAAGTCAGGTATAAACTATGATTATGAATGCATTAAATCTTTTATGGGAACCGATGACTTTCATAGTGTTAGCGCTGCTTATGGTCTTGATTCTCAAATACTTGCTAATTGTCTTAAGGCCTTTGCCTCTTATATTGATGTTCCAAAGAAAGATTGGAACAAATATCATGCGCCTTATAAAGATTCTATTAGTCATATACCTGCTGCAGCTACAGAAGTTTGCACGGTTGATAGCATCATTCCTGAACCTTATATTGAGAAGACACCTTTCCCTGCTAAGGTAAAAAAGTATTCTACTTTGGTAAGTGTGTCTAATAAAAGTACTAAGAAAGCTGCAGAGCCTGATGAGCAAATTACTATTAAGTCTCCTGTTGCTATATTGAAAGATCTTGTTACTAAAGATGTAGGAGATGAATATATTCTTTTTTGTGAAGATGCTTCTAACATTCTCTCGCATCCTAAAAAGCATAGGAAAGCAAGTGTTCCTGTTATTTCTGTCAGGATTGGAGATCATTGCTATTATGGTTTATGTGATATTGGTGCTAGCGCAAGTGCTATTCCCTTGGAGCTTTACAAAGAAATTATGCACGAGATTGGCGCTTGTGAACTTGAAGATATTGATGTGGTTGTTCAGCTTGCCAACCGAGAGACCGTTTGGCCTCTTGGTATTGTTCGAGATGTGGAAGTTCTTTGCGGTAAGACTAAGTACCCTACTGATTTTCTAGTACTTGGTAAGGAGGCTAGTGAAACTTGTCCTATTATTTTTGGTAGACCCTTTTTGAACACTTGTGGCGCCATAATAGATTGTAAGAAAGAGAATTTTTTTACTAAGTTTAATGGAGAGTCTTATGAGTTTAATTTTTCCAAGTTTGCTAAGACTTCTTATGAAAATGACACGCCTAATGAAAATTTTCGAGTTGAGCAGCTTGCTTCTATTGCTCTTGCCCCTAATAATGCCTTGCAGCAATTCATGGAAGATCACGAAAGTGATGTCTTTAGCAAGGAAAGAGAAGAGATTGACGATATTCTTCTTCGTCAACCACCATTACTCAAGCATAATCTACCTGTGGAGGATCTTGGTACCACTTTGCCGCCTAGAGAAGATCCTGTGTTTGAATTAAAACCTTTGCCTGATGATCTCAAATATGCTTATATTGATGATAAGAAAATATATCCTGTTATTATTAGTTCTAAACTTTCAGGAAAGGAAGAAGAAAGATTATTGGAGATATTGAAGAAACACCGAGGAGCTATGGGATATACTCTTGATGATTTAAAAGGGATTTCTCCTACTTTATGTCAGCATGCCATTAATATGGAGAAAGACGCAAAGCCAGTTGTAGAGCATCAACGTCGCCTAATTCCTAAGATGAAGGATGTGGTAAGAAATGAGGTATTAAAACTCCTTGATGCTGGTATTATTTATCCTATTGCTGATAGTAGATGGGTTAGTCCTGTTCATTGTGTCCCTAAGAAAGGAGGTATGACTGTTGTGCCTAATGAGAATAATGAGCTTATTCCTCAGAGGGTAGTTGTTGGTTATAGAATGTGCATTGATTATAGGAAGGTAAACAAAGTTACTAAGAAAGATCATTACCCTTTACCGTTTATAGATCAAATGCTAGAAAGGTTGTCTAAGAAGACTCATTTTTGTTTCCTTGATGGTTATTCTGGTTTTTCTCAAATTGCTGTTAAGAAGGATGATCAAGAGAAAACCACTTTTACTTGTCCTTATGGAACTTATGCTTATAGACGTATGCCGTTTGGTTTATGCAATGCTCCTGGTACTTTTCAAAGATGCATGTCTGCTATTTTTCATGGCTTTTGTGAAGAAATTGTGGAGGTCTTCATGGATGATTTTTCCGTCTATGGAACTTCTTTTGATAATTGTTTGCACAACCTTGATAAAGTTTTGCAGAGGTGCGAAGAAACTAACCTTGTTCTTAATTGGGAGAAATGCCACTTTATGGTGAATGAAGGAATTGTCCTTGGACATAAAATCTCTGAAAGAGGTATTGAAGTTGACAGAGCAAAAGTGGAGGCAATTGAGAAAATGCCATGTCCTAGAGATGTTAAAGGTATTCGTAGTGTTCTTGGTCATGCTGGTTTCTATAGGAGATTTATTAAAGATTTCTCTAAGATTTCAAAGCCTCTTACCAATCTTCTTCAAAAGGATATACCATTTGTTTTTGATGATGATTGTAAGGAAGCTTTTGAAACTCTTAAGAAGTCTTTAACTACTGCTCCTATTGTTCAACCACCTGATTGGAATTTACCTTTTGAAATTATGTGTGATGCTAGTGATTTTGCTGTTGGTGCTGTTCTTGGATAGCACATAGATAATAAGTTGAATGTTATTCATTATGCTAGTAAGACTCTTGATGCTGCTCAGAAGAATTATGCTACTACTGAGAAAGAGTTTCTTGCTGTTGTTTTTGCTTGTGATAAGATTAGATCTTACATTGTTGATTCTAAGGTCACTATTCATACTGATCATGCTGCTATTAGATATCTTATGACTAAGAAGGATGCTAAGCCTAGGCTTATTAGATGGGTGTTGCTTTTACAAGAATTTGATTTGCATATCGTAGATAGGAAAGGTGCTGAAAATCCTATGGCTGACAACTTGTCTAGATTGGAAAATATTTCTTTTGATCCTATTCATGTTAATGATAGTTTTCCAAATGAACAGTTGGCTGCAATTAATACAACTTCACGGGACCTTCCTTGGTATGCTGATTATGCTAACTTTATTGTTTCCAAGTATTTGCCTCCGACCTTTACAGCTCAGCAAAGAAGAAAATTCTTCTATGATTTGCGGCATTATTTTTGGGATGACCCACATTTATATAAAGAAGGAGTCGATGGTATTATGAGAAGATGCGTACCGGAATATGAGCAACAAGAGATATTAAGGAAATGCCATAGCAGTGCTTACGGAGGGCATCATGCTGGAGATAGAACCGCACAGAAGGTTTTACAATCAGGTTTTTATTGGCCAACCCTCTTTAAGGATGCTAGAAGGTATGTTTTATCTTGTGATGAATGTCAAAGAGTTGGTAATATTTCTAGACGCAATGAAATGCCTATGAATTACACTCTAGTTATTGAACCGTTTGATTGTTGGGGATTTGACTTTATGGGGCCTTTTCCTCCTTCAAAAGGCTATACCCATATACTTGTTGCTGTTGATTATGTTACTAAATGGGTAGAAGCCATACCTACAAAGAGTGCCGATGGTGAGACTTCGTTAAAGATGCTTAAGGATGTTATTTTTCCTAGGTTCGGAGTGCCTAGATATCTTATGACTGACGGAGGTTCTCATTTTATTCACGGTAGTTTTAGAAAGACTCTTGCTAAGTATGATGTCAATCATAGAATTGCTTCTGCTTATCATCCCCAAACTATTGGGCAGGTAGAGCTTTCAAATAGAGAGATCAAGTCTATTTTGCAGAAGACTGTGAGTAGATCTAGGAAAAACTGGGCTAGTAAGCTAAATGACGCTTTATGGGCTTATAGAACTGCTTATAAGAATCCCATGGGTATGTCTCCTTATAAGATGGTTTACGGAAAAGCGTGTCACTTGCCCTTAGAATTAGAACACAAAGCTTTTTGGGCAGTGAGAGAGCTTAATAGAGATTTTAAACTAGCCGGTAAGAAGAGGTTGTTAGATTTGAGTTCTCTAGATGAGTGGAGAAACGAAGCGTATGAGAATGCCAGACTTTTCAAAGAGAAAGTCAAGCAATGGCATGATAAGAGAATTCTTAAGAGAGAGTTCCATGTTGGTGAGAAAGTTCTATTGTATAGGTCTCGTCTCAGATTTTTTGCAGGAAAATTACTTTCTAAATGGGAAGGACCATATGTTATTGTGGAAGTATACCGCTCAGGTGCTATTAAGATTGCTTCATTGAAAGATGATTCTACACAAGTGGTGAATGGGCAAAGACTCAAACATTATATTTCTGGAGATTCTTATAATGAAGATGTTGATGTTATTGAAACAATTTCTCCGGAAGATTACATCCAAGACAAACTGCAGGAACCTGCAGAGTTCGTTTTCGAATAGGTAACAGTTCTAGTCAGAAAAGTTTCGCGAAAAGTTCTTCCTTTAATATTTTTGCTGTTTTTAATAAATATGAAAAATCATGAGACAAAAACGAGGAGAAAAAGAAGTCCGTGTGCATCTCACACACGGGTGGCGCGGGCCCACCCTTGGCCGCGCCACCCCCGTGTGAGAACGCCTTGGAACTCTTTTCCGTCCCGGTTTCCTCCTGTGATTTCGTTTCGATGTATAATTTTCGTCTATTTAACCCCCCGGAGTCCCCGAGGTCTGTATATCGTTTTCTCGTCGTGTTTTGTTTCGAGCTGTTTCTGTCAGGAATTGCCCTCTACCTCGAAGTTATAATGTCTTCGTCTGGTTCATCCAAAGAGAACCCTCCTGCGGATTCCATCAATCCGTATATGAGGGAACTGAAGATGCATCTGAAGGAGTTGTCGCTCAAGGATGGGGAGTTACAGATTAAAGATGTTCAAGGACCCAAGGGAGAAGGAAGTCTTGAAGCAAGGATGGAAGCACTGGAACAGGAAGTTTTCAAATACAAGAAGATGGCGGAACGCGAGGTGGAAATTATCTATAGGATTAATCAAGAGCTTGTCGCCAAGTACAAGAAAGAGACTACAGAACTTTGGAAGGATGTCCTCTCACTCCAAGAGACCACTAACCAATTACAAGCACAACTCTACGACTTGCATAACCAAAATTGTGAGTATGAAGCTAGATTTCAACAAATAAGTGCTGTTGCAAGTTTCAGGATTTTGGAGACCGAGACATCCTTCTTTGATGGAGGACCTCTGCCTTGGAAGTACGACAACAATGAAGTTCCACCGCCACCGCCAAAGGAGTAATTCGTCATCGGTATAGGCATCCCCTTGGCTTGTTCCAAGCTTGGGGGAGTGCCGCGGTATCACATCATTACCTTCTGTTTATTTACTTTTCAAGTAGAGTCTTATCATGAATAGAGAAGTTATCATATAGAATAGTTTGCAGTTGGAAGTATCCTCCTTAGTTAGTTATCTCTGTATCCCTTGGTGTGAGTTGCGGTAATGAAATATTAATGAGAAGTTTTATCGTTTACTTTTTGCACACTTTATGTTAGTCTGCAATCTCCCTTATGTGACTAGTCTTGTTGATGGGTATTGGTATCACATTGGGAACATGAGTAGATTCAGTTGGTTTTGGCAAACCTAGCTTGGTCAGTAGCAACTTTACCTTGAAGTTTGAGTAGAAAAGAATAAAGAAGTGCTTGTAGTTACATCACTTCAGTTTTCCTTATGTTTGGCTTATAAGCATTGTTATTCTTAAAGTTAAAATCGTTGTACTTTCAGGGGAGTTTGCATGATTGTTCTTATTATATGTATGTTTGTTTGTTTCATGCAACTCTTATGCTTGCTACCCAGCCTTGCTAGCTAAAAACCTGTACTGAGAGGAAATACTTCTCATGCATCCAATTCCCAAAAGCCAAGTCACTTCCAAAGAGTCCACTATAAATTCCTATGCATGGTATTTTAAGCCATTCCAAGTAAATTTTCATGTGCTACCTTTCAAAAACTTTCAAACACTTCTCATTTTGTGCCACTGTTTTTAGCTCATGAGGACGTAGTGGATGGGTTTGTTATCTTCCATACTAAATTAAGTACCCCTCGACTAGGCAGCTTCATCTGCTCGTCATTAATTTTGCAAGGGAGCTGGTCAGACCATTATAATCTTAATTCTAAAGAAAGAAAAAGGCACTCCTCCAATGGATTGTGAAAGTTGGTTGGCACCCGATGGAATCGGTTAGCCATGGTTTGAGAAAGGAAAAAGGTGGGGAGGAGTGCCAAGCTATAAAAGAGCACTAAAGTGCCAATTAATCAAACATCTCGGAACCGCTCTCACTTGTTTAGTATGGAAGATATCAAGAACTCTGTTGCTAGTCGTTGACGAAAGCAACCACCTCTCAAAACAATTTTTACCTCTGTTTTACAAATAAAAAGCTCTAGCACATGTTTAATCCCTGCTTCCCTCTGCGAAGGGCCTATCTTTTACTTTTATGTTGAGTCAACCTATTTCCCTCTATCTCAAGCAAGCATTTGAGTTGTTATGTTTCACTCATCCATATGTTGATCCGTTTAATCATGTTTATTATCTTCCTTGTTTTTGTATAATACTTTTGTCTGAAGGAATACATCTTTGAAAGCTTTCTTTGAATGCAAAAGTTTACTTTGTTGAGCATATAGTCTTTGCTATATTAGCTCCGTTTTAAAAGGCTCCGTTTAAAAGAGAGAATAGTTTGTTCTCCATTCCTTGACCAAGAACTAAGGTTTGCCATTGCCAATTATAATTTACCTTGTGCATTCTTATATGTGATTCCCTTTTACCTATTGCAAGTTTACATCTTATAAAGGGGAGTTGCTGTCTATTATAATTTGTGCCTTAGTGAATGTGATGCTTCTTGTTCGTATTTTGATTATCGACACTTCACTCCATAAACCTATGGTCATGTTTACCGAGTTTAGTTTTCGCTTGGGGACAAGCGAGGTCTAAGCTTGGGGGGGTTGATACGTCCAATTTGCATCACTATTTTGTATCATAATTTACTGTTATTCATCGATATATTTAATATTTAGACATGATACTTATGTTATTTCCTTTGCTTTCACATGTTTGATGATCATCGGGAGAGCTGCTGCCGGAGTCAGGATTCTGCTGGAAAAAGGACCATCAGGAGACCATATTTTGAAGATCAGGAAAATTCCAGAAAAATACCCAGAAATTATAATTTCCCAGAAGACTCACGGAGCCAGAAGGAGGAGTCGAGAGGGGCCAGGGGTGGCCCACACGCTAGGGCGGCGCGGCCAGCCCCCTGGCCGCGCCAGCCCTGTGTGAGGGGGCCCTGGCCCACCTCTGGTCTCTCCCCTTCGCGTACATCATCGTCCCCGAAAACCTAAGTCAAGGGGGGGTTCAGAGTTAGACACAGCCGCCTCTGCGGGGCGGAGAACACCAGAGAGAAAAAGCTCTCCGGCAGAGAGAAATCTGCCGGGGAAATTCCTTCCCGGAGAGGGGAGATCGTCGCCATCGTCATCATCATCGCACCGGACTTCACCGGGATCATCATCATCATCATCTCCACCACCAGCACCTTCATCTCCACCATCACCTCGCCATCCCGCTGTAACATCTTGAGTTGGATCTTGTTATATTCATAGGGGAGACTTTCCCGGTGTTGATTACTTTTGTAGTTGATGCTATTGAGTGGAACCGTTGAATTAAGGTTTATGTCCAGATTGTTATTTACCATTATTTCACCTCTGATCATGATCCATATGATGTCTTGTGAGTAGTTCGTTTAGTTCTTGAGGACATGGGAGAAGTCAAGATGTTAGTAGTGAATTATTGTTGAGAAATATTTAATGGTTTGATATTGTTGTGGTGCTATTTCACTAGTGGTGTCATGTGAACGTCGACTACATGATACTTCACCATTATTGGGCCTAGTGAGATGCATTGTGTATTTGGTCACCAATTGTGGGGTTGCTGGAGTGACAGAAACCTAAACCTCCGTTGGGAAACCATTACACCAGGGAGCGTAGGATCCTAGATCTTAAGGCTGTGGTTAGATTTATCTTAATTACTTTCTTGTATTTGCGGATGCTTGCAAGGGGTATAATCACAAGTGTGTATTTATCCTAGTAAGGGTAGTGCGCTAGCACAGGTTCACCCCCATAACACTTACCAAATCAATAAATACTATTGGCTCTATGAAGCGAAAGCTCTTGACAGAAACCTCCCGTGTGTCCTCGAGAACGTTTGGTTATTATAAGAACACAACCGGCTTGTCCTTTGCTGAATAAAGGATTGGGCCACTTGCTGCAATTGTTACTACTATCTTCTATTTACTTGCACTTTATTTACTCATATTACCAAATACTCCTGAAAACCTGTTTGCTAGTATTTATAGTGATTCCTTGATCAAAACTGCTCATCAACACCTTCTGCTCCTCGTTGGGTTCGACACTCTTATTTATCGAAAGTACTACGATACACCCCCTATACTTGTGGGTCATCAGCTACTAGGGGGAAAACAACATTCATATGCTCGAGGGCATATGCTTTGTTTACATTATACACTTTGCTTAATGCAATTATCTGTTTTTCGCAACTTAATACTTGTGGAGTCCTCGGATTGATTCGCCACAAGTGGATTATTAGTCATAGATGCAGTTAGATGGCGGTCTATGTATCTTGTTGTAATGCCCAGAGTAAATCTCATAGTGATCCTCTCATGATATGCACGTTGTCTTTATTCTATCAATTGCCCAACTGTAATTTGTTTACCCAGCATGTATTATTTTATCTTATGGAGAGACACCACTAGTGAACTGTGGACCCCGGTCCTATTTCCTTTATATTGCTATCACATGTTTACTTTACTCGCATACTATTATCATTTTCCACTCGATACGCTCATACCCTTTGTTTCAAGCAAACCGGTGGGATTGACAACCTCATCGTAAGTTGGGAACAAAGTATTTAGTTGTGTTGTGTGCAGGTTCCACGTTGCCGCTCGCAAAGCAAAGCTTGGACGAGGCGCCCTATAAATTGTCCGGAGCTATCGTGAAGCTAGTGGGCATCACCTTCGGTCGTTTGTCTCCCTCCTACTGGATTGATAACCTTGGTTTCTTACTGAGGAAAAAACTTGCTGCTATATTCATCACACCTTGCTCTTGGGGTTTTTCAACTGGCCGGTCATTCTACATCATCGACTCGGCTCCATCAAGTTTTTCTGGCGCCGTTGCCAGGGATTGAAGAAGAAGAAGCTCCCACATCAAATACACGCTCCCCCGTCAACTTGGCACCATCAATCATCACACCTTATGTTGGACTGTTTATCCAAGGGCAGCATCTTGGCAAGGTGTTCACGAGTTTCAGTTTCTAGGACATCATGTAGGTAAATATCGACTCCCAATAGACTCCTCCCCCATATCTCCCTTTTGGTGGAACATGTAGCCAGGAAAATTGTATATTCCAACAATCTTTTTAAACCAATTAATAGTATAATTTATTTTTATGGTCTCACTAAGACCAATAAAGCATACACCTTCCTCTCTGATTGTCTCCATCAGAAACCTTTGTTTATTAGGGTGTTCCACTTCCCTGATATTCATGAAAAACCCTGTCATTTTAACTTTGGGGCTACCTATCTTTTTACCAGCTCAACCTAAAAATAGGGAGCACAGTTTAACTATTTTATTGGTCGGTTTGAACTGAACCCTGCTAGGGCTAGTATGCATTACCAAGTCATCATCACTGTCCTCAGCCATGTCATCCATAGTCTGTCACTTGTGTGAACAGATCAATGTCTTTAGGATGTGACATCTCTTTGTTTTTCTTACTTTCCTCATACAAAATTGTCCTAGTATGTTCTAGACACTTAATAACATTATTAATGGAATGAGCATTAAGATTATTATTAGACCTTACTCCTAACTTATTAGTCATCTCTACTAGCATTTAATTACTATAATTAAGAACAGTAGGGGTAGGGTCATGATTAGTATGTAAAAATTCATTCTTTTTTGCATCCCTTTTGAAATGGCAGGTCGCACGTTCTGTTGCCGGCTTGTCGCGTGACCTGAAGCAACCACTATAGAAGTCTCAAGTCGGAAATGCCAGAATTTTTCTCGATTGACTGCCCACGTGGCAACTGCCCTCATGTGGTGCCCCTCCCTTGACCCCACCTTTCTTCCCATTTACGGCCTCTCTTCCCCTCGCTGCAGGCGACCACGGTGGTCGGCGGAGTGTGGGAGGGAGTCCCAGAGATGTAAATATAGGTTGCTAGTTCTTTTTCCCCTTCCAATAAACCAGATCTTAGGGTTGTGAGGCTCTTTCTTCCCCTGCTTGGCCTGTCCATGGTGGTTGGGTCGCTGGTGTTGGGTGAGGGCTAGAACGCCAGATCTGAGGTGGTAGGTGTAGTTCCGGTGCTTTCCTGGTTGGTGGCACTGTCCAACCTCTGCTGCAGGGTGGCCATGGTGGCTGCTCTGGATATTTAGTCTCCGGCAACCAAGGATGCTTGCGCGGGATGGGTCTCCTACGAGCTGAAGGATATTATCCTAAAGGCGAACATGCTAGATATTCTAAAGCACAAAGTCATTGTCGGTCTTGCTATGCATCTTGAGCTACTGCTTTCCATTAGGGCTGAGCGGAGGTGCGGGTTTGCTCTTGGTTGGGAGTGGATATATTGGATTTTGTCAAGGACAACTCCAAGGTTTGATGTTCTTTCTCCTACTTCAACCAACCAGTGTTGTAGAAGCCTCGTAGCAATTGGCAGCTACTCTTTTCTGTTGCTACAAGTCTGCTGCATCATTGTTAAATCTGAGAAGAACAACATCACTTTGGATCAAGTGTTGTTGGGAATTCGGCTAGTGAAGATGAATTGCATGGTTATTACTCTAATTTCTCCTAGTCTATTCAATTGTGCTACTCTCCCGATTCCTCAAGTTAAGGATAAATATGTGGAGACTGGCAAGTCCAATCTTGCGATGGATGTGTTGCTTCATGTGTTGGACCAGCTGTATCATCTCGTGGATGACACGCCCCAAGATGAGCATGGTCTCCATTTGCAGATATACCAACTTAGACGTGTTTCACTTGTATATGAAGATCATTAAGTTTGGTTCTTGGTCTATTGGTCTTGCTGCCCAAAGCTTGATAAATTTCAACTGGAATCATTTGAGATGTGTGATCCAGTGGAGCAAAGTTATTATCTGTGGCATATTTCTACAACATTATTATATTCACATACAACAATCTCCAATCAATGGCAGCCCATCAGATCCAACTGCACAATCTTATGTTACAAGCTACTGTTGCATGTGGCCACTATTGCTTGATGGCATTCATGTTGAAGATACCATCCCCTTGTTGTTTAGGCTGTGTCACCAGAGGTGGACGACAACACCTTCGTTGTTGATCCTCAGATTTAACAATGGGGACTCTTTAAGTTTGAACTCGGTGAAGGCTATTCGATATCTACAACTCGAAGCTCACAAACCTCAAGTGTATACGCCAAGAGTTAACCACAGTGCATCAACCGGTATGGAGCATAATGGATGCCCTTGAAGATCACAATTGCAACAAGTTCAAGTTTGAGTTGTCATTGGACAAGCGAATGCTATTTGACTCCAACTGTAGTCTTCCGTATCTTCTATGCAAACTGTGGTCATCTAATTATTGTTCTGCAATGTTCACTCTTGCTCTTTACCTCTTTACCGAGCTTTGAATTCTATATTGTGATCTTTAAGGTTAGTATATCTTTTAGGTTAGTATAATGTGATCGCCGCGAAATAAGAAACAGTAGTCTAGTGGAAATGGAAAGTGGAAACAGAGCAAAGCAGAGCACCCCACTCCACTTCAAATTATCGTTACACGCCCAGCGTCTCTGCGCACTCTCCCAGCCACCGCCTGAATTCCCGCCATGTCCCGCCTCGACGCCGCCTCACTCCTCTCCCCGTCGCCTCCGCCGACCAAACCACACCGCCGCAGGCGCCTCCACTCCTCCATACTCGCCATCGGCGGCGGCGCCGTCGCTCTCTTCCTCTTCGTCCTCCTCCAATCCCCGCCGAACCCGTCCCCCAACTACGCCTCCCTCCTCCTCTCCCTCGGCTCCAACGACACCGCCGCCTCCCACCTCCGCGCGCTCACTCTCCACCCGCACGTCGCCGGCACCAAGGCCAACTCCCTCACCGCTGCCTACGTCCTCGACGCGCTCTCCTCCCTCTCCTTCCCCGCGCACATCACCCCCTACTCCGTCCTCCTCTCCTACCCCGTCCACCGCTCTCTCTCCCTCTCCGCGCCCGGCCGCGCCACCAAGTCCTTCTCCCTCTCCCAGGACACCTACCCCAACGACCCCTACGCGGCCGCCGCTGCCGAGGTCATACCCACCTTCTTCGCGTACTCCGCCTCCGGGTCCGTGTCCGCGGAGACCGTGTACGCCAACTACGGCCGCGAGGAGGACTTCGCCTACCTCGCCTCCGCAGGCGTCGACGTCGCGGGCAAGGTGGCGCTCGCGCGGTACGGCAGGATCCACTGCGAGGACATCGTGCACAACGCACGCGCGGCGGGAGCCGCGGCCGTCGTGGTGTACACCGACCCGCTCGAGTACGGCGGCCCGCCCGGGGAGGACACGTTCCCCAACACGCGGTGGCTGCCGCCCACCGGCGTGCAGGTGGGGAGCCTGTTCCGAGGCGTGGGCGACCCGACGACGCCGATGTGGGCATCCTCGGAGGGGTGCGAGCGCGTCAGCGTGGAGGACGCCATGGCCACCGACGACATGCCTGGCATCCCGGCGCTCCCGGTGTCGGCGAGGGACGCGGCGGAGATCCAGCAGGTTCTCGGCGGGGCCGCGGCGCCGGCGGACTGGCAGGGCCGGGAAGGCAGCCCCGTGTACCGCCTTGGACCAGGGCCGGCCGTTCTGAACCTCACCTATCAAGTACTGCGGAGAATTCAATGCGCTTTTGTCTCGCTTACTGAAATTTGCATATTCAATTGCTTTCTCTGAGATATTCATGCCATGACTAGTTGTACTGATATGATTTCGTTGTGGAATTTTCAGGGAAATGATACGATGGCGACGATTGAGAATGTCTTCGCGGTGATCGAAGGCGCAGAAGAGCCGGACAGGTAACTGATTCTCTCCGATTCTGCATCATGAGCTACCAGCTTTTCTTTTTAAAGTGGCTCTTCTGCTTTGTCACAGAAGCTTCATTGTGCTGCAAGTTGTAGTAGTATATGCATCGTGCTTGCGCATTTCAAAATTCCGAGTGGACCATTCGTAGAACTTCATGGGTAGCCAATTTCAGCTGCTTTGTCGAGTAAGATATATGATATCTTGGCAATGGCAAGTGCATTTCACCTTTGCTTGTTTGTTGCATCCAATTCTATTATGATGCACCATAATTGTATTTTCTTATGAGGGAAACGCCATAATTTTCTAATCCTACCATATCGCTTTTGGGTTAAAGTTTACTGATCAGAAAGTTCTCTGACTGCACCCTTTTTGATTTTTAAAGGAGGCAACGCATCTGATATGATCCTATTTACCTGCTCCAACTTCATATTATCAATCTAAAGTTGCAGTGGGGTATTTTATCTGTGGGTTTTTATAAGATAAACATTAATTTACAGGTGTGAAATATTACTGCGTTACCAAACAGGGTAGGATGTGACTGAATTAACAAAATTTCAACCTTTCGTGACGCAGATATGTTATCCTAGGCAATCATCGTGATGCCTGGACGTTTGGAGCCGCTGATCCCAACAGTGGAACAGCAGCTATGATCGAGGTAGTTCTCAAGTAAAAACATTTTGTTCTCAGCAATCCAGCAGGCTAGCTGCTCCTTTCACTAATTCCGCACTGTCCATAGTACAGTAACATTGACTCATAATTTTAAACACTATGATCATGTCTACTTCTTAAACAGTATGATCATGTCTACTTCGTGACACATGCTAATTTCACCTTTCTCCATCTAGTTAGCTCAAAGATTTTCAGTGTTGCAAAAGCAAGGATGGAGACCTCGAAGGACCATCATCTTCTGTAGCTGGGATGCGGAAGAGTACGGATTGGTATGTCTGTGTCTTCCTCACTCTGTACCACATTTATTTGTCACTATTTATACAGTGATAAACAGCTTAAGAACCTGCAATGGTACACCTATTTACGTTTGTGCAGACAGGATCCACTGAATGGGTTGAGGAAAACAGGGAGATGCTTTCGTCGAGAGCTGTTGCGTACCTAAATGTAGACGTTTCAGTAAACGGTCCAGGGTTAAACCCGTCTACAACTCCCCAACTTGATGAGCTACTCCGGGAAACAATTAAAATGGTATGTATATTTTCCCGAATCACATACTCCCTCCGTTTCAAAATATAAGATGTTTTAGCCTTTTTTTAAAACACATGTATCTAGGTATCTTTTAGTGTGTAGGTTCACTCATTTTTCTCCAACATACAGACTAAAAGATGTCTAGTTACATATGTGTAAGAAAAAACCTAAAACATTTTATATTTTGAAACGGAGGGAGTAGAAAAGAATAAATCATAGTCGCTGATGTATTATGGTACATTATTTAGTTTTGATCACAATGTATTACTAGTGGTCAACAATGGGTGTCTCTACTTTGAAGTACCTGTATGAGAAAATTTTATGCTTATGTCATTTAATGTTACTAAGATATTCAAGAATTCAAAATATAGTTTCTTTTCTATGCATGAAGGTTCAAGATCCTGATAATTCTTCTCAGACGGTGTATGATGCATGGGTCAAATCCAATGTTTCTCCCACGGTGAGTTGTTATATGAGTTCTTTATATAGTTAATGACGGCATCACTTATATAGGAGTATTAATTCCTGTCAAGCCCTGGGTTCCTTTGTGAGTCATATAAGACGTGTAGCTTCTTGTAATCTTTCTGAATAGTCACCAGCAAAAACAAATGCAGTTCCTCACTTTTGTTAAACCATATGTTCTTCCTGATTTCCTGCATGAAGATTGGACGACTAGGCAACGCAGGATCGGATTATTCAGCATTCGTCCAACATGTTGGTATCCCATCAACCAACATGGCATTTGGAGAAGGTAAGGCACGTCATATTGTTAACTCTAACGATTTTTCGCATTCTAATTGAGCGCCTTGGACTTCGACAGGGCCAGGATATCCGGTTTACCACTCTCTATATGATGACTTCGTATGGATGGAGAAGTTCGCGGATCCTGGGTTCCACAGGCATGTTGCAGGTGCTGCTCTCTATTCTTGTGCAATTTGTTGGTAGCGGCATTTTCTGCACCGCGCTATATGATAAACAACATTGTCATCTCACAGCTGCTAGCATATGGGGAATTATGGCTTTGAGACTTGCCGATGAAGAGATCATACCCTTCAGTTACATGTCCTACACAACGGAGCTTGAGGTGCACTGTCCACTCACTGTCTCACTCCACTGAGCGCAACAACATTTGGAGGCAAGGGCTCACAAAGGAACGAAGATCGCTCCAAGGCTTATGAACTTGACATTTCATATATTTTTTCCAGGCGTACACAAAAGTAGTCGAGAAGGCAGTCAAGGGGACGCCTGTGAGTTGTTCCCCACTGTACAACTCAATCAAAGCTCTAAAATTGGCAGCTACCAAAGTAGACAGTGAGCGAAAGGTAACTTGGTTACTTCAGAATTGCTGCTCAACCAATACAATCCTGCATGTTTGCTTCTCAACTTCTCATGATGACCACCCTAAAAAAAATGATGACCGAGGAATTCGAATGTTTTTCAGGATATTCAGAGGGAACTGTCAAGCAAGCAGTTGAGCAAGGATTCGATCAAGATCCGAGGACTCAACGACCGACTTATGCAGGCAGAGCGAGCCTTCACTAACAGGGAGGGCATCTTCAAGCAAGAATGGTACAAACATATGGTCAGTGAATAACTCATCCACATCTTTTCTTCTGTGCGATTCACCGCACAGTATCTCGTATTCTGCTGATCTTGAGTTTTGCAGCTGTAGTTCTAATTTGAGTGTCCTGCCGCAGATTTATGGACCTTCAGAGCAGAACGACTGGGATACCGCGTCATATCCTGGTATAGCCGATGCCATAGCCACCGCGAGGAGCACCAACACTTCAGCATCCTGGAAGCTCGTCCAGCACGAAATTCACAGAGTCGCCAGGGCCGTGACACAAGCATCTGCTGTGCTCAGTGGAAGCCTCACATGACAGGATTGCAGTCCCTAAGCATGTACATTGTTTCGGTAGCTAAAAGTTACAGGCCGTGCATAATCGTGCCACTGCCGACTGCTAATCCACTAAGCAACATGATTCCGGACAGATGAGGGATAGAAAGGGATGTAGCGGTATAGTAACATGTGATCAATCTGCGTTGATGTGATCAGTGTGTTAGAGCATCTCCTCCAACCGTTTGAGGCCCCGGCCGAAATCCGGACATAAAAAACGCTGGATTGGATGTAAATAGGGCGTGGGTGGCAACATTTTCCCAGTCTCCACCCCGGCATTCGCGGATAGTTTCAAAAAATCGTCTTCCCGCTACACAAAAGCATCGCCCAATAGTTCGGCGATCGGATCAGCCACAATCCGGCAATCAAAACAGAAACTAGACGATAATAGGCTCATCGGCGGTCTCTTCCTGCGCCTCGAGCGGCGATGCATCGTCGACCGCCGGTGTCGCAGCAGCGGGAGTGGACGTCGAGGATGAAGCAGTCGACGGAGGCCGGAGGATGTCTTGGCAGTGGGCGTCGTACCAAGCCCTGGTCTCCTCGTCCATCTGGTCGTCGTTGCCGCCGATCAGGAACGCAAGGTCGGTGTTCCTCTTCTTCGCCACGGAGGTTGCCTTCAGCAAGGCGATCCGGACGCCCTGGTTGGCGAGCATCTCCTTCCACCACGCGTCGTACTTGTCGTCCCTCCCGACGACGTGCATCCTCGCGTCGGCCCAGCACTTGTCGAAGGACGCCTGCAACCTTTCGGCTGGATGGCCCGCCTTCTTCAGTTCTTTCAGCTTCTTCTGGCTGAGCTTGGGGCGGCCCGCCGACGCGGCAGGGGCTAGAGCGTGGGGGTTGTACTGCTCGTCCTTGTTCTTGGCGAGGTTCCGGCGTACGTCCGCCCACTTCTTGCAATTCTTGATGCGGGCGAAGATGTTGAGGTACTTGAACGTCTGGCCATCAGTGTCGTCGATGTACATGTCGAACGCCCGCCACATCTGCAAAGACAGGCCGGCGAATCAAAATGAAACCTCGGCGATCCAGGGTCGACGGACGGCAAGACGAGTGAGCATACCTTGGCCTCGAAGTCGGCGCCGCTCACCGGGCGAGCTTCGATCTCCTCCTGTATGCCGTGCCACATGCTGCACGCCGCCTGCATGATCCCCCAAATGGGTTCCCATGGCCTTGTCGCCGCGTATCATCACCGTCTTATTGAAGTAGGGATCGACGATTTTGCGCTCGTCGAACGCCAACTTGACTCGCTGCCAATACGTCTCATAGTTTTGATTGGCGCCGGTAATGCCGTTTATGGAAACAATCTTCTAAGCTTCGGCGAGGCACTCTTCTTCTTTGCCCGTCCATTTGATCCGTGGCTCGGTCGGCGGCAAGTTCTTCTTCCTTTTCTTCCTCCCCTTCGATGTCGACGTGGGCTCAGGCGCGTCCTCCTCCTCGTCGTTGTTGGCATGTTCCTCTTCTTCTTCGTCGACGTCTTGGGTGCCGTCTCCAAACCCGTCGTTCTGATCGTCGACGGCACCCTGATGTCTACGCACGCGTCTGTTCTTGTAGACAGTGTTAGGCCTCCAAGTGCAGAGGTTTGTAGAACAGCAGCAAGTTTCCCTTAAGTGGATCACCCAAGGTTTATCGAACTCAGGGAGGAAGAGGTCAAAGCTATCCCTCTCAAACAACCCTGCAATTACGATACAGAAAGTCTCTTGTGTCCCCAACACACCTAATACACTTGTCAGATGTATAGGTGCACTAGTTCGGCGAAGAGATAGTGAAATACAAGTGGTATAGATGATTATAAGTAGTAAATGCAATCTGGAATAAAAATGGCAGCAAGCAAACAAGTAACTAACAGCAAGTAAACGGTGTGCAAAGCTTGGAAACAAGGCCTAGGGATCATACTTTCACTAGTGGACACACTCCCAACAAATATAACATAATTGAACAAATAAATAACTTCTCTTCACCATGCTACTCTGAATTACTCTCCTACTGAATAACACTAATCATTGCGTAGTGGCTACAGAAGCACCCCTTAAAGTTCATCAAGTACTTAACAAACACCACTCATAGAGATATCCAAATCAAATCACAACTCAAGATAGATATTATTGCAACTTAGACCAAGTACTAACACGGTGCATACACTGTCAACATTACACCATGAAAGGAGGAATAGACCACTTCAATACTATCATAGTGATAATTATTCTCATAATCCATAAGAGATCACAATCGTAGCCTAGACCAAGTACCACCATGATGCACGCACTGTCACCGTTACACCATGGCAGGAGGAATAGATTACTTTAATAACACACTAGAGTACACATAATGAAGAAGAGTAACATCTACTTATTCAACATGATACAAAGCTCACGATCACATAAAGATCACATCATGGGAGAGAGAGGTGAACCACATAGCTACCGGTAGAGCCCTCAGCCCCAGGGATGAACTACTCCCTCCTCATCATAGGAGACAGCAAGGTTGATGGAGATGGTGGTGAGGTCGATGGAGACGGCGGAGACGGCGATGGAGACAGATGAAGATGGCTCCGGGGGCACTTCCCCGTCCCGGCAGGGTGCCGGAACAGAGACTTCTGTCCCCCGAAATTTGGCTTCGACGGCGACGGTGCTGCGGAACTGTTCTGGAAATTTCGCCGACTCCCCTAGGGTTTTCTGTCCCGAGGCTTTATATAGGCGAAGGGGCGTCGTCAGGAGGCAACCAGGGGCTCCTCACACCAGGTGGGCGCGACCAGGGGCTGGGCCGCGCCCCCTATGTGTGAGGGCGGCCTCTGGCCCCCCTCCGGCTCTCTTTCGGTCTTCGGGAAGCTTCCGGGAAAAATAAGACTTCTGAAACTTGTTTCGTCCAATTCCAAGAATATTTCCTGTGTAGCTTTTCTGAAACACAAAAATAGCAGAAAACATGGAACTGGCACTGTGGCATCTTATCAATAGGTTAGTTCCGGAAATCGCATAAAAATGCCACGAAGTGTAACGAAACACAAGGCAAATGGTGTAAAAACAAGCATGGAGCATCAAAAATTATAGATACGTTTGAGACGTATCAGCATCCCCAAGCTTAACTCCTGCTCGTCCTCGAGTAGGTAAGTGATAACAAAAGAAATAATTTTTGAGGTGACATGCACCATCACAATCTTGATCATATAGGTAAAGCATTGAGTGCTGAGATCAAAGAACTTAAAACATGGACATGAAAGACATAATCTTGATAATAGAAACTTAGCAACCATGTTATAACATGAAAAAGAACACAAACAAAAGATCATGAAAATGAAACAATGAAAGTCAAACGTGTGTTCAAATCATATGGAAAAACATACAAATGGTTTTCAGCTTGTCCTTCATGGAGAGCAAAACATAAATGCATAGGACACCTTCAAGTTTAAGAGGACGACTAGATACAAATAATTTAAGAACAAGTGAAACCATAGTCATGAATCAATCAATGATAAACTTTGGGACAATGCACATTATACTCAGAATGACAACTATGCTCTCTTAATGGTGCATAAAGGTAGAAGGTGGTGACTCAACATAAAAGTAAAAGTAAAAGAAAGGCCCTTCGCAGAGGGAAGCAGTGATTAAACATGTGCTAGAGCTTTTCATTTGTAAAACAGAGAGATAAAAATTGGTTTTGAGAGGTGGTTGTCTTTGTCAACGACTGGCAATGGGGTTCTTACTATCTTCCATACAAAAATAAAGCAAGTTTTTGAGAGAGATTGGCACTTTTGTGCTCTTTTATAAAGCTTGGCACTCCTCCCCACCTTTTTTCCTTTCTCAAACCATGGCTAACCGATTCCATCGGGTGTCCACCAACATTCACATACCATGGAGGAGTGCCTTTTTTCTTTCTTTTTTTCTTTTTTTTTCTTTTTGGAATAAGACAATATGGAAGATAGCAAATCCGACTACTACGTCCCCATGAGCTGAAAATAGTGTCATAAAATGAGAAGTATTTTGAAGGTTTTTTGAAAGGTAGCACATAAAAATTTACTTGGAATGGCTTACAAATACCATGCATAGGAATTTATAGTGGACACAATGGCAAACTTGGTTTTTGGGAGTTGGATGCACGAGTAGAGCTCATACTCAGTACAAAATGAAGGCTAGCAAAAGACTGGGAGCGACCAACTAAGAGAGCAATAACGGCCATAATCATGCAAAGCGACAAAGCAACATCAAAAGAAGCATAAGATGGCATCAAAAGTCAAAAAGTAAATGATCATAGAGGCTATTGGCGACTTTGGCTGAGTCTAACATGTGTGAGCATGCGCCAAGTCAACCCAAATAAAGCATCAAGGAGAAAACCAAAATAATGCTTCCAAATGATAAAAACAACGCATGATTCTTTCAAAGGCTCATTAAGCAATCTCAGTTGTTTGAGACAAGTCATGCTACAGCAAAACCACTAAGCATGCTATCAAAAATACATCAAGCAAGACATGAAAAAGCCTAAGCCGCAGTCTACACAAGCTCCTTCTTGTACCACTTTTTTTTTGCATAAAGCTTTTTCTCTTTTCCAACACCATTTGAAAATTTTATAAATACCACTTTTGATGAAAACCAAAAAAATACACCTTGATTAAAAGATATGACAAGATCTGAACAAAAATCAAGGCAAAAAATGCAAGCTAAACGCAGTAGCAGAAAAAGAGAACACTCGTTGAACGAAAATAGTGAAAACTAGAGTGTTCTTGGCAAATGAAAAGCGAGTTCATCTCCTCCAAAAAAAACATGATGTGATCAAACTATTTATTGCAGTAAACAAAACAAAATAAAAATAAAAACTATAACAACTGACGCTCCAAGAAAAACGCATAGTGCATGAAGCAATAAAAATATAGTGTCTTGAAAGGTGACCTGATTTTTGCTGATAAAGAAGGGGGTGCCTCGAGGGCATCCCCAAGCTTTGACGCTTGTACTTCTTGGATATTTCTTGGGGGTTGCATGGGCATCCCCAAGCTTGAGCTTTTGTCCATTCTTCATCTCATCTCATCATTTTCCAATCCCTACACTTGAAAACTTCCTTCATACAAAACTAAACACAATTCTATTAGCAACATTAGTGTAAGCATAGTAATGAATTAACCCTTTTTGCTTCAGGTTTCAACCTAAAACCACCACATATTAAGTGTATACTACTGTAGCAACTTCCCCAAAAGTTCTGTGATCAAAAGAACTCAAAAAGAAAGCGATAAAGCGGCAAAAAACGAATAGTGGCAGAAATCTGTCAAAACAGAACAGCTAACAAAGGTCGAATTTTTGAGGGGTTTTCTGTTGCTCAAATCAAAAAGTGTTCATCTAATGAAAGTTTGGATATAACCTGGGGCATATGCACAAGAAATTGCAGGTCCTAAAGATATACAGAGAATTTTCACGAATTTTTACGGTGCAGCACCAAAAACTGTTTCAGGACAGCAACATCCCCAAATCTTACGTCACTCAAATTAGAGGCTTCCCTTGGCACAACAACAAAATAAAAAGGATAAGGAGTAGTTATTACAGTAGTAATAACTTCCAAGACTCAAATAAAAGAAAAAATACTGAAAACAAAACAATGGGTTATCTCCCAAGAGTGCTTTTCTTTAACGCCTTTGAGCTAGGCACAGTAATTTGCAAAGATGCTCATGTGGGCGCCATATAAGAGTTTGAGGCAAATGCGCCATATAGGAACTTAAAGCAATAGAGAGCATCAAAAAGCAAATGTGAAAGATATTTAAATCTAAACAACTTCCTATGAAAATTAGCCTTGTAAAGAGACAAGTCATGAAAGCGCAAAGCAAAAAGCATAGGAAGACAAAACAAGTACAACTTCAAGAATTGCAACATAAAGAGGGGAAACTCAATATTGTTGAGATCCATCAAACCATGTTTCCCTCTCTCATAATAACTTTCAGTAGCATCATGAATAGAATTAACAATATAACTATCACATAAAGCATCCCTATCATGAGCCACATGCATAAAAGAATTAATACTCACCACAGAAACAATAGTAGTAGGAGCAGATTCAACAAAATAATTATTCTCATCACCATAATCATCAAAAACAGGAGGCATATTGTAATCATAACTAATTTTCTCCTCAAAAGTAGGTAAACTGAAAATATTATACTCATCATCATAACCATCATAAACTAGAGGTTTAGTATCATCACAAGCTAAAGAACAGCTATTTCGCAAAGCATATTCTTCAAACATATCATCATAAGAAGGAACATCACATATGGAAGATAAAATATTATCAGAACAAACTTTCTCCACTAAAGCTGCGGAACTAAAAATATCATGCTTAACAAAACCAGCTTCCCCAAGCTTAGACTTTTCCATAGCATTAGCAATAACGGGATTCAAAGCATTCGTACTAATAACATTGCTATGCGAAATAAGCTCCAAAGGTTTTTCAATTTTCTCTTCAAATCTAAACTCAGAAAAAAGACTAAAGAATTCTTTATTTTCCATTAAGCCTAACTAGTGAAAATAAAAACAAGAAACAAAAAGATATAATTGCAGAATCTAAAGGAAATAACTCCGAGCACTCACACAGGAGGATGTGAGTACCTTTTACCTTACCTCCCCGGCAACGGCGCCAGAAAATAGCTTGATGTCTATGCACGCGTCTGTTCTTGTAGACAGTGTTGGGCCTCCAAGTGCAGAGGTTTGTAGAACAGCAGCAAGTTTCCCTTAAGTGGATCACCCAAGGTTTATCGAACTCAGGGAGGAAGAGGTCAAAGCTATCCCTCTCAAACAACCCTGCAATTACGATACAGAAAGTCTCTTGTGTCCCCAACACACCCAATAGACTTGTCAGATGTATAGGTGCACTAGTTCGGCGAAGAGATAGTGAAATACAAGTAGTATAGATGATTATAAGTAGTAAATGCAATCTGGAATAAAAATGGCAGCAAGCAAACAAGTAACAAACAACAAGTAAACGGTGTGCAAAGCTTAGAAATAAGGCCTAGGGATCATACTTTCACTAGTGGACACACTCCCAACAAATATAACATAATTGAACAAATAAATAACTTCTCTTCACCATGCTACTCTGAATTACTCTCCTATTGAATAACACTAATCATTGCGTAGTGGCTACAGAAGCACCCCTTAAAGTTCATCAAGTACTTGACAAACACCACTCATAGAGATATCCAAATCAAATCACAACTCAAGATAGATATTATTGCAACTTAGACCAAGTACTAACACGGTGCACACACTGTCAACATTACACCATGAAAGGAGGAATAGATCACTTCAATACTATCATAGTGATAATTATTCTCATAATCCATAAGAGATCACAATCGTAGCCTAGACCAAGTACCACCATGATGCACGCACTGTCACCGTTACACCATGGCAGGAGGAATGGATTACTTTAATAACACACTAGAGTACACATAATGAAGAAGAGTAACATCTACTTATTCAACATGATACAAAGCTCACGATCACATAAAGATCACATCATGGGAGAGAGAGGTGAACCACATAGCTACCGGTAGAGCCCTCAGCCCCGGGGATGAACTACTCCCTCCTCATCATAGGAGACATCAAGGTTGATGGACATGGTGGTGAGGTCGATGGAGACGGCGGAGACGGCGATGGAGACCGATGGAGATGGCTCCAGGGGCACTTCCCCGTCTCGGCAGGGTGCCGGAACAGAGAGTTATGTCCCCCGAAATTTGGCTTCGACGGCGACGGCGCTGCGGAACTGTTCTGGAAATTTTGCCGACTCCCCTAGGGTTTTCCGTCCCGAGGCTTTATATAGGTGAAGGGGCGTCGTCAGGAGGCAACCAGGGGCTCCTCACACCAGGTGGGCGTGGCCAGGGGCTAGGCCGTGCCCCCTACGTGTGAGGGCGGCCTCTGGCCCCCCTCCGGCTCTCTTTCGGTCTTCGGGAAGCTTCCGGGAAAAATAAGACTTCTGGACCTTGGTTCGTCCAATTCCGAGAATACTTCCTATGTAGCTTTTCTGAAACACAAAAACAGCAGAAAACAGGGAACTGGCTGACAAGGGTATAGTTAATAGATCCCGTTAGTTGAGTACCCCTGAGGTTCGTTAAGCTAGGCCCAATTGTAATGATAGTCGAATACGAGTTCTTACCGTATGTCGATATTGTAATCTGTATCGAATCCTACCCGATCCTCGAGACCTGGCCATCTATATATAGGGGCCAGGAGGGGACGGTGTAGGGCAGATTGAAAGCAAGCCAGGTTGAACACCCACGTTTACTTTCAATATACACTTATTTCGACTAACCTTTACCTTCGAGTTCATCCGACGCCCTCTTCCCCCGATCCTAAGTCCTTCATCTAGGACATTTGTCGAGTTAACCCTCATCAATTGGCGCCGACCATGGGGATCTGGGCGCTGGAATCATGAATTCGACGGCTTTTTTGCTTTTAGCCAACAGCAGTTCAGAACTCGACGGAAGTCAAGAGATGAAGTTAACAATTGGAAGTTTGAGCATCCTCATCGGGCCATCGGGTTTTTCTCGCCTTTCGGATCCGACGAAACAAGATTCGTCGGCAAGTGAGCCCGAAACAGTAGCAATGATGGAATATTCTGACTGCTCTTCCAGCGAGGTAAACTCGCCGGTCAGCCTAGAAGAAGTGCAAAAAGGAAAGATCGCAGAAGACAAAGAAGCAAGGGAAAATTTTGACGCAGGGGTCCAACTCGACGATCTCATGATCTGCCTCGATGATATCTCGGACAAATCAACAGACACATGGAAGATAGGGCTAGAGCTTTCTGAAGACGGTGACTCGATTTTCTCAAGCTTCAATGGTAACATTGGCAAACAATGCCAGGTGCTCACCATTGTGGGAGATAACTCAGAAGAATTCGACGAAAACAACAATCCAGTGCTAAACCCAGCAAATATCGACAGAGGAGCAAATCACCTAGCAGAAGGGCAAACAACAGAATCCCTCACAACCAGGCAAAAAATTTGACTATCTGTCGACGAATGGAGGATAATAAGAGAAGCCGTAGAACACGGCACGCCGATACCATCAAATTCTAGCAAAGACATGCTTTTGGGGTATCATTATGCCCTAAGGCAGCAGGCAAAGCAATTAACACAGGAGAAAATAGAGATACAGAGAAGGAAAGACTCAGCCATTGCAGCTAGCAACGCCGCTCGTAAAGCGCGAAGCGACGCATCAAATAGTAATGCAAGGAAAAATCGTCGACATGGTTCAAGGTACGATAACCTCGAGTACTCTGACAGGCAAAGCATTTCCAAAAACCTCGACTCGTCCTTTTTATCGGTCGACGAACAAGGAAACATCATACCAAAAACTCCTGAAGCAGCATTAGTGGTAGCTCAAGCTTATCTGCTCACAACTCGACCAAGCCCGGGAGATCCTAGAGAACATATGCACAGAGCAGCATTGAACGGACTAAACATGGTGGGCCACAAGCTATCAGCAAAAGGAGAGGAAGCACACCACCATAAGGAAACGCACAGGCCAAGATCACCTCGCTGTCACAATAGTCCTCGGTGCAGCAATCAACGATCTCGATCGACATCACCAAAACAACACGGAGGAACCCGAAGATCGCGATCCCCAAATGAAAAACGCGACTATTAAGACGACGAAAAAGAGATGGGGGCATCGTGCTTTACCCGCAGGGTTCGCACCACTCCAGTTCCTAAGGGATTCAAGTTACCTCATGATCAGCAAAAGTACGACGGATCACAAGAACCACAATCATGGCTCTCAGATTATTTACAAGCAGTCCAAATATTGGGAGGAACCAAAGAAACAGCAATGCAAATTCTGCAACTACACCTCACCGGCGCAGCAAGGTCATGGTTAAGCAAACTAGAGAAGGAAACTATTGGAAGCTGGGAAGACCTCACAAAGCAATTTACGAGCAACTTCAGGTCGACATACAAGCGGCCAGCATCAATAGAAGAAGTCAAAGCATGTGTACAACAGCGTGACGAAACACTGCGGGCATACATCCAAAGATGGAGTCTTATCAAAAATTCAGCAGTCGAAGTTTCAGACGAAAGAGCAATAGATGCGTTCATCATTGGATTAAGGCGAAGAGACCTAGTCGAAGAGATGGGCAGAATCAAGCCGAAAACAATGTCAGACCTCATGGATGTAGCAAACAGATTTGCAGATGGAGAAGACGCATGCAACAACAAGCGGACGCGATCCCCAGAGGACGATAGAAGAAATAGATATGGAAGTCAAAGGAGACGGTCCCGAAATTACGACAATTATGGCTCCCATAGCCAAGTCGCCGCAGGATACAAAGACAACAGCTATCAAGGAAGTGATCGCCGAAGCTCGGGATATCGAAGCTACGGGAAAGAGGACTATAAAAAGTTTCCCATGAGAGAACCCAGAGAGTACAACCCATCGCCAGAAGATATGCTCAACGGACCTTGTCATATACACTCAGCATTCGTCGATGGGAAGCGAGTATCAAGGCACGCAATGAAAGATTGCACAACATTCTTAAAACTATAAGAGGCAGCACTAAACAAGCAAACCGAAGCAAGGCGACAAGGATTTGAAGGAAGCAACAATCCTCCGACAAAACAACAAGGAAACAACGGAGCTCCTCAAGGACATGACCAGCAAAACTAGGGGCACGACGACGACGAAGGGTATGTTCCATCAAAAGGACACATCACAGCAATGATACAACCTGTGCCCAAGTCGAACAAAGAAGAAAAGAGTATCACTCGACAAGTCAACTTAGCAGTCATCTCACCTCCAGCCGCAACGGAGTATCTGCATTGGTCAGAACAACCAATCGAGTTCAACAGAGAAGACCACCCTATAACAGTACCTCGGCCAGGAAATGCGCCTTTGGTACTGAAAGCTCAAATCGGCGCGTATGATGTCGACAGAATATTCATGGACGCAGGAAGTGGAATTAACCTGATATACGCAAAAACACTCAGAGCAATGCATATATCACTAGAGTTCCTGAAACCAACGGATTGTTCCTTCCACGGAATCGTACCAGGAAGTGCCAATTACCCACTGGGTCGAATAGCACTCAATGTTTGCTTCGGCAACCGACAAAACTATAGGAGAGAAAAACTGGACTTCGAAGTCATGGATTGGCCATCTCAGTGTCATGGACTCCTGGCAGTGCCTCACTATACATATCTGGTACTCAAAATGCCAGGACCAAGAGGAATAATTACAGTAAAAGGAAGTTTTGAAGTCCCAGATCTCTGCGACAGGGAGTTCCACAAGATGGCGCAAAACTTTGGCATGATAGCCAACTATGCAGAAAAGGCAAAAAACACGACTACAGAAGGCGTCAAGCTACTCGAAGGACGCATTGCAGAGTCCGAGATGAAGAAACCACGAGTAGGAGCATCAGGAGAAGACAAAGATACAGGAGAAGACAAAGATACAGGAGAAGAAGAGAAAGCCATAAGCATCAAAGAACAATAAAGTAGAGTAGAAGAATAAGGCTGTAAAAGCCACGAGTGATACCAGGGGCAATGCCCTCTAGATCCAGAACACAGGTCATAGGCCGGATCTCTTGGGTCACCCCATGTATCTTACATTACAAGTATAATAAAGACAAAACGTTCCTCATATTCGAATCTACGAGTCTTTCAAAGGGAAAATGCGGCAAACGCACAAATCATACAAAAACGCTCTGAAAATATATTTCAGACATACAGTTGCGAAATAAGAAATTCTCGCGTTTCACATAAGTATTACAACATCGGGTTGTCAGAATCATCTACACCCAAAGGGTCTAAATAGTGAAACTCGCGGAAAAACGCGGCATCTTCTTGCAACAGCCTGGCTATAATTCGTCGGGCAGGCTGCAAGGTACTCTCCAAGTATACTCGAAGGCTAGCTCCACCTGGAGGGTAGCTCAGCGACATAGAACTATAATTGAGTCTTGGTTGCCACTTGCGTATCCACCCAAGAGCAAAATTGGCACCTGCCACTAAGTTCAGTTCTATCAATCGATGAATTCGCTAGCTGGATCTAAAAGTATCAAGAAGTAGTGGGAAAGTCGCAGGCAGAGGATTGCGAGGAAGCATAACCGAGTGCATAGTTACGAGAGATCTTCTGCAGCCATCCACCGCTTCGCCAATGTGCTGGGCACGGTCCTGAAGCAATACAACAACACTCCGGCGTCGAGGATCAGACCACAAATTTTCAACACCCGTGGACATTTTCTCTAGGACCGCATTTCGCTCGGTAACCCGACGATCTTCAGCAGCGAAATCTAAACAAGTGCCTATGAGGGCAAAGGATATCATAAAAACAGCAGTGGAACAAAAAGAGAAAAAGATAAGTCGAAAGGAAACTTACATCACAACATCTCACAGGCGGATTCGATAATGCCAAGGAGAAAAGAATTGCATTCTCCGTGATGCAAAATCATTGCCGTCAAGCTGGACACCTTATCATCAAGAATAGATACCTGCTTCGTCAAATTAGAAGTTTTGCTAGCTTTATCAAATGCCATCTGAGCTTGGCGTTTGGCTAAAGTCAAGCGAGCCTCAAGATCAGAAATCCTTGAAGAGTACTCTGCGCATTGACTGCATCGACTAGGAGGCAACGAAATCACCGAGCCGAACGTACGGGCAGAGGAAGGAGCAGGCCTGCAAACCAAAGGATCATTGATGTGCATCGACTGGAAGTCAAAGAGAAGAAAGGAGAAACATTTCAGAGAGGTAGCACAAGACTTCATAAGAGAGAAACATATTTACATAAGTGCAAAACCCTTTGACTAAAGTTCTCGGGTTGCACGCGACTAAAAGTTTTTACATCCAAAAGGAGAAATTGAAAGCTACAAAGGAGCCGAAGTCTACACCACCTCAGCATTTTGCTCCGTGGCAGAAGAGGGCATGACAAATCCATCGCCAGAAGTCAACGGAGGTGCAGGCTCTTCCGTCGTTGGGGCCGGCGCAGTAGATGCCGCGGAGGCTGCAGAAGGAGAAATAATCGCCGCCAGTGCAGGCGCCAACTTCTTTGCCTTCTCGAAGAAAACCTTCATCGCATCGCGGGTGCGGCCATGGGGAGAGCTCACCTTCTCCCAGTCGAAGTCCGCGCCGTGCGCAAAATAAAGTGCAATAGCACCCTCAGCGCCACGCTTCAGAGAGATCCCCTTCAGCTGGAGGGTGGGGTCTTCAGTTGTGTCAAAGGCCTTGGGAAGTTTCTCCAAGTTGTCCTTCGGAACTTCCGCCTTCTTCTTCGGCCACAACCCGACGAACAACCGCGACAGAACGCGGCTAACCAACTCAAAAGTCTCCTGGATAGATATCCAGTTTGCCTCGAGTAGGTTAACCGCGGTCAGCAGAGGATCATCGCCCGGTTGTAAAGGCGACGAAGATACCCCGGTAAATCCTGCACAACAAAGGAGGACAAAGGAAAAAAAAGGAAAGAAACGTATCAGCAAGTATAAAAAGGCAATAGGAGTCGAAATGAGAGACAAGGCGAAGCATTTACCTTCGGCAGCAGCAGACATTGTGCGAAGACGCTCTGTCACGGCTTCTTCTCGCTGAGCTTGCTCCTTGTTGGCATCGGCCAAAGCTTTTTCAGCTTTCTTCGCCTTACCAAGCGCTGATTTCTGCGACTTCTCAACGCTTGCTTTGGCAGCGGCCACAATATCATAGGCCTTCTGTGAGGCACTAAGCTCAGCCTCTAATGACGCAATTCGGGCATTGGCTGTTGCTAGAGCAGCTACAGTAGAAGAAGAAAGGAAGTTAGATAAATAGCAAAAGATAAGCGTGGAGGAAAAATCATGACTGGATATAGAACATACCTTTGGAAGCTTTTGCAACCTTTAGGTACTCAGCACATTCGGTGCCCAAGGCGACGAATCTCTTCAATAATGCCTGAGAGAAAGAGCGTGTAAGAGCACAAGTGTATGCAAGGGAAACAAGTCAGGAAAAATTGCTCACATCATGGGGGGAAGCCGAGGATTCATGGGCTTCCAGAGAGACATCGGGTTCTTTGGCCTTCTTCAAGCGCTTGAGGTTTCGGGGCGCAGGAACCTTCTTGACAGAGGCCCTAGTAACCCTAGGTTCAAGTTCTTGGGCAGGGGGCTCATCATCAACTGCAGGGGGAATTGAAGGAGTAGCTGTAGCAACTTTTGGCGGCTCTTCGTCATCTCTACACGAAGAAAATAAGTTATGTATAACACGAAAGAAACAAGGCAAGAGAGGTGCGATTGAAGAACTCGAATAAAGCACTTACGATGCCAGGAGGTCGAAGTACTCCATATCTCCTGCAGGAACAGAGGCCTTATCAGCCGCTGCAGAACTCGAAGAAGCAAATTCTTCGACTCGCTTCCTCTTCTTGTCGACACCAGCATCTTCAGCTAGCACGGGGGGAGGCGATGTCGACGAGCTAGTTTCCTCTTCCGATTCTTCGGCATCATCTCCATCCTGATTCTCGTTAGCCTCGGGGGCTTCAGATACAGATGAGGCCAGAACAGCCAGAAGGGGCCCTGCCTCTGGAAGAGGAGGGTGCGAAACAAGGAATTGGTGACACTGCATATAAATAAGTCAGCAGAGTATAAAGGCAAAGAATAACGTAAGTCGAAGCAAATAAAATTCGACAACAAGTGAACATAAAGATACATACCTCGGGCAGAGGGTGCACGGAGTCGAAGTAGTCAGTGGTCAAGTCAGCAACCGCATGATCCTTGGTGAGCTTGGTGAGTCTCCTAACTCGCTTGTCGACATCTTTGTTCTCTATCAAATCTTCAGAGATGCAAGTAGGATCTTCCAAGCCAGAGTAATTCTAGAGCTTGGTGAGGCGGTGCTGCAGGGGTTGAACTCGACGTTGCACAAAGAACGCCATGAGTTGGATACCCGACAAAGCTCCTCCTTGGCCTCCTTTCAAAGCCTGAATGCGAGATAGAAGAGGAAGAACTTGTGCTATCTCCGCATTTGAGGGAAGCGCATCCCACGACGCCAATTTCTTCACTTCCTTGGAGGCTTCGAAAGGGGCTAAACCATATTGGTCTTCAGGAGAGGCTTTGCGATCTTGGATATAGAACCATTTGGTTCTCCACCCCTGGACAGATGCGGCAAAGGAAAATTCGAGGTACTGCGCCTCAGGGCGAACAGAGACAACGGCTCCGCCCAATTCAGGCTTTCTAGCCAGAGCAACATTGGGGCAAAGCCGAAAGATTGACCTCCAGAGAAGAAAGTGGGGCTCAATGCCCAAGAATGACTCGCAGAGAGTCACGAAACAAGCAATGTGGAGAAGGGAATTCAGTGTGAGCTGGTGGAGCTGCACACCGTAGACAAAGAGAAGCCCACGGAGAAACTCGTGGGCAGGAAGAGAAAGGCCGCGGAGGAGGAAGGCAAGGAACATTACCCGATAACCGCTCGGGGGCTCCGGGATCCGCTTAGTGCTTGGAAACTTGATGGAATCCTGGGCGGAGATGAGACCGTCCGCCTTGGCTTTCTCCACCTCCTTCTTAGTGATGGCGGAGCGCACCCAGCTGGTGGCAGAAGAAGTCTTGGCCATGGTGCTCTTGGTGGCTAGGTGTTTCACGCGCATCTAATACGCGGAGCGCTTGGGGGCTATGCACGAGAGGTGGAGGAAGAGGAGATCAGCAATGGAGGCGGCGGAGGGAACGAGCTGGTAAACAGTAAAATCCCCCGCTACGCCCCTTATATACCTTCTGGGAGAAGGATCGTGGGCTGAGACGTGGCGCAAGGAGCGGAAACGGCAGCCCACTAACGGTCAAAAATCACGAAAATTACAGTGCTGCCCATAAAACGGTTCGCACTCATACAAAGTGACGTATTCATTGACGTCATAAAGAAGATGATATAAGAAAGAAGAAGGATGGCACCGACAAGTGCAAAATTTATAGACAAGATTATATGTGAAGGATTTTCGATTATAGCCTTGGGGGCTACTACTATCAAAGATATTGAATGCAACTCTTTACTGGAGTGGTGGATGCGTATTCAATGACAAGATGTTATTATAGTATCTCAAGTTGAAGTATGATGGACTACACTATATTTCGAGCCTATACTCGAAAAAGTCTTTTTCGACTATAGCCTCGGGGGCTACTCCCATCGGGAGCGCTGAGCGCGCACCCAACGATATTTCTTGGCAAACATTCGAGCATGTGAAGAGGAGGAGTGTTACTCCCATCGGGAGCGAGTTTTATGGTTGTTGAAACCCAAATATTTTCAGTCAAAATTTGACTGCGACATAAGATTCTCGAGTTATATTATCGCAACGCAACTCAAATGCCGTGACCTGTCACGAAGGTAAGACCCCGGGATCCGTCCTGTGTGGCCTGGTATACGTACATGGATGCGCTCTGCTGGTATGTATCCGTGTCTATGACGCGAAGAAAATCCTGGTGGACGCACTGGGTACCCTGAGAATCACTGGGATTCATTTTTTGTAAGACCTAAATGCGGCAAAAGAATGGGTTTGACCGGTATCCCGAATTCAAATCCAAGGGGATTGAATTTGAAGTAGGTGACAAGTATCTGTTCCGGCAGTTAACTGACCTCTTGATCCGTCAGAGTTGTCAGGCTTGTTCATCAAAACCCCTTGCGAAAAAATATCATGAAAGTAAGTCGAAAGACCAAGTCAAAGATTTGAAGATATGAAGAAATCGAAGAATTGATCAAGTCGAAGATTTAAAGATTAGAGATTCAACCCGAATCTGCAATTCTGGTAGATTCTCAGGGGCTACTGACAAGGGTATAGTTAATAGATCCCGTTAGTTGAGTACCCCTGAGGTCCGTTAAGCTAGGCCCAATTGTAATGATAGTCGAATACGAGTTCTTACCGTATGTCAATATTGTAATCTGTATCGGATCCTACCCGATCCTCGAGACCTGGCTATCTATATATAGGGGCCAGGAGGGGACGGTGTAGGGCAGATTGAAAGCAAGCCAGGTTGAACACCCACGTTTACTTTCGATATACACTTATTTCGACTAAACTTTACCTTCGAGTTCATCCGACACCCTCTTCCCCCGATCCTAAGTCCTTCATCTAAGACATTTGTCGAGTTAACCCTCGTCACTGGCACTGTGGCATCTTGTCAATAGGTTAGTTCCGGAAATCGCATAAAAACGCCACGAAGTGTAACAAAACACAAGGCAAATGGTGTAAAAACAAGCATGGAGCATAAAAAATTATAGATATGTTTGAGACGTATCACACCCCACAATGCGACGGCTTCCGTCGCCCTTGCCTCCTCTTGTGTGAAGAAACCCGGGCTCGACGCAGCAGCCATGGAGCCCGACGTGATTATGTCATGCATCACGCCGTCATTCGGCAGCGGCATCCCGTTGGAGAAGGAGAGCGGCCCTCGGCGTAGGGTAGGCGAGATGCCCTCGTGCATTGCAGCATCGTACTCCAGTGGCGACGGCGTAAACCTCGACATGCCGACGATGTAGCTGTCGTGGAACATGGCCTGTTGTTAGCGGTGCTAGCCGCCCAGTTGGGAACCCCAAGAGGAAGGTGTGATGAGCACAGCGGCAAGTTTCCCTCGATTATGAAATCGACCAGTAGGAGAAAGAAACAACTTCTGAAGGTTGCTGCTAGCTGGCTTTGGCGACGGCTTCAGAGAATTTGTTTATGTCGCCTGTCTGGGGCCTAGCTTCGGTGCCAGTAGCAACGTGGAATGTGCACACAACACAACCAAAGTACTTTGCTCCAACTTGCAGTGAGGTTGTCAATCTCACTGGTTTGCTGTAAACAAAGGATTAAACGTATCGTGTGGTCATAGATGTTTGTTTGCAAGAAAGTAAATAATGCTTGTAGAAAGTAAATGGTAATATATATGTAAAATAATGGACTGGGATCCAAAGTTCGCGAGAGGTGTCTCTCCATAAAGATAAATAACATGCTGGGTAAACAAATTACAATTGAGCAATTGACAGAATAAAGAATACATAGCAATGCATGTACATGTCACGAGGATCACTATGATATTCACTTGGGCATTACAACATAATACATAAACCGTAATCCAACTGCATCTATGACTAATAATCCACCCACTGGATGTCATCCGAGCAACCGTTGGGTATTAAGTTGCAAGCAACAGATTATCGCCTTAAGCAAAGTGTGTAATGTAAACAATACAAATGTCCTTGAACACAAGATTGTTGTTTTCTCCCTAGTAGCAACAACACATCTACAACCTTAGAAGTTATTGCCACTCTCCCAGATTACTAGAGGAATGAACCCACTATCGAGCATAAATACTCCCTCTTGGAGTTACTAGCATCTACTCGGCCAAGATATCTACTAGCAACAGAGAGCATGCAAGATCATAAACAACATAGAGATGATAAATCACAAATCAACTTGACATGGTACTCAATATTCATCGGATCCCAACAAACACAACATGTAGAATTACATAAAGATGATCTTGATCATGATAGGCAGCTCACAAGATCTAAATATGAAGCACATGAAGGAGAAGACATCTTACTAGCTACTGCTATGGACCCATAGTCCAAGGTAGACTAATCACACATCACTCCGGAGGTAGGCATGGTGATGAATAAGGCCTCCGGTGGCAATTCCCCTCTCCGGCAGGGTGCCGGGAAGAGCTTCTGGACCCTCCCGATCTCGCGTCGACAATGGCGGCGGCTTGCAGTATGTTTTCTAGAAAACAGTTCGGGCCTTTAGGGTTTTTTGGTCGAGGGGATTAAATAGGCGGAAGGGCGATGTCAGGAGGTGGACCAGGCGATCATACCCCCTGGTGGCGCGGCCTAGGGGTGGCCCGTGCCACCACCAGGTGTGGCTGCCCCTTGGTCCACCTCCGACTCTCCTTTGGACTCCGTCTTCGTGTCAGGTAATCAGGAACTTTAGCTTTTGTTTTGTCCAACTCCGAGAATATTTCCCGTGCGACTTTTCTGAAACACAAAAACAGCATAAAACAGGAACCGGCACTATGGCATCTTGTTAATAGGTTAGTTCTGGAAAATGCATAAAAACGCCACGAAGTGTAAACAAAACACAAAGCAAATGGTGTATAGACAAGCATGGATCATCAAAAATTATAGATACGTTTGAGACGTATCACCGGTGATGCCAGTGAGAAGGTGGAAGGAGAGCCGATCGTACCTTGGGTTGGCCATGGACCGGGGAATTGGTCGACACAAGGCTGGCCCATGTTCATGGACATGGAGACCAGCCTCGCCTGTTCGTCCGCCATCGCCGCCACCCTCTTCGCCATGAGCTTCTTCTTCCTCTCTGCCCTCCGCGAGTTTCGGTCTGCTGGCGCTCCACATCCGTCGCCCACCTTGCGTTTGTCCAACCCGGTGGCCTCTCTTTTGGCGCCCACGGCTTCATCGCCTTCGGCGCGCCGTTGTTGGCGATCTTCTTCAGTGACATGGTGGTGGAAGGGGAGAGGAGGAGCTGCAACTGTGGGGGAATGGCGGATTTCGGCGGGGAAAATGGGTATATGCGGTGCATTTTGGAGGGAAAACGAAATAAATGGAGGGAACTACCCTTTCTATGACCGACACCATGGGCCCGCTCGACATTTCACACGTTTTTGTTTCGTCCAGAGTTCCCGACCGCGCCTCGGAAAGCCGGGGATGGCCTGGGCTCTTCGGATGGATGAAAGCCCAAATCAGGGCGAAAACGAGGAACCGGGGGCGCGGCTGGGCCGAATAATGCCGTCCGGATGAAAAAAAGGGCTGTCGGGGGCCTCGTCGGGGAGACGGCTGGAGATGCTCTTACCCTTGTACATAAACTTGGGATAGGTGTATTATGCTTGTATATGTATTCTGTTAATGACCTAAAAATCTGTACAATATAATCAAGGCATTACTGGATTACCGATTGAACTTCCATATACCATTAATCAGCATGATGTCAGAAAAATGGTAACAGTTTCGAGGCAAAGTCCCTAGCTGGTTAAGTATTCTTATGTGAACAAGTGCTAATATATTCCGAAAGTGCACCCTTGGTGTGTTTGAGTTTGGGGGAGAGGGGGTACACACCAAGGGTTGAGATTGCTCTAATTAGGAAGAGGTACAAAGTCATCTCATCCCTTGATGTGTTTGAGTTTGGGGGCGAAATGGTACACTAAAGCAAAAGTCCTTTCAGAAATGTATAATTGCAATATGACAGAATCAGATCCGAAACATCCTGTTAGTTGTTTATGAATATATTTTTTTGGAGAAATGCAACCGGAACACACCCCACATACAACATATGCACTACATGCTTAACTCGGGAAGAGATGTTGAGAATAGTTTAGTCAAAAAAGTTTGAGCTCGACAAACAGTTCACATTTGACTCGTTGAAAGCTTGGCTCAAACTCGGCTCAAATTCTTGTCAAGCCGAATTCAAGCCCAACTACAAGCTCGCGAGCTTGAATCATTTGTCAAGGCTTGGTAAAACATGTATGGCTAATTCCTGCAGCCACATGATTCCTTTTATTTAACAAAAAATTAAGTCAAAGCCCATGTGAAGCTGATTTGCCTGGGAACTTGTCGCCTCCTCCACCGCCCAAGCCCATGGATGATAGAGAGGACGAGCTTGAAGACTCGGATGAGGAAGATTGGGATGGTCACAGGGGTAAGCATGACCAGAAAAAGGAGAAAAAGGTGCAATCTACGCCTCTTGAAGGGAAATCAGGTGGAAGTAAGCAGAAAGCGGCAGCCCTAGAGCTGGTTCCCTACTCCCAAGCGCCTTCAATCCCTTCGGCTCCTCTAGGTTCAATTCCCCCAACAGTGCTTAACCAATACAGCTCAAACCTCACTATGTTTGGGGATATCTTCCCAGCAATTGCCAAAATCATCACGCCAGGAAGACAATCACCGCCCCCTTGTGACCAGATCGTCTCTGCTGATGGTGACAACCGTCCTGTCTCCCAAGCGGTTGAGATTTCGATGTCTGCGGAAGAAGGTTTCGTCTCAGGTGGTAGTGCTACTACGTTGGGGAAAGCAAGGAATCTATCTGCCCTAGAGAAAGAGGAAATTGGCTGGGAATCCACTTCTTCCTGGGAAACCAACCCTGCAGCGATTCAAGCTCGTGAGCATTGGAGCAAGAGCAACGCCGATCGCCCTTCCCGCAATATCAGTCCGGTGCTGGAGGAAGTGGCGGTCCACCTGGACTTCTCTAGCAATTCAGAAGCGGCGAAAGTGGTGTCTCCATTAGCAGACGGCTCAGTTGTGCCGGCGCTGGCAGCTAAAGTGAGCAGAGCTCCTAGAAGCAGGGAAAACCTCGTGGAATTAGCAAGGAAGAGTGCTCATGGACAAGGGCTTACTGAAGGATCGGTTCTTGACCGTGCTATTCGGCGCTCAGCGGAGAAGGACGCAAGTACTCTTTGTAAATCCCTTAGTGATTTCTCTGTTCTCAATAAGGCTTCAGATTCCTATCTTTTAGAAGTAGCGGCAGATTGTGTTTTTTCTGTTCCCTGCGGACTTAGGCGATCCGAAATCCTTTCCTTACTGCGAGCTAAAGAGTTGGCCACGACTGAGCTGGCTCTTGCCAGAGACAAGATTGAACTAGCAAAGCAGCAGGCGAAAGAAAAAGCGGCAAAGGAGAAAGAAGAAAAGACGCAAGAATCGTCTCCTGCCAAATGTGGGTTGGTTGAGGTGGTGGATGCATCGGCAGGGGTCGAGGCAGCCACTAACTTGATCACACTGCGTAAGAAGATGAAGACTGCAAAGAAGACGATCCCGCTTAGTGGAAAAATACCTCTGACCCGCCAAGCACAGGCGCTCGGATTGGGTTCTCCATGAGTTTTCTATTCTGGAACATTCGCTGGTTTGGACATAGGGGCCACCGGACTTTGCTAAAAGACTACCTCCACAATCATAAGATCGACGTAGTGTGTTTGCAGGAAACAATCAAGCAGGACTTCACTGACCAGGAACTTAGAGGACTTGAGGTGGGGGAAAGATTTTTCTGGAGCTGGCTTCCGGCCAATGGGCACTCAGGGGGAGTGCTGATTGGTTTCCAGGATAGTGTGTTCGAGGTGGATATGGTGGAGATTGGTTCTTTCTTCGTTAGTGCTTCTGTGCTTAGGAGGGCAGATAGAATGAAGCTGGAAATCAAGGGGATTTATGGCCCAGCAGATCACGCTTCCTTGGCGCGATTTCTTGAGGAAATATCGAACAAGGTTGCCCGCTCAAATCTGCCAATCATTATGGGAGGAGACTTCAACCTGATGCGTATCCCCGAGGACAAGAATAACGATCGTATAAACTGGGCAAGCCTTGATCTCTTCAATGAGCATATTTCGAACTGGGCTGTTCGGGAAATCCCTCGCACAGGGGCGAGATTTACTTGGTCTAACCGCCAGCTTAATCCAGTTAGATGCGTGCTGGACAGAGTGTTCATCTCGATTGATCTCGAGCTGTCCTTTTGATACGTCTCAAATGTATCTATAATTTTTGATGCTCCATGCTTGTTTTTACACCATTTGCTTAGTGTTTCGTTACACTTCGTGGCGTTTTTATGCATTTTCCGGAACTAACCTATTAACGAGATGCCACAGTGCCAGTTCCCCGTTTTCTGCTGTTTTTGTGTTTCAGAAAAGTTGCACAGGAAATATTCTCGGAATTGGATGAAACAAAAGCCAAACATCAAGAAATTTACCAAAGCTTCCAGAGGACCGAAGAGGAGACGGAGAGGGGCCACAGGCCGCTCACACAATAGGGCGGCGTGGCCCAGGCCCTGGCTGCGCCCCCTATGTGTGTGACCGCCTCGGTCCACTTCTGACGCCGCCCCTTCGCCTATAAAGACCCCCCGACGGGAAAAACCTAAAGACCCAATCAATTTTCCAGAAACACATCGTGATCCGCCGTCGTCGTCGACCCAAGATCGGGAGGGTCCAGAAGCTCTTCCCGACACCCTGCCGGAGAGGGGAATCGCCACCGGAGGTCTTCTTCATTGCCATGCTTGCCTCCAGCGCGATGAGTGAGTAGTCTACCTTGGACTATGGGTCCATAGCAGTAGCTAGATGGTTGTCTTCTCCACCATGTGCTTCATGCTTAGATCTCGTGAGCTGCCTTACATGATCAAGATCACTGTTATATAATTCTACATGTTGTGTTTGTTGGGATCCGATGAATATTGGTGTTATGATTGAGTTGATGTGCGGAATATTATCTTAGGTTATCTCTATGTTGTTTATGATCTTGCATGCTCTTTGTTGTTAGTAGCTATCTTGGCCAAGTAGATAATAATGACTCCAAGAGGGGGTATTTATGCTCGATAGTTGGGTTCATGCCTCTATTTAATCTGGGGGAGTGACAGAAACCTCTAAGGTTGTAGATGTGTTGTTGCCACTAGGGAGAAAACAACATTCATATGTCCAAGGACATATGCTTTGTTTACATTACACACTTTGCTTAATGCAGTTATTTGTTGTTCGCAACTTAATACTTGTGGGGTTCTCGAATTGATTCCCCGCGAGTGGATTATTAGTTATAGATGCAGTTAAATGGCGGTCTATGTATTTTGTTGTAATGCCCAGAGTAAATCTCATAGTGATCCTCTCGACATATCACGTTATCTTTATTCTATCAATTGCCCAACTGTAATTTGTTTACCCAGCATGTGTTATTTTATCTTATGGAGAGACACCACTAGTGAACTGTGGACCCCGATCCTATTTCCATTATATTGCTATTACCTGTTTACTTTACTCGCATTGTTTACTTTTCTCGCATACTACTATTGCTTTCCACTCGATACGCTCATTCCTTTGTTTCAAGCAAACCGGTGAGATTGACAACCTCATCGTAAGTTGGGAGCAAAGTATTTGGTTATGTTGTGTGCAGGTTCCACGTTGCCGCTCGCAAAGCAAAGCCTGGACGAGGCGCCTTATAAATTGTCCGGAGCTGTCGCGAAGCTAGCAGGCATCACCTTCTGACATTTGGCTTTTTCCTGGATACGATAAACCTTGGTTTCTTACTGAGGGAAAAGCTTGCTGCTGTACTCATCATACCTTCCTCTTGGGGTTCCCAACTGGACGGTGAAAAACCATCAACACTGTGCCGCATCAAGACTCTTTTCTGGCGCCATTGCCGGGGAAAAAGAAGACTTCTGCAAGGGGAGTTTCGCACGCACATCCTTTACTTTATTTTAAGTTTTGCTTTATTTTATTTTTACTTGCATCATTTTATAAAAAATACAAAAAAATTTAGTTTCCTTTGTAGTTGCTTTTATTTACTTGCTTTTAGTCTTGTTAGAATGAGTAATTCTGAAGTTGAAGTTCGTACTTTTAAGCAACAAGGGCAGAGAGTTTGAAAGATGCTTGGTACCATATTAGCAATGCTCATCATAGGTGTACGAAGAAGCATTCTACCATGATCCTCCTTAGAAATTTTTATGTTGGTATATCTAGTTGGAATAGGTATGTTCTTGATACTCTTGCAGGAGGTAATTTTCTGGATACTCCTGCTCTTGAAGCATGCACGTTAATTGAAAGTTTAGTGGGAGTACCACCTATTCATGTTGTTAAAACCGAGGTCACTTTGGAGGAAGTTATAGAAAAACTAGGCTCTTTAGAAAAAAGTTTGCCAAATATCCTTGATAACGCTAGCCGAGTTAATGAAGCGATAGAAAGTATCGGTAAGAGAATCACCATTTTAGAAGCTAGCACTACTCTTGATAGTCAAAACCTTAGGATTGGGAAACTAGAGGAGTCCATGGAAACTTTAAGTTCAATTTTCTCTTCTCTTAAGTTTAAGAAGGAGAAAGCTTTTGTTGGAAAAGAGCAAAAAATTATGTATGTTCCCAAGGTATCTGTGCCTAAACCGCATCATATTTTTAAGATTGGTAAGACTTTTAGTTCAACTAAGAGTGACTTGAAGGTTGAATCATCTTCGGGAACCTCTAAAGTGCCTAGTGTGGTAAGTGGTGATCTTGAGGAAACAAGTGATCTTAATGCCTCTTTCGATATTACTTGATTTGCACTTTCTGCGCCTAGCTCAAAGGCGTTAAAGAAAAGCACTCGTGGGAGATAACCTAATGTTTTACTTTCAGTTCTTTTTCTTTTATTTGAGTTTTGGAAGTTATTACTACTGTAATGACCTCTCCTTATCATTTTTATTTCGTTTTTGTGCCAAGAGAAGCCTCTAATTTGAGTGAGGTAAGATTTGGGGATGTTGCTGTCCTGAACAGATTTTGGTGCTGCACCGTAAAAATTCGTGAAAATTCTCAGAATATCTTTTTGACCTGCGATTTCTTGTGCATATGCCCCAGGTTATATCAGAACTTTCATTAGTTATACACTTTTTGATTTGAGCAATAGAAAACCCTCTAAAACTTCGACCTTTGTCAGCTGTTCTGTTTTGACAGATTTCTGCCATTATTTGTGTTTGCCGCTCGATCGCTTTGTTTTTTAGTTCTTTTGATCACGGAACTTTTGGGGAAGTTGCTAAAGTAGTATATGCTTTATATGTGGTGGTTTTGAGTTGAAACCTGAAGCAAAGAGGGTTGATTCAATATTATGTTGCTAATAGAATTGTGTTTAGTTTTGTATGAAGGAAGTTTTCAAGTGTAGGGATCGGAGAGTGATAAGATGAGTTGAAGAATGAACAAAAGCTCAAGCTTGGGGATGCCCACACATCCCAAGAAATATCCAAGAGGTACAAGCGCCAAAGCTTGGGGATGCCCCCGAGGCACCCCTTCTTCATCGGCAAAAATCAGGTCACCTTTCAACACACTATATTTTTATTGCTTCATGCATTATGCATTTTTCTTGGAGCGTCAGTTGTTTTTAGTTTTCAGTTTTGTTTGCTGCAATAAATGGTTGGACCCCAACAATTTTTTTTTGGAGAAGTTGCCTTGCTTTTCATTTGCCAAGAACACTCCGTTTTCACTCTTATCGTTCAACGAGTGTTCTCTTTTTCTAGAACTGCATTTAGCTTTCGATTTTCGCCTTGATTTTTGTTCAGGTCTTGTTATATCTTTGCATCAAGGTGTATTTTGACCTCTGGTCCATGTTGGTTTTCATCAAAAGAGTTATTTCAAAAAAGTTTGAATGGTGTTGGAAAAGAGAAAAAGCTTTATGCAAAAAAGTGGTACAAAAAGGAGCTTGTGTAGACTGCGGCCTAGGCTTTTGCATGTCGTGCTTGATGTCTTTTTGATAGTATGCTTAGTGGTTTTGCTATAGCATGACTTGTCTCAAATGACTGAGATTGCTTAATGAGCCTTTAAAAAAATCATGCGTTGTTTTAATTATTTGGAAGCATTAATTTGGTTTTCTCTTTCATGCTTTATTTGGGTTGACTTGGCACATGCTCACACATGTTTGACTCATACAAAGTCGCCATTGCCTCTATGATCATTTAGTTTTTGACTTTTGATGCCATCTTATGCTTCTTTTAATGTTGCTTTGTCGCTTTGCATGATTATAGCCGTTATTGCTCTCTTAGTTGGTCGCTCCCAGTCTTTTGCTAGCCCTCATTTTGTACTGAGTTTGAGCTCTACTCGTGCATCCAACTCCAAAAAACCAAGTTGTTCCATTGTTTCCACCATACATACCTATTAGCAATTTGCTATTCCAAAGTACATTTGACTTGCTTTTATCTATTCTTCAAATTAAACTCTTTTTGGTGTTATGCGAAAATTGGTTAGTAAAGCTCTCACGAACCTGATGGCACACTTTACTTTTCTCGTTCTTAAAAATTTGACATTGTGGCTCTCTTATGTTGAGTTATTATGCTTGCAAGTTGTAAGTTGGAAATTAGCCCAACCATGCCGTCATGGGGCAAGCTTTCAACATTGCACTTTCTTTCATTTGAGTTGATATCGTGATCTTTTGTTTATGGATACTCACGATGTGAAATAAGTTGGGAATCTTGCGGGATCATGGAGTTTTTATGTGTTAGGGAAACGCTTGGGCCGCTAATCTAAGCCATGCATCATTCATGGTGGAAATTTACAGCATGCCCATAGTGAACATTCGACGACGCATCTCACAATAAAAAGCTATACCAATGGTAAATAAAAGAGATGCCAAGGTGTTCATTGTCTGTTTGTCTTGTTATTTTGATGTGGGCTTATTCCATGTCATCGGGCAGGAGGTACCCCGTTGGCGGTTCTCGATGATACACATATATTTACAATGACAAGAGCTTGCTTGGGACTCTAAGTCGACTAGCATGAGGTTTGGGTATTTGTACTTCACGGGACATGAGGTTTTCAACTTATGATTTGTCAAGCATATGCAGCATAAGTGTATTCGCATTAACTTTAACCATTCAAGATGCCTATGATGGGGGCAATGAGAGCTCAAAGCTAGTAAGTACCATAATTTTTGAAGGTTTATAAAACTTGCAATCACTGCTTCCCTCCGCGAAGGGCCTTTCTTTTACTTTTATGTTGAGTCTCAACCTTCTATCTTTATGCACCGACTAAGAGAGCATAGTTGTCATTCTGAGTATAATGTGCATTATCCCAAAGTTTTCATTGATTGATTCATGATTATGGTTTCACTTGTTCTTAAATTACTTGTATCTAGTCGCCCTCTTAAACTTGAAGGTGTCCTATGCATTTATGTTTTGCTATTCCATGAAGGACAAGCTGAAAACCATTTGTATGTTTTTCCATATGATTTGAACACACGTTTGACTTTCATTGTTTCATTTTCATGATCTTTCGTTTATGTTCTTCTTCATGTTATAACATGGTTGCTAAGTTTCTTCTATCAAGATTATGTCTTTCATGCCCATGTTTTAAGTTCTTTTGATCCCAGCGCACAACGCTTACATGGATGATCAAGATTGTGTAGGTGCATGTCACCTCAAAAATTATTTCTTTGTTATCACTTACCTACTCGAGGATGAGCAGGAGTTAAGCTTGAAGATGCTGATACGTCTCAAACGTATCTATAATTTTTGATGCTCCACGCTTGTTTTTACACCATTTGCTTAGTGTTTCATTACACTTCGTGGCGTTTTTATGCATTTTCTGGAACTAACCTATTAACGAGATGCCACAGTGCCAGTTCCCTATTTTCTGCTGTTTTTGTGTTTCAGAAAAGTTACACAGGAAATATTCTCAGAATTGGACGAAACAAAAGCCAAACATATAGAAATTTACCGAAGCTTCCAGAGGACCAAAGAGGAGACGGAGAGGGGTCACAGGCCGCTCACACAACAGGGCGGTGCGGCCTAGGCCCTGGCCGTGCCCCCTATGTGTGTGACCGCCTCAGTCCACTTCTGACGCCGCCCCTTCGCCTATAAAGACCCCCCGACGGGAAAAAACTAAAGACCCGATCAATTTTCTAGAAACACATCGCGATCCGCCGTCATCGTCGACCCGAGATCGGGAGGGTCCAGAAGCTCTTCCCGGCACCCTGCCGGACAGGGGAATCGCCACCGGAGGTCTTTTTCATCGCCATGCTTGCCTCCGGCGTGATGAGTGAGTAGTCTACCTTGGACTATGGGTCCATAGAAGTAGCTAGATGGTTGTCTTCTCCACCATGTGCTTCATGTTTAGATCTCGTGAGCTGCCTTACATGATCGAGATCACCGTTATGTAATTCTACATGTTGTGTTTGTTGGGATCCGATGAATATTGCTGTTATGATTGAGTTGATGTGCTGAATATTATCTTATGTTATGTCTATGTTGTTTATGATCTTGCATGATCTCCGTTGTTAGTAGCTATCTTGGCCAAGTAGATACTAGTGACTCCAAGAGGGGGTATTTATGCTCGATAGTTGGGTTCATGCCTCTATTTAATCTGGGGGAGTGACAGAAACCTCTAAGGTTGTAGATGTGCTGTTGCCACTAGGGAGAAAATAACATTCATATGTCCAAGGGCATATGCTTTGTTTACATTACACACTTTGCTTAATGCAGTTATCTGTTGTTCGCAACTTAATACTTGTGGGGTTCTCGGATTGATTCCCCGCGAGTGGATTATTAGTCATAGATGCAGTTGGATGGCGGTCTATGTATTTTGTTGTAATGCCCAGAGTAAATCTCATAGTGATCCTCTCGACATATCATGTTATCTTTATTCTATCAATTGCCCAACTGTAATTTGTTTACCCAGCATGTGTTATTTTATCTTATGGAGAGACACCACTAGTGAACTGTGGACTCCGGTCCTATTTTCATTATATTGCTATTACCTGTTTACTTTACTCGCATTATTTACTTTACTCGCATACTACTATTGCTTTCCACTCGATACGCTCATTCCTTTGTTTCAAGCAAACCGGTGAGATTGACAACCTCATCGTAAGTTGGGAGCAAAGTATTTGGTTGTGTTGTGTGCAGGTTCCACGTTGCCGCTCGCAAAGCAAAGCCTGGACGAGGCGCCTTATAAATTGTCCGGAGCTGTCGTGAAGCTAGCAGGCATCACCTTCTGACGTTTGCCTTTTCCTGGATACGATAAACCTTGGTTTCTTACTGAGGGAAAAGCTTGCTGCTGTACTCATCATACCTTCCTCTTGGGGTTCCCAACTGGACGGTGAAAAACCATCAACACCGTGCCGCATCACTTTTCACCTCTGCTCCCTGGTGGCTGAAACAAGTCTTGGATCAGACCATACTCCGCTGGTTTTTGACTCTGGTGAGACCGTCCCTGCCATAAGCAATCGTTTCTTCTTCGAAACCAAGTGGTTAGAATTGGAAGGGTTTCAGGATATTCTATTGGGATTCTGGCAACAGCTCCTGTGTAGGGTGGGAGGGCGTGACATTGTGGACTGGTGGCAGTTCATGAGTGCGGGCCTGCGTCAAAAACTCCGTGGGTGGAGTAGGAACAAGGGTAGAGAAGAAAAACTACAGAAGTTATATGTCCTTGCTTAGATTAAAGACGTGGATGAAAAAGCGGATTCGATTGGGATCGATGAAGAGGATTGGGCCTACCGCTACCATTTAGAGGAACAACTGCTGGAGATTTATTGTGTTGAGGAGTAATATTGGAGACAAAGGGGCAGAATCAAATGGCTATTGCAGGGAGACACCAACACAGCGTATTTTCATGCGGTTTCCAATGGGCGGCACCGAAAATGCAATATCTCGTCCCTAGTGGCAGAGGGTCGCTCAATCTCGGACAAGAGGGAGATCGAGGAGCATATCTATGTTTTTTACCAAAATCTGTTGGCGGCTTCGGAACCTAGAGCTTGCCACCTATGTCCAAATATGTGGGAATCTGCACCTAGGGTTTCGTCAGCAGAAAATGAGGGGCTGCTTCTTACCCTTTCTGACTAAGAGCTGGAATTGATTATTAAAGACATGAAATCAGATACGGCGCCAGGGCCGGATGGCTCCCCAGTCGTCTTCTTCAAGAAATTCTGGCCGTTGGTGAAACATGGGGTTCTTTACATTTTAAATGATTTTATCCTGGGAAGGATTGACATTTCTTGGCTAAACTATGGCATGCTCTCGTTGATCCCAAAGGTTCCCGGTGCTGACCAGATCACTCAATTCCGGCCCATTGCTCTGATAAATATCATCTTCAAGATAGTCTCTAAATGCTATGCTTCCAAGATTGATCCGATTGCCAACAGAATTATAAGCCCCAACCAAACAACGTTTATCAAAGGCAGGCTGATCACAGATGGGGTGTTGGCTTTGCAAGAAGTGATCCATGAATTAAAAGTTAAGAAGCTAGGGGCATCCTTCTCAAAATCGATTTTGAGAAAGCTTACGATAGAGTGAATTGGGAATTCCTATCGGAAGTACTGCGTGGGAAAGGCTTTGACCCAGGGTGGTTCATCGTCTAAATCAGTTAGTCAGGAATGGGAAAACGGCCATTTCTATCAATGGGGAAATCGATCCCTTCTTCCGAAACTAGAGGGGAGTGCGGCAAGGAGACCCGCTCTCCCCATTGCTATTCAATTTTGTAGTCGAGGCTCTATCTACCATGCTCTCGCGTGCCAATGCTACTGGCCATATTAAGGGTGTCATGCCTCACTTAATTCCAGGGGCATTACTCATCTTCAATACGCCGACGACACTCTGATTCTGATCCAATATGACGAGCAACAGTTGATCAATTTGAAATTCTTACTGTTGTGCTTCGAGGAGATGTCCGGGCTAAAAATCAACTACCTCAAGAGTGAGGTGATTGTGATGAATCAACCTAGAGAAGTGCAGCAATGGGTTGCTGACATTCTCAACTGTAAGCTCGGCGCCTTTTCATTCACCTACCTGGGAATGCCAATTTCTGACAGAAATTTGACTATAGAATAGTGCCTTTTTCTTGTCCTCAAGTTGGCAGGCAGAATTGATTCGTGGTTGGGAAGATTCTTGTCCTCGGGTGGGCGTCTAATCTTGTCCAACTCGTGTCTTGCTAGCTTACCGATGTTTGTGATGGGCCTGTTTCTGCTTCAAGATGGCATTCACATGAAATTCGATTCTCATCGAGCCCACTTCTTTTGGGAAGGCGCGGGCGCGAAACAAAAATACCATCTTCTCAATTGGCCAGCGGTTTGCAGACCCAAGGAGTGCGGTGGTCTGGGAATCATTAATTCCAAGAAAATGAACGTGGCCCTAATGTTAAAATGGATTTGGAGACTGTATCATGAAGAAGATGCTATTTGGGCAAAGCTTCTAAGAGCAAAATATCCCTCACCTGCCGATATGTTTGGGGGTAACAGTAGCGACGGATCACCCTTTTGGCGAAGCTTACACAAGATTAAGCACTTCTTCAAGCTGGGCGTTGCCCACGTGGTGGTCGATGGGCGACGCACCTTATTCTGGCTAGACCTCTGGGTGGGGACTGAGCCGATCAAGGATAGATTTCAGTCTCTCTTTGCAATTTGTGAGGATCCGATGATATCGGTAGCCCAGGCATGTGGGGCACCTGGCGCAATCCTCTTTCGTCGCTCCTTAGACCCGGTGTTGCGGGCTGCCTGACAGGACCTGGCAGCTTTGGTGGATATGGTTCAGCATGGGGAAGGGGCTGATTCCGTTCGTTGGAACTTAGAACCCTCTGGGGTTTTCTCAGTAATATTGATGTACTCTAAGCTTTCTCAAGGAGCGACAGTCGCTCACTTTAAGGATGTGTGGGATGCCAAACTACCTCTCAAAGTCAAAATATTTACCTAGCAGCTTGTCCTCAATAGACTCCCAACGAGATCGCTTATTGCTGCTAGGTTTGGCCCAACCTCGGGGAGGTGTGCGTTATGTGATGCGGTAGAGGATGTCAACCATTTATTCTTTACTTTCTCTTTAGCTAAATTTATGTGGAGCGTGATTCATCAATTGTTAGGCTGCTCCTGGTCCTCTGCTAATTTTCCCCAATTTTATGATATCGCCGCTAGCCTTTTGGGTGGCCAGCGGCGAGTTATTTGGTCTTTATTGGCAGCTCAGTCCTGGGCACTTTCGCTCACTCATAACAAGCAGTCGATTGAATCGAAACTGATTAAGCACCCTGCTGATATCATTTTCAAAACCTTGGTGTTTTTGCAGCTGTGGACCCCAACTGCAAGATCAAGGGATCAACGAGCGACGAGCTAAAGAAACTCCACGCCGTGCACTCTCCAAGGCTGCCGCCAAATGACTAAGTGTGGATGTTGTTATTATCTGTCGGTCTGTTAGGGGAGGCCGACCCTGATTTATCTTGCTTTAATTTGGCTAAGCTGTATGTCGCAGCATGTTTTAAATCCTTGTGTTGAACTTGCTAGACTTATTAATTTAAAGTCGGGCACCTGTTGCCTTTTATCTAAAAAAAAAATAGAGTGCTCCGTCTGCGCCACAAGCCCATCGTCCAAGAAGAAAAGGTAGCCAAACTACGGTCCAGAATTTTAATCCAGCCCACGAATCCTCTTTGTAGCCTGGTATAGCCCTATTTAATCATCTCCCCCGCTGTTTCCCTTAAAAAAACTAACCTTGCTTGCCAAGCAGAATTTCTGATGAAGCTTCATATAAGAGGGACTCGGATGGACGGTTCGTATGATGCACATCCGCCATCCGCGTCTCTGCAGAGAAGAAAATAAACATTCTTTATACGACACAAGGTTCGTCTAAGCTCGCGAGCCAAATACGAACCAAGCTCGAGCCTAACTGTTAGCTCGCGAGGCGAGCCCGAGCTTTAGTCTAAGCTTGAATTGCAAATCGAGCTTGCTCGAGCTCGGCTCGTTTACACCTTTAGTTGAGAATCGCCATCACTGATTTCGCCAATGAGCAGGCATCGGGGCAAAGTGTGTCCAACAAGATCACTTTATCTTGTTCTTCATTGTTGAAGACAGGTGCGCTCCTATGTTTCTAAACCTACCGGGCTGTGAGAATGGCCACTGAAGAGGTGCCCTTGCGCGTCAGCGTCCTGAAGGAGAACACAGACTTGTGCCACCATCACAAAGTCGTCTTCTTCCATTGCAGCCTAACCAACGATGATCCATGACATCACATCATGCTAGATATCGAGAATTCGAGATCGAGCATCTAGTAAGGAAGAGTGTCCTGGACTCGTTGCATTGGTCGCACAAGCAGCATCAGCACAAGCAGCATCAGGATTGTGCCAGAGACCATGCCTCATGAGGCGCCGCTCTACCATCCAACATTAATCCTAGTAGATAAACGCGATAAAGAACTTTAGGAGGGACACGAGTGCCAGTTAAGAATTCAAGATACTATGTAGAAAAACGCGGCTTGCCGCGCACTTGCCCGCCTACCGGCGAGTAAGCAGATATATACAACCATTGTGGAGAAGGCTAAATTAAAGAAGCATGATTTTCTAAGTCAATAGGCACCGCTTTGAAAAAAGGTAAATTATGGAGGCATAATTTTATAATTCATAATGTGAGAAGCCAGATAGGGATATCATCATAATGGTGGTGCTTTTTATCGTACTATAATTGTATAAGAAGTGAGGAATTTGTAACACTACAAATCTTCTGCCTCCAATTTAACACTTGCGTTATAGCACTTCCATCACTTAAAATGGCAGAACTCCTTCCTCTCGATCTATTATGGCTTCACAGAACACTAGGGCTGCATACAAGATGATAACGAATGAATACCTCATATTCTGTCAGTCCAAACAATACTTTTACAATCAGTTCATATCTGGTGATGTTCCTAGGATTTGTAAAATCAAGATGGTATACGCAAAAGAAGTATTAACAAATAGGGAGTTGTGTTAGGTCATAAGAGATATATATAAAGATGAGATGTCTAAGGTTTGATAAATCGCTTTCTATTTTTCATAGAAACTAATAAGCAAGAAGTTCTAGCATTTAGTCATATCTCGTAATTTGAAGAGACTAACAAAATTAAAATCACATAAAAAGGAAAGTATGACTAACAATTACGAATAGATCCACAAATCAGAGTATATCCAGTGGCCAACTTATGCCATGTAATAAAGACGCATCAAGAGTTAAGATAAATTCAGTGTACTCATCAATTTATACAAAAACCAAATCATATGGTTTATATAAGAAGCATCATGATCATTTATCAAATATAAAAGCTGAATGCAAATAAGTTAATATGGTGAAGTCACATCATTTCAAAAATAATCATATTGAAGAATCATATTGAAGAATCATATTGAAGAAAGTGTTTTCCAAACAGAACTCACTTATTCCAAAACCAAGTCACAGGCGCGAAGCATGACACAAATAGTGGATCTATTATTATTGAAGTTGATTATTAATTACATAGAGCAAAAACTGGCTGCATCTGAACTCAGCAGTTAACTGAGATATCCATAAACTATCTATTTTACTCTGAATCATAGAAGAAGAATAATCCCAAAACTGAACATTATGATAAATCAATAAGCATCAAAAGAAACTCCCACATATGTATGTTGAAATATTGGGCCTTTTCATATGAGCCCATAATAGATTTCAGAAATTCCTAGAAATCTCAAAGCCCATGTGTGTGAGCCCATTTGGAATGCAGCCTAAGTTTTTGGCTGCACAAAGGCAAGGGGTGGGAGCTAAGTTTAGTCCCACATGGAAAGTTGGGAGAGATGTAGACCAACATATAAGGTGGGGTGTTGCACCACTTGGTAAGTGAGTGAGAAGAGGAGTGCCACACGCGCGCTCCTCCTCGCTCGCTCGTCTCGACACGTCACGACGCGCGCGCGCGCGCCGCGGTTTGCGGAATTGAGCCTCGGAGCCGAGCTTATCTTTTTGCTGCACAGGAAAACCGAACGTTTGACCGAGTCCTTGACGGACGCGTCACAGCTAGCCGGATCGTGCGCTGCTATAACCGACTCGGACGTGCGACGTGAGCGTGGCCCACGTTGCCTAGGGTTTTTCCGCTATGCGCCCGCACCTATATAAACTCTTGCCCGGCTACCGCCGCACACATCCTGAAATCGATCTAGGGTTTTGCCACCTCTCGCTGCTTGCGCCGCCTCCGTAGTCTACTCCATCCCGAGCGCCGGCATGCACCGGTGAACGGGAGAGCAGGTCTCCGGAACCACTCGCCTTTGCGATCCTGTACGGGAGATGGCAAATTAGGTTTTTGGGAAGCGCTCTGCGCGACTGCTCAAGCTCTTCATCACGGGTCGTCTTCCATCCAAGTCGGGCGGTGCAGCCTACCGCCGTCTTCATCGCCGTCTGCTTCGACCGGTCTACTCCAACATTGTGATCAACAACGTTACTGCAACGACTACATCTGCAAACGAACGGTACGTGCGATCTACTGCTGTTCGTCTGTTCATCATGTTCTGCGAGTACATGTTTAGCTGCTACTTGTTTCCGTTCATCTTGCTATTTAGTACATCTAGTATATTCGAGTTACATGTGGTAGTAGCTGGTATTGTCATGTTTAATATTCTGGAATTAATCATGGAAATTGTGCCTAATTATCCAACAATCCAAAAACCTAATTGTAGGCAATTTCCTGAATTATCAATGGCTGGTTTTACCGATGCACTGAGGCCGGATAAATTTACCGGTGTGCACTTCAAGAGGTGGCAGTACAAAGCTGAGCTTTGGCTGACCACGATGAAAGTGTTCTAGATTAGTAAAGGCAAACCTGAACTATGTCTGAGGATGATCAGAAAAAGTTCGAGGAAGCCAATACTATCTTTGTGGGATGCATTCTGAGCATTCTTGCTGACCGTCTGTGTGATGTGTTTATGCACATAAAAGACGGGAAGGAGCTCTGGGATGCACTGGACGCCAAGTTTGGTGCTGCAGATGCTGGTAGTGAACTGTACATCATGGAGAGATTTCATGATTTTAAGATGACTAAGGACCTTCCGGTGGTTCAACAAGCTCATGAGATACAGTGCATTGCCAAAGAGCTCGAACTCCTTAAGTGTGCCTTACCCGACAAGTTTGTGGCGGGTTGCATTATTGCTAAGTTGCCCCCTTCATGGAGGAACTTCGCCACAGCTCTCAAACACAAGAGACAGGAGATATCAGTTGAAAATCTGATAGCGTCCCTTGATGTTGAGGAGAAGGCTCATGCTAAGGACACTACTGAGAAAGGAGAGGGTCATGCTACTGCTAACTTTGTGCAGCAGAAAGGCAAATCCTCAGGCAAGAATAAAGGGAACTTCAAGCCCTCTTTCAATAAGCCTGTAAAGACTACAACCTTCAAGAAGAAGAAGCCGAATAGGGACAGGAGTGATCTGACTTGTTTCACTTGTGGAGAGCCCGGCCACTTTTCCAAGGACTGCCCAGAACGCGCAGACCGCAGAGGGAAAAGGGCCAAGAATGTCAACATCGTGACTGCTAGCAATACTGATGGGTATGGTAATCTATTTACTGTTCTTTCGGTATTTCAATCTCCCTCTTGGTGGATTGATACGGGTGCTAACGTTCATGTGTGTGCTGACATCTCTATGTTCACTTCTTATCAGGCCGCACAGGATTCCTCCGTCCTAATGGGCAATGGGTCACATGCCTCTGTTCGTGGTGTTGGCACGGTAGATCTGAAGTTCACTTCGGGGAAGATCGTGCAGCTGAGGAACGTGCAGCATGTCCCTTCTATGAACAAGAATCTTGTTAGCGGTTCTCTTCTCTGCAGAGATGGGTTTAAGGTTGTTTTAGAGTCAAATAAGGTAGTCATTTCCAAGCATGGACAATTTATTGGAAAAGGCTATGAGTGCGGAGGCTTGTTCCGCTTTTCACTTTCAGATTTCTGTAATAAATCCGTGTGGCGGTGTTAATGATGATACCAGTGTTTGGCATTCTCGTTTATGTCACATTAATTTTGGTTTGATGTCTCGGTTATCCAGCATGAGTTTAATTCCGAAATTCACTATTGCCAAAGGTTCTAAGTGCCATAGTTGTGTGCAATCGAAGCAACCTCGTAAGCCTCATACGGCGGCCGAGGAGAGAAACTTGGCACCTCTAGAACTCATACATTCTGATCTATGCGAGATGAATGGTGTGTTGACAAAAGGTGAAAAGAGATATTTCATGACATTGATTGATGATGCGACTAGATTTTGCTATGTTTACTTGTTGCGAACTAAAGATGAAGCTTTAGACTACTTTAAAATTTATAAGGCCGAAGTTGAAAATCAACTAGAGAGAAAAATCAAGCGTCTTAGGTCGGATCGTGGTGGAGAGTATTTTCCTAAAATCTTTGACGAATTCTGTGAGGAACACGGTATTATTCATGAGAGGACGCCTCCCTACTCGCCCCAATCTAATGGGGTGGCCGAGAGGAAAAACCGCACTCTGTCTGACTTGGTGAATTCCATGCTCGACACTGCTGGTTTATCAAAGGCATGGTGGGGGAAGGCTTTGTTGACTGCATGTCATGTCCTGAATAGAGTTCCTAACAAGAATAAAGATAAAACCCCTTATGAGGAGTGGGTTGGGAGAAAGCCATCACTTTCGTATTTGCGCACTTGGGGATGCTTGGCGAAGGTCAACATTCCCATCCCAAAGAAACGCAAACTCGGACCCAAAGACTGTGGATTGCATCTTTCTAGGTTATGCTCAGCGGAGCATTGGCTATAGATTTTTAGTAGTTAAATCCGAGGTACCTGATATGCATGTTGATACTATAATGGAATCTCGTGATGCAACATTTTTTGAGAATATGTTTCCTATGAAAGATATGCATAGCACTGCTAGATTTTCTTCTGAGATAATTCCTGAATCTAGTGCATCTAATGATTATTTTGAGCAACCACATGAGAACGTTTTTGAGAACGTTCATGAGAAGGATGACAATGAAGCTCCTACAAGGAGCAAGAGATGGAGGACTGCAAAGTCCTTCGGTGATGATTTCATTATATACCTTGTGGATGATACTCCCAAGTCCATTGCTGAGGCATATGCATCACCAAATACAGATGATTGGAAAGAAGCTGTCCAAAATGAGATGGACTCGGTTCTTTCTAATGGAACATGGGAATTATCAGAGCGCCCCCGTGGCTGTAAGCCTGTGGGCTGCAAGTGGGTGTTCAAGAAGAAGCTAAGGCCTGATGGTACTATTGAGAAGTACAAGGCGAGACTTGTAGCGAAAGGCTACACACAGAGAGAAGGCGAAGATTACTTTGACACCTATTCACCTGTCGCAAGACTAACCACCATTTGAGTACTACTTTCCATGGCTGCCTCTTATGGTCTTATCGTTCATCAAATGGACGTAAAGACAGCTTTCCTTAATGGAGAGTTGGAAGAGGAAATCTATATGGATCAGCCTGATGGATTTGTGGTAAAAGGTGAAGAGAGAAAGGTGTGCAAGTTGCTAAAATCTTTATATGGCCTGAAACAAGCACCTAAGCAATGGCATGAGAAGTTTGACAGAACTTTAACTTCTGTTGGCTTTGTCGTTAATGAGGCTGACAAGTGCGTATACTATCGCCATGGTGGGGGCGAAGGTGTTATATTGTGTTTGTACGTTGATGATATTCTCATCTTTGGTACAAACATGAAAGTAATATATGAGGTCAAGTCTTTCTTGTCAAAGTGCTTTGATATGAAAGATCTGGGAGAAGCTGATGTGATCCTGAACATCAAGCTGAATAAGAACGAGAGTGGGATTACATTATCGCAATCCCACTATGTTGAGAAGATCTTGAGCCGGTTTGGCTTTATTGATGGCAAGTCTTCTCCAACACCTTATGATCCCAGTGTGATATTACGTAAGAACAAGAACGAACCAACAGATCAACTGAGATATTCTCAGATCGTTGGTTCACTCATGTACTTAGCGAGCGCGACAAGACCTGACATCTCTTTTGCTGTGAGCAAGTTGAGTAGGTTCATGTCAAACCCGGGTATTGATCATTGGCATGCACTTGAAAGGGTCATGCGCTATCTATGTGGTACAATGAGTTACGGGATTCACTATTCAGGGCACCCTGCTGTGCTTGAAGGATATAGTGACGCAAATTGGATCTCTGATGTAGATGATATCAAAGCCACTAGTGGGTATGTGTTTACCTTTGGAGGTGGCGCCGTATCATGGAGATCATGTAGGCAAACCATATTGACGAGGTCAACTATGGAAGCAGAACTTACTGTTTTAGACACAGCCACTGTAGAGTCAGAATGGCTGCGTGAGCTCTTGATGGACTTGCCGGTTGTTGAAAAACCTGTGCCGGCCATCCTCTTGAATTGTGACAATCAAACAGTTATTGTCAAAGTGAACAATTCTAAGGATAACGCGAAGTCATCAAGACACGTTAAAAGACGTTTGAAGTCTGTCAGGAAATTGTGAAACTCCGGAGTAATAACTGTTGCGTATATTCAAATAGACAAAAACCTGGCAGATCCCTTTACCAAGGGGCTATCACGCAATGTGATAGATAGTGCATCGAGGGAGATGGGTTTGAGACCCATAGATGTTATGCCATAGCGGTAACCCAACCTTTGTGACCAGAGATCCCGTGAATTAGGACCTGGGAAAACAAGCTAGTGGTTTAACTGAGGAGAGTATTGTGTAACCCTCTCTATGTGAAGATGCAAAACTCTCAAAATCTGTAAGGCAGGTTGGCAACATGCCTTAATGTGTTTCTGTTGGCTATGATTAGCAAAGATACTGTCCTACAGAGCATTCTTGAAAGAACACACATATATGAGTCCGACTGTTAAATGTCGCAGTCTATGAGATTTGGGTGATCTCTAGTAAACTCATGAAGAGACCATGGAGTACGACGCATATGCTCCAACCCGCGGGGTAGGCTACTGGCAGCCATGTACTGGTTATGACTTTGAGTGAAATCTTGATGCACAAAACTTGCAATTCAAGGCGTAGTCCATTGTTCAAGTTGCTGATAGACGTAGCTTAAGGTTCTAGGCGGAAGTTCAACTTAACAGTCTCTGCTGAAACACTGGTATATAAACAAGTAGTGAGGTTTGGCAAATCTCTATATGGGCATTTGAGATCTGGTGGGGAATTGTTGAAATATTGGGCCTTTTCATATGAGCCCATAATAGATTTCAGAAATTCCTAGAAATCTCAAAGCCCATGTGTGTGAGCCCATTTGGAATGCAGCCCAAATTTTTGGCTGCACAAAGGCAAGGGGTGGGAGCTAAGTTTAGTCCCACATGGAAAGTTGGGAGAGATGTAGACCAACATATAAGGTGGGGTGTTGCACCACTTGGTAAGTGAGTGAGAAAAGAAGTGCCACACGCGCGCTCCTCCTCCTCCTCGCTCGCTCGTCTCGTCTCGACACGTCACGACGCGCGCGCGCGCGCCGCAGTTTGCGGAATTGAGCCTCGGAGCCGAGCTTATCTTTTTGCTGCACAGGAAAACCGAACGTTTGACCGAGTCCTTGACGGACGCGTCACAGCTAGCCGGATCGTGGGATGCTATAACCGACTCGGACGTGCAACGTGGGCGTGGCCCACGTTGCCTAGGGTTTTTCCGCTATGCGCCCGCGCCTATATAAACTCTTGCCCGGCTACCGCCGCACACATCCTGAAATCGATCTAGGGTTTTGCCACCTCTCGCTGCTTGCGCCGCCTCCGTAGTCTACTCCATCCCGAGCGCCGGCGTGCACCGGCGAACGGGAGAGCAGGTCTTCGGAACCACTCGCCTTTGCGATCCTGTACGGGAGATGGCGAATTAGGTTTTTAGGAAGCGCTCTGCGCGACTGCTCAAGCTCTTCATCACGGGTCGTCTTCCATCCAAGTCGGGCGGTGCAGCCTACCGCCGTCTTCATCGCCGTCTGCTTCGACCGGTCTACTCCAACGTTGTGATCAACAACGTTACTGCAACGACTACATCTGCAAACGAACGGTACGTGCGATCTACTGATGTTCGTCTGTTCATCATGTTCTGCGAGTACATGTTTAGCTGCTACTTGTTTCCGTTCATCTTGCTGTTTAGTACATCTAGTATGTTCGAGTTACATGTGGTAGTAGCTGGTATTGTCATGTTTAATATTCTGAAATTAATCATGGAAATTGTGCCTAATTATCCAACAATGTATTCCGAAGAAATGAACAATCAGGAGCTGGTGATTACTGGCCATAATCCCTCAATCACGATGCCACTGATTTATCACATATGCTTGACTGATCGGTGAAGGAAACAAAGCACCTGTCAGTTGTAAATCTTAATGATGTAATCGTCCAAAAGCACTACAATCCTATTCTACAGGATTACAATGCAGAAGAACTAAACAAAGGATCAATTCTTCAGCATTGTAATTGTTTATGTTTAATTGATAAAATATAAAGATTAAAAAGAGATTGCATGATAATTCATATATTTTTCTAATCGTCAACATGATTGTTGCCATGTCTCTTCATCAAAGCATGAATAGAGCTTTTGACGGTACTGAGAAAAAGAAAGGAATATAGAACTTTACTGAAAATGATTTAGTGGCAGCAAGAAACTAAGATCATGAACAGCCCAGTTCAGTAGTTCTACAACCTTCTATTCTCCTAACTCTTTAGGCACAGGCGCCCGGTAAATCTGCAACGGAAGTCTCCACCACCACATCAAAGGTTTAACAGAACATCTTCCACGAACACACTGATTGCGTAAAAATTAGTAGCAAGAAGCCGCATTGCCCATCAAGCACTGACCGGGTGTCAGATTTCAGAAGTAGACAACTCAATCAAACCAGTAACCAGATTAGCAATGGAATGTACAAACCTAACCAGCTAACCTCAATGGCAAAACAAGAATCAGCTTACCAAAAACAGCTGCTAAAATGCATTTTTTTAGTTTAGGCAATCAAATAAATTCATCATTTAATTAAAATAACGAAAAATTGATCTCCTTTTTTACCTCATGCATGAACCATGCTACTGATGCTAGCACTGTAAAATCTAATAAAAAATAGCAATACAGTAAAATTTAGCAAGATTCCAAGCACATAAACACAAGTTGGTGAATCCTTGCAGGCAACGTGTTATGGACAAATCAAAACATATTCTAATTCAGTGATAAAAAGGTCTTTCAAGAAAAGGAAACAAAAACATTCAAGCTGAGTAAAACCGATGTGGTGTTATAACCTTGGACCATTACTTATATGTTTCTGATCACTACATGATACTCCTCACAAAAGGGAGGCAAGTATGATGAGACTTGGATCTGTGGTGCTGCTGGGTGGATTGTCATTATTCAGATAAAATGTATAAATCAAGTTCTCAGTTACTCATCTTGCATCCTCTTGCATCCTCTGTTTTGGGGTTGGTTTCTCATATCTATCAATTATGCTTTTATCTTCGAGATAGTGTTTTGTAACTAACTATGTGTATATTGGGCCAATCAAATGCTCACAGATTTACGAAATATATATTTGGTGAATAAATGGGCAAATATAATTAAGAGATGTCCTTAAATATTTCAGGTTTGTAATACAAAATATGAGGGGATTTTCCCTTTACTTAAAATCACAAGTATTAGCCTAAATCCTGACTTATTAACACGATCTTTCATATGTGTTCTATCTACCACATGGATATTCTTCATCACTTAATATCATTACCTGATTATAATTTCCTCTTCAAACTTACTCACCCTAATGATGGAAAATAATTGAGCTCAAAACTAAAACCAGTAACCTTAGCTGACCTCCTTCGTGATTATTATAAAATTTTGTAACCTGCTATAAAATCGAAATGAAACGATGGCGTGAGTCGTGAGTGAAAGCACAGTACCAATAGAAATAAAATGGGGCTATACCTGTATACCCGATGATGAAGCAGCTAGAAGAACACACACATCTCCGACAAACCCAGTTTAAGGACTCAAAGCTGCACACGTTAACACAATGACATGCAAATCACCAACGATCATGAAATGACCAAATACGTAACTGAAGAAAAACTTCTATACCTTCAGGCTACCACTTAGTAAGAGGAAAGAAATTTACTTATGCAGAGAATAAGAGGCATACCGGTGCAGCGCCGGTATACATGATGGGTTGTTTAGAAGAAAGGGCTAGGTCTTTGCCTCAAACGGCTAGGTACTCAGAGGCCCAATTTTCTGGCAAGCATGAATAAAGCCTAATCAGACATGAACAACAACACATATTTAAAACTACTACAAACAAACGAATTACTTTAGAGTTGCTCTGCAAACACCTACAAACACCTACAGATTGTGGTGTTGCTTGCTTCCATGGTATGCCATTCAGCAATGCTATGCAGAGAAGATATTCTACCAAGATTTCACACGCAAGTGCAAAATTTAAATGGTTCAATGCTAGGAGCAAATATTGAATAGTAGATTCGCTGTATATATATTCTGATAACCTCACAACATTGTGGTGAATAAGCCATACAGCCAAAATAGAAACCTGATAAAGATACTACAGTTCTCAGAGGCATAACAACAAACACATTGTGAGCACGGGCTCACTGCTAGGCAAGTGTACATGGGTAAACACTCATAACTGCCGCACCAAAAAGAATTACTGATAGGAAACAAAAGACCGTTGACATGGATTTTCCATTGCAAATCCATCAGTATGCCACTACACGGTCATGCTCTGTAGCAATGAATAATAATTGAGAGAGACAGAGAGATGGCTAGGAGGGCAAATTGGAATCAATCATATTCTGTCGCTTGCCGGCGTGCAACCCCAGAGCATGGGCGACCAACCCGCTGAATTGAGCAAAACCTAAAACAATCAAATGGCAATCTTCCATAGCTTGCCCAGAGTTGCAAATTAGTGCATGAATGGACCTTAGAGAAGGAGGAGCCCAGGCTGAGGAGGATCTCCGGTGGAGGAGGCGGCAAGGAGCATGGGGGGCGACGTCCTCTCATCGGAGCTCCTGCGCTGCCCCGTTCCCTCGTCTTCCTTCAACACTGCAAGAGAAGAGAAGGTGGTTGTTGTGGAGGTCGACCTGGAGCCCCCCGCGCCGTAGTACTCCCAGGCGCCGCGCTCGTGGTCGGGTACAAGAGGCCGCCATGCGAGCTCCGCGTTGCCTGCACGCGAGCCCGCTGGGAGAGACCAGTGGCGGCGCTGTCAGGACCCTAACAATACAGCTACGTCATCAACCGACGACCAAGACGCACAAGCATTGCACGTGATGTGGTGGCCCACAGGAGAAGACATGGACGGTTGAGATGAAGCAAGATGGACGGTCAAGATGATACGTTCTTATCTCGTCGGCGAAGACTACACGCCATCGACAGCCATATAATCGCTGGCTTGTAACAGAATAATTAGGAAAGGATTTGATCACCAATCTGGTGTAGTTCTAGGGTAGAATAGCGTAGCTAAGAACATGTATCAATCTCTTGATTTGTACCACTGAGACACTTTTTCCTCAATACTACCCTAGTTATGTGAGTGGTGTGAGATTTTCCTGTGTTTTCCTCAAGCAATTCGTGAGAAAATCGTGACGAGATCCGTCCAGGGCTTGTCAATTGGTATCAGATGCCAACGAACCGAGTGGGGGGCGATTCAGATCTGATTACCAGTGGTTGGTTTCTCCTCTAAAATCCCACTGTTGATTGTGATCTGCGGCGGCGGGAGATCTCCTTTGGCGGCGTGGATCGGGGCGGCGGCAGGACTTGGATCACCGGTATGGGTTCGGGGCTCGTCCTCTGGTAAAATTCCTTAGCCGTGTTGATTGAGTCACCATGTCGACGCGCACCAAACACCAAGAGCTGGAGGATGAACTTGGCATCCTCCGTCAAGAGGTGCGCTCCATCGGCACCAAACAAGACGAGATACAGGAGCAGATTGATGCTGTTCATGTGCGACTGGAGAAAGTGGACGCTATTGAAGTGAAGATGGACAAGGTGGAGGGGTTGCTGTTGAAGAACGATCAAGTCCAGTCCGATATTTTCGCTTATCTGAAGAAATTGGAAGGTAAAATTACCCGCCCACCCACTCCTGATCCTGAGTCTCCGGGTTCGAGTTTGTTCGTCCGTAAGCAGGAGATTTTGTTGAAACAACACGAGATAGCTCAGGAAATTCAGAATCATTCTAGAGCGCTTGCTGAATTACAGTTGCATGCTAAGTCTCCCGATAATCTCCAACTTGCCAACACCACGCAACTTGTTGATAATTCTTCCCAGCCACTTAACTCTGCACTTGCTGTACCGGTTCCTGAGAAGGCTACTCAGTATAAATCAGACAAGGCTTCCCAGTTTATGAAAACAATTGCTAAGGGCCCAAAAATAGATTTCCCTTGTTTCTCTGGTGAGAACCCCTTAGGGTGGATCCGACAGGTTAACAAATACTTTGAACTGTCACAAGTACCTGAGGAGTGTAAGGTGGATTTAGCTCAAACTTACATCTCGGGCTGTGCTGATAACTGGCTTAGGAGCACCAAAGTTTTGCAACAGCCAGTGTCCTGGGAATAATTTTGTCGCCTGCTTTGTGATAGATTTGCAGAGAGCAGTATATATGATATTCTGGAAAGATTTCATGGGGTCAAACAGTTGACATTATCGGTGTCTGCTTATACTGACAAGTTTGAAGAGATTATGGCTGTGGTTCGAGATGAACATCCTTATCTGCAAGAGCATTACTATATAGTGAGCTTTGTGAATGGGTTGCGGCCGGAAATCAAATGTAATTTGCATCCTCAGCATCCAAAGTCCCTCTCTGATGCTTATTGGATGGCTAGGGATTATGAAAGTGGATTAGCAGCTACTCAACGCAGAACTGGTTATGTCGCTCCTGTCCAATATCGTTTGGGCCCACCACCACAGCCTAAATTGCTGGGTCCTCCTTCTTTACCTAAGAAACCAGCTTATGTTCCTCCTCCTGCAAGGAAACCAGGTGTCTGCTGGCGTTGCAATGGATCATGGCAACCGGGTCACAAATGCCCTCAAGCTCCAACATTGCATGTGTTGACAGCTGAAACTTCTGAGATTGTTTCAACACAAGAGCAAGAAGAAATGCCTGCTGAAGACATACCTGCTGAACATTCTGATGAAGGACAGTCTCAATTAATGCACATTTCTGTGCAAGCTCTCTCTGGGGCATCTACTGGGGATACTGTTGCTGTCACCATATCCATTGGAGGTAAGAGAGGCTTGGCACTTGTGGACACAGGAAGCACAGACACTTTTATTAACATGAAATTTGCTCTCAAGACCAATTGTATAGTTGTCAACAACAGCACTAAAACAGTCAAAGTGGCTGGTGGGGGCTGTTTACATTCTGGGGGTCATATTCCAGATTGGGATTTCAGCATTTGTGCTGTTCCTTTTAATCATTCTTTTACCTTGCTGGACCTGAAAGGATATGATGTTGTTTTGGGCAGTGATTGGCTTAAGAAGCATGGACCAGTTACTATCGACTGGGATTTTAAATGTGTAGCTGTGCACACCTTGGACAACAGATTGGTCAGACTACCAGATGCTAGTGTCACCACTTCAGTGAAATTTATTTCATCAGATGTTGTTGATAAAATGTGTTCCAAGGGCAGCCTCGGTTATCTTCTCCATATGTCTACCACTGGCAGTTCTCCTTCTGTTGTGCCTATTCCACTGCAGCTTGTCCTGTCTCAATACCAAGAACTCTTCCAGGAACCTACTGATCTTCCTCCAGCAAGAGATTGTGATCATGAGATACCTTTATTAGCTGATGCTACTGTTCCTGCTGTCAGACCTTATCGTGTCCCTCACCTCCAGAAAAATGAAATGGAGACTCAAATCCAGGAACTATTGAAGAAAGGCATTATTCAGATCAGTACCAGCCCTTACGCATCTCCAGCTATCTTAGTGAGAAAAAAAGATGGGTCATGGCGATTGTGTATTGATTACAGGAAGTTGAATGCACTTACAGTCAAAAACAAGTTCCCTATTCTAGTTATTGAAGATCTGCTGGATGAACTCCATGGTGCAGTGATATTTACTAAATTGGATTTGAGATCCGGTTATCATCAAATTCGCATGCGGCCCTCGGATGTACATAAGACTGCTTTCACAACATATTCTGGCCATTTTGAATTTCTTGTGATGCCATTTGGCCTGGCAAATGCTCCAGCTACCTTTCAAGCATTGATGAACTCCTTGTTTTCTGAATATTTACGCAAGTTTGTTCTAGTGTTCTTTGATGATATCCTCATTTATAGTCATTCTGTGGAAGAACACACGCACCATCTCCTACTGGTACTGGAAATCCTCAAAATCAACAAATTATTCCTCAAAGAAAGCAAATGCACATTTGGTACTGACAAGGTGGAATATCTGGGACACGTAATCTCACAACAGGGTGTGTCTACTGACCCTGACAAGATTGCTGCTATAGCAAATTGGTCTATTCCCACCACTGTGACTCAGTTGAGGAGTTTCTTGGGTCTTACTGGGTATTACCGGCGGTTCATTAAAGATTATGGACGCATCTGCAAACCCTTGTATGATGTCCTCAAGAAGGATGCCTTCAATTGGACAGACACTCAGACTGCTGCATTCTCCAGTCTGAAAACGTGCATGACAACGGCTCCTGTCTTAGCTTTACCGGACTTTACCATTCCTTTCGTCCTGGAGTGTGATGCTTCTGGAGCTGGTATAGGTGTTGTCCTGATGCAGAACAAGCGTCCTCTTGCATTCTTCAGTAAGGCTCTGGGTGTTCGTGCTGCAGTTTTATCTACCTATGAGAAAGAAGCAATTGCCATTCTTGAAGCTCTGAAGAAGTGGCGGCATTACTTGTTGGGTACTCAATTGGTGATTAAATCTGATCACCAAGTACATGAATGAACAACGTGTTACAACTAGTATTCAGCACAAACTTCAACTGAAACTGCTCGAATTTAATTATACCATTGAGTATAAGAAGGGTCAGGATAACAGAGTTGCTGATGCTTTGTCCCGCAAGGATCAGTTAATGGCCATCACCACTGTTACTCCTACTTGGGTTGAAGATATTGAAACTTCCTATAATTCTGATGATGTATGCAAGCAATTGATTGCTCAAGCTACAGCTGGCACCACTTTACCAGTACACTATACCTTCCATTCTGGTATTCTTCGCTACAAAGGGCGCATTTCAGTCGGTAATGACAACTTGTTGAAGAATAAACTGCTTGAAACCTTTCACTCTTCTCCATTGGGTGGCCATTCCGGGGTGAGAGCTAGTTATCACCGCATCAAGCGAATTTTTCACTGGCCCAACATGAAGAAGGACTTGGAGCTCTTTATCCAGCAATGCCCTACTTGTCAGCGCTCTAAGAGTGAACACTATCATTACCCTGGACTGCTTGTTCCTTTACCAATCCCTGACATGGCATGGCGTCACATTTCTATGGACTTTGTCGAGGGACTACCCAAGTCCAATGGGAAAGAGATCATCCTAGTGGTGGTTGATCGTTTGACAAAATATGCCCATTTCATTCCCCTTGCCCACCCTTACACTGTTAATACTGTGGTCACTGCCTTTCTGGACCATGTTTTTAAGCTACATGGCATGCCTCAATCCATCATTACTGATCGTGACAGGATTTTTACCAGCAAATTTTAGCAGCACATGTTCAAGTCATTAAAGGTCGACCTCAAGATGAGTACTGCTTACCATCCTCAGTCTAATGGTCAGACGGAACACGTTAACCAATGTCTGGAAGCATATCTCCGCAGTATGGCTTTCACTGAACCGAAGAAGTGGTGTTCTTGGCTATCTTTAGCTGAATGGTGGTACAATTCTTCATACCATACCGCAACACAATTCACTCCCTTCCATGCCTTATATGGCTTTCCTGCTCCCATGATAAGTGAGATTTCTGTTGCTGGGCCTCAGGATGTGGATGCTCAAGCTTTTCTAGCACAGAAGGAAACAATGCTTCAGCAACTCAAAGCAAATCTGCTACAAGCACAGCATCGAATGAAGAAATATGCAGACACTAATCGTACTGAGCGTCACTTCGAGGTCGGCGATATGGTTTATATCAAACTACAACCTTATCGCATGGCCGCATTTGATGCGAAGCATGGTCTCAAATTGGCGACCAAATATTATGGCCCATATCGTGTTCAGGCTAAAGTGGGACAAGTTGCCTACAAACTCCTTCTACCCCAGGGTACTCAAATTCACAACGTTTTCCATATCAGTCAATTGAAGAAACATCTCGGACCTAAGGCTATTCCAGTTCCTCACCTGCCTTTGATTGATGCTATTGGTAAGATTCAAACCACTCCTGTTATGGTGCTGGAAACTCGTGCAGTTCCTCGTCCTCCTGTCTTGGTGTCGCAATGGCTTGTCCAATGGCTCAATATGTCACCTGAGGAAGCTACATGGGAAGATGCCGATTTCATGAATACCGCGTTCCCGGACTTCTTCAACGCTACCATTTGTCGCTAGTTCCCTTCTACCCATCCTCGAGGACAAGGATGTGCTTCACAGGGAGGCAATTGTCAGGACCCTAACAATACAGCTACGTCATCAACCAACGACCAAGACGCACAAGCATTGCACGTGATGTGGTGGCCCACAGGAGAAGACATGGACGGTTGAGATGAAGCAAGATGGACGGTCAAGATGATACGTTCTTATCTCGTCGGCGAAGACTACATGCCATCGACAGCCATATAATCGCTGGCTTGTAACAGAATAATTAGGAAAGGATTTGATCACCAATCTGGTGTAGTTCTAGGGTAGAATAGCGTAGCTAAGAACATGTATCAATCTCTCGATTTGTACCGCTAAGACACTTTTTCCTCAATACTACCCTAGTTCTGTGAGTGGTGTGAGATTTTCCTGTGTTTTCCTCAATCAATTCGTGAGAAAATCGTGACGAGATCCGTCCAGGGCTTGTCAGGCGCCCGCCTAGACACCCTGATCCCGTCCTCCGCCGGCGCGCTCCGGGTCGGGCTTGTGGTAGACGACAAGGCCTCCGTGGTTGCTGGCCTTCACCTTGCCCCCTTCCCGCTCAGCCGCCGCCAGAAACCCTAAATCTGGAGCAGACCGCCGCCACACTATGGAACAGAAGAGGGAAAGAGAGGAGAGGAATGGAGACGACATGATTTTCTGGGTGAGCGCCGAGGGATGCCTATGGAAGGCTCTAGTGAACGGCGGCACCGTCGCTATAGGGAGCGTACCCGCCGGTGCGTCGCCATTCACCACGCGTGTACGGTGCGGTGAGGGAGGACGAAATGAGACCTGAAATGTCGATTTTGCCCCTGTCCACTAGCAGAACTACAAGTATGCCACCGCGTCTCTCTCCTCTCCCTTCCATACTATACCAGGATGAAACGTGGGACGTTCGCTGATGAGTGGCCCTTGCACGACGCAGGCCCCCATTTCAGTGAGGCTGGCTAGCTTAAAACGTGTGAAAGAAGAAAATAGAGGGAAACCGGACGGCCAGGATGAAGCAGGCCATCTGAATCCAACGGTGCGGATCACCTGTGGTCTCAGATGGCCTGAGAGCCTGGGGTTCCTGGCGGCTATATTTTGAAGGATATAGTGAGAACTGCTCTCAAAGAGGGTGTTTTATCAAAATTTGGAAGATCGCATTTATTTCCAGATTAGAGCGTCTGATGACCTAGTCGTACCACAGAGCCACAAAGGAGCGAGGGCCTCTCTGATATCTGCAACCCAGTGGTGCCTGGTCTGGGCCTTGCAGACCATACAGTGTCCACTGGCGTGACATAAGGCTAACTCGATCATCCTGTGTGCATTGCAAACTATAGATAGTGGCATTCTGACTCAAGACTTAATAGGATAGACCGATTATCCGTACCAATAAAGTGCATCTTATATTCGAAAGCTCATCAACAAAGAACCTTCCAGTTCAATTTTGGATGGATGGCACCCTAGGAAGCTCCCCGGTGTGTACATGGGTGATGACGACGTGCATTAGAAATGCTTGTGTTGATCTATACGGGTCAGTTTTAGATTTTCAAGAGTTTGTAGGAGTAACTGCTTTTTTAAGAAAGAGGAGAGGGGGAGTCCTTGCCCTCTACTTCCTCCGTTCATTTTTATTCTGCATTCTAAGTTTAGTCAAAGTTAAACTAGATAAAGTTTGATCAAATATATTGTTAAAAATATAAAGTCTTATAATATCAAATACATATAATATAAAAGTACTTTTCATGATGATTCTAACGATATCTATTTTATATTTTAAATGTTTATATTTTTCTTGTACATGTAGTCAAAGTTAACAAAGTTTGACATTGACTAAATCTAGAATGCAGGGTAATTTAGGACGGAGGGAGTACATCATTTGATGGATGCAACCATTTTATTGCATAATTTAAGTATCAAGTTATTAAAGATCACTAGTCACAGAGGGTTGTTACAAAAAATCAACCATCTGAAAATAAAGCACTCAAAGATAATTGTGTAACTAGACATCAGTCCTACTAGTATGCCGCCAACCAACCCGGCTGAAGGTATCCCGAGGGACTGTCAGTAGACGATTGCATCCAGTATCCATAAGTGTACGCTGGTCCTTCGGGAGAAGCAAGGACCATGTTTGGAATTAATTGGTAGCTATATGAATAACATGAAAATAATGGAAATTTAACTTTGTTAAAAATCACATTGTTTCTATATTTCCAAACGGACCAATATAAAGCCAAAACACTGATGTGAATTAGCTTTAGTTTTTTTAATCAATATCATTTAAGCAATTTCCAAACATAATCTTACTGTTGGTTGGTGGCGGTATGCTATATGTAAAGAAGACAACTCACCAGACAATTTTTTCAATGGGACAAGAAAGAAACAAATGCTTAATTGTTTCTTCCGAGACACAGATGCAACAGTTCTTATACTCAGTCCATTTTCTTCTTGCTAAGTTATTTTACTTAAGTAAAACTTTTCTATTGAGGAATCAAATGAACATTTAAAATTTTAAAGCAAGCTTCAACTTCCAAATATTTTGATGGGAAGCGACTATATCATAAAGACTTTTGACGTTTTTCATTTTCAAACAATTTTTTTAGTCTTATTAGATAACTGAGTGATTAGTCATCAGTCAGTTACATAAATGAAGCCAATCGACCCATTTGTGTCCCATAAGAGCCCATTGCTAGAGAGATATCTCCTAGCCATTCATCTTCCCAGAACCTACCATCACCAATTTTAAAGAAACCTCTACGGAAGAAGTTATCTTTACCACTCATAAGGCCCTTCCAAACGAGGGAATAAGTTGGCTTAGCTTTAACCTCTGTTAAGGTAGGGATTGGTTAGGGTGTTACACGGACTTTCCAACGATCTATCGCTCCTTCTCAAAAAGAGCAAACGATCTGTTTCCCACCAGCGTTTTGGTGGAAGCGACGAAAACATCACACTTGCTCCTAGAGACTTGCATGTCAAGATGTCATGGCCCACGGGTTCTTGCGCATCTTCCATGACTAGCGCACCTAATGGTTGTGCACACAAATTCTAGGTTCTGTAGGTCACTGATACATCCAAAACATATCTATGTTTCCAATCACTTTGCTTAGTGTTTTTTTCTAGAATCTCACTGAATATGGAATAAAATTGTCGGATCTGACACTGGTTTTAGCAAATATCTTCTTTATATCTTTTTTCATTCAGGTAACAAAGCAATAAATTCTAGCAAAAATATGGTGAGAGTTTTTATGCAAAAATCAACCTAGTAGGCCATAGGGAAGTGCCATAAGGTCTCCAGGTGGGCCCCATTATGGGCGCAACGTGGTGCCCTGCACACTCTGGGGCATCGCCTCCTCCTACGACATAGCTTTAGATATACAAGAAAAAAAAATCATCTCACAAGGTTATGTAGTCCTACAAAATAGACCTCCACCACCATTGAAAACGGGGATTTTGAGTCCATTTATCCCTTTATCCATGTTAGGGAGGGGGATTTCAATGCCCATGTTCATCGTCGCACCAATCTCCACCGACATAGCTTGATTCCTCATCACCATGTGTGAGTAATACTCTTTATGCATATAGGTGGATGGATTTGGGTTAGATTGATCATGTAATAATACATAGCCATTAAAATTTAAAGTGTCTATCTGCCTTATCATATATAAGGGTTTTGGTGAAGTGTATTACCTGCTTTAGTGTTGAACGTGCGACCAGACAGTGACAGATAGGGATATCAACGGGAATATGTTATAATTTGTTGTGTCCATATGTTCACGAAGTGTTAATGCATTGATCCGGGTGACTGAAAAGGTCATCCTTTATTACCCTTAGTTCTCTTAGAGGCCTTGGTAAAAAAGGAGAATATGATTATAGATGTTTTGCAAGTTCTCACGCAAACGCACACATACACAAACATAACTAGATAAATAATTCATGCCTACTTCCAATCGTAGTAGGGATAGGCAACATGGTATCTATTTTGTTATTACATGCATGATCCCATCCATGCAACATTTTGTTGATCACCCAATGACTACTTTTTATTCACTGAAAGTTCACAACTATAATATTTTTGGTGAACAACTAGAAGTATGATGTTGTCGTTTACTTTACCTTTACTATTTTACTATTGTTCCTCTGATTTGCAACTTTTTTGATATCATTGATTCACATGTGTGGTTGAGAGTGACATTTTAATTGCTAAAGTATTATTACTATTCTTGTGCCCTAGTCGTGTCAAACTACATACAAATCAAGGTAAAATATTTCCATTGATGACTCAAAAAGATCATAAACACTTGTGGGTATCAGCAACCAACCGAATCACCATTTTGGTGAAAGTGGCAAAAAGACCACTCTTGATTTTAGAGAATTTATGTCAAAGGCCTTGTCATCATGGCCGAAATGGGTTAGAATCTTCCAGGAATAGCACACCTAATGGTTGTGCACGCAACATCTGGGATCAATAGGCCACCAAAGTTTAAAGGAAGACTAACATTTTATCCAATTGATCATGACAGTGACCACCCTCACTGTCTGCTTTGCGTGCCCATATAAAACCACGAATGATCTTCTCAACCTGTTGAAGCCCCTTTATGTCCATCCCTGATACATGAGTTGGTGTAACATGATAGCATGATTATGGTGAGCCTTCCAAATTTTGTCATCATAGATGCCTTTTAGTTTTAGGTGGGCAAGCTTTTGGCAATCTGTTCAACGCTGCCATTGTTGACTTAACACGCCCGATGGCTAAACGCCTAGGAGATTCTTAGGTACTTCACGAGGAACGGCGCAATCAGTACTAAATTTAATAGCATTGGCATTTTCCTCCTCGGAGAAACCAATGGGAGACCCCGAGAACTTCGTGAAACTTGTGTGCAACTTTGAGGCATGCCCAAAGAACGTGGGGATGTTGCAGACCACCTTCAACTCCAATCTTCTGGGGTCATAGAAAATGATGACATCATCAGAGTAGATGTGTACCACCATAGGGCCAGGTGCTAGGGGTTGCAACACCCCCACAATCCCACACTAGGAAAGCAAACCGGCTGTGTATGTGACCAAGAAGAAAACATTTGGGACAAAGGGTCTCTCTAACGCACCCCCTTGTGATGCAAAATCGGTGGACCTAGCTTACCATTTATCAACACCCTCGTGATAGATGTGCAAAGCAGAATAGAAATCCACTCCAAAAGCATGGTCCTAATCCTAGTTTCTGAAGCACCTCGAAAAGGGGATCCTAGAAAACTAAGTCAAACACATGAGCAATGTTCAGTTTGAGCATTAGTCGAGTCTCCTTTAGGCGTGCATGTTGTTTGCTGAACCAACATGAAGTTTACATGGACGCCCCTTATTGACAAAGTTATGGTGATTTTCCTCGACCACTTGAACCCAACATCTTCGCTACCAACCTAGCAAAGATATGCATGATGCTGATAGGTCGATAATCGCTTAGAACTAGCTCTTCGGCCGCAAAATTAGCGAGATCAGGCTTAGGCCTAGAAACCGCACCCTATGAGCGGGTAAAGCTTCACAAACGTCACCATGGACTTTGGCCTTCACAGTATCCCAACATGACCGGAAGAACTCAGCGAAGCCGTCCAGTCCAAGTGCCTAACCATGGGGTAGCTGGCGCACCACCTCCACACCTCCTCCACCCAGAAGGCCGCTTCAAGCTCCACCATGTCACCAATGCGGGACTGCAGAAAGTATGTACTGCTTGGTGAACTTGGAATTCGACTTTCACAAAAACCTTGCTTATGGTGTGACGATCTTGGTGCTACCTATCTTACTGCAAATCTGGTATTTCATGCTCATACAAAGCATATAGAGATTGACTTTCATTTTGTTCGTGAACGAGTAGCTGCTAAGAAATTAGCAATTAAGTTTATTTCTAGCAAAGATCAAATAGCTGATGGTTTTACAAAAGCTCTTCCTGTACGGTTGTTTGATGTTTTTAGGCATAATCTGAATCTCCTTCGTAGTTCAGATTAAGGGGGGCTGTTAGATGTAATATATGAATACGTACGGTGTAGTACACCAACGTATACGTATACCCTTGTATGCCACGGAGAGGGCTCTTCTCTCCCTATATAAACACGTACCACGAGCCCGAAAGGGTTATCGTTTCTGCCTATCATCTGATACTAGTTTCATATGTATTTATATATACTAAAACACATCTAGATACATGCGTATCTAGACAAATTCGTGACATATAATTCGGGAGAGGAAGTACCAAAAGGCGAGTTGAAGTATCCAAACGGTGCCTTGGCCATGGTCGTGTGGTCCGACAGTACGACACCATCAACCACAAGGCCGTGATTCATGTTCTTCTTCTTCCTGTACCAGGCGTCCAGGCGTCCAGGCGAATACTCATCAAGATGATTTAAACATTCCAACTGAATCGATCAAACGACATTGACCATTACAACTTTGGTTGCATCTAAATCCACTATTCAATCGCTCAAAGAACGAGCATACAAGAACATAGCCGTATACTACAAAGAATCGAAAGAATATCGCAATGAAAGAATAAACACATACACACACACCCTGTTCAATCTGTTCTTGAGATCCGACCCAGCCTAAACTAAAAAAAAATAGTCAAAGGCCATCACTTCCACAAGAAGGAACTGAATACTTGACGAGTCGAACCCAAGATCACACGAAGACTAGCACTAGTCGTCTTGGTCCTGGCAGAGCTCCTTCCTGAGCCTGTGCGAGAAGAGCTTGCATGCGTCCATGCAGAGATCGACGGCCGCGGCCAGCGCGACGAACACGGCCACGTCGCCCATGCACGCCACGTGCTGCACGCCGACCTGCACGGTGGGCCGGCTTGCCTTCCCCTCGCCCTCCACCGTGGACCCCATCACGAACCCGCCGGCGAACGGCCACGCGCCGCCGCCGGCGCCCTCGGGGAACGTGGCCGGGTCGATCACGAACTGCCCGCCGCGCTTGGCGCTGATGGAAGACTCGGCGATGGGGACGGCGCACTCGACGGGGCCGGAGTCGAACACGAGCTCCAGACGGTAGCCGAGCGCGTCGATGGGGCCGCGCTCGCGCCACGCCTCCAGGCGGGCCCAGGGCTTCCAGCTGGATGCCCCGGCGCCGGTGGGCTGGAGGATGAGCCAGGCTCCAGGGTTGGCGCGGGAGACGCGGCCGGAGCCCGGGGACGGCACGAACGGGGTCACCATGGACGCCGCCGCCACCGGGGAGCCGGACAGGTCGTGGATGGTGACCATCCATCCCTTCCGCTGGTCGCGCCGTGCCCGCGCGTCGCCGTCGCCGTGCAGGGTGCTCAGCCAGGATCGCAGCTTCCGGCTGGGGCTCCGAGTCATGGACGATTCCGGCGTCAGAGATCTGGTCAAGATGCACATGCACGTGGTAAGCTTAGTCAATTTCAGAACACAAGTGCATGCATGCATGGCTAGTACTTAATCAGTAACAAAAGTTTTAAGGACTATACCAGTATTAACAATTAACCAGTACAAGTACTAGCAAAGAATAGTTAATGGCGTGGTGCCAAGTGTGAGAGTGATACTACAAAAGAACAGTAGGTAAAGGCGATCATGGTGAACTGGCCGTAAGAGTAGTGGGCATGATAATGTAAGGAAAGATTCTGCCCAGCTAATGAGCTTACAGATCAGAAATACGCATGACGAAATTAATGAGGTAGCTAGAGCAGCAGCAGGTTGGTAAGTTCATCACATGCACGGTTGGTGTGTCTGATCATCTGAATATTCTGAATAATCCGATCATGCTGGATGTTCGACAGTCCTATAGGCTACAACCTATAAGCCTAGCTACGAGTAAATTCTTGCTTAAGCTAATCTTATAGTCGATGTGGATCTGAGCTGCACTGAGAGTGAAGGTTCTCATGCATGAAACCAAACTTGACAGCTGGTCAGATAGCAAACGATAACATATTCTGGAGTTGTTTTACTATGGAAAGCTCTGTGAACAGTGGCTTCGATTGGGACTAGTAGCTAGTATCCTGCTAGTATTTAACATTCCACACCCAATTCAGTCCAAGAAGAAATGCCCCATGGCTCCCATGCTTAGCTGCATATGGATGCTTCAATATTTTTATCCGGTGATTATGCCAATATCGATGCGTGGTATAACATGAATTATCCGTAAGGAATCTACGAGCTGGCTTCCAATAATGAAAAGGATGATGGGAAGAATAAAAGCAAAGTATTCCAAATAAAAAAAAAGGTGAAATGAAAAGAGAGGGAATTTTCTTCGAGTTTTCTACCAAGAGAGGTGCAAAAAATAGATTTGCATCACTTAGCCTGTGCTAGAAGAGTGTTGCCCAAATGGCCATGTATCAACTCTCTTAAGCATGGCATCATTTGTCTGGTATATATACATTCTGCGCATCATATTTGAACTTCACTAAATTGAACCTGAGTTGCTAATTGAACCGTTCTCTTCAATTTTTATTTCTTGGAAAATCCCGTAAATTTCTGCTTCTCGCTTAGCAGTGAAATCTACTTTCAGAAAACATTGAGTTAAAAAAAAAAACTTCCACAAAACATTAGAGCACATGATTTTAACCAAGGACAAAATGGCTAACTTATCAAGCAAATGGAGGATGCATGCATATTGTATAGAAGGGTGTAGCATCTCCTGCAAATTAGAACATGCAACCAACCTGGTCAAGGTTGCCCTCCGGCCGGCGCTGAACCGGCAGGTGAACACAGGCTGCCGCTGCCCGCCGCCGGCGCCTCCACCGGGAACCTGGTACACCACTGGCCCGCACTCCGGCTCGCCTCCGAACTGGAACACGTACCGCGGATCGGGCTCGGCCCGCACGAGCATGTGGATCTGCGCGCGCGCTGCCGACGCCGGCTTCCCCACGTCCACCCACCCGTCGCACGCCACCACGGTCTCCCCCGCCGCGGCGCGCGTCACATCGACCGGCACGCGCACCCTACCCAGAGCGCGGCGGGCGCCCACGCCGCAGCCGGTGCTCCCCGTCGACTTGCCCGCGTGCAGTGTGAAGACCAGCTCGGCGGGGCGCCCGGAGAGCCTCTGCACCGCGGCGGCGTCGAGGCTGAGCACGACGGGGCCACCGGAGCCGTGGGGGAAGCAAGCGTTGGCGAGGGGTAGCGGGGCAGTGCGGGCGAGCGAGGCGGGCTGGTCGTGGAGGTGGAGCGTGCAGAAGCAAGGGGATGTGGAGGGGTGCACGCCGGCGGCGCCGGAGTTGGGGCGCGGCAGGGCAGGGAGCTTGAGGAGGAGCTGGTCCACGGTGAGGCGGACGAAGGCGCAGGGGTCCATTTTCGTTGCCGCGCGCTCGAGGTCGATCAACCGACAGGTGCTACGTACTGGGTTTATGTCTTTGCTTTCCCTGCGCGCGCGGGTTATATGTAGCGATGCGTCTGCCGTCTGCGTGCGTGGCGAGGCGGGAGGGAGGGAGATCGATCCGTCCGGGGTTGCAGCAGGAAGAGCAAACCGTCAAAAGGGCTGGTCAGGGAGAGGATTTGATTTGCTGGACAAAGTTGGACGCTAGTAGGATTTGCATGTGGCCTAAGCCCTAGACTGACAGTACAGACCGCCGCTCACTTGTCTATAGTAGTTTCAAATCTTCTTTTCGATGAAATTAACCTATGAATGAATTCTCCGAAACCAGAAGAGCGGCGGAATTCTTAAAAAAAATAGTTACTAAAATAAAAGTACCTAGTCTCCGATTGCAATAGCAGAGATCACGGGCAGAGGCAGGAAATATGAATCAAGGGGGCAGAGCGGAAAATACAGGTATTAGGGGGGATTGGAAACATGCGTAGAGTTTAGCTGCAGTATAGCATAAGGCAGCAGGGACCTAGGTAAAATTACCAAATCTTAGGGGGGGGGGGGCACCTAATGGTCCCCTGTCTCCGCCACTAGTAGAGATATGCTTAGTAGCGGCATGACAAAATCATCATTAGTGTAATCAACACACCACTAATATGATGCCACTAGTAATTAGTACTGGTAGCGGGCCGGCACAACACCACTGCTGATGGACGTATAGGTAGTGTGCGTTTAGGTAACGCTGTGGATAGCATGCATAAGTGGTGTTGATATTGCGCCCTCGAATTCTCGATAGAACGTAAAGTATACTGATATCAACACATGTGATCCTCCCAATTAATCTCGAGTTGGTGCACATAATTGTAAGCTTAGTTCACGTTAACTTTGACAATACTCAATGATGGAAATTTATCCATCGGTAGGGTACCTGCAGGTACCCTATCCATGGGCAGAGTATGGACACATTTTCATATCCATGAGCCATACCCTACATGTCAAGTCGTGGGTTAGGCATGAGTAGAGTAGAGTCATGTGCCCATGGGTATACTCAAACACAACCCATCTTTACTTGACTTGTGCGCCCTTGAATTCTCGATACAACGGCCCTCGCCATCACGCCGCCATCGCAAGTCATGAAGTCGGCATAAGTGGCGCTACCCACCATCTCCCCCCGTCCCCCCTCTCTAAATCTACTCCTTTCTTTGCTTCTTCATACCTGAAGGGTTGGCACAATAGGAGCACGGTATGCAAATGTGGGCTAATAGTGAGAAGGAGAGCACATGTGTGATATGGTGGTGCACGAGTAAGTTACCCGCTGAGTATGGGTGTGGGTAACGTTTCATACCAATGGATATGGGTATGGGTAGAATTTTATACCCACGGGCTATACACATAAGTGTATGTTGTTGTTCTACCATACCCTACCTATTGCCATCCTTATTACATTCTTCGTAATTTTGTTCATTCATAAAAAAAATTATAATTTTATTTTGCTATCTTGAAATCTACAAATACGTATAGTTTGCTCTTTTAAAACTCAGAGTAAGTTCACTAAATGTACCTTTCAGGCCGTCAGCATCAAATTGAAAATGTCTGCTCATCAAATAACCACATTATAAGTTTCTAATTTTGAGCATACATGTGCCCTATCCAATAGGTCATGCATGCATGCATGCAACACCGTGCATGTTCGCCAAGAATACATGATGTGGCCATAATACGCACAACGATAGCGAGTCATGTCATACAGATATAATACATGTACATGACTACAAGACTGTCATAGGCCTTGCATAAGATTACCATCTACTTATAGTTGACTAATTTACAGTTGATTTGTATAGGGACGTCGTACGGGAACGTACGCAGAGATAGATGGCATATGCAAGCAGGACGCAGCACTGTGCGCGGGGGCGGGGGATGATAGTGCAGATTTACCAATGGTGATTAGCATTTCAACGACAAACAAGAATGATGCTGTGAGATGGGCGTTCGAGAGTGGTGGATGCCTGAGATAACTATGGGATAGTGTTCTCATTGGCGATGAAGTGTTCTGCATAGGGCGTGTGACGACATCGCGTTTTGGAGATTGGCGATTCAAGATTGATGACCGCGCCCACCACTAGATACGCTTTGATCCTTCTTCCTAGCTCGCGCTCTGTGACCTGTTGTAACTCTAAACCCCCTTGTACCCGTCTCTTAACTATGTACAGTTGGGCTGACTGCCAAGTCACTTCCGGTAATAATATAACAAACACTGGGGATAGTTTTTTTTTCAAACGGGGGTAAAAGCTTTGACCCAATCGATTAATTAAAAAGAGTTTTACAAGAGTATTACAAGAGCTTAGGATCCCCACCAAAACGAGCATACTCTCCCGGTATCAAATCACCCAATCTCTTAGCCCCCGCTAACACCCACAACCGGGCCTCTCGCTTAATGTTTTCAAGTACAACAAAAAAGGAGAAAACTTGTTGTGGAAGACGCGGGCTTTCCTTTCATTCCAAAGCTCCCAAATGACGAGCAAGGAGATAGAGGCAAGGGGCTTGCGATAGGGGGAACGCCCCTCCGGCAAAAGCGGCCACCAATCCTTGATAGATAACACCCCCCCCCCCCCCCCCCCGCCTAGGGTGCAAGCCGGAGAGACCTAGGCACTCCTTGATGAGCTCCCAAACTCGGATGGTGAAACGGCAATTAACAAAATAGGTGATCATGTTGTAGACCCCGTCATTCTCGAAAGAAAAAAAATTAGGCCCGCTGGCGATAGTAATACCCCTGTCATTCACGAAAGAAAGAAAAAAGTATGTCAATGCTCCAAATCTGGTAGTAGGAAAAATGTTAAATCAACGTTTCATGTTGTACCTCTCCCATCCGTTAAATGTGTCAGTGACTAAGTACGATCTTTCTAATAAGCCAGTAAAAATCACCGACATTTATTATGGATCAGAGGGAGTACGTAGTACATATTTGCAAAACAAAAGGTAGATACACTAGACTCTTACTACTAGGTAAAGGCGTAATATTCAGAATCATGAGGAATATATCCTTGTGCAGCAGCATCAATCCACCGATCGCAACGGCAGGTCGACTAGATTACCAATTCTAATGATTCATGATTTAAGACGATGGTGGCGTTTCTCATCTTAAATTTTAGGTTGCTGTTGCTTCCATAAATTTGGCATGTATGATGATGTATTCGGCGTGACCTGTCAGGGACCTACCCGTCTAAACTCATCAGCAGGTGCCAAGCTGTACCCACATGCGAGTATGCCGTGGGCGCCACCAGATTTACTTATAGCTAGAATAGAAATGTAGCAGTACGCGCGCAGTGGCCACCTGATCTTGATCCTTCGTTAGATATCTCAATGATCTTGTCGACTTGATCGGTCGGATTGGCTCTGGTTTAATAATTGTCCGACACTCGCACAGCACTATTTAGTCAAGACTTGTAGCAGAAATGAATGCCCAATCAACTTAGTACCGAGTACCGTGTATCGGAAATTGTTTCACCTTTTAAAATGTTCAATTGTGTTGCAGACTTGCACTGCTATAATGTGCTAGCTGATACGTATGTGTCTTATTAAGAACACTAGCTCAGTCTCCTCGCGCTGCTCGAATTTTTCTCTTTAGGACAAGAATAGTAAAGAAATTTCACTTAAATTGTTTTTGTTGACATCGGTGATGTAACATAATGATGTAATTATGTAGGCGACAACATTGTAAGGGTTCTAGTCGTAAATCGATAGGACTATGGCAGCCCACTCCACCATACCCTTCGATTAGTTAAAAAAGGCGATTGTATAGGGACGTGCGTCCTTTCGAACTAGTACGACCTCATCTTCAAGGGAGAGAGACGATCCAAAATGTGATCTAGGGTTCCATCCCCCTTGTCGGCGATGTTGTACGTCCGCTCTCCCTTTGATGACCTTGGAGGTGTGGAGAACCATGACCCCACATCGGGGGGGGGGGGGGGAGGGTGTATGTTCCTTGTTCAGGCTTTTCAGTGTCTTCTTCAGGATGGTGAGGCGGTGGCGAGGTTCTGAAGTCGGGATAAGGTGCTCCCTGTCCTATCCTCACTCTGGTGGTGTGCCTAGAGTCATCAGATGGTGCATTTTGTGCGTCCGGCGGATCTCCTCAGGCCGGGTCTATTTCATATTCATTGGTGTGGTTTTAGGTATGGCTCTTCCGATCTACGGTCTTATATCATTTGCGATGATTGCTACTCTTGTTTGTTTGTTCTTTGGTTGTTAGCATGACTACTTCTTGTTTATCTCCTGCAACAAGCTTTACTATATAAGCTCTGCCCGATTTCGGTGATGAAGGGGCGAGGACGACGACACGCTTTGGCTCACATTGTATGTAGTGGTCGCTAGTTTGTCTAAGGACCTGTTTGTAATTTTACTTTTTGGGCTCTTTGTAAGAATGTTGATGATTCCTTAATAGACCGTTGGACCTTTTCGTAGAAAAAGCGATCTTATGTGTGTGACACTCTCTTCCAATGGTAAATCTTTTAGGATTGTAATACATATAGTGCTCTTAGTTAGGGAATGTGGTTAGTTCAGATGGGGTTCGTATGCTCGGATCCATGCTCGTGGATAGGTGACCTATCGGTTTCACCTCTTTTATGGGACGGCTTCGTTGGGTGTAGAGGTGACTCAAAATGGGGACGGAGGTGGCTGATACGAGGTGGGGTGGGGGCAACAGTAGCGAGCCGGGGGAGATATGCGGCGGTATTGTTGTTGCGGTTGTTCAAAAACGTGTTAACTGTATGCAATATGGTAGGAATACTTTACATAGCGCTCTTTTCGAGTATCTGATCTAGGAGGAGTTGTCATACCTAAAACCAAAACTGTTTCACAATACAGTGAAACTCGTCCAAGATGAAGGGATTATTGAAGGCCATGAAAATCTTAAATCTTATATTACTAATTACTACGAAGGTTTGTTCGGGTCTCCAGAGGAAGGTAACTTTAGTATGGATGAGACCCGAATAGATGATATCCCCCAGGTTTCCATTGAGGAAAACGGCTTGCTGACTGCTCCTTATTCAGAGGAAGAAGTTAAGAAAGTTGTTTTCCAAATGGAACACAACAAGGCTCCTTGTCCGGATGGCTTTCCTGCAGAATTTTATCAAAATTTCTGGGAAGTTATTAAATTGGATCTTCTCGAATTGTTTAGCTCTCTTCACTCTGGACAACTTGAGTTGTTTCGTCTGAATTTTGGTGAGATTATCTTACTACCTAAGGTTAATGATGCAGAAAGGATCCAACAATATCGACCTATCTGTCTTCTTAATGTTAGTTTTAATATATTCACTAAGGTAGCCACAATCAGACTAAACACGGTGGCCGACCATGTAGTTCATCCTTCTTAGACTGCTTTTATACAAGGTAGGAATATCCTTGATGGAGTTGCTATTCTGCATGAAACTGTCTAAGAACTACATAGTAAGAAGTTGAATGGGGTAATCCTAAAAATTGATTTCAAAAAGGCCTATGATAAAGTCAAGTGGTCTTTCCTTCAGCAAACACTCAGAATGAAAGGTTTTTTCCCCTGAGTGGCGTGCTCTCATCCATAGTTCTGTGTCTGGAGGAAGCGTGGCAATTAAAGTCAATGATAACTAATACGTCTCAAACGTATCTATAATTTTTGATGCTCCATGCTTGTTTTTACACCATTTGCTTAGTGTTTTGTTACACTTCGTGGCATTTTTATGCATTTTTCGGAACTAACCTATTAACAAGATGCCACAGTGTCAGTTCCCTATTTTCTGCTGTTTTTTTGTTTCAGAAAAGTTACACAGGAAATATTCTCGGAATTGGACGAAACAAAAGCCAAATATCCAGAAATTCACCGAAGCTTCCAGAGAACCAAAGAGGAGACGGAGTGGGGCCACAGGCCGGCCACACTGTAGGGTGGCGCGGCCCAGGCCCTAGCCGCGCCCCCTATGTGTGAGACCGCCTCGGTCCACTTCTGACGATGCCCCTTCGCCTATAAAGACCCCCCGACAGAAAAAACCTAAACACCCGATCACTTTTCCAGAAACACATCGCGATCTGCCGCCATCATCGACCCGAGATCGGGAGGGTCCAGAAGCTCTTCTCGGCACCCTGCTGGAGAGAGGAATCGCCACCGGAGGTCTTCTTCATCGCCATGCTTGCCTCCGGCGCGATGAGTGAGTAGTCTACCTTGGACTATGGGTCCATATCAGTAGCTAGATGGTTATCTTCTCCACCATGTGCTTCATGTTTAGATCTCATGAGCTGCCTTACATGATCGAGATCACCGTTATGTAATTCTACATGTTGTGTTTGTTGGGATCCGATAAATATTGGTGTTATGATTGAGTTGATGTGCTGAATATTATCTTATGTTATCTCTATGTTGTTTATGATCTTGCATGCTCTCCGTTGTTAGTAGCTATCTTGGCCGAGTAGTTGCTAGTGACTCCAAGAGGGGGTATTTATGCTCGATAGTTGGGTTCATGCCTCTATTTAATCTGGGGGAGTGACAGAAACCTCTAAGGTTGTAGATGTGCTGTTACCACTAGGGAGAAAACAACATTCATATGTCCAAGGGCATATGCTTTGTTTACATTACACACTTTGCTTAATGCAGTTATCTGTTGTTCGCAACTTAATACTTGTGGAGTTCTCGGATTGATTCGCCACAAGTGGATTATTAGTCATAGATGCAGTTGGATGGTGGTCTATGTATCTTGTTGTAATGCCCAGAGTAAATCTCATAGTGATCCTCTTGACATATCACGTTATCTTTATTCTATCAATTGCCCAACTATAATTTATTTACCCAGCATGTGTTATTTTATCTTATGGAGAGACACCACTAGTGAACTGTGGACCCCGGTCCTATTTCCTTTATATTGCTATCACCTGTTTACTTTACTCGCACTGTTTACTTTACTCGCATACTACTACTGCTTTCCACTCGATACGCTCATTCCTTTATTTACAGCAAACCGGTGAGATTGACAACCTCATCGTAAGTTGGGAACAAAGTATTTGGTTGTGTTGTGTGCAGGTTCCATGTTGCTACTAGTTGAAGATGCGCTAACAAGATATCGTTAACGGAGCCCTTGTTGGAGTGTCACTAGGCTAGCAAGCATCACCTTCTGGAGTTTGGCTTTTTCCTCCTGGATTGATAACCTTGGTTTCATAACTGAGGGAAAAACTTGTTGCTATACTCATCATACCTTCCTCTTGGGGTTCCCAACTGGTCGGTCATTTACATCATTAACACCGCGCCATCATTAGCAATCAAGCCTTTTTCTGGCGCCGTTGCCGGGGAGAAAGAAGACTTCTGCAAGGGGAGTTTCGCACGCACATGCTTTACTTTGTTTTAAGTTTTGCTTTACTTTATTTTTACTTGTTTCATTTTATCAAAAACACAAAAAAATTAGTTTCCTTTATAGTTGTTTATTATGTCTAGTTTAGTTGCTACTACTATGTCGCCCGAGGATATGATTTTCACTTTCAAGCAAAAGAGTGAGGAAAGTTTCAAGGAAGCTTGGTCTAGAATTTATGATTGGCATGGAAAAACTAAACTGAAAATGAGTTTGAGTTTGCTTCTTAGTTGCTTTTACTTTGGACTTGCTCTTCGTTATAGATATGCTTTGGATGCTACTGTAGAAGGAGATTTCCTTCATTGTGATGGAGATCAAGCTTTCAATATTATAAAAAAGTTGATTACAATTTATAGCATGCCAACTGATTTTGATTCCTCTCTTGTGAGCATTTTTAAAAGACTTGATACTCTTGAGACTCATACTGCTTGTTTGAATGATTGCTATAGTACTTTGCGCCAACATTTTGATTATGCGCCAACAAATTCTGAACCTTCGAGTTGGTATCCTACGGTAAAAATCACCATTGGTGGTGAAACTTTTCATGCTCGTTGTGATAGTATGTCTGAATTTTATCTCATGCCAAAGGATGTTTATGAATCTCTGAGTCTTTGGAAGCTTTCTGAGGGGGGAGAAGAAATTTCTCTTACTAATAATGCCACTATATTTCCCGTTGGAATAGCTGAAGGAGTTTATACAAAAGTCCTAGGAAGAATGGTATCTACTGATTATCTTATTATTGAATGTGTAGGAAAAGGACAAATCACACTTGGAAGGTCTCTACTGAAGCTCCTGGGCGCCGTTATAGATATGGGAAAAGGCAATATAAGATTCATCTCTCCACCTTGCAATAGTCGCATCTTTCCTAGAGTCAAGAGCAAAGATAAGAAAGGAAGACGTAAGGCACCCGTTGAACCTAATGCCTCATCACTTGATATTACTTGATTCACACTTTCTGCGCCTAGCTCAAAGGCGTTAAAGAAAAGCACTCTTGGGAGATAACCCAATGTTTTTACTTTCAGTTATTTTTCTTTTATTTGAGTCTTGGAAGTTATTACTACTGTAATGACCTCTCCTAATCATTTTTATTTCGTTTTTGTGCCAAGAGAAGCCTCTAAGTTGAGTGAGGTAAGATTTGGGGATGTTGCTGTCCTGAAACAGATTTTGATGCTGCACCGTAAAAATTTGTGAAAATTCTCTGTATATCTTTTGGACCTGAGATTTCTTGTGCATATGCCCCAGGTTATATCCAAACTTTCATTAGTTGAACACTTTTTGATTTGAGCAACAGAAAATCCTCTAAAAATTTGATCTTTGTCAGCTGCTCTGTTTTGACAGATTTCTGGCAATATTTGTGTTTGCCGCTTGATTGCTTTCTTTTTGAGTTCTTTTGATCACGGAACTTTTTGGGAAGTTGCTACAGTATTATATGATTTATATGTGGTGGTTTTGAGTTGAAACCTGAAGCAAAAAGAGGTTGATTCAATGATATGCTTACACTAATATTGCTAATAGAATTGTGTTGAGTTTTGTATGAAGGAAGTTTTCAAGTGTAGGGATTGGAGAATGATGAGATGAGTTGAAGAATGGACAAAAGCTCAAGCTTGGGGATGCCCACGCACCCCAAGAAATATCCAAGAGGTACAAGCGTCAAAGCTTGGGGATGCCCCTGAGGCACCCCTTCTTCATCGACAAAAATCAGGTCACCTTTCAACACACTATATTTTTATTGCTTCATGCACTATGTGTTTTTCTTGTAGCGTCAGTTGTTTCAGTTTTCAGTTTTGTTTAGTTTTGTTTGATGCAATAAATGGTTGGACCCCAACAAATTCCTTTTGGAGAAGTTGCCTTGCTTTTCATTTCCCAAGAACACTCTGTTTTTCACTCTTATCGTTTCAACGAGTATTCTCTTTTTCTAGAACTGCGTTTAGCTTTTGTTTTTCGCCTTGATTTGTGTTCAGATCTTGTTATATCTTTACATAAAGGTGTATTTTGACCTCTGGTCCATGTTGATTTTCATCAAAAAGAGTTGTTTAAAAAAGTTCGAATGGTGTTGGAAAAGAGAAAAAGCTTTCTGCAAAAAAGTGGTACAAAAAGGAGCTTGTGTAGACTGCGGCCTAGGCTTTTGCATGTCGTGCTTGATGTCTTTTTGATAGTATGCTTAGTGGTTTTTCTGTAGCATGACTTGTCTCAAATGACTGAGATTGCTTAATGAGCCTTTGAAAAAATCATGCGTTGTTTTAATTATTTGTAAGCATTATTTTGGTTTTCTCCTTGATGCTTTATTTGGGTTGACTTGGCGCATGCTCACACATGTTAGACTCATACAAAGTCGCCATAAGCCTCTATGATTATTTAGTTTTTGATTTTTGATGCCATCTTATGCTTCTTTTAATGTCGTTTTGTCGCTTCGCATGATTATGGCCATTATTGCTCTCTTAGTTGGTCGCTCCCAGTCTTTTGCTAGCCCTCATTTTGTACTGAGTATGAGCTCTACTCGTGCGTCCAACTCCTAAAAACCAAGTTGTTCCAAAGTGTCCACCATACATACCTATTAGCAATTTGCTATTCCAAAGTACATTTGACTTGCTTTTATCTATCCTTCAAATTAAACTCCTTTTGGTGTTATGCAAAAATTGGTCAGTAAAGCTCTCACGAACCTGATGGCACACTTTACTTTTCTCGTTTTAAAATTTTAACATTGTGGCTCTCTTATGTTGAGTTATTATGCTTGCAAGTTGTAAGTTGGAAATTAGCCCAGCCATGCTGTCATGGGGCAAGCTTTCAACATTGCACTATCTTTCATTTGAGTTGATATCGTGATCTTTTGTTTATGGATACTCGCGATGTGAAATAAGTTGGGAATCTTGTGGGATCATGGAGTTTTTATATGTGTTAGGGAAACGCCTGGGCCGCTAATCTAAGCCATGCATCATTCATGGTGGAAATTTACAGCATGCCCATAGTGGACATTTGATGATGCATCTCAAAATAAAAAGCTATACCAATGGTAAATAAAAGAGATGTCGAGGTGTTCATTGTCTGTTTGTCTTGTCATTTTGATGTGGGCTTGTTCCATGTCATCGGGCAGGAGTTACCCCGTTGGCGGTTCTCAATGATACACATATATTTACAATGACAAGAGCTTGCTTGGGACTCTAAGTCGAGTAGCATGAGGTTTGGGTATTCGTACTTCACGGAACACGAGGTTTTCAACTTATGATTTGTCAAGCATATGCTTCATAATTGTACTCGCATTAACTCTAACCATTCAAGATGCTTATGATGGGGGCAATGAGAGCTCAAAGCTAGTAAGTACCATAATTTTTGAAGGTTTATAAAACTTGCAATCACTGCTTCCCTCCGCGAACGGCCTTTATTTTACTTTTATGTTGAGTCTCCACCTTCTATCTTTATGCACCATCTAAGAGAGCATAGTTGTCATTCTGAGTATAATGTGCATTGTCCCAAAGTTTTCATTGATTGATTCATGATGTTGGTTTCACTTGTTCTTAGATTATTTGTATCTAGTCGCCCTCTTAAACTTGAAGGTGTCCTATGCATTTATGTTTTGCTCTCTCATGAAGGACAAGCTGAAAACCATTTGCTATGTTTTTCCATATGATTTGAACACATGTTTGACTTTCATTGTTTCATTTTCATGATCTTTCGTTTGTGTTCTTTTTCATGTTATAACATGGTTGCTAAGTTTCTTCTCTCAAGATTATATCTTTCATGCCCATGTTTTAAGTTCTTTTGATCCCAGTGCACAACGCTTACATATATGGTCAAGATTGTGTAGGTGCATGTCACCTCAAAAATTATTTCTTTTGCTATCACTTACCTACTCGAGGACGAGCAGGAGTTGAGCTTGGGGATGCTGATACGTCTCAAATGTATCTATAATTTTTTATGCTCCATGCTTGTTTTTACACCATTTGCTTAGTGTTTCGTTACACTTCGTGGAATTTTTATGCATTTTCCGGAACTAACCTATTAACGAGATGCCATAGTGCCAGTTCCTTGTTTTCTGCTGTTTTTGTGTTTCAGAAAAGTTACACAGGAAATATTCTCCGAATTGGACAAAACAAAAGCCAAACATCCAGAAATTCACCGAAGCTTCCAGAGAACCGAAGAGGAGACAGAGTGGGGCCACAGGCCAGCCACATAGTAGGGCGGCACGACCCAGGCCCTAGCTGCACCCCCTATGTGTGAGACCGCCTTGGTCCACTTCTGACGATGCCCCTTCGCCTATAAAGACCCCCCGACGGGAAAAACCTACTTACCCGATCTATTTTCCAGAAACACATCGCGATCCGCCACCGTCATCGACCCGAGATCGGGAGGGTCCAGAAGCTCTTCCCGGCACCCTGCCGAAGAGGGGAATCGCCACCGGAGGTCTTCTTCATCGCCATGCTTGCCTCCGGCGCGATGAGTGAGTAGTCTACCTTGGACTATGGGTCCATAGCAGTAGCTAGATGGTTGTCTTCTCCACCATGTGCTTCATGTTTAGATCTCATGAGCTACCTTACATGATCGAGATCACCGTTATGTAATTCTACATGTTGTGTTTGTTGGGATCCGATGAATATTGGTGTTATGATTGAGTTGATGTGCTGAATATTATCTTATGTTATCTCTATGTTGTTTATGATCTTGCATGCTCTCCGTTGTTAGTAGCTATCTTGGCCGAGTAGTTCCTAGTGACTCCAAGAGGGGGTATTTATGCTCGATAGTTGGGTTCATGCCTCTATTTAATCTGGGGGAGTGACAGAAACCTCTAAGGTTGTAGATGTGCTGTTGCCACTAGGGAGAAAACAACATTCATATGTCCAAGGGCATATGCTTTGTTTACATTACACACTTTGGTTAATGCAGTTATCTGTTGTTCGCAACTTAATACTTGTGGAGTTCTCGGATTGATTCGCTACAAGTGGATTATTAGTCATAGATGCAGTTGGATGGCGGTTGATACGTCTCCAACGTATCTATAATTTTTGATGCTCCATGCTTGTTTTTACACCATTTGCCTAATGTTTCGTTACACTTCGTGCCACTTTTATGCATTTTCCGGAACTAACCTATTAACAAGTCGTCACAGTGCCAATTCCCTGTTTTCTGCTGTTTTGGTGTTTCAGAAGTGCTACACAGGAAATATTCTCGGAATTGGACGAAACAAGTTCTTGAAGTCTTATTTTTCCCGGAAGCTTCCAGAGATCCGAAGAGGAGTAGGAGGGGGGCCACGAGGGCCCCACATACCAGGGCGGTGCGGCCCAGGCCCTGGCCGCGCCCCCTATGTGTGAGGGTGCCTCGGGCCACCTCTGACGATGTCCCTTCGCCTATAAAGACCCCCCGATGGGAAAAACCTAAGGACCCGATCAATTTTCCAGAAACACATCGCGATCCGCCGCCGTCGTTGACCCGAGATTGGGAGGGTCCAGAAGCTCTTCCCGGCACCCTGCCGGAGAGGGGAATCGTCACCGGAGGTCTTCTTCATCGCCATGCTTGCCTCCGGAGCGATGAGTGAGTAGTCTACCTTGGACTATGGGTCCATAGCAGTAGCTAGATGGTTGTCTCCTCCACCATGTGCTTCATGTTTAGATCTAATGAGCTGCCCTACATGATTGAGATCACCGTTATGTAATTCTACATGTTTGGTTTGTTGGGATCCGATGAATATTGGTGTTATGATTGAGTTGCTATACTGAAATATATCTTATGTTATCTCTATGTTGTTTATGATCTTGCATGCTCTCCGTTGTTAGTAGCTATCTTGGCCGAGTAGTTGCTAGTGACTCCAAGAGGGGGTATTTATGCTCGATAGTGGGTTCATGCCTCTATTTAACCTGGGGGAGTGACAGAAACCTCTAAGGTTGTAGATGTGTTGTTGCTACTAGGGAGAAAACAACATTCATATGCTCAAGGGCATATGCTTTGTTTACATTACACACTTTGCTTAATGCAATTATCTGTTGTTCGCAACTTAATACTCATGGGGTGTTCGGATGATATCCCCGGAAGTGGATTATTAGTCATAGATGCAGTTGGATGGCGGTCTATGTATTTTGTTGTAATGCCCAGAGTAAATCGCATAGTGATCTTCTTGATATATCATGTTTATCTTTATTCTATCAATTGCCCAACTGTAATTTGTTTACCCAGCATGTGTTATTTATCTTATGGAGAGACACCACTAGTGAACTATGGACCCCGGTCCTATTTCCATCATATTGCTATCACTTGTTTACTTTACTCGCATACTTTCACTGCTTTCCACTCGATACGCTCATACCCTTTGTTTCAAGCAAATCGGTGAGATTGACAACCTCATCGCAAGTTGGGAACAAAGTATTTGGTTGTGTTGTGTGCAGGTTCCACGTTGCTGCTAGCAAAGCAAAGCTTGGACGAGGCGCCATATATAAATTGTCCGGAGCTGTCGCGAAGCTTGCAAGCATCACCTTCAGTCGTTTGTCTCTCCTCTCCAAGAACGATAAACCTTGGTTTCTTAACTGAGGGAAAATCTGCTGCTATATTCATCACACCTTCCTCTTGGGGTTCCCAACGGGCTGGTCATTTACCACGCATCAAGCATATTTTCTGGCGCCGTTGCCGGGGAGGAAGTAGAAGACTTCTGCGAGGGGAGTTTTGCGCACGCACATCCTTTACTTTGTTTATTGTTTTGCTTTACTTTATTTATTTTACCTGCATCGTTTTTTATCAAAAACTCAAAAAAATTAGAATCCTTGGTAGTAGTTATTTCTTTACTTTAGTTTATCATGTTGTTCCCTAAGTATGTTTTGGAGGACCTCTCAGTAGGTAGTGGTTTAATTATTGGGAAAGATAACATTGAGGAGTTCTTTAATCACATTAGTATGTATAAAGAAGTTGAGGAAAAGTCTTTGGGTGAGCTAGCACCTAGTTAGGAAGTTGCTTCCGCTTATTTAGTTCACATGTTAGAAGCTAGGTTTGCTAATCTTAATCCCTTTTTGCAATACATGTTCCTTAAGCTTCATGAAATTGAAGATCCTGAAAAAAAAAGCTTTCATTTTGGAAACTATGCGCTTAGAATTTAAAGATGTTGCCAATGAGGTTGGAAAAGTTTTTAAGAAATTCAATAAGCTTGGCTCACCTGTAATGGTTGTTGGCACACCCAATGATTTTAGAGTGCCAATACCTTATAAACTTTCAGGAATACATGATGTTTGGGAAAATAATTCTAGTTGGATTTGTCCTAAAAATCCTTTTGATGAAAGTAGTGTACCAAAGCGTGATCATAAAGGATCTTCAAAAACTCATTTGGACATAATTCCTTGCATTGTTGAAAAGACTCCTATTGTGGATCCCGATGCTTCTTTCATAATTACTTCATCACTTGATGTTACTTGATTCGCAATTTTCTACGCCTAGCTCAAAGGCGTTAAAGAAAAGCACTCTTGGAAGATAACCCAATATTTTATTTTCAGTAATTTTTCTTTTATTTGAGTCTTGGAAGTCATTACTACTGTAATGACCGCTCCTTATCCTTTTTATTTCATTGTTGTGCCAAGAGAAGCCTCTAATTTGAGTGAGGTAAGATTTGGGGATGTTGCTGTCCTGAAACTGTTTTCGGTGCAGCACCGTAAAAAATCGTATAAATTCTCTGTATACCTTTTGGACCTGCGATTTCTTGTGCATATGCCCCAGGTTATATCCAAACTTTCATTAGCTGAACACTTTTTGATTTGAGCAACAGAAAACCCCTTAAAAATTCGACCTTTGTCAGCTGTTCTATTTTGACAGATTTCTTCCAATATTTGTGTTTGCCGCTTTATCGCTTTCTTTTGAGTTCTTTTGATCACGGAACTTTTGGGGAAGTTGATACAGTAGTATATGCTATAAATGTGGTGGTTTTAGGTTGAAACCTGAAGCAAAAAGAGGTTGATTATATGTTATGCTACACTAATGTTGCTAATAGATTTGTGTTTAGTTTTGTATGAAGAAAGTTTTTGGGTGTAGGGATTGGAGAATGATGAGATGAGTTGAAGAATGGACAAAAGCTCAAGCTTGGGGATGACCATGCATCACCCCAAGAAATATCCAAGAAGTACAAGCGTCAAAGCTTGGGGATGCCCCCGAGGCACCCCTTCTTCATCGGCAAAAATCAGGTCACCTTTCAAGACACTATATTTTTATTGCTTCATGCACTATGTGTTTTTCTTGGAGCGTCAGTTGTTTTAGTTTTATTTATTAGTTTAGTTTGTTTGCTGCAATAAATGGTTGGACCCCAACAAATTTCTTTTGGAGAAGTTGCCTTGCTTTTCATTTGCCAAGAACGCTCCAGTTTTCACTCTTATCAAAAACCGAGTGTTCTTCTTTTTCTGCTACTGCTTTTGGTTTTCATTTTCACCTTGATTTGCATTCAGACCTTGTCATATATTTTCATCAAGGTGTATTTTTGCCTCTGATCTTTATTGGTTTTCATCAAAAGAGGTGTCTTAAAAATTTTCAAATGGTGTTGGAAAAGAGAAAAAGTTTTATGCAAAAAAGTGGTACAAGAAGGAGCTTATGTAGACTGCGGCTTAAGCTTTTTCATGTCATGCTTGATGTCTTTTTGATAGTATGCTTAGTGGTTTTGCTGTAGCATGACTTGTCTCAAATAACTGAGATTGCTTAATGAGCCTTTGAAAAAAATCATGCGTTGTTTTAATTATTTGGAAGCATTATTTTGGTTTTCTCCTTGATGCTTTATTTGGGTTGACTTGGCGCATGCTCACACATGTTAGACTCTTAAAAAGTCACCAATAGCCTCTATGATCATTTAGTTTTTGACTTTTGATGCCATCTTATGCTTCTTTTAATGTCGCTTTGTCGCTTTGCATGATTATAGCCATTATTGCTCTCTTAGTTGGCCGCTCCCAGTCTTTTGCTAGCCCTCGCCTTGTACTGAGTATGAGCTCTACTCGTGCATCCAACTCCTAAAAACCAAGTTTGCCAAAGTGTCCACCATACATACCTACTAGCAATTTGCTATTCCAAGTAAATTTAACTTGCTTTTATTTTCTCTTCAAATTAAACTCTTACCAGTGTTATGCGAAAATTGGTCAGTAAAGCTCTCACGAACCGGAAGGCACACTTTACTTTTTCCTGTTCTTAAATTTTTTGACATTGTGGTCTCTTATGTTAAGTTGTTATGCTTGCAAGTTGTAAGTTGGAGACTAGCCCAGCCATGCTGTCATGGGGCAAGCTTTCAACATTGCACTTCTTATTTGAGTTGATATCGTGATCTTTAGTTTATGGATGCCCACGGTGTGAAATGAATTGGGAATCTTGTGGGGATCATGGAGTTTGTATATGTGTTAGGGAAATGCTTGGGCCGCCAATCTAAGCCATGCATAATTCATGGTGGAAATTTTCAGCATGCCCATAGTGGACATTCGACGATGCATCTCAAAATAAAAAGCTATACAAATGGTAAATAAAAGAGATGTCGAGGTGTTCATTGTCTGCTTGTCCTGTCATTTTGATGTGGGCTTGTTCCATGTCATCGGGCACGGAGGTACCCCGTTGGCGGTTCTCGATGATACATATATACTTACAATGATAAGAGCCTTGCTTGGGACTCTAAGTTGAGTAGCATGAGGTTTGGGTACTCGTATTCATGGGACACGAGGTTTTCAACTTATGATTTGTCAAGCATATGCATCATAATTGTTTTCGCATTAACTTTAACCATTCAAGATGCTTATGATGGGGGCAATGCGAGCTCAAAGCCGGTAAGTATCATAATTTTTGAAGGTTATAAAACTTGCAATCACTGCTTCCCTCTGCGAAGGGCCTTTCTTCTACTTTTATGTTGAGTCACCACCTTCTATCTTTATGCACCATTAAGAGAGCATAGTTGCCATTCTTAGTATAATGTGCATTGTCCCAAAGTTTTCATTGATTGATTCATATTGTTGGTTTCACTTGTTCTCAAATTATTTGTATCTAGTCGCCCTCTTAAACTTGAAGGTGTACTATGCATTTATGTTTTGCTCTCTATGAAGGACAAGCAGAAAACCATTTGTATGTTTTTCCTTATGATTTGAACACACGTTTGACTTTCATTGTTTTATTTTCATGATCTTTTGTTTGTGTTCATTTGCATGTTATAACATGGTTGCTAAGTTTCTATTGTCAAGATTATATCTTTCATGCCCATATTTTAAGTTCTTATGATCCCAGCTCACAAATGCTTACATGTATGATCAAGATTGTGTAGGTGCATGTCACCTCAAAAATTATTTCTTTGTTATCACTTACCTACTCGAGAATGAGCAGGAGTTAAGCTTGGGGATGCTTGATACGTCTCCAACGTATCTATAATTTTTGATGCTCCATGCTTGTTTTTACACCATTTGCCTAATGTGTCGTTACACTTTGTGGCACTTTTATGCATTTTCTGGAACTAACTTATTAACAAGTCGCCACAGTTCCAGTTCCCTGTTTTCTGCTGTTTTTGTGTTTCAGAAGTGCTACACAGGTAATATTCTCGGAATTGGACGAAACAAGTTCCTGAAGTCTTATTTTTCCTGGAAGCTTCCAGAGATCCGAAGAGGAGTAGGAGGGGGGCCACGAGGGCCCCACACACCAGGGCGGCGTGGCCCAGGCCCTGGTCGCGCCCCCTATGTGTGAGGGTGCCTCGGGCCAACTCTGATGATGCCCCTTCGCCTATAAAGACCCCCCGACGGGAAAACCTAAGGACCCGATTAATTTTCCAGAAACACATCGCGATCCGCCGCCGTCATCGACCCGAGATCGGGAGGGTCCAGAAGCTCTTCCCGGTACCCTGCCGGAGAGGGAAATCGCCACCGGAGGTCTTCTTCATCGCCATGCTTGCCTCCAGAGCAAGGAGTGAGTAGTCTACCTTGGACTATGGGTCCATAGCAGTAGCTAGATGGTTGTCTCCTCCACCATGTGCTTCATGTTTAGATCTCATGAGCTGCCCTACATGATTGAGATCACCGTTATGTAATTCTACATGTTTGGTTTGTTGGGATCCGATGAATATTGGTGTTATGATTGAGTTGCTATACTGAAATGTATCTTATGTTATCTCTATGTTGTTTATGATCTTGCATGCTCTCCGTTGTTTGTAGCTATCTTGGCCGAGTAGTTGCTAGTGACTCCAAGAGGGGGTATTTATGCTCGATAGTGGGTTCATGCCTCTATTTAACTTGGGGAGTGACAGAAACCTCTAAGGTTGTAGATGTGCTGTTGCTACTAGGGAGAAAACAACATTCATATGCTCAAGGGCATATGCTTTGTTTACATTACACACTTTGCTTAATGCAATTATCTGTTGTTCGCAACTTAATACTCATGGGGTGTTCGGATGATATCCCCGGGAGTGGATTATTAGTCATAGATGCAGTTGGATGGCGGTCTACGTATTTTGTTGTAATGCCCAGAGTAAATCGCATAGTGATCTTCTTGACATATCACGTTTATCTTTATTCTATCAATTGCCCAACTGTAATTTGTTTACCCAGCATGTGCTATTTATCTTATGGAGAGACACCACTAGTGAACTGTGGACCCCAGTCCTATTTCCATCATATTGCTATCACTTGTTTACTTTACTCGCATACTTTCACTGCTTTCCACTCGATACGCTCATACCCTTTGTTTCAAGCAAACCGGTGAGATTGACAACCTCATCGCAAGTTGGGAACAAAGTATTTGGTTATGTTGTGTGCAGGTTCTACGTTGCTGCTAGCAAAGCAAAGCTTGGATGAGGCGCCATATATAAATTGTCCGGAGCTGTCGCAAAGCTTGCAAGCATCACCTTCAGTCGTTTGTCTCTCCTCTCTAAGAACGATAAACATTGGTTTCTTAACTGAGGGAAAATCTGTTGCTATATTCATCACACCTTCCTCTTGGGGTTCCCAACGGGCTGGTCATTTACCACGCATCAGCAGTCAATGTGTCTTGTTGTAATGCCCAGAGTAAATCTCATAGTGATCCTCTTGACATATCACGTTATCTTTATTCTATCAATTGCCCAATTGTAATTTGTTTACCCAGCATGTGTTATTTTATCTTATGGAGAGACACCACTAGTGAACTGTGGACCCCGGTCCTATTTCCTTTATATTGCTATCACCTGTTTACTTTACTCGCACTGTTTACTTTACTCGTATACTACTATTGCTTTCCACTCGATACGCTCATTCATTTGTTTACAGCAAACCGGTGAGATTGACAACCTCATCGTAAGTTGGGAACAAAGTATTTGGTTGTGTTGTGTGCAGGTTCCACGTTGCTACTAGTTGAAGACGCGCTAACAAGATATCGTTAACGGCGCCCTTGTTGGAGTGTCACTAGGCTAGCAAGCATCACCTTTTGGAGTTTGGCTTTTTCCTACTGGATTGATAACCTTGGTTTCATAACTGAGGGAAAAACTTGTTGCTATACTCATCATACCTTCCTCTTGGGGTTTCCAACTGGCCGGTCATTTACATTATTAACACCGCGCCATCATTAGCAATCAATAACATAGGCCACTATTTCCAGACTAAAAAGGGGCTTTGGCAAGGCGACCCATTATCACCCATCTTATTTAATATTGTGGTTGATATGTTAGCTATTATGATTGAACGTGCAAAATCTGATGGCCTGTTTGAGGGAGTGATTCCACATCTAGTCGATGGTGGTTTATCCATTTTTCAATATGCTGATGATACAATTTTCTTTATGGAACATGACTTAGATAATGCAAAAAATCTGAAACTCATTCTTTCAGCTTTTGAGCATCTTTCGGGTCTTAAAATTAATTTCCATAAAAGTGAATTGTTTTGTTTTGGCGAGGCTTTAGATCATGCCCAATCGTATGCCGGGTTGTTCGGATGCAATCAAGGTCAATTTCCAATTAGGTATTTGGGTATCCCAATTCATTTTTGGAGACTTACAAATGCTGAATGGAAAATTATCGAGGAAAGACTTCAGTTAAGATTAAGTAATTGGAAAGGCAAGCTGTTGTCCATTGGAGGAAGGATGGTTCTCATAAATTCAATCCTCTCTAATATGGTACTGTATAGGTTATTGTTCTTCCTCTTGCCAAAAGGAGTCTTGAATAGATTAGATTTCTTTAGATCAAGATTCTTTTGGCAGGGTGACAGCAAAAAGAAAAGGTATTGACCGGCTAAATGGAGTATTGTTTGTTGTCCCAAAGACCAAGGAGGGCTGGGTATTCAAGACCTTGAGGTCAAAAATACAGCCCTCCTAGATAAATGGCTCTTAAGATTGCTTACTGGGGACGGGATTTGGCAAACAATACTTTATCGAAAATATGTTGGGTCAAAAGCGTTATCACAGGGTCTCTGAAAACCAGGTGATTCACACTTTTGGGCCAGACTAATGGCAACGAAGAAATTTTTCTTCGGCCATGGTTCATTTTCGATTAGAGATGGATTAGAGATTTGGTTCTGGGAGAACAAGTGGCTAGGAAATGCTTCACTCTGAGAACAGTATCCAGCCTTGTATGCGATTGTGCGTCATAAGAGCGATACACTTGCCCATGTGTTGGGGTCTAATCCTCCAAATGTGACGTTCAGAAGGACTTTATTTGAACCTAGGCAAGTAAGTTGGGACGCCTTGCTTTTAAGATTGGCTAACATCCAACTAACTACTGGGATAGATATATTCTGATGGAACCTCCATGAGAATGGAAAATTCTCGGTGGCTTCCTTATACAACGCGCTGATCCTATCTGATTCGCCAGTTTATGACAATAAGAAAATCTGGAAGATGAAAATACCTCTTAAAAATAAAAAAATTGTATGGTATTTACGTCGAGGGGTTATTCTTACTAAAGATAATCTTATTAAGCGGAATTGACATGGTAGTAAAACTTCTATTTTTTGTCCACAAGATGAGATAATTAAACATTTGTTCTTCCAATGCAACTTTGCTCGTTCTATATGGTCAGTCATCTAAGCAGTGTCAGGCTTGTACACTCCTACTAGTATTGCCAATATCTTTGGGAATTGGTTACATGGTATAGATTACAAGTATTTGATTCTTCTTAGGGTGGGAGCAATGGCTTTGATATGGTCTCTCTGGCTATGTAAAAATGACAAAGTGTTTAATGATAAAAATTGTTCTCTCTTGCAGGTGATCTATCGGTGCACTGGAACTCTCCGCTTATGATCGCAGCTTCATCACTTGGAGGACCACGACCACAACCTTTTTACGGAGGTGTGCACGAGGCTAGAGGATAGTGTGAGACACCTCTTTTCTCAGCATGGATGACAGCATAATCTTTGGAATGGACTGTCTCCCCCATAGGCGTCTTACAATTTCTCATTATGATATGTAATTCGCCTTTTTATTTTTTATTGCTTGTTACAGATCTTGCGGTGGTGCGACTGTGTGCATCTTGATATGCAGAGGCCGGATGTAATACTGCTTAAAACTCTTTAAGTAATAAAAAACCCTTTTTCAAAAAAAAAGAGTTGTTTACAACATCTGATCTAGGATACCTTTCAAGTATATGATTTGGAATTATAAATTTTATCATAAACAATATTATTTTCTCTGACCTATATTACTCTTCGTTAATACGAATATATTTATTATTAAAATATGTCTAGATACATCTATATTAGCGAAGAGTATTATAGATCGGAGGGAGCTAGATATATGCTCTAGCTCTAAAAGTAGCGCAGCTCCGTGCCGCGCGCGATGCATCCCAGATCCGACACCTAGATCTACTTGAATGTGCATCGACCGATCGGAACGACCGCGGCGGATTGGTGTACAGTTCGCCATGGAGCGCGGCTAGTTTGGGCGCTTCTTGAGGCCGGACCCTGCCCTCGATACGCTACATGCATCGCATCCCGTCGTGACGCGAACGTTTCACCAATCGCTGGTGTAGCGTACGTACGTAGACGCGTGGGCCGTGTACGTTACGTGAGCATTGCGACTTGGAGAAAATTTGTCTCCCCGTGTATAAACACGCAATTGCTGTACCACGTGTTCGTATCACTGGGCAGATATATGCATGCATGGAGACGACGCGGAGATGCCCCACTTCGGATACATGAGACGAGACGAGAGCATAATACTACATGTCTCTCTTTTACTTTGCGAATGAGAGTATGTACTGTATATATACCAGATCGACCGATTTGTTGGTATTATATCGATCACGCCACTCTTGTGGTGGATTTGTTGCCGCGCTGGGAGATTTGCTACTCCAGTTTTGGGCTTAAGTTGTGGATTGATTCCCGTATTGTGATGATATTGACAGTGCGGCGGCATGTCAACCACATGGGAGTATCAAGGAACCTAATCTGATCTCTGTCTTTTGTCTTCACGTAAGTAGTCTTCCTTGGATGCAGACATATCATCTGGCGCCTCTTGGACTGATATACGATCCTTGTGATAAGTCCTTTTTGAGATCAAGAAATAAATGGTGCAGAACTTGGTGCACCGAACACGAGATCAGTCTCCCGCCCGCGCGTCCCCCTCACGGGGACCCGAGGGAAACCCTAGCCACCGTCGCTAGTTACCCCCTCCAGGCGCCCTCCTCACCGACGCTGCCACCAGCTTCTCCATGGCGGCCCCTGCCTTCGAAAGTGGTGCTAGAGACCTGCGATGGACGTGGTGATGTGTGGAGCGGTGGTGTCGGCAATTAGTGAGGTGCCTCGAAGAGGAGGTAGAGGCGCGGTCACTACTAGAAAAACAGGTCTTCAGTCACGCACGAAATTTGAATTATGTGGCGCATATCTAATGCGCCACTGTTGTCGCGCCACTAAATTACATTTTTGTGGCCCATTAGTCCATATGCGTCACAGAATGTTTGTATAGGAATTCAAAAAAAATTGTTTCCTAGCACAAATACATGTATATTATAGGATTTATACAGATATATACACAGTAGTACAAACACAAGTCTTGGTCATCACATTACTTAGAGCTCGAGATGTATATAGTGACAAGTGCTGAATTATTACACAAGTGTTGGTACAAAGTTGATCATCTCGCATGACAAATGAAGCGGTCACCGCCTAAACTAGGATCAAATAGAGTACACCCGCGATGACGCTGAGCAAGAACGAGAGCACGACCAAGGTCTTTATCTGGTTCTTTGTCCACCGGCAGTTCCTCCACTTGGCCACCGTCTCCTCTCTAGCCGCGTACCCTTTGTAATAGTTGCCGCTAAACTTGTGCACTTGTTTCTGGCAGTCCACCCACATGTCGTAGACTCCTGGAACCCAACCCGTGTACACCACGTACCACGTCATCTCTATAGATAGGGCATATTAGTATATCATGCAATGGTAAGAATTAAAGGGTTCACATGCATATATGTTCACAAAAATTAAAGCAAAGGATTCATAAACCTAAAAGATAGCATCGACCACAATCATAGAAGTTCAACGACCGTCGAAGTTACATCATATAGCTAGAGAGCTAGACGCATCGATCACAATAGTTAAGTCCAACAACAATGATGGTTTTGAGATACAACAACACATCATGCTAAGTTAAGTTTACAACACATGCGACCATCGATACACGCGGCCTTGATCATGGTAGGCACACATCACGAACGCGTCTTCTCAATCGTCTTTGGGAGCGGACGAGAGCCCTCTTTCGTCGTTCGCGTCCTCCTGTCACCATGCATTTCGAGGCGTTCTTGGATCTCCCTCTGAGGCAACCCTTTGGCATAGACTAAAGCCCCCCCCCTTAGGTTGACATCTTCATGGGTGATTTCGGTATCTTAGGCTGGATGCAATGGAAGTCTTCCCTAAGATCATCATCGTTGATTTGCGCCAGCTTTTCAGCCCATCCTCGGAGATTAGATGGTAGTGTTAGGTTCTGGAAATCCCCACACATACCCTTTCATGTGATGGAGGACGTAGAAGGCCTCATTCACGTTGTCAGCCGGCTGCTTGACGCAGGGGAACTCGAACACGTGTTTGAACATGTGTTTGCCATCCTTGACATTTTCCCCCTTATTGGCGAAGGGGCATCCCTTTTTGATGTAGCCCTCACAGCCTCATCCAGAACACCCCTTATTCTGGTGTAGTTCTTCTTCATCTCCAAACTCCCCGAGTCAAAATATGTGGCTAGGGAAAACTTCGGGGAAAAGACGATGAGTGTGCAAGATTTGTCTCTGCGCAACACAATTGAACCAAAATGTTGGAAAAGGAGTAATGGAAGCAATCTTTGAGATAGCATAAGTTACGGCAGCGAGCGGATGTGTACTTACTCGAGAAAGAAAGGCAGAAGAAGTGTGTCCTTCCTCTTGTTGGCCACCATGAACTTCTGGAGATACTGCATTGCCATATATGTCGACAGCCATGAGGACATCTCAAAACCTTCCGTAACATTCTAGAACCTTCTAGTGCCTGCCATATATGTTGACAACCATTCTAGACACTCTCGAGACCATTCTGGGCAATTCCGGTATCATTCGGGACATCTCAGAACCATGATGAGACTCTCTCGGAACCCATCTCTCTTATCTGCATTGCATATCATACGTGTGATCCTTAATGTCGCTAAAAATTTCAATGTAGGACCCATCGGGTTTAGATATATGTGGAAAAGTTTGGAATGCTTTCCACAACAATAATCAATGACATGCTCTTGAATCGCTGCATTGACCAGCACACATAACAAGGAGATCTTTATCATGTGAACCTCACGTATTATGTACATTCACATTTTTGTATTGCTTCACGGTAATTTTACACAACCCGAGGCAAACCTATGATGTTATCCTCGTTACCCGACGTGTACTCTTTACTCGTTTTGTATTCTCGATGTCCCAATGACTACCACTTTAGTCACGGTGCTTGTCTCTCCATTGAGGGAGGAGCAATTCTCAATCTTGACATTACTAGAACTATGGCATACTTTTGGGTATACTCCTTTATCTCCTTTATAGTTGCCCAGACACTTGATAACTTTTGATGATGCCATAGCATCCATTCAATATCCATGTCTAAGTTGCTCTCATGGTCAAAGAAAACTAAAAAAAATAACACATATCATGAGAAAATACTGACAACATATTTACGAGTGTTTTGCGGTATATCAACAAGTCATGTCCAACAAGTTTACCACAAACTATGATGTTCTCATATATCATTGGCAACCTCATAAACCTTTATTTAGGAAAATAAGACCATCTATAATATATGAACTAGTCTATAGAGGAGAGACTAGGGAACTGATGACCCACAAGTATAGGGGATCGCAACAGTCTTCGAGGGAAATAAAACCCAAATTTATTGATTCGACACACAGGGATCCAAAGAATATTTATAAGCCTTAACAGATGAGTTGTCAATTCAGCTGTACCTGAAAATAGACTTGCTCGCAAAGGTTTATCAGTAGCAACAGTTTTATAGTGGTGATAGTAGTGAAACAGTAACAGCAGTAGTAGAATAAAAGTGGTAATAGTAGGAATAGTAAACAGTAGGATAAAATACTGTAGGCATAGGGATGGATGTACGGGTGTTGCATGGATAAGATAATTCATGAAATCAGTGAGAAATGGGCATTGCAGATAAATAATGATAAAGCATCCTAGTACTAATAATCATAGGCACGTGTTCCATAAATAGTCGTGCGTGCTCGCAATGAGAAACTTGCACGACATCTTTTGTCCTATCAGCCTGTTGCAGCAGGGCCTCAAGGGAAACTACTGGTAATTAAGGTACTCATTTTAATAAAGTACCAAAGCAAAGCATTAACACTCGGTGAATACATGTGATCCTCACATCATAGCCATCCCCTCCGGTTATCCCAATTTCTGTCACTTTGGGGCCTCGGGTTCCGGACAACAATATGTGTAAACAACTTGCAGGTAAGATCATAAATAACATGTATCATCATAAAACAATATCAAGTTCAGATCTGAGATCATGGCACTCGGGCCCAAAGTGACAAGCATTAAGCACAACAAGTTGCCAAAATGTCATAAGCACTAATAAAAGATACCAGGCACTATGCCCTAACAATCTCATAGCAAATTACATGAATGATCTCATCCAATCCCTACCATCCCCTTCGCCCACAGCGGGAATTACTTACACATGGATGGGGGAATCATGGATGGTTGACGGAGAGACGTCGGTGATGATGGTGATGAAGATCTCCTCCAAATCCCCATCTCGACAGGGTGCCAGAACGGAGTTTCTGGTTCCGAATCGCGGTTTCTGATGGCGGCGGCGCAGCAAAAGTCTATCTGGAAAAAATGCCGAACCCCCACTCCTTTCAGGTCAGAGGGTATATGTAGGCGGAAGGAGGGGTCGAGGCGACAGCCGAGGCGGTCACACAACAGGTGGGCGCGGCCAGGCCTGGGCTGCGCCCCCTGGTTGTGTGGTGGCCTCCTGGCCCCTCTCCGTCTCGTCTTCTGGCTCCGTGGGTCTTCTGGTGAAATAGGATTTTTGCAATATTTTCCCAAATTTTTACTGAAAGTTGGATTTCTGCACAAAAAGAGACACCAGAGCAATTCTGCTGAAAACAGCATTAGTCCGCGTTAGTTGTATTCAAAACACACAAATTATAGGAGAAATAACAGCAAACGTGTTCGGGAAAGTAGATACGTTTTGGACGTATCAACTCCCCCCAAGCTAGCTATTTGCTTGTCCTCAAGCAATTCAGTTAACAACTGAGAGCGATAAAAGAAACTTTCATGAACACATTTGCTTCATATGATGTATATATATATACTAACTATATGATCATGTACTCAGGCAATTCATAATAAGAAATATGCAACTAACGTTACCTCATAGTCAAGCAAGCTATGAAAGAGTGCCAATACACTAATAACAAGTAACATGAACATAAGAAGTTGCAAGATTGTAGTATTCATAAATGATATGGAAGAGTGGTATCCCGCTTGCCTTTATTTGTGGAGCAAAACATAAATGCTGAGGCACCTCTGAAGTCCAAGGGAAGACTAGAAGTAGAAATATCAAAAATACAAGCATCAAAGTTATACCACAATTAACCATATTCTGGGACAAGCACATTACACTAAGAAAAACAGCTATGCTCTCAAGAAGGTGCTTAAAGTTAGAAGATGAAGACTCAACATTAAAGTAAAAGAAAGGCCCTCCGCAGAGGGAAGCAGTGATTTAACATGTGCTAGAGCTTTTCATTTGTAAAACAGAGATAAAAATTTATTTTGAGAGGTGGTTGTTTCATGTCAACGACTGGGAATGGGGACTTGCTATCTTCCATAATAAACAAGTGAGAGCAGTTCCGAGTTCTTTGAAAATTTGGCACATTGGTGCTCTGTTATAAAGCTTTGGCACTCCTCCCCACCTTTTTCCTTTCTCAAACCATGGCTAACCGATTCCATCGGGTGCCCACCAACTTTCACATACCATGGAGAAGTGCCTTTTTTTCTTTTTTTTTCTTAGAATTAGATTACAATGGTCTGACCAGCTCCCTTGCAAAATTAATGACGAGCAGATGAAGCTGCCTAGTCGAGGGGTACTCAATTTAATATGGAAGATAGCAATTCCGACCACTACATCCCCATGAGCTAAAAACAGTGGCACAAAATGAGAAGTAGTTGAAAGTTTTGAAAGGTAGCACATGAAAATTTACTTGGAATGGCTTGCAAATACCATGCATAGGAATTTATAGTGGACTCTTTGGTAGACTTGGTTTTTGGTGATTGGATGCACAAGAAGTATTCCCTCTCAATACAAGTGAAGACTAGCAAAAGACTGGGAAGCGACAATCGAGAGAGCAATAGCTGTCATAATCATGCTTGCGACAAAAAAATTAATATAGGTTTAAAATGATATAAGAACTCTGAGGCAAAGTAAATCATCGAGGCTTAATTGACTTTTTGTTCAGTCATGTGCATGCTTGAGCATGTGCCAAGTCGATTCAGTTGAAACTTTCAGAGGTGGATACCGCAATAATATACCATATTATGAATAAAACAATACAAGCAAGCGTCTACATGACATGCTACAAACTATTAGTAAATTGGAACTAATCATATGAGAGCAAGAACTACAAAGCATCCATTAGATAACATATACCTTACATGAACCGACTAAGCATGTCCACATAGATGAGTATATGTACAAAAATGAAAACAAACAGAGTTCATACCAGCCTCTTACCACATCTCGGATTGTCATATGTTGTCATTATTGCCTTTCACTTGTGTGGATTGAATAATATGAAGTGAATACCAAGCTCCAAAGGAGTCACGGAAGACTGAACTCTGCAATAAACTTTACAATACCGAAGAAGAACAACAAATATTTTTGGGTTTTTGATTTTTGAAACAAGAACAGAAGGAAATAGCAAACAAAGCAAAATATTTTTGGATTTTTCAAATATCAAACCGATAATAGCACGTAAAGCAAACCAAAGCTAGCAAACTAAAGAGGCAAACAAAGGGAAACAACGGAAATATTTTTGGTCTTTTTGTGTTTTGGGAAAGTAGAAATAAGAACAAGAATAACAAAGAAAAGAATGTGAAACATGGATATACATAAGACCGACTAAATATGATATGTAGATGAGTGAACCGTTGGCGTACCTCCCCCCAAGCTTAGGCTTTTGGCCTAAGTGGAGATCAATCCCAGCTCGTCCATGAAGTGGCACCCCCAAAATATGACGAAGAAGCACATTCGTCCTAATATGAGCTCGAGGACGCCCCGGTGTGGTACGTGGTGTAGTGATAGGCCGGCTCCTCCTCTTCCTCTTGGTCTACGACACCATGCTGGACATTGAAGCCAAGCAACCTAAGCTACTCATCCAATTCCTCCTTCGAGCGTAACCATGGCCTGCTGTTAATACTGAACAAACTAGGCTGTGGCAAGGGCACTTCCCTTTCCTCTCCATCTGTAATTAACATTCTATAAACTAATTTCCCTGCACAAGAGTTAGCAGTAACAAAGTGATGGAGCTTCATGGCAGCAAGATCAAGCCTCTGTGGAGTCAACAATATATCATGAGGAGCAATAGGAAGTCTAAGAGCAGCAACAATGCGCGCAGCAATAACGCCTCCATAAATAGGTCCCCTAGTGGCTAGGCGACGAGCAATAAGAGCACCAAGGTTATACTTCCTGCTAACATCAAGAGCGGTAGCTAGAAAAGCTAAATGATAGTTGGAGATATTGCTAGTGTTCCCTCTACCAAGAACACTAGTGGCAAGATAGTAAGTAAAATATCTAATAGCTGGGAGTTGAATGTTTCTTATCTTGCCACGCTGTGTTGTGCGGTCATCATCGTTAGTCACTCCTCGATAAAGCTCCAGCAAATCAGTGGGCTGATGAAGCATCTTCTTTGCCGTCCCAAACATGGGAATACCTAAAATATCGCAAAACTTCTCCAAAGACATGGTGATAGACTTATCATAAATCTTAAATGCAATGGAAGGCTTGAAGTGAGAGTTAGTGAATTTAAAGCTTTCAACGAAAATCTTTGTGAGAATAGCATATTGATTACTCTCATCCGTCATGTATGCAGTTGATACGTCTCTAACGTATCTATAATTTTTGATGCTCCATGCTTGTTTTTACACCATTTGCTTAGTGTTTCGTTACACTTCATGGCACTTTTATGCATTTTCCGGAACTAACCTATTAACAAGTCGCCACAGTGCCAGTTCCCTGTTTTCTGCTGTTTTTGTGTTTCAGAAAAGTTACACATGAAATATTCTCGGAATTGGACGAAACCAAAGCCAGTCACCCAGAATTTCACCGAAGCTTCCAGAGAACCGAAGAGGAGATGGAGTGGGGCCACGAGGGCCCCACACAATAGGGCGGCGTGGCTAGGGGCTGGGCCGCGCCCCCTATGTGTGAGGGAGCCTCGGTCCACTCCTGATGATGCCCCTTCGCCTATAAAGACCCCCGATGGGAAAACCCTCGAGACCCAATCACTTTTCCAGAACACATCGCGATCCGCCGCCGTCGTCGACCCGAAGATCGGGAGGCTCCAGAAGCTCTTCTCGGCACCCTGCCAGAGAGGGGAATCGCCACTGGAGGTCTTCTTCATCGCCATGCTTGCCTCCGGAGCGATGAGTGAGTAGTCTACCTTGGACTATGGGTCCATAGCAGTAGCTAGATGGTTGTCTTCTCCACCATGTGCTTCATGTTTAGATCTCATGAGCTACCTTACATGATTGAGATCACCGTTATGTAATTCTACATGTTTGGTTTGTTGGGATCCGATGAATATTGGTGTTATGCTTGAGTTGATGTACTGAATTTTATCTTATGTTATCTCTATGTTGTTTATGATCTTGCATGCTCTCCGTTGTTAGTAGCTATCTTGGCCGAGTAGTTGCTAGTGACTCCAAGAGGGGGTATTTATGCTCGATAGTGGGTTCATGCCTCTATTTAATCTGGGGGAGTGACAGAAACCTCTAAGGTTGTAGATGTGCTATTGCTACTAGGGGGAAAACAACATTCATATGCTCGAGGGCATATGCTTTGTTTACATTACACACTTTTCTTAATGCAATTATCTGTTGTTCGCAACTTAATACTTGTGGAGTTCTCGGATTGATTCGCCACAAGTGGATTATTAGTCATAGATGCAGTTGGATGGCGGTCTATGTATTTTGTTGTAATGCCCAGAGTAAATCTCATAGTGATCCTCTCATCATATGCACGTTGTCTTTATTCTATCAATTGCCCAACTGTAATTTGTTTACCCAGCATGTGTTATTTTATCCTATGGAGAGACACCACTAGTGAACTGTGGACCCTGGTCCTATTTCCATTATATTGCTATCACTTGTTTACTTTACTCGCACTATTTACTTTACTCGCATACTATTACTATTTTCCACTCGATACGCTCATTCCTTTGTTTCAAGCAAACCGGTGAGATTGACAACCTCATCGTAAGTTGGGAGCAAAGTATTTGGTTATGTTGTGTGCAGGTTCCGCGTTACAGCTGGCAAAGCAAAGCTTGGACGAGGCGCCTTATAAATTGTCCGGAGCTGTCGTAAGCTAGCAAGCATCACCTTCAGTCGCTTGGCTCCTTCCTCTCCTGACCGACATACCTTGGTTTCTTAACTGAGGGAAAACCTTGCTGCTATATTCATCATACCTTCCTCTTGGGGTTCCCAACTGGACGGTGAAAAGATATCACCACCGCAAGCATCAAGAATTTTTCTAGCGCCGTTGCCGGGGAGGAAGAAGAAGACTTCTGCGAGGGGAGTTTTCGCACACATATCCTTTACTTTGTTTTAAGTTTTGCTTTACTTTATTTTTACTTGCATCATTTTATCAAAAACCCAAAAAAATTAGAATCCTTGATAGTTGTTTTTACTTGTCTGCTTTTAGTTTGCCAGAATTGCTACTCCTGAAAACACCAAGTTGTGTGATTTTACTAGCACTAATAATAGTGATTTTATCTGCACTCCTATTGCGCCACCTGCTCCTACTGCAAACTTTTATGAGATTAAACCTGCTTTGTTGAACCTTGTTATGAAAGAGCAATTTTCTGGTGCTAGTACTGAAGATGCTGCAGCTCATCTCAACAATTTTGTTGAGCTATATGAGATGCAAAAATATAAGGATGCTGGGAGTGATATTATTAAGCTTAAGTTGTTTCCTTTTTCTTTGAGAGGAAAAGCTAAGGATTGGTTGCTGTCTTTGACTAAGAATAGTATTGATTCATGGGCTAAGTGTAAGGATGCTTTTATTGGTAGATATTATCCTCCTGCTAAGATTATAGCTTTGCGTAGCAATATTATGAAGTTTAGTCAATTTGATAATGAACATGTTGCTCAAGCTTGGAAAAGAATGAAATCTATGATAAAGAATTGTCCCACTCATGGACTGACTACTTGGATGATTGTCCAAACTTTTTATGTAGGACTAAATTTTTCTTTGAGGAACCTACTTGATTCAGCTGCTAGAGGCACTTTCATGTCCCTTACCTTGGGCACCGCAACCAAACTACTCGACAACATGATAGTAAATTATTCCGAATGGCACACCGAGAGAGCTCCACAAGGTAAGAAGGTAAATTCTGTTGAGGAAATCTCTTCCTTGAGTGATAAGATTGATATCATTATGGCTATGCTTGCTAATGATAGAACTCATGTTGATCCTAATAATATTCCTTTAGCCTCTTTGGTTGCTCAAGAAGAGCATGTTGATGTGAACTTCATTAGAAATAATAATTTTAACAACAATGCTTATAGGAACAATTTTGCTAGTAACAATTATAGGCCATATCCTTCTACCAATGGTAATGGTTATGGTAATTCTTATGCTAATTCCTCCAACAACACTAGGGCCGCGCCCTCCGAGCTTGAGGTAATACTCAAGGACTTAATCGGTAAGCAAAATGCTTTTAACAAGTCTGTTGAGGAAAAGTTAGGCAAAATTGATATTCTTGCTTCTAAAGTTGATAGCCTTGCTCATGATGTTGAGCTTCTAAAATTAAAAGTGTTGCCTAATGATATGAAAGAGAACAATGTTTTTGCTACTGCTAATGCCATCCAAGTTAGAATTGATGAAAATGTTAGATTGTTAGCAGAATTGCATGCTAGATGGGAAAGAGAGGATGAGATTGCTAGGAATATGAAAGTTTGTACTATTACTACCTCTAATGATAAGAAGTGAGCCTAGCTCACTTGGTTAGGGAAGTGGATGTACAACTCAGCCACCCAGGTTCAAGTCCTCATGGGCGCAGATCTAGGTTCTTATTATTAAAAAAATAAAAAATAAAACCCGCTGTAGGGGCTTCCCCTACCGCATTTCTTTCAAAAAAAACTACGTCTAATGATGTTGCTCCTAATGCTAGCAACCCTCTTACTTCTCAAAAGAGTGCTGAAATTTTTCAGAGTGTAGGAGATGATAGCTCCATTTCCTTTAATGATTTTGATGTTGATGGCTGCAATATATCTGAAGTTATTTTGTTCTTGCAAAAGCTTGCTTTGACTCCCAATTCTAGTTCTTTAAATATTGCTTTTACTAAGCATATTACCAATGCTCTCATGAAAATTAGGGATGAAAAGTTGAAGCAAAAAAGCTTCTGTTCCCAAGAAGTTAGAAGATGGTTGGGAACCCATCATTGATATGCATGTTAACGGTTTTGATTGCCATGCTTTATGTGATCTAGGTGCTAGTATTTCTATCATGCCTCAAAAAATTTACGACATGCTTGATTTACCGCCGCTTGAAAAGTGTTATTATGATGTTCCTATTGCTGATGTTGCTAAGAAGAAACCTTTGGGAAGGATTAATGATGTTCTTATTGTGGTTAACAATAACCTTGTTCCCGTTGATTTTCTTGTCATGGATGTTGAATGCAATGCTTCATGTCCTATTATTTTGGGAATACCCTTTCTTCGAATAGTAGGTGCCATCATTGATATGAGGCAAGGCACCATCAAATATCAATTTCCACTTAAGAAAGGTATGGAACACTTCCCTAGAGAGAGAAAGAAATTTCTTTTTGACTCTATTCTTAGAGCAAATTATGAGCTTGATGCTTCATCACTTGATGTTACTTGATTCGCATTTTTCTGCACCTAGCTCAAAGGCGTTAAAGAAAAGCACTCTTGGGAGATAACCCAATGTTTTTACATTCAGTTCTTTTCTTTTATTTGAGTCTTGAAATTTATTACTACTGTAATGGCCTATCCTTATCATTTTTATTTCATTGTTGTGCCAAGAGAAGCCTCTAATTTGAGCGAGGTAAGATTTGGGGATGTTGCTGTCCTGAAACAGTTTTCGGTGCTGCACCGTAAAAATTCGTGAAATTTTTCTGTATATCTTTTGGATCTGCGATTTCTTGTGCATATGCCCCAGGTTATATCCAAACTTTCATTAGTTGAACACTTTTTGATTTGAGCAACAGAAAACCCTCTAAAAATTTGACCTTTGTCAGCTGTTCTGTTTTGACAGATTTCTGCCAATATTTGAGTTTGCCGCTTTATCGCTTTCTTTTTGAGTTCTTTTGATCACGGAACTTTTGGGGAAGTTGCTACAGTAGTATATACTTTATATGTGGTGGTTTTAGGTTGAAACCTGAAGCAAAAGAGGTTGATTCAATGTTATGCTTACACTAATGTTGCTAATAGATTTGTGTTTAGTTTTGTATGAAGGAAGTTTTCAAGTGTAGGGATCGGAGAGTGATGAGATAAGTTGAAGAATGGACAAAAGCTCAAGCTTGGGGATGCCCATGCATCACCCCAATAAATATCCAAGAAGTACAAGCGTCAAAGCTTGGGGATGCCCCCGAGGCACCCCTTCTTCATCGGGAAAAATCAGGTCACCTTTCAATACGCTATATTTTTATTGCTTCATGTATTATGCGTTTTTCTTAGAGCGTCAGTTGTTTTTAGTTTTCAGTTTAGTTTAGTTTTGTTTGCTGCAATAAATGTTTGGACCCCAATAAATTTCTTTTGGAGAAGTTGCCTTGCTTTTCATTTGCCAAGAACACTCCGTTTTTCACTTTATTCGTTTCAACGAGTGTTCTCTTTTTCTAGAACTGCGTTTAGTTTTCGATTTTTGCCCTGATTTGTGTTCAGATCTTGTTATATATTTTCATCAAGGTGTATTTTTGCCTCTGGTCTATATTGATTTTCATCAAAAGAGGTGTTTATAAAAAGTTTGAATGGTGTTGGAAAAGAGAAAAAGCTTTATGCAAAAAAGTGGTACAAGAAGGAGCTTGTGTAGACTGCGGCCTAGGCTTTTGCATATCGTGCTTGATGTCTTTTTGATAGTATGCTTAGTGGTTTTGCTGTAGCATGACTTGTCTCAAATTACTGAGATTGCTTAATGAGCCTTTGAAAAAATCATACGTTGTTTTTATCGTTTGGAAGCATTATTTTGTTTTTCTCCTTGATGCTTTATTTGGGTTGACTTGGCGCATGCTCACACATGTTAGACTCTTACAAAGTCGCCAATAGCCTCTATGATCATTTAGTTTTTGACTTTTGATGCCATCTTATGCTTCTTTTAATGTTGCTTTGTCGCTTTGCATGATTATGGCCGTTATTGCTCTCTTAGTTGGTCGCTCCCAGTCTTTTGCTAGCCCTCGCCTTGTACTGAGTATGAGCTCTACTCGTGCATCCAACTCCTAAAAACCAAGTTTGCCAAAGTGTCCACCATATATACCTATTAGCAATTTGCTATTCCAAAGTACATTTGACTTGTTTTTATCTACTCTTTAAATTAAACTCTTACCAGTGTTATGCGAAAATTGGTCAGTAAAGCTCTCACAAACCGGAAGGCACTTTACCTTTTCTCGTTCTTAAATTTTTTGACATTGTGGTCTCTTATGTTGAGTTGTTATGCTTGCAAGTTGTAAGTTGGCAATTAGCCCAGCCATGCCGTCATGGGGCAAGCTTTCAACATTGCACTTCTTATTTGAGTTGATATCGTGATCTTTTGTTTATGGATACTCGCGGTGTGAAATGAATTGGGAATCTTGCAGGATCATGGAGTTTGTATATGTGTTAGAGAAATGCCTGGGCCGCCAATCTAAGCCATGCATAATTCATGGTGGAAATTTGCAGCATGCCCATAGTGGACATTCGACGACGCATCTCAAAATAAAAAGCTATACAAATGGTAAATAAAAGAGATGTCGAGGTGTTCATTGTCTGCTTGTCCTGTCATTTTGATGTGGGCTTGTTCCATGTCATCAGGCACGGAGGTACCCCGTTGGCGGTTCTCGATGATACGTGTATACTTACAATGACAAGAGCTTTCTTGGGACTCTAAGTAAAGTAGCATGAGGTTTGGGTACTCGTATTCATGGGACACGAGGTTTTCAACTTATGATTTGTCAAGCATATGCAGCATAAGTGTTCTCGCATTAACTTTAACCATTCAAGATGCTTATGATGGGGGCAATGAGAGCTTAAAGCCAATAAGTACCATAATTTTTGAAGGTTTATAAAACTTGCAATCACTGCTTCCCTCTGCGAAGGGCCTTTCTTTTACTTTTATGTTGAGTCACCACCTTCTACCTTTATGCACCATTAAGAGAGCATAGTTTTCATTCTGAGTATAATGTGCATTGTCCCAAAGTTTTCATTGATTGATTCATATTGTTGGTTTCACTTGTTCTTAAATTATTTGTATCTAGTCGCCCTCTTAAACTTGAAGGTGTCCTATGCATTTTTGTTTTGCTCTCTCATTAAGGACAAGCTGAAAACCATTTGTATGTTTTTCCTTATAATTTGAACACACGTTTGACTTTTATTGTTTCATTTTCATGATCTTTTGTTTGTGTTCATTTTCATGTTATAACATGGTTGCTAAGTTTCTTCTATCAAGATTATGTCTTTCATGCCCATGTTTTAAGTTCTTTTGATCCCAGCGCACAATGCTTACTTATATGATCAAGATTGTGTAGGTGCATGTCACCTCAAAAAATATTTCTTTTGTTATCACTTACCTACTCGAGGACGAGCAGGAGTTAAGCTTGGGGATGCTGATACGTCTCTAACATATCTATAATTTTTTATGCTCCATGCTTGTTTTTACACCATTTGCTTAGTGTTTCATTACACTTCGTGGCACTTTTATGCATTTTCCGGAACTAACCTATTAACAAGTCGCCACAGTGCCAGTTCCCTGTTTTCTGCTGTTTTTGTGTTTCAGAAAAGTTACACAGGAAATATTCTTGGAATTGGACGAAACCAAAGCCAGTCACCCAGAATTTCACCGAAGCTTCCAGAGAATCGAAGAGGAGATAGAGTGGGGCCACATGGGCCCCACACAACAGGGCGGCGCGGCCAGGGGCTGGGTCGCGCCCCCTATGTGTGAGGGAGCCTCGGTCCACTCCTGACGATGCCCCTTTGCCTATATAGACCCCCCAACGGGAAAAACCTAGAGACCCGATCACTTTTCCAGAACACATCGCGATCCGCCGCCGCCGTCGACCCGAAGATCGGGAGGGTCCAGAAGCTCTTCCCGGCACCCTGCTGGAGAGGGGAATCGCCACCGGAGGTCTTCTTCATCGCCATGCTTGCCTCCGGAGCGATGAGTGAGTAGTCTACTGATACGTCTCAAACGTATCTATAATTTTTGATTCTCCATGCTTGTTTTTACACCATTTGCCTATTGTTTCGTTACACTTAGTGGCACTTTTATGCATTTTCCGGAACTAACCTATTAACGAAGTGCCACAGTGCCAGTTCCTTGTTTTCTGCTGTTTTTGTGTTTCAGAGTGATACACAGGAAATATTCTCGGAATTGGACGAAACCACATCCTGAAGTCTTATTTTACCCGGAAGCTTCCAGAGATCCGAAGAGGAGTAGGAGGGGGGCCACCAGGGCCCCACACGCAGGGGCGGCGCGGCCAGGCCCCTGGCCGCGCCGGGCCCGCGTGAGGGCGCCTGGCCCCTCCTCTGACATCGCCCCTTCGCCTATAAGAAGCCTCGGGACGGAAAACCCTAGGGGATTCGGCAATTTTCCAGAAACAGTTCCGCAGCTCCGCCGCCGCCACCGACGAATTTCGGGGGACAGAAGTCTCTGTTCCGGCACCCTGCCGGGACGGGGAAGTGCCCCCGGAGCCATCTCCATCGGTCTCCATCGCCGTCTCCATCGACCTCACCGCCATCTCCATCAACCTTGCTGTCTCCTAAGATGAGGAGGGAGTAGTTCATCCCCGGGGCTGAGGGCTCTACCGGTAGCTATGTGGTTCACCTCTCTCTCCCATGATGTGATCTTTATGTGATCGTGAGCTTTGTATCATGTTGAACAAGTAGATGTTATTATTCAGATATTATGCTACTCCTATGCTTAATTATTATAGTGTACTCTAGTGATGTTATTAAAGTAATCTATTCCTCCTGCCATGGTGTAACGGTGACAGTGCGTGCATCGTGGTGGTACTTGGTTTAGGCTATGATCGTGATCTCTTGTGGATTATGAGAATAATTATTACTATGATAGTATTGAGTGATCTATTCCTCCTTTCATGGTGTAATGTTGACAGTGTGTGCACCGTGTTAGTACTTGGTCTAAGTTGCAATGATTTCTATCTTGAGTTGTGATCTGATTTGGATGTCTCTATAAGTGGTGTTTGTCAAGTACTTGATGAACTTTAAGGGGTGCTTCTGTAGCCACTACACAATGATTAGTGTTATTCAATAGGAGAGTAATTCAGAGTACCATAGTGGAGAGAAGTTGTTTATTTGTTCAATCATGTTATATTGTTGGGAGTGTGTCCACTAGTGAAAGTATGATCCCTAGGCCTTGTTTCCAAGCTTTGCACACCGTTTACTTGCTATTTTGTTACTTGTTTGCTCGCAGCGATATTTATTTCACATCACGTTTGCTACTTATAATCATCTATACCACTTGTATTTCACCATCTCTTCGCCGAACTAGTGCACCTATACATCTGACAAGTGTATTGGGTGTGTTGGGGACACAAGAGACTTTCTGTATCGTAATTGCAGGGTTGCTTGAGAGGGATAGCTTTCATCTCTTATTCCCTGAGTTTGATAAACCTTGGGTGATCCACTTAAGGGAAACTTGCTGCTGTTCTACAAACCTCTGCACTTGGAGGCCCAACAAGTGTCTACAAGAATACAAGTGTCTACACCATGAAAGGAGGAATAGATCACTCAAACTATCATAGCAATAATTATTCTCATAATCCACAAGAGATCATAATCATAGCCTAAACCAAGTACCACCATGATGCACGCACTGTCACCGTTACACCAAGGCAGGAGGAATAGATTACTTTAACAATCACCACTAGAGTACACATAACATCTGAATAATAACATCTACTTGTTCAACATGATACAAAGCTCACGATCACATAAAGATCACATCATGGGAGAGAGAGGTGAACCACATAGCTACCGGTAGAGCCCTCAGCCCCGGGGATGAACTACTCCCTCCTCATCATAGGAGACAGCAAGGTTGATGGAGATGGCGGTGAGGTCGATGGAGACGGCGGAGACGGCGATGGAGACCGATGGAGATGGCTCCGGGGGCACTTTCCCGTCCCGGCAGGGTGCCGGAACAGAGACTTCTGTCCCCCGAAATTCGTCGGTGGCAGCGGCGGAACTGCAAAACTCTTTCTGGAAATTTGCCGACTCCCTTAGGGTTTTCCGTCCCGAGGCTTTATATAGGCGAAGGGGCGTCGTCAGAGGTGGCCCCAGGCCTCCTCACATAGGGGTGGCGCGGCCAGGGCCTGGGCCGCGCCAGCCCTATGTGAGGGTGGCCTGTGGCCCCTCTCCTTCCTCTCTTCGGATGTCTGGATGCTCCCGGGAAAAATAAGACTTCAGGATGTGGTTTCGTCCAATTCCGAGAATATTTCCTGTGTATCACTTCTGAAACACAAAAATAGCAGAAAACGGCACTGTGGCACTTGTTAATAGGTTAGTTCCGGAAATCGCATAAAAACGCCACGAAGTGTAACGAAACACAAGGCAAATGGTGTAAAAACAAGCATGGAGCATCAAAAATTATGGATACGTTGGAGACGTATCAGCATCCCCAAGCTTAACTCCTGCTCGTCCTCGAGTAGGTAAGTGATAACAAAAGAAATAATTTTTGAGGTGACATGCACCTACACAACCTTGATCAAATATGTAAGCATTGTGTGCTGGGATCATAAGAACTTAAAACATGGGCATTAAAGATATAATCTTGACAATAAGAACTTAGCAACCATGTTATAACATGAAAAGAAACACAAACAAAAGGTCATGAAAATGAAACAATGAAAGTCAAACGTGTGTTCAAATCATAAGGAAAAACATACAAATGGTTTTCAGCTTGTCCTTCATAGAGAGCAAAACATAAATGCATAGGACACCTTCAAGTTTAAGAGGGCGACTAGATACAAATAATTTAAGAACAAGTGAAACCATGGTCATGAATCAATCAATGAAAACTTTGGGACAATGCACATTATACTCATAATGACAACTATGCTCTCTTAATGGTGCATAAAGGTAGAAGGTGGAGACTCAACATAAAGTAAAAGAAAGGCCCTTCGCAGAGGGAAGCAGTGATTAAACATGTGCTAGAGCTTTTCACTTGTAAAACAGAGAGATAAAAATTGGTTTTGAGAGGTGGTTGTCTTTGTCAACGACTGGCAATGGGGTTCTTACTATCTTCCATACAAAAATGAAGCAAGTTTTTGAGAGAGATTGGCACTTTTGTGCTCTTTTATAAAGCTTGGCACTCCTCCCCACCTTTTTTTTTTCTTTCACAAACCATGGCTAACCGATTCCATCGGGTGCCCACCAACATTCACATTCCTTGGAGAAATGCCTTTTTTTCTTTCTTTTTTCTCTTTTTTTTTTTCTTTTTGGAATAAGCAATATGGAAGATAGCAAATCCGACCACTACGTCCCCATGAGCTGAAAACAGTGTCACAAAACGAGAAGTATTTTGAAGGTTTTGAAAGGTAGCACATGAAAATTTACTTGGAATGGCTTGCAAATACCATGCATAGGAATTTATAGTGGACACAATGGCAAACTTGGTTTTTGGGAGTTGGATGCACGAGTAGAGCTCATACTCAGTACAAGGCGAGGGCTAGCAAGAGACTGGGAGCGACCAACTAAGAGAGCAATAACGGCCATAATTATGCAAAGCGACAAAGCGACATTAAAAGAAGCATAAGATGGCATCAAAAGTCAAAAACTAAATTATCATGAAGGCTATTGGCGACTTTGTAAGAGTCTAACATGTGTGAGCATGCGCCAAGTCAACCCAAATAAAGCATCAAGGAGAAACCAAAATAATGCTTCCATACAATAAAAACAACGCATGATTTTTCAAGGGCTCATTAAGCAATCTCTGTTATTTGAGACAAGTCATGCTACAGCAAAACCACTAAGCATACTATCAAAAAGACATCAAGCATGACATGAAAAAGCCTAAGCCGCAGTCTACACAAGCTCCTTCTTGTACCACTATTTTGCACAAAGCTTTTTCTCTTTTCCAACACCATTTAATTTTTTTATAAACTCCTCTTTTGATGAAAACCAATAAAGATCAGAGGCAAAAATACACCTTGATGAAAAGATATGACAAGGTCTGAACGCAAATCAAGGTGAAAACGAAAACCAAAAGCAGTAGCAGAAAAAGAAGAACACTCGGTGAACGATAAGAGTGAAAAACTGAGTGTTCTTGGCAAATGAAAAGCGAGTTCATCTCCTCCAAAAGAAACATAATGTGATCTAACCATTTATTGCAGCAAATAAAGCAAAACTAACTAAGAAAACTAAAACAACTGACGCTCCAAGAAAAACACATAGTGCATGAAGCAATAAAAATATAGTGTCTCGAAAGGTGACCTGATTTTGCCGATGAAGAAGGGGTGCCTCGGGGGCATCCCCAAGCTTTGACGCTTGTACTTCTTGGATATTTCTTGGGGTGATGCATGGGCATCCCCAAGCTTGAGCTTTTTTCCATTCTTCAACTCATCTCATCATTCTCCAATCCCTACACTTGAAAACTTCCTTCATACAAAACTAAACACAATTCTATTAGCAACATTAGTATAAGCATAACATAGAATCAACCTCTTTTTGCTTCAGATTTCAACACAAAACCACCACATATATAGCATATACTACTGTAGCAACTTCCCCAAAAGTTCCGTGATTAAAAGAACTCAAAAAGAAAGCGATAAAGCGGCAAACACAAATATTGGCAGAAATCTGTCAAAACAGAACAGCTGACAAAGGTCAAATTTTTGAGGGGTTTTCTGTTGCTCAAATCAAAAAGGGTTAAACTAACAAAAGTTTGGATATAACCTGGGCCATATGCACAAGAAATCGCAGGTCCAAAAGATATACAGAGAATATATACGAATTTTTACGGTGCAGCACCGAAAACAGTTTCAGGACAGCAACATCCCCAAATCTTACCTCACTCAAATTAGAGGCTTCTCTTGGCACAACAACGAAATAAAAAGGATAAGGAGCGGTCATTACAGTAGTAATGACTTCCAAGACTCAAATAAAAGAAAAAGTACTGAAAATAAAACAATGGGTTATCTCCCAAGAGTGCTTTTCTTTAACGCCTTTGAGCTAGGCGCAGTAATTTGCAAAGATGCTCATGTGGGCGCCATATAAGAGCTTGAGGCAAATGCGCCATATAGGAACTTAAAGCAATAGAGAGCATCAAAAATCAGATGTGAAAGACATTTATATCTGAACCACTTCCTATGCATAGGAATCTTGTAAGAAAATAAATCAACGAGGCACATAGTAGCAAGCATGGATAGATAAAACAAGTGCCACTTCAAGATTTGCAACTTAAAGAGGGGAAACTTAATATTGTTGAGATCCATCAAACCATATTTCCCTCTCTCATAATAACTTTCAGTAGCATCATGAATAGAACTAACAATATAACTATCACATAAAGCATCTCTATCATGAGCCTCATGCATAAAAGAATTAATACTCACCACAGGAACAATAGTAGTAGGAGCAGATTCAATAGAATAATTATTCTCATCACCATAATCATCATAAATAGGAGGCATATTGTAATCATAACTAATTTTATCCTCAATAGTAGCTGAACTGAAAATATTATACTCATCATCACAAGCTAGAGAACTACTATGTCGCAAAGCATATTCTTCAAACATATCATCATAAGAAGGAACATCACATAGGGGAGATAAAATATCATCAGAGCAAACTTTCTCCACTAAAGCTGGGGGACTAAAAATATCATGCTTAACAAAACCAGCTTCCCCAAGCTTAGACTTTTCTATAGCATTAGCAATAACGATGTTCAAAGCATTCATACTAACAACACTATTAGCATGCAAATTAAGCTCCAAAGGTTTTTCAATTTTCTCTTCAAACACTTCATATATAAACTCAGGAAAAAGACTACAGAACTCATTGTTTTCCATTAAGCCTAACTAGTGAAAATAAAAACAAGAAACAAAAAAGATGTAATTGCAGAATCTAAAGGAAATAACTTCGAGCACTCACACAGGAGGATGTGAGTACCTTTTACCTTACCTCCCCGGCAACGGCGCCAGAAAAGAGCTTGATGTCTACGCACTTCTATTCTTGTAGACACTTGTTGGGCCTCCAAGTGCAGAGGTTTGTAGAACAGCAGCAAGTTTCCCTTAAGTGGACCACCCAAGGTTTATCGAACTCAGGGAGGAAGAGGTCAAAGCTATCCCTCTCAAGCAACCCTGCAATTACGATACAGAAAGTCTCTTGTGTCCCCAACACACCCAATACACTTGTCAGATGTATAGGTGCACTAGTTCGGCGAAGAGATAGTGAAATACAAGTGGTATAGATGATTATAAGTAGCAAACGTGATGTGAAATAAATATCGCTGCGAGCAAACAAGTAACAAAACAGCAAGTAAACGGTGTGCAATGCTTAGAAACAAGGCCTAGGGATCATACTTTCACTAGTGGACACACTCCCAACAATATAACATGAATGAACAAATAAATAACTTCTCTCCACTATGGTACTCTGAATTACTCTCCTATTGAATAACACTAATCATTGTGTAGTGGCCACAGAAGCACCCCTTAAAGTTCATCAAGTACTTGACAAACACCACTCATAGAGATATCCAAATCAAAGCACAACTCAAGATAGATATCATTGCAACTTAGACCAAGTACTAACATGGTGCACACACTGTCACCATTACACCATGAAAGGAGGAATAGATCACTCAAACTATCATAGCAATAATTATTCTCATAATCCACAAGAGATCATAATCATAGCCTAAACCAAGTACCACCATGATGCTGTTATCGCCACATTTTGGCCAAATAAGGAGGTGGGCCGTAATCAAGATGGGCTTGGAGGCTGGATCGGCCTTGCGCGTGGATTTGGGCTAATTGCCCGTGTATCTGTATATTATGATAGAGTACGTTTCGGTTTAAACAAGAGATAGAGTTGTTAGGTTTATTCCAAAGATAGAAAGTCTCCGGACTATAAATATGTACCTAGGGTTATTGAGAAAGGAGGACGACCACGTTCGCAACAAACACAATCTCGGCGCATCGCCACCCCTTGTTTCGAGGGTTTCTTTCAGGTAAGCGTCGTGCTGCCTAGATCGCATCTCGCGATCTAGGCAGCATCTGCTTATGTGTTATTTGGTGTTGCTCGTACTGAAGCCTTGTTGATGGCGAGTAATACTGTTATCATAGATCTGTTTGGGCTAGCATCAGTGCTTTTTGTTTCTGTTTGCTTAGTCATGCTGCCCCTAGAGATCTCGCTGCCTTTGCACCTATTTTGGGTGTAAGGGCAGCATCTTGCTTGATCTTTATTCAGTCGATTCAATCTGTCATAGTTGTTCCTTGTTCTCCAAGGATTAGTTTAATATCCGCATGGTCAGGCCTCACAAACGGGTTGAACGGTCCAGTAGTACGTAAGGATATGGTTTGCTAATTCGAGAGGAGTTGTTCCGGGAATTGACTCTACGTTGGTTTTTTGGCCTCCTCTAGGGTTAGTTTCTGTTATCTTTCGTATCTACCAGGCTCAATTACGTGTGGGATGTTCTAATTATGTGGTGAAAGCGTTAAACTGTCGTAGATCGATTTGACTTGTATTGTTAAAGCAAAACCCCATGTTATCGTAGATCCAATGCAGATCCATGGGACAATCGGCTACCTGAGCCGATTCACAGGGAAACCTGAGAGCCGATCGAGGCTCGTATTTAATGTTTACATGTCTGCCATGCAGGAAACCAATCGAAGCAATCCATCACCTTCCTGATCAGGTATAGGTCAGGTGGCACGCCCTTGCATCAGCCAGGACGTGTGCCGGAGTTTTGCGGGCCGTTGACCGAGGGACCAGGGCCCACCAGCAGCTCTGGGAGCCTCCCGGCTCTTCGTGTTGCTCGTCGCTGCTCGCCGGTGGGTTTTGACAGGCAACACATTCTGGCACGCCCGGTGGGACACTCAACAACATCTGCATCAACATCTGACGCTGCGATGGGGGACAGACCAATCACGTACGACGATCTGTCTGATGAGCACAAGAAGAGGTATGATGATATCAAAGCTCTCTTCGAAGCCGATCTCATCGGCTCTTTTGAAAGGACCCGTAAGCATGGCATCAGGTGGAAAGGGTTCTCACCCGAAGGCGCTCTCGATGAGGTGGATCTGTCTGTTCCTTCAGAGGATCGCACCAGAGCTCTGCGACAGGAAGTCAATTACATGGTGGCTCATTCTCTTCACCGCCATTCTGAGAGCTTGGTGAACGCTTTCGAGCGCGTCGCGGTTCGCGTGGTTCAGGAGATCATGAAACATCAGTACTCTCCGTCGGGGCCTACCCTAGGGACTCACCAGGGAGAAAGACCGCTCCAGACCAGGCCACAACTACCATTCACGCTTGCAGCTCCGGAGCCACCGGGGTCACCGGCGTACGTCATCTACAAGATTGGAGGTGATCCTGGCGATTACCAATTCCTGTCTGAGCCACCTAAAGAAATCCCACATGGATATGTGTGCACATACGTGCCGGACTGCAACAGCCTGACGCGCACGAACCAGATTGCAACCGCAGGGATTTCTGGGGCAGGTGTTTCTGGAGTAGGGATTTCGGGAGCAGGGATGTCCGGGATGGACGCTGATAAACAGGCGTGGCTAGCTAAGTATGCCACCGGAACGAGTCATGAGAATTTAGCCCCTGCAGCTCAAACGGTGGAGCAAATCAGTACCATCTTGAGAGACCAATTCGGCTTCGTGCCGAAGAGGAGAACAATCGGCTATTCCAAGCCGTACCCCAACGAGTATGATCTGATTCCGCTTCCACCCAAGTATCGGCTCCCTGAGTTCTCAAAATTTAATGGTTCAGAAGGGTCTAGCTCGATCGAGCACGTGAGCCGATATTTGGCACAGTTAGGCATGATTTCAGCATCGGATCAGTTACGCGTAAGGTTCTTTGCGCAATCTCTGACGGGACCAGCTTTTGGGTGGTACACCTCGTTGCCACCAGATTCGATCCGGACCTGGAAGCAGCTGGAAGAACAGTTCCATATTCAGTATCATTCAGAAGCTACCGAGGCTGGCATTGCCGATCTGGCACAGGTGCGGCAGAAGCGGGGAGAAACGGTAGCTGAGTATATTCAGCGTTTCAGGACTGTCAAGAACCGATGTTATTCGGCTCGTTTAACTGAGAAAGAAGCAGTCGAGCTGGCCGTGTTGGGTCTCTCAGCCCCGATCAAGGATCTGGCTTTCCAAGTAGAATACAATTCACTGGCGCACATGGTCCAGAAACTGACAATGTATGAGCAGCGCCACCCTGAGTTGTACCAAGACAAGTTCAAACGTCCGATAGGCCTGGTCGATACAGAAGAAGAGGATCTTGCAGAAGACCAGGAGATAGCCGTGGCTGAATGGGCTCGGGGAGCAGATCCTGTGTCCTGCAAATGGGTGAAACAGCAAGGGCCTGCAAAAGGGTTCGACTTCGATGTAGGCAAAGCTGAGCAGATATTCGATTTACTGCTCAAGGAAAAGCAGCTGAAGTTACCCGAAGGCCATAAAATCCCTACGGCGCAAGAGATGAACGGGAGATCATACTGCAAGTGGCATCACTCGTTCACCCACACCACCAATGATTGCAAGGAGCTACGTCGGCAGATCCAAACGGCGATAGAACAGGGCCGTCTGATCCTTGGGCAGTTCGCCATGAAAGTAGACACAAACCCGTTTCCTGGCATCAACATGGTAGAGCACAGCCACTCCACGAGGCGTCAGCTAGATTTCTCGTTCGATATTAACATGGCAGGGCCTGTGTACCACCATGCCAAGTATAAGGAGGAAAGCGGCCACTCCCGGGGCAAAGGAAAGGAAGAGGCCGGTCCACGCGACCGGCCCCGTTATGATGATAGGCGGTATATAACCGAGGAACAAGTGAAAAGCGTGCGATATCAGAAGCCACACTCCACGCATCTCCTTAACAAGTATGAGCGTCAGTATGACCGACGTCGGCAGTACGACAGTGATGATGAAGGAGATCGTCGGACCGACGCATACGATGGGAGATACCGTCGGCATGATAGATATGATGAAAGATATGAGCACCGCGCTAGGGGAAGGTCAAAGGAAAAGGAAGGCGTGGATAAACATTGGGATTGTCCTTTCTTCAAGTACTGTTGGGATGCGGGAATGAGCCGATTGCCTACAGTCGACAACTGCCCGGAATGTGGACAGCAGAAGGATGACACAGGTCCAGTTTCAGTGTTCAAGCGTCTAGGGCCTCTCCGGCCTCAGAATGGACAAGGGGAGTCATCTCGAGCAAAAGATCTCGAGGAGTCAGAGGATGAAGAAGAAGATAGATATCACCGGCCAAGGTGGTGTCTCGATGGACTCAGACACTCCCAAAAGCGTAGAGTTCAGCGGCTACGTAGCTTGGAGGAAGCCGAAGCGCAGTACCTCCACACTTTAAGGAAAGCCCGGCCTGATCTGGCCGTGAAAATTCAGCAAACCTTGGAGACGGAGGCCCGTCCAAAAAGGGAAGAATGGCGCCCCAAACCAGTAAAAGCCGATGCGAAGACATCGGCTGACACAAACATGGTGTTCATACTTCCGTCAGAGTTTTGCGCTCCAGGAACCGAAGAACTACCAGTGGCACAGTTTGACTGCGGCCCACGGCCGGTCATCTTTGAAAAGCCACAGGAGAAGAGCTACAAACATCTGAAAGCCCTGTACCTGAGAGGTTATATCAATGGGCAGCCTGTCCGCAAGATGTTGGTTGACACCGGAGCGGCAGTCAATATAATGCCATACTCCATGCTGCGGCGTTTGGGACACTCCACTGCAGATCTGATCAAAACCAACGTCACGTTAAGCGACTTCAACGGCCAAGCTTCAGAAACGCAAGGCGTTCTGAACGTGGATCTGACCGTGGGTAGAAAAACCATCCCTACGTCGTTCTTCATTGTTGACAGTAAAAGCACCTACGCCGTCTTGCTGGGAAGGGATTGGATTCACGCTAACTGCTGCATTCCATCCACGATGCACCAATGCCTGATACAGTGGGATGGAGATGAAGTGGAGGTCATTCATGCAGATGATTCGATCGAGATCTCATTAGCTGGCATGAACATTTGGGACGCAGAAGACCAAGAGCCGATCTCTGGAGTCAGTCTAGACGGCTGTGAGCGCATTGAAGCTACAAAAAACGGGGTGAGGCTGGTCTTATCCACTGGCCTGACAGAGTAGTAAAGCCCACGATTGTGCGTGGTAAGGCCGATCCCTGCGATCGGCCACAAAAAATAAAAAGCAGTGATCTTATGACAAGCATGTCATGTAGTCGTAGTAGGGAGATTCCCTACCATTGTAGAGCACGAATAAGTTGTAAACCTTCCTTGAGTAATGCAATCAAAAAGGGGGCCGATTCCGGCAATCGGCCCAAATTATCTTTGTTATCCTCACCAAACTTTTGGCCGGTGTTCAGCATCGATTTAGCAGGTGACGGAAAGCTGGGGTATGGGTTTACATCCGTTGATGAGCTAGAGGAGATTGACATCGGTCCTGGGGATAAGCCACGACCGACATTTATCAGCAAAAAGTTAGATCCGAATCTGCGGGGTCCGATGATAGCTTTGTTGAAAGAATATCCAGATTGCTTTGCCTGGGACTATACGGAGATGCCCGGGTTAGACAGGAGCATCATTGAGCATCGGCTCCCGCTTAAAAAAGGGTTTCGGCCATTCCAGCAGCGAGCACGACAGATGAAGGCCGAAATTTTAGAGGAAGTCAAGAAAGAGATCGAGAAAATGTTGAAAGCTGGGTTCATCAGGCCATGCAGGTATGCTGAGTGGATTTCTAGTATCGTACCTGTAGAGAAAAAGGATGGCCGATGGCGTGTTGCCATAGATTTTCGGGATCTCAATAGAGCCACTCCAAAGGATGAGTATCCGATGCCGGTAGCAGAGACATTGATCAACGCAGCTGCTGGTCATAAGGTCTTGAGCTTTATGGATGGCAATGTCCGGTTACAATCAAATTTTTATGGCTCCAGAAGATATACACAAGACTGCGTTCAGAGTCCCAGGTTCGGTGGGGTTGTTCGAATATGTAGTCATGACATTTGGACTGAAGAATGCCGGCGCCACATACCAAAGAGCCATGAATTACATTTTCCATGATCTGATCGGCAAGCTGGTGGAGATTTATATCGATGACGTGGTAGTCAAGTCTGCTTCAGTACAAGGACACTTGGACGATCTGCGACGCGTCCTGGACCGAACCAGAAAATTCGGACTACGGATGAATCCAAAGAAGTGTGCCTTCGGTGTGACGGCCGGTCAGTTCTTGGGTTTCTTGGTCCATGAACGCGGAATTGAGATCGGCCTGAAAAGTCAGGAGGCAGTGCGAACAATGAAGCCACCTACCACGAAGAAAGAACTGCAGTGTCTCATCGGCAAGATCAACTTCGTCAGAAGGTTCATCTCCAATCTGTCAGGAAGAATAGAGCCGTTCATGGGACTGGTGAAAATTAAATCTGACGAGGAGTTCCGCTGGGGGACAGAACAACAACGAGCCTTCGACGAGATCAAAGAATATCTAACGAAGCCGCCAGTGTTGGTTCCACCGCAGCAGGATAGGCCGTTCTACATTTACTTGTCGGTGGCTGACACGTCCATCGCCTCGGTGGTGGTACAAGTTTATGATGGTCTGGAGCGAGTTGTGTTTTACATCAGCAGAAGGATGCTGGATGCAGAGACGAGATATCCTGAGATCGAGAAGTTATGCCTCTGCCTATTTTTCACCTGCACCAAGCTGCGACACATCTTACTGTCAGCAGAGATTATCATCATATGCAAATCAGATGTCATAAAACATATGCTGTCGGCCCCTGTGTTGAAAGGCCGACTCGGCAAATGGATGTTTGCATTATCGGAATTTGATATCCGGTATCAACCCGCCAAAGCGGTTAAGGGACAAGCGTTGGCTGATCTCATTGCTGAACGAATCAACACTGATATAGCAGCACTGTCTGTACGTGCATGGGCTATGTTTTTCGATGGATCGGCTTGTGATGATGGTTGCGGCATCGGCATTCTACTCGTGTCGCCCCGGGGGGCAACATATTCCTTCTCCATCAGGCTATCTACCCCTTGCACCAACAATGTCGCTGAGTATGAGGCAATACGCAAGGGAATGGAGTTGCTCATTGAAGCCGGAGCAGAAGCAGCGGAACTTTTTGGAGACTCCAAATTGGTGATTTCCCAACTCACGGACGAATACAAGTGTGAGAGCGAGTCACTCTTCCCATTATGGTTGCAATGCCGTGAGCTGATGGCACAGTTCAGGTATCTAAACTTTAACTGGATCCCGCGGTCGCAGAATACCGAGGCGAATGATCTTGCACAGATGGCTTCAGGCTACAAAGACATAGCAGATGGAACTGATGTTCAGGTACAGTTCCTGGAGGCGGACGACTGGAGAGCCGATATCTTCAATTACTTGAAAGATTCGGCTCGGGGGGCACCTAAACGGATAAGGTACAAGGCCATGAAGTATGTGCTTATTGGGGATGACATGTTCTACAGGACTTTGGAAGGGTTACTGCTCAAATGTCTCGGGCCAGCCGAGGCAAATCGGCTTCTACACGAGGTACACGAAGGCGCCTGTGGAACTCACCAATCGGCTCACAAGATGAAATGGTTGATCAGGCGATCAGGGTTTTATTGGCCCACCATGCTTGAGGACTGTTTTAAGTACTATAAAGGGTGTCAAGCATGTCAGAAATTCGGGAAGATTCAGATGGTACCTGCATCAGCGATGAACCCCATCATCAAGCCTTGGCCATTCCGAGGTTGGGGCATGGATATGATTGGCAAGATCAACCCTCCATCAAGCAAAGGCCACATGTGGATTTTGGCCATTACGGATTATTTCACTAAATGGGTGGAAGCCGTCCCTATGAAGTCAGTAAACTCGAAGGATGTTATCAATTTCGTGAAAGAACATGTCATTCATAGATTCGGGATTCCCCAAACTATCACGACCGATGGAGGTTCGGTCTTCATTTCTCACGAGTTCAGAGAGTTCTGCGAGGACACGGGAGTTAAGCTGATCCGATCATCTCCATACTATGCTCAAGCAAATGGGCAAGCTGAAGCGTCCAATCAGAGCCTTATCAAGCTGATCAAGAGAAAAATCGATGAGCACCCTAGGCGTTGGCACGAGATTTTGTCAGAAGCTTTGTGGGCTTATCGCATGTCATGTCATGGAGCGATAAAAACCTCGCCATACCATCTAGTCTATGGACAAGAAGCCGTATTGCCATGGGAGATTACGGCTGGATCGAGACGTGTCACTTTTCAGAACGATCTAACAACTGAAGAATATGCAGCCCTGATGAGTGACAGTGTTGAGGATTTAACTGAACTTAGGCTGTGGTCGCTTGAGAAAATTAAAGAGAACAAAGCCAAGGTAGCTCGTGCATATAATAAGAAGGTGAGACCAAAGGAGTTCCACGTTGGGGATCTGGTATGGGAAGCTGTATTGCCATTGGGAACTAAGGATGCAGCATACGGTAAATGGTCTCCAAATTGGCACGGGCCATACAGGGTCGACCAAGTTTTAAGGGGCAACGCGTACATGCTTGAGGAGCTGGACGGTGTGAAATTCCCAGTGGCTGTTAACGGTCAGCATCTCAAGAAATATTTCCCAAGCATGTGGGATGATGGACAGTGAAATATGGGGGCCGATACATGAAATCGGCCAGTAAAGAAAAAAATATATCCAGTGAAACATGGGGGCCGATACATGAAATCGGCCAAATAAAAAAAAAATCAGTACTCGAGGTTCAGACTGATTAACGAGCAGGTGTCAGGTTACATGGCTACTGAAGGAATGCCTCGAAGGCACGAAGGGCGTCAGCACGGACACGATCCACTTCGGCGATCTTGGCTACGTCATCATCGTCCTTGCCCGTCACTAGCTGCTTGCTCAGGGCACGTATTTCTGCCAGATCAGTTTTCAGTTGAGCTTTGAGGCCTTCTGCTTCGTCTTGGGAGCGGGCGATGAATGCTTCCTTGTCATGAATGAGCTTTTTAGTCGCCCGGACCTTCTCTTCAAGGTCTTCCAATTCCTTTTTTAAGGATGCAAGCTCGGCGGTGCTGACAGAGGTGTCAGTTTTGGCATCCAGAGACGCCTTTTTCTCATTGAGCCGCTGACATTTGGCTGCAATATCGGCCTTCAGTGGGAGTTGGGCGTGGCGTAGATTGATCCTCTCATGAGCCAACTTCACCCTTGACCCGTAGAAAGACAGAGTCACAACTGGCCAAAGCTTCACCTGCAATGCTACCGGGAGTTGGTCCTTGATTTCGTCAAGAATACTCTTCACCTCTTCAGAACCCTCGACCAACCTCTCGATTGGGGAGGACAGCAAGGCTTTGAGACGCTGGAATTGAGGTAGAACAGCGCTTGCTCGTGGTTCATCGTTGGCGGCAGAGGGAGCTGGTTCGATGGATTCAGGGTCGAACGTCAGCAAGCCTGAGATATCACAACCCTGGCAGGCAGAAGTGGCGTCAGTATGCGTCAAACAGGGAAGGATGAGTCGAAAGAAGCGAACATACCTCTCCTGAGATCAGGGGGAAAGCCGACGGCGAGACAATCGGCTCGTGTGTTGTTGCTGAGGGCTTGGCCAGATTGGCAACCGTTTCATCTACACCTTCAGGGATTACTAGATCCAGGCTTGCGGAAGACATCGGCACTTTCTCGACTTTCCCACTAGGAGTGTCCTTCGTCTGCATGAAAGGTGCTTAGCCGATGTGAATAGCAATGAATCGGCATAAAAAGGAGTGGTAAGAGTATGGAGGATAATTACTTTCGAAGCCTCCTGGCTCGAAGAAGAAGTTTGCAGTCCCTTGCGAACCCTCTTGGGGCTCACAGCTTGCCCCGCCTCGACTGATGCTCGGGGGGCAACAGGTTCAGGAACAGGCCTTTTCCTGGAAGCCGATGGTGGCACATCTGGCTGGCTCGGTGTGGTGGTTCTCTCCGAATCTGCTGAGCTCGAATCTCCTCGATTGAGTTGTGTTTCCTCGCTGGAGGTGTCTTCGATGGAGACCTGTAAGAAAGGGAGAGTTGGTAAGCACGAGCACGTTTACAAAGATAAATGAGATCAACCAAGGCATCGGCTATTCCTGTGGTTTCCCATTGGGATTGGTAAGTTTTGGCTACCCTACTGTACCAAGAAACCCAATATTCGGGAGGATTAGGCCAGGCTCGTAAGCAGTCGGCCCAAGAATCTAAATCTAAGTTTTGGCTTACGAAGGGAATTCTGTTTGCCTCGCAAGAGATCAGATGGGCAGGACTAGATTCTGTACGGGGGCCAAGGCAGAGAGAATTGGGGAGAGAAGGATGCGGCAGCAGAATGTCTGAAACCTAAAATTTCAATGATGGGATAAAGCATTAATTCAGGTGTTTGCTATTAATTCTAGCACCGTGCTCGGTTTGCGAGGAACAGTTAAGGATTACCTTCAGGCCGGAGACTGCTGTGTTGGCGCTGGACGATTCTGCCATCTAATTCGCCGGCGAAGATGGATCTATGCGGTGGGGAATCTAGGGTTCGTGTCGCCGTGAGCCCGGTTTGTTCAATGAGGCAATTGGAGGTCTGAGTTAGCCTTTTTGAAGATGGTTGCAGGTTACCGTTGAAATTGGAAAGTGACCGCTCAGACTTGTCTAAATAAGCGACCGAGTTTGACCTTGCCGACGTTTGTGGGAAAAGCCGATGTGTTGCCATCGGCTCTTTGGGCTTTGACTTGGTTGATCGTATCAAACGTTGTATGGTGAAAGCCGATTCGTTACTATCGGCTTTTGGAACGTTGACCTATTTGACTATCGGCAAAATCAAATTGGGGAGAAGCAAGCTTTGTTGATTCCAAAGATGGTTGTTTACAATGAAGCCGATTGCTTACAAAATGGGGATCTACTACTAGTACTACTACTTCCTAATCTAAAAGGCGGCGTCGTCGTCGTCGCCGTTGCCATTGCCGCCGCCGTCTTCGCTATCATCGGCGCTGCTGCCGGCGTAGTCCTCACCGCTGCTGCTGAAGTTGTCAGCGGGGGCCTCCTCGTCCTCGTCGTCGTCGTCGGTGTCCTCGCTGGACCCGGCGCGGAAGCGCTTCACCGGCGGGTACTCGTCCGAGGAGGTGTCCTCCTCTGCTTCTTCCTCCTCATCGGAGGAGCTGATGTCCTCGCCCCAGGACACGGCGTCGTCGGCGCTCTCCGCCTCCAGTTCCCCGTCGACGAGGAATTGGAAGTCCTCCTCGCCGTCGGTCAGGGACTCGTCGTCCTCTGACTGGGCGGCGAAGTCCCAGTCTCTCTCGTCCCACCATTGTGGGGCGAGAGCTTCGTACGCCGCCATTGGCGGGTGCTCCGGCGTCGGCTCCCAGTTAACAGAGTCGGAGGATTGGAAGGAGAGGCCGGAGGTGTTGGAGGAAGAAGAGGAGGCCATGGTGGAGGAAGAGGATTTTTTGGCTATTGGAGAAGAATGAGGATGCAAATGGTTCGGATGGATTTAAATAAGGGGAATAGTGGAAGGTGGTTCAATGCCATAGCGGTTTTCGAGAATGTGGTGCCAGAGTTGTCAAATCGTGTATTGCGGAGAAGTTGAGAAGGCGAGGCATCATGATGAGGAGGCGATACGACGGTTCTGCTCTGCGGCGCGTGACCCGATGAAGAAAAAACAGAGTGGTTTTGGAATTATTATTGCCAAAACCAGGGGGGCATGTGTTATCGCCACATTTTGGCCAAATAAGGAGGTGGGCCGTAATCAAGATGGGCTTGGAGGCTGGATCGGCCTTGCGCGTGGATTTGGGCTAATTGCCCGTGTATCTGTATATTATGATAGAGTACGTTTCGGTTTAAACAAGAGATAGAGTTGTTAGGTTTATTCCAAAGATAGAAAGTCTCCGGACTATAAATATGTACCTAGGGTTATTGAGAAAGGAGGACGACCACGTTCGCAACAAACACAATCTCAGCGCATCGCCACCCCTTGTTTCGAGGGTTTCTTTCAGGTAAGCGTCGTGCTGCCTAGATCGCATCTCGCGATCTAGGCAGCATCTGCTTATGTGTTATTTGGTGTTGCTCGTACTGAAGCCTTGTTGATGGCGAGTAATACTGTTATCATAGATCTGTTTGGGCTAGCATCAGTGCTTTTTGTTTCTGTTTGCTTAGTCATGCTGCCCCTAGAGATCTCGCTGCCTTTGCACCTATTTTGGGTGTAAGGGCAGCATCTTGCTTGATCTTTATTCAGTCGATTCAATCTGTCATAGTTGTTCTTTGTTCTCCAAGGATTAGTTTAATATTCGCATGGTCAGGCCTCACAAACGGGTTGAACGGTCCAGTAGTACGTAAGGATATGGTTTGCTAATTCGAGAGGAGTTGTTCCGGGAATTGACTCTACGTTGGTTTTTTGGCCTCCTCTAGGGTTAGTTTCTGTTATCTTTCATATCTACCAGGCTCAATTACGTGTGGGATGTTCCAATTATGTGGTGAAAGCGTTAAACTGTCGTAGATCGATTTGACTTGTATTGATAAAGCAAAACCCCATGTTATCGTAGATCCAATGCAGATCCATGGGACAATCGGCTACCTGAGCCGATTCACAGGGAAACCTGAGAGCCGATCGAGGCTCGTATTTAATGTTTACATGTCTGCCATGCAGGAAACCAATCGAAGCAATCCATCACCTTCCTGATCAGGTATAGGTCAGGTGGCACGCCCTTGCATCAGCCAGGACGTGTGCCGGAGTTTTGCGGGCCGTTGACCGAGGGACCAGGGCCCACCAGCAGCTCTGGGAGCCTCCCGGCTCTTCGTGTTGCTCGTCGCTGCTCGCCGGTGGGTTTTGACAGGCAACACTATGTGAGATGCAGAAATATAAGGATGTAGAGAGTGATATTATTAAGCTTAAGTTGTTTCCTTTTTCTTTGAGAGGAAAAGCTAAAGATTGGTTGCTATCTTTGCCTAAAAATAGTATTGATTCATGGGCTAAGTGTAAGGATGCTTTTATTGGAAGATACTATCCTCCTGCTAAGATTATAGCTTTGTGTAGCAATATTATGAAGTTTAGCCAGTTTGATAATGAACATGTTGCTCAAGCTTGGGAAAGAATGAAATCTATGATAAAGAATTGCCCTACTCATGGACTGACTACTTGGATGATTGTCCAAACTTTTTATGCAGGACTAAATTTTTCTTCAAGGAACCTATTGGATTCAGCAGCTGGAAGCACTTTTATGTCCCTTACCTTGGGCGCCGCAACAAAGCTTCTCGACAATATGATGGTAAATTATTCTGAATGGCACACCGAGAGAGCTCTACAAGGTAAGAAGGTAAATTCTATTGAGGAAACCTCTTCCTTGAGTGATAAGATTGATGCTATAATGCTTATGCTTTCTAATGATAGGACTCATGCTGATCCTAATAATGTTCCTTTGGCCTCTTTGGTTTCTCAAGAAGAGCATGTTGATGTAAACTTCATTAGAAATAATAATTTTAACAACAATGCTTATAGGAACAATTTTGCTAGCAACAATTATAGGCCGTTTCCTTCTAATGGTGATAATAGCTATCTTGGTAGACCTAAAATGCCTAGTGAAGAAAGGATTTTAGAACTTGAAAAGGCTACCAAGAATTTTATGCAGGTGCAATATGAGCAGAACAGGGCTTTCACCAAGACCATGGAGGAGCAATCAGCTCTGTTGAGGACTATTAGTCATCAACTTGACAATTTAAACAAGGCTATTCCTGAGTTGCAAGCTAAGGTTTCCAAAGCTGAAACTGATATTTCATCTTTGTCTAAAGCTGAAACTGATATTTCATGCCCATGTTTTAGGTTCTTTTGATCCCAGCACACAACGCTTACATATATGATCAAGATTGTGTAGGTGCATGTCACCTCAAAAATTATTTCTTTTGTTATCACTTACCTACTCGAGGATGAGCAGGAGTTAAGCTTGGGGATGCTGATACGTCTCCAATGTATCCATAATTTTTGATGCTCCATGCTTGTTTTTACACCATTTGCTTAGTATTTCGTTACACTTCGTGGCATTTTTATGCATTTTCCGGAACTAACCTATTAACGAGATGCCACAGTGCCAGTTCCTTGTTTTTTGCTGTTTTTGTGTTTCAGAAAAGTTACACAGGAAATATTCTCGGAATTGGAAGAAACAAAAGCGAGACATCCAGAAATTTACCGGAGCTTCCAGAGAACCGAAGAGGAGACGGAGAGGGGCCACAGGGCACCCACACCATAGGGCGGCGCGGCCTAGGGCTGGCCCGCGCCCCCTGGTGGTGAGGCCACCCTGGCCCACCTCTGATGCTGCCCCTTCGCCTATAAAGACCCCCCAACGGGAAAAACCTAAATATCCGATCACTTTTCCAGAACACATCGCGATCCGCCGCCGCCGTCGACCCGAAAATCGGGAGGGTCCAGAAGCTCTTCCCGGCACCCTGCCGGAGAGGGGAATCGCCACCGGAGGTCTTCTTCATCGCCATGCTTGCCTCTGGCGCGATGAGTGAGTAGTCTACCTTGGACTATGGGTCCATAGCAGTAGCTAGATGGTTGTCTTCTCCACCATGTGATTCATGTTTAGATCTCGTGAGATGCCTTACATGATCGAGACTACCTTTATGTAATTCTACATGTTGTGTTTGTTGGGATCCGATGAATATTGGTGTTATGATTGAGTTGATGTGCTGAATATTATCTTATGTTATCTCTATGTTGTTTATGATCTTGCATGCTCTCCGTTGTTAGTAGCTATCTTGGCCGAGTAGTTGCTAGTGACTCCAAGAGGGGGTATTTATGCTCGATAGTGGGTTCATGCCTCTATTAAATCTGGGGGAGTGACAGAAACCTCTAAGGTTGTAGATGTGCTATTGCCATTAGGGAGAAAACAACATTCATATGCTCAAGGGCATATGCTTTGTTTACATTACACACTTTGCTTAATGCAATTATCTGTTATTCGCAACTTAATACTTGTGGAGTTCTCGGATTGATTCGCCACAAGTGGATTATTAGTCATAGATGCAGTTGGATGGCGGTCTATGTATCTTGTTGTAATGCCCAGAGTAAATCTCATAGTGATCCTCTCGACATGCACGTTGTCTTTATTCTATCAATTGCCCAACTATAATTTGTTTACCCAGCATGTATTATTTTATCTTATGGAGAGACACCGCTAGTGAACTGTGGACCCCAGTCCTATTTCCTTTATATTGCTATCACCTGTTTACTTTACTCGCACTGTTTACTTTACTCGATATTACTATTGCTTTCCACTCGATACGCTTATACCCTTAGTTTCAAGCAAACCGGTGAGATTGACAACCTCATCGTAAGTTGGGAACAAAGTATTTGGTTGTGTTGTGTGCAGGTTCCACGTTGCCGCTCGCAAAGCAAAGCTTGGACGAGGCGCCCTATAAATTGTCCAAAGCTGCCGCGAAGCTAGCGGGCATCACCTTCAGTCGTATTCATCCTCCTACTGGATTGATAACCTTGGTTTCATAACTGAGGAAAAACTTGCTGCTATATTCATCAAAACCTTCTCTTGGGGTTTTCCAACTGGCCGGTCATTTACTACATATTCCCATGTCAACTTGGCACAGAAGTTTTTTGTCGCCGTTGCCGTGTATTAAAGAAGAAGCTTTCACACCATCATCACCGCGCCATCATCGCCCTCTTAAACTTGAATGTGTCCTATGCATTTATGTTTTGCTACTCCATGAGGGACAAGCTGAAAACCATTTGTATGTTTTTCCATATGATTTGAACACACGTTTGACTTTCATTGTTTCATTTTCATGATCTTTCATTTGTGTTCTTTTTTATGTTATAACATGGTTGCTAAGTTTCTTCTATCAAGATTATATCTTTCATGCCCATGTTTTAAGTTCTTTTGATCCCAGCGCACAACGCTTACATATATGATCAAGATTGTGTAGGTGCATGTCACCTCAAAAATTATTTCTTTTGTTATCCCTTATCTACTCGAGGACGAGCAGGAGTTAAGCTTGGGGATGCTGATACGTCTCTAACGTATCTATAATTTTTGATGCTCCATGCTTGCTTTTACACCATTTGCTTAGTGTTTCGTTACACTTTGTGGCATTTTTATGCATTTTTTGGAACTAACCTATTAACAAGATGCCACAGTGCCAGTTCCCTGTTTTTTGCTGTTTTTGTGTTTCAGAAAAGTTACACAGAAAATATTCTCGGAATTGGACGAAACAAAAGCCAGACGTCCAGATATTTACCGGAGCTTCCATAGAACCAAAGAGGAGACAGAGAGGAGCCACTGGTGGGCCACACCACCAGGGGGCGCAGCCTAGGGCTGGCCCGCGCCCACCTGTGGTGAGCCCCACCAGGTCCACTTCTGACGCTGCCTCTTCGCCTATAAAGACCCCCTCGACGGGAAAAACCTGAAACCCGATCACTTTTCTAGAATACATCGCGATCCGTCGCCGCCGTCGACCCAAGATCGGGAGGGTCTAGAAGCTCTTCCCGGCACCCTGCCGGAGAGGGGAATCGCCACCGGAGGTCTTCTTCATCGCCATGCTTGCCTCCGGCGCGATGAGTGAGTAGTCTACCCTGGACTATGGGTCCATAGCAGTAGCTAGTTGGTTGTCTTCTCCACCATGTGCTTCATGTTTAGATCTCGTGAGCTGCTTTACATGATCGAGACTACCTTTATGTAATTCTACATGTTGTGTTTGTTGGGATCCGATGAATATTGGTGTTATGATTGAGTTGATGTGCTGAATATTATCTTATGTTATCTCTATGTTGTTTATGATCTTGCATGCTCTCCGTTGTTAGTAGCTATCTTGGCCGAGTAGTTGCTAGTGACTCCAAGAGGGGGTATTTATGCTTGATAGTGGGTTCATGCCGCTATTTAATCTGGGGGAGTGACAGAAACCTCTAAGGTTGTAGATGTGCTGTTGCCATTAGGGAGAAAACAACATTCATATGCTCAAGGGCATATGCTTTGTTTACATTACACACTTTGCTTAATGCAGTTATCTGTTGTTCGCAACTTAATACTTGTGGAGTTCTCGGATTGATTTGCCACAAGTGGATTATTAGTCATAGATGCAGTTGGATGATGGTCTATGTATCTTGTTGTAATGCCCAGAGTAAATCTCATAGTGATCCTCTCGACATATGCACGTTGTCTTTATTCTATCAATTGCCCAACTGTAATTTGTTTACCCAGCATGTGTTATTTTATCTTATGGAGAGACACCACTAGTGAACTGTGGACCCCGGTCCTATTTCCTTTATATTGCTATCACCTGTTTACTTTACTCGCACTATTTACTTTACTCGCATACTATTATCACTTTCCACTCGATATGCCCAGACCCTTTGTTCCAAGCAAACCGGTGAGATTGACAACCTCATCGTAAGTTGGGAACAAAGTATTTGGTTGTGTTGTGTGCAGGTTCCACGTTGCCGCTCGCAAAGCAAAGCTTGGACGAGGCGCCCTATAAATTGTCCGGAGCTATCGTGAAGCTAGCGGGCATCACCTTCAGTCATTTGGCTTTTTCCTACTGGATTGATAACCTTGGTTTCATAACTAAGGGAAAACTTGCTGCTATATTCATCAAACCTTCTCTTGGGGTTTCCAACTGGCCGGTTATTTTACTTTATCAACTACGCGCCAACAAGTTTTCTGGCACCATCATCACCACGCCATCAACCACATACCTTTTATAATACTTACATATAAATCTCACAACAGATCGAATATCTTTAAGAGTATGACCCGTATAGGTTCGGCAATGCACAAACATGATCACAAACACCTTCAGATCAATAACCAACTGAGAATGTTGCACAAACTTGTTGGTTCTCGGGAATTACTCAAATATCTTGAAACAACTCGTTTGCATTTATCACTTATGTTGTATCCCTTTGCTTCACAATATGTTGATAACTCTGAGGTGATACTTTAGGCATTCATGTGAATAAACTCCTTGATCAAATACCAATTAACCTCAATCTAGTATTAAACATCTTTTATCGTTTCATTTATATTGATGGTGTCCTATGATTAACATCACATGGTGTCTGTAGACGATTAGGTGACATCACAATACCGAGAGGGCCCAGACACATCTATCCATTGTCAGGAGAAGCAAATCCCAATCTCGAACTATAGTGCCCTCGGACACCCTTTCCAATACATGTGGAACCTGCATTTCTTATCACCCTGTTACTGTGTAACGTCTAACAGTACCAACACATATCTTCAAGAATGAGAGGATAAGACATTCTCATGGTCTAAGGATTATACAATAAGGAAACAATATAAGATAATGCTACCAACAATGACTCCGTAGCGTATGAGATGACTTGGGTCGGTTCAGTACGATTGTTCCAAACATATCTACCGCAGTATTGCTTCACATCCTTTGTTACCATAACAATAATGCTCATGATCGCCAAACATAACCATCCAACAATACATGCGCGAGTCCTACAGGCGGGACTAGGAACACTTGTTTATCTCTCTACATGTGCTATGAGTTTTTCCTCTGAATATCATACCAGAATACTAATCAGGACACACAACAGCTATAGCATAAAGAGATAAACTTTAATAATGAACCTAAAATTATTGATAATAATAATGTTATTATTATTTCCTCTAGAGCATATTTCCTTCATGTACGACCAATATTAATTATTTAATGAATTATGATGGTATTGGTTTATTTTGTAGAAGGGGTTTAAGAAAGGCTAGGCAATGCGTTTATACATATTCCCTTTCGAGGCAAGATATGAATAAATGTGGGTAAACAATGATGCTCGACTTACCACACGAGTATGGGCTAAAAGGCTTGTTTATGACATGTGTTTTGTGGAAGTCGTATGTGATGTCTAGTTATCATCGGGGGTGTAAAGACCTCATGAGGGGTGTATGTACATTGTGTAAATCTCCATTTTTATTTTTAATGAGTCACATCCTTGACGGTTTTGGCCGTCCAATAAGTTTCCCGTGATATAGTGAGAGTGGTGTATTGGCTACCGGGTGCACATGCTCCCTTTATTTGAAACGCATCTTAGACGTATTTTGAAATGAATTCAAAACAAAAAATCGTGTGTGCATCTTCACATGATACGAGCATACAAAGCCGTTTCACAAAAAAAATCGACTTGACTTGTGTAAAAAGCCAAAATCCGGTGCAAAATAAGCTTTTTCACGAGATATTTTTGTCTTTTAGAGACCACAAGAAATATCTGTTTTTCGGCAAAACTTTGCATAGACACATAGATTGTGGAGAAATGGAGATGTACACGCAATTTTTTTTCCAGATTTTTTAACAAATTGAAATATGTTATTTTGATAAAAGGAGCATATGCACCCGGAAGCCGAATTGAATTCCCGTGATATAGTTTATTATATACTCATCAACATTAGCATTTAGTGATTTTCCATGGCAACTTACATGACGTCCTCGTATTTAGAGATTCAACATAGATAGAAATGTAGTTTTGATCCCATGTGCATTTGCCTCCTTCAATTAAACCAATAGCGTATGAGTCATACGCCATACTCCCTTTGTTCCAAATTAGTTAAAGTTGTAGTTTTTTATAAGTCAAAGTAATCTCGATATTTGACTGAGTCTAGAGAAAAATATTCCTGGTTTTGGACACCTTTTAATTCTTGAAGGCGCTTGTAATGACTTTTGAATGTATGACTCAAGATGTCAAACACTTAGTATCATCATGCAATCCGGTCTATAAAAGCATTTTGTTACAACATTATTTTTAGTTCTTATTAGAGAGATTCTTTCAAAGATCCTGCAAGTACAAAGACCTTTATTTGCTACGTTTCCTATTGGCACTACGAATGCATGGATCAGTATTAACTATGTGATTGATTCGTTTGCTTATGACAACCACACAGCCTCAGCGTGTACGGAGATTAGAGTAATCGACTGCCTCCCATTTCCTTACGGTTGAAGAGAGGAAGAAAAATTGAAGAAATGTCTACCTGATTGCCACGTTTCGCCGTGCCATCGGCACGTACTACATGGCTACTGGCTAATCATCATTTCTTAGCGCGTTAACCTATCTATCGATCTTGGGCATTGAGATGTGGTTTAATTCTAGTGATATGCGGGTCTTGTCACATGGTTAGTGCCGTAATTCAGGGAAAGGTAACCGATTTTTTTGATAAAGTTGAGGGCCTCGTAAGGGTAAAGATTGAAACGGTACGCAAAAAACTACTATATCCCGTACAAGGTAATCCAGTGTAGTACTGTTGTTGCTGTAAATACTAGTATCTGCACCAAGATTTACCCTGACGCGACTGCCATTTTTTTTACAAATTAAACGTGTACTATATTATAGAACTTCCATAAGAAAACTGCAACATTATTAGGACATGTACGATGGGTGACGTTAGCCTTCACTTAGATGTGGCATGCATGATTTTTGCTTAGTCGAAGGAGAGAAATTAAAAAAAGAAGGTTGTCTTCTCTTCTCTTAGCTTAGGGATGATCCTTTAGAAAAATATGAAAAGGCTAATTTAGGGCATGCATAATGGTGGACAAGGTATGCCTTCTTTTCAGGGGCGGAGCCACCATGTAGTGATTGGGTTCAAATGAACCCAATAAATATTTACCAATCCAAGCTAAAATGTTACTTAGCACCTTATATAATTTAGTTTGGCCCTATAGTTTTACATAGATGAACCCAATAGTTAATTTTACTAGCTTCGCCACTACTTCTTTTAGTCCTCCACATCATCTAGAGAAAGCACTAGATATAATAAAACTTGTACAACTCATTATCTTTTATTGCCATCCTAACAATTAATATGAAATAATTAATTTGGTAAAAAAATAATTTTCTAAGGGCAGATAGATGGGATAATGCATAAAAAATCTTTTATTTATAAGAAACCATCCCTTATCTAAGGGAAGATAACATTTTTTCTTTCATATTTTTCTCTTCTCCAACTAAGCAAAATCTTACATGGCACCTAAGGGAAGACTGATGTCACCCAATTGTACGTGCCCTTATACATTGCACCATTTATCTTCCCTTAGCAAATTAATTTGTTCTTACTAAAAATTAATTATTTCTCATTAAACGTTAGGATGACATAAGAGATAATGCATTATACAAGTCATTTCTAATGCTTTCTCTAGATGATATGGAGGATTAAGAGTAGACGTGTTCTCTAACATTGTACATGCCCTTAGTGGTTTTAAATAGCGCGCTATATCACTACTATAGCATTTTGAGCAGGGTGCCGCTAAATGGAGTCCATGTACAATTGCTCGCTATAGCATGCTATTGCGCCAAAATAGCGGATTTTGAGGATGCTATTGTTTGTTATAGGACACTATTTTTTCATTCTTTCATTAATAGAATGAAACCTTATTTGTAAAAATTATCATGTGTATTTAAGAGGATCATCATCTTACAACATTGAACTTTTCTAGGCCTTGATTGTATGGCCGGAACTCGAAAACTGTACTACCCATCCCAAATTATGTAGCATATCATTTTTGGTCAAAAGTCAAACTTTGTTCAGTTTGGTAAAATATATAACAAAATATATAAGTTCTCCAATATCAAATTGATTTCATTACAATCATCATTAAATATAATTTCATATTATTTACATTGGATATTGTGGATGTTGATTTTTTTTGCTATATAGTTAATTTTATAAGATTCGACTTTGGCTGAAAATTATATGCAACATATTTTGGGGACGGAGGGAGTAGTATCATGCATGGAACTTCGAGAAGAAAAAGAGACCAAATGATAAAATTATCTTCTGGTGTGCCAATCAAATTTCATCTTAAGATTTGACCTTGCAGCCTTGATTATATCGCTATTTGAAACCATAGCTGCAGGCCGGGTTTGCTCAGATCCAAGGAGATAAGTTGGAAGTTGGGAAGCAGGAGCGTGCCTTGTCCGGGAGTAAGGGTGCCTCCATTTGTTTAACCACCTTATTAAGTCAGTGCAATAAGTGCATTATAATTAGGGCAAGTGGAGTTCATGGAGCATGTGAGGGGAATCGAGCACATGATCTTGAGAGAGTTTGGGGTTATCTCCTAACCAGCCTGTGTTTGCTGCTGCTCTCTCTTTCCCCATTGGACAACTGTCCTTTGTTTGGTTAGTATAGTGGTACTGCAATCTTAAATTTGAACAAACCAGCCTAGACGTGTGTGCAAAGAATCATGCTTAAACAACTTTAACACAGCTAAGCTGAGCTACTGGCAGCTATTAACAACGTTAGTCTCCTTAACTCCTGCATATTAACCGAACCAAACCATTTACAGTTACTGATCTGCTCTTGCTTACTGTATAAGACATGCATATCAGGACGAATTAGCATAATTTGAGCACAACGTCATCCAGCGAGTTTCTCCTTGAAAACCTTGATAAAAGAATAAAAGACCATACTTGCTCTATAAGTCTTCTAGAAACTTCCTTCTCCAAAAGTCGAGCTTGAGTTTTGATGCTTATCTTCTTGACAGGATGAAACTGTAGCTCATATGTATGCTTAACCAAATATAACCCATGTCTATCTTGTGAAGAGGGGTAGACGCGCGCGCGGTTGACAGCGCACGGATCCGATAAGTGTACGTGTTGATATTTGCACCCCCAGCAACCCCATGGGGGCGTGGGCACCTTCCTGCGTTGCCAAGAACATCCATGGCGGCTACCGGCTACCATCTTTCTCGCAGCATTGGGGCCCTGAGCCTCCAAACAGGGAGGCGTAGATCGATAAGCCTTGCCGAGAATGCGCACGGCACGGGTCAACATGGGCAGCAGCGGCATCGAAAACCTTCCTATACCAGGCGGATGAGGTGGTTGGTTGGTTAGTCGGGCCTGCCGTTCAAAGGTTGGAAGGAAGCAAAGCAGCTTGCGCAGGTGCAGGGCATGGAAAATGGTCGAATCTGCGTGTCGTGGACGAGGACAAGTTGGGTTTGAGCAAATCCATCCGAGATCCGGCCGAGTTACATACACACACCACGAGCGAGCTTTACAGTTCAGATAAAAGGAACGCTGCACCGTCAGTTAGAGCAATGCTGAGTAGATAATGCTGCTGAGTACACTGTTCATATGTAGGAATGTAGCTGTGGCATAAGAAATTGCCTGTTGAGCGTCGTAGCGCTTTTGCATCTTTCCAAGCTCAGTGCTTTCAAAATACACTCAAGTTGCAAAGCGGAGATCGATCAGGATCGCTGAAAAACTAGTAATCTATGTGGCCATGAGACGATCGAGGAAGGGAGAGAGGGAGCAGTGGCGCGTTTGGAATCCCGGAGCGACGGAGCAAGGCAGCGCCCGGGATCGGCCGCGCGGGAGACGACACGTCCAGGGCGCGCGGGGGCGGGTGGCCCCGTTCTCGGGAGGCCGGAGCCAGCCGTAGATCGACGCGTGGAGAGGATCTGCATTCCTATTCGGGCAGGGCCATGTGCCTACGCCCCTTGTCTCCCGGGCTAGCTACTCCCACTCTCAGTCCCCGCCGCTCGCTACATGCCTTTGATTTGATCTCTTTCCCCTCCCCCTTCCTCCATGAAATACAAGATTGAGCTGACCATTACTGTTTTCGTTTCCTCTCACTCCTAGCTAATAGTATGTCCATATCCTTCATCCTCGTTCAAATTACTCCCTCCGTTTCAAAATATAAGTGTTGAACCTAGGCTAGATCTTTCGGTGTAGTACTGTATACCCATCAAGTTTGAGTCGGGATCTGAGAGAGAAAATGAGAGAAGACAGAGGGGAAATACCTGCGCCGGTGTTCGACGAGCTCGAACCTGATGCCATGTCGATGGGTGAGTGTGTGGGGCGATGGTGGTGGCAGTGGTGCTTCCCGTCGCTCACGCTAACCCTAGATCGGTAGGGATGTCGGTGGGGGGCGGCTACGCACGATCAACCTCGTGAGGCGTGCAGGCCGGCCCCCCCCCCACCCTTTATATAGCGCAGCGACGAGGGCCCACCGTTCACAGACGAACGGACGCCCCCGATCAGGGCGCGAGAGAAGGGGTCGTACGACCCGTTGGGCTCGTACGGATAGAGATCAATCTAACAATAAGATGTTTTAGCTTTGTGAAGCAAATGTGTCTGACATGTTTTAGTGTGTAGGTTCACTCGAATATACACACTAAAAGATGTCTAGATACATTTGCTTTAAAAACCTAAAACATCTTATATTTTGAAACGGAGGGAGTACATGACATGTGAGGAAGATAGCAGCTAGCGCAGATATTGCTGCAGAGAAAGTTCGCTGAACGCGTGTGTCCGAGCCGATCGATCGGTCACCTCCTTTTCCATTCATGAACGTTGCGTGACCAGATAGATATCCCTTATCCAGTTATCCGCATTGATCGGATGGATCATGCACAGGGCGCGCGAGTGAGTCTGCAACTGTGAACGCATGTGTTCATCCCCTCCAAAGATAGACATGATCGACTTCGCATTTGACACGTTTCCTTCTCGAACGACATGATCCTGAATTTTAACTAAGCTCTTTTAATTTACATCGCATGCATGCGGACAGCATTGCTCATATACTAGTAACAAGAGTCCATGGCTAACCGCGACCGATAGGGATAAAACTAGATCAAACCCCAAAGAAAGGTCGTCGCATCGGGCAGTTCAATTTTCTATTTGATCTGCTGTTTACTTTTGTCCTAAGGTGCTAGCACAATTTTGAAATCACGCTAGCCTCTAGCAATAGCACAAATCTCTAATTGGAGATGGAGCGTGCTTTATAAAGCTCATGGAGAGCAAACAGTCGGCTAACAGTTGTACCATCGATCAAAAACAAGATGCATGCTATTGCTACCGCCCCTATAAAGAGTTAAAGAGAGCGGAGGCCGCGAGAATCTCCCTCGCCAATCTTTTCGACGAAAGCGAGACCGCTTTCCAGGGGCTAGCCATTGTCACCTCTCGTCGAGCCGCTCTCTTGTCTTAGCTAGCTAGCCTGGGAGGTCGAGCGCGCATTCCTGCTCCCACGCTAACCCCCAGATTATGCCACTGTCAATGACTCGATCCGGCCCCTACTCCAACAAAGTAAGAGAGAGATGACGGAGCATTGGGAGTGGATAACAAAATTAGTTAGTTAGCTTTTGGTCACGCGATCAAAACCGGATAACGTCATGGATGATTATTAACCACTGCTTCGGTTATTGCTATAAGTAAGCTGATGCATGACTGTGTTGGAAAAATGAACTCTGCTAGATACATTTTTCCACACACCTTAAAACTTCTCATACCAAAAATTAACTTTTGGTCATAAGTCATAACGTGATAAAGACGATCAAGCCACATAAAGTCATAGAAAACAATCAGTATCGCTTCTGTAAGTCCGTTGATCCATGGCAATATCCTATGTGTACAGCAAAACTGAAGTTACTGTAACCACTGAATTTACTGAAACCAGTCACACAAAAAATCCTAGTAGTGATGCTGATTACTACTCTAATAATTAGTAAACTTCCTAGCTCAAACTGCAGAGTAACTAATCTCCCAATGTACTTGCTGGTGCGGTGTACGTCAGCAATGAGCAGTGAATCATGGTTCATGGCGAGCCAGCGAGTGAGTAAAATGGCAGAGCACGCAGTATATGGCTGGATCATACCATACGTTGCCCCTCTCACATCCACATACCCAGCCCGTCCTGCTCGGAAAGAACCTAGCCCGCCCGCCCGCCGGCCGGCCGGCCAGGCCACCGTACCGCACCAGCACCCCACCGTCGGTTGCCACTGCGTACCTCTGCTACCTAGTATATATATTACTCCAAGGGTCTCTCCCTCGAGACACGCACCCCCCCCTCCCATCAACTAGTGCCTTGCGGTGGTCCTCCCTCCTCTCCATCCAGTTCCTCATCACATTGTCCCCTCTCACCTCTCTCTCATCGCATCCCTTCTCTCTCCTCCTCGGCTCCAAACAAGGACCAAGCATGGAGCACCAGCAGCTCTTCGATTCCTCCTACGTGGACACGGCTTTCTTCGTTGCCAGTGGTACGCCACGGCGAGCTCCACGGTCCCGTCTCTGAGCATGAAATGACACAGCTGCAGTAAGTCTCACTTTCACCCGTGCTACGCGTGTGTGTGCAGGGACGGCGCAGGGGGAGAGCCGGCCGAGGGCGCGACGCAGGCGGCGGAGGGCGGCGAGGTGCGGCGACGGCGACGGCGGCGATCTGGACGGAGGAGGTGACCCCAAGAAGCGGCGGCTGAGCGACGAGCAGGTGGAGATGCTTGAGCTCAGCTTCCGGGAGGAGCGGAAGCTGGAGACCGGCCGGAAGGTGCACCTGGCCGCCGAGCTCGGGCTCGACCCCAAGCAGGTCGCCGTCTGGTTCCAGAACCGCCGCGCGCGCCACAAGAGCAAGCTGCTCGAGGAGGAGTTTGCGAAGCTCAAGCACGCCCACGACGCCGCCATCCTTAACAAATGCCACCTCGAGAACGAGGTACTTGCTCGAATGCCGCCGCATCAATTCATCCTCTGTTCTAGAAGTACATGTAGTAGTAAGATGTAAGCGTGTCGAATCAGCAACTACATGATCCATCCCTTTCCTGCTGCATGGCAGGTGCTGAGGCTGAAGGAGAGGCTGGGCGCCACCGAGGAGGAACTGAGGCGGGTCAGATCCGCGGCTGGGAGCAACGCGGCTTCCGGTGACGGCGGAGACGCTGCTGGCACCATTGGCGTGTGCGGCGGCAGCCCGAGCTCGTCGTTCTCGACTGGCACCTGCCACCAGCAGCATCCGGGTTTCAGCGGGGCGGATGTGCTGGAGCCGGACAATGACCTGATGATGTGTGCCCCCGAGTATGGAGGATACGCCGATAGCAGCGTGGTCGAGTGGTTTAGCCTGTACGGGCTCATGTGAGATTAAGATGGGTATCACCTGCAAGCAGATTATTCTAGTACTAGCTAGTAGTTAGTCACAGTGTTAATTAATTAAGCTGCGATCAGTGGTCTGAAGTGTGGTGTTCAGTTATGTACATAAAGTTTATTAATTAGTGGCAAAATCTTGCCAGCTAGCAAGTGTTACCAGATATGCATGAGTTCTATCATTTGGTATTTTGCTTCACTGGTACTAGTAAATATGTCATCTTGGGAAGTACTTTTGAACAATATTAGAGCTTCAATTTGCATTATGAATGAATTTTGTGCTGAATTACTCTATATCCCATTTTGTATATTTATAGTTGTTTCCTTTGCTCATATGCAATTCATGTTCTACATATTTGCAAATAAAAACCTTGGACACATTGGACGACTTCCTAATAATGCACATGAATTAGCAAAACTAACGATGCAGCTCCACCTACAATGTCAATTATAATATAGTTGCATTCATTATTATTAATAATTAACTATATACTATTAATCTAAACCATCATAACATGGCCTCTCCAAAATTAACAGTGTTGGAACTTTTAGTTTATTGGTTAATTAAATTAAAAATAAATTTATAGGAAACTCATTTTTGTGATGAATCCACGCTGCCACATTAGTATACAAAATATAGGTGGTGTATATTGTTATCATTTTTTGTTAGTTTGTAACACAGGTTCTAGCATTTTTTATTTCATGATGAAAGCAAGACTTAGGCATTAATCGAAAGAAATGCCTCTAATCTCACTATTGTCTCACATATATATGTATCTTACCAAAAGAAATTGAAGTTCAGTAATGCAAATGATTTTATAGGCATTAGTAGGGAAGGAGCCATCACTATATGGCATTGGCCCGAGTGATCTGACTCGAGTGGGACTAGTAAATCTTATAATTGTGTTCTATGTAGGATTAATGTCAAATCCATGGTGCAACTTTAGGTTACCATTGAAGCCCTTGGCTAGTTGGATGGATTTGTCAATGAATGTGTATCACATGTCCCATATTATCATAAACTCCAGCGATCAAGGATTCACATCAGATTTTTTTATTACTTGTTTCATGCATGCACTTTTCAAATTCAACGAAGATGCACGCAGCTGATTGTACTTTTTTAGTACCATATATGTTTGAGGCGCCAAAGTACCCAGTCCTTTATATTCTAATGTATTACCCATATGGGACTTAATTTTAAAAGTTTATTATTTAATGTGCATTTTTGTATATTTTCTGATAAGCATTTTTTACAGATTATTTCACTACAAGTAAAATTGGGACTTGGTTCCCGTTTAACCAATGGTTAGGTTAACCTAACCAAAAAATAAGCCCACCAAATGGTTCACCCAAAAACATGTGTGGTTCTTTAGGTTCGATCCAAATAGACCAAAGGTTACACCGGCCTCAGCCCCCTTCATGGCCGCATGCTCCCGAGTCCCGAGCGCGGCGCCGCCGCCCATCCTCGTGCCTCCCGAGAGCACCGCACGTACCCGTTCCTCCCGGGTGTTGCCATCGCCACCGCCACCGCCACCCACGAGCTGCCCGCCTTTCCTTCCATCTCCGCCGGCCGCCTCAAGTTTACAAGTGTCACTTGTTTTGCTGTTTTTTTCCATGAAGATACAACTAAACATAGCACATCATCAGTGTATGACATTCTTGGTGAGGAAGGCCTCTCTATGCGATCGGGTAATTAAACTTTGACCTGTGCAAGCCCAAAAGCTTGTGCTATTGATAAAACTTTGACCTAATAAATGGAGAAGTCCCATGGGACAGAACGTGTTGTTGTCTTGCTTGATCCATGTGATTTCAGGACATGATAGTCTTTAAATCAGTATGTGGTGACGTTTAGATGCCAGTAATTGCTTTAATTATGTTTTACTCCAAAAACAAATGTTCATTTGGTGGTTCCTTTAACTTGGAGGCATGTTTAGTTGTATGATTTGATAAAATTTGCTATGCTGGATTACCTTGAGGAAGGTGCCCATAAACTTTGTGAACTGGCAACATTTTCACTTTGTGTTTTCAGACTTACACCCATATGTATATAGGGCATGCCAAGTAGTTTTATTTTACTATCTTTGTATGGCATGATATTGGCTGCAGTTATTTTGTTATAGATTTGCTAGCACACTTAGGGAATACTGATAATTTGAGCATAGATGTGCCAATTGAGCATGGAAGTAGAAGGGACTTCGGTTGTTGTCAAGTAAATTTAAGAGAGATATTTAAAATTGTTCTATATCCTACAGTTTTAAATCGCAGACCAATTAACAAAGGAAGAGTTCTATAACAAAAAACATTCATTAGGAAACGTGGATTGATTGGTAAACATCCGGTACAACCCATTGCAATCATGGTGAAGCAAACCAAGCTATTATATTCGCATTGCACTCCAATGGAGTAAAGGGACACAGTGGGTTCAATGCAACATATTACAGAGTCAAAGCTCTGTTCTCTTGGGCAAACCTGAAACAAGATGTGAAAAATTATGCTTCCCATTGCTATTAGGCAAAATATGAAATGGTTGGTACAGCCGGATTGCTTTAGCCCCTTCCCATTCTAGAGAAAGTTTGGGATATTCTTAGTATTGAGTCTATTGAAGGATTGCCTAAGTCAACTAGGTATTACCATCCTGGTGGTCATAGATAAATAAAAAAATATGGCCATTTTATCCCCTTGGCTCATCCTTACACTACACAAAACGTGGTTGACTTGTATGTCGATCAAATTTACAAATTACATGTCTTGTCCAAAGTGATAACTTATGATAGACATAGGGTTTTCACTAGTAACTTCTAGCAGCAATTATTCCAAATTACTGACACAAGTTTGAATATGAATTCAAGCTATCATCCTCAAATAGATAGCCAAACAAAAGGCTTAATAAGTGCATGGAAACATATCTTAGATACATGACACAAGCTTGTCCATCAAAATGGTTATCCTTAGCATAATTCTGGTATAAATACCACCTTTCGTTCAGCTTTGGGACGATCTCCATTTGATGTGCTTTATGGATACAAACCCAAACACTTTGGATTACAGGAAATAGTAGCAACTGATCAATCTACTGTGCCTGACGTGGCAACCTGATGCATGCAAAATACACGCATGAACTTTGTAGTTTATTGATGCATATTCCTATATATATTATAATGTTATTAGTTGTTATAATCATGATTTGCAATAATTATGGGGATTTTCTATTGACCCCCCCTTATTTTGGTTATAAATCTGCATAATAGGAAACCATGTTTTGTGTGTTTTTACGTTTTAGGAACCTTCCTGAACTCAAATTGACCTGGAATTTTTCGGGCATTAATATTTTATCACGAGAACCTTCTAGAGCACAAGAAGTCAACGAGGGAGGCCACGAGGGCCAAACGAGTACAGGTGGCGTGGGCCCTAGGCCAGCCACCCAACTCCGTTTGGGCCTCGAGGCTCCGATGTCGTCCATCTTCGTCTCCTAACGCTCAGCTTGACCTAAAAACACCTATATAAAGACACCTATATAAAGAAGCATCCTTCAGCGTTCCCGAGAGGAGGCAGCGGAGAAACACGAAACACAGAAACAGAGGCTATTCCATCGAAGATTGGAGGGGGAAACATTGCCGGAGTCGCCTTCGGATGCTTCTCCAACCTCTCCGACATCACCACCATCAACACCGCCATGAAGAGGGAATAGTCCACCTCTGGACTATAGGTTTGTGGCAGTAGCTTGTTCTATCTCTCTCTCTTATGCTTCAATGTTTAGATGCCATATGAGTTGCCCAATAAGATTATGGCACATATTATGTAATTACTATGTGGTGGATCTTTATTTTTTGGATGATCATGAGATGTGATATGTTATTATGTTCTTGATGTATGAGTAGATGCATATTATTACCCAGTTCTCTATTACTTGTTCTGATCCAACATGTATGCGAGAGCGCGAGAGGGGGATGGTGTGTATTAGATGGAGTAACTAGGTAATAGTGATTGAATAGTGACACTATGACAATATTCATGATCTTCTATGGTGTTATACCTTTCCACGGTTACCTCACTAGGGATAAAAATAATGCATGTGTTATAATTTCTTAGTGACAGTTGAGAATCCCGAGCGACATTCATAGGCATAGTTCTATTGTAATATGTCCAAGCGGTAGCATTTTTGATATTCAACATCATGTCAAAGTACCTAAGGCTATACACTGTTAATTCTTAATACTAGATTGCTTGAAGTCTATTCCTATCTAGTGGAGTATAAGTAAGATGTGTTGCATCATCTTAAAATTAGGACATGATGCCCATATGAATATTATCAAGTTAACATAATAAAAATAATGTCGATGCTTTGGTCAGCTATCTTGCGCTTAATGTCACCACAACTTTATGAGAGAGTAGAAAAGTGAACCCATGAACCCTGGTCCAATTTTAATCACAAAAAACACTTTTCCAACACTTTTATTCGCACTTTATTTTCTGCATTAAATTATTCCAAAAATACAAAAACATATTTACTTCCTTGCATTCACTTACAAAACCCAAAAACATCTTTACCGCATTATTCTAGTTGCATATTAGTTTAGTTTACCTTGCACGCATCATATTTATTTTATTGCATTGTTATTTATTTTATTGCATCTTCATATATATTTTACTTACATCCAAACCTTGTGCTTGACAAACACTCGGTGGAGTTGGAGACACAAGACAAGGAAATTTGTTTGTAGGTTGCCTAACAAGAACAAAGAGAGATTTTCCGACTGTTCTCTGAGAGTTCGATATAAACTCCGAGTTTTCTCATGGAGAAAATTTACTCTAGCTACAACACTCTGCACTTGGAGTCCCAACAAAGTGCCACATTGCTTAGTGTCATCAAGACTATTTTCTGGCGCCGTTGTCGGGGAACAATGGAAAGCATTCACAACTATTAGCTTCATCGAGCGAAGGCCATTCTTTGACGCAAGGTCTTCTTCGGGCGTCGTGCAATCACCTAAGCTTGGGAAGGTAGCACCACTGTGAGTCTTGTTCTTTTAGATTTGCAAAGCAATTCTCTTTTTCTTGTTTTTGTCTTTTTAGTTCTTTTGTTTTTTCTTATACACATAAAATCCAAAAAAATAGTGTAGTATTTCTGCTAAAAAATATGGGTGATCAAACAACCAAGTTATGCGACTTCACCAATGCGCCTAATGCACAATTTATTTCTAGGCCTATCACATCTCCTAAAATAAAAGATGATTCATTTGAAGTTAGTCATGGGCTACTTAGTTTAATTGCTAAATATCAATTTGGCGGTAGTGTTAGTGAGGATGCTTCTATGCATTTGCATGATTTTTGCGAGATATGTGATATGCAAAAGTTTAAAAATGTTGAAAATGATATTGTCAAGATGAAATTATTCCTATTCTCTCTAAGATACAAAGCTAAAGATTGGTTACTTTCATTACCAAATGGTAGTATTAATTCTTGGGATAATCTTAGAGAAGCTTTTATCAAGAAATATTATCCTCCCGTTAAAATTTAGCAGAATAGAAATAGCATACTTTCTTTCAAGCAAAATGATAACGAACATGTAGCAACAACTTGGGAGAGACTTAAAATCATGCTACGCACTTGCCCATCACATGGAGTGAATGAGTGGACGGTTTTACATTCTTTCAATAATGGTCTTAACTATTTGTCTAGGAGTATGCTAGATTCTGCTGTAGGAGGAGCTTTTATGACTAACACTGTTATGAAGCTAAAGCAATTCTTGAAAATATGCTCCAAAATTTTGGCCAATGGCACACCGAGAGGGTGCCATCCGCAAGTAGAAAAATCAACTCCATCGAGGAAGTAGATTCCTTCACCGCTAAATTGGATGCTATATATTCATATATATCTAAACAAAATGTTGATGATGTTCCATTGCAAGACCTTGTTGAGAATAATGTTGAATATATAGACATCAGTTATATCAGAAACTTTGGGAATAATGGGTACAACAACAATTATAACAATCAACATGCAAAACCCCCATATGTTCCTAATAAGTATACAAGTGGTAATAATATTTCTAATGATCTAGAGAATACCATTAGATCCTTCATATCTACTCAAAAGGAACTTAATAAAGAGTTTATTGCTAAATTTGAGAGATTTGATGCTTTAAATAAAAAGGTAGATCATTTAACTAGAGAAATTGTTGTCATTAATAATCATATGCAAGAGAAAAAGAATGAGGAATCCATTAAATATGTGCAATATATAATTGATAGATCATGGGAAATATTGCACCAAATGAAGGAAGAAGGAAAAGTATCTATTATGGTTGTGAAAGAAAAATAAGTAGAGGAAGTAAAAATGCTTAGCGATAATATTAAAGAACCTCTACTTGATCTCGATAAATGTAGTTTGAATGAACTTATCAATATATTGCAAAACTTTGTTAATGATCCCTCTTTTAATGTTCATCAAACCAATTTTGGATCCTATATAGCCAATCATGTTATTAAGGAAAAGATACAATGCTATAATGATGAGGCTATGATACCACCTAGGCTTTGAGATGTGTGTATCCCAAAAATACTTATTGTTGTAGGAAAAGAGTCACATCATGCTATATTAGACTTGGGATCAAGCATTAACATTCTTTCCAAATCATTATATGATTTACTTGATCTTGACAAGAAACTAGAAAAATGTGACATTGATTTATTACATGCTGATGATTCTATCAAGCATGCTTTAGGTAGAATAAATGATGTTATGATTGAACTCCATATGATTTTTTTGCCTATTGATTTTATCATTATGGACATGAGGAGCAATACCTCAATTACTATAATCCTTGGGAGACCTTTCTTGAGAACTACAGGTGCAATTATTGATTTCAAAGAAGGGAATGTGAAGTTCCAATTCTCTTACAAGAAGAGTATGGGGAACTTTTTAAGGAAGAAGGTGAATGTTCAGAAGTAAAAGTTTCCTCATGACACTTGCCCATATTGAAATAAAAAGGTACGGAGCCTAGCTATATGGCTATAAAAAAGTGCTTTACGGGAGGCAACCCGGTAGTATTTACTTTTTTTTGGTTTTGTTTTCATTGCTCTTGAAAGAGAGTAATTTTATTTGTTTCTTAATTTTGTGTCCTTCATGTAGCAAGAATTTTTTTAGTGTGTCTACTGTAGTGAAAATAAAGTGCCAAGTTTTACCCATCTTGGGTGTTTTAAGGTTGGAATACTAATTTGAAGTTTCTGAAATCTGCATGGCATTTTCTGGTGTACAAAATTCCTAATTTTTCCGTAACTCCTATGGACCTTTTCTATTTATATAAATTGAAAATTTTAATCCTCTACCAGAATAAAAATATATAAAAAATTATGACATGTTTAAGGGGGGCGAAAAAATTCACCAAACTACTTCTATTTTTATTTGCAGATTTTGTCTTTCTTTGTTTTGAGCATTTGTTTGAGTCTCAAGATGATTCTTTATGAGTCTTTTGATATTTAGTGAATGTTGGAAACTTAATACACTCTCTGGACACCTTGCACCAACTTTTATTTGGGGTTTTCTTTGCAGCACACATTATCTTTGTGCCCTCTAATGTCAGCTACTCTAGAAAAGAGATGGGAAATAGTTTTTTCGTGAAGTGTTTTCACAGGGGAGGAATAATCATCGAGCAAGGAGTCATATAAGTCATAGATAACACCATAAGCTTGGGGATGCCCATGGAAACCCCTTGGACCTACTAACTCCTCGTTTTGCAGACAATTATTGCCTTGTTTTTTGAGCAACCACTTTATTGTTGCATAAACTTGGAACGTCTACATCTATTTTTTAATTTCTTGTTTGCATATTTTGTTTTGAATAAATAAACCACCACCTGCAGGTATAATTTATATTTATGAGAAATCTACTATAGGAAAAAAGAGAAAAAGTTGGGAAGGAAAGGGAGATAGCAATACAAGTAATAGTGCTTATGTTCTATGCTTCATATGCTTTGATTGAATAGTAATTTGCAAGTGTCGTATTTAGTGCTATTTCTTCTTTGCACATTTATGGTTAACTTTGGGTTACTTAGTTCATAATAAATGTGTAGCATTATGGATATTATGCATGCTTGTGATTTTATACCTTTCCAATGTCCAAGAAAAGAAAAGAAAAGAAATATCAAGCAAAATACTTGTATATCCAAATACCTTGAGCCATACTTCTCCGCAAAATCTCCACCATACCTACCTACATATCAAAAATGCTATTCCAAGTATAGTATATGTGCCATGTCTTTGCATTCAAAATCATACTTACTTTTATTGTGCAATTCAAAGCTCATGGGAAAGTAGCAGTCTACGGTGGAGTTCATTTATGTAAGTTGCATGTTTGTTATTTTATTAGTTAGGGTTATGTTAAACCATGCTGTCATGGAACAAGACTTTCAACGTTCATTAAGTTTTTTTCATACACCTTGGGTTATGCATATCTTTCCAGTGTGAAATGAGTGGGGGTTATCATGTTAAAGATTTAAGTATGCATATTTGTTAGTGAAGAGCATTGGGCCGCTAACCGAAACCATGCCTAATCATGGTAGAAGTTTCAGCATGGACTTCCTCATTTGCTTAAACAAGTTTAATTTACAACTCAATTAGTACTTTAAGAGGAGTTCATTTGTCTGTTGTCCTCTCGTCCCGGTATGTATTGCCTTTGCATAAGATGAAAATCCAAAAGGCACTATGTACAGGTGGCATGGATGTACCCCTTTGCGAGCACTTGGTTGAAACTATATGCACACAATGAAAATCTATGATAATTCTGAAGTTGAGTAGTGCATGGTGGAAGGTACTTACAACGGGTTATGACACTTACAACTAGTAAAGTGTTGATCATGTGAGCCATATTTTCTCTTCACTACCATTGACTTGAGTTGCACAATTCTAAAATTTATTTTCTCTTTAGCATCAAAGCTTGGCACATATATTCCCTACTAACTTTCAGTGGCTACTTGTTAAAAATAAAATAAAAGAGAAGAAAGAAAGAAAGAAAGAAAGAAAGAAAGAAAAAGTTCCAAAGCACAAGCACTTGCATGTTTAATGTCCATATTACTTTCATTTGTTTTTGCACTTTGTTATTGATTGTTGGACATTATTGAGTTGAATTAGAAGTACTACTTGATATCTCATTTTCTTGTTGTTGTTAATTAAAGATTGAATCACTGATCATATGTATTACCACTTGTTATTTTCCTAGAAGCAATAAATTCCAAAGTTCTAGTTTGATTTTATCACCTTCATACTTGAGGACGAGCATGGGTTAAGCTTGGGGTGTTGATGCATGCAAAATACATGCATGAACTTTATAGTTTATTGATGCATATTCCTACATATTATAATGTTATTAGTTTTTATAATCATGGTGTGCAATGATTTATGGGGATTTTCCATCAATCCCCCTTATTTTGGTTATAACTCTGAAGAACAAGAAAATCCTGTTTTCTGTATTTTTACGTTTCACAAACCTTCCCAAACTCAAATTGACCTAGGATTTTTTGGGCGTTAATATTTTATTAAGAGAACCTTCTAGAGCAAAAGAATTCAACGAGGGAGGTCACGAGGGCCAAACAAATACAGGTGGCGCAAGCCCTAGGCCAGGCCATGCCACCCAACTCCGTTTGGGCCTCGAGGCTCCGATGTCGTCCATCTTCATCTCCTGATGCTCAGCTTGACCTAAAAACATCTATATGAAGACCCTCCTTGGTGTTCCCGAGATGAGGCGGTGGAGAAACATGAAACACGGAAACAGAGGCTGTTCCAACGATGGTTGGAGGGGAAAACGCTGCTGGAGTCGCCTCCGGACGCTTCTCCAACCTCTCCAACATCAACACCGTCAACACCGCCATGAAGAGGGAGTAGTCCACCTCTGGACTATGGATTTGTGGTAGTACCATGTTCTATCTCTCTCTTATGCTTCAATGTTTAGGGGCCATATGAGCTGCCCAACATGATTATGGCACATATTATGTAATTCCTACAGGGTGGATCTTTATTTTATTGGATGATCTATGAGATGTGATATGTTATTATGTTTTTGATGTATGAGTAGATGCATATTATTACCACATTCTTTATTACTTGTTCTGATCCAACATGTATGCGAGAGCGCGAGAGGGGGATGGTGCATATTAGATGGAGTAACTAGGTAGTAGTGATTGGATAGTGACAGTATTCATGATCTGCTATGGTTCTTTACCTTTCCACGGTTACCTCACTAGGGATTAAAAGAATGCATGTGTTATAATTTCTTAGTGATAGCTAAGAATCCTGAGCGACATTCATAGGCATAGTTCTATTGTAATATGTCGAAGCGGTAGCATATTTGTTATTCAACATCATGTCAAAGTAACTAAGGCTATACTCTGTTAATTCTTAATACTAGATTGCTTGAAGTGTATTCCTATCTAGTGGAATATAAGTAAGATGTGTTGCATCATCTTTAAATTAGGACGTGATGCCCATATGAATGCTATCAAGTTAACATAATAAAAATCATGTTGATGTTTCGGTCATTTGATGACTCCCAAGTGGAGGAGGTCAATTGTAGTACCCTTCGATAAAGAAAATGTCATGGGGATGACTTATGGGGCATGCCAAGGGCCGTGCTATCTGCCGGCTGGTGTCCCAGGAATCTCCACGGCTCTAGGACGAGAAGACCGGCTCCGCCCGAGGGGCCGGCTGCACCAGCAGCCGGCTGGCGACTCCACCGAGGAGAGCCAGAGCCGGGCGATGAAGACAAGAATCCTCCAACAGCTATTTCACCGAAAGTGGCCTGGCCCTGACAAGGTCGACAGAGGCAAAGGACGGGAGTGACGTACGCCACGACCGGACTCCACCAACCAGCGATCAAGGAGCCTTCCCCACGAAAGGATCCGAGGCAAAAGGGAGGGCATATGCCTCCCAGATGCCGGTCCAAGGGGGAAAGGCGCTTTATAAAGCGTGATCGTCAGAGCAGGGCCAGAGGATCACGCCGAGGACACTGCCACGGAGGAGCCAGCAGCCGGACGAACTGCCACCTAACCTGTAACCAGTCCCCCGCATATATAAGGGGGTCTGGACCCTTAGACTAGGGAGATCCGATCTTCTTCTTCCTCCTCTAGCCCGAACAGCTCGAGGAGCATTGTAATCACTGTCAAGATAATACGAAGCAGGCAGGAAGTAGGGGTTTTACCTCCGACGTGGAGGGCCCTGAACCTGGGTAAACCAAGGTGTCTCTGTTGGCACAATCCCGAGCCGGACCCATCGTCGCACACCGATGAGCCCCTTCGTTAAGCCACCCCATGGCTACTGTCTCCAAATTCCCACGACAGTTGGCGCCCACCGTGGGGCAACGCGCGGCGGCGAGTGGAGTCAAGTTCCGGCCGGGACCCTCATCGGCTCTCGGCGAGAAGGTCGCCTCCAGCCTTGTCTGGAGGTTCGGCACCTTCGACTGCGTCAGCGACAACTTGGCCTACTTCAAGGATGGCTTCGGCAACAGCGGCTCCTTCCTCGACGTCGGCAGCCACCGCTTCTACGTCGCCAAGCCCTTCCCGGAGGAGGTGACCGACGTCTTCGATCCTCTCAGCGATGGAGGCTCGAGCTGCAGTGAAAGCAGCGATCTTGGCGCCATGGTCGAGGTGATGGCCCTGGGAGAAGAGGAGGGCGGCGACTCACCGCGCCCCACACGCCCGTCGCCCGAATGCCTTCCTCCATAGGAGCAGGATGCTCCGCTCCCAGAGCTGGATGCCCCGGACGTCTCCATAGTGGACCTGCGCGCACCACTCAACCGCGTCATCGACCCCGCCCGGGTCGCCGAGGCCCTGGAGCGGATGCGCCTCGTTCTCCTCCGCAAGGTGGCCGAGGACGAGGACGCCCAGCACCGAATGAGCACCATGCTCCGTGAATCCCACGATGCGCAGGGAGGCGCGCCGGTGGAGCTTGCTCATGACCCGCGGCGTGGCCATGGCCTCGCTGCCATGGGCCTAGGCCAGGCCCAACGATCGCCATCGGCGAGCCAAGGCCGTGGAGGACGCGGACAGGGCGGTCGTGCTCCGAGCTGCAACGCCCGAGGCCGCCGCGCCCAGCAGGCCGGCGGAGCTGGCAGGCCATGTCAAGTCCCGGCGCCGACGCCAGAGCTGGAGCCCCAAGCTCACCAACCGGCCCTGCACATCCATCTGTGGCTTGACCACATGAAGGCGCTCCCCAAGGGATCTGCTAGCTCAAAGCGAGCGGCTTCTAACTAAGGAGGCCCGGGGGCTGCCGGCAGCAGTCAGGGGCGCAAAGAGGGCAAGTACACCCTCGATGCTGCGCTTGACCAGCCATGCAAATTCCACAGCACCCCGGGCAGGGAAGCGACCCACTCCACACGTCAGTGCCGATTCATGAGAGAGTTGGAGCAACGCGCTCGGCAGCTCCCTGGAGCTTCACAAGCGTAGCCGGCTGAAGGTCAGGAGGACCAATAGCATGAGCCGGCTGGAGGCGAGCTGGACCAAGGTGATGACGACTTCCCGGCGGATGTTGAGCAGTATCACATCTTTACCACCCCGGGCAAGGATAAAAGGAACGACCTTTGGCATGAGGCAGAGGTGAACGCTGTTATGCCTGCAGAACCCCAGTTCCTGCACTGGTCTGAGGCAGCCATCACTTGGGGGCGCGAGGACCATCCGCGATTGATGCCCAGCCCTGGAGAATACGCTCTGGTCCTGGATCCTGTCATGTGCTCTGACACGCACACATGCTGGTTCTCCCGCGTGCTCATCGACGGTGGCAGCAGCATCAACCTTCTTTACCGGAGCTCTATGGAGAAACTGGGCATCCCGCTTGCTCAGCTGAAACCGAGCCGGCTCACCTTCCATGGCATCGTGCCTGGGCATTCGTGCACCCCTTTGGGCAGGGTGCAGCCGGAGGTTCTCTTCGGGAAGAAAGGAAACAGCCACCGTGAGCCCATCTGGTTCGAGGTGGTGGACATCAGCAGTCCCTACCATGCGCTGCTTGGCCATCCAGCCCTGGCCAAGTTCATGGCGGTGCCACATTACGCCTATCTGAAGATGAAGCTCTCAGGACCCAGGGGTGTGATCACAGTCTCGGGAAGCTTCAAGAAGTCTCTGGCCTGCGCCAAGGAGAGCTCGCAGCTGGCAGAGGCACTGGTCATCGCCGAGGAGAAGCGGCAGCTTCTTCATCGCGTGGAGCTAGCCCAGCAAGATGTGCTAGTTCGCCAGTCGCCAGTGGAGCAGTTCAAGCCGGCCGACGACACTAAGAAGATCCTGCTGGATGAGAGTGATCCCACCAAGTACGTCATCATCGGCACCAGCTGTCTGCCAAATAGGAAAGCGAGCTCACCAGCTTCCTCCGTGAGAATCGGGACATCTTCGCATGGTCTCCAAAGGACATGCCAGGTGTGCCGAGGGAGCTGGCTGAGTACTCACTCAACGTCTGGCCAGATGCCAAGCCAGTCAAGCAACCGCTGCGGCACTTTGCAGAAGAGAAAAGGAAAGCCATTGGTGAGGAGATTGCCCGGCTCCTCACAGCCGGCTTCATCATGGAGGTATTTTACCCTGACTGGTTGGCGAACCCAGTCTTGGTCCTGAAGAAGAACAACACTTGGCGTATATGTATCGACTACACTAGCCTCAACAAGGCTTGCCCCAAGGATCCTTTTGCGCTACCGTGCATCGACCAAGTGATCGATTCCACAGCCGGTTGTGACCTGTTGTCCTTCCTGGACGCCTATTCAGGCTATCACCAGATCCCGCTCTACCAGCCGGATCAGATCAAGACGTCCTTCATGACCCCGTATGGAGCCTACTGCTACGTCACCATGCCATTTGGCTTGAAGAATGTTGGAGCCACTTACCAGCGAACCGTGCAGCGATGTCTGCGAGGGCAGATTGGGAGGAACGTGCATGCTTACGTGGATGACGTGGTGGTGAATACCAAGCAGAGCGGCACGCTCCTGGACGATCTCAAGGAGACCTTTGCCAACCTGCGGCGCTATCGCATGAAGCTCAATCCGGAGAAGTGCACCTTTGGCATGTCGGCTGGACAGCTCCTAGGTTATATCGTTTCCCAGTGAGGGATCGAGGCTAACCCCTCAAAGATAAAAGCCATCGAGGCCCTAGAGCCACCCACCCAGCTCAGGGATGTGCAGAAGTTTGCTGGATGCTTGGCCTCGCTCAGCCGGTTCGTCAGCCGGCTCAGGGAGAAGGCCATGCCGCTGTACTAGCTGATGAAGAATACGGACCACTTCGTTTGGTCCCAGCGCGCTGATGATGCCTTCAATGACCTCAAGTAAGCCTTGTCTACCGCGCCAATCTTGGCAGTGCCGGCTCCGCGAGAGCCAATGCTGCTCTACATCGCGGCTACTCTGCGAGTCATCAGCGTCGTGATCGTGGTGGAACGCACCGAGGAAGGCAAGGAGCTTCCGATTCAGTGCCCGGTGTACTATCTGAGTGAGGTGCTTACTCTCTCCAAGCAAAACTACCCGCACTACCAGAAGGTCGCATATGGCGTGTACATGGCGGCCAAGAAGCTGAAGCACTACTTCGAGGAGCATCCTATCACAGTGGTGAGCACCACTCCGCTCTCGGAGATCATAGGGTGCAAGGATGCAACGGGCAGAGTGGCTAAATGGGCGATCGAGCTCGCCGCTCATACCATTCAGTACAAGCCCAGGACGACAATCAAGTCACAGATCATAGCGGATTTCTTTGCTGACTGGGGAGAGCACTAGTACCTGCCGCCGGCTCCAGACTCAACCCACTGGCGCATGAACTTCGACGGCTCCATGATGCTCGGGGGCTTGGGAGCCGGCGTCGTCCTCACCTCTCCCAAGGGAGACAAGCTGCAGTACGTGCTGCAAATGCACTTCCGTGCATCGAACAACGTCGCCAAATACGAAGCCCTGGTGCATGGGCTCAAGCTAGCCAAGGACATTGGCATCCGGAGGATCCTCTGCTTTGGAGACTCCGACCTGGTGGTGCACCTGGTCTCAGGGGAATGGGATGCCAAGGACGCCAACATGGCCTCCTACCGCTTCTACGTGCAGCAGCTCAGCGGATTCTTCGAGGGCTGCGAGTTCCACCATGTCCCCAGAGCAAACAACGACGAGGCAGACCGGCTATCCAAGATCGGCTCCACCAAGCAGGATATCCCAGCTGGGGTGTCGCTGGAAATCATCCGCAAGCCGTCCATCAAGCCCTCACTGGAGTCTCCCTCCATCTATGTGCCCGGAGACCCCACCCCGGCTCAGGTGCCACCGCCGGACCCGGGGGCTGCCGCCTCGGGGCTGAAGGAAGCAGCCGGCCAGCCTAGCGCGGCCGGCTCGACGAAGGACTCGGGGGCTGCAGACTCTAGGCTAGCCCTCACAGCCGGCCAACCAGACAAAGCCGGCACGACGACAGCCCCGGGGGCTGCTGATCCCCTGGTCGCCAGTGTCTTCCACATACGGGAGATACCATCCTGGCAGAGCCATTCTCCAACTACCTCATCACTAGGGACTTGCCGCAGGACGACGCGGAAGCCAGGCGACTTCAACGTCGTGTGCAAGCATATACCATCATCAACAGCAAGCTGTACAAGCGCAGTGTGTCAGGAATCTTCCAGAAATGCATCGAGCCAGAAGAAGAGATAGAGCTGCTGAGGGAGATACACCAAGGGGAGTGTGGACACCATGCATCTTCCAGAGCCTTGGTGGCCAAGGCCTTCCGCCATGGTTTCTACTGGTCGACAGCCCTGAAGGATGCAGAATAGCTGGTGAAACAGTGCAACGGCTGCCAGCGCTTCTCCAAGCATCGAAACACTCCAGCGGCAGCCCTCAAGACCATCCCGCTCACCTAGCCGTTCGCTATCTGGGGCCTAGACATGGTAGGACCATTCAAGACCGTGCCCGGGGGCTTGACCCATCTGCTGGTTGCTGTGGACAAGTTCACCAAGTGGATCGAGGCCAAGCCAATCAAAAAGCTCGACGGCTCGTGCACCATCAAGTTCTTCAACGAGATCATCACGAGATATGGAGTCCCCCACAGCATCATCACTGACAACGGGACAAACTTCGCAAAGGGAGTCTTCGCTGAGTACTGTGGCCAGAAGGGCATCCGGCTGGACTTAGGATCAGTGGCGCATCCTCATTCTAATGGGCAAGTGGAGAAAGCAAATGGGCTGATCCTGGACGGCATCAAACCAAGGTTGGTCGAGCCTCTCGAGCGCTCAGCCGGCTGTTGGGTCGAAGAGTTGCCCTCAGTACTCTGGAGCCTGCGCACCACTCCAAATCGCTCTGTCGGCTTTACGCCTTTCTTCCTGGTCTACGGAGCAGAAGCGGTGCTGCCCACTGACATTGAATTTGGTGCGCCCAGAGTTGTCTAGTACACAGAGAAGCAAGCAAAAGAAGCTCATGAAGATGGCGTCGACCTCCTCGAGGAGGCACGAGAGCAGGCTTTGGCCAGATCAGCGCTCTATCAGTAGCAGCTGCGACGATACCACAGCCGGAAGATCCGTCCGCTCACGTTCCGCGAAGGAGATCTTGTACTCCGGCTGGTCCAAAACACTAAAGGCATGCACAAGCTATACTCTCCTTGGGAGGGACCGTTCATTGTCAGCCGGATGCTAGGCAATGGGGCATACTACCTCATTGACACACAAGAGCCTGATACGTCTCAAACGTATCTATAATTTTTGATGCTCCATGCTTGTTTTTACACCATTTGCCTTGTGTTTCGTTACACTTCGTGGCATTTTTATGCGATTTCCGGAACTAACCTATTAACAAGTCGCCACAGTGCCAGTTCCCTGTTTTTTGCTGTTTTTGTGTTTCAGAAAAGTTACACAGGAAATATTCTCGGAATTGGACGAAACAAGTTCCAGAACTCCTATTTTTCCCGGACGAAGGACGAGGACCGAAAGAGAGCCGAAGGGGGGCCAGGGGCCAGCCTCACAATGAGGGGGCGCGGCCCAGCCCCTGGCCACGCCCCCTACGTGTGAGGGTGCCCTGGCAGCCCCCTGACGACGCCCCTTCGCCTATATTAAGCCTCGGGATGGAAAACCCTAGAGGAGTCGGTGAAATTTCTAGAACAGTTCCGCAGCTCCGCCGCCGCCACCGACGAATTTTGGGGGACAGAAGTCTCTGTTCCGGCACCCTGCCGGGACGGGGAAGTGCCCCCGGAGCCATCTCCATCGGTCTCCATCGCTGTCTCCGCCGTCTCCATCGACCTCACCGCCATCTCCATCAACCTTGCTGTCTCCTATGATGAGGAGGGAGTAGTTCTCCCCCGGGGCTGAGGGCTCTACCGATAGCTATGTGGTTCACCTCTCTCTCCCATGATGTGATCTTTATGTGATCGTGAGCTTTGTATCTAGTTGAATTGGTAGATGTTATTATTCAGATATTATGCTACTCCTATGCTTTATTATTATACTCTCCGGAGATACCTCGTATCATGGTGTAAAGGTGACTAGTGTGTGCATCATGTGTATCTTTTTGGTTAATGTCTCTATGAAATGTTGGTGTTTGTTGGAACCATCTAGTGCATTCAAGGTGATAGTGTGGGACAATCTAGTTTGGGTACATACAGACTTTGAGGAGTGCTTCGTAGCCCTACGTATGATTAGTGTATATTTTCCATTGGAGAATTGTTTTGAGTTGCATATTGATGATAATATCTATTGGTTCAATTATGTTATATTTGTTGGGAGTGTGTCCACTAGTGAAAGTATGATCCCTAGGCCTTGTTTTCAAGCATTGCACACCGTTTACTTACTGTTTTGTTACATGTTTGCTCGCAGCGATATTTATTTCAGATCACATTTGCTACTTATAATCATCACTACTACTTGTATTTCACTATCTCTTCGCCGAACTAGTGCACCTATACATCTAAAAAGTGTATTGGGTGTGTTGGGGACACAAGAGACTTTCTGTATTGTAATTGCAAGGTTTCTTGAGAGGGATAGCTTTGACCTCTTCCTCCCTGAGTTCGATAAACCTTGGGTGATCCACTTGAGGGAAACTTGCTGCTATTCTACAAACCTCTGCACTTGGAGGCCCAACACTGTCTACAAGAACAGACGTGTGCGTAGACATCAAGCTCTTTTCTGGCGCCGTTGCCGGGGAGGTAAGGTAAAAGGTACTCGCATCCTCCTGTGTGAGTGCTAGAAGTTATTTCCTTTAGATTCTGCAATTATATATTTTTGTTTCTTGTTTTTATTTTCACTAGTTAGGCTTAATGGAAAATAAAGAGTTCTTTAGTCTTTTTTCTGAGTTTAGATTTGAAGAGAAAATTGAAAAACCTTTGGAGCTTAATTCGCATGCTAATAGTTTTGTTAGTATGAATGCTTTGAATCCCGTTATTGCTAATGCTATGGAAAAGTCTAAGCTTGGGGAAGCTGGTTTTGTTAAGCATGATATTTTTAGTTCCCCAGCTTTAGTGGAGAAAGTTTGTTCTGATAATATTTTATCTCCCATATGTGATGTTTCTAATGATGCTTGTGCTCCTCATCCTTTTGAAATACCTATGAAGATTGTTGAACGTGCTATGAATAACTGCTATTTAGGAGATGGAACTGTCCATCCTGGTGATCATTTGCTTTTTATACATGAATTATGCGAGTTGTTCCAGTGTGCAGGTATTTCAATGAACCAAGTTAAGAAGAAGCTATTCTCTTTATCACTGAAAGGCAGAGCTGAGGAATGGTATAAAACACTGAAGGATGGTCGATCTATTGACTGGGAGGAAATTGGACCTCTCTTTTATTCTAAATTCTATCCTTCTAGTCAGGTTTATAAAGATATGAATTACATTTATAATTTTCATCCGCATGAGGGAGAAAGCATTGCCCAAGCGTGGGGAAGATTGAAGTTACTAATGCACAAATGTCCTATTCATGATCTTCCTCGTAATATTGTTATTAATAATTTTTATGCAAGGCTTTCAGGATATTACAAGGACTATCTAGATGGATGCTTTGATGGGTATTTCACAAGCAAGGATGTTGACACCAAGTGGGATCTGCTTGAAACAATTCAAAACAATATTGAAGGTTGGAATAGCGACAAAGGTAAAGGATCAGGTATGAATTACGAGTTTGATTGCATTAAGTCTTTCGCTGAAACTGCTAATTTTCAAGAGCTTAGTGCTAAATATGGTCTTGATCCTCAAATTATGGTTGATTGCTTTAAAGCCTTTGCTTCCCATATGAATGTTCCTAAAGGAAATGGGGATGTGTATCATGAACCTTTTAAGGACACTTGCATAGAAAGTGATATTGTTATTGATGATTGCAATAAACATGCTCAAACTTCTAAAAGTCCTATTTCTTATAAGCATGTTAATTTTTGTGGAGTACATAGACTGTGTGAACAGAGTTACAACAAGGAAGATTATTGTGTCCACCATGCAAATGAAGAAACCCGAATGTGGTACAAGGATATAGGCGAGATCGGTAAAAAGGTTTGTAAGCTTTATCCTTTTCTTTGTAAACATTGCAATGATATAGGTCATTTTAATTTCCAATTCTCAAGCCCTAATAGTTACTCTTCTAGTACCTTAAGTTTGTATTGTGATGACAAGATTACTCTCAATCAGCATGATGAGCTCACTTTGTTCTTGGCGTCTGAAGAGATATCTAGAAAGATTGCTTTGATAGATATGAATGATGTTGATATTAATAGCACCCTTCGTGGTTGTCATATCTATTGTGCTAAAGATTGCCTTGCAAATACTTATATACAAAATCTTATAAAACTTGATGTTTTGCCAAGCTATGACAGGACTGATAGATGTTTTTATCTTATTAATAGAGAGGAGGAATCCTCCAAAGTTTCTTCTGTTGTTTTTGTCAGCAAACCAGATTATGTGGAGAAGATGCCTTTCCCTCCTAAAGAATATGTGGATAAGATGCCCTTCAAGTCTCTCCCTCCTAAAGGAGAGAGTAAGAAGAGTATGAAGAAGAAGAAGAGGAGTAAGAGGCGAGAGGACACGGTATCTTCCCCTAAGCGTTATGATCCTGCTATAGATTATGATAATTCTGACTGGGATGATGTTCCTATGCCTGTTACCTATGTTAGTGATCAAGATTGGGAAAAGCACTCTTCTTTTGATATTAAAAATCTTTTTGGTACCAATTCTAAGGTTAATAATTGTTGTACCATTAGTACTATCCATGTTCCTTCTTATGATGATATGTTTGATGAGTATGCTTTGAGAAATAGTTGTTCTCTAGCTTGTGATGATACTAAACCTCTAGTTTATGATGGCTATGATGATGAGTATAATGTTTTCAGTTCACCTACTTTTGAGGAGAAAATTAGTTATGATTACAATATGCCTCCTGTTTTTGATGATTATGGTGATGAGAATAATTATTCTGTTGAATCCGCTCCTACTACGATTGTTCATGTGGGGAGTATTAATTCTTTTATGCATGTGGCTCATGATAGGGATGCTTTATGTGATAGTTATATTGTTAGTTCTACTCATGATGCTACTGAAAGTTATTATGAGAGAGGGAAACATGGTTTGATGGATCTCAACAATATTGAGTTTCCCCTCTTTATGTTGCAATTCTTGAAGTTGTACTTGTTTTGCCTTCCTATGCTTTTTGCTTTGCGCTTTTATGACTTGTCTCTTTACAAGACTATTTTTCATAGGAAGTGGTTTAGATTTAAATGTGTTCCATACTTGCTTTTTGATGCTCTCTATTGCCGCAAGCTCTTATATGGCGCCCACATGAGCATCTTTGCAAATTACTGCGCCTAGCTCAAAGGCGTTAAAGAAAAGCACTCTTGGGAGATAACCCATTGTTTATTTTTAGTACTTTTTCTTTTATTTGAGTCTTGGAAGTTATTACTACTGTAATGACCTCTCCTTATCCTTTTTATTTCGTTTTTGTGCCAAGAGAAGCCTCTAATTTGAGCGAGGTAAGATTTGGGGATGTTGCTGTCCTGAAACTGTTTTCGGTGCTGCACCGTAAAAATTCGTGAAAATTCTCTGTATATCTTTTGGACCTGATATTTCTTGTGCATATGACCCAGGTTATATCCAAACTTTCATTAGTAGAACACTTTTTAATTTGAGTAACATAAAACCCCTCAAAAATTCGACCTTTATCAGCTGTTCTGTTTTGACAGATTTCTGCCAATATTTGTGTTTGCCGCTTTATCGCTTTCTTTTTTAGTTCTTTTGATCACGGAACTTTTGGGGAAGTTGCTATAGTAGTATATGCTTTATATGTGGTGGTTTTAGGTTGAAACCTGAAGCAAAAAAGGGTTAATTATATGTTATGCTTACACTAATGTTGCTAATAGATTTGTGTTTAGTTTTGTATGAAGGAAGTTTTCAAGTGTAGGGATCGGAGAGTGATGAGATGAGTTGAAGAATGGAAAAATACTCAAGCTTGGGGATGCCCATGCATCACCCCAAGAAATATCCAAGAAGTACAAGCGTCAAAGCTTGGGGATGCCCCCGAGGCACCCCTTCTTCATCGGCAAAAATCAGGTCACCTTTCAAGACACTATATTTTTATTGCTTCATGCACTATGCATTTTTCTTGGAGCGTCAGTTGCTTTTGTTTTCAGTTTTTCTTTGCTTTGTTTGCTGCAATAAATGTTTGGATCACATCATGTGTTTTGAGAGAGATATGCTCCGTTTTTCATTTGCCAAGAACACTCTAGTTTTCACTCTTATCGTTCAATGAGTGTTCTCTTTTTCTACTACTGCGTTTAGCTTGCATTTTTCGCCTTGATTTTTGTTCAGATCTTGTTTTATCTTTGCATCAAGGTGTATTTGGACCTCTGGTATATGTTGGTTTTCCTCAAAAGAGTTTCCTCAAAAAGGTTTGAATGGTGTTGGAAAAGAGAAAAAGTTTCATGCAAAAAAGTGGTACAAAAAGTGCGGTGACCCAGCATACCACTGCATGTTGTAGTATGCAAGTCGTTGATATAACATTTGCGGAACAAGCCTCCACAAATATTACATCCCTCAGAATGGTACAACAGAAACATTGCGGGCCCAAATACAAATTGAACATCATATTATTACAAACCAAAGCGTGATGGTAACGAAGTGCTCCCGCAAAGAGAACACCTCAAGTGCTTAATGTTTACAGCAACTGGAAAGCTTCAAATAATTAAACATGTGAAGAACTCAACAACTTATTCTTATACTACAGTTGCTCGGTTCTTCGACTACGATACTATACTACTAGTTAGTCCTTCTTCACTCTGAGTCCTCGTCGGAAGACGCTCCGTAGCGTATGAAGTAATCCACGCCTTCGACTCCGCGAGAGAGATCTGGCTCCTCGTAGAAGATGTCCTGCTGGCCTTCGATTGCGTTCAGAGTTGCCTCATCGAGCTCTTCACAGTCTAGCAAGGGTTTAAGAGATTGGGGTGAGTAACGAGCGTTACCCAGCAAGTTTCTTTAGAAAGAAGTTGTGTGATATGCACTATCTACAACCACAGACCCAAAAGAGTCGTAGGCCTATGCAAGGTTTTATCAAGTGGTTTTGCATTGAGGAAGTCAGAAAAACCCTTCCGGCTCCAACATGCCCCATGAGCTCTTGCATAAACTTGTTCTGCGTCTCCTGCATGAACTGCATATATTGCATGAAGCTTTGTTCCGCCAAAGGCCTGAATGGTGGTGGTGGTAGATGAGCTTGAGCTTCTTGATCAGCCTTTGCTTTGGCTTCCATTTCTGCCTGCTGGTCATTCATTGCCTTAGTTTGAGCTTCTTGTGCCAAGCGTTGCTCCTCAGCATCGGCAGCTAAACCCGTATCCATAGCCCCTCTAGTCCTATAACATAAAGCGAAGATCTCATAATTACACCATGCCCATGCTTTCTGAGCCTCACTTCATGCTCAGAACTAGTCACACAATGGAAAACAGAAATCCAACTCCAAATGGAAGATCGCAAGAAAACCAAATACAAGGTACATATTATACATCGCATACAAACCGATACAGAGTTATTATTACAACACGTACTCTCACACGTGGATTACACTCATAGATCGAGACTGGATAGTTCTACCGTCTCTCTTTTTATTACAACATACTACTAGCACTAATTGCATTCACAGATGCAACTACGCTTCTGACTTGGTCTTGACATCCTGTCCTGGTCTCACGGCTCATAGTACATGCCCGGAGTCCACCCGTGCTGGCGTGTAGTCCGGCGCACTATCTTAGAAACAAACGGCCTACCACCCGGAACATAGTCCGAGTCAGACGTGTTCATCACAGAGGTATCACTCAACATGAGTCCATTCAGTCCGAGGTAGCTCTCAAAGTACACCCTGGTCTCGTGAGCAGTCATAGTAGGAAAAGGCTCCGCCTCACCATAACACACACTCTCCGTGCAGTAGGTGTGATCAAACGGTGCTTCCTGCTCCATAGGTGTCTCAACTGGCTCCTGACTCTCAAACTAAACCTCCATAGGATCCTCCTCCTCAACAGATACAATAGGAGTGACTACGACATCGCCTCCTCCTGCTGCGTGAGCTGTCCCTCCATACGAGCTAGTGTACTGCTGGCCGTCTCCCAGCCAGTCAAACCTCCACCCATCAAAGTTCTCAATGGGAAGCTCGGACTCCGAGACCCCCTTGAGACCCTGCTGCGCCTCCATACTAGAAGTGATAACTGGGTAATGTATAGGCTCTGGAGTGAGTGAATACCTGGAAGGTCCAGGCGGTGTCGGGTAACTGTGAGTTCCCACAACCGGTGAGAAGTGTGATCCCTCCGACTCCTGCCTAGTCAACTGTGCTCGCTCCTGCCTCCTGGTAGTGTCAGTGAGGTCATCAAGCATCTCAGCCTTGTCCTCCACAATGACCTGGTGAGTGTTATACAGTGATCCTACCATCTTCCTATACCTATCAAGTAGTCTGGCTACCAACTTCGGCTTCTTCTTCACCAGATCATCGTGATCCATTCCCGGCTCATCCATCAATGAGTCATGAGGAATAGCGGTAAAAGTGGTACCTGCTAACTCCACCGCTCTGTACTCCCTGATAGTCGCAATAGCCCTCACTACCGCCTCATGATAAGCTGCAGTCTCTCCCCTTCCCTCTCCGGAAGGCTGAACTGTACTAAGTGCTAATCCATCTGGTAGCATGATCACGACACGGTACTTGACCACAGTCCCGTCATCCTTGTAAGTATAGGTCTTAACAGGGATGTCGGTGCTGAGTCCAAAAGCCCATAGCAGTGATCCTAACTGCTCAGTCAAAGTACCCTCATAGTCTTCCAGAGTCTTTCTCTATGACCAAACGGTGCGTGCTGGAATTCTCGATGCCATAATAGCTGTTACAAGAATAGGATATAGAATTAGTATGATGCATCATAATAAAGAACTAGCTGGATAACCCGCGCATATGCGCGGCTAGTCCCGAGGAACTTTGATCAAGTATATATATATGCTTTTGTATGAAGTTGTTTAAATATTTCAGTAAGTGAATTTAACTACTAATAGGTATATAATTTGCACGCAAATGTGTCAATCTATGGATTTTATAGAGTTCTAATTGAAATATATAATTCATTGTTTGCCTTCATGTTTCAGTTTCACATAGAAAGCTTGCTTGTTAATTATCAACCTACTACAAATTATATCTATTAATCTATTATATGATTCCTAATTATACTTATACGGTACTAATTTAAAAAGAAACATTGTCGAACCTCCCAAGATAATGCTGAATGTAATATAGTTTATGCAAGAAGATTAACTAATCATCCACAGTATTCTTGTGTGAGATGATATGGATTGACATAAGTCGATTGGTCTCCAAATGAGCGTGAATCATCTAAAAAATTCATGGGCACTCGCAATGGTCCTTTCGCCTCTAGCTATGTCCGTCGTGACGTGCTTATCTCTCAGCCATTGAGCCCCGATGTCATGAAGACGCTGGCATCATCCTTTGGCTGATGGACATTGCCATTATATGTCAACTGCCATAGTTCTTCAGTTCGTCTTTGAAAAAAAAGCAGTTCTTCAATTTTGATGGTGCACGATGTGCGGCAAATCTACCATGCTCGCTGCAGACGTTGCCGGTGGTGGCATCCTTGTCGGCGGCAGCGGGGCCCTTGGCGTACTGCACCGCGTCGGCGGCCTTGTCTTGGATAAACTGCGTTGTCTCGCCGGCCTTCTGCTTGGCAGCATCGGCGGTGTCTGTGGCAGGCAGTGCCTGGTCCTTCGCCACGATGGAAGGCTTGCTATCAGTTGCTATAATTTATACGCCGAACTGCACAGGGTGACTACCATGGAATATTCGTCTGTTCGTCTTAATCAGATCTTACAATATGGTCAAATTTTTGCGCTCACATATTCCAGTATGATCAAGATTTCCCAACGTGATTCTGATTTAGCTTTGTGGCTTTTGACTGCAAACTAAAGATCAAGGGATCCCTTGGAACATCGAAGTTCACGCTTCTTTTCTCTTTAAATCTCAGCCGCTCCAGACTGCTTGAGTCCATGGGCGTGATAACAACATAATCAAGCATAGCTCATGCAAACAGCCGTGGCAGTGGTGTTTGCTCCTTGGTGTCGCCAGCAATCCAAAACGCCTCCTTGACCTACATGGTCACTTAGCTGGGGCGCGATTGCTGATCCGCTCGAGCTAGTTTCGTCATCTACAACTCCCAGGCTGAAATCACCGCCAAGTTGATCAGAGCGGAGCAATCCCAGTCACGCCTTATATGAGGAAAAGAGATAGGAGCCTTTTTTGGTAGAGATAAGAGTTCTTCTAGACAAAACAGGATCCATCTTTCTGTTGAAGTTCTTATTGCACACGGTGCACAATTGTCATTGCAAAAGTCACGTCCGATGAGAAACCAACTGAATTACACAACCTTGTCTGCACAATCTCTTACGTACTCAATCTGTATTAGCTCTAGGAATCTACTTACGCATCTAAATATAGACTCGGATCCTTTTTATTTATTCTTTAAAATCCTAGCCGTCTTTTTATTTATTCTTTAAAATCCTAGCCGCTCCTTTTCTAGTGTTGCCTCACGTTGAATCATAGCCATTCATTGTTAGTTGTTTTAATAATATAATAGATTGTAACACTAAAAATATGACTATGTTATTCCCAAGTGAATAACCATCATATATTTAGAGAACTCTTTACCGTTGCTACTAGACTCCTACAGGTTCTATCCCTTTACTAGGTTTCCAACCTAAGGTCAAAGCAATTGCTCTGATACCAGCTGCGGTGACCCAGCATACCACTGCATGTTGTAGTATGCAAGTCGTTGATATAACATTTGCGAAACAAGCCTCCACAAATATTATATCCCTCAGAATGGTACAACAGAAACATTGCGGGCCCAAATACAAACTGAACATCATATTATTACAAACCAAAGCGTGATGGTAACGAAGTGCTCCCGCAAAGAGAACACCTCAAGTGCTTAATGTTTATAGCAACTGGAAAGCTTCAAATAATTAAACATGTGAAGAACTCAACAACTTATTCTTATACTACAGTTGCTCGGTTCTTCGACTATGATACTATACTACTAGTTAGTCCTTCTTCACTCTGAGTCCTCGTCGGAAGACACTCTGTAGCGTATGAAGTAATCCACGCCTTCGACTCCGCGAGAGAGATCTGGCTCCTCGTAGAAGATGTCCTGCTGGCCTTCGATTGCGTTCAGAGTTGCCTCATCGAGCTCTTCACAGTCTAGCAAGGGTTTAAGAGATTGGGGTGAGTAACGAGCGTTACCCAGCAAGTTTCTTTAGAAAGAAGTTGTGTGATATGCACTATCTACAGCCACAGACCCAAAAGAGTCGTAGGCCTATGCAAGGTTTTATCAAGGGTTTCTTGAAAGATTGCTTTTACTTTAGAAAACTATGCCCAACAGCCAACACAGGTAGTAGTGCCTTGAGAGCACCTTTCCTGCGGCGTTCGCAGCTCCTTCCCAGAACAAGGGGTAACATGTCACATCTTTTTACACTCTGCAGAGGTGTGTCCTTCCAAAAGAGATCAAAGCCTTGCTACGCAACCGGGCGTACATTCCCGTCCACACTTCCTTGGTGTGGGGCCCAGTCATTGATCCAAGCCAATCACTGCCTTCTCTGCACAACGCATGCCCACCCAATTCATGCAAGCAGGTTGTGCCCCTGATATTCACCCCCAACGATGAAGTACCTAGGCGTCCCTTGCGGACCATCATAGACACCAGTGCCGTGAGAACTGAGGTGTCCCACCCATGTGCAAGTAGTCCCGCAAGATCTACCGCGACCGGCAACTGGCTGCCCGTTGACATGCGAACGAGAGAAGATACAGCTGACTTTCCCGTCCCATTCCAAGTCTCTTGGACGACACAGTTTTTACGGCGCTAGAATAACTGTGGCATTGGTAGTTAATCCTAGGTTTACTTTCCCATGCAAGTGGAACCTCCACCACCACAATCTTAGCGTGGTTCCACCTGCCAGCCTTCCTAGGTTATCACCACTGGTCGATAACCACTAGTCATATTACTTATGAAAATAGATTTTTCATCCTTTTTGAAATGTTAGAGTTTGAAGTCAACACTTTGCAAGAAGTTTCAAAACCAGTGCAATCAAGAGATATGAGCAAGCTAAACTTGCCTTGTGACTGAAAGGTAATGGAGTCGGATACTTGGCGATACTCCTGATCTCCTTGTTCTACAAAAATCCAATCATTGTCCGGTAAGGACAATGTTTCAAGAAGCAAATGGATGCTATGTGCAATGATATGCAATGCATGGTGATTCTTTGTCTTTGTTTTCTTATTTGTGTGTTTTACCCAAGACTTGGTATTATTAAAGTGTTTAAACACAACTCTAGGTGAAATTGTTGTGTTTACCCTAGTCATGGTAATTCAGACAATAGTTTGGAATTTGAGATTATAAAATATTAATTAGAGTTGTTTTGAAAAGAAAAGGAATTTCCTTATTAAAGGAAATTCTTAATTGTTTTATTTTATTAAATAAAAACTAAGAATTTTAGTGTTTTAACAATTAATTTGGGTTTGAAATCAAATTTTAAGTTATAAAACTTCTGTTGGAGTTATTTGAAAAGAGAAAAGGTTATTTAGTAAAGAAGAAACTCAATTTTTAATTATAATTAATAACAATTAAGATTTTTGGACAATAGAAGTTAAAAGCTTTAAGAATTTGATTTAAGGAATAAATAAGAAATATGGTATTGTTTAGATATTTGTTTCATTAAAGATTAGAAAATTATTTTATAATGTTAAATGATTCCAAGTTTATTTTACTTTTGAATTTAAATTAATTCAAACGAGAATAACATTTAAATTTGAATTTGAGATTTGTTTTAACAAATGGGTCTTGGCCCATTAGGCCCAATTGACTCAACCGGCCCACCTGGCTCGGTTAAGCCAACCGGCTCGGGTCTGGGTCGGTCAACCGACCCAGCCCAGCCCCCTCACGCTCCTCTCTCTCCCCTCGAGCTCACTGGCGATACCCAGGTCGCCGCCGCCGTCGCCTGGCAATTCCGGCCGACCCCGGCGACCTTCGCCGCCGCCACCTTGGGCGAAAACTCCCCTCTTCACCCTCTCTCGCCTCCACCAAGCAGGTTTGTCGCCCGCTCCTGCTCCGAGGAGATCTACGGCGAGATCCCGCTCGGGAAAACGACCCTCTGACGCCGCCATGCTTGGTTCGTCACCGGCCTTCTGCTGATGCTAGCTGCGCCTCTCTGAGGTGGTCATGGTGTGGCTGTGCTGCTGATTCGGTTGGTGGCCGAGCAGGCGCGAGTCGAAGCAGCCCAGGTGGGGTTGCTCCTCGTGCCGCCGTTGCCGCTCCGGTGAAGTCTTCCCCAGGCCGCGCTTGGTTGGCCGCGCGAGCCCTGCCTCGCCATGCTAACCAGGTCTGCACCTGGGCGATTGGTGAGCTTGACTCCTCCTCCACCTACCCTATTCTTCTCTGGGCTCTGTCCTTGGCCAACTTGGCCGAGTGCCAAGCTCTCTATGCTGATGCTCTAGCTACTGTATGTTGTTAGCTTGATGCTTGCGTTCAGTTAAGTATGGCTGTGCTATAGCATGTGATAATCTAGCTGCTTCTCAAATCCTCTGTCAGTGCACTTACTGACAGAAGTGTTAATCTAAACTTTGCTCAATTGCAAGATTTAGTTGGTGTTTGTGTTGATGATCCAAGAGTCCTAGCTGTGTATTGGGAAGATGATTAAATCAAAATCCTTGTTACTGATAGTGTATTGGGATGGCTATGATTCATTCTAGACTGTGCCTGGTATGCTCTGTTTGTCCTTACCGAGTTGTGCAAACTGAATTCTATTCATACAGCTACTGCTGTTGTTAATAAATATGATTCCTGGCAGATTTAGCTCAGGAAAATGATTTAGTTTACCAAAACCTGCAAGAAGGTTGTTTCTTTGACATAGTGAGGAGCTGTGATGAGGTGCATGTCCACTATGGACATGTGCCCAACAGCTCCTGCTCTGCTGCTACTTTTCATTGGTGAACTTGCCTATTTTTGCATGAGCCAGTGATGCTGGTCTGAGGCTAGTGATAGGTAGTGAGGTGCACTACATACTTCTGTGCCCACTGCTAGATTGTGTAATGGTGATGGCAAGACTTGTGTGTTTGAGGTGCATGTCCAATAGGACATGTGCCCAGCACAAATCTGCACTATGAAACTATGGTTTCTAGGATATGCCAATGAAGCAAAGCTGAGGCTATTCTTATTAATATGTGTATTGGCTTTGCACTATTTATTTCCAATGATGGATTGAGCAAAGCATCTCTTTGCTAATCTGAGGAAAATCTACAATGGCCCCTGATACGTCTCAAACGTATCTATAATTTTTGATGCTCCATGCTTGTTTTTACACCATTTGCCTTGTGTTTCGTTACACTTCGTGGCACTTTTATGCATTTTCCGGAACTAACCTATTAACAAGTTGCCACAGTGTCAGTTCCCTGTTTTCTGCTGTTTTTGTGTTTTAGAAGTGATACACAGGAAATATTCTCGGAATTGGACGAAACAAGTTCCTGAAGTCTTATTTTGCCCGGAAGCTTCCAGAGATCTGAAGAGGCGAAGGAGAGGGGCCACAGGCCAGCCTCACACTAGGCCGGCGCGGCCCAGGCCCTGGCCGCGCCGCCTAGGTGTGAGGAGGCCTGGGGCCACTCCTGACGACGCCCCTTCGCCTATAAGAAGCCTTGGGACGGAAAACCCTAGGGGAGTCGGCGAAATTTCCAGAACAGTTCCATAGCTCCGCCGCCGCCATCGACCCAAGATCGGGAGGGTCCAGAAGCTCTTCCCGGCACCCTGCCGGAGAGGGGAATCGCCACCGGAGGTCTTCTTCATCGCCATGCTTGCCTCCAGAGCGATGAGTGAGTAGTCTACCTTGGACTATGGGTCCATAGCAGTAGCTAGATGGTTGTCTTCTCCACCATGTGCTTCATGTTTAGATCTCATGAGCTGCCCTAGATGATTGAGATCACCGTTATGTAATTCTACATGTTTGGTTTGTTGGGATCCGATGAATATTGGTGTTATGATTGAGTTGCTATACTGAAATATATCTTATGTTATCTCTATGTTGTTTATGATCTTGCATGCTCTCCGTTGTTAGTAGCTATCTTGGCCGAGTAGTTGCTAGTGACTCCAAGAGGGGGTATTTATGCTCGATAGTGGGTTCATGCCTCTATTTAACCTGGGGGAGTGACAGAAACCTCTAAGGTTGTAGATGTGCTGTTGCTACTAGGGACAAACAACATTCATATGCTCAAGGGCATATGCTTTGTTTACATTACACACTTTGCTTAATGCAATTATCTATTGTTCGCAACTTAATACTTGTGGAGTTCTCGGATTGATTCACCACAAGTGGATTATTAGTCATAGATGCAGTTGGATGGCGGTCTATGTATTTTGTTGTAATGCCCAAAGTAAATCTCATAGTGATCTTCTTGACATATCACGTTTATCTTTATTCTATCAATTGCCCAACTGTAATTTGTTTACCCAGCATGTGTTATTTATCTTATGGAGAGACACCACTAGTGAACTGTGGACCCCGGTCCTATTTCCATCATATTGCTATCACCTGTTTACTTTACTTGCACTGTTTACTTTACTCGCATACTTCTACTATTTTCCACTCGATATGCTCATAACCTTTGTTTCAAGCAAACCGGTGAGATTGACAACCTCATCGCAAGTTGGGAGCAAAGTACTTGGTTGTGTTGTGTGCAGGTTCCGCGTTGCAGCTAGCAATCAAAGCTTGGACGAGGCGCCATATATAAATTGTCCAAAGCTGTCGCAAACTAGCAAGCATCACCTTCAGTCGTATTGTCTGCTTTTCTCCTGAACGATAAACCTTGGTTTCTTAACTGAGGGAAAATCTGCTGCTATACTCATCACACCTTCCTCTTGGGGTTCCCAACGGGCTGGTCATTCGCACGCACATCCTTTACTTTGTTATTGTTTTGCTTTACTTTATTTATTTTTACCTGCATCGTTTTATATCAAAAACCCAAAAAAATTAGAATCCTTGGTAGTTGTTTTTACTTATCTACTTTTAGTTTTGCTGAAATGGCCAATCCTGAAAATACCAAGTTGTGCGACTTTACTAGCACGAACAATAGTGATTTTATCTGCACTCCTATTGCACCACCTGCTCCTGCTGCAAACTTTTATGAGATTAAGCCTGCTTTGTTGAACCTTGTTATGAAAGAGTAATTTTCTGGTGCTAGTACTGAAGATGCTGCAGCTCATCTCAACAATTTTGTTGAGCTATGTGAGATGCAGAAATATAAGGATGTAGAAAGTGATATTATTAAGCTCAAGTTGTTTCCTTTTTCTTTCAGAGGAAAAGCTAAAGATTGGTTGCTGTCTTTGACTAAGAATAGTATTGATTCATGGGCTAAGTGTAAGGATGCTTTTATTGGTAGATACTATCCTCCTGCTCAGATTATATCTCTGCATAGCAATATTATGAAGTTTACTCAGTTTGATAATGAACATGTTGCTCAAGCTTGGGAAAGAATGAAATCTATGATAAAGAATTGCCCCACTCATGGACTGACTACTTGGATGATTGTCCAAACTTTTTATGCAGGACTGAATTTTTCTTCAAGGAACCTATTGGATTCAGCTGCTGGAGGCACTTTTATGTCCCTTACCTTGGGCGCCGCAACAAAGCTACTCGACAACATGATGGTAAATTATTCCGAATGGCACACTGAGAGAGCTCCACAAGGTAAGAAGGTAAATTCTGTTGAGGAAACCTCTTCCTTGAGTGATAAGATTGATACCATTATGGCTATGCTTGCTAATGATAGGACTCATGTTGATCCTAATAATGTTCCTTTAGCCTCTTTGGTTGCTCAAGAAGAGCATGTTGATGTGAATTTCATTAGAAGCAATAATTTTAACAACAATGCTTATAGGAACAATTTTGCTAGTAACAATTATAGGCCGTATCCTTCTAGTAATGGTTATGGTAACTCTTATGGTAACTCCTCCAACAACACTAGGGCCGCGCCCTCCGAGCTTGAGGTAATGCTCAAGGACTTCATCGGTAAGCAAAATGCTTTTAACAAGTCCGTTGAGGAAAAGTTAGGAAAAATTGATATTCTTGCTTCTAAAGTTGATAGCCTTGCTCATGATGTTGAACTTCTGAAATTAAAAGTGTTGCCTGATGATGTGAAAGAGAACAATGTTTTTGCTACTGCTAATGCTATTCAAGTTGGAATTGATGAAAATGTTATATTGTTAGCGGAATTGCATGCTAGATGAGAAAGAGAAGATGAGATGGCTAGAGAGATGAAGGTATGTACTATTACTACATCTAATGATGTTGCTCCTAATGCTAGCAATCCTCCTACTTTGATTGGTGTAGAAGAAACTCCCACTCCTTGTGTTAAAAAGTCTAAAACTGCCAAAAACTTTTTCTCAAAAGAGTGCTGAAATTTTTCGGAGTGTAGGAGATGATAGCTCTATTTCCTTTAATTATTTTGATGTTGATGGCTGCAATATATCTGAAGTTATTTTGTTCTTGCAAAAGCTTGCTTTGACTCCCAATGCTAGTTCTTTAAATGTTGCTTTTACTAAGCATATTACCAATGCTCTTATGAAAATTAGGGATGAAAAGTTGAAGCAAAAAGCCTCTGTTCCCAAGAAGTTAGAAGATGGTTGGGAACCCATCATTGATATGCATGTTAATGGTTTTGATTGCCATGCTTTATGTGATCTAGGTGCTAGTATTTCTATCATGCCAAGAAAGATTTATGACATGCTTGACTTACCACCGCTTGAAAAGTGTTATTATGATATTCCTATTGCTGATGTTGCTAAGAAGAAACCTTTGGGAAGAATTAATGATGTTCTTATTGTGGTTAACAATACCCTTGTTCCCGTTGATTTTCTTGTTATGGACGTTGAATGCCATGCTTCATGTCCTATTATTTTGGGAAGAGCCTTTCTTCGAACTGTAGGTACCATCATTGATATGAGGGAAGGCACTATCAAATACCACGTCCCACTAAAGAAAGGTATGGAACACTTCCATAGGAAAAGAAAGAAATTACTTTTTGACTCTATACTTAGAGCAAATTATGAGCTTGATGCTTCATCACTTGACGTTACTTGATTCGCAATTTTCTGCGCCTAGCTCAAAGGCGTTAAAGAAAAGCACTCTTGGGAGATAACCCAATGTTTTATTTTCAGTACTTTTTCTTTTATTTGAGTCTTGGAAGTCATTACTACTGTAATGACCGCTCCTTATCCTTTTTATTTCGTTTTTGTGCCAAGAGAAGCCTCTAATTTGAGTGAGGTAAAGATTTGGGGATGTTGCTGTCCTGAAACTGTTTTCGGTGCTGCACCGTAAAAATTCGTATAAATTATCTGTATATCTTTTGGACCTGCGATCTCTTGTGCATATGCCCCAAATGTTATCCAAACTTTCGTTAGTTGAACACTTTTTGATTTGAGCAACAGAAAACCCCTCAAAAATTCGGCCTTTGTCAGCTATTCTGTTTTGACAGATTTCTGCCAATATTTGTTTTTGCCACTTTATCGCTTTCTTGCGAGTTCTTTTGATCATGGAACTTTTGGGGAAGTTGCTACAGTAGTATTTGCTATATATGTGGTGGTTTTGGGTTGAAACCTGAAGCAAAAATAGGTTGATTATATGTTATGCTACACTAATGTTGCTAATAGAATTGTGTTTAGTTTTGTATGAAGGAAGTTTTCAAGTGTAGGGATTGGAGAATGATGAGATGAGTTGAAGAATGGACAAAAGCTCAAGCTTGGGGATGCCCATGCATCACCCCAAGAAATATCCAAGAAGTACAAGCGTCAAAGCTTGGGGATGCCCCCGAGGCACCCCTTCTTCATCGGCAAAAATCAGCTCACCTTTCAAGACACTATATTTTTATTGCTTTATGCACTATGCGTTTTTCTTGGAGCGTCAGTTGTTTTTGTTTTCATTTTTCTTTTGTTTTGTTTGCTGCAATAAATGGTTAGATCACATCATGTTTCTTTTGGAGGAGATAAACTCGCTTTTCATTTGCCAAGAACACTCTAGTTTTCATTCTTATCGTTCAACGAGTGTTCTCTTTTTCTGCTACTACGTTTAGCTTTCGTTTTTCGCCTTGATTTTTGTTCAGATCTTGTTATATCTTTTCATCAAGGTGTATTTTTTGCCTCTGGTCTTTATTGGTTTTCATCAAAAGAGGTGTTTATAAAAAGTTTGAATGGTGTTGGAAAAGAGAAAAAGCTTTATACAAAAAAGTGGTACAAAAAGGAGCTTGTGTAGACTGCGGCTTAGGATTTTTCATGTCATGCTTGATGTCTTTTTGATAGTATGCTTAGTGGTTTTGCTGTAGCATGACTTGTCTCAAATAACTGAGATTGCTTAATGAGCCTTTAAAAAATCATGCGTTGTTTTTATCGTTTGGAAGCATTATTTTGGTTTTCTCCTTGATGCTTTATTTGGGTTGACTTGGTGCATGCTCACACATGTTAGACTCATACAAAGTCGCCAATAGCCTCTATGATCATTTAGTTTTTGACTTTTGATGCCATCTTATGCTTCTTTTAATGTTGCTTTGTCGCTATGCATGATTATGGCCGTTATTGCTCTCTTAGTTAGTCGCTCCCAGTCTTTTGCTAGCTCTCATTTTGTCCTGAGTATGAGCTCTACTCGTGCTTCCAACTCCTAAAAACCAAGTTTGCCATTATGTCCACTATAAATTCCTATGCATGGTATTTGCAAGCCATTCCAAGTAAATTTTCATGTGCTACCTTTAAAAAAAAACCTTCAAAACACTTCTCATTTTGTGACACTGTTTTCAGCTCATGGGGACGTAGTGGTCGGATTTGCTATCTTCCATATTGCTTATTCCAAAAAGAAAAAAAAGAAAAAAAGGAAAGAAAAAATGCACTCCTCCATGGTTTGTGAATGTTGGTGGGCACCCGATGGAATCGGTTAGCCATAGATTGAGAAAGGAAAAAAGGTGGGGAGGAGTGCCAAGCTTTATAAAAGAGCACAAATGTGCCAATCTCTCTCTTAAAAACTTGCTTCATTTTTGTATGGAAGATAGTAAGAACCCCATTGCCAGTCGTTGACAAAAGCAACCACTTGTCAAAACCCAAGTTTTATCTCTCTGTTTTACAAATGAAAAGCTCTAGCACATGTTTAATCACTGCTTCCCTCTGCGAAGGGCCTTTCTTTTACTTTTATGTTGAGTCACCACCTTCTATCTTTATGCACCATTAAGAGAGCATAGTTGTCATTCTGAGTATAATGTGCATTGTCCCAAAGTTTATCATTGATTGATTCATGACTATGGTTTCACTTGTTCTTAAATTACTTGTATCTAGTCGCCCTCTTAAACTTGAAGGTGTCCTATGCATTTATGTTTTGCTATTCCATGAGGGACAAGCTGAAAACTATTTACTATGTTTTTCCATATGATTGGAACACACATTTGACTTTCATTGTTTCATTATTCATGATCTTTTGTTTGTGTTCATTTTCATGTTTATAACATGGTTGCTAAGTTTTTATTGTCAAGATTATATCTTTCATGCCCATGTTTTAAGTTCTTATGATCCCAGCTCACAATGCTTACATATATGATCAAGATTGTGATGGTGCATGTCACCTCAAAAATTATTTCTTTTGTTATCACTTACCTAGTCGAGGACGAGCAGGAGTTAAGCTTGGGGATGCTGATACGTCTCAAACGTATCTGTAATTTTTGATGCTCCATGCTTGTTTTTACACCATTTGCCTTGTGTTTCGTTACACTTCGTGGCACTTTTATGCATTTTCCGGAACTAACCTATTAACAAGTCGCCACAGTGCCAGTTCCCTGTTTTCTGCTGTTTTTGTGTTTCAGAAGTGATACACAGGAAATATTCTCGGAATTGGACGAAACAAGTTCCTGAAGTCTTATTTTGCCCAGAAGCTTCCAGAGATCCGAAGAGGCGAAGGAGAGGGGCCACAGGCCAGCCTCACACTAGGCCGGCACGGCCCAGGCCCTGGCCGCGCCGCCTAGGTGTGAGGAGGCCTGGGGCCACTCCTGACGACGCCCCTTCGCCTATAAGAAGCCTCGGGACGGAAAACCCTAGGGGAGTCAGCGAAATTTCCAGAACAGTTCCGTAGCTCCGCTGCTGCCGTCGACCTAAGATCGGGAGGGTCTAGAAGCTCTTCCCGGCACCCTGCCAGAGAGGGGAATCGCCACCGGAGGTCTTCTTCATCGCCATGCTTGCCTCCGGAGCGATGAGTGAGTAGTCTACCTTGGACTATGGGTCCATAGCAGTAGCTAGATGGTTGTCTTCTCCACCATGTGCTTCATGTTTAGATCTCATGAGCTGCCCTACATGATTGAGATCACCATTATGTAATTCTACATGTTTGGTTTGTTGGGATCCGATGAATATTGGTGTTATGATTGAGTTGCTATACTGAAATATATCTTATGTTATCTCTATGTTGTTTATGATCTTGCATGCTCTCCGTTGTTAGTAGCTATCTTGGCCGAGTAGTTGCTAGTGACTCCAAGAGGGGGTATTTATGCTCGATAGTGGGTTCATGCCTCTATTTAACCTGCGGGAGTGACAAAAACCTCTAAGGTTGTAGATGTGCTGTTGCTACTAGGGAGAAAACAACATTCATATGCTCAAGGGCATATGCTTTGTTTACATTACACACTTTGCTTAATGCAATTATCTGTTGTTCGCAACTTAATACTTGTGGAGTTCTCGGATTGATTCACCACAAGTGGATTATTAGTCATAGATGCAGTTGGATGGCGGTCTATGTATTTTGTTGTAATGCCCAGAGTAAATCTCATAGTGATCTTCTTGACATATCACATTTATCTTTATTCTATCAATTGCCCAACTGTAATTTGTTTACCCAGCATGTGTTATTTATCTTATGGAGAGACACCACTAGTGAACTGTGGACCCCGGTCCTATTTCCATCATATTTCTATCACCTGTTTACTTTACTCACACTGTTTACTTTACTCGCATACTTCTACTGTTTTCCACTCGATACGCTCATAACCTTTGTTTCAAGCAAACCGGTGAGATTGACAACCTCATCGCAAGTTGGGAGCAAAGTACTTGGTTGTGTTGTGTGCAGGTTCCGCGTTGCAGCTAGCAAGCAAAGCTTGGACGAGGCGCCATATATAAATTGTCCGAAGCTGTCGCAAACTAGCAAGCATCACCTTCAGTCGTATTGTCTGCTTTTCTCCTGAACGATAAACCTTGGTTTCTTAACTGAGGGAAAATCTGCTGCTATACTCATCACACCTTCCTCTTGGGGTTCCCAACGGGCTGGTCATTCACCACGCAACAAGCAACAACCCCTACCATGCATACAGTTGGTTGTTTAACAAACAACTGCTGGTATTCAGTTCAGAATACCAACCTTTGCTGGATAACCTTGGTGATGTGATCTTGTGGTTGATCTACTGCTTCTTATTTGTTGAGTTGCGGCTTGCTCCTGCTTGCCCTTCTCCTCCTGAGTGACTCCTTGTCCTGCACCTCCTGGAGCTGCTGCAGTTGGCTTGACCTTCTCCTCCTGAGATGATCTTGAGCTTCAGGTTACTCCATTCCTTTTGCTGGGTGTGATTCGAATGGTTTGGTGGAACTATGGAAGAACTGTGTGTTCTTGTGTGTGCTGGGTTTGTGCTTGTCGACTGGGAGCTGCTAGCTCCTAGCCGAGCTAATCTACTCCACCAGCAGCTTCACTGGGTTGCTGTGGTGATGACAACACCACAACCCAGTCATGGTGACTGAGCTGCTTGTAAGCAGCTGCTCTGCTTGCCAACCAGGCTTGATCTGATCCTCACTACCCTCTCTCTATGACGCTGTGAATGCTAAAGTGTTGGGTGCACATTCAGTTTGTACCAATTTTAAAAGAACAGATACTAATCTTGGTCCAAAAACTCAATGATGCAAATGGCAATATAATTGCCAAAGTCTGAGAGTACTAATCCTAACACATAATCTTCTTCTTTTAGTTTTATGTTTCTTTTGCAGGTTATATGATCAAGATGGAGATCATGAAGACTATTGTAGATAGTTTAGAATTAGGTTTCTTTTATTTTTCACTGATGTAATCTTCTTTTCAGTTTACAATAATGTAAAGACATTATAGATATGTTCAATATTAATAAAGTAACATTTCAGTTTGTTTCATTTACTTATTCTATTTCTATTTTCCAACTCAATTAAATATTGAGTTATATTTATTAATGGTTATTTATTCAAATCTAATAATATTGAAAATCAAAACAAGATACTAAGAATACTTAAATAACACCATCAAGAGATCATAACAAAGCTCATATAATTCTAATAACATCTAACCCTAAATATTATTAGATAGAAGTTTGTTCTCTCAGGTTTTTGAATTTGCGAAAAATTTACTCAGGTTTTTTAGATGCATGAATGCACAATAGTCCTAGGTCTACCCATCGTTTGGTCCTAAATGCTGGGATATTACAAAAAGGAGTTTGTGTAGACTGCGGCCTAGGCTTTTGCATGTCGTGCTTGATGTCTTTTTGATAGTATGCTTAGTGATTTTTGTTGTAGCATGACTTGTCTCAAATGACTAAGATTGCTTAATGAGCCTTTGAAAAAATCATGCGTTGTTTATATTATTTGGAAGCATTAATTTGGTTTTCTCCTTTGATGCTTTATTTGGGTTGACTTGGCGCATGCTTACACCATGTTGACTACAAAAATAAGTCGCCTATAGCCTCTATGATCATTTAGTTTTTGACTTTTGATGCCATCTTATGCTTCTTTTAATGTTGCTTTGTCGCTTTGCATGATTATGGCCGTTATTGCTCTCTTAGTTGGTCGCTCCCAGTCTTTTGCTAGCCCTCGTTTTGTACTGAGTATGAGCTCTACTCGTGCATCCAACTCCTAAAAACCAAGTTTGCCATTGTGTCCACTATCAATTCCTATGCATGGTATTTGTAAGCCATTCCAAGTAAATTTTTATGTGCTACCTTTCAAAAACCTTCAAAACACTTCTCGTTTTGTGAAACTGTTTTCAGCTTATGGGGACATAGTGGTCGGATTTGCTCTCTTCCATATTGTCTTATTCCAAAAAGAAAAAAAAAGAAAGAAAAAAAGGCACTCCTCCATGGTATGTGAATGTTGGTGGGCACCCGATGGAATCGGTTAGCCATCGTTTGAGAAAGGAAAAAAGGTGGGGAGGAGTGCCAAGCTTTATAAAAGAGCACAAAAGTGCCAATCTCTCTCTCAAAAACTTGCTTCATTTTTGTATGGAAGATAGTAAGAACCCCATTGCCAGTCGTTGACAAAGACAACCACCTCTCAAAACCAATTTTTATCTCTCTGTTTTACAAATGAAAAGCTCTAGCACATGTTTAATCACTGCTTCCCTCTGCGAAGGGCCTTTCTTTTACTTTTATGTTGAGTCTCCACCTTCTACCTTTATGCACCGTCTAAGAGAGCATAGTTGTCATTCTGAGTATAATGTGCATTGTCCCAAAGTTTATCATTGATTGATTCATGACTATGGTTTCACCTGTTCCTAAATTATTTGTATCTAGTCGCCCTCTTAAACTTGAAGGTGTCCTATGCATTTATGTTTTGCTCTCCATGAAGGACAAGCTGAAAACCATTTGTATGTTTTTCCTTATGATTTGAACACACGTTTGACTTTCATTGTTTCATTATTCATGATCTTTTGTTTGTGTTCTTTTTCATGTTATAACATGGTTGCTAAGTTTCTATTATCAAGATTATATCTTTCATGCCCATGTTTTAAGTTCTTTGATCCCAGCACTCAATGCTTTCATAGATGATCAAGATTGTGTAGGTGCATGTCACCTCAAAAATTATTTCTTTTGTTATCACTTACCTACTCGAGGACGAGCAGGAGTTAAGCTTGGGGATGCTGATACGTCTCAAACGTATCTATAATTTTTGATGCTCCATGCTTGTTTTTACGCCATTTGCCTTGTGTCTCGTTACACTTCGTGGCATTTTTATGCGATTTCCGGAACTAACCTATTAACAAGTCGCCACAGTGCCAGTTCCCTGTTTTCTGCTGTTTTTGTGTTTCAGAAAAGTTACACAGGAAATATTCTCAGAATTGGACGAAACAAGTTCCAGAACTCCTATTTTTTCCGGACGAAGGACGAGGACCGAAAGAGAGCCGGAGGGGGGCCCAGGGGCCAGCCTCACAATGAGGGGGCGCGGCCCAGCCCCTGGCCGTGCCCCCTACGTGTGAGGGAGCCCTGGCAGCCCCCTGACGACGCCCCTTCGCCTATATTAAGCCTCGGGACGAAAAACCCTAGAGGAGTCGGTGAAATTTCCAGAACAGTTCCGCAGCTCTGCCGCCGCCATCGATGAATTTCGGGGGACAGAAGTCTCTGTTCCGGCACCCTGCCGGGACGAGGAAGTGCCCCCGGAGCCATCTGCATCGGTCTCCATCGCCGTCTCCGCCGTCTCTATGGACCTCACCGCCATCTCCATCAACCTTACTGTCTCCTATGATGAGGAGGGAGTAGTTCTCCCCCGGGGCTGAGGGCTCTATTGGTAGCTATGTGGTTCACCTCTCTCTCCCATGATGTGATCTTTATGTGATCATGAGCTTTGTATCTAGTTGAATTGGTAGATATTATTATTCAGATATTATGCTACTCCTATGCTTTATTATTATACTCTCCGGAGATACCTCGTATCATGGTGTAAAGGTGACTAGTGTGTGCATCATGTGTATTGATACGTCTCCAATGTATCTATAATTTTTGATGCTCCATGGTTGTTTTTACACCATTTGCCTACTGTTTCGTTACACTTCGTGGCACTTTTATGCATTTTCCGGAACTAACCTACTAACGAGTTGCCACAGTGCCAGTTCCCTATTTTCTGTTGTTTTTGTGTTTCAGAAGTGATACACAGGAAATATTCTCGGAATTGGACGAAACAAATTCCTGAAGTCTTATTTTACCCGAAAGCTTCCAGAGATCCGAAGGAGAGAAGGAGAGGGGCCACCAGGGGCCCACACGCCTGGCTGGCGCGGCCAGCCCCTGGCCAGCGCCGCCATGGTGTGAGGCCGCCTGGTCCCTCCTCTGACATCGCCCCTTCGCCTATAAAGACCCCCCGACGGGAAAAACCTAAGTACCCGATCAATTTTCCAGAAACACATCGCGATCCGCCGCCGTCGTCGACCCGAGATCGGGAGGGTCCAGAAGCTCTTCCCGGCACCCTGCCGGAGAGGGGAATCGCCACCGGAGGTCTTCTTCATCGCCATGCTTGCCTCCGGATCGATGAGTGAGTAGTCTACCTTGGACTATGGGTCCATAGCAGTAGCTAGATGGTTGTCTTCACCACCATGTGCTTCATGTTTAGATCTCATGAGCTGCCCTACATGATTGAGATCACCGTTATGTAATTTTACATGTTTGGTTTGTTGGGATCCGATGAATATTGGTGTTTATGATTGAGTTGCTGTACTGAATATTATCTTATGTTATCTCTATGTTGTTTATGATCTTGCATGCTCTCCATTGTTAGTAGCTATCTTGGCCAAGTAGTTGCTAGTGACTCCAAGGGGGGGTATTTATGCTCGATAGTGGGTTCATGCCTCTATTTAACCTGGGGGAGTGACAGAAACCTCTAAGGTTGTAGATGTGCTGTTGCTACTAGGGAGAAAACAACTTTCATATGCTCAAGGGCATATGCTTTGTTTACATTACACACTTTGCTTAATGCAATTATCTCTTGTTCGCAACTTAATACTTGTGGAGTTCTCGGATTGATTCGCCACAAGTGGATTATTAGTCATAGATGTAGTTGGATGGCGGTCTATGTATTTTGTTGTAATGCCCAGAGTAAATCTCATAGTGATCTTCTTGACATATCACGTTTATCTTTATTCTATCAATTGCCCAACTGTAATTTGTTTACCCAGCATGTGTTATTTATCTTATGGAGAGACACCACTAGTGAACTGTGGACCCCGGTCCTATTTCCATCATATTGCTATCACCTGTTTACTTTACTTGCACTGTTTACTTTACTCGCATACTTCTACTGTTTTCCACTCGATACGCTCATAACCTTTGTTTCAAGCAAACCGGTGAGATTGACAACCTCATCGCAAGTTGGGAGCAAAGTACTTGGTTGTGTTGTGTGCAGGTTCCGCGTTGCAGCTAGCAAGCAAAGCTTGGACGAGGCGCCATATATAAATTGTCCGAAGCTGTCGCAAACTAGCAAGCGTCACCTTCAGTCGTATTGTCTGCTTTTCTCCTGAACGATAAACCTTGGTTTCTTAACTGAGGGAAAACCAGCTGCTATACTCATCACACCTTCCTCTTGGGGTTCCCAACGGCTGGTCATTCACCACGCACAAGGACTGACTGTCCACTAGGCAATCAGCTGTTTTTCTGGCGCCGTTGCCGGGGCGGAAGTAGAAGAGTTCTGCGAGGGGAGTTTTTTCGCACGCACATCCTTTACTTTGTTATTTTTTTGCTTTACTTTATTTATTTTACCTGCATCGTTTTATATCAAAAACCCAAAAAAATTAGAATCCTTGGTAGTTGTTTTTACTTGTTTACTTTCGTTTTGCTGAAATGGCCAATCCTGAAAACACCAAGTTGTGTGACTTTACTAGCACGAACAATAGTGATTTTATCTACACTCCTATTAAGCCACCTGCTCCTACTGCAAACTTTTATGAGATTAAGCCTGCTTTGTTGAACCTTGTTATGAAAGAGCAATTTTCTGGTGCTAGTACTGAAGATGCTGCAGCTCATCTCAACAATTTTGTTGAGCTATGTGAGATGCAGAAATATAAGGATGTAGAAAGTGATATTATTAAGCTCAAGTTGTTTCCTTTTTCTTTGAGAGGAAAAGCTAAAGATTGGTTGCTGTCTTTGACTAAGAATAGTATTGATTCATGGGCTAAGTGTAAGGATGCTTTTATTGGTAGATACTATCCTCCTGCTAAGATTATATCTCTGCGTAGCAATATTATGAAGTTTGCTCAGTTTGATAATGAACATGTTGCTCAAGCTTGGGAAAGAATGAAATCTATGATAAAGAATTGCCCCACTCATGGACTGACTACTTGGATGATTGTCCAAACTTTTTATGCAGGACTGAATTTTTCTTCGAGGAACCTACTTGATTCAGCTGCTGGAGGCACTTTTATGTCCCTTACCTTGGGCGCCGCAACAAAGTTACTCGACAACATGATGGTAAATTATTCCGAATGGCACACCAAGAGAGCTCCACAAGGTAAGAAGGTAAATTCTGTTGAGGAAACCTCTTCCTTGAATGATAAGATTGATACCATTATGGCTATGCTTGCTAATGATAGGACTCATGTTGATCCTAATAATGTTCCTTTGGCCTCTTTGGTTGCCCAAGAAGAGCATGTTGATGTGAATTTCATTAGAAACAATAATTTTAACAACAATGCTTATAGGAACAATTTTGCTAGTAACAATTATAGGTCGTATCCTTCTACCAATGGTAATGGTTATGGTAATTCTTATGGTAATTCCTACAACAACACTAGGGCCGCGCCCTCCGAGCTTGAGGTAATGCTCAAGGACTTCATCGGTAAGCAAACTGCTTTTAACAAGTCTGTTGAGGAAAAGTTAGGCAAAATTGATATTCTTGCTTCTAAAGTTGATAGCCTTGCTCATGATGTTGAACTTCTGAAATTAAAAGTGTTGCCTAATGATGTGAAAGAGAACAATGTTTTTGCTACTGCTAATGCTATTCAAGTTGGAATTGATGAAAATATTAGATTGTTAGCGGAATTGCATGCCAGGTGGGAAAGAGAAGATGAGATGGCTAGAGAGATGAAGGTATGTACCATTACTACCTCTAATGATGTTGCTCCTAATGCTAGCAATCCTCTTACTTTGATTGGTGTAGAGAAAACTCCCACTCCTTGTGTTAAAAAGCCTAAAACTGCCAAAACTTTTTCTCAAAAGAGTGCTGAAATTTTTCGGAGTGTAGGAGATGATAGCTCTACTTCTTTTAATGATTTTGATTATGATGGCTGCAATATATCTGAAGTTATTTTGTTCTTGCAAAAGCTTGCTTTGACTCCCAATGCTAGTTCTTTAAATATTGCTTTTACTAAGCATATTACCAATGCTCTTATGAAAATTAGGGATGAAAAGTTGAAGCAAAAAGCCTCTGTTCCCAAGAAGTTAGAAGATGGTTGGGAACCCATCATTGATATGCATGTTAATGGTTTTGATTGCCATGCTTTATGTGATCTAGGTGCTAGTATTTCTATCATGCCTAGAAAGATTTATGACATGCTTGATTTACCACCACTTGAAAAGTGTTATTTTGATGTTCCTATTGCTGATGTTGCTAAGAAGAAACCTTTGGGAAGGATTAATGATGTTCTTATTGTGTTTAACAATAACCTTGTTCCCGTTGATTTTCTTGTTATGGACGTTGAATGCCATGCTTCATGTCCTATTATTTTGGGAAGACCCTTTCTTCGAACTGTAGGTGCCATCATTGATATGAGGGAAGGCACCATCAAATATCAATTTCCACTCAAGAAAGGTATGGAACACTTCCCTAGGAAAAGAAAGAAATTACTTTTTGACTCTATTCTTAGAGCAAATTATGAGCTTGATGCTTCATCACTTGATGTTACTTGATTCGCAAATTTTCTGCGCCTAGCTCAAAGGCGTTAAAGAAAAGCACTCTTGGGAGATAACCCAATGTTTTTATTTTCAGTACTTTTTCTTTTGTTTGAGTCTTGGAAGTCATTGCTACTGTAATGACCGCTCCTTATTTTGTTTATTTCGTTTTTGTGCCACGAGAAGCCTCTAATTTGAGTGAGGTAAAGATTTGGGGATGTTGCTGTCCTGAAACTGTTTTCGGTGCTGCACCGTAAAAATTCGTATAAATTATCTGTATATCTTTTCTACCTTCGATTTCTTGTGCCTATGCCCCAGGTTATATCCAAACTTTTGTTAGTTGAAGACTTTTTGATTTGAGCAACAGAAAACCCCTCAAAAATTCGACCTTTGTCAGCTGTTCAGTTTTGACAGATTTCTGTCAATATTTGTGTTTGCCACTTTATCGCTTTCTTTTGAGTTCTTTTGATCACGGAACTTTTGGGGAGGTTGCTACAGTAGTATTTGCTATATATGTGGTGGTTTTGAGCTGAAACCTGAAGCAAAAAGAGGTTGATTATATATTATGCTTGCACTAATGTTGCTAATAGAATTGTGTTTAGTTTTGTATGAAGGAAGTTTTCAAGTGTAGGGATTGGAGAATGATGAGATGAGTTGAAGAATGGACAAAAGCTCAAGCTTGGGGATGCCCATGCATCACCCCAAGAAATATCCAAGAAGTACAAGCGTCAAAGCTTGGGGATGCCCCCGAGGCACCCCTTCTTCATCGGCAAAAATCAGGTCACCTTTCAAAACACTATATTTTTATTGCTTCATGCACTATGTGTTTTTCTTGGAGCGTCAGTTGTTTTAGTTTTCTTAGTTAGTTTAGTTTGTTTTCTGCAATAAATGGTTGGACCACAACAAATTTCCTTTGGAGGAGATGTACTCGTTTTCATTTGCCAAGAACACTCCGTTTTTCATTCTTACAATTTGATCGAGTGTTCTTCTTTTTCTGCTACTGCTTTTGGTTTTCGTTTTCGCCTTGATTTGCGTTCAGACCTTGTCATATCTTTTCATCAAGGTGTATTTTTGCCTCTGATCTTTATTGGTTTTCATCAAAAGAGGTGTTTATAAAAATTTCAAATGGTGTTGGAAAAGAGAAAAAGCTTTATGCAAAATAGTGGTACAAGAAGGAGCTTGTGTAGACTGCGGCTTAGGCTTTTTCATGTAATGCTTGATGTCTTTTTGATAGTATGCTTAGTGGTTTTGCTGTAGCATGACTTGTCTCAAATAACTGAGATTGCTTAATGAGCCTTTGAAAAAATCATGCGTTGTTTTTATTGTATGGAAGCATTATTTTGGTTTTCTCCTTGATGCTTTATTTGGGTTGACTTGGCGCATGCTCACACATGTTAGACTCTTACAAAGTCGCCAATAGCCTCTATGATCATTTAGTTTTTGAATTTTGATGCCATCTTATGCTTCTTTTAATGTCGCTTTGTCGCTTTGCATGATTATGGCCATTATTGCTCTCTTAGTTGGTCGCTCCCAGTCTTTTGCTAGCCCTCGCCTTGTACTGAGTATGAGCTCTACTCGTGCATCCAACTCCTAAAAGCCAAAGTTTTCCAAAGTGTCCACCATACATACCTACTAGCAATTTGCTATTCCAAGTAAATTTGACTTTCTTTTATTTTCTCTTCAAATTAAACTCTTACCAGTGTTATGCGAAATTCGGTCAGTAAAGCTCTCACGAACCGGAAGGCACACTTTACCTTTTCCTGTTCTTAAAAATTTGACATTGTGGTCTCTTATGTTGAGTTATTATGCTTGCAAGTTGTAAGTTGGAGACTAGCCCAGCCATGCAGTCATGGGCAATCTTTCAACATTGCACTTCTTATTTGAGTTGATATCGTGATCTTTTGTTTATGGATGCCCGCGGTGTGAAATGAATTGGGAATCTTGTGGGGATCATGGAGTTTTTATATGTGTTAGGGAAACGCCGGGCCGCTAATCTAAGCCATGCATAATTCATGGTGGAAATTTGCAGCATACCCATGGTGAACATTCGACGACGCATCTCACAATAAAAAGCTAAACAAATGGCAAATAAAAGAGATGTCGAGGTGTTCATTGTCTGCTTGTCCTGTCATTTTGGTGTGGGCTTGTTCCATGTCATCGGGCACGGAGGTACCCCATTGGCGGTTCTCAATGATATGCATATATTTACAATGACAAGAGCCTTGCTTGGGACTCTAAGTAAAGTAGCATGAGGTTTGGGTACTCGTATTCACGGGGCACGAGGTTTTCAACTTATGATTTGTCAAGCATATGCATCATAATTGTTCTCGCATTAACTTTAACCATTCAAGATGCTTATGATGGGGGCAATGAGAGCTCAAAGCCGGTAAGTACCATAATTTTTGAAGGTTATAAAACTTGCAATCACTCCTTCCCTCTGCGAAGGGCCTTTCTTCTACTTTTATGTTGAGTCGCCACCTTCTATCTTTATGCACCATAAGAGAGCATAGTTGTCATTCTTAGTATAATGTGCATTGTCCCAAAGTTTTCATTGATCGAATCATATTGTTGGTTTCACTTGTTCTCAAATTATTTGTATCTAGTCGCCCTCTTAAACTTGAAGGTGTCCTATGCATTTATGTTTTGCTCTCTTTGAAGGACAAGCTGAAAACCATTTGTATGTTTTTCCTTATGATTTGAACACACGTTTGACTTTCATTGTTTCATTTTCATGATCTTTTGTTTGTCTTCATTTGCATGTTTACAACATGGTTGCTAAGTTCTTATTGTCAAGATTATATCTTCATGCCCATGTTTTAAGTTCTTATGATCCCAGCTCACAAATGCTTACATACATGATCAAGATTGTGTAGGTGCATGTCACCTCAAAAATTATTCTTTTGTTATCACTTACCTACTCGAGGACGAGCAGGAGTTAAGCTTGGGGATGCTTGATACGTCTCCAACGTATCTATAATTTTTGATGCTCCATGCTTGCTTTTACACCATTTGCCTACTGTTTCGTTACACTTCATGACACTTTTATGCATTTTCCGGAACTAACCTACTAACGAGTTGCCACAGTGCCAGTTCCCTGTTTTCTGCTGTTTTTGTGTTTCAGAAGTGATACACAGGAAATATTCTCGGAATTGGACGAAACAAGTTCCTAAAGTCTTATTTTACCCGGAAGCTTTCAGAGATCCGAAGGAGAGAAGGAGAGGGGCCACCAGGGGCCCACACGCCTGGCTGGCGCGGCCAGCCCCTGGCCTGCGCCGCCATGGTGTGAGGCCACCTGGTCCCTCCTCTGACATCGCCCCTTCGCCTATAAAGACCCCCCGACGGGAAAAACCTAAGTACCCGATCAATTTTCTAGAAACACATCGCGATCCGCCGCCGTCGTCGACCCGAGATCGGGAGTGTCCAGAAGCTCTTCCCGGCACCCTGCCAGAGAGGGGAATCGCCACCGGAGGTCTTCTTCATCGCCATGCTTGCCTCCGGAGCGATGAGTGAGTAGTCTACCTTGGACTATGGGTCCATAGCAGTATCTAGATGGTTGTCTTCTCCACCATGTGCTTCATGTTTAGATCTCATGAGCTGCCCTACATGATTGAGATCACCGTTATGTAATTCTACATGTTTGGTTTGTTGGGATCCCATGAATATTGGTGTTTATGATTGAGTTGCTGTACTAAATATTATCTTATGTTATCTCTATGTTGTTTATGATCTTGCATGCTCTCCGTTGTTAGTAGCTATCTTGGCCGAGTAGTTGCTAGTGACTCCAAGAGGGGGTATTTATGCTCGATAGTGGGTTCATGCCTCTATTTAACCTGGGGGAGTGACAGAAACCTCTAAGGTTGTAGATGTGCTGTTGCTACTAGGGAGAAAACAACTTTCATATGCTCAAGGGCATATGCTTTGTTTACATTACACACTTTGCTTAATGCAATTATCTGTTGTTCGCAACTTAATACTTGTGGAGTTCTCAAATTGATTCGCCACAAGTGGATTATTAGTCATAGATGCAGTTGGATGGCGGTCTATGTATTTTGTTGTAATGCCCATAGTAAATCTCATAGTGATCTTCTTGACATATCACGTTTATCTTTATTCTATCAATTGCCCAACTATAATTTGTTTACCCAGCATGTGTTATTTATCTTATGGAGAGACACCACTAGTGAACTGTGGACCCCGGTCCTATTTCCATCATATTGCTATCACCTGTTTACTTTACTCGCACTATTTACTTTACTCGCATACTTCTATTGTTTTCCACTCGATAGACTCATAACCTTTGTTTCAAGCAAACCGGTGAGATTGACAACCTCATTGCAAGTTGGGAGCAAAGTACTTGGTTGTGTTGTGTGCAGGTTCCGCGCTGCAGCTAGCAAGCAAAGCTTGGACGAGGCGCCATATATAAATTGTCCGAAGCTATCGCAAACTAGCAAGCATCACCTTCAGTCGTTTGTCTCTCCTCTCCAAGAACGATAAACCTTGGTTTCTTAACTGAGGGAAAACCAGTTGCTATACTCATCACACCTTCCTCTTGGGGTTCCCAACGGGCTGGTCATTCACCACGCACAAGGACTGACTGTCCACTAGGCAATCATGTATCTTTTTGGTTAATGTCTCTATGAAATGTTGGTGTTTGTTGGAACCATCTAGTGCGTTCAAGGTGATAGTGTGGGACAATCTAGTTTGGGTACATACGGACTTTGAGGAGTGCTTCGTAGCCCTACGCATGATTAGTGTATGTTTTCCATTGGAGAATTGTTTTGAGTTGCATATTGATGATAATATCTATTGGTTCAATTATGTTATATTTGTTGGGAGTATGTCCACTAGTGAAAGTATGATCCCTAGGCCTTGTTTCCAAACATTGCACACCGTTTACTTACTGTTTTGTTACATGTTTGCTCGCAGCGATATTTATTTCAGATCACATTTGCTACTTATAATCATCACTACTACTTGTATTTCACTATCTCTTCGCCGAACTAGTGCACCTATACATCTGACAAGTGTATTGGGTGTGTTGGGGACACAAGAGACTTTATGTATCGTAATTGCAGGGTTGCTTGAGAGGGATAGCTTTGACCTCTTCCTCCCTGAGTTCGATAAACCTTGGGTGATCCACTTGAGGGAAACTTGCTGCTGTTCTACAAACCTCTGCACTTGGAGGCCCAACACTGTCTACAAGAACATACGCGTGCGTAGACATCAGAGCCCAGGAAGAACAAGGCAGATAATTCTGACAAGGAGACGGAGCGTCCCTGGAATGTCAACCTCCTAAGACCTTTCTTCTGCTAAGGTAAAAGCTTGTACCCCGAAAAACTTGTCAATGAATAAAGGATAACGGAGCGGCTAGTTACGGCCGGCTCCGAGGAAAATACTTCGTGTATATTTTGCGTCCTGCGTTATTCACTTGACCGGTAGCCGGCTTCGGGCACCGAGCCACAGCCGGCTGCCCTAAAAACGATCGACCCCTCATCAGCCGGATGAGTACTGCGTATGAAGTAGGTCTCGAACCTAACCTTTATCCCCCGGCTCCGCGCAGCCGGGCGGATAGGAGCCGGCAGGCCACATACGAAGGAAAACCGCAGAGGAAAACCGTAAACGATAAACGATAACTCGACTAAGCGGTGAAGATAGTGCTCGTTGACCGTGCGTTGGCTAGCCCGAGCCGGGCGCCCGATAAACCGAAGTACTACTTCTCACCCCGCGGCACGCTCCCACCCTAGGCCGGCATTCGGCTGCCGGCCCAAGGGAGACCAACCGGCACCAGGCTGCGGGTTGGGGGTAGAAGGGCCGAAGGGTGGGGAGATTAAGGAAAAAGTTGAGGGAGCCAGGCTAAGGCAGGCCAGCAAATGGTCGATGATCACAGTTTCTCAGCGTTTAGGCTAAGCAGCCACGTCAAAGAGGTTCGAAGCTAGGGCTGCCTCGCTCGACGTTGGCACCGCATGCGGACAAGCTAGTTTCAAGCCAGCTATCATTCTAGCTGCCCTAAAACTCGAGGGCTAGGGGGAACGGGAATTGGCCCTCAGAAGTGGGCTGGCTCCAGTCCCTCGCCGGCTGTTCGATCAGTTGGCGCTACGACATGATCAGCAAAAGAGTGTCAAAATCGAAATCTAGCATTCGCAAAGAAACGGCTAAAGTCAGAGATCTGGAGGTTTACTCCAGCCGCGGCAAGGGTCATGCGAAGGCTTGGGAAGGGGAGACATGCCGGCTCCGACCTCACCCGAGCCGGCGCAGGTCTTAGCTTCCGTTTCTGTCTCCTCAAGCTGGCGCTACTTTGCGTCTCTTGGAGCCGGCCTACAGAGGCACTTCTCCCTCCGTGCTGCAGCCGAAAGGCCTCGCCAAGAATGTTCGCGCAAGATAGTGGCTATCTTAGCCCCTACCTACAAGCTCGCGCAGCGATGGTTCTAGCGCGGGAGAGATCCTAACTATGAAATCGACATCGCGCTCCGACGAAAGCAGGGAACATTCATACAAGAGCAAATGCACAGCGAACGAAGAAAGATGAACGAGGACTTGCAGAAAATTAAAAGTTCTTAACATTTGATGGTCATTACATAGCATAGGCCACGCTAAGGGCAGAGAACAACAAAAGACACTCCCCCACCCTAAGCACCTGGATCTTAATCGACGAAGCCGGCGTCGAGGAAGGGGCTTCGGGGGTGCTCGCCGGTCATGGCCAGGGGGAGTAGGCGCGGGCGCAGCCGGAGGTATCGACGACGCGGACGCAGAGGACGGGCGACCTGGCACGGTGGGTCAAGATGAGGGACCAGCCGCACTTCAGGTCGTAGTCATCGATGGACTTCGTCCAGCCGTGGGTGAGGTAGCTCTTCCCCTGCTCGTCGTGAAGGATCTCGACGAGGTACAGGGGCTGGCCACCGCTACCCTCCTCCACCATGATGCTCGTCGGGGGGTTCCTCCCCATGGTGCCGACGAAGCTGGCAGGGAGCGGCAGGCGCTCCTGGCACCCAGCCCGTAGGTGCACCATGGCGGTGGTGAACCCGTGTTTCGGGGTGTAGGAGAGCCGCTGTTGCGGTGGCGCGCGCCTTGGCGGCGGTCGCACCGGACGAGCCACCGACGCCACCGCCGGCGAGGCCCAGAGGGGCTGCCCCAACCGCAAGCGCGGCGCCGACGAGGGCAGCCGCTGCTTCTAGGGAAGTCGCGGTGAGGCCGGCGACGGAGGGAGCGCCCGCGGGGGCCGCAATGTTGGTGGCGGCCAGGGCAACCGCCCCAGTGGGGGCCGCGGTGACGGCAGCGGCGGGAACCGCCCTGGCGGACTCTACAGCGGCTGCAGCCGCGAGCGCCGACAAGGTCCTCTTATTACGGCTGCCCGGCGGGCGGCCGCGTCGACGAGGAACCGGCGGTGTCGCCGCCGGGTCCTTCTCCCTGTTCTTGCTCCCGAACGGGCGGCCACGCTTCCGCCCGCCCAATCCGCTGGGGGCTCCGGCCCCGGCTCCGCTGAGAGCTCCGGATGACGACATTGGAGCGGAGGAGTTGAGCGGGAGATGACGAGAGAACCGCTCGGCGAAGAGGAGAGGTGAAGGCGCTCGGGAGTGGGAAAAACCCTCGAGAGCTCCGCAACTTAAAGGACGGCGAGGCATGGAAGCCTGAGTCGGTTTAATGCGAGTAAATCTGACGCGTGCCATTTCGATGGGACGTGCCGCTGACGTATGCCAGACCGCCCCGCATGACGACTCAGGAAGTTATGATGGAGCAGACCCTGAAGTCCAAGTGACAAGACAAGTCCCTGTCGCACTGCACTGGCTGCAGCGTGGGATCGGAACCCGAAGCGGCACAAGTTCCAAGGGAGCAGCCAACCGGCTCGCGGCCGCTTGGCGGTCGCCAATCGGATTGGACTTGGAGCCGGCACATCTCGAGACGGCCGGTGGAGTTCCACGAGACTTGGCCTCGAAACCAACAACCTCCAGGCCGGACAAAGAATCCTGGGACTTCGATGGAAACGAACAAGACTTCGGCGAGGAAAAGAACCCGCCGAAGCCCCATGCAAACCCATGAGACTTCGCCAGTTTCGGGGGCTAGTGTCATGGGGATGAATTATGGGGCATGCCAAGGGCCGTGCTATCTGCCGGCTGGCGTCCCAGGAATCTCCACGACTCTAGGACGAGAAGAACGGCTCCGCCCGAGGGGCCGGCTGCGCCAGCAGCCGGCTGGCGACTCCACCGAGGAGAGCCAGAGCCGGGCGATGAAGACAAGAATCCTCCAACAACTGTTTCGCTGAAAGTGGCCTGGCCCCGACAAGGTCGACAGAGGCAAAGGACGGGAGTGACGTACGCCACGACCGGACTCCACCAACCAGCAATCAAGGAGCCTTCCCCACGAAAGGATCCGAGGCAAAAGGGAGGGCATATGCCTCCCAGATGCCGGTCCAAGGGGGAAAGGCGCTTTATAAAGCGTGATCGTCAGAGCAGGGCCAGAGGATCACGCCGAGGACGCAGCCATGGAGGAGCCGGCAGCCGGACGAACTGCCACCTAACCTGTAACCAGTCCCCGCCTATATAAGGGGGTCTGGACCCTTATACTAGGGAGATCCGATCTTCTTCTTCCTCCTCTAGCCTGAACAGCTCGAGGAGCATTGTAATCACTGTCAAGATAATACGAAGCAGGCAGGAAGTAGGGGTTTTACCTCCGGCGTGGAGGGCCCTGAACCTGGGTAAACCGAGGTGTCTCTGTTGGCACAATCCCGAGATGGACCCATCGTCGCACACCGTCGAGCCCCTTCGTTAAGCCACCCCATGGCTACTGTCTCCAAATTCCCACGACAGAAAAGGTTGTCAAACCCACGAGGAGCTGAAGGTATTGGTTAGCAAGTTTAACAGGAAATAATAATAAAAGGTGTTTTTGGGTTTTTGGTGTATAAGCGTGCAAAGGAATAAGTACTAAAAATGTAATTGCGATAAAGTAAATGCTCTTTTTCAGAGAAAGTCAAATCCTCTATGCAGCAAGAGGACAAGCTCAAGTGTAATCAATAAGAGACAAATGTTCCCAGGGGCGGCATGGATTTATTTGGCATACAGATTTCTAAGAAAATATGAACGAGTATCTTGTCAAGTTTTATTCTCATCGGTGTAGTCATATAACACTATGCTACAAACCCCTAATGATTGTTCCTAAAGTCAATTTCACGAACCTTAGGGAGTATTAAGACATAAATTGTCCAACCATTGCATAAAGCTCTAAGGTCCCCGATCTAAAACACCCCTAAAAATAATGCAGATTCTAAGAAACAGGTCTCTCCCTCATTTCTCATCTCCTAATTACTCTACGTGCAATCCTATGAATCCATGTAGGTGAAGTAATATGCAGTCGATATTCGCATATTACCATCATAGAATCACATAAAAGATCAAAACTTAACCAAATACTCCATACATACTATATAGAAATCATAGCCAGTTCATCCTATGCCCCTAGGAACAACAGGAACTACTTACAAGTGTTAAACATGATCATGATCAGTGGCATATGAGGTACAACACAATATGAAAGTATTTGTTCACCATAACATAATGACAAGTTTCCAAGCACAAACATGCACATAGCACTTAAACAATATCCAGGGTTCGATCTACCACAAACTATGAGGGGGATGACGTCGAATCTTGAGGTGGAGATGGTGCTGATGTTGGGGATGATGATGGTGCTGTAGATGTGATGGATATGCTCCCCCTACACCAAGGAGGAGTTGATGGTGTTGATGGCGGCGATTTCCCTTCGGCGGCTGCAGCAGACTAGCCCCTCCGGAGGTGTCCTGTTGTGCACTACTGCTATCTTCGTAGGTTGTATCTGGTTCGTGTATAAATTCACAGACTTGATAGTTCCAGTTTTTCTCATTGATGAAGTCTACCATACATTGTTCATCAATATGGTGAAATTGTGTAGGTATCTCATTCTTTTCAGCCTCTGCCATTTTCTTAAGGTTCTTAATCGCTTGATCTCTTATTAGTATTGGTGGATTTCTTATCCAATTCACATCATTAATTTGAAGGGTTCCGCCTCCTCCGCCGCCTTAGAAAATTATGGGAAAAATAGGGCGTCCCTTTTTCTGTCAAAAATAAGGCGTCCATAAGAAGACGGAGGCGAGGCGACCACCGAGGGCCAGACAGGCCTAGGTGGCACGGTCTGCCTGCTGGGCCGCACCACTAGTGCTCATCTGAGCCTCATAACTTCTCTCGTGTGCTACGACCTCTCCAGGTACTTCTCGTGTAAAAATATTGACGCTGTAAAAATCACCGATCAAATTGACATCTAGAAGACCCCTGAAACATCAAAATACGAAAACAGGAGATTTTTTGTCTCCTGAAAATTAAATACCAAGGGGGGGACTTTGTAGGAAAGTCCCAAAAATCATCTAAAAATGCATGAATAATGGAGGATTGATGCAAATAATTATAAACTAGTCCAATATGATGCAAATATAATGATGCAAAATGCACGTTTCAACTCCCCCAAGCTTAAATAGTTGCTCGTCCCTAAGCAAATAAGCGAATAGACAATATCATGCACCAATGAGCTTATGGTTGATGACACATACCAATAAGCTCTAGAAATCACCCTCTACCATTTGAATCAAAATAACCATTGTATGTTGGACAACTGAATCATACTTTGTTTTTATGCCACAACTTTCGGCTGTATCACTTTGCTATCTTTCCTTTTTCTTTCGAACTCACAACTTGTTGCTTTGCAAAATAGATAATTATCATAGTATAACTAAATAAAAGAAGGAAATAGCGGGAACAAGATAGGCATGAAGTTCAACCATGGGCTCACTTTATTTTAGTTGAGCAGCTGAACACTTTCACCACAGAACATGGTATCAATTGATGGTTTGGTTTATTAGACCCCCCAACACCAATCCTTGATTCATGAGTTATTTGATCAAGGCAATGCTCCCCCACCTTTCATTCACTTTTTCCTTGAGAGCATATGTATCAAATAACTAATAAACACATAAATTTATCCTTAGGTTCCTAATCATACGGGAGTATATAATGCCCCCTTGTTGGCATCCCTTCCTAGTTCTTTATCATACAATAACAATCACTCCCACAAAGTTCAACTTCTACTTGAACCACACTTTAGATCTTTCTTTCTTTTGATTTTCCTATAGTTTATTAAGTTGTATAGATTCTATGCTTGTCCAACATACTTAAGTTAATCTAAACCAAGGCAAAGTGTGACTGAAACTTCTTACTATGGTGTAACCAATTGCATGAGTGTTATCCATAAATTTATGTACAATGGAAACCATGGATGACACCATACTTATATTCTCATTAAAACCACTCAAACCAAGGATACACATGATAATGCTCTAAGAGCTTGCATAAACTAAACATACTAATATGAAAACACTCTCAAACTACTAAAGAAAACTAGATGCATGATAATAAACTAAAAAGCATAGGACTAGGTAAACTCCCCAAATCTGAAGTTGTTGTCGCAGGTTCTTCACTTGTAAACTTCATTTGGTATGGCGAGCTTGATTTTTCTGAGTTCTTCTAAAAGTTCTCCATTGATCTTGCGCTGTTTGGCTAGTTTCATCTTGTAGATCTTGATCCTTTCTTCTAGGGTTGTAATGATTTCTACACTCATTGTTATACCAGCCTGCATATTCCTCATGATTTGAGCTTGATTTTTCTGAGTTCACCATTTCTTCATATTCCCGCAACAGTTTCACGTGTTGACGAGACCAACACGAACGTGCTTCTTCAACGTTAATATATTGATTGAGTCATTCAACTTGATCTTGAAGCTCTGAATTATTCATTCTTCGAATCTTGGGTTCTTTGATAGCTCGCATCTCTCTTGCTTTCTCTTTGAACTTAGCCTTCCAAAAATCATGCTTCTCGGCTTGATCTCCTTCTCCCATGATTCTGGAGCTAGGCATAGCGAGATCTGCAGGACAAAAACATGGAAAACAATGTCCACCTCGAAAAGACTTGATGCAGGATTAGATCGATAGAGAGGGGTACATATTGATGGATTTTAGGTAAAAATGGAGAGTTGGAGACGAAATGGAGTCCGGAGGGGCAAACGAGTATGGGTGGCGCAGCTAGCCAAGGAGACCATGCCACCTGGTCTCATTTGACCTTTGGGTCTCCTCTCTGTTGTTTCTTCTTCTTAAACTGTTAGTTATGCAAAAATAATTAGTTTCCCAAAGTTCCACGAGATTCTGAGATGGTTAGGTACCTAAAAGTTACCTTTTATTGATTTCAGAGTTTTGGCAGACTGGATTTCAAAGAGATAAACTTTTCAGGAGTTTGCACATACACCACTTCAACCTTTTTAATGAAGTCTTCTCCTTCAAGCTAATGCTTAAGACGTTGTCCATTAACTACATGAGGTTTAACTCTCACATCACCATGTAATCTTATGGCTCCGGAGCGGTACACTTCCTGTATCACCAATGGACATTTCCATTTTGATACCAACTTTCCTGCATAAAACTTGAAATGAGAGTTGAACAATAATCCTTGATCACCTAATTTAAACTCCCTTCTTTTAATTTTCTTATCATGCAAAATTTTCACTTTTCTTTAAATAGCCTGGCACTTTCATAAGCTTCATTTCTTGACTCATCTAACAGATGCAAGTCTAATATTCTATTTTCTCCAACAGTCTTAAGTTCAAAGTTAAGTTGCTTAACTGCCCACCTAGCTTTATCTTCTAACTCTACTGGAAGATGACAAGCTTTACCATAGACCATTTTATATGGAGACATTTCCATGGGGTTTTTAAAAGCAGTTCTATAAGCCCACAAAGCATCATTAATTTTAGTTTGCCAATCTGACCTAGACCTATTGACTGTCTTTTCCAATATTAATTTTAAATCTCTATTACTTAGTTCAACTTGCCCACTAGTTTGAGGATGATATGGAGATCCTACTCTATGATCAACCCCGTACTTTGCCAAAGTATTTCTAAGCACACCATTTATAAAATGAGAACCTCCATTAGTGATTAAATACTTAGGAACTCCAAAGCTAGGGAATATTATTTCTTGAAGCATTTTTTATTGTTGTAGCATGGTCTACACTTTTAGTTGGGATGGCTTCTACCCATTTAGTAACATAATCAACTGCAACTAAAATGTGGGTATGCTTTGTATTTGACGCTGGGAATGGTCCCATAAAGTCAAATCCCCAAACATCAAAAGGTTCAAGAGGTAGAGAGTAATTCATGGGCATTTCATTTCTTCTACCAATGTTACCTACTCTTTGATATTTATCACATACCTTCACAAATTCAGCACAATCCTCAAATAAAGTAGGCCAATAAATACCAGATTGCAAATACCTTTGCGGAAGTTTGCTGCCTAGCATGATGTCCTCCATAGGGGATAGCATGACAATCCTGTATGATACTCTGTTGTTCAGATTCAGGCACACAACGCCTAATAATACCATCCACATCTTTCTTATACAAAAAAGGATTGTCCCAAAAGTAATGTCTAAGATCATAAGAGAATTTATTTCTTTGTTGGGAATTAAAATGTGGTGGCATGACTGTTCCTACCAAGAAATTAACATAATCTGCAAACCATGGAGAAGCAACTCTAATACTCGACATATTTATGTTTGCTAATTGTTCATTAGGAAAACTATCATTGATAGGTATTGGATCATTAGGGATATTTTCCATTCTAGACAAATGATCAGCTATAGGATTATCTTCTCCCTTTCTTTCTACAATAAGCAAATAAAATTCTTGAAGTAACAAAACCCATCTAATCAGCTACATCGATCAGTGTGCACAATGACTTTTGAATCAACAATATAAGGTCTAAATTTATCACAAGCAAAGAACAACTAAAAATTCCTTTTCAGTTATAGCATAATTCTTTTAGGCTCCATCTGTTGTTTTGCTAGCATAATAAATAAGATTCAATTTTTTATCAACTGACCAACGACATAGTCACTAGAATCACAGATAATTTCAAAGGGAAAATTCCAATTAGGAGATTGAATTATAGGAGCACTTATCAAAGCATTATTTAAAACATCAAAAGACTCTACACAATCATCATTAAAAGAAAATGGAACACCTTTTGCAAAAGATTGGTTAGGGGCTTCGATATTTTAGAGAAGTCTTTGATAAACCTTCTATAGAAACCAACATGCCCAAGAAAACTTCTTATACCTCTTACATCCCTAGGATATGGTAGCTTTTTAGTTGCTTCAATCTTCTCTTGTTCTACTTCAATTCCTCGTCCAGAAACACGATGTCCCAAGACAATACATTCGGATACCATGAAGTGACACTTCTCCCAGTTCAATACCAAATATTGGTCCTCACATTGCTGCAAAACTTTATTAAGAATGTACAGACAATTATTAAAAGAGGTACCATACACAGAAAAATCAATCATGAATACATCCATAATCTTTTCAGTATAATCAGCAAATATAGCATTCATGCATCTTTGAAAAGTAGCAGGCGCATTACATAAACCAAAAGGCATTCTTCTATGAGCCAAAGTAACGAAATGACATGTAAAAGTAGTCTTCTCTTAATCATCTTTATGAATAGGAATTTGAGAAAAACCTGAATATCCATCTAGATAACAAAAGTGCGAATGCTTTGACAACCTCTAGCATTTGATCTATAAATGGTAAAGGATAATGATCTTTCTTAGTAGCTTTATTTAATTTTCTAAAATCAATACACATCCTATAACTAGTAACAATGTGCTGAGCTGCTAGTTCATTCTCATCATTTGGAACAACAGTAATTCCTCCTTTCTTAGGAACGCAATGAACAAGATACACCCACTTACTATCAGCAATGGGATAAATAATACCGGCTTCCAGGAGTTTAATTACCTCTTTTCTTACCACTTCCTTAAGCTTTGGATTTATACGGTGTTGATAATCAACAACATGCTTGGCGTCTTCTTCCAAATTAATTTTATGCATACATAAAGCAGACTTATACCTTTCAAATCATCAAGAGATTAGCCAATAGCTGGCATATGTGCCTTGAGCACATCCAGTAATCAACTTTACTCTTCAACTGAAATGTTAGCACTGATAAGAACATGATATATATTCTTCTCATCAAGATATGCATATTTTAAATCATTAGGTAAAGGTTTTAATTCAAAACTAGGATCTTCTTTTGGTGGTAACTTTCACAAATTATCAAGTGGAATATGCAATTGCAATAAAGGTGGTTTTTGTGCTAACTCTTGCTCTAAGGCTTCTTTTTCTTCGTAAGTAAATGGTTCTTCTTGATTTAATAAATATCATTCCACCACATCCGATGAAGCGACAGCTATACTAGCAAGAGTTTCTACTTGACCTTTAGCATACAGTTCTCTATCAATATGTTTATCAGTGAATTTTTTAAATGCAAGTTCTTCACCAACACATTTTATATAAACTCTTTCTTTATGCAAATCAATTCTTGCTCCAATAGTGTGCAAAAATGGTCTACCAAATATAATAGGACAAAATGAATCTTGAGAGCAACCAAGCACAATAAAATCAGCATGATATTTAATCTTTCCAACAAGTACTCCAACATCTCTAACCATACCAAGAGGAGAAATATATTCTTTATTAGCAAGTTGGATAGTCATACCAGTCTCTTCTATTTCAATAGGATCAATATCAGCCTTGATTTCAAGATATAATATATATGGTATAATGCTAATACTTGCGCCAATATCACAAAGTCCATGATAGTAAGGTGTCCCAATAGCACATGATATAATGGGCTTACCAACTCTTGTAGTATTTCCTTTAATAACCTTAGTAGCATAATCACAAAGATAAACCTCATGTAGGTTTTCTTCATCCAATTCTTTAATAATGGAGACTTCAGACTTCATCTCAATTTGCTCATAAGGTGTGCATTTTATTCTCGTACTCTTGTTTGAAATATATGTGAGTAGATTCTCCTGCACTTTGTTAGGAACTGGAGGAGCCTTGACAAAATCATTAGTTTCAGCATCTTTAATAGCCAGGACAAGGCTTGCATTAGGCACATGGATACGTGCAAGCATAATAGCAGGATATTTTATGGGTTTGACATATTCAATCAATCCTTCCTTAGGTAATGCAACATGTTTAGCAAAAGATTTAACTACTTCCAATAAGACATGAGAATCAATACTATATAATCTGCTTAATTCCCCAAAAACATTAGAAGTGTAAACATTCTTCACACAATCATATCCATAATCTATGGTGATAATTTTACCTTTATCAAGATCCCAATTATCTGTATTTTCACTTACCAGAACAAACAATCCCCATGCATCTTCAACTCTTCTATTAGTAAAAATTCCTCCAGACGAATTATCTAAGAAATCCTTATGAAATGAAAGGAGTCTCCATGACAAGGATTCTTGCAAAGACAAATCTCCCCCAAGCTTGAGCGATACTTTCTTCTGGATGCAGCCAAAAGTTATAAATAAATCCTCTATCATGATAATTAAGCTTCAATTGGAGGATAATATTTGAGATAAAAGCCTTTTTCATACCCTCCCAGTCCAGAATATTTTCTTCATTAATAGAGCGCATCCATGCTCGCGCATCATCATCAAGGGATACATATAATAGTTTCTTTTTCACCTCATCTTCAGAAACTTCAACCAGTTTAAATAGTGTGCATCTGTCTTTGATAAGCTATAGATGGTCCAAAGCAGACATGCTTCCTTTATCTGAAAAAATCTTCAAAAGATCAAAAATAGTATTTATAGGAATTTGATATTCTTTCTGTGACTCGGCAGTTTTAGTTGTCACCTTAGCAGTAGGATACATATAACTTATGAGAGTAGTACGCATATAATCAACTCTAGAGGTATCCATAGTTTCAGCAGTAATTAAAATAGTAAATTGCAAAAGCAGTTTCCTTACCAAGCAAACTCACCAATAGCGATGCGCTCCCTGGCAACGACGCCAGAAAAATATCTTGATGACTCCCAAATGGAGGAGATCAATTGTGAGTACCCTTCGATAAATAAAAGGTTGTAGAACCCACGAGGAGCTGAAGGTATTGGTTAGTAAGTTTAATAGGAAATAATAATAAAAGGTGTTTCTGGGATTTGGTGTATAAGCATGCAAAGGAATAAGTACTGAAAATGTAATTGCGATAAAGTAAATGCTCTTTTTCAGAGAAATCACAATCCTCTATGCAGCAAGAGGACAAGCTCAAGTGTAATCAATAAGCGACAAATGTTCCCAGGGGCGGCATGGATTTATTCGGCATATAGATTTCTAAGCAAATATGAACGAGTATCTTGTCAAGTTTTATTCTCATCGGAGGGAGCCAAAAATATGTGTAGTCATATAACACAATGCTACAAACCCCTAATGATTGTTCCTAAAGTCACTTTCATGAATCTTAGGGAGTATTAAGACATAAGTTTTCCAACCATTGCATAAAGCTCTAAGGTCCCCAATCTAAACCCCCCCTAAAATAATGCAGATTCTAAGAAACAGGTTTCCTCGTGGGGAAAATTTACACTAGCTACTACACTCTGCACTTGAAGTCCCAACAAAGTGGCACATTGCTTAGTGTCATCACAACCTTGCTGCATGACAAACATGTTGTGTAGAAGTTGATCCAACAAAACCTTCTCGGAGCACAACAAGGTATGAAGATTCAAGTTGACACAAAAGAATTGAGAGAAACTTTGAGGTGGGTGAGTAGGTTTTCCTTAAGCTACAACATATGTGCAATCATCAATTGTCAAGAGATCCAATGAGAAGCCCAATTATAAGTTCTTTGGGTCGTATAAACCTTTAGCTAGTTGGAGTTGTTGCATATAAATTGGAACTTCTAGCTGGTAGTCAAATACATCGAGTAACTCATATATCTCCCCTCAAAAAAGCCTTACCACCAAACATTGTTGCTCAACTAGACCTACCACCTTAGTGTGCGGCCATGAACATGGAATAAGTTCCAAACCTGGTAATTGATACAAAATACATTACAACTGTTAAATCCCCTATCACACTATTACAGGTGTAGTGGTATGGGATATCTGACTCCTGGTGCACCTAGGAGAACAAGGAGCAACTTTCACAAGATTTTCCAAGTGCTTTTTCTTGGGGTCAAGCAGGCTTTCAAGTGGTGGGGAATGTAAAGACCATGGGCCGGCTTGGCACACCTATGAAGCCTAGTTCAAATGAAGCGCAAGATGGAGGCCAACCATCTATGACCATGTAACGAGAAGTGGGACAGGGAGGCTATCATTGATGATTCCTACAAGAAAAAATGGGCTAAACCAACGTCCCGAAGCCGTCGGCACATGGCTAAAAACCGTTGGTGTACTACTGTGTTGATGGTTGCATCAACGTAGCACCCTCGGGTCAAATTTGGTTAGCTCCTCAGCATAACGAAAGTCTTCGACATACATGGCTAAGCCGATGGTGCAAGGCGGCCATCAGCAAAGAAAACCAATGGCATGACCTAGAGACGATTATCTCGGCTATGCCGACGGCTGAGTCGTCAGCTTACCTGCCATGCGGCAGGCTTTGTATGCACCTGTACTCAAAACTACGCCAACGGCCTACAATTTTGAACCAACAGCTATGAGTATACCGTCGGCACAACCCGACAAGTGTTAAAGCCCGGCGTGGCCTCCTAGGCATACTACACCGATGGCAATGCCGCCAGCTCATGTAACAGCTTAAGCCGTCGGCATGGGGCACACTTGGGAGGTAGAGCAAGGCTGACGGCCAGGCCGTCGACATACCTTGATCAAGGCCGATGGCTGCCGTCGACTTAGCTACATGTGGTGCGATTGGGACAACTCAAGCGGGCTTGCAACCTTTCCTAGTTTTTTCATATTTTGTCATCGTTCCTGCAATTTAGAATATCAGCATGCCCCTTTATGCATATATATATATATATATATATATATATATATATATATATCAGAAATCATCATATACACAAGACCTAATAAAAACTCATCACATCCACAAAAATATCACATCAAAAATCCATATATAACTTCCACAGACATGTCACAAAGCAGGGGAAGTTCACATATAGTCATACATACATGTAACACGACACCAGGACAAGTTTACATGATGATATCGAACACGTGCATGCCAAGGTTATTCCACTTAGTACAAACAATCACAAAATGAGATGTTCAATACAAACTGGTCAACAATGGATTACAAAATGAAGAAGAACCGTTTAGCATGGCAATTATTCCAAGTCAAAGTGTTTGATGCAAATGTTAGCATGGAACTAATTAACATGAAATGGCAAGCCACGGAGCGAGCCATGGGGCTCGACACAAGCACCGGGAGGAGGACCACTGAGATAAAAAGCGGCATGATAGGGGTCATTAGTCAGATGAGTCAGTGGCGGACCTATGCCGACGGCATATGTATGCCGATGGTTGTCGTCGGCGTAGCTCTGCTTGTGCCCACAGCTTATCTAAGCCGACAACTTTTCTGTGCCAACAGCTTTCCTTTGCCTATTTCCATCTACCCCCTCCGTTCATAAATATGAGATGTTTTAGGTTTGTGAAGCAAATGTATCTACACATATTTTAGTGTATATATTCGAGTGAACCTACAAACTAAAAGATATCTAAATACATTTGCTTCACAAAGCTAAAACATCTTATTATATTTATAAACGGAGGGAGTAGATCTGTGGCCATATTACCTCTTTCTTGTTGCGTACATGTGTAAACATTCTTCTTCTCCTACCTGCTATTCATTCTTCCTCTCAATAACTCTAGATTCTTGTATCTGATCTAAGTACTGGAGACCAAAGTGAGGATTACTGGCTATTTAGTGTGTTGCCGCTAGCTAGGATTGCTACACCTAAGCAATCTTCCGCGCCGCATACAGCTGATAATGTCGTCCGCGTGCGATGTGGGTTTAAAACACCCGATAAAAATGTCCATTTCACCTTGAAGCTCGGATTTGATTACGTCTCCTCGATGCGACAGACCCGCGATCGTTCGGAGCACAAAGTTCTGCCTGTCATCGTCGGAAAGAAGATAAGATGCAGGGGTCGAGAGCCGGCCGGCCGTCGAATGGACGCAGCACGGAACTTCACAAACCAAAGGCGGCGGCATAGATACGGTAGAAATTAATGCCAGTAATTAACCCAACCACGAACTTCCACGACGACGCCACCCAGCTTTCTGGTTCTTTGAGGTGACATGGATGCGTCGATGAGATCGACCGTGGTGGCAAGCAACACGTACGACATACAAATCATCATCTTCCACTACACACCCTCGCCACCGTCTCGTCGCCCCCATTGTTGTCGTCGTTGGATAATCCGGATGGTGGTTCGTGCATTCAGGGTTCCATCAGGAGCTCACGCACGGAAAGAAAGGTCGGTAACCGGACAGACAGACAGGCAAAGCCGTCCGGGCGGTACCTCTCCTCCTCCTAGCTCGGCCATTGGCAAACCCAGTTCCGATGAGACTGCCACCTCAGTCTGACCGGCTGGGAGAGAGCCGCGCCTCCCTCTTCGCGGCCGATCGATAAAACGCCGACGAGACACAAAGCCTGCCATTGCATGTGTACGCCGACGAGACACAAAGCGGCCGGCCCTTTGCATCCATCCTAGGAGCCTAGGCGCGCACTGGGCTAAGCTCCGGGGTGGAAGACAGGCAGAGGCCAAAGGTAGAGGAGGGCCAAGGTGCCAGGTGCCAAGCCGCGGATCCCTCTACGTGGCCAACCCTCCAGGCATCTAGCGCGGCAGCTTGAATCTCTTCTCCTGGCCCATCCATCCATCACACCGGCGCGACAGCTGATCGATCCATCGGTCGAGAGGCGCGCTCGATCGATCGGGGGTGCTTGGCGGCCCCCCTCCACCGTGCTGCCTTCAGCACGTGACGCCACCAGAGCTTCCTCCAAACCGGACCTTTCTATCTCTCCGGTCCGGACCTCTATCCGAACAGTGCGCGCTGTCGACGGCCTGCCGGCTGCGAGCCCCGCCATGAGAGCCCGAACAGGAGATCCCCGGCCCACCGCTCCCTCCGTGACCTGTCTGTCAACCATGCGAGCCACCTCCAAACTGATCTGACACTGTGCACTGATCAACTGTCGATCTCTGAGCCACTCTCCGGAGCTTCTTCTTCACATGCATCTTTGCTGTGGTTCTTCAGTGAACACCAAATGCTCGACACTTTTTCTCCAAGGACAAATGGAGGCTCGACACTTGGGTACTAGAGTACGAGAAAGCTGCTAATCCAGGTGTACTAGAGAGAGCCAGGTGATCCTGAAGATAAATATCTTCTACTACTGACGGACGACCATTGGATGTTACATACACTGGCACTGTGCACAACTGCCGATCTCTGAACACTATGAGGATTCTTCTTCACATCTTCGGTATGGTTCAGTGAACACAGGCACACGCACACCAAATGCTGACACTTTTTATCTGAGAAGGATTCCTCTACACTTTGGGTACAAGAGTACAAAAAAGCTGATGCTAATCCGGGCGTACCAGAGTGAGTTCAGCGGATCGACCGGAAACATGTGAGGTCAGGCTTACGAGATCGATGATCCTGCACATAAATATCTTCCAGATATACTACGGGGGACGATCATTGCATGTACTACGTAATGCCTGCACATGGAACGCCAGGCTCGTACTCGTACGTAGGGACTAGAGTGAGTAGGGATCGATGTAACTCCACTTCTGCTCAACAGGACGGACCACTCCGATCGGAACCCGCCATATTGTGATGAGTATATACTCTACCTGATGCCATGGTGATACTCTCTTTTTTTTTTGCGAAAGATGCCATGGTGATACTGAAGAGAAATAGAATCACACCACTGTCAGTGTGTCAATTTTAGCGACACACATGGCGCGGTGGCATCGTCACTTTCGGTGACGGACTGACGGGCATAAAATAACGACCAGATGTACAGCCAGTCGTGTGATTCTATCCCCATCCCAAGTTCGCTGTTCCAGGATAGAAAGGATCAGAGGAACAAGGATCCAATGCCTCTGTCTCAACAGTGTGCCTACGTATCTCGTGGACACGTTTGGATCGGAACTTTTCTGATCGATATGACGGTCTTCCAGTTTCCAAGTACAAATTATCCGAGAGCATATATATGTCGGTCATACAAGTGATCCTTTTATCGGTTCACGAAATGAACATTGTTTGGACTTTGCCAAGGCAGACACATGAGTGCGTTACACGCTGGTCTGTTCTGTGGTAGGGATGAAAACAGCCACCCTGTGGGGTCGCACAGGGAAAAAAACGCTTCGTCCCTAGTCGCTCCCCGCGGGCGACGCAGGCGCGACTCCACCGTCCCCGAGCCCCCTTCCCTCCCCTTCCTTCCCTCCTCCGCCGCCGTCGGCGCGAGCCGCCGGGCAAAGCCCTGGCGGTGCCGGCAGTGGCGGCCATCCTCTACCCGCTGCTCGTGCAGGCTGCGCGGGGCAGTGCTGGCGGCGGCGGTGCGCTGAAGTGTTCGGTCTTGCCCCGGCTTGCCGTGGGGCGGCACGGCGGCGAGCCGGCCGGTGGCGACGGAGGTGCAGGTGCGGCCGAAGCTAGGGAGGCAGCAGCCGGCAGAGCGCGACGACGGCCAGGGCGGAGCAGCCCAGATCTAGGCCCATCCGGGCTCGATCTGGGCCTCTAGGGTTCTGCTGTCAGCGGTGGTGTGGCCTCGGCCCACTTCTTGGCTGCGGCTAGGACGCCAGATCGGGGCCAGGCGGGTCTAGATCAGGTGACCGCCGGCTTCTCCTGCTGGGGCCGTGCATCCCGAGCTTCTGTGGGTTTTCAGACCAGGCGGGTCTGGACCCTGGTGCTGGCATCTCTGTTTGCGCCGTGGGATCGCCGCGGTGGTGTCTGCTACTACTCGGGCGTGAGACCGGGATGCCGGGGCGACGGCCCTGGAAGGTTGACTGCATGTTTTGCTCTCCGGCGAGCGGCGTTGCGGTGGTGCTGGCTCTTTTTCTTCGACCATGTGGATGGTGAAGAATGGGCAGCGGGGAATCCTGATGTTGGTGGTGCTTCTGCAGTGGCGACATCCAGAATGCGTCATGGAGGCCTGGTTTGATGGCGACAAGCGGTCCATGGGTCCGTGGTACGGCACAGAGGTTTTTTTGGGCGAAAGCCTAGTGCTTCGGCACCAGCGGCGGTGATGCCTGCGGATATCGTGACCCTCTTGGGGGCGTCGTTGTGTTACCTTCCCCCACACCATTGCTCCGAGTGAAAAACCTAGACCATTTCGGTCTCGGCGACGGCGGCGCGTGGCGTCGTCATCCTCTTGGGGATGTCGCTGTGGAGCTTTGGATCCGCTTGGTCCTGCTGTGTTGGCATCGACGGACGTGTTCGGATCCTACCACGGTGCACTTTGGCCCCGGCGATGGGCGTTCTCAACGACCTCTTATCCTTTACACGTGACTTTGTTGTCTTCGGTCTCGGTACTTGGTGTCTGCTGGCAGGATCGGCGCTCCACGGCCCGGAGCGAGAGGGCAGGTGGCCCTTTCCAGCGATAGCTTGGTGGGTCCGGTGCAATGAAGTCTGACGGTTTCACTTGGAGGCGTTGGTTCCTCTTTAGTCGGGTGCCTTCCGTGTGTTGTGGAGGGTGCGATCTCTCCTGTTTTTGTTCTCTTATTTTTGTTCTGCTTTGTAAGAGGGTTTCCTCATCACTTTGTATCGGTTTGGCCGTTTGGCTTTATTTATAAAGCGGGACGAAAGCCTATTTCGTGGTGGTGTTCTGTGGTAGAATAATAACCTTTCTCATCTGGAAGCCGGGCCATCATTTCCTAATCTCATCACCGATAACCGGAAACACTTGTGTAGTTGTGCCGCTCAACGAATCTTTTTTCTTTGGAATCGCGATTGCTTGTAGATGTTAAAATGGGCCACTTTTGATTACGACTAAAATGTTTCATGGGCTTCCAACTGTTTCGGACAACTTTAGCTCTCTTCAGTTTGCAGCCTCTATTGTAGCCTCTATGTGGGCTTGGCACATTAGCCTGTTATTCAAATTCAAACACTTTTCATATTGTAAGTTCTTTCAGATTCAGAAGTCGCAAAAAATATTAGATAATGCATTTTTAATTGAAAATGGCAAAATGGTTAATATTTTGAATAGTTAGAATAATTCTTTTAAAAAATAGAAAATGGTTTCGGATTAGTTATTCAAATTCAAACACTTTTCATGTTGAAAGTTTTTTCAGATTCAAAAATATGCAAATTCATATTCAAAACACATTTCAAATTCATATTTAAAGAGTTGTTAGTGAAAATTTTGGACAAGCCCGTGCAAAAAAAAACATATTTAGTCCCGACTGGTGCCACGAGCCGAGACTAAAGATGGGCCACGGGCGTATTTTCACGATGGCCCAAATTCTCTTTAGTACCTGGCACCAACCGGGACTAGAGAGTAGATCTTTAGTCCCGGTTGGTGCCACGAATCGAGACTAGAACCAACCGTGATTAAAGAGGTGGGGGTATAAATACCCTCATCTTCTTCCCCCGGTTCCAGCCTCGAACCATGATCCCCCAAATCCCCCACGCAGGCGACAAAGACGGACGAGGAGAGAAGGAGGAGGCCGCGCTGCCCCGCCCTGCCTTCGTGCCCCTGTCCTCGGCGAGGTACGCATTTTTTCTTAGGTTTTTACTTAGGATTTTACTTAGATTTTTTATTTAGGATTTTTCCTTAGGATTTTAGGAAATAGAAATAGGATTTTAGGAAATAGAAATAGGATTTTTACTTATGATTTTAGCGCTATTTTACTTAGGATTTTGCTTAGGATTTTAGTTAGTTGAATTAGGGCTATTTTAGATGTCTATTTTAGTTGAATACAAAAAAATAGGGAATATGAAAATATTGGGTATTTTTAAATTTGATGTAATCTGTATAAAATATGTGTTTTTAGTTCTTTGTTCTCAGCGACGATGTTTGCCCCACTTGTTGGACGAGAGGAGCGATGTCCGTGACTAGGCTCCGCCGGGCTGGCACTGGGAGGTGTTACCTTCCAGGGCGCGCAGCTTGGTGAGGAATCCAGGTCTCGTCGTTGACCCAGATCGTCTTTGGTGTTGGTCGCGTGGGCCACTATCGGTGCAGAGGGAGGCGGCCCCCGAGGAGGTGGTACGTCGCTGTATTAGAGAGGAGGACGAGCATGTCCGTCGTTATATGTATGTGTTAGAAAGGATGTATTCTAACACCTGGTCGTTTCTTCAGAGATCTCACGTGAGCTATAATCCTGTGAGGGTTACTTATATTTGGGTGTTCTTCGCCCGCGGCTCAGCACCCGGTCGACGTCCAGTTTGAGAGGTTCATGTGATTCTTGTGATGTATTAGGGTAAAAAAAATGGACCCGAGCTATGTAACTAGATTATTCGAGATGTATTAGGGTTAAATAAAAATGGACCCATTGCTAAGTACCTATCAAATATTTTGTGGATTTTGCTAAGTACCTATATCAAGATAATGTTCCCTACTTTGAATTATTCTGATAATGCTAACATTGTTTTGTCTTTCTTTTGTATTAGTTAAGAAATGGACCCCTTCGGCGGCAGAGAGGGTGAAGAGAAAATATTCGGCATTATACGGACATAAGACGGTGGAGCAGAAGAAGATGGAGCAGAAGATGGCTCATAGTTTCTGAACGACTCCGGTCCAGGAATGGAGCTGGAACAAAGAGAGCAAGCGCAAATAAGCACCGAGTGCGGTGACGGCTCACAAAATGTTGGATCGCCAGAGATATATTAAGCCTCTGGTGAATCACTAGATGATGCAATAATATATATATATATATATATATATATATATATATGTATTAATGAATGTTTCTTTTTTAGACCTCCGCATCGAGCCAATCTTCTAGAGGAAAATGAGGCTGCCAAAGGGTTGGCCGATGATGCGCATCTTATAATTGAGACCGTCTTTCTAGAGGGCGAACCAACGCATCCCAGAAAGAACACAAGCGCACTTTAACTCAATGCAGAGTTCTTGTTAGGGACCACATCCTGGTTAGCATTCGGAAATGGAATAAGCCAAAAAAAAAGGTAGATGGAGTTAGTTTTGTCACCGACAAAGACAAAGATGATCTTTGAGACCTCCTCATTTCAAAATTCTCCCTACCAAAGTTGGCGACTGCTGAGCTCACAAAGGCCATGAGGTTGAGAGTCAAGCACTGGGCTCTTAAGAAGATGGCCCAATTATTCAATAACCACAAAAAAATTTATACAGGAACTATATCAAGGACGGAAAAGCTCCAGAATTTACTCACCCACTAGAGAAGCAACGGGATCACTAGGAAGCATTTCTACGATACAAGGAATCAGATCTAGCTAAGGAAAGGTCAAAAAAGAATAAGGGAAATACTGCCAAAAAGCTTTATCACCATAACATGGGGTCAGGTGGCTACAAGACATCCGTGCCTAAGTGGGATCACAAGGAGGCCGACATGCTTGCATGAGGGATCGTTCCAGCTTCACGAAAATTGCCCGATAGGGCAAGAAATTGGTTTTTTGGTCATGGCGGGGATTGTGACGATCAAACAGGGGACTTAATTGCACCTCCAGCTATTGTTAAACCCAAGGAAGATCTTGAGAAAGCATTCCAAGAGGTTCGAGAGGGAAAGTTCATTCCTGACAGAGAGAACGATGTGCTGACAAAGGCTCTCAAGAATGCTAAACACACAGGACGAACATGAGGACTGGGACCTAATTATCCATGGAGGATCGGGTTTGCCGAGGATGAACTATCTTATAGAAGCCGGGAGAGAGGAAAAAAGAGGAAAGAGCAGGAGGAGGCAGTCCGGTTGCAGAACATGGAAACAAAGTACGACCTTATGTTCAAGGGGATCCAGTAGCAGCTTGACAAAATGCGCCAGCAAGGGTTAGGTCATCAGCTACAGCAAGGTCCTGCATTTGATAATAGTACCGGCAGCCCATCTCAATGGAGAAGCGGCATGGCTTCCATGGGGCTCAGGGCTGATGAGGCACCGATGGATCGCTACCCCGTGGATGGAATCAAGAACAAGACATCTTGTGAGCTCCATCAGTCGATAAAGAACACATCCATGAAGGTGGCGGTCGGCTATGCTTTACCTTGTGAACCTGGAGTACGCTGGCATTGCCGTGAGATACCAGCTGGCTATGCTTATGTCGGGATGGATGAAATTGTATCGGGATATGAGTCACTAGAGCTTGACATCCCTGGACCTGAAGATGAGACGACACTCGAAGAAGTCAAGGGTGGTATCATTCTATGGAACAAGAAAGACATCAAGTTCTAGGCTCGGGGCCAATGCCTCCGAGTCGTCGCAGGTCACCATCACCTCCAAGTAGTCCACCCCATGACTACGACCACCACAGCGCGAGTCCATCCCGATCTCTGCCGCCGGGTCAGCCATCTTCGTCGCCGCCTGCGCCCACTACGGCTAAGGGCCAAAAGCGGAAGTGTACCGCCGCTCCATGATGGGTACTAACCGACGCGGAACCTGACTGGAGACCCTCCCAAGAGTACCGCTTGTTGGGTTCATTGACCCAAATAAACTTCATACAGTTACGCTAGAGACGCAACCCGTGGACACGGAGCATAACTTGCTAAGGTTTTTTAAGGAACAACATTTCTGTAACCAACTACCATTTTCTTACAACTTCAGGTGAGAGTCTTACTCTCTTGTACACATTCACTTTTTCTTACTCGATGTTAAGTGTAATTGATGAGTTACTGACGTATATATAAATGTGTGCAGGTTTCACTGGATTCGCAGGTTTCACTGGATTCTGCTAAACATTGAAGTTGACCGTGGAAGAGTTCAAGTCATGGACCCATTAAACAGAGACATGGAACAGTTCCGCGACATGCAAGAATATGCTCTAGAAGTAATTTCAATCATTTTTGCACTATATCGGTCTCTTTTAGTGATTTCATGAGACATCGGGTAATTAATAACTCGTTTATTTATTTTCTTTGTCGGGCAGTGTTTGGAAATAGTTCAAGAGGTTGGTTCAGGGTCCATGGCGTGAGCAGCTGAGTTTTACTCCGGTCGAGGTAAGTAGTATGAGCTAGGTCCACACATCTTTTTTACTTCTAGTTTCAATATAATTATGATGCTTGATTATTATTTTGATTAAATTCTATTCTCGTAATGTGCGTGAGGCAGCCATAGGGGACAAATTTATGTGGATACCATGTTTGCGAGTTCATTCGCACATTATTTATCAGCGAGCGCATGATATATGACGTAAACAATATATTCACAACTTTATTTTATTACCATCAATTGTGTTGAGTTTCATTCATAATTTTGCTATGATGATTGATATATTCATATTGATCTCCTTTTTTATAGAATGATAACATGCGGGAGAAGCTCCTACCACAGCAACGCCTATTAGCAATCAGATTTTTGCTGCAAGAGGTCATATCCTAAATGGAAGATTTAATATAAATAGACGGGCATGATCTTCATGTAATTTTATGATCTCCATGTAATCGAATATAAGATCTCTAGTCCCAGTAATTGTGATCTCCATATGACTAATAAAATTGTATATATTTGTATGCTCGTAAGACAAGTTATCTTATATATGCATGAACCGTGTACAATATGTAGTAGCTTACAATATATGAATATTTTTTTGAAATGAAAAAATAAATAAATGGAAAAATACAAAATGAATTCTCTGTTGCGGCACAAAGAGTGTCCAAAATGCTGCCGCGGCAGAGACTCTTTAGTCCTGGTCGGTATTACGGACCGGGACTAAAGGTGCTCCACCCGACGCACCAGCCAGCAGCCACGTGGAGCTACTTCGGTCCTGGTTCGTAATTAAACCGGGACTAAAGGGGGGCTTTAGTCCCGATTGGGCAGTCCCGGTTTCCCAACCGGGACTAAAGCCTCTCACTAACCGGTGCAAAAGCCCCGTTCTCCAATAGTGTGCATTCATTTGAGGCCTATACGTCATTCAATCGAGTGAAAATTCGGGAGCTTGTTACTCTTGCAGACCAACGCTTCCTAGAGAATTTGGTGGTTGCTGGCTTGGTGACCACTTTTTGAATATGGTGAAGAGGCCCAGGTGAACAGTGGAGCTTACCATCTCCATTGTGTTGAAATAAGATAGCCATAGTGGAAGGGCTTTCACGGGATTTTAGATCTCAAGGGTTATCACTGGATTTTGTAGCTCAGGGGAGAAGAAGCTAGATCTGTAAGGTAGTATTGTGAGCTTGCTTTGCCAGGACCTCTCTAATGGAGAGTGTGATATCGGTGTTTATATGAACTCCGGAAAATATATCAGTTGTCTCATGCCCCTTTACATTTTCGTTATTCATACTTGCAAATAGTGATATATCTTGTGCAAAGTATCAATTGCTAGCTTATTGTGAATTGCCATATATTGTTGAGCTATATGTTGTTGGTGCACATGCCCTTCTTTGTTGCCTTGATTGCTTGATTAATTCCCTCTGGGAAAACGGAGGGATCTAGCTCTGACAACCGACAACCCCACTCTTTCTGAGATCGAAGTGCCCCTCGCTCATTTGATCCCAGCTACCACAAATTTGATCCCTAGTTAGATGGAGCATAATCATCCTCGTATATGAGTAAAGGTTAGTTCTAATCATTGTATTGAACTTATTTTTACGCGGTAAAAGAATTAGTCACCTTCCCCGAAAAAGTAGAAGAAAGAATAGCTGCATTGCACTAAGAATAAAATGAAGATTGGCAGTGGTAATGTGTTACTACCTCCGGAGTCCAGATAGAAAACATTTCATACCGCGCGCGGCATTTCGGTCTCCACATTGTCAATTCCACTGTGATGTATGAGTACCGCGGAACCGATAGAACAGACGCGCGATTGATTGGAGCACAAAGTTTCTGTCTACCGTGATCTATTATATATTAAAAGTAAATGATGGGGTCACCAGAAAAAAGAGAAATAGTCTAAAAAATCCCACAATAATCAGAAACATCCGATTGTTTATTTTGTAGACTGAGAGTTAATGACCGTTAGATTAAATTAGATTAAACTGGACTAAAATTACCCACCACTGCCATTATAATGCAATATAACGTTTCATCCAGCTAGCCATCAAATTAGGTCTTGTACAAGAAAAGAAGATTTCAGTGCGCCGCCGGCCACGCACGGCCTGCATGCATCGCTCCGTTCCTTCACGCTCGCTTAATCTAGCCAATTCCAATCTATGTGATCCCTCTATCTTGGTGCGGGCGTTGATCATGGATTTTAAGGCAGGAAACTGGAAGAGACCCTTCCAGGTGGTTTGCACCGTCCCAGGAAACATACACGTCACCCATAGGGCTGATGATCTGCATCTCCAATAAAATCCATGCATGTACCGATGGGCAGCATCGCTGGGAAGCCCAAACAAGTGCAGAATAGAGCAACGGTGTTAGCACTGTACACCATGATTTTTCAGGCTAGGAACATGTGCATGTCTTCAGGTACTTGTACACGTTGTATATAGAAATCAATTCAATTGTCAATACATAGTGTCATATTGTTGACCTAATCTTTAAAACTTCAGATGCATCGCCGCCGGCCAAGGTTGCAATACCGGGCAACTATTACAAGCGTGCCTATCCTCTTGCATCTATAGCTACCTTTCAACTGGTACATATGTATGGTGCTAATTATCATCCCTGCATGCATGCTCATCACCTGGATGAACGTCAAAAAGCTATGCAAGGTAATCTAAATCTTCACATGTCAGCATCACTACCGTGTATTTGAATTTAATTGTGCCATCACTTGATCCACCAATCATGTACATGATAAATCTACAAAAGAAAGTAGCGATGTGGTTGCATCCATTGATCTATGTGTGAGTACTAAAAAAAATTGCAAATGCACTACCAAACATAATTATTAGCTAACATGTGTAAATAACAATGTCCTTGCCCAATGTCATCTGAATATGGGTTGCAAGCAATTTATGTAGTGAAATTTATTCAGTAGAGAGCTAGAGAAGGAAGACTAAATAGGAAAATAAAAAATGCAAAGCAGAAGCAATGCAGCACCAGAGGCCAAAAAATTCTGATCGTCAATAATAATGGTAAAACTACAAGCTAAGAAAATAAATTCAATGAAGATCTACAGTCTTGATATTTAATAATATGATATTTAATAGAGACATACATAAATTCAATGAAGATATACAGAAAAAAAATTCAATGAAGAAGATCACCCCCCATGCATGCACACATGATCATATTCCTCTACAATAGGGAAAAGGAACACAAATATCCAGAACCATCAGAGGCAGACAAGACAAGATGCTCAGATACCAGAAAAGGGCATCGATCCAGAAGGATATATAGCTGTTGAAAACTACATAAAACATGGACCATGCAGTGCAACAACACGAATTCACCATGCATTATTGATAACAGATGTATATGAAATTTCCCAAGAAAGTTTAACATCAATGCAACCATCGACGAAGATGGATACCTAACATATATAGAAGGCGGGAGGATGGAAGATGCATCGAGGAGGGGGTGGTCAAATGGATAGCAGATATGTCATCCCATATAATAGAAATCTACTGGTAATTTATCAAGCACACATAAATGTCGAGGTGTGCAACAGATCTCTATCGATAAAATGCCCTTATTAATACATAAATAAAGGTGATGACCAGGCGACATCACTAAGAGAAAATGATGACATCAAGAACTACCTAGAATGCACATATATATATTAGGAAACGACGCATGATGGAGATTATTTTAGTTTGAAATACACTTCCGAGATACTTGCATTGAAGATTGCCTTTGCACCTGTAGAATAAGCAAAAGTCATTTCTTGAATTCTACAGATTTAACATAGATTGTACAGAAAAAAGAGTAGGAATAACTAAAGTTACATAGTGGAGGGAGACAAACAAGATGTGCGAAGAAGCCAGGCAACTAACATACGCATGATTCCCGTAAAATGTGTGTCGAATAAAAAAGAAAGTGGACCAAAAGGAACAAAGATAAATCAGTTAAATGATATGTAAGCCCATCCAACAAGATGGAAAAAATATTACATGAGAATTCTACTTAATGTTTTCAATGGATGCACATCTTTCTAAGAGATAAGAACTGTAAATGAAATTTTCAACACATCATACAAAGCAGCTTGCAAAGCTCTAGGATTTCTTGATGATGACAAACAGTGGCTTGAGTGTATCAATGAGGCATCAAATTGTGCTACTTGAAACAAGCTAAGACAGCCTTTCACAAGCATCTTATGCCACTGTGAGGTGACAAGTCCTTAAATCATGTGGTAATCATGCTGGAACGTTTTTGAGCAGAGACATGGAGTACAAAGGAAGAAAAAATTTGAACTATCCTGTAATTTTCCTGGCAAGCTTCACAGAAGCAAGGACACGCCTTGGTGGAAATAGAGAATCTCATGAAACAAGCTGGAAAGACACTTAAAGAATACCCATGAATAGAACTTCCAAATTCTTGAGAGATCAAGGAACTTGTAAAAAAGCCGCTTAATGAAGAGATGAGCTACAGCAAAGAGGAGCGAAAAAAAGTGCACTTGAGGATCTTCAATAATCTTAACTCTGAAAGACAAAATACATTTGATTCAATAATGGAATCAATCGACAAAGATTTGGGAAAACAAGTATTAGGCAATGAGACCTACCTATGGAAGACAGTTCGAGATGCACTTTCAAGATCCTTGTCTTGAAAGGTTCCTTTCCACATACAGAATAAGCAACAAGTCATGTTTTGGATTCTAAAGATTTATCAAAGATCGTACGAAAGGAAAGAGTTGGAATCACTTAATTTACACAGCGGATGGACACAAACACGATTTGTGAAGAAGCTAGACAACTAACATATGCAAAATTCCCATCAAAATGGGTATGGAATAAGAAACTGACAAAGTGGACCAAAATGAAGGAAGGAAGATCAGTTGGAAGGATATATTACACCCATCCAGCAAGCACTGAACAATATTACGTGTGAATGCTACTTAACGTTGTTAAAGGATCCACATCTTTCGAAGACATATGAAGTGTAAATGGAGTTATCCACACATCATACAAACAGCTTGGGAAGCACTAGGATTTCTTAATCACGAGAAATAGTGGCTGGAGAGTATTCATGAGGAATTAAATTGGGTGACTGGAAAGCAGCAAAGGCAAATTTTACAACCATCTTATGCAATTGCAAAGTGAAAAATCCTAAACTCATGTTGGAATCATGCTAGGAAGTTCTAAGCGAAGACGTAGAGTACAGACAAATAACTCTTAAAATATTCCACACTTTGCGTGACAGCATCACAGAAGCAAGGACATGCCTTGGTAGAAATAGAGAAGCTCATGAGAGAAGTTACAAAGACACTTTGAAATACCCAGGAATAGAGCTTCCAAATTCTTCATATATAAAGGAACTTAGAAACCGAAATACATGACTTACATATACTTACAAGTTTTTATGCACTATATGGCAGGTTGGATGTTGTTTACTACTGTACCAAAATATATGAAACATGCATAAAAATTTGTTGTAATTAGTTCTAAAAATTGCTCAAAGTTTAAGACACCATTACTTACTTTCATGATGATGAGATTCGCTAAGCTAATGGTTTCTTATGATGATCTCTATGTTGAGTGTAAGTTCATTAAATATACTTTCATAGCCTATATTAGCAAACTTTTTAAGAAAACACAATGCTAATCACATCGGATGTTTAAAACTTCAGGCTTCTATTGTAATTTGATAGTACATCTGTAAACATTAGAATATATGTTTGATCAGTAAGTTAGACCACAAACGAAATGAAATGGCCAATTTCTAAATTCTAAACATAAAACGGACCTGACAGAGAATGACTAATATTAACAGGATTATATCTTGATATATGATATGAGCCAAAAAAACATGTTAATGCTATGGGTACAAATCATTTACTTTGTAAATAACTTGATGAGAAACTAATGATATGGTGCGGGATAGAGTGGAAAAATTTACGAGCTGTGTATGCAGAATAGCTGAGCATGAAAGCTCCTTGGAACTAATATGTAGCTCACACTTAAAATGTATCATATAATTATATCAATACGACGAGAGGAACAAAGACAAAATAGCATCATCTGATATCACAAGAAAGTGCATTGGTACTTCTATTCTAGAATCAAAACTAGAAGAGAAATCAGGATGGTACCAATTCGTGGCAGCATCCTCAACGATTCACAATAGCGATAGGCACAACTCACAATGACCCCTGTCTTCTCAAAGTAGACGTCCGCTGACCTCCGCCGCAAGCCTCACCCTCCTGCTCAGATCGAACTCGAAGAGGCCTGAACCGCGTCAGCCCGGACGTCTGCCATGATTCTCGATTTGGAGACTCAGTTTGTGGGGGTACGGAGAACATGGGTTAGCTGATTTCGGTGGATTCCGAGAGCGAGTGGAGACAACCAGATTTGTGGAATCCTGGGAGCAGAGACAACCAGATTTTGCAGATTTGGAAACAAGAAGGTGGACCAGAAGAATGGGATAGAGAACGGTAAGCAATGGGAGAAAATAGGAATGTCTCAAGAAAGGGAGTTAAAGAAAATTATAACTATTCTTTATTTTTTTAGCAGGCTTTTTATCACAAGACAACGCGCAATAAATACCTGCTCGAAAGCCGTAACCACATTAGCTTCAAGCAAAAATGCAAGCGAACCAATTAAAAAAACATGAAAATATATTATTGGAGCAGATAGGATTGTTATGGAAAAAAGTTAATCATAAATTTCCTCAACAAAAATATACTATATGCCATAAAAAATTATACAAAAAACTAGAAATTACGCATATACTCACTCTGTCCGGGTTGGGTCCTTCGCATATCACTAGATCGTCAATTTAATATTTTAGATTACTTAATTATATAAACAACAAAATTCAATAAAAAGAACTATTTGAGCATGCCATCCTATAATTTAGATAAATCTTGAATTTTATAAGTTCAGAAGAATTATTTTCCCTTTAAGAATCGTATAAGAAAATTCACAAGACTATTAAGATGTTGCCCGCGCATGTGCGCGGGCCACTGTGCTAGTTGAACAGAAGATAAATGTAAGGAACTAACCAAAGGCGGCTGCAACTGCAAAGATACAATGGAAACGCCGAACTGCCACGACGACGATCGACCGTGGTGGGAAACAACACACATATCGTCATCATCTTCTTCCACTACAGACCCTCGCCGCAGTCTCGTCGCCCATCCTGCCATGCATGGATTGCTGTCGTCGTCGGATAATCTGCCCGGCCAGGTGGTGCGTGCTAGTTCGCGCTCGGCGGTGGTAAACACGTCGCGGTCGCGCTCGCCCATTCAGGTTCCATCAGGAGCGCACGCTCGATGGAAAGATCGGTAACCCAGACACGCGGGGAAAGACGGGCATGGCAAAGCCGGCCGGCATGCATGGTGGTTCTCCAATTCCTCGTCCAGCGGGCAAACCCACTTCCGATGAGACCGCCACCTCAGTCAGTGTACTACGCCTGACCGGAGAGAGAGCGGCCATCATGAGGCGGAGATAAGGCCGCGACGAGACACAAAGCTCCCAGGCGAAAGCCTGCGCCTGCGCGCCTTTGTGGATTTTTTTACAAATATGACCCTTTGTCAAACGTATTTGTTAAAAATAGCCCCCTTCGAATTTTATTGTCAAATATGACTTGGCGGGAGGAGGAAAAAGTGCCACGTCTTGCATTCCGCCATAGCGTGTGGCGGATCAAAGTTATTGCCTACCGAACTGGCGGAAAGCACATTCCGCCATTGGCATTGGCGGGAGGATGGCTGGTCACATTGTGCTCTTTTCCTCTCTCCTAATTAGTCTAATAGCGTTTTTTGTATGGATTAGGCGGCAAGGGTGCTCCATTCCGCCAAAGGCTATGGCGGGAATAGCGTTATGTTCTCTTCCTCTCTCTCCTAATTAGTCTAAAATTGTTGTCTTTTGCATGGATTAGGCGGCAAGGGTGTATTCCGCCAAAGGCTATGGCGGAAAGAACCTCCTGCCAGATTGCACCGCAGGCCCCACCACCTTCCGCCATTCCCTTTGGCTAAATGTTTCTTTCCGCCAATCCCTATGGCGGGATGTTCCTTCCGCCGCCAGCTGTGGCGGGATGATACATGTGGCACCTTTTCCGCCTCCCGCCAGGCCAGATTTGGCAATAAAATTCGAAGGGGGTTATTTTTAACATATGCGTTCGGCAGAGGGTTATATTTGTAAAAAAATCGCCTTTGTGAACCTAGGTGCGTCGATGGCTAACTCTGGGGTGGCAGAGGCCAGACGCAGAGGGGGGCCAAGGTGCCAAGTGTCGAGCCGCGGCCCGCGGCGCCCCCTTCGCCGCCGATTCTCCCGGCATCTCGCGCGGCACCTTGAATCTCTTCTCCCGGCCCATCGATCGCATCGGCACCAGCGCGACAGTTGATCGATCGATCGGCCGAGGCGCGCGCACGGCGAGCCTCGCTCCGGCGCGCTGCAGCCTGGCCGTCCATGTGGCGTGCGTTAAAAGCAGCTAGACCCTCCCCCGGGCCGCATGCTGCGTTCAGCACGTGACGCCATCAGAGCTTCCTTGCAGTTGCAGGCGACGAGATGATCCAAACCGGACCTTTTCCTCCCCGGAGCTCTATCCGAACAGTGCGCGCTGTCGAACGCCGGCCGGCCGCGAGCCCCACCATGAGAGACTACAGGAGCCATCCGCCGGCCCACCGCTACGCCCGTGACTTGTCAACCATGCAAGCCACTTCCAGCCTGATCAGACACTATGGGTGTGTTTGGTAGCCCGGTTGCACTATCTCAGGTCATACAAGCTGAGTTCAGCTAGGTTCACTAGGTACAAATGTGTTTTCATGTGTTGTGTTTGGTAGGTCGTATGAGCTGAGCCGAGCTGACTTAAGATCCTGTTTGGTGTACCGTATGAGTTGAGCCAAGCCCTATAAAAATAGAAAGCAATCAAGTCCCTACATAAAACACGAAAAAGCAATCGGGTCCCTGGCATAATCTCGTCGGGCTCCGACGCTGCCGCCGGCGAGATGGGTCGCCGCCGCCGGCGAGATGGGCACCATGCGCACCTCCGCCAGGTCGGCGAGGTCCTCTGCTGAGGAGGGCGCGGCGGGCGGCGTCCCCTACCCCGACGCGGCAATCTCCAGTGCACGGCGGCGGTTGGCCACTGGGCGCAGCGCAGGCCTCTGCAGCTCCGGTCAGCGCCGTCCTCGGCGGCGGCGGTGTGCGCCATCCTCGGCGGTGGCGGGATGCGGCATCTAGCGTGTCGGGGCGCGGCCGGAGTGGTCGGGATTCGGCCGGAGTGGTCGGGATTCGGCCGGGAGCAGTGCGGGAAGACGTGAGAGAAAAGGGAGAGAAGAAATGAGGGAGGAAAATCAGGGGGGGCGGAGGTCTGGGGGGTGCGGGCCCGGGCCGCGCGGGGACGGGTTGCGGGATGAGTTCGGCCGAGCTCAGTTGCGAAGCTCGAATCGGGCTTCGCAACCGGGCAGGGCTGAGTCGCTGTATTCGTATCAACTGGGTAGTGCCGAGATGTCTAAACCGGTCTAACAAACAACAATATCTCGGGCGGGAGGATAAAATCTGAGGTGGACTGGGCTACCAAACACGCCCTATATATGCAGTTGGGTGAGCTGATCCACTGTCGATCTATGAGCACCCGAGGCTTCTTCACATCTTCGCTGTGGTTCAGTTCAGTACGGAGCACACCAAATGCTCCACACTATTTCTGTCAGGGAAAAAAATGGTCTGCACTTGGGTGCTAGATTACGAGAAAAGCTGCTAATCCAGGTGTACTAGAGTGAGTCAGCAGACCGGAAACAGATGATGACGTCAGGCTTACGAGATCGATCGATCGATGGTACTGAAGATAAATATCTTCTGCTACGGCGGACGATCGGTGTATGTTACACGTAGCAGGCGCCATTTCCTTCGTATGCACCTGCACATGGAACGTCAGGCTCGTAGCCACTAGGTCAGGCTTGACGTGAAGGCAGTTCTGCAGCTCAACAGGAAAGGATGATTCCGACTGGAAGACCTACATCGACAATCGACCGCCGGCCGGCGTCTGTATTACGCGATATTTTTTGTGATGTGTATATAGTCAACCTGATACCCTTGTGATCCCGAGGAGATAGAATCATACTACCACTGTCAATTTCAGCATCATTCATGGCATGGTGGCATCGTCACTTTCGGTGACGGACTGACGGGCATAAAATGACGACGAGATGTATACCCAGTGGTGTGATTCCCCGGCATTTTATGCGAATCTTCCAAGTTCGTTGTTCCAGCCTTCCAGGAGTAAGGCTCGTTTAGTTACTAAAAGAAAAACATTGTCCTCGATGGAACATCTGTAGAGAGGATAAGAGGAACAAGGATCTAATTCCTCCTACTCCTGCGTGAACAGTACGACTACGTATCTCGTGGACACGTTTTGATCAGAATTTCTGATTGATGAGAAGACAGTATTCCGATTTCCATGATGATGATTTGAGAATATACGTCGTCATCGAACCGATTTTTTCCGGTTCATGAAATGAAGATTGTTTCGACTCTTCTTTAATTTGCTAGAAGGCAGACGCTAGTGCGTTATGGTAGAATAACCATTTTTCATCTGAAAGGCCGTCCTTTCCTAATCTCAGCACCGACTACATGAAACACTTGCGCAGCTGTGCCGATCAACGAATCCTTTTCTTCTTCTAGGATCGCGATTACTTGTAGGTGTCCAAATGGGCCTCCTTTGATTATACGACTAAAACGTTCGATGGGCTTCCATCAGTTTCGGCCACCGAAACTGCTCTCTATCGCGCGACCGAGCAATTTGTACCGCGAGATCCCTTGGTACCTCTATGTGGACTCAGCCCATTAGTGCGTTACTCTTTTCACTTCGCTAGTTATTCCTTCCTAAAATATGGTCTAATTCATGTAAAAATTAGAGCGTTGCCATTTTACAGCATATTTTTTGTACTTGATTTACAAAAATCTCCATGACACTTAGCAAATGAAAAAATATTTTTTATACAAAATGGTTGAAAAATCTATATGGAAACATTGTTTGGAATGGCAAGGTGCAACTCTATGCTAATTTGGGGCTCATTATAATGAAATATGCCACAAACATTGCAGTGAATTTGTGATTTGGCTTAAAAGTCATGAATGTCCGTACATGATTATCCATTTTATCAAGGATTTTTAAAAATTATTTTGTTGCAGCCTTTTTATTTTTCCTCGCGACTGGTACACACAAAAGGACTCCATGCAGAAGGATTGCATTTTATGGTTTTCTTTTTAAAGTTCAAACGGGTCAGCATGACTATTCTTGAAAAGGGGGTTGAATATTTCTATACTCCTGGCGGTTCTTCTGTATTAATGGCTACCTGTTCAACTAAAATGATTTTTGGGGCATTTTTAAGACCAAGCTTTAACACACATGAAGTTCAAATTTAGAGTACAAAACGTCTTTTAAATGTGCGGAAGTAGCTGGAAAGTTTGTAAAGGTCAAAATTATCACTCAAATATGGTCTACTTCGTGTAAAAAATTGGAGTGATGCCATTTTACACCTTATTTTTTGTACTTGATTCACAATAAATCCCCATTTTGAACTTTATAAAAATAATGAAAAAATATTTTATACAATGGTTGAAAACTCTATTCGGCAACACTGTTTGCAATGGCAAGATGCACCGTTCTGCTAATTTTGGGCTCATTATAATGAATTATGCAATGAAAATGGAGAAAACAAATAAATAAATGAAAAAGATGTCTTTCACGAGTGCCAAAAGAAAGATGCACTGGTAGAAAAGGGGCTTTATTCCCGGTTTGTAAAGGGCTTTAGTCCCGGATGTCCAACCGGGACTAGCAAAGCGGGACTAAAGTTCCTCCTCTTTAGTCCCGGTTGCTCACAAACCGGGAGTAAAGGTCCTCCACGTGGTCCGGGTCGTGTGCAGAAGGCTGGAGGACCCTTTAGTCTCGGTTGGTGGCTCCAACCGGGACTAAAGGGATCCGATATAATTTTTGGTAGAATTATTGAAAAAAAGCCCAAATTTTTTTCGGATTTTTTTAAATTTCCATATTTTTGAATATTTGAATTGTCTAACAGTCTCCACTCTCCACTCTCCACTTAATCTCTAATCACCTCTATTCTCATGTCAAATTACATACTTATGGTCCTCACTTCCCGGTCGGTCACCCATCCTCACACTACTCCACCCTTAGCACGCTTAACTTCTCCATTCCTTCCCTACTACCTTCCAACACTGCGCTCGCGACTTCTTGATAATGCTATGCTATCAATTCTATTAACCCATACACTTTGGTAACATATGATTTTAATTTTTTGAATTCCAAATAATTCACAAAATAAGTAACAATGATTAAGTAATAGTAAGCATCAATGAATTCCAAATAATCTTTATGCATAATTTAATTATTAATTTTTAAACTCAAAATATTCAAAAAATAATAAAAAAACTTAAAAAATTCCAAAATTCTAAAATTAATAAAAAACTTCAAAATGACCAAAAAGTAGAAGAAACAACAAAAGAAATGAAAAAATCCAAAAAAATCATTTTTTCTCATTATTTCTGACAAAATCTAAAATCTTCCTGCTTTCATATTTCCCTTTGGAATTTTGAGAAACAAGAAATTGTGCAATACGGCCGTTGAAATCGGATGTAAAATTTTGTGTAGATAGTTTTTCATATATTATACATTTTTTTTCGAGTCCGTATGCAAAAGTTATAGCCGTTTTAATTTAGAACAACTTTTTTTTGCAAAAAATATCAAAATTCAAATTTTCAAATTTTGCATAAAAGTTGGTTGCGTGAGGTACATGCATGTCAAAGGATTTTGAAATTTGAAGTTTTTATCATTTTCGTTTATTTGTTTTAGACGTTTTTTCTGCGCGGGGGGGGGGGGGGGGGGGCGGTAGGAATGAGAGGAAAAATGGGCGCCGGACCTTTAGTCCCGGTTTGAGCCACAAACCGGGACTAAAGGGTAGGCTTTAGTCCCGGTTTGAGCCACCAACCGGGACTAAAGGGTAGGGACCTTTAGTCCCGGTTGGACCCTTTAGTCCCGGTTGGTGGCTCAAACCGGGACTAAAGCCTCCATTTGAACCGGGACTAATGCTTCCTGGCCCACATTTTTATTTGAACCGGGACTAATGCTCATATTAGTCGCGGACCAAATTGTTTGGGGACTAAAGGGGTCGAACGGAAGCCCTTTTTTCTACTAGTGATGTTTGCAACCGGCGCCAGCGCCCTCCCCCCCTGCCCCCAATACGACAAAATCTACCTCCGCCGGATGCCGTATAGGGGGGGCGAGTGGAGATGCTCTCAGTCGACACTGTCCACCGTACGATTGTAGTTAGGATTCGTGCACCTAGTTCGTTCCCATGTTGTAAGTTACGTCGCACTAGTGGGGAGGAATTTTTGGAACCGATGTTCCATTGAACGCAATATGCTGGCCAATAGGAAGATGCGCATTTGAAGAGGTGGGTCCCATAGCAAAAAGTCAACATATTTTTTCACAATGTATTTTTGAGTTCAAAAAATTCCAAAACTAATATTTACATGTAGGCAATGGGAACATCTATATATGTACGAAATTTAAAACTTAAATATGTGTATTTTTTACCTATATAAAAAGGAAAAAATGCATAATATGCATGAGTAAGTTTCAAACTTAACTACTCCCTCCGACCCATATTACTCTTCGCTAATATAGATGTATCTAGACACATTTTAATGGTAGATACATCCGTATTAACGAAGAGTAATATGGGTCGGAGGGAGTATAACTTACTGTAACTTAGTCATGCTAGATTCACATGCGTGTCAGTGTAGCCCTGCCACGACTACAGCACGGATCTCCAATAAATCACGAAGGGACGTGATGTTTGATTCAGCGGTTCGCTCTAGACTATGATATCCGGGTACTCGTACTCTATTGCTCGCCTCCCAAAATCTCTACCTAATAATAATAAAAGCAAAAGGGTTTCTCCTAGTTTTTGGGGATTCCACCTTTTGAGCTATTTACCACGTTGACACCGATAAGTGAAAAATATAAATCCTAGGTCGATCACGTGTACAATTATCGTACCAGCTACGTTTTCTAGCTTTAGGGTTCCCATATATATAGCTACCATCACGTGAGACCAAGGAGGAAAGATCGACCACAGCAGCGGCACCGATCCCCAAATCGCGCTGCCTCCAAGCGTTCACCGATAGGAAGCATGGGCACGAAGGAGATGGAGACGGCTGGCCGGCGAGCTGGGGATGATCGGAGGTGGACGGAGTCGAGGATGTCCATGATGTATGCGTGCGGCAGCGCAGCGCCACGAGATCATCGCGGTGGAATAGAGAGAAGAGCTCGTCGTGAACGAAGGAGATGGAGACGTCTGGTCAGCGAGCTGGGGATGATCGGAGGCGGGTGGAGTCGAGGATGTCCACGATGTATGCACGCGGCAGCGCAGCGACACGAGATCACCACGGTGGAGCTCGTCGCCAATGGAGCTTGGCGATGTTAGACGGCAGGGAGGCGGAAGACGTAGAGCTCGATGCGGAGCTTCAAGTGGAGATGTCCAGGCGACGCCATGGACAAAAAGGTCGCCAAAGTTTCCTTCCTACGACTATCGAAGGCGGCGCCGGTGTTTCCTTTATACAGCAGAGCCGCCATGGATAGTGTTGTTGTAAGGTAAGCAGAAAAATACCTCGGGCTAGCAAACACCGGGGTCGCGGCCGCAACTGCGCGCCAACCTATCTCTATCCAACCTACTGCCGGCGCCTGGAACCGCCCAGTGTCCTCTGATGTTCTGCATCGGGCGACTCCACCTCGCCTCTTCCGCGAGGTGCTCGATCTTGTCGCACGAGCCCTTCTCTGATAGTGATGGCGATCTCTCTGGTTGCGAGCTGTTAGGATGATCTCCAACGTTCAAGGACCGAGTCCAACGACTCGATCCGTTTTTCCCTCTCATGCGCCCTGATCAGGGGCGTCCAACCTTATCTGGTTGGTGGGCTCCTGTCACCTGCGTATATAAAGTGGTGGGAGTCGGCGGCACACGAGACAAGGTCTGTCGTGCGCCATTTCTCCTCATCGACACCCCCTTCCGATCTAGGGTTCCACACAGTAGTGATAGGAAGCACCACCGCCGCCACCCTCTCTCACCCACGTTCTCGCCACCACCCATCGCCATGGCCACCGGCTTGAGTTCATCGGGCCAAGGAGCAGGTTACCTCTCTCTCTGATCCCTCTCTCTCTCTCAGATGCTTGTCAACTCTTTACAGTAAAAGTCATCTATTGAGTTTATCTAGCCTAGTTGATCCAGATGGGTTTAACATTGGTATCAGAGCAAGCTAGTTGCTAGATTTCTTCAGTAGAAAAAGGAAATCGGAAAAGCAAACCCTAGCCATCCCACTGAACCCACCGAATCCCACTTTACCCGAACCCTAAAAGAAACAGAGAGAAAGGGAAAAGGACACTCACCGGCGTCGCCGGCAAAGTGCACCGCCACCATGGCCGCGCTTGTTCCTCTCGATCCCGATGCGCATCGGCAAGCCGAGGCATCAGGAAGAAGAACTCACCCTCGCAGGGGGCAAAGGGCACGACCACCAATCCACTTGATGGCGGTGCATCTGCCTCGAGGCGCTCGCACACGCCGGCAAGAGGGTCGGAAGGGGCGCCATCTTCACAGCCACAAACGTCGCCAGTGAAAGTTGCCATCGTGCTCCTCTCACTCTCAGAGGGTGGCGTTGGAAAGATGGAAGGGAAGAGAAAGGGGAGATGGGGTGGCCACGCCGAGCCGCCGCGGTGGCCGTTGCCGTCGATGGTAGAGCTCCAGCCGGCGCCATCCTCCTCTCGGGTGCTCAGCCGCCACGAGCGGGACTGACAGAGAGGTGAGAGGAGTAAGTGGTCTAGGGTTTCTGGGTCCTGGCCGTCGGGGGCGTTTTGACCGAGTCGATCGGTGCGGAGGACCAGACGATCCCCATCCGACGGTTGGGGTTAGCGGCGCGGGTGCTGGCAGGCTGCTGGGCCGCCTCGGGCTGGGCTCGCAGAGCGAGCGGCGGCTGGTGCCTGCCGCACAGGGGCGCCCAGCGCGTAAAGTGGGCCGTGGGCCGCAGAAGGCCGCGGGCCGAAACAGTTTTTTCTTTTTTCAGTTAATTTTACAGAATACAGTTTTGGTGATTTTGTTCAAATTTTGAGCAAATTTCAAATAGTTTTTCTATTCAATTTTTTCCAACGAAATTTTGATTAGAAATTTCAAAAGTTACAGAAATTTTTCTGAAAAGATTAAAGTTAATGAATTTCTTAATTCATGTTTCCGCTACAAATATTTAAAGTAATTGCTTAAAAGCAATAAAGTGATGATTAAATTTCTTTGAAAGATGTGATAAAGTGATTTTAAAGATGATTATGGTTCTGTTATTATATAACGAACGTTGTTAATAGCATGATCATAATTTATTTGTTATTTGTTAAAAGGTGCATTTATCTCTATTTTTGCCCAACGGTGATATAGTTTTAATTGCACAAACAGTTGAATGTGTTGATTTATACCAACGTTGGATTAATGCATGCAATTGTTTTGTTATCTCACATTTTCGTGAATTTTAGGAGGCTACAGTCTGATGAGTTGCCTCAAAGATGTTTCGACGCTCAGGGGTGACAACTACACTGAGTGGAGGAAGAAAGTTGATCTGGCTTTTGTCTGTGCTGAAGTCGACTGGGTTGTGGACACTCCACAGCCAGTCAAGCCGATAGAGCCAGTCAGAGATGCAAAGGATGATGATGCTGCATGGGACAAAAAGAAAATGGACTATGCTCCAGTGGAACTGGCATATGTGCTAGAGAACCAAAAGTGGGTCAATGCAAATAAAAAATGCATGGCCTTTATAAAGAACACGATTGAGAACGCCATTGCGGGTTCAATCGCAGAGTGCACTTCCGTTGGGGATTTTTTGGAAAAGATAAAGAGCAAGTTCACTGGCTCTTCAAAGGTGTATGCTACCCAGCTACTCAAACAGCTGGTCACAGAAAAGTACACAGGAGGTGCACATGGCATCAGGGAGCACATCCTGAGGATGAGCAACATGGCTTCTAAACTGAAGCCCATGGATGTTGATCTGGAACTAAAGCCTGCTCTGCTTGTTCACCTTGTCATGGCTTCATTGCCTAAAGAGTTTGATAACTTTGTTATCAACTACAACATGTCCCCTGATAAATGGGACATAGAAAAGATGATAGCCATGTGTGTTCAAGAGGAGGATAGGCTTAAAGCCTCAAATGGTGGTTCCATCAACTATGTGAAGGACAACAGGAAAAGGAACTACCAGAACTACCAGAACAGCAATCAAGGTTCTCCCTCCAAGCCACATGGCAAAGGTCCCCAACAGTATCATCAGCCCACTCTCCCAGTGGATAAAGACCAGTGTCTCCACTGCAAGAAGACTGGGCACTTCAAGAAAGACTGTCCAGAATGGCTCAAGTCCATAATGGCAAGGAAAGGTAAAGATACAGTTTCTTTTGTAAATGAATCCCTATATTCACAGTTTTTGAAATCTACTTGGTGGATTGACTCAGGTGCAACTGTTCATGTTGCAAATTCTTTACAGGGATTCCATTCGACAAGGACTATGAAAAGAAACGAAAGATGCATTGAAGTTGCGAATGGAGTTCAAGCAGATGTTGAAGCTGTTGGTGACATCTCCTTGGAGTTAGCTGATGGCTTTTCGATTCTGCTTAGAGATGTGTTATTTGTTCCTTCACTTCACAGAAACTTAATAAGTGTATCACGTTTGGATAAAGACAGTTATAAGTGTTATTTTGCACATGGCAAGTGTGCCATATGGTTTAAAGATGCTTGTGTGGGTGTTGATTTACTTCACAACGAGCTTTATTTGTTATCCTTACGTGAAAAAGTGCATTCTGTGTGTAATGTGAATGAACAAACTTCCTTGTCGAACAAAGAACAAAAGAAAAGAAAAAGAACTCATGACTCATCGAAGTTATGGCACTGTCGATTAGGCCATATTTTGAGGGGAAGAATCGAAAACCTCGTTAAAAATGATATTCTTCCTCCGTTAGAGTTCTCCGATAGAGAACAATGCATAGATTGCATAAAAGGAAAGTATGTGAAGCAAATTAAAAAGGGTGCAAACCGAAGTACAGCGACACTAGAAATCATCCACACTGATATTTGTGGACCGTTTTCTGTGAAAAGTGTGGATGGCTATGACTCGTTCATAACATTCACAGATGATTACTCCCGATATGGTTATATTTATCCAATTAAAGAAAGGTCTGAAGCATTGGATAAATTTAAAATATTCAAAGCAGAAGTTGAAAATCAACATGATAAAAGAATTAAAATAGTCCGGTCCGACCGTGGAGGGGAGTACTACGGTCGGCACACTCCATATGGTCAAGTACCTGGACCTTTTGCAAGGTTCTTACAGGAAAATGGAATAGTCGCCCAGTATTCTATGTCGGGCGAACCTCAGCAAAATGGAGTAGCTGAAAGGCGCAACCGTTCTCTTATGGATATGGTGCGCAGTATGATGAGCTATTCCACCCTGCCATTGGGATTATGGATGGAGGCACTTAAACCGCCATTCACATTCTCAACAGAGTACCAAGCAAGTCGGTGCCCAAAACACCGTATGAGTTGTGGACAGGGAGAGTTCCCTCCCTGCGCCACTTAAGGGTCTGGGGGAGCCCAGCTGAGGCAAAAGTATTTAATCCAAATATTGCAAATTTAGACCCCAAAACAGTAACTTGCCACTTTATTGGCTATCCTGACAGATCAAAAGGTTATCGTTTCTACTGTCCAGACATATACACAAAGTTTGTAGAAACAAGACATGCAGTCTTCTTGGAGGACGAATTGATGAGGGGGAGCATGGTAGCTCGGAAAATTGATCTTGAGGAGAAGAGGGTGCATGCACCTAATCTGATGATTCAGGAGCCATTTTTCTCGCTACCTGTTGTACCTGCACCAACAATCCCTGAGGTTGCGGTGCAAGCACCTGTTGTAACTCCACCCATGACAACAAGGTGTGAAGATTCGGAACCTGTCCGTCAGGAGCCGACTGAACCCTTTGTTGAGCATGAAAGGGAGCTGCTGCAGCCACCTCTAATAGATGTACCAGAAGTTGAGGTACATAATGAGCCAGAAAATGAGGCCCTTAGAAGGTCCAAAAGAGTCAAGAAATTAGCTATTTCTACTGACTATAAATTTTATAACACAGAAACAGTTCATATGGAAGGCGATCCCACTTCATATGAAGAAGCTATGGGAGGCCCCAACTCATCGAAATGGCTAGAGGCCATGGAAGATAAAATGAGGTCGATGAGTTCCAACAATGTTTGGGACTTAGAGGAAATTCCCAAAGGAGCCAAAACAGTAGGCTGTAAATGGGTCTACAAAACAAAGTATGACTCTAACGGGAACATAGAAAAGTATAAAGCGCGTCTAGTGGCAAAAGGATTTACACAAAGAGAAGGGGTAGATTACAATGAGACATTTTCTCCAGTCCCATGTAAGGATTCCTTCAGAATCATAATGGCACTAGTTGCACATTTTGATTTAGAGTTGCATCAAATGGATGTAAAGACGGCATTTCTAAATGGAGATTTAGAAGAAAAAGTGTACATGAAACAACCCAAGGGTTTTTTCATGGAGGGGAAGGAACACATGGGATGCCGTCTAAAGAAATCCATTTATGGATTAAAGCAAGCCTCTAGACAGTGGTATCTAAAGTTTAATGATACCATCAAAAGATTTGGATTTAAAGAAAATATCGAGGACAACTGCGTCTATGCAAAGTTTAAAAGTGGGAAATATATTTTCCTAATCTTGTATGTGGATGATATCCTGCTTGCTAGCAGTGATGTTAGTCTTCTGCGAGAAACAAAGAAGTTTTTGTCCTCAAACTTTGATATGAAAGATCTTGGTGAAGCTTCATATGTTTTGGGCATAAAAATTCACCGAGATAGAAAGAATGGAGTGTTAGGACTATCACAGAAGGCATATTTAGAAAAAGTTCTAATAAAGTATAATATGCATAAGAGTAATGCCACACCTGCTCCGATAGTCAAGGGCGACAGTTTTGGGGAATATCAATGCCCCAAGAATCAATATGAGATCGATCAAATGAAAGCATTACCATATGCTTCGGCTGTTGGAAGCTTACAGTATGCACTCGCCCTGACTTAGCTTTTATCACCGGGGTACTCGGTAGATATCAGTCAAATCCAGGCATAGAGCACTGGAAGATGGTAAAGAAAGTATTGCGTTATGTGCAAGGCACAAAAGACCTCATGCTAACCTATAGAAGATCTGATTCCCTAGAGATAAAAAGGTATTCAGATGCAGACTATGCGGGAGACAAAGATGAAAGAAAGTCCACAATAGGATATGTGTTCACTCTCGCAGGAGGGGCTATTTTGTGGAGAAGTTGCAAATAGACAATAGTTGCATCATCCACGATGTATGCCGAATTTATAGCATGTTTTGAGGCCACGAATCAGGTGTTATGACTAAAGAAATTTGTACCCGACTTAAAAGTGGTGGATTGCATTGACAAACCAATAAAGATGTACTGTGATAACCAGCCTGCAGTATTTTATGCTCACAACAACAAGTCGAGTAAAGCTACCAGACCAATAGAAGTAAAGTATGCAAAAGTTATAGCCGTTTTAATTTAGAACAACTTTTTTTTGCAAAAAATATCAAAATTCAAATTTTCAAATTTTGCATAAAAGTTGGTTGCGTGAGGTACATGCATGTCAAAGGATTTTGAAATTTGAAGTTTTTATCATTTTCGTTTATTTGTTTTAGACGTTTTTTCTGCGCGGGGGGGGGGGGGGGGGGGTAGGAATGAGAGGAAAAATGGGCGCCGGACCTTTAGTCCCGGTTCGGTTGGTGGCTCAAACCGGGACTAAAGCCTCCATTTGAACCGGGACTAATGCTTCCTGGCCCACATTTTTATTTGAACCGGGACTAATGCTCATATTAGTCGCGGACCAAATTGTTTGGGGACTAAAGGGGTCGAACGGAAGCCCTTTTTTCTACTAGTGATGTTTGCAACCGGCGCCAGCGCCCTCCCCCCCCCCCTCCCCCCAATACGACAAAATCTACCTCCGCCGGATGCCATATAGGGGGGCGAGTGGAGATGCTCTCAGTCGACACTGTCCACCGTACGATTGTAGTTAGGATTCGTGCACCTAGTTCGTTCCCATGTTGTAAGTTACGTCGCACTAGTGGGGAGGAATTTTTGGAACCGATGTTCCATTGAACGCAATATGCTGGCCAATAGGAAGATGCGCATTTGAAGAGGTGGGTCCCATAGCAAAAAGTCAACATATTTTTTCACAATGTATTTTTGAGTTCAAAAAATTCCAAAACAAATATTTACATGTAGGCAATGGGAACATCTATATATGTACGAAATTTAAAACTTAAATATGTGTATTTTTTACCTGTATAAAAAGGAAAAAATGCATAATATGCATGAGTAAGTTTCAAACTTAACTACTCCCTCCGACCCATATTACTCTTCGCTAATATAGATGTATCTAGACACATTTTAATGGTAGATACATCCGTATTAGCGAAGAGTAATATGGGTCGGAGGGAGTATAACTTACTGTAACTTAGTCATGCTAGATTCACATGCGTGTCAGTGTAGCCCTGCCACGACTACAGCACGGATCTCCAATAAATCACGAAGGGACGTGATGTTTGATTCAGCGGTTCGCTCTAGACTATGATATCCGGGTACTGGTACTCTATTGCTCGCCTCCCAAAATCTCTACCTAATAATAATAAAAGCAAAAGGGTTTCTCCTAGTTTTTGGGGATTCCACCTTTTGAGCTATTTACCACGTTGACACCGGTAAGTGAAAAATATAAATCCTAGGTCGATCACGTGTACAATTATCGTACCAGCTACGTTTTCTAGCTTTAGGGTTCCCATATATATAGCTACCATCACGTGAGACCAAGGAGGAAAGATCGACCACAGCAGCGGCACCGATCCCCAAATCGCGCTGCCTCCAAGCGTTCACCGATAGGAAGCATGGGCACGAAGGAGATGGAGACGGCTGGCCGGCGAGCTGGGGATGATCGGAGGCGGACGGAGTCGAGGATGTCCATGATGTATGCGTGCCGCAGCGCAGCGCCACGAGATCATCGCGGTGGAATAGAGAGAAGAGCTCGTCGTGAACGAAGGAGATGGAGACGTCTGGTCAGCGAGCTGGGGATGATCGGAGGCGGGTGGAGTCGAGGATGTCCACGATGTATGCACGCGGCAGCGCAGCGACACGAGATCACCACGGTGGAGCTCGTCGCCAATGGAGCTTGGCGATGTTAGACGGCAGGGAGGCGGAAGACGTAGAGCTCGATGCGGAGCTTCAAGTGGAGATGTCCAGGCGACGCCATGGACAAAAAGGTCGCCAAAGTTTCCTTCCTACGACTATCGAAGGCGGCGCCGGTGTTTCCTTTATACAACAGAGCCGCCATGGATAGTGTTGTTGTAAGGTAAGCAGAAAAATACCTCGGGCTAGCAAACACCGGGGTCGCGGCCGCAACTGCGCGCCAACCTATCTCTATCCAACCTACTGCCGGCACCTGGAACCGCCCAGTGTCCTCTGATGTTCTGCGTCGGGCGACTCCACCTCGCCTCTTCCGCCAGGTGCTCGATCTTGTCGCACGAGCCCTTCTCTGATAGTGATGGCGATCTCTCTGGTCGCAAGCTGTTAGGATGATCTCCAACGTTCAAGGACCGAGTCCAACGACTCGATCCGTTTTTCCCTCTCACGCGCCCTGATCGGGGGCGTCCAACCTTATCTGGTTGGTAGGCTCCTGTCACCTGCGTGTATAAAGTGGTGGGAGTCGGCGGCACACGAGACGAGGTCTGTCGTGCGCCGTTTCTCCTCATCGACACCCCCTTCCGATCTAGGGTTCCACACAGTAGTGATAGGAAGCACCACCGCCGCCACCCTCTCTCACCCACGTTCTCGCCACCACCCATCGCCATGGCCACCGGCTTGAGTTCATCGGGCCAAGGAGCAGGTTACCTCTCTCTCTGATCCCTCTCTCTCTCTCTCAGATGCTTGTCAACTCTTTACAGTAAAAGTCATCTATTGAGTTTATCTAGCCTAGTTGATCCAGATGGGTTTAACATTGGTATCAGAGCAAGCTAGTTGCTAGATTTCTTCAGTAGAAAAAGGAAATCGGAAAAGCAAACCCTAGCCATCCCACTGAACCCACCGAATCCCACTTTACCCGAACCCTAAAAGAAACAGAGAGAAAGGGAAAAGGACACTCACCGGTGTCGCCGGCAAAGTGCGCCGCCACCATGGCCGCGCTTTTATCCTCTCGATCCCGATGCGCATCAGCAAGCCGAGGCATCAGGAAGAAGAACTCACCCTCGCAGGGGGCAAAGGGCACGACCACCAATCCACTTGATGGCGGTGCATCTGCCTCGAGGCGCTCGCACACGCCGGCAAGAGGGTCGGAAGGGGCGCCATCTTCACAGCCACCAACGTCGCCAGTGAAAGTTGCCGTCGTGCTCCTCTCACTCTCAGAGGGTGGCGTTGGAAAGATGGAAGGGAAGAGAAAGGGGAGATGGGGTGGCCACGCCGAGCCGCCGCGGTGGCCGTTGCCGTCGATGGTAGAGCTCCAGCCGGCGCCATCCTCCTCTCGGGTGCTCAGCCGCCACGAGCGGGACTGACAGAGAGGTGAGAGGAGTAAGTGGTCTAGGGTTTCTGGGTCCTGGCCGTCGGGGGCGTTTTGACCGAGTCGATCGGTGCGGAGGACCAGACGATCCCCATCCGACGGTTGGGGTTAGCGGCGCGGGTGCTGGCAGGCTGCTGGGCCGCCTCGGGCTGGGCTCGCAGAGCGAGCGGCGGCTGGTGCCTGCCGCACAGGGGCGCCCAGCGCGTAAAGTGGGCCGTGGGCCGCAGAAGGCCGCGGGCCGAAACAGTTTTTTCTTTTTTCAGTTAATTTTACAGAATACAGTTTTGGTGATTTTGTTCAAATTTTGAGCAAATTTCAAATAGTTTTTCTATTCAAATTTTTCCAACGAAATTTTGATTAGAAATTTCAAAAGTTACAGAAATTTTTCTGAAAAGATTAAAGTTAATGAATTTCTTAATTCATGTTTCCGCTACAAATATTTAAAGTAATTGCTTAAAAGCAATAAAGTGATGATTAAATTTCTTTGAAAGATGTGATAAAGTGATTTTAAAGATGATTATGGTTCTGTTATTATATAACGAACGTTGTTAATAGCATGATCATAATTTATTTGTTATTTGTTAAAAGGTGCATTTATCTCTATTTTTGCCCAACGGTGATATAGTTTTAATTGCACAAACAGTTGAATGTGTTGATTTATACCAACGTTGGATTAATGCATGCAATTGTTTTGTTATCTCACATTTTCGTGAATTTTAGGAGGCTACAGTCTGATGAGTTGCCTCAAAGATGTTCCGACGCTCAGGGGTGACAACTACACTGAGTGGAGGAAGAAAGTTGATCTGGCTTTTGTCTGTGCTGAAGTCGACTGGGTTGTGGACACTCCACAGCCAGTCAAGCCGATAGAGCCAGTCAGAGATGCAAAGGATGATGATGCTGCATGGGACAAAAAGAAAATGGACTATGCTCCAGTGGAACTGGCATATGTGCTAGAGAACCAAAAGTGGGTCAATGCAAATAAAAAATGCATGGCCTTTATAAAGAACACGATTGAGAACGCCATTGCGGGTTCAATCGCAGAGTGCACTTCCGTTGGGGAGTTTTTGGAAAAAGATAAAGAGCCAGTTCACTGGCTCTTCAAAGGTGTATGCTACCCAGCTACTCAAACAGCTGGTCACAGAAAAGTACACAGGAGGTGCACATGGCATCAGGGAGCACATCCTGAGGATGAGCAACATGGCTTCTAAACTGAAGCCCATGGATGTTGATCTGGAACTAAAGCCTGCTCTGCTTGTTCACCTTGTCATGGCTTCATTGCCTAAAGAGTTTGATAACTTTGTTATCAACTACAACATGTCCCCTGATAAATGGGACATAGAAAAGATGATAGCCATGTGTGTTCAAGAGGAGGATAGGCTTAAAGCCTCAAATGGTGGTTCCATCAACTATGTGAAGGACAACAGGAAAAGGAACTACCAGAACTACCAGAACAGCAATCAAGGTTCTCCCTCCAAGCCACATGGCAAAGGTCCCCAACAGTATCATCAGCCCACTCTCCCAGTGGATAAAGACCAGTGTCTCCACTGCAAGAAGACTGGGCACTTCAAGAAAGACTGTCCAGAATGGCTCAAGTCCATAATGGCAAGGAAAGGTAAAGATACAGTTTCTTTTGTAAATGAATCCCTATATTCACAGTTTTTGAAATCTACTTGGTGGATTGACTCAGGTGCAACTGTTCATGTTGCAAATTCTTTACAGGGATTCCATTCGACAAGGACTATGAAAAGAAACGAAAGATGCATTGAAGTTGCGAATGGAGTTCAAGCAGATGTTGAAGCTGTTGGTGACATCTCCTTGGAGTTAGCTGATGGATTTTCGATTCTGCTTAGAGATGTGTTATTTGTTCCTTCACTTCACAGAAACTTAATAAGTGTATCACGTTTGGATAAAGACAGTTATAAGTGTTATTTTGCACATGGCAAGTGTGCCATATGGTTTAAAGATGCTTGTGTGGGTGTTGCTTTACTTCACACCGAGCTTTATTTGTTATCCTTACGTGAAAACGTGCATTCTGTGTGTAATGTGAATGAACAAACTTCCTTGTCGAACAAAGAACAAAAGAAAAGAAAAAGAACTCATGACTCATCGAAGTTATGGCACTGTCGATTAGGCCATATTTTGAGGGGAAGAATCGAAAACCTCGTTAAAAATGATATTCTTCCTCCGTTAGAGTTCTCCGATAGAGAACAATGCATAGATTGCATAAAAGGAAAGTATGTGAAGCAAATTAAAAAGGGTGCAAACCGAAGTACAGCGACACTAGAAATCATCCACACTGATATTTGTGGACCGTTTTCTGTGAAAAGTGTGGATGGCTATGACTCGTTCATAACATTCACAGATGATTACTCCCGATATGGTTATATTTATCCAATTAAAGAAAGGTCTGAAGCATTGGATAAATTTAAAATATTCAAAGCAGAAGTTGAAAATCAACATGATAAAAGAATTAAAATAGTCCGGTCCGACCGTGGAGGGGAGTACTACGGTCGGCACACTCCATATGGTCAAGTACCTGGACCTTTTGCAAGGTTCTTACAGGAAAATGGAATAGTCGCCCAGTATTCTATGTCGGGCGAACCTCAGCAAAATGGAGTAGCTGAAAGGCGCAACCGTTCTCTTATGGATATGGTGCGCAGTATGATGAGCTATTCCACCCTGCCATTGGGATTATGGATGGAGGCACTTAAAACCGCCATTCACATTCTCAACAGAGTACCAAGCAAGTCGGTGCCCAAAACACCGTACGAGTTGTGGACAGGGAGAGTTCCCTCCCTGCGCCACTTAAGGGTCTGGGGGAGCCCAGCTGAGGCAAAAGTATTTAATCCAAATATTGCAAAGTTAGACCCCAAAACAGTAACTTGCCACTTTATTGGCTATCCTGACAGATCAAAAGGTTATCGTTTCTACTGTCCAGACAAATACACAAAGTTTGTAGAAACAAGACATGCAGTCTTCTTGGAGGACGAATTGATGAGGGGGAGCATGGTAGCTCGGAAAATTGATCTTGAGGAGAAGAGGGTGCATGCACCTAATCCGATGATTCAGGAGCCATTTTTCTCGCTACCTGTTGTACCTGCACGAACAATCCCTGAGGTTGCGGTGCAAGCACCTGTTGTAACTCCACCCATGACAACAAGGTGTGAAGATTCGGAACCTGTCCGTCAGGAGCCGACTGAACCCTTTGTTGAGCATGAAAGGGAGCTGCAGTAGCCACCTCTAATAGATGTACCAGAAGTTGAGGTACATAATGAGCCAGAAAATGAGGCCCTTAGAAGGTCCAAAAGAGTCAAGAAATCAGCTATTTCTACTGACTATAAATTTTATAACACAGAAAGAGTTCATATGGAAGGCGATCCCACTTCATATGAAGAAGCTATGGGAGGCCCCAACTCATCGAAATGGCTAGAGGCCATGGAAGATAAAATGAGGTCGATGAGTTCCAACAATGTTTGGGACTTAGAGGAAATTCCCAAAGGAGCCAAAACAGTAGGCTATAAATGGGTCTACAAAACAAAGTATGACTCTAACGGGAACATAGAAAAGTATAAAGCGCGTCTAGTGGCAAAAGGATTTACACAAAGAGAATGGGTAGATTACAATGAGACATTTTCTCCAGTCTCATGTAAGGATTCCTTCAGAATCATAATGGCACTAGTTGCACATTTTGATTTAGAGTTGCATCAAATGGATGTAAAGACGGCATTTCTAAATGGAGATTTAGAAGAAAAAGTGTACATGAAACAACCCAAGGGTTTTTTCATGGAGGGGAAGGAACACATGGGATGTCGTCTAAAGAAATCCATTTATGGATTAAAGCAAGCCTCTAGACAGTGGTATCTAAAGTTTAATGATACCATCAAAAGATTTGGATTTAAAGAAAATATCGAGGACAACTGCGTCTATGCAAAGTTTAAAAGTGGGAAATATATTTTCCTAATCTTGTATGTGGATGATATCCTGCTTGCTAGCAGTGATGTTAGTCTTCTGCGAGAAACAAAGAAGTTTTTGTCCTCAAACTTTGATATGAAAGATCTTGGTGAAGCTTCATATGTTTTGGGCATAAAAATTCACCGAGATAGAAAGAATGGAGTGTTAGGACTATCACAGAAGGCATATTTAGAAAAAGTTCTAATAAAGTATAATATGCATAAGAGTAATGCCACACCTGCTCCGATAGTCAAGGGCGACAGTTTTGGGGAATATCAATGCCCCAAGAATCAATATGAGATCGATCAAATGAAAGCATTACCATATGCTTCGGCTGTTGGAAGCTTACAGTATGCACTCGCCCTGACTTAGCTTTTATCACCGGGGTACTCGGTAGATATCAGTCAAATCCAGGCATAGAGCACTGGAAGATGGTAAAGAAAGTATTGCGTTATGTGCAAGGCACAAAAGACCTCATGCTAACCTATAGAAGATCTGATTCCCTAGAGATAAAAAGGTATTCAGATGCAGACTATGCGGGAGACAAAGATGAAAGAAAGTCCACAATAGGATATGTGTTCACTCTCGCAGGAGGGGCTATTTCGTGGAGAAGTTGCAAACAGACAATAGTTGCATCATCCACGATGTATGCCGAATTTATAGCATGTTTTGAGGCCACGAATCAGGTGTTATGACTAAAGAAATTTGTACCCGACTTAAAAGTGGTGGATTGCATTGACAAACCAATAAAGATGTACTGTGATAACCAGCCTGCAGTATTTTATGCTCACAACAACAAGTCGAGTAAAGCTACCAGACCAATAGAAGTAAAGTATGCAAAAGTTATAGCCGTTTTAATTTAGAACAACTTTTTTTTGCAAAAAATATCAAAATTCAAATTTTCAAATTTTGCATAAAAGTTGGTTGCGTGAGGTACATGCATGTCAAAGGATTTTGAAATTTGAAGTTTTTATCATTTTCGTTTATTTGTTTTAGACGTTTTTTCTACGCGGGGGGGGGGGGGGGGTAGGAATGACTAGGGTAGCAACGGCTAGGTTAGTCCCGACCTTTAGTCCCGGTTGGTGGCTCAAACCGGGACTAAAGCCTCCATTTGAACCGGGACTAATGCTTCCTGGCCCACATTTTTATTTGAACCGGGACTAATGCTCATATTAGTCGCGGACCAAATTGTTTGGGGACTAAAGGGGTCGAACGGAAGCCCTTTTTTCTACTAGTGATGTTTGCAACTGGCGCCAGCGCCCTCCCCCCCCCCCCCCCTCCCCCCAATACGACAAAATCTACCTCCGCCGGATGCCGTATAGGGGGGCGAGTGGAGATGCTCTCAGTCGACACTGTCCACCGTACGATTGTAGTTAGGATTCGTGCACCTAGTTCGTTCCCATGTTGTAAGTTACGTCGCACTAGTGGGGAGGAATTTTTGGAACCGATGTTCCATTGAACGCAATATGCTGGCCAATAGGAAGATGCGCATTTGAAGAGGTGGGTCCCATAGCAAAAAGTCAACATATTTTTTCACAATGTATTTTTGAGTTCAAAAAATTCCAAAACAAATATTTACATGTAGGCAATGGGAACATCTATATATGTACGAAATTTAAAACTTAAATATGTGTATTTTTTACCTGTATAAAAAGGAAAAAATGCATAATATGCATGAGTAAGTTTCAAACTTAACTACTCCCTCCGACCCATATTACTCTTCGCTAATATAGATGTATCTAGACACAATTTAATGGTAGATACATCCGTATTAGCGAAGAGTAATATGGGTCGGAGGGAGTATAACTTACTGTAACTTAGTCATGCTAGATTCACATGCGTGTCAGTGTAGCCCTGCCACGACTACAGCACGGATCTCCAATAAATCACGAAGGGACGTGATGTTTGATTCAGCGGTTCGCTCTAGACTATGATATCCGGGTACTGGTACTCTATTGCTCGCCTCCCAAAATCTCTACCTAATAATAATAAAAGCAAAAGGGTTTCTCCTAGTTTTTGGGGATTCCACCTTTTGAGCTATTTACCACGTTGACACCGGTAAGTGAAAAATATAAATCCTAGGTCGATCACGTGTACAATTATCGTACCAGCTACGTTTTCTAGCTTTAGGGTTCCCATATATATAGCTACCATCACATGAGACCAAGGAGGAAAGATCGACCACAGCAGCGGCACCGATCCCCAAATCACGCTGCCTCCAAGCGTTCACCGATAGGAAGCATGGGCACGAAGGAGATGGAGACGGCTGGCCGGCGAGCTGGGGATGATCGGAGGCGGACGGAGTCGAGGATGTCCATGATGTATGCGTGCGGCAGCGCAGCGCCACGAGATCATCGCGGTGGAATAGAGAGAAGAGCTCGTCGTGAACGAAGGAGATGGAGACGTCTGGTCAGCGAGCTGGGGATGATCGGAGGCGGGTGGAGTCGAGGATGTCCACGATGTATGCACGCGGCAGCGCAGCGACACGAGATCACCACGGTGGAGCTCGTCGCCAATGGAGCTTGGCGATGTTAGACGGCAGGGAGGCGGAAGACGTAGAGCTCGATGCGGAGCTTCAAGTGGAGATGTCCAGGCGACGCCATGGACAAAAAGGTCGCCAAAGTTTCCTTCCTACGACTATCGAAGGCGGCGCCGGTGTTTCCTTTATACAGCAGAGCCGCCATGGATAGTGTTGTTGTAAGGTAAGCAGAAAAATACCTCGGGCTAGCAAACACCGGGGTCGCGGCCGCAACTGCGCGCCAACCTATCTCTATCCAACCTACTGCCGGCGCCTGGAACCTCCCAGTGTCCTCTGATGTTCTGCGTCGGGCGACTCCACCTCGCCTCTTCCGCCAGGTGCTCGATCTTGTCGCACGAGCCCTTCTCTGATAGTGATGGCGATCTCTCTGGTTGCGAGCTGTTAGGATGATCTCCAACGTTCAAGGACCGAGTCCAACGACTCGATCCGTTTTTCCCTCTCACGCGCCCTGATCGGGGGCGTCCAACCTTATCTGGTTGGTGGGCTCCTGTCACCTGCGTATATAAAGTGGTGGGAGTCGGCGGCACACGAGACGAGGTCTGTCGTGCGCCGTTTCTCCTCATCAACACCCCCTTCCGATCTAGGGTTCCACACAATAGTGATAGGAAGCACCACCGCCGCCACCCTCTCTCACCCACGTTCTCGCCACCACCCATCGCCATGGCCACCGGCTTGAGTTCATCGGGCCAAGGAGCAGGTTACCTCTCTCTCTGATCCCTCTCTCTCTCAGATGCTTGTCAACTCTTTACAGTAAAAGTCATCTATTGAGTTTATCTAGCCTAGTTGATCCAGATGGGTTTAACATTGGTATCAGAGCAAGCTAGTTGCTAGATTTCTTCAGTAGAAAAAGGAAATCGGAAAAGAAAACCCTAGCCATCCCACTGAACCCACCGAATCCCACTTTACCCGAACCCTAAAAGAAACAGAGAGAAAGGGAAAAGGACACTCACCGGCGTCGCTGGCAAAGTGCGCCGCCACCATGGCCGCGCTTGTTCCTCTCGATCCCGATGCGCATCGGCAAGCCGAGGCATCAGGAAGAAGAACTCACCCTCGCAGGGGGCAAAGGGCATGACCACCAATCCACTTGATGGCGGTGCATCTGCCTCGAGGCGCTCGCACACGCCAGCAAGAGGGTCGGAAGGGGCGCCATCTTCACAGCCACCAACGTCGCCAGTGAAAGTTGCCGTCGTGCTCCTCTCACTCTCAGAGGGTGGCGTTGGAAAGATGGAAGGGAAGAGAAAGGGGAGATGGGGTGGCCACGCCGAGCCGCCGCGGTGGCCGTCGCCGTCGATGGTAGATCTCCAGCCGGCGCCATCCTCCTCTCGGGTGCTCAGCCGCCACGAGCGGGACTGACAGAGAGGTGAGAGGAGTAAGTGGTCTAGGGTTTCTGGGTCCTGGCCGTCGGGGGCGTTTTGACCGAGTCGATCGGTGCGGAGGACCAGACGATCCCCATCTGACGGTTGGGGTTAGCGGCGCGGGTGCTGGCAGGCTGCTGGGCCGCCTCGGGCTGGGCTCGCAGAGCGAGCGGCGGCTGGTGCCTGCCGCACAGGGGCGCCCAGCGCGTAAAGTGGGCCGTGGGCCGCAGAAGGCCGCGGGCTGAAATAGTTTTTTCTTTTTTCAGTTAATTTTACAGAATACAGTTTTGGTGATTTTGTTCAAATTTTGAGCAAATTTCAAATAGTTTTTCTATTCAAATTTTTCCAACGAAATTTTGATTAGAAATTTCAAAAGTTACAGAAATTTTTCTGAAAAGATTAAAGTTAATGAATTTCTTAATTCATGTTTCCGCTACAAATATTTAAAGTAATTGCTTAAAAGCAATAAAGTGATGATTAAATTTCTTTGAAAGATGTGATAAAGTGATTTTAAAGATGATTATGGTTCTGTTATTATATAACGAACGTTGTTAATAGCATGATCATAATTTATTTGTTATTTGTTAAAAGGTGCATTTATCTCTATTTTTGCCCAACGGTGATATAGTTTTAATTGCACAAACAGTTGAATGTGTTGATTTATACCAACGTTGGATTAATGCATGCAATTGTTTTGTTATCTCACATTTTCGTGAATTTTAGGAGGCTACAGTCTGATGAGTTGCCTCAAAGATGTTCCGACGCTCAGGGGTGACAACTACACTGAGTGGAGGAAGAAAGTTGATCTGGCTTTTGTCTGTGCTGAAGTCGACTGGGTTGTGGACACTCCACAGCCAGTCAAGCCGATAGAGCCAGTCAGAGATGCAAAGGATGATGATGCTGCATGGGACAAAAAGAAAATGGACTATGCTCCAGTGGAACTGGCATATGTGCTAGAGAACCAAAAGTGGGTCAATGCAAATAAAAAATGCATGGCCTTTATAAAGAACACGATTGAGAACGCCATTGCGGGTTCAATCGCAGAGTGCACTTCCGTTGGGGAGTTTTTGGAAAAGATAAAGAGCCAGTTCACTGGCTCTTCAAAGGTGTATGCTACCCAGCTACTCAAACAGCTGGTCACAGAAAAGTACACAGGAGGTGCACATGGCATCAGGGAGCACATCCTGAGGATGAGCAACATGGCTTCTAAACTGAAGCCCATGGATGTTGATCTGGAACTAAAGCCTGCTCTGCTTGTTCACCTTGTCATGGCTTCATTGCCTAAAGAGTTTGATAACTTTGTTATCAACTACAACATGTCCCCTGATAAATGGGACATAGAAAAGATGATAGCCATGTGTGTTCAAGAGGAGGATAGGCTTAAAGCCTCAAATGGTGGTTCCATCAACTATGTGAAGGACAACAGGAAAAGGAACTACCAGAACTACCAGAACAGCAATCAAGGTTCTCCCTCCAAGCCACATGGCAAAGGTCCCCAACAGTATCATCAGCCCACTCTCCCAGTGGATAAAGACCAGTGTCTCCACTGCAAGAAGACTGGGCACTTCAAGAAAGACTGTCCAGAATGGCTCAAGTCCATAATGGCAAGGAAAGGTAAAGATACAGTTTCTTTTGTAAATGAATCCCTATATTCACAGTTTTTGAAATCTACTTGGTGGATTGACTCAGGTGCAACTGTTCATGTTGCAAATTCTTTACAGGGATTCCATTCGACAAGGACTATGAAAAGAAACGAAAGATGCATTGAAGTTGCGAATGGAGTTCAAGCAGATGTTGAAGCTGTTGGTGACATCTCCTTGGAGTTAGCTGATGGCTTTTCGATTCTGCTTAGAGATGTGTTATTTGTTCCTTCACTTCACAGAAACTTAATAAGTGTATCACGTTTGGATAAAGACAGTTATAAGTGTTATTTTGCACATGGCAAGTGTGCCATATGGTTTAAAGATGCTTGTGTGGGTGTTGCTTTACTTCACAACGAGCTTTATTTGTTATCCTTACGTGAAAAAGTGCATTCTGTGTGTAATGTGAATGAACAAACTTCCTTGTCGAACAAAGAACAAAAGAAAAGAAAAAGAACTCATGACTCATCGAAGTTATGGCACTGTCGATTAGGCCATATTTTGAGGGGAAGAATCGAAAACCTCGTTAAAAATGATATTCTTCCTCCGTTAGAGTTCTCCGATAGAGAACAATGCATAGATTGCATAAAAGGAAAGTATGTGAAGCAAATTAAAAAGGGTGCAAACCGAAGTACAGCGACACTAGAAATCATCCACACTGATATTTGTGGACCGTTTTCTGTGAAAAGTGTGGATGGCTATGACTCGTTCATAACATTCACAGATGATTACTCCCGATATGGTTATATTTATCCAATTAAAGAAAGGTCTGAAGCATTGGATAAATTTAAAATATTCAAAGCAGAAGTTGAAAATCAACATGATAAAAGAATTAAAATAGTCCGGTCCGACCGTGGAGGGGAGTACTACGGTCGGCACACTCCATATGGTCAAGTACCTGGACCTTTTGCAAGGTTCTTACAGGAAAATGGAATAGTCGCCCAGTATTCTATGTCGGGCGAACCTCAGCAAAATGGAGTAGCTGAAAGGCGCAACCGTTCTCTTATGGATATGGTGCGTAGTATGATGAGCTATTCCACCCTGCCATTGGGATTATGGATGGAGGCACTTAAAACCGCCATTCACATTCTCAACAGAGTACCAAGCAAGTCGGTGCCCAAAACACCGTACGAGTTGTGGATAGGGAGAGTTCCCTCCCTGCGCCACTTAAGGGTCTGGGGGAGCCCAGCTGAGGCAAAAGTATTTAATCCAAATATTGCAAAGTTAGACCCCAAAACAGTAACTTGCCACTTTATTGGCTATCCTGACAGATCAAAAGGTTATCGTTTCTACTGTCCAGACAAATACACAAAGTTTGTAGAAACAAGACATGCAGTCTTCTTGGAGGACGAATTGATGAGGGGGAGCATGGTAGCTCGGAAAATTGATCTTGAGGAGAAGAGGGTGCATGCACCTAATCCGATGATTCAGGAGCCATTTTTCTCGCTACCTGTTGTACCTGCACCAACAATCCCTGAGGTTGCGGTGCAAGCACCTGTTGTAACTCCACCCATGACAACAAGGTGTGAAGATTCGGAACCTGTCCGTCAGGAGCCGACTGAACCCTTTGTTGAGCATGAAAGGGAGCTGCAGCAGCCACCTCTAATAGATGTACCAGAAGTTGAGGTACATAATGAGCCAGAAAATGAGGCCCTTAGAAGGTCCAAAAGAGTCAAGAAATCAGCTATTTCTACTGACTATAAATTTTATAACACAGAAACAGTTCATATGGAAGGCGATCCCACTTCATATGAAGAAGCTATGGGAGGCCCCAACTCATCGAAATGGCTAGAGGCCATGGAAGATAAAATGAGGTCGATGAGTTCCAACAATGTTTGGGACTTAGAGGAAATTCCCAAAGGAGCCAAAACAGTAGGCTATAAATGGGTCTACAAAACAAAGTATGACTCTAACGGGAACATAGAAAAGTATAAAGCGCGTCTAGTGGCAAAAGGATTTACACAAAGAGAAGGGGTAGATTACAATGAGACATTTTCTCCAGTCTCATGTAAGGATTCCTTCAGAATCATAATGGCACTAGTTGCACATTTTGATTTAGAGTTGCATCAAATGGATGTAAAGACGGCATTTCTAAATGGAGATTTAGAAGAAAAAGTGTACATGAAACAACCCAAGGGTTTTTTCATGGAGGGGAAGGAACACATGGGATGCCGTCTAAAGAAATCCATTTATGGATTAAAGCAAGCCTCTAGACAGTGGTATCTAAAGTTTAATGATACCATCAAAAGATTTGGATTTAAAGAAAATATCGAGGACAACTGCGTCTATGCAAAGTTTAAAAGTGGGGAATATATTTTCCTAATCTTGTATGTGGATGATATCCTGCTTGCTAGCAGTGATGTTAGTCTTCTGCGAGAAAGAAAGAAGTTTTTGTCCTCAAACTTTGATATGAAAGATCTTGGTGAAGCTTCATATGTTTTGGGCATAAAAATTCACCGAGATAGAAAGAATGGAGTGTTAGGACTATCACAGAAGGCATATTTAGAAAAAGTTCTAATAAAGTATAATATGCATAAGAGTAATGCCACACCTGCTCCGATATTCAAGGGCGACAGTTTTGGGGAATATCAATGCCCCAAGAATCAATATGAGATCGATCAAATGAAAGCATTACCATATGCTTCGGCTGTTGGAAGCTTACAGTATGCACTCGCCCTGACTTAGCTTTTATCACCGGGGTACTCGGTAGATATCAGTCAAATCCAGGCATAGAGCACTGGAAGATGGTAAAGAAAGTATTGCGTTATGTGCAAGGCACAAAAGACCTCATGCTAACCTATAGAAGATCTGATTCCCTAGAGATAAAAAGGTATTCAGATGCAGACTATGCGGGAGACAAAGATGAAAGAAAGTCCACAATAGGATATGTGTTCACTCTCGCAGGAGGGGCTATTTCGTGGAGAAGTTGCAAACAGACAATAGTTGCATCATCCACGATGTATGCCGAATTTATAGCATGTTTTGAGGCCACGAATCAGGTGTTATGACTAAAGAAATTTGTACCCGACTTAAAAGTGGTGGATTGCATTGACAAACCAATAAAGATGTACTGTGATAACCAGCCTGCAGTATTTTATGCTCACAACAACAAGTCGAGTAAAGCTACCAGACCAATAGAAGTAAAGTATGCAAAAGTTATAGCCGTTTTAATTTAGAACAACTTTTTTTTGCAAAAAATATCAAAATTCAAATTTTCAAATTTTGCATAAAAGTTGGCTGCGTGAGGTACATGCATGTCAAAGGATTTTGATATTTGAAGTTTTTATCATTTTCGTTTATTTGTTTTAGACGTTTTTTCTGCGCGGGGGGGGGGGGGGGGGGGGGGTAGGAATGAGAGGAAAAATGGGCGCCGGACCTTTAGTCCCGGTTTGAGCCACAAACCGGGACTAAAGGGTAGGCTTTAGTCCCGGTTTGAGCCACCAACCGGGACTAAAGGGTAGGGACCTTTAGTCCCGGTTGGTGGCTCAAACCGGGACTAAAGCCTCCATTTGAACCGGGACTAATGCTTCCTGGCCCACATTTTTATTTGAACCGGGACTAATGCTCATATTAGTCGCGGACCAAATTGTTTGGGGACTAAAGGGGTCGAATGGAAGCCCTTTTTTCTACTAGTGATGTTTGCAACCGGCGCCAGCGCCCTCCCCCCCCCCCCTCCCCCCAATACGACAAAATCTACCTCCGCCTGATGCCGTATAGGGGGGCGAGTGGAGATGCTCTCAGTCGACACTGTCCACCGTACGATTGTAGTTAGGATTCGTGCACCTAGTTCGTTCCCATGTTGTAAGTTACGTCGCACTAGTGGGGAGGAATTTTTGGAACCGATGTTCCATTGAACGCAATATGCTGGCCAATAGGAAGATGCGCATTTGAAGAGGTGGGTCCCATAGCAAAAAGTCAACATATTTTTTCACAATGTATTTTTGAGTTCAAAAAATTCCAAAACAAATATTTACATGTAGGCAATGGGAACATCTATATATGTACGAAATTTAAAACTTAAATATGTGTATTTTTTACCTGTATAAAAAGGAAAAAATGCATAATATGCATGAGTAAGTTTCAAACTTAACTACTCCCTCCGACCCATATTACTCTTCGCTAATATAGATGTATCTAGACACATTTTAATGGTAGATACATCCGTATTAGCGAAGAGTAATATGGGTCGGAGGGAGTATAACTTACTGTAACTTAGTCATGCTAGATTCACATGCGTGTCAGTGTAGCCCTGCCACGACTACAGCACGGATCTCCAATAAATCACGAAGGGACGTGATGTTTGATTCAGCGGTTCGCTCTAGACTATGATATCCGGGTACTGGTACTCTATTGCTCGCCTCCCAAAATCTCTACCTAATAATAATAAAAGCAAAAGGGTTTCTCCTAGTTTTTGGGGATTCCACCTTTTGAGCTATTTACCACGTTGACACCGGTAAGTGAAAAATATAAATCCTAGGTCGATCACGTGTACAATTATCGTACCAGCTACGTTTTCTAGCTTTAGGGTTCCCATATATATAGCTACCATCACGTGAGACCAAGGAGGAAAGATCGACCACAGCAGCGGCACCGATCCCCAAATCGCGCTGCCTCCAAGCGTTCACCGATAGGAAGCATGGGCACGAAGGAGATGGAGACGGCTGGCCGGCGAGCTGGGGATGATCGGAGGCGGACGGAGTCGAGGATGTCCATGATGTATGCGTGCGGCAGCGCAGCGCCACGAGATCATCGCGGTGGAATAGAGAGAAGAGCTCGTCGTGAACGAAGGAGATGGAGACGTCTGGTCAGCGAGCTGGGGATGATCGGAGGCGGGTGGAGTCGAGGATGTCCACGATGTATGCACGCGGCAGCGCAGCGACACGAGATCACCACGGTGGAGCTCGTCGCCAATGGAGCTTGGCGATGTTAAACGGCAGGGAGGCGGAAGACGTAGAGCTCGATGCGGAGCTTCAAGTGGAGATGTCCAGGCGACGCCATGGACAAAAAGGTCGCCAAAGTTTCCTTCCTACGACTATCGAAGGCGGCGCCGGTGTTTCCTTTATACAGCAGAGCCGCCATGGATAGTGTTGTTGTAAGGTAAGCAGAAAAATACCTCGGGCTAGCAAACACCGGGGTCGCGGCCGCAACTGCGCGCCAACCTATCTCTATCCAACCTACTGCCGGCGCCTGGAACCGCCCAGTGTCCTCTGATGTTCTGCGTCGGGCGACTCCACCTCGCCTCTTCCGCCAGGTGCTCGATCTTGTCGCACGAGCCCTTCTCTGATAGTGATGGCGATCTCTCTGGTTGCGAGCTGTTAGGATGATCTCCAACGTTCAAGGACCGAGTCCAACGACTCGATCCGTTTTTCCCTCTCACGCGCCCTGATCGGGGGCGTCCAACCTTATCTGGTTGGTGGGCTCCTGTCACCTGCGTATATAAAGTGGTGGGAGTCGGCGGCACACGAGACGAGGTCTGTCGTGCGCCGTTTCTCCTCATCGACACCCCCTTCCGATCTAGGGTTCCACACAGTAGTGATAGGAAGCACCACCGCCGCCACCCTCTCTCACCCACGTTCTCGCCACCACCCATCGCCATGGCCACCGGCTTGAGTTCATTGGGCCAAGGAGCAGGTTACCTCTCTCTCTGATCCCTCTCTCTCTCTTAGATGCTTGTCAACTCTTTACAGTAAAAGTCATCTATTGAGTTTATCTAGCCTACCACGCGCACTCCCGAAGCTGCTATCACAGACCCCGTCCGAATGAACACTCCGCCCAGCATATCGATCTGCCCCACGGTGGGCGCCAAATGTCGTCGTGGTGAAACAACATATGCCATAGGATGGCTTAAATGGGGGCCGAACTAGCTGCTGGAGGATTCGGGAGAGGGGAACGAGCTAAAAAGCACGACAGAAAGAGACACTGATCTACCCAGGTTCGGGGCTCTCGTAAGGAGATAACACCCCTACTCCTGCTCTACTGATTGTATATTTGGGTCGATGTAGTACACAACAATGGTGCTTCCAAGCTCTCTGCTAGAGAAGGAAGATGAACTGCTAAGTGTAGGAACACAGAGTGACCAACCCTTTACCAGGGCTCCCTATGCCACCTTATATAGTGGTGGCCAGGGTTACAACGGTCATACAAGACCACAAGACACGGGCTACACTCCAAACAGGAGCTGGTGACGATGGCAGAGACCCTTGACTTCGCCCCTGATTGCTCTCGATGGGATGCCATATCCCTGTACCTTGTACCTCTTGAACTGTGGCCTTACCTCTGTGCGGTGAGCTCGTACTTGTGCACAGTGAGGGTAGGTAACCTCCACTGTGCACCCTGCCATCTTACTGTGCTACCATGCTTGGATGTTTTCTTCCTTGATTGTAGGGATGTGACACCTTGGTTGACTTAAGTATCCCGGATATGACCGTTGGCCATACCCAGGACATATATGCCGGACCAACGACCTACGAGGGTCGGGTAATCCGGCCTCCCCTGCTCCTGCACAACACACCAAATGGTTAGGCCGGCATATCTAAGTATATGCCGGCACACATATACCAGTATTCCGGCTATACCGGCATATCCAAGTATTAGCCGGGATACACACATATGCCGGCCTGGCCGATGCTCTTATATTCCGGCCAGGCCCTTTCTTGATAACTCGGCATAAGTCAACCATAGACTTTGTGTCTTTCTAGTCTCTTGACCCTACCGGGGGTTATCCCCCCGACACTAGTCCCCGAAGCTGCCGAGGTTCCCCAGTCATCGCTGTGGAGCCTCGACAGGTTCAACATACCTTTCTTCATTATGTCCCGGTGATCAGATTATATCCCGGCCTCTGTTCTTGTTCCAAAACTTATTCCGGCCGGTCCCGAGGGTATTCCGGACGGAACATATACATCGGGCAGTTAATCCGACATATAGACGAGTCTTCCTCGAGAAGCCATGCCTGACAGCTTTGCATCGAAACTTGTAACTGTCCTGCCACCTCGAACGGTCACCCACGATGTGACGGTTCACAGTGCAGTTACTCCTTGCCATCATTGCGTCATGGCACGGTTACCGGAACCGCCGCCCCACTCTGTGCCGCCACGTGGCGACTCTCTGCAGGAACGGTCGGGGGAGTGGAACACTACCCACGATCCCCACGACCCTGCCTCTTCGGTATAAATATGGGGTGGGGGTAAACTTGCTCTTTTTACCCCCGCCACAGTGCCTTCTTCCTCTTCTGCTCTCCTGCCCCTTGCGCTTCGCCGCCGGACCGAGGGACAGAGAAGGAGCGCCGCCGATGACCCGCTCTACTCCGGCGCCGACGCCCGACGACGCACGGCATCACCATTGACGACGCCGCCGCCGCCGCCTCTTCTCTCTGCAGCATTGCAGGGAGATTGGATCTTCTTCTGTACGCTCGCCGTCGTCGTTCTTTCGCCGTCGGCCAAACTCCGGTGAGTTCCTCTCTCCCTCTGTTCTTCCTCTTTGATGCTTCTTCATAGCTTCTCATTGGTAGCCATATCCGCATAGATCTAGTGCAGTTCCTCTCTGGATTCGACTAGCATTGCTAACAGCGCTCACAGGTGTTCTTCCTTAGAATTTTTACCCTTATTTGTTTCCTGTTTTAACTGGCTCGGTAGATCTTTGATTTCTGCTAACCTTGGGGAGAGTGGTATGCCGGAGAGACTAACCTCCCTCTTTTCTCCGGCCTTGATAGGAATATCATCATGGGACTCCGGCTCTCACGCCTTGTCCCGGCCACTAAGATGGCATCTTCAAGCATGACGGGCACCTCGGCCTCTGAGGAAGATACCTCGGCCCGAGCCCAAGGACGCTCCGGCTGGGAGGGGTCGGAGGTTACTCCGGCCGACATATCCTGGGTCACCTCCACCAGGAGAGTCCCGGAGGGCGTAGCATGCCGGCTACCAGCAGGAGAAACTGTGCCGGCACCTGAACCTGGCGAACGCGTCGTCTTCATCACCCACTTCGAGCGTGGCTTCGGCCTGCCGGCATCGGACTTCTTCCGGGACTTCCTCAACACCTACGACCTACAACCTCATCATATCCCGGCCAATGCCGTGATGATCCTCTCCGCCTTCGCTGCTTTTTGCGAGGGCTATGCCGGCATAGAGCCCCTTACTCAAGGCTGGGCGAAGTACTTCCAACTGCGGAAGCAAGTCGTCCAAGAGCCGCCCCGGAGCAAGGACGACCCGCCGGAGACGGCCCAGGAAAAGAAGGACCGCCCCATGACCCTCTGCGGCGCGGCCACCATCATGTCCCGAAAGGGCTCGGACTTCCCCAAGGTGGAGCTCCTGGAATCTTGCAAGAAGTGGCAGAAAAGCTTCTTCTACGTCAAGAACACCACCGACGAGGATCTGCTCAACCTGCCGCCATTTGTGGACGAGCCACCCTTGGCTATGACGAACTGGACCTACAACCCGAAGAACTCGGTGATGCCGGTGAATGCGCTTCACCGGGTTAAGGGCGAGCTCCGGGATGCCGGTCTTACTCCTCAAGACCTGGTGGCCTGCTATATAAGCCGGCGCGTCTCCCCTCTGCAGCGCCGGTCGCACAAGATCTGCCAGATGAGCGGGCCAATGGACCCCACCCGGCACTCCACACACGAGCTGACTCCGGCCGACATTCTGCGCCGGATTAAGGATGTCTGCAAGTCCTCTCAGGCCACTTTTGCCTGGGGGCTAGAACCATACAGCCGGGATAGGCCCGCCCCAACGGTAAACCATCTTATCCGATACATAAAGTCCATGTCCGGCACATAGATACTTAAGCCGACACATGTCTGTTTGCCGACACATATCATATTGATCCGACATACCTCTTCCACCGGCATATTTCCTTGTCTGAATACTTGACTTTGCTGTTTATACAGAAATTCAGCTTCCAAGCCATGGAGAACTCCCGGATCAAGATTGCGGCGGACCGCACTGTTGCGGATGTTGAAGATCCGGATCATTGGGATAAGCTTCCCAGGAGCACCCGTGCTGCAGCTGCCATGGGTAAGGGCTCTTCATCCCGGCATTATACTCAAGACCGGAGTGAGATTGATTCTGACGAGGAGATCCTGCTGTACTATGACCCGATGCCACTTGCGTATGCCTTTCCAGAAACACCTATTGCTTACGAGTTTCCAATGCCGTCCTCAGCTATCCCGGACGATATGGTTATCGACGCCGCCCCTCTGAACCAGGGACCTCCTTCCACCGGCGGACGTGCCGGCCGGAAGCGAGGGGTGAAGCCCCAGCCCGACACACCTCAGAAGTCGAAGAGGCAGAAGGTCGGCGTGCCCATACTGAAGAAACCGAGACCTGTCGCCGCGGGGTAAGTTCCTTCTGCTTGTTTCATTTCCGACATATCTCTTGCTTGCATTATTGACTTGGCATTTTTTCTCTTTCAGAGCTCCTCTTGCGCCGGAACAAGCTTCTGGCTCGAGTGGCGACCCGAAAGTTACCAAGCCCGCGGCCACTGCTACCTCCGACATACCCTCTGCCAGCCACACGACCTCCCCGGCGCCGGCATCCTCGCCTGCGCCCGACAAGACCTCCTCCCCGGCGAAGGACGTTCCTCCGCCGGAACAAGACACCTCTGCCCCCGACGTCCACATGGACTCGGGGGCTCAACAGGAACCTCCGGCTCCTGATGTCCACATGGACACAGGAGCCCACCAAGAAGCACCAGACTCCGGCGCGCCCATCAGCGACGCCGGCACAACTGAAGACGCCGGAGCAGACATCAAGGGTAAAGGCCCTTTAGTGCCGGAAGTCCGGACTATTCCGGATCCTGCCTCTGCTGGCCAAGATGCACCGGCCGCGCCGGAACAGCCCGTGCCCAAAACTCCTTCTGCTGAAACGACTCCTGCACCGGCCAAGACCACGGCGCCGGCCAAGACCTCTGCCCCGGCCAAGTCCGGCACATTGAAGATCCAGCCGACCAAGTCCGGCACTCCATCCGCCGCCACTGCTCCTCCTAAGGCAACGCCTCGGACCCGTTCTGCTCTGGCCCTGCATCTTGGCAGGGCAGCAGCCCGGCCTGGCTACCGGCGCAACTTCTTCGACATGCCAGAACTTGAGGGCATCATCCCCCTGGTGACAAAGAGTGACCAAAGCCTCGGGTCTCTCAAGGAGCGCTGCGAGAAATGGAATGACGCCGACTCCCTGGACACAGCTGAATCCAAGAAGAAGAAACAGGCCGAAGCTTCGGCCACCGGCAACCCAGCTGATATCCTGGCCGCGAAGCCCATTCCTATTGCCTGCGAACTTCTCAGTCTTCAGCAACGACTTCATCGCCTGGCCGATGCCACCAACGTAAGTCCTTTACATATAGATATCCCCAGTCCCCGAAAATGTCGGCTGTCCGGGATACGGACATCCGGGATTTTCCAAGACCTTTTGCACTTAGCTGCTGTTTGCAATTAACTTTCCGACATATGAGCTCGATTCGAGCTTCAAATCCTAGTCACCGAGAGCCGGGATAGGTGCGCAGCACCTGTACCGGGTCTCTACAATTTCACATCTCAATTATTTTTCAAATCCTCCTGACCGAGATATAAGCTCGATTCGAGCTTCAAATCCTAGTCACCGAGAGCCGGGATAGGTGCGCAGCACCTGTGCCGGGTCTCTACAATTTCACATCTCAATTATTTTTCAAATCCTCCTGACCGAGATATAAGCTCGATTCGAGCTTCAAATCCTAGTCACCGAGAGCCGGGATAGGTGCGCAGCACCTGTGCCGGATCTCCTATAGCATAAATAGTTCATATAATCTTCAACTGTACTGGCATGCTTTAGTTATCTCATATCCCTTCAAATCCTAATACTTTTGCAGCGCATGAATAACGCCCGTGCCGACATGTTCCATGACTTGGTGTGCGAGCATCGGAAGCTTTCCGACGCACACAGCAAGCTCCAGCTGGAACTGTCCCAGAAAGGTAATTTCAGCCGACATACCTTGCCCTTCTCAATAGTCTTCTGGCCGGCACATCTTAATATGCCGACACCTAATCTTTGTCTGACATTTGGCAGCTGGTGCCGAAGCACAAGTCACCGAGCTTACCAAGAGAGTGAAGGAACTTACTGGTATGCCGGATCCTCTTAACCTTGAACTAATCCTTCTGTACTTCAAATCCTTTAATCTTTTCACTGTTTTCTTTCTTCAAATCCTTGTTTTGACTTCAAATCTTTTCAGACGAGAAAGCTGCACTGGAGGCACGCCACCAGGACTGTGTGTCCTCAGTGGATGTAGCCAAGCAACTGGACGACCGGGATGCCGGTCACAAGGCCGAGGTTGAGCAGCTGAAGGGCCGGATCACCGAGCTTCTGGACGAAAAGGAACAGAGGGAGGGCCTACTGAAGAAAACCCAGTCCCTGCTTGTCACCTCCGAGACTGATGCCTCCAACGCCCACGCTGAAATGGATAGCCTGAAGGAGCAGGCCACCAAATGGGAGGTTATAGTTGCACAGCTGAATGCCGACCTTGCCAGTAAGCTTCAAATCCTTTCCCTTTATCCTTCCCGACATAGTGTAATTCTCTCCGGCATATTCTCCTTTTGCTAACATTGTTTCTATTCCTCAGACATGTTTCCCGCTTCCGTCGAAGACGTTGAGAGGGCTTTGCAGTTGGATCGAGAAAGCCGGGGTGTTCCGGTTGACTCGCCCAACTGGGACATGTCGGAGCAGCTGCTGGCTCTGCAGTCCCGGAAAAACGCCATGACGCTCTACACCGAAGAACTCTTATATGGCGCCCAGGAGGCATTCTCTGCCCTCTGGCCGGGACAAAGGACTCCCACTGATCCCGTCGACCTCGGCAATGATCTGCAGCTGGCCAAGGTTCGCCTCCGGGAGTGGCGAGATTCCGGCGCGAGGGTTGGAGCTAACGAAGCTCTCAGCTACTTCTTGTCCTGGTATGAAAAGGCTGACTTGGAGACTTTGCGCACTGTGCGCGAAGGATCCATCTGGACCACGGATCCGGAACACATCCGGCGCCGACGGGAGCTGGCCCACAGCTATGTGGACTATGCCGACACCGACGCCTTCGTTCGGGATATCCGTGAGCCGGAGAAGAAAGACGATGCCGGGACATCCGCCGTTGTTGAGGGCTCCGACTCCAGCCAGGATGAAGATGAAGCTGAAGAGGCCGACACTGATGTCCCGGTACAGGCATCTGCCCCGGGCGGAGGTGATGGCTCCATTCCATCTGCTGGGTCCGGCACTCCTGAAGCCGACATCTCCACCGCCACTGCTCCACCAGCCGGCGCCTCTGCTTCTGCCCCTGGTCCTTGACTTTGCAGCATAAAAACTTTAAGTTTTATCAGATCCCCGGTATACCGGGTGCAGATGTAATATACACGCTTAATTTCCTTTGGTTTGCTACCTGAATAAGTTTTATCTTGGTTTGCTTGTTACTAATGCCGGATCATCTTTTGGCTAAGTCACCGAGTTGTTTTCCTGTTTCCTCAATTTCACAACCTTGGTTGCTTGTCTACCTCAATTGGCTTTCGACGTATGAGTCTCAAGGTTGCTTCCTCGAACATACAGTACTTTAACTTTGAGACTTAGACTTCAAATCATCCGACACTTTAAATTTTAACTTTAGCTTTAACGAAAATGTCGGTTCGCTTTCTTTGTATTTCCTTAGCCGTTTTCCATGTGTAGACAATCTCCGGCATCTACTCTTGCTAGCCATGAAGCCGGGTTTCGGACAGCAGCTGAGTCGAAGAGTGGCCTTTGGTGCCGACACATTACTAGGCCGACATAGGAAACATTCAAATAAAGCCAGCCGGCATATAACAAAAAACTGTAAATAAACAACAAATATACCTCGGAGCTAGTTACCCGGCTTCTTCGGGATGCCGGTATTTCATTCATTAGTCTTGTGCCGGCACAACACGCCGGCATACAAAGGAAAATATGGAAATACATACATTGTGTTGCTCAGGAGTAAAAGGGGCGCAGTAGAGCTATGTTTCATGGCCTCTTGGTTTCTTCTCCGGACCTGTCCGCCATATTCTTCTTGGGGTCCTGCGCATCTATAAGATAATAGGCATCATTGTGCAGAGCTCTGCTCACAATGAATGGCCCCTCCCATGGAGGAGTTAACTTATGCCGGCCTTCTGTTCCTTGCTTTAGCCGGAGTACTAGATCTCCCTCTTGAAATCTCCTTGGATTTACCTTCTGCGCATGATAGCGTCTGAGGTTCTGCTGATATACTGCTGTTCTTGACAGAGTTATTTCCCTTGCTTCCTCTAGCAGATCAACATCATTTTCTCTGGCTTCTTTAGCCTCTTCCTCAGTATATAGCACTATTCTTGGTGCATCATGTATTACATCTGTTGGAAGCACAGCTTCTGCTCCATACACCAGGAAAAATGGTGTGTAGCCTGTTGATCTATTCGGAGTTGTTCTTAAACTCCACAGCACTGCTGGCAGCTCATCTAGCCAACATCCCGGAGTTTTCTCCAGGGGCTCTATCAGCCGGGGTTTTATGCTGGATAATACTAGCCCATTCGATCTCTCTACTTGGCCATTGGCACAAGGGTGGGCAACCGACGCAACGTCCAGCCGGATTCCCACTTCCTCACAAAATCTGGCAAATGGCCCTTGGGCAAAGTTTGACCCATTGTCAGTGATGATGCTATGAGGAACACCATATCTCAAGATTATATCCTTTAAGAATTTCACTGCTGTGTGACCATCACACTTGCTTATGGGCTTCACTTCAATCCACTTGGTGAACTTGTCCACCATGACCAGGATATGGGTCATTTTCCCTCTGGCCGGCTTAAAAGCCCCGACCATATCCAGGCCCCAAACAGCAAAGGGCCAGGTTATTGGGATAGTTTTCAGGGCAGATGCCGGCTGATGAATCTGGTGGGCATATCTTTGACACCCATTACATTTCCGGACCAAGTTTTCTGCCTCTTGCAGTGTCGTTGGCCAATAGAAGCCATGCCGGAATACCTTTGCCACCAATGCCCTGGACGAAGCATGGTGACCACACTCCCCCTGGTGAATTTCCCGGAGCATCTCCAGACCCTCCGCAGATTCGACACATCTCTGCAATACTCCGGTGGTACTTCTCTTGTATATTTCTTTGTTGATGATGGTATACGCTTTGGATCTCCTTATAACCCGGCGGGCCTCGGTTTCATCCGCCGGCACTTGACCATCCACCATGAAGTTCATGATAGGACGTGCCCATGAGGGCACTTCCCTGACAGTGAACACTGCCTGATCTATTTCCATCATTTCGACCGACACATAATCGATCTCCATGGGCTGCGAAGTCCCCGGGACTGAAGAATCAGTCCCCGGGTATGCCGGAGCAGTCCCCGGGTATACCGGCACAACCTCTTGGCACATTTTACCCTTGCCTTTAGTTTTGCTCCGGAATACTGTACTAACAGCATATGCCGGCCCAGTCCCCGGGACTGAGGAAACAGTCCCCGGGTTATCCGTCCTGGCTCCGGCATCTATCTCCATTGGAACTGCTTCGTCTGGACCTGGCGGGACATAAATGGAGGATGACTCCGGCGAGGGCTTTGATCGATGGCTTCCTCAGATGCTCCAGCGAAATGCCGGGCGGGATTGAATCTCGGGAAGACCCCAGCTTGGATAATGCATCGGCTGCATCGTTCTGAGCCCGGAGAACGTGCCGAAACTCACAACCTTCAAAGTAACCACTTAACTGCTGCACTAGGAAACGGTATGATGCCATGTTAGCATCATGCGCGTCCCATATGCCGGAACACTACTGAATCACTAAGTCAGAATCACCGAAGCACATAATCCGGCGAATTCCTATGTCCTTAGACACCTTCAGGCCATGCACAAGTGCCTCATATTCCGCCACATTGTTTGATGCTGCAAAGTGAATCTGCAGGACGTATCTCAGCTGGTCATTCTTTGGTGAACTGAGAACTATGCCGGCACCCAAGCCATGGATTGTCTTGGACCCATCGAAATGCATCCTCCAATAATTGGCATCTGGCAATGGTGGCTCATACTGTATCTCGGCCCAGTCAATAAAGAAATCAGCCAAGACCTGGGACTTGATTGTATCCCTCTTATCGTACTGCGGTGTATATGGTGAAAGCTCTATTGCCCACTTTGCTATCCGGCCGCTGGCATCTTTGTTGCCTATAATTTCCGAGATAGGGGCCTCGGCCACTACCCGGATTGGATGCTCTTGGAAGTAATGCTTGAGCTTCTTGGCCGCCATATAGACACCATAGGTCATCTTCTGATAGTGGGGGTAATTTTGCTTTGAGGTGGAGAGGACTTCACTCAGATAATATACCGGCCGCTGCACGGTTTTGCCTCCTTCCTCTCGCTCTACTACCACCACAGCACTGACAACTCGGTTGGTTGCCGCTATATAGAGCAACATTGGCTCCCGGGGCATCGGAGACGCTAATACCGGCGCTGTTGACAACAACTGTTTCAATTCCTTGAAAGCTGCATCTGCTTGCGTTGTCCAGACAAATGTGTCGGACTTTTTCATCAACTGATATAACGGCAGAGCTTTCTCTCCCAGCCGGCTTATGAAGCGGCTCAGGGATGCGAGGCACCCAGTGAACTTCTGTACTTCCCTCAAATCTGTCGGCGGCTTCATCCTTTCTATGGCACGAATCTTGCCGGGATTCACCTCAATACCCCGGCTGGAAACAAGGAAACCGAGCAACTTGCCCGCCGGCACACCAAAGGTGCACTTAGCCGGATTCAACTTCATCCGGAATCTCCTCAGGTTCCCAAAGGTTTCCCGGAGATCATCTATGAGAGTCTTGCTCTCCTTGGTTTTTATGACGATATCATCGACATATACCTGCACATTTTTATCTATCTGATCGTGCAAACACTTTTGCATACACCTTTGGTAAGTTGCGCCGGCATTTCTTAAACCGAACGGCATAGTGAGATAGCAATAAGCCCCGTACGGGGTAATAAAGGATGTCTTTATTTGATCTGGCTCATACAAGGGGATCTGGTGGAAACCAGAATAGGCATCTACAAATGATAACAGTTCACATCCGGCTGTGGAATCAATCACTTGATCGATCCGAGGGAGCGGGAATGGATCTTTAGGACATGCCTTATTCAAGTTGGTGTAATCAACACACATCCGCCATACTTTCACTATGGCGGGCTCAGTCTTTCTTCTTTTCCACCAAAACCGGATTAGACACCCAATCCGGATGAAGTACTTCCTTGATAAAGCCAGAGGCTAAGAGCCTGGCCACTTCCTCCCATATGGCTTTCCTTCTATCGCCGGCATTCCGCCGGAGCGGCTGCTTCACTGGCTTAGCATCGGGTCTCACGTGCAATGCGTGCTCAGCCAGCTCCCTCGGCACACCTTGCAGGTCCGAAGTAGACCATGCAAAGATATCCCGATTCTCACGGAGGAAGCTGATGAGCTCGCTTTCCTATTTGGGATCCAAACTTGCCCCAACCAGGGCATGGCGCTCCGGGAAAGCTTCATCCAGAGGCACCTTTTTGACTTCCTTACTCACTTGAAAAGAAACGCTGCCACCGGGATTTGTCATGCCCGGCATAGATTTGCCGGCCACGACCGTCTCAGCAATCTCCACTGCTCGCTTGAGCCTCTTCCTCTCCTCTGCAATGATCAGAGTCTCGGCCAGATTGGATCCGGCGGTGGCACATGCCATCGAACGCTTGTAATCACCAATGATGGTGATCACTCCTTTGGGTCCCGGCATCTTCATCTTCAGATACGCCACATGCGTAGAGGCCATGAATTTTGCCAGTGCCGGTCTACCCAGCAAAGCATGGTAGGGGCTCTCCAGATCAACCACCTCGAACATGAGGTTTTCCACCCTGCAGTTATCTCGGCTGCCAAACATTACATCCATCCGGATCTTGCCCATCGGCGCACACGAAAGTCCCGGCACAATGCCGTGGAACGTGGTCTTGCTCGGTTCCAGCATATTTTCCTTGATTCCCAGCTTCTCCATCGTATCCCGATACATGATGTTGATGCTGCTTCCATTATCAATGAGGACCTTGCTGAATCTTACGTTATTAGCCGGCCCGACGAATGTCGGATCCATCACCAGAGCATATCCGCCGGGATTTGGCATGATCCGGGGATGATCTGCCCTGTCCCAACCAACAGCCTGGTCAGACCAGTACATCAGCTTTGGCACAGCCGACATAACGGCATTCACCTCCAGACACCTGCCGGTACAAGCTCTGCTTGTCTGTTCTCTCGGTCTCAAAGACCATATAGCTCTGATCATACTCCTTGTACTCATTCCGGCCCGCTCCTGGGCCTCCGGCGTTATATTCCGGATTATAGCTCTGGTCAACTTGATTTACGCCGGCATTTCCGGCGTTGCTCTGATTCCCAGGGATTAACCGGCCTAGGTGGGACTGCAATCGTATTGGCACCTGTCAACGGCGATGGAGCTGTCGGGACAGAGGGTCTAGCCGGTCCCCAGGGACCTGCACGACCTGCTAATATGTCGTCCAGCCACGAACAGTTCCTTGTCACATGGTTTGCCGGCTTTCCCGGCTGGAATGTGTGGAACACACAAGGCTTGTCCATGGCAAGACCCACAGTATACTTCGGCCACTGCTTCTTCTGGCCGGCGGCTCCGCCGGCATTCTTGTTGGTCCAGACATTCTTCTTCTGGAACGGCTGTGCTTGCTGCTGCGGCTGCTGCTGAGGCTGCTGATAGTCCTCATATCTCGGACGCTGGCTACTGCCGGCGCCCCCTTGCTCTTCCTCCACAGCTGCAACTTGTGCTGCCCCATACCGGTGATCCGGCCTTTCATCTCTTCTCTTGTTCCGGTTATCAGTGCGATAATATTGCCCTGATCTCCCGGCATTGCTGGTGTTCCCCTGGGTTTGCCCCTGTCCTTGTGAATCGAGACTGGGCTGCATGGGATCTCCAGAGCATAACTATCAGCGATCTTGATTGTTTCGGCCAGCGTGGCCGGCATTTGCCTCTGAAGCTTTTGCCACAGCATGGTGCCATGCCGGCACCCATGAGCGAACCACATGATGGCCTGCTGCTCATTGATTCCTTCGCAGGAATTGCGCAACGTGCACCACCTGGTCAGATAGTCACGGTCAGTCTCATTCACTCCTTGCCGGCAGTTAGCCAGCTGCTGCGGACGGTTGGGCCTCTTGTATGTACTGGTAAAGTTCGACACAAACTGCTCTTCGAAATCAATCCAGCCGTTGATACTCCCGGCCGGCAAATTATTCAGCCATATCCTGGCTGGACCTTCCAACATCTGCGGCACATATCGTACCGCCCATCTGAGGTTTCCTCCGGCGATGTTCACCGCTGTGGAGTAATCCTCCAACCAATCTTCCGGCTTCGTACTGCCATTATATGTCCTCGCGCCACGCGCGAGCTGGAAGAAGTAAGGCACCGGCTCCCCCATAATCCGGGGTCCGAAACACATAGGGCCCGGAGCTCCTTGTCTCTCCACCAACTCTGATTGGTGGATCTTGTCCAGCTTGAAACGTGCATCATTGGCTTCCAAGGACCGAGGTCCAAGCCGGGATGCTATTGGGCCTGCGATCATCTGCTGCTGCTGCTCCGGCTGATGCTGCTCACTATGCCGGCCTTGCTGGTGCTGCTGCTGATATCCCGCCCTGGCAAGGGCGGAATTGCCGTCATCCTCTCGATGTCCCGGATGGCCTGCACCCTGCTGCTGCGCTGCACCTCCGGCGCCCTGTTGCTGACGCCGGGCTGCACTGTTACTCCGGCCACCACCGGCCGCGCCTGCTTCATGCCCGGCCGGCACACTCTGGCCGGGCTTCTTGCTGCCGACATACTTGTCAGCTTGGCCGACATTCTTCTGCACCATCGCCTGCTTTCCGGCGACAGCCGGTTCGTACACCTGGATCTGCTTGTCCCGGCGGCCAGAGGTCACACTTCCGGCACGCCGGGCGCTAGGATGCGGGGACGAGGCTTGGCCCCTCGACCTCGCGCCGGCACCTCCCGCCGACACAATGTACTGAGACGCCCCGGCACCCGGGTTTGCCTTCTTAAAGGCCTCCTGCTGCTTTGTAGCTTCAGACAAAAGTTGGTTAAGCCGGGCTTGCTGCTCACGCAGTGCTTCGCCGGATAAACAAGATAAATCCTTAGCTACCTCGGCCGCCGCTCTAAGGTTCTTTACTGGCGAACTATAGACTACCTTAGGCACAGTACTAGTTGCGGTATGACTCTTATCTCTAGCATCTTTTCCTATCTCAGCATTAAGATTTCTGCCTCTAGTTCTAACCTCTTCTATCCGGCTAGGCCGGATTACTACAGGAGTAAAACCATGGGCTTGCCTCATACTCACGGAGTTGCCGGTTAAAACGTTCGCGCTCCTGGTTCATGGCCAGGGCCTCGTCGACGAGGGCCTGACGAGATCCTCCAGGACCTCCCTTGTCTGCTCCGGATCAACGCCGGATCGCACCGGCTCGAGAAGCCGGTCGATGATGGGAAGAAGAACCTCGCCCCTAGCCGGCACACCGGAAGTGCCGGCCAGGTTCTCCGCACGCTCCAACGGAGGACGCACCGACCTCTTGACCTTCGGCGGCTCCGGAGGAGAAGCTCCGGCCGCCTGCTGCTTTTGCCGGCAATCTTCCGCCAGCGGCACGGATGTGCCGGCCATCATCACCTCAGCCGGCTCTACTTGAGCGAGCGCTACGCCCAGCGTGAGCCAGCCGATGTGACGGAGGATCCGACGCCACAGCACCTCCTTCCTGCAAATTCTCTCAGTCCCCACGTACACCTCGTGGGAACCGAAGACATAATCTCGGCCATCCCTGGGAACGTCCGGCCACCGAGACAAAACCGGCGTTGTCACTGACGAAACTGAGCGAGCCTAGCCTCTGGACGAGGCCAGAGACCACGCGCACTACCCGAAGCTGCTATCACAGACCCCGTCCGAATGAACACTCCGCCCAGCATATCGATCTGCCCCACGGTGGGCGCCAAATGTCGTCGTGGTGAAACAACATATGCCATAGGATGGCTTAAATGGGGGCCGAACTAGCTGCTGGAGGATTCGGAGAGGGGAAACGGCTAAAAAGCACGACAGAAAGAGAACACTGATCTACACCAGGTTCGGGGCTCTCGTAAGGAGATAACACCCCTACTCCTGCTCTACTGATTGTATATTTGGGTCGATGTAGTACACAACAATGGTGCTTCCACCAGATCTGCTCTGCTAGAGAAGGAAGATGAACTGCTAAGTGTAGGAACACAGAGTGACCAACCCTTTACCAGGGCTCCCTATGCCACCTTATATAGTGGTGGCCAGGGTTACAACGGTCATACAAGACCACAAGACACGGGCTACACTCCAAACAGGAGCTGGTGACGATGGCAGAGACCCTTGACTTCGCCCCTGATTGCTCTCGTGGGACGCCCATATCCCTGTACCTTGTACCTCTTGAACT